>OX411882.1:56448015-57726112 GCA_948293265.1 Cheilosia impressa
ACGCTTGCACTGCGATTATGTAGATTAGTGTCCTTTAATCTTCAAAAATTCCGATAAACTTTGAATTTCCTTGACCATTCCGTCTGTCCACTAATTTTAACGTTGAAAAGTGTATGGTCGCTGAGAGCGTTTGAGAAAATGATGAACGGAACTGATTTAAAGCTGAGATGCTAAAAATGTACTGATACAGCAACACAACATTTTGAATGGATAATTGAAAGTAAATGAATACATGAAAGCATTTTATCAGTATAAATCGTATTCCACGACAAAATTTAACCCAAGACAGTCGCACAAAATCAGTACTCTATCGAACGTTATTACCCTCAATTTGGTTAGCTATGGAAATTAGTATTTCATGGTCATGGTTGAAGATGGGTCACGCAAACCTTCAGTTAACAGGTGAAAATCATCGCAACACTTCATTAATCGTGACATAGACCGACTGTTTACTGATTGATTGTGTTGCTTGAGCAAGATGAGACCATAATTGTGTCCGCAATTAGGGATCACTTAAAATTTAATGACAGCGCACCATTATAATCATCATTATGATTGTTCAACATTTTTAATATTTATGTTGTGAAATTATTTGATTTGCAGTGGAAATATTAATTTTATCCCACACTTCTTCAAAAATTTTAACCACACGTATGCGATTCACTTTGACTTACATTTCATATTTTACCTACAAAAATTACTTCAGTGACTTGCAACGAAATTTCAGCTGAAGATTATATATAATTTTCCAAAGGTATGAGTTCAACTGAGTTTTGAAACTGAACTCTCGATGGAAATTTCGAACTCTCAATAGCGCAATTTTCCATACGAAATTAACTACTGTGATTTGAAATTATTCTAAATGGAAAGTTAGAAATGGCTTTTTGTAGCTCCCAATGCGATTTTTTTTCAATTTTGTTATTATTTTGACAGTGGTTAGAGTTGGTACTCACTTTAACCTGCGAGCGGCATCTATTGCTACTTCGATTTTTTCAACGAAACAGTTGTGAAGCTGTTCTATTGCACTGCAAAGAAACAAAAATATTTAAGTATATAATTATGTAGAGATAAAGTTTTAAATTCATAAAATTTATACCTGGTTATTTTTGATTTTCACCTTTCCTAAGCTACATTATTTTAACTTCGATATAAGAATGCGTTTGTTTGTCTTTTCTTTTTTTTTTTGTTTGCCAACGCTTAAAGAAAACTGCAATTCGCTTTTGCAGGCTGCACTTGTCAAATCTTTTGTAATACGGTATTAAGCCATTAAATTAAAAAGAAAAAATTTAGTTGTGGATCTGGCAGCACTTGTTAGTAGCAAAACAATTGCAAATTAAAATAAATTGGTTTATGCTTGAAACTGTATACAATTTTAATGAAAATGTTAAAAGGAATTGGAAATGGAAGCCATCAAAACAATAGATCTTTATTTTATTATTTTGCCACTGGTAGCACTTGATATATTAAGAGATATGTAACACTCAATCTTTTGGGACAAAATGGCCCGTTTTGCGTTACTTGATCGGTTTGATTGGTTCATCTGTAAAAGAAACACAAAACGAAATTTATTTTGTTTGTTAAATTAACTTATATGTAGATTAGACTGTATGCCAAGTGGTCATAAAATGCCGATTTCTGACAGTTCTCCTGGCAAAATATGGTCATACAATGTAGTGGGCATATATCATAAATGCTCTAATGCCACATATGACCAGCATTAAGCCCGTTATCGCATTGCTGACATTTTTGATGGAACACGAACTATTTTGTTGTCATCGGTGTTCCAACTTCAACTTTTTGCTTTGTTTTCCCTTACAGCATTACCCTACTTTAACATTTGGTAATAAATAACAAATGCCAAATGAGCATCAAGGCAAATATGACCACATTGGTAATTTTGGTCATATACCTAGTCTAATATACAGTTTGGATACTCCTGACATTTGGTCATTTGACAGCATGACCAGATTATTTGCCTGTTGGAATTCATATGCATTATTGGCGTACAGTCTAATCTTAGCTTTAGTTTCATGAGTGTATTGCTTCTGAAGTAATTCAAAGTCAAGCAAAGTTAAATATGTCTAACGCGCAAATCAATGATTTTATTGACCTCAGCGAGCTGACTCCTTTCGAAGCCCACAAATGAAAAAACTAATTTGACGGTGTCATGTCTCATGTTACATAAGGAGGGGTTTTCAATTTGTTAAAAATATTTGCCCTCAGTTTGACTACTGAATTTGACAGCTCGAACTTGAGTTTGACTGTTCTTTCCACAAATAAGTGATGACATAAATGTTACAAGAATATGGAGCGTAATTAAAAAAATTTAGAATCTTTTATAAAAAGAAGTCAATCATGGGTGAAGTCGACAGAAAAATAACGAAAATGACCAGCGCACTTCAAAAACAATCTTAAGAGTTGTATAATCTCCATACAATGCTTGATGCAAACGCACGATGAATGCGTTGCTGCTGTGTATACTTTTTTTTTATAATTTCTCAATCAGGGCTATCGCGAATAAATTCCGATGGAAATGTTTCCGTTGTCAGCAATGTAAATCAGATTGCTGAATAGGAAATACTCCCGGGGAAATTTTACTCCCGATAGGGGTGAATGTACACCATCAACAAAATCTCGAGTAAGCCTATCAAAGAATATTTGCTTATAAGTGTTTTGCGAATTTAAAAACAACAAATGGAGCTAAAGCTGTTTAGCTCATTGCGAGATCGAACATTTTTCTATAGAATACATAATTCCAACGAATTGCTACCACTAGTGTAAGTGGTGTCACGCCAAGAGCAGTCATCTCTTGCAATTATCCAATTATCAAAATTTCCTAAGTATTAATTTTACAATTGTTACCTAAACAACGAGTATATTGCTAAGCTTGAGCGTACAGTCTCTTACAATGATTTAAAATGAAACCGTCAGTCCTTGATTGCCTTGTAATCAATTACAACATTTAAGTCTATGGTCTTTTGTGTCATTGCGATGGACTAAATATGAAATGCTCTCGTGAAACAATTGCTCGTATTGCCTCCAGACTAATACAGACAGCCCTAGATTTCAATTCATCTTTTCGATGATTCTAAGTTGTCTAAGTTTGTAAAATGTCAGTATGACTAATTAAATCACTTCTCTTAGGGCATTTAATTAATTTCGAGAGTAGTTGTATTGTGCCACTCATCGACACCAATACCTGCACATCTTAAATAGAAAATCAATTTGAATTCCAATTGACTCCAAGCTCCAATCGTCCATCTGCATGTGTGTTGATCTAGCAGCAATCAATTTAAAGCTAAGCAGCTATCAATCGTCATGCTTTTTAATATTTGTGCAAAATAACCCTGCGTCAATGGAATGTTGACTCCATCACCTCACCTTCATCGATTGATTATTCAGTCGACGGTATGCATTGAAAATACTTCCCCACCGGGGAAACTATTCCATCTTCCATCGTACCCAATACCACTTACAATGCTCAAATGGCATATTTCTCCCGGCAGTCCATTCTCTCGAGCACTTAAAGAAGTCAACTTTGCATTTCAAAATTAAATATGCCATTCACATAAAAAAAACGCTAGGCAAATCAATTTTAACTGCACTTTTCGTCCCAAAGCAAACCATTGACTTGTTTCAATTCAGTTCACGTTTGTCGGCAGGCTTTGAAAAAACTGCAACTTTATACCCGTATTTCCAACTAATTTTGCTGATATATATTTATTCACGCATAGGTCACTGACACAACAATTTGTCCATCCGACTGGCCACATCTTTGCGATTTCCTTTTGAAATCCACAAACAATAACACTTTCACTTCCCGTACAAAGATAATGTGTTTTCAATAAGCCGTTTATTTCTGTTTCGGATAATCTTCACCCGTTTACAATGTTGCGTAAGCTTGGTTATAGTGAATGCCGAACAGAAAATGATCGCAAATTGGTAAAAGTTATATTGGGCAAATAAAAACTAAATCACTGGCCTTCCTGTACTTCCCGTAAAGGTATACACTCGTCAGCTTTCTTTGACTTTTACGGCTTTCCGGACAAAAAATGGATGACTTAGTAGACGCACTCTTCACTGTGGAGTCCATTCCACAAATGCTGACATCCGAAAAAGAATTTGCTGCGCACGCCCATTATATGATGGAATTGAACAAGCATTTCTGTTTCTCATTAGCATATAGTTGAAGATAATCAAAAGTAATTACGTGTATAAAGAGATGAAGATAAAACAAAATCCAGTCATCGCAAATTGAATCTCTTTGTCAGGGTTTTTCTCTGCCTCTTTATTACCAATAGCGTTTCGCAATTTTTAAGAAGCTAAGCATGACTGTGGGATTATAACTCAAACAAAAGGTTCAATACGAGTATAAGCTATAATTGATTTTGAATTATGACTATGACGGTGATACATCCGCAGCTATGACTAGTGGCCTCCAACTGTTGGTAGAGACACTATTTCCACATACCTCGATATGTACTAGTAAACTTGACAAGTTTCACCATAACCAAACAAGAGTTTTATTTTATTTGAAGTTGTTTCCCCGCAACGTTAAAATTTCTTTATACTTGACAGCTTGCACTTAACATACCGCCATCTGCGGACGTTGACTTTGTTGGCAGCGAGCTTGCACTTGAATTTCGTTGTTTCGAATTCACATCGGCACACTGGAACAAGTTCATGAATTCAAATTGTCTCGTCGTGCTAGGAATTTGAGATGATTAGTCTTGTCGCGATGTATGACTCCCTAAGCAAGGTTTTACCAGTTTTACCAGGTCTTTTTACCTTCTTATTTCGATATACTTATCCATTTTCAGAAATTGTAGACATTTTTGTTCATTTCGTACGGATAACTGCAGAATTTCTTTGTCGACATTCTCATTAGAAATGTGACAACAAGCAAAATGTGTTTCGAACCACATCTTTTTCGTGTCCGGCTGTTGATAGATTACCAATAATTTGTTTGTAAACAAACATTTTGGTTGGAATTTTGAATAATATCACTAATTGGGTATTGAACCGCGAATAGGAACATTTTTTGTTGCTGCTCTGGAAATTTTGTGTTGAGAAAAAATAATATTCAATTGACGAAATATCAATAGTCTGTTCGTAAACATACACTTTGGTTGGAATTAAGCAATAGCTACAACTTTTATATGAGCTATTGTTTAAATTGTTTGCGGTTTCATAATAATCATCATAAAGTATTTACACAAATATTTGCCGCATTAATATGAAGAGAACCGCCATTTGTAATTTGTAAACATGCACTGCTGTTGGAGAAAAAGTTCTTCCAAATAAAAGATATTGGAAATTACTTTGCGCATTTTAATTCTTAGACACTTCAAACAAAACAATGCCTCTCATTGCTAAACACAAAGTTTTCTATAAGTCAAGCCAATTTACGAGTACATTTTGATAACTTTTGACGTCGTTTTGGCGGGATGATGATTTGCCAGACTAATAACAAATGTCAAAATGCGAACTGATGTCGTTTTCCATTGGACAAAAAGAAGCGTCCGGGAGAGTCCGGAATCGAAAAAATCACCTCTGAAACCGTTCCATTGGCACAAAAATACTCTTCTGGTGATTCTGAGAAGAGAATTTCGCTTCTCGATTTCAAGTCAAAATCCACTCAAGAAGCACTTATACAAGTGCAATTTATGTATTTATTACAAGTCAGCTGACAGCAGCCGTAGATTATTTTTTGGCATTTCACCAATACTTTGGTGGATTCTGTCAGAAGCAGTTTTGCTGTTCCATTGGATTTCAGAATCAGTGGATCCCCGAGTGAAACAACCAATGGAAAACGACATGAGTGTCAGAGCTCGACTTGATTTTGTTTTAGCTCTCTTCTGACGATCGTTTGACACATGTACTCAGAAAGATTCACAATTCAGCCGTTCGGATTTGACAAAATTGGCAAATTTCACGATGAATAAGCCGCGATGTTTCTTTAGAAACTGTAGTCAAAAGAGTTTAATTATTTGAAATAAAATATCGCAATTTTTTTCCTATCGAAAGTGACAGCTTGGTACAATTGAATGTCAACAAGTGGAGGAACATCTAATTAGTCGAGAGACTAGATTATTCTGTTATTACTCTGTAGGTGTAGGTATACGTCAAGCGAAAAACTGCTTACGCCTCGAAGGTTCACTTCTTGTTATGGGAAATATATTGACAATTGACATTGAACTGTCAGAATTCAATTGACACCCTAAAAATATCTGATGATGATCTAGTGATGTAGTTCGGGACAGCTTTAATTTAAACAAAAGTATAAAATAACAAAGTTCTGTTCTCAAAACTCACATAGAACAAGTGAAAACTTTGCAACAGTTTAACAGAATTGCTCCGTTAAAAAACTAAGACAAATCGTATAAGTCAGCTGTCGTACAATTAGTAAACCAGTCTTAGGTAGAGACGAATATTCATTAAACGAAACGAAGAGTCAAAATTTGTCAAATAAAATTTACAATGATATTAATTTCGTTCGGTAATTGTTTGCAAATAAATTCCACGGACAGAAAGCACGCGAATACGTGTGCATATGCATAATGATTGCCTCTATTCCTACTTAAATATCCAACGCCTGAGCTGATCAGGGTATGGTAACCCTTCCAATGTTAGTTGCATTCAGCACATGTGTTGCTCAATTGCTTATGTAAGCGCAAAATGGCTTAAACTGGATTATTCTCATGTTATTCAATTTTTGTTTCTCACTTTTAAGTCAGCACCCTATTTCAGGTAAACTTAAAATATGGCTAAACTCCAATATCTCTCTCCTGCACCTTACTAATTATTCGGTTAATTTTGACAGCTCAAGGTTAAGCGCAAACACAATCAAAACCGGCTTAAACATGATTTATTTGATGATTTCTGTCCGATTTTATATGTTTTTTCTGCATCACATTTAACCCACTTGATCTGTCAAAATTAAGCTGTGAAGAAATATCTATTTTTCATTTATTCCAGCTTAATTGTTGTGAAGACTTTTTGAACAGTGTCATGCATATTAAGTTTAAATTGCGCATCGGCGTCCGGCTAAACATGTTTGCTTAATTTTATTTTTGGAGACATTTGGGTGAGGCTTTAGATGCTAATTGGATCACTTGCAAAATATATTTGTATATTTACTTTAAGCAGTAAATATCGATGTTTGACAACTGCGTCTCTTCGGCCTAAAGCCAATTATAGCAATTAAAATAAGCATCGAATTCGCGAGCATTTTGTAACAAGGTTTGGCAAAAACTTGTTTAAGTCTCCTATTGAAAAGAGATTTACTTTTTCATTTTTTGCGTCACTGACATAGGCTGTCAAACTTTCTACGAAAGTCTCTGTCACTTTCCAATGATCTTCCTCTTTCGGCAACATTCACATTGTAGTTATTGCTTATTAACACTGAAATATAAAAATTAAATTAAGAGAACAGAGCATTAGAAACAAATTTGGGTAAATGGCAATTCCCACTAGATCGGTTTGTTTGTATTTAATTTATGTATATCCCAAATTAAATAAAATCTTTCTTAGTCCCATCAGTGCGTAAATACAGTATAAGGACATTTTTTGAACTAAGATCTGCAAGAACCTATTTCTAATAAAGAAAATCGTTTCGCTCTGTCAAACTTTTGGGCACGGAAACGGATTTTGTTTAAATAAAAATAAATTCAATTTCGCTACTCGGTGGGAATTATTGTCAGCTAATTTCAGCGATAGCCATTTTTTGTATGAAATCTTTGTTTTGCTTTGAATGAATCAAATGGAACAATTTCTGTTTCGAAATAAGTTTGGTAACGATACAAAATTGTTTGGAATGATCACTTCTACTGTAGGCCTACTAAAATGTGAAAACTAAAAATTACAAACAGTAAATCACATTGCGTAACAATTATTTTGGCATCAATCGATGTATAGCCAAACAGTTTTTCTTAGTAATCCGCTTAAACCAAAAGTTCATGGTACGAATGTCTCCAAATTTGAGCTCGAAAAAGTTGCCAATATGATGAAGTTGGACACTCAAATGCAATTCGTTATTTATTTGTTTTATTGGAAATTTAGTTTGCTCTAATTGTGGTGCTTATAATTTTTTCCTTAGGCGAAGACGTTTGTTTTTTGTAGAAAAGTACATAAAACGCTTTATTTCCGACCGTTTAAATTAACCACTTGGACTGAATTGTGTGCTCCATTTCCTGTTGTAAACGCTCTGTCAACAACTGGCCTTTGGTATCTTTCAAAGTAGCGATTTCGTGGATACTTGTGTATCTATTACACGCTACTTTAACGAAACTCAATTCACAAATAGTTGAGCTCTTGAGCAAGCACGCACTCAAGGTTGAAAAGGAAATACCCTCCGGCTGCGATTAATTATTTTTGCCAGAAAAACGTGAAAGCAAACAAAATCGAAAGCCCAGCAGTAACACACATTACCCAATCCTTTCGTTTTCACGACTGACTGGATAACTAGATCAAATTTGGAACGCACACGTCTTGCGCAAGGTTCAAGTCGTCAAATCATTTACAATATCTCGCGAAAACGCCAGTCAACAACAAAACCAATGACATTGAATACGAGTTGTCCCCCTCGAAGCCAGTAGGATAGCAGACTGTCCTCAGAATGGAAAAAGTAAGTCCAAATCCGAACATGAATAAATTTATCGAGTCCCACACAGAAAACTGAAGTCGACTCCAAATCGAAGCTTAAACTAAACAAATATGGAAAAGTTGTAACCAACGAACTAGTTTGTCCACTTCCGACCAAACAGGGACAAACAAAAACACACATTTGCACTTTTAATTTATTTATTTTCAATTAGCAAAGTGGTGATGGAGGAAACTATTATCAATTTTTTTTAGCAACACCACTTGCACGCTTTTTTGTAGCCCTTAGGCGCCAAGTAGTAAGTAAAGTGTAGTAAAACTGAACCAACAAGAATAAAACCACAAAACCAAATATTTAAATCTTTATTCTTCACACAAATGCGTTTAACACTCGATTAAATTATTCACTTGCAGGTGCGCACAGCTACGATTCCCGTCCGTCGTCCAGTTGTACGCAGACGGTTATTCACCACAGCACAACCTGCTGCCAGCACTTCTAATGATGAACTAAACGCTGACGGCACATCGACGATCAGCACTATCAACACGGATGACGATGTCGTCTCGGCGAGCTCTCCAACAACCAGCAACTTCAAGTACAACCGACGGACTAGGCCGAGTTATCTAACCACGATCGCGGCGAAGCTAAAGCCAACACCAAAAGCACTGTCATCTTCGCTGACTTCATCGAATCCGGGTGAGATCACCACGATCGTCAGCACCACGGGATCGGCGGCAGCATCTTCGAATGATATCACGTTCGTTACCGTTAATAAACTGTCAAATCAAAAGTTTCCATCGGGTGTGATGCGACGCAAACTCATCAGACCGTTGAATGCAAATAGATCCACACCAGCGGAGAGTAGTAGGAGCACGGTGCCATCGGGCGAAGTTGGTAAGTCCAGTATAGCAGTATACAGCTTGACCATGTTAGGGACTGCAGAGCGGGCTCTGGCTATAAAAACTGCATTCCATTCGATCTTTGGCGATCGGTGGATACGACATGCACGCAGTGTTAACTTTACACATTTGCATTGGGTTATGAGTCAGCAAGTCAACGAGCTAGCATGTCAGTTTGTCAGTTCTGTTAGTCGGAGGTTGTATGTTCGGGTCGTGTTTGCATGTGGGTCGGATGCATGTGTTAGCACTTTCCCTTTTTTTATTTATTAGCACGATCTACTCTTTGTGTTGGCCTTTTGGTGGGCTAATGAGATGAGTCGGTTAATTTGTTACCAATCGCGTTTGGAGTTCATCCATTTCCGGGTTTCCCAAATAAAGCTGCAGATGTTTGCTGTCGTCCACATGAATGTGTAATGAGGCGCTTTTTGTTACGTTTTGGCCTCTTTGAAATTTATTTGGTCAGAAATAGTGATTCACGAGGCGCGGTTGGTGATAAATTATTGCTGCTTGAAGATGGGCTGAGACCATTAAGAGTGACAGATGGGCACAGATAAACGGATGAGTGGTTGGGTAGGGTTCGCAGATGCACAATTCGCCCAGGGGCTAACATTTCAAAGGCAAAGTTTCGTCATCGAACAGGAAAAGATTCTGCTGGCGGGCAATCGTTTGAGTTGCAGAGTTTTTGTTGCTTAAATTATTAGGCGCCGACTGTTTCATAGAATATTTTAACCAAACTGTGTGGGGAGACGAAAATAATTTAACAATTTTCCTTCTACAATTTATCGCACCCGCAGTGCTGCCACTGCTTTTTATTTATCTACTGCACTTGCAGTAGTAGCTTGGTGACTTTTATTCATCTTTCAGTATCCATAACACTGATGGCTACTACCAAAAGTTGTGTAGTCGACGCAGGAACGTTCTGAAAACTAAAAATTGATTAAAACCAAAATTGTAGGCAAACTTATACAAGCTTTAATGCGATTTCTTATCTGCCAATTTAATATTCACATCTTCTTGTTAGTCACGCATGCCTAAAGGCCCACATACCTCCACCGCGACATCCCAAATTTTGCAATGCGGCGTTCATGCATACACGCAGACTCCACTCATCCGCGAATCTTCCTCTGAAAAGAAACTTGCGTCGGGACAAGTTTCAGTCTCTCTGCCTTTGATTGCATTACCGCACCTTGCCGCCATTACTCGCGCTTTACACACGATCAATGGTTCAAGTGGATGTATCAAAATTTCATAATCGCTCGTAAACGGCAGGCATCGAAATTCCAATCTTCACAGAGATGAAAACATTTAATTGCGATGTCTGGCTATTTTACCTGCTAAAGGCAGATGGGGGACTTGATCACCTTGAACAATTAAAAGTAAAAACAAAATATCAAAGCACTTGGGAAAATTGTTTACTCTGTGAATTTGAATGCGTCTTTGGCGGTTGTTTACGAAACCAGTCTAACGCCTGCCGTGGTTTTATGAGTGTTAATATTATGCAAACAACTACAGTCAGTGGTGAATTTAACGGTTCGCACCATACACAGTACTTGGCACTTTGTGAAGTAAGTGCTTTTGGTCGCCATTATTGAATACAGAAATGAGCTTCTGTTTGTTGGTTTGCGTTTAATTACCAACTTCAGGTGCATCTTCGCCATCTTCATTGTTGGTTACGAAACGACATCGCATGCTTCGGAATGAATATTTAATTGACAGTAGAAGTAACATTTGTAAAAAAAAAATGGACGCTTGATTGATTGGTTGGGTGGCCGAGGTGGCCGAGGGAAAAACACAAATAGCGCTTGAGCGCCGCCTTGAGACCACACCTTACTAATGGACGATTGCTGAAAAATAGATTTAAAGTGCTCGCGCCATTAAATTTTTTTAAATCTTCTTTTAGACATTACAAAGCGTTGAAAGGAGTAAGAAAATCATTAAGCGCTTTTTTCTATAACCCTGTACTTGCCTTTATAATGATTGAAATCTCTTGCTCAAAATGATGAATTAAAAAGTTTTTCCAGAAGAGTTTTGCTCTCAGATATTTGTCAGACTTTCGTGTCGTTTGTATTTGCTCAGGGATTGAACCTCGCTTAGTTGTCGAACAATTTAAACATTAAGCCACTGCGCCAGAATGCAACTTTTTATTTGAAAACTGAATTTGGTCTTTCCTCGGCGCTTGGGTAGAGAGCTCAATCTTTCTTCGACACACCAACTTTCCATTGTCCTGATGGCAAAAATTATGGAAGCTCTTCTGCATTTCCAGAGAGAAATTGAAACTTCTATTAAACCTGTCTCTACCTTTTCTTTATATTTTCAGTAAATTTAAACTATCCAAAACCCTCTCTCCCTACTTTCAGCAATCACAGATCCACCCAGAACTCAAAATCCCCTCTTCAAGAGGCGATTTCCATTTTCGACCACATCGCCGCCTCCAGTGACGTCTACTCCGCCAGCTCCAATAGAGTTCAACACATCGCCACTTTACTTGGACACTCTTATACCAGAGGACATTGACCAAATTGCCAAATCAAGCATACAGGAGGCAAAGTTTTTCCAGAACCAAATAGGCGACAATCACAGCGAGACCGATCACTCCCCGGAGATATCCATTTCAACGAGTACATTCAGCAGCACAACACCCCTGTACCTGTCAACCTATGAAGAAGCAATTACAAGGCGAATAGGCACTGCCGCTACAACAAGTAAGTCCCGCCATTCATCTTGTCAGTTTTGTTGACCTTCTTCTTGAATCACAGGAAAACCATCGTTACGTCGCCCACAAAAGACCACACCCACTCCGGAAAAGGCAGCCGTATTCGTTAGTCGAAGGCGGCCCCACAAAACCCCGGCACCATTCAATAAAATAATCGAAACTCAAACCCCAGACCGAACCTACAAACCCGTCATTGACTACGACTACTATGACGATGGCGATGAGAGGGTTGTGGACAGGCCAACTGCATCACAGGTTTGCTCTTAATTTATTTAAAGCCACTAAGGCTGTTCCACGCCTCATCCTCCTATTGTTGCAGGTAAAGGTAGTCCTCCATGGTAAGGGAATCATCGAGTGTCTGGACCAGGGTAACTTCCCTCATCCGTTGTCCTGTCGGAAATTCATTTCCTGTGCGAAATTCGAGACCGGAGGCGTTGTCGGCTGGGAGTACACTTGTCCCAAGGGTTTGAGCTACGATCCGGTCGGCGGCATGTGTAATTGGGCCGCCGGCCTTGGCTGTAAGGAGTAGATTTTGAATTTTAATCGAAATTTGTGAATTTAGAGTTTGGCAGAGTGTAGTAGCAGGACTCGAAATTATTGTAATTAGTGGACTGATATACTTGTGTTGGAAAACTGAAAGGGTATCCATTTTGTAAAAAAAAATCAACTAAATTTATTGTGGCTTCTTTCTTTTTCTTTCTGTTTTATTTTTGTTTTGTATTTTGTTTTTGTAATTATTTTAGAGTTAAGATAATTGTATTGTAAAGTGTTTTATCGTAAGCAACGAAAAGCGACAAAGTGTTTATTTAATTTATAAAAGAGATACTCCACTTATGTGGCACTCCTTCTTTGAATTAATAAAGAATTTAAATAAAGGTGCATACTTTTATTTTTTACAGTCCATTGCCAATTGATTGCACGACTGTGAATGAAATTTCATTTTGATCTCCTTAGGTGGAATACACGGGAATACAGAGTAGAGACTGCCAGATGAAAGCAAATAAGTTATATGAGAGGTGACTCCTCTATTACTTTAATGTCGTTTTCCATTGGGACAAAAAATCAATCTTTTTTTTGATCTAAATCACTTTTCGCGTTCCATTGGGAAAAAAAATCAATCTTTTTTTCGATTCGGAGCACTTTTTGCAGATCTCGATAATTTTTCAGATTTACACATACTGCCACAAATACCCACAGCTGTTTCACGTCATTGAAAGAAGTTTGCTTTGAAAACAAATGCGCAAAGTTTGGTGAAAAGCAAAATAAAGAAATACATAAAAAGCAATTGATATAATGTTGGAGGAATTATTATCTTTATTATCTTCCTCATCATCTGGAAACTACGAATCACCGAAACTATTCCATTTCTGTCTACAACAGGGGAAACATTTTTCAAGTCGATATCCATAGCTGATTTTTGCAAAAGCAAATGCAATTTGAACAGCTGATATTGCTGTCAAATACGCACTAATCCATTCACAAAAGCAGATCAATTTCGTTGCGTGTTCCATGAGCCGCGAGAAATCTGAGATCTGAAAAAGATTTTTGGTGGTCCCAATGGAAAACGACATAAGAGCTATTATTTTGACAATTGGCTTTCCGGGTTATTCATCTGGCAAATCGTATGGAAAATTTGCATCCATTTTTGTTCATTTCTTCTGTTTTATACTTTTGAAATCAATAGTCTTAAAATAATAAGGAGTATGGTTTTGAAATATTTTGGCCCAAAAACTAGCTGACTAGCTGACTACATCATGAAGGTGTCAATCTTATGCGTAGTGTGCTGCACACGCAGTTCGAGCTAAATTTGTTAGCCACTGTACGAAAAATCTCTACAGAATTTAAGTAAGCGTGTTAATGCGAAATACATTTTCCACAGCTAAGTTTTGACAGATCAGAGAAAATATCGGTATTCGCAGCAAAATTTCAAACGAAAGCAAATTAACAGTAGCAAGTCAATCAACTTTACCAACACAGTTCTTTTTTTTTACGGAACATACACTGTCAAAATTAAGCGAACATAAAGCGATGTGATGGAGAGAAATATTGGAGAGGCGCTTAATTTTAGCTTTCCTGAAACAGCATACTAGGCTTTAAGGGTTAAATTGAAAAAATAGTGAAATACACATCAGAAATTACCGAATTCTTGCTCGAACTAAACTAAATTTTATCTGGTCTCCAACTTTTCTCTTCAAACATCAGCTAAGGTCCCAGCTTAATTTTGACATAGAGTACGCCGTGGATAAGTATCACAGAAAACAGCTGTTCCTTCAAAAGTTTCTCTCTTATTTCAACTATATCTAATTGTAGGTACTTCTCGTTCATATAATAATTAAAAAAGCTCATCTTTGCATATTTTTCAAATGCAAAGAACAACAAATACACAACGATCTGTCACAATTTAGCTTGAGAAAATGTAGCGACCCATTAAATGGGCACGATAAATTTTGACAGACAGATGAAGTACATTCTGAAACAAAAGTTTTATTATTATTAGCTCAGCTAAAGGGGTTCGCTTAAATTTAGCTCAGCTAAATATTGGAGAGCGTACTAAGCTTAACTGGAAGTCATCGCAGCTGCTGTTCAAAAACATTATGTAAACAAACACACCTAGTTAACGTAAAATACAAAAGCATACCAATCCACTGATAAATTGTGGTTTTTTTCGTTGTGCTTGAGGCGCGTTCGTAAACTTCCAGAAGTTTCGACGTTTAATTTTACTTGAAACCTTTTTCGAAAAAGAGAATAATTTCATTGTTCATATTTCACAAGGTTTCCTTTTATTAAAACGTTCAGTAAATGAAAATGTTGTTAAAATATACATAACGTGCAGGCCTAAGATAAATCTCATGTACGAATTTGCACTTCAAATGGCAGATTACTGTGTCGTATACGTAACTTTTTCTAAGACGTTCAACATTTCAAAATTTAGTCATTAAAAAAGAATTAGTCGGACCCACCGGTCGTTCTGTAGGGACTTTTTAAATTACTATTTTTTCCGGAACATAATTTGAAAATTGTTGGGTATGGAAACGAAGAAAACATTTGATTTTAAATATTTCTAAAAGTCTGCGATAGGAACTAAATTCAGCTGTGAATCCGTCTAAATATGCTACACCGAAAGTGTCGTTTCAAACTCCCTCAATTTCGAACTTGTACCTAGCTTTACCGATTGAATTCATATTAACCGCTTTAAGGGGAACATATTCATCGCTTTCAGCAGTCTTCACTTAAAAATACAGGAAACTAGGACACCAGAAGCAGTTTGAAAATGGTGGCCTCAGAAAGGTGTGAAGCTATTTCTTTAATTTACAAACATTAACGAATTCGTATTCATTTTTACAGAGTTTTAATAATTTTTGCTTTATTTCGTTCCCTAAAAACTAGTAGAGAGCGGCTTTGAAATATCAAGATACTTGGTCACCTTCATCAAGTTTCTTGTGTAAAAAGTTAAAAGAACATTCAAAAACCAATAAAAATCATGAACCGAATTGTCAGATCCGTAAATGAGCTATACTTACGTTCTTGGAACTAACTCGACTTTGCATGCGAAACAAAAAAAAACTCGTCACTTATGCCTATTCTCACGAACGACACCATTCGAACCCTGTTTTTACGTTCGATTGAGCAGCAGGAATCTGCTGTGGAATCGCCCCATCTGTGAACAAAGAAAAGATCATGGATTTTATTTTTGTTTCGTTCGTATCGTAGGATAGGCATTATTCCGTGAACGTGGCGACTCGACCCCTAAAATCTTGGATAAAAATCTGAAATCAATTCACGAGAAACGCAGGATGGTATACAAAAATCAAAAGTTCAATACCAGCATTACAATTATGTAATAAGAAAAAAAAACCTCTGCCAAGATATATGCTGCAATATTAAATTCTTTTATTTATTTCAATTGAATTATAGAATTACATTATTTCCCACGTGTTCACTGGTTCAATATTCCATCAGCCAGTTCAGTAGAGCAAACCACTACGATCTCTGTTGGCATTGCCGCCCAATCGTCTGGCATTCCTGCCATATGGAGATTTTGGATTCACTCTCAAGACGAAATTGCCCTTGCAATCCTGTGGGGCATCGTGACCCATGGGAACGCGAATTCCATGACAACGCTGATTCTCGTAATCCTTCAAAGAGTTGCATTCAACGGCCATTAAGTTCCTCTCGTTGCCTGGCCGCACTGTCTCGGCGTAGTACCGAATAGACTTGAGGGAAGCATCCAGAATATTATCAGAGCCAGGGGCAACTGATCCAGGTCCATTGGGATAGAAGTCAGCATCGCCATTGCTCTCAGCTCCAGCGCCGTATGAGGTCGAGTGGATGATATCAACGAAATCGGCCACACCACGGTTCAACTCGGATTGGATGCGTTGTTGCCTGGTGAAGAGCTTGGTGGGATCCAAACCAGTCACACGACGCAATTGTTGACCCTTTTCTTGGGACACATATCTGGCAGCGACTCCCACGACATGAGCAGCCACACCATGACCAATCATGTGAATGTTGTAGTATGGAACGAATTCAGAGATGGCGACGATTGCCTGGCCGGTGGCTTCTCCGGTTTGTTCAACATCCAAAGTGATCCATTTCCTGAAGCTGTTCAAACAGTTTCCCAAATCAATGACCTAGGAAAGATGGGAATCCTCAGAATACTGTGCAATTTTTATAGACTTTCCAACTTACAATGAGGCTTCCGCTGGTTGGTGCATCCCACGAGTTGGTATACTGATATTGGTTCTCACTGAGTTCGTAGCGCGCCCGATAGGCTTCAACCAATTCCGTAACTGCATCGCTGGGGTCTTCTGAGTTCGATGGAAGACCGGTAACAAAGATGGATACCTCACCGGTGCTCAACTGGGGATAGTTCCTCAGGCCTTGTGGATTGTTCAATGGAATCGAAACATTGCCATTAGCCGTGATCAGGTGCATCTTCATTTGGTTGTAATTAGGGACGAAGAGCGAGCCAGAATACGGACGAAGATAGCTGTGTTGGACTGCAAAAAAATACCTCAAATTAGTAGTTATTACAATGAGAATAAAATTTATCTCGTACAAATTGTCTTCAACAAAGTGGATGCAGCGTCCACCGGCATGTGGATTAGGTTGGTGAACGTGATATCATCAACCTTTGGAGCATTATCCACTACCTTCTGGATCCAGGTCGATGGGTGAAGAGCGTTCACTGAGCGGCCAATACCTCCCAGTACACCATTCTCGGGAAATGGTACTTTGCCCATGAAATCATCAACTCTTCTGTCAATGAATCCGGCATAAGCAACTGTGGCTAATACCAAGAGGGCCAACGCTGTCCTATTCATCGTAGTTATCTGCGGTGTGCTGTCGAGAAAGTGAACTGATTGCTTGGACTGCAGGACAATTAATTTATACCCACAAATTCAAGTTCAGTTTCTGCTGAGTGGTTTGTTTGAACGCAGAAGTGCGCCTCTGTGCATTGACCCAACTGAAGCAATCAGTTATGCGGATGGGCATAATTTTGCGAAAACTTGCCTACTTTGCAGCATTTAGCTGTGTCAGTAGAATATCTACAATTCATTGAGTGAATGGGAATATGAGTAGCTACCAAGTTCGAGGAATGGTGAGGGAATTACAAAACTGATATCCGGGGCATATTGCATGAAATCAAAAGTGCTTCCTAGCTATTATTGTTTTGTCATAAAAAAAAAATCCGTACGGTGCTGCAGCCTGCAACGTAAGATGTGGCAATTTCGGGAGGATGATGATGGTTGATTCAGATATAGAGAATCCAAATTAAGTTAGGAGAATTTGATGGCAGGAATACTTCTGAGAAAGGCCGGGAGAAAAACTCATAGGTCATAGAACAAATCCAGCAATGGATTAGCAGATGTTGGGACGCTTGCTTTCTACATAACCCAGTTCTTAATCCGCAATGAATGCTTCCGTTTACACTTATACATGCCTAAGCGTATGATATGTAAAAGGAAGGGCAGTAGCTGTAAATATTTGTTATAGATTTAGGGAAAAGAAAAACAATCGAATCGAAGTGGAACAAATTTAGTTTGGCTGCAGCACCGCGGTTTATATGGCACCTTTACGAGAACTAAACCAACTAAAATGGCGATTGGAAACTTGAGAGTTGTTGAAAATACATTTGCTCTGTATTGAAAGTAAAGAGTAAGCAATCAAAACACAGTTATCTTTACTGAAAATCTTATATTAAACTCTGCTCCACTTAAATAACACGTTTACTAATATTTGTATAGCCAATGCCAACACAGGTCATCAGGACTTTTTGTGCCCCAGGTTGTTTTTCCTCGTCGTCTTCGTCTTCCTCTGGATTCTCCAACTTGAAGGTAACAGCAAAGAAGTCTCGTATGTGCTGCAGAAAGTGCACCGTATACTGGGAAAGGGGTCCGGTCAGGTATTTCGAGACATGTTTCTCTCCCAAAGCCATGAAAAGAGCCGCCATCCATTGAAACGTAGAATCTACACACCCGCCTCTATAGATTTCGTCAAGCAGTTTGTGGGCGGCTTCCTTTCCCAAATCTTCTGGAACTGATGGGTCTGTTCCCTAAAATGAGTAGAAGGATACATGAACTCCCAATTGTTTACAAAGAGACAACAACTTACCGCTTCCTTGAGATTGGACACACTCTCTGCCGAGAAAATAACTCCCTCCGTGGTCTCAGCCACCAAGTTCACACCGTACCCCGGACTATTACCGGACAGCTTGCCCTTATTCTGATCCGAATAGATGTAAACGTCTGTAAGGAAGTTAAGCATTACACCCTTAGCCGATTCAACTGTACGGTTGGCCAGCGCTGGTGATACTTTGCAGGCGTACACTGTTCCTCGTATACGCTTAACCATGCCTTGCTTTAGACACTGTATCGCACGGAAACTTTTACGAACTGGACATCTGAAAATCACCTCTCCACCACCGTCCGGCATGACACCACGTTTTATGATCTTAAACTCGAGTCCCTCATCGACAATTAGGAATCGTTTTAGCACTGCGAAGGCTGCTGTTTTGATGTGATCTACAGATGGTGATTCCCTACTGTTTGTTACACCACGCAGTGTTGCATGTAGTGGATTCTTGCAAAACGGGCCCAATGCTATAAGCACATCTAAGTAATAGCCAATTCCTCGGCGAACACAGCAGTCATGGTGAATCGTTCCACCGTGCAGAAGTCCTGGACTGAAAACTACTGAAGTCCCAGAGGGATTCAGTTCGATTTTTGTGCCATTCGTTATTTTGTCCAGCAGTCGAATAACGCCGATTTCGTATTCCCTCAGACCAGGCACATCGTCGTTGCTGCGAATGTCGATAATTTTCACTGGTTTTCCACTAAGTGTGGAAAGAATGAGCCGCTGTTTCAGGAAGTTGCTACCCTTGAAGACGAGAAGATTGTTTTCTTGTGCAAAAACCGGCATTTTGCTATATAAAAATGTATTGAATCGTGAAAATTGAAAACAAAACCAACCACACGTGTGTTTAGAGATTTTAGTCAGTTGTCAGATGAATTCAATAAACAACCGCGAAGTTGGTTGGAGTAACATCAGTCTATTTAATTGGTATTTGGCAGCACGTAATATAGGGGAATGAGGAAAATAGTTTAATTAGGTTTTGAACATTCTAGTACACAATTCGTATTTCGATAACTGTTGGACTGTGTATTTACTTTCGAATCGGGTCTTTCTTTTTTTTGACTGACTTTTCGTCCTGCCAAAAAATTAATTACGTAACAATTCGTAGAAAAAAATTTAAAGGAAAACATTTTTCTCGTCCGTGTTGACATTAAAAAAAATTATGTAGGATAGTAATTTCAATACATGAAATCTTGTATTGGCCGGTTGTTCCAGTTTTGAAAACAACATTTTTTCAACTTTCTTTTGGAAAAATGGAGAAAATCAATCAAAATCATTCTTTATGCGCGTCCTTATCTCTAGTGTTTAATTGTTTATATAACTTGGGAACGGGCAGCACAGTTTTTTTGCCATTTGGAACGCACACGAACTTTCTCATTTCACCACAGAAACTATGGTGAAAAATATATATTACAATATTTACACAGCTTGGAAGGTACATAGAGCCCCACAAGCCACAACCCACTTTCATGCACCAGCACCTGTTGTTATTTCAGAATCTGGTGGTATGAAATGCAAAAACAATTGCACTAAGTGGGTTACTCCTTTGGCGAGCTTAATAAAATGAAATGTCACGAGCGATAATTTGCACCACAATGCAGATTTTATTTTGTTAGTTTTTATGTGTATAACGTGACATGCAAGCTCCCATGCTTGCTACCGTACACAAATCATTTATGGTATGCTTTGTCGGTTGCTACGTTGCGCATGACTTCACCCATCACCCCACTGCTGACCTAAATCATCTGCAGTGCTTTGTTTGTAAACAAGCATGCAACTTAGATTTTTCCAGAACGCAGGACGGGTACTAGGTATACATGCGAAGCTCTTGGTTATAGGTTATTGTCAACGACTAAGCTAAAGTAAAAAAAACTCAATCAGCATATACATTCAATTCACATTTATTAAGACAGTTAACTTATTTCGGCTATTTCGTTCCCTCAATAGCAGACCCCGTAAAATGCAATTGCTCTCGCATTTCATTGGAGGTCTTCAGTCAATATTATTAAATATTATACAAAAATACTCTATTCGACGGCCGAAAGAGTTAACTGTCCGTTAGAATTTATTCACTAAAAAGCAATGTATACATGTAAATATATTGAAGAGAAAATGTACTTCCTTAAACTAAGATTCGTTGAGAAACCCGGTTGTGAGCTCCTCGCGGCTTCATCTGTTGTCTTATCATTATTTGTTTGCTTACACATCGTCCATTCCCCTTAACCGTAAATGCTCGGCTTTGCGAAATATCTTTCGCTCCAATGGTGGAGCATTCTGGCATAATCGCAGTACGGCAGCCTTCTCGCAATACGACTTAGGATCGTACGTTGGTACGTCAGGCTCGTCGTCCCAATTCTCAGATGTTTCAACTTCTGGCATTACGGTTACTGGAGATACAGAACGGGCTGATGTTCCCACAGTGTACTTGAAGTTCTCGTATGACCGACGGTCAGGGCAGACAGTAACATGCCACTGTGGGGAAAAGGGAACGCGTGAAAGTAAAAAAGAACTGTTCTTTATTGGATGTTATGTACTTACGTTTAGCTCTGGCTCATTAAGCAAATGCGTAACATTGAATGGACATTCAATCAGTGGAATGTCCTTGTACGATTTCCTGCATCGGTTCAGATGCAATTGAAAGCGACAGCGATCTATTATATGGCTTCGCTCGTACGGGCATTGAATTTTCTCGTATTCAACTCCTTTTGCTTTTATCATATTTCTTAATGGAATGTTACAATTAATCAAATAGAAAGTGCACTTGCAGAATGCGAAATAAAATTCGACGTAGGTCCAGGTGACTGCTTCCAAAGAAAAAAATATTATATTGAAGCGGTTAAGTGCTGCCATGTCTTATAGTATTAAGGGGCCCGTTACGGTTAAATTCGCTCTGTTTGGTTGACTCCAGACCGTAGGTAATCAGCATTTTATTCAAATACTTTGATGTGAACCACTTCGTCGCAATTTCATCGTCAATTTAATTTGTGTCTGTTGAATTTCCACTTTCAAGGAAATCCAAGGACAAATGAGAGGAATTACCGGACTCTGTTACATTTTATTTCAACAAGATACCTTACGACTTCTTTATTTTGGAATGAATGCGATACCAAAAACAAGCGTAGGTAGGTAGTCTTTATTCCTCTCAATCCGAAAGAAATGTTTGAACTATTTTTATATATTTCAACAAGACAAGTGGTTTTCCTTCCAATTAATTTTCCAACGTGTTTGCTTGTCACTTATTGCAAATACATCCACACTTATTTTTTGTTTATGGACATTTTTATTAACTTTTATCCTTAAATTTCCACAACTTACGATTTTCGTTCCACTCACGACTCGCTACTGTTTATAACCGACATAGGTATTTTTCCGTAACCCACAGTCGCCCAGGAACGCGACAATTACAGCAAATCCTATTGTTCAAAGACTTGGCATTACTCCTTTAATTGACATCTACAACCTGATGTCTATTTTTGTTTTGTAAATTTGCAACATAATAAGCAAATAAACTTGTACAAACTGTAAACTGATAAAAACATTGGTCCAAAAATGGTCAAGTGCGCCATTGAGGGTTGCAAAAATTACCAAGGAAAACGACAGACAGACAAAATAATCAAGTTCTTTTGTTTCCCAAAAGACTTCAGAGTGTGCCAAAAATGGTATTCTGCCTGCGGGGACGGCCCAATGTCTAGCAACGGTATAGCTCGAATATGTTCAGAACATTTCACCGAAGACGACTGGAAGTCGAATCGTAAACGCCTCAAAAAAGGCACTGTTCCGACACAGAACCTGCCTCAAAAAGTACCTGCTGAAGAGATCACAAAACCAAACGAACTTGACGAGTAAGTCTTCCCAGCTGCAATGCATATTCTTCGATAATAAGCATTTTTGTTTCTAGAGGCGTAACGCAAAGCATAACCATTGAGTTCTCTCATACGCAGAAGCCACCAGCAAAAAGGTAAGAATTGTACCTACGCTTTTAGAAGATTTAACTGACCTTGGAAGAAATGTTTTAGAACAAAATTATCAGTCAGTGGCCACCAAGTTCGTCTTGAAAAGTTGCGACAAGAGAACAAAACACTAAAACTGAAAGTGGGAAAACTTTTAAAACGAGTGCGGAAAACCGAGTCATCCGTAGCCGACATGTCGCAAATGTTTACAAAAGGACAGATAAAACGACTGCAAAACCCCCAAAAGAACTGCAATTGGAACGTAGAAGATATGGCCTTTTCCATTTCGTTGTACACATCAAGTCAACTACTATATCAGATGTTGTGGAAGAAAAATTATCCACTTCCATCGCCTTCAACGCTCAGAAAGTGGGCGGCCACCCTGAAATTGAGGCCCGGCATGGTGACCAGCTCAATAAAGTCGCTTAGCGACTGCGTCTTTACCACGAGAGATCGGCTTTGTGTTTTGGCGTTCTACGAAATTCGACTGAAGGCACCGCAACATACTGACGAGACTGGACTGCGCCCTTATAAGTTCGGTCAGATGTTCATAGTACGGGGACTCCTCAGCGAGTGGAAGCACATCATCTACTATAACTTCGATTGCATGATGCTCAATTTGGTGCTACAGGACATCATACGAGCGCTAAGGGAAATAAACGTGACTGTCGTTGCCGTGATAACCGGAGTGGGAGCACGCAAACTAGCTCTGTGGAAGGAGTTTCAAATTGACGAAAACCACCCATCGCTCGAAATGTTTGATGGCGAGAAAGTGTTCTTCTTCGCCAATGTCCCGCATCTGATCAAACGTCTTCGCGATTATTTCCTTGCCACAGGATTCGAGCTCCACGGCGCGACCATCAATGTGGATCCATTAAGAGAAATGCTCAAAGTACAACCTTCAGAGCTATGGGTCAGTCACGACTTAGCCCAGACGCACATGAGTTCCAAACGGGTCGGCCAACACAATCTGCAAATGGCTCTGCAACTCTTTTCCCAGTCGGTTGCGGAAGCAATCAGAAAATGTGTGGCCATGGGCAAAATGTACTCGCAAAATGCGATCGAATGCAGCGATTTCATTCAGGTGGTGGACGAATGGTTTTGCTTGTTCGATTCCAAATGTATAACAGCGGACAGCCGACAAAAGCCACTTGCTTATGGGCTTGCTCTCGATGAGCAGAACGCGGTTCTATCGTCAATGACTGACCTCATGCAGAACCTGAGCCCCAGCACAGGCGACACGGCGCTCCTGCCTTTTCAGAAGGGCATTTTGTTAAACAACACTTCATTGCCTCAGTTCTTTGATTACCTAAAGAAGGTGCACAACGTCCCCTATCTGATTACGAATAATTTAAACGCAGACGACATCGAGCACTCGTTTGAGATAAGGAAATCACACGCTGGGGTGGCTCACAAGCCAACACCCTTGGAATTCAGGTACAGAATTAGAGCTGGAATTATGATGAACCTGAAGGCAAAGGAATAGTTTTTTGCTGACAAATATATATGAATATGGTAACTGTACTTAATCGTTTGGTATCCGTTTCGCCTGTATCCAATCAACACCCTGGTAAGTCAACCTCCTACGAGAAAGTGAGTTCCTGAAATTGCAGTTGCTGCTGAGGAGGCAGGATAAACCGTTCATCAAACATGTAAAAATTAAATGTATAAGAAGAAAAGGAAAACCCACGCCCGACAGTGAAATTAGAGTTTGCCCTACTGGACCACACCTTGGCGCTCAGTATCAGTTCCCTTCATTCCTCTTTAAAAACTGATCACCTCTCCACATTTCTTGTCCCTTCCCTACCCTCTCCGTTTACTGGTTCATAGAAAATACACAATCTCGACTTGCACTCACTTTATTTCGGTCAACGTACTCAACACACCCAAGTTGATGCGATACTTGAACTCCAAAGCAGTTGGCTGGCCGCCGAGACCAGTATTAGCGCGCCGAATCTTAAGCGACTCCTCCAGGTCGTCCTGATTGAAACGGTTCGTGAGCACGTAATCAATGTTGTATTTCTCCGTCAGGTATTCACGGAACTGCATCAACGAGGCATTGTTCAGCAGAATTCCCCTTTGGAAGGGAAACAGTTTTTTCGACTTGGTGCGGCTTATCAGGTTCATTAGATCGGTCATCAATGTGATTACCGCATTTTGTTCCTCTAGGTTTAAACCGTAGGCCATTGCTTCGACAGTTTCATCGCTCGTCGTATATTTGGCATTAAAAACGTCCAGCCAAGCACTGAACAGCTGAATGAGGTCACTGCACTCGATAGCATACTCGGAATGTATTACGCCCATTGATATGCATCTCTTAAGCTCATCGGCCACGGAGCGAGAGAACAGTTGCCATGCCAACTGAACTCGCTGCCGGTTGATTTTCTTTGCACTTAGATGTGCCTCTGTAAACTTAAAGCTGAGTTGCAAGTCTGGCGCATCGGGACGGAGAAGTTCCCGCAGCGCATCAACGTTGAGCGATATACCATTGACCACAAACCCCGTCTCAACGAAGTAGTTTCGGAAATTCTTGATCAAGTGGGGGACATTGCCAAAGAAGAACACCTTTTCGCCGGGAACAACTTCAGTGTAGGGCTGGTTGTGGTCTACTGCAGTCTCAATCCACAGAGGCAGTTTTAGGTGGCCCACACCCGAGACAACCGCAACTACGGTGAAGTTTATTTCCTTCAGGGCCCGAATGGTGTCTTTTATTACCCCACTGGCCTCGGCACAATCGTAGCTGTAGTAAACGATCTGTTTCCAGTCGCTCATCAACCCGAGCACTATAACTGCTTGAGCGCTCTTGTACGGCTGTCCATTCTTAGAGGCTTCTTCGTGGCTGTCCGGCTTTAAGGAGAATTCGTGAAAGGAGAGGATACACAATCGGTCAACCTCTTCACATTTCACGTTGGACAGCATGTATACAATGCTGCCGAGTATGCCAGGTTTCAGTTTCAGTGCTGCTGACCACTTTCTTAAGGTAGATGGCGTCGGAAGTGGATAGCTTCGTTTAACCAGCTGTGCATATCCCGTTGGACCCGCAGAATATAATGCCGCAGCGAAGGAAATGTCCTCGTAGCTCCATTTGTACTTTCTATGAGGATTCCTTATGCGTTTAATTTGGCCTTCGGTGAATATCTGCCGCAGGGACGATCTAGCAGCTTCTGCCTGGCGCAGGCGTTTCTCTAATCGCTTCAAGTGGACCCTTAGGTACCTGTTATCTTTTTTCAGACGCTCTGTTTCATGACCAGTTAAACCCAATGGGTCAAATCTATGAAAAATAGCGTACTTTAGTTTCTCCTTTCAAATTAATCCTTTTGCAACTTACTCTTGTGTTTCTTTGGTGCATCCTGACTTTGGGGAAGACACTGCGGCATCTACTTCTGGCTCCTCAAAGTGCGTGGAAATGTTCAATGCATACTTTCTGTAATACATCAACAAAGTCAAAGTCGCCTCAAAGCCTAAATGCAAAGGAGTACCTATCGTAAATGGAAATTGCCTCGTCAACCAGCTTCTTTTGCTCTCGTATATTAGTTCGCTCTTCGCGCTTTTCGATATGTTCCGAACCAGGTAGGTTCAGCAACGGTATTGTTCCTTTTTTGAGCTTCCTTTTATGGATGGGTACTTTTAAGAGCACATCCTGCAGTTTCCAATTATCGTCGCTAAAATGATCAGAACATATTCGGGCAACACTGAGGTTTACTTCAACATCGTTACCACATGCACTGAGCCACTGTGCGGAGAGTTCCTCATTTTTTGGGAAACAGAAAAACCGCACAGTTTCGCTCGACTTTTTTCCTTGATAATTTGCACATCCTTGAACGGAACATTTAACCATTTTAATCAAATTTTAATAATAATAACAAGACAGGACTCAGTACTATCTTCCACACAAAACAAAAACATTTAATTTAAAAATGTCAAAAAAAGTGGTGCCAGGCTCGTTTTTATCACAGGTTCGATGTTGTAAATAAATGAACTTGTAATTTGATAGGTAAAGGGGAAGAATTATTTCAAATAAAATTAGTAATTACGACGCCAATCTGTCTTTTTTTTCTTTTGTGGCTGACAAAAACGAAAGGTAACATTATTTAAAATTTTAGGTACCCACTGATTATGAACTATATGAAAGAACATCCGCTAGAGCTCCAAATGTCATCCCAGAAAGAAAAACATGTATACTCATTTTATTGGAACTAATTTTTATAAAAAAAACGAAGAACCTGGGGGGTTATTCCCAAATGCGCGGCGGATCGCTTTTGATGGCGGATTTGAATTTTCGTATAAGCGAAAACACTTTCCAACGTCATTTTAGGATTGCATTGAAAGCGATAGGTGTTTAGGTGACGGATTGCTGGCGGATTGTTTGCGAAACTAAAAAAAATGTGGTCGAATGGAAATACAAAAATTCAAATCCGCCATCAAAAGCGATCCGCCGCGCATTTGGGAATAACCCCCCTGACCTTTATTTTTATAACTGAAAACGAAAAGGATCTCACAGAAGTCCAGTCAAAAGTCGCGAAAATGAAGACAAGCGACTTCTTTCTTTGGAGATAGGTACCTAGTCGTTGGTTTACGTTAGTTTACAAAGAAACAACGATCGAAGCACTGTCCAGCAAGAAACCAAATGCAAACTATACTACTGTAGTATTGCCTGTGCAAGAAACATTAGCCTACCATCATTCGAATGACTTTATTGTAACTAATTGAAGATTTCACCCGCTTGATACGAAAGACAGGAGCAACTGGATAGACAGACAAATTTTTATAATGTATTTAGTACCTTACAAGCTAAGCGGATTTTTCCGAGTTCACGAAGAAACTATAATCTTAATGATTGGATCTCCCATAACGATTACTGTCCCTTCTTGCGGATCCGCTTTGGTGACTAGTATTTTTAGTCCTGTAGTACGGATCTTCGTCTAATGAATATTTCCTTTCTCTTTCAAGTTTGGAATATTCGTCCCTATCCGACTTCGCTGACTTCTCTGATTTTATTGGACGAATTGACTGGTCATGACCTGCATCTACACCTCTATCTCTCGAAAATAACTTCAGAGACTCGCTGTAACTATCCCTGCGCTGACTGTTATTACTCGAAGACGAAGATGGTCCCCGATCTTCAAACCATTTACTTTCTTTAAATTCCTCACGCGCTTTACAATCATAGTCCAGAAAGATTTTCTTCTTAGATTTTGTTTCATCTTCGTCGGAGGATTCTTCGTCGCCCAAACGCTTTCGTTCATTTTTCCGAAACTCCTTTCTCACCGAAGGCAAATTTCCAATGTGAACCCGAATAACATTAGCTTGACTGGCGTATATTTTTGGGTCATAGTCTTTGGCTTCGGTGTCGTCCCAATTCTCATCGCACTCGACTTCAAGTTGTTTGCGGTCTTCTTCCTCGAGTTTCAGCGGGACTGCATTATACTTGTACTGCGTGATGAGGGCTTTATCGGGGCAGGTAGTACAGTGGTGCTACGAGGAAATGTTAGCCAAAGAATATTGGATGTTGCAGGCGCTTACCGTGAATTCAGGTTCCGGCACCAAGTGGCTTGCATTGAATGGACACTTGCACAGCTCTACATCTGGATAACTCACACGACACTTAATAAGATGGGGTTGTAAGCGTCTTCGTGTCATTCTGTGATATTTATTGTAAGGACATTCAACCATATCATCGTCCTTAGCAGTCGAGAACATTTTATCAAACAAAATTGGTATAAAATTGATTTAGGATTCTACGCTAACGAAACGATTTTACAATTTGCAAACAAAAGTCACTATCAGGCAATTGTCAGTGGTGAGTGAAGTGTGACATGAAAAAGTTTTGTTTGATTTGTAATGGAAAAGATGGCTTCGACGGCGTTCACGTTTAATATGGCAATTCAGCGTCGAATCGGTGAACGAGCAATAGAATTTGTTTTTGTTTTGCATGTGAAATCGACTTAATTTCGTATGAACGTATAGCTCGTTTATTCAATATAAAAAATCGTTTCCATGAGCGAAAAATTAACAATTCAGTTAAAAATGCAATCCTGAGAAAGAAAAATCGAGATTTCTCAAAAGAGATCAAAAATAGGACAGATTTTTTTTTTTCCAAATCGAAAAATACATAAGCATAAGTCGTCTGGCAATATCCATGGACATTTTTTTGAGTTTTAAAATGGAATGCCATTGTCTTCTAAGGTGGATTCGCTATTACCTAAATAGTTTTCCCGGAGAACTTGAGTTGTTTATAATTGGTTTCACTCGGGAAACCGCTCATTCTGCAATCCAATGGAACATTGCTTCTAATTGAATCCACAAAAGTATTGGTGAAATGCTAAAAAATATTCTTCTAAAATTTCAATTTCGGAATTACGGCTCCATCTAACTATGAAAACTTTCAATCTCTCAATAAACGTCATACTCCGTAGTTCTTGTGGACTGGCAGCACATTAAAGCGAATTCGTCTGACGGCTCTTTTCATTTCGCTTTGACATTTTATCTCTTTCTTTTTCTGTCGTTCGCCATCCAAGATGGTAGGTGCTTTTTGATTTCTATTAAAAAAATCCTAAAATATTTATGCAATCCGAATGGAAAAATCTTTCAATATATTTAAAAACTATTCCAAATAAATACGAAATTATACTCGTGTTAAAATATTTGTGGAAATGATTTTGCATACTTGTGATTGAAAGTGTTTTCCTATCGACTGTGTTTTGTGTCCAAAAATGTTGGTGCTCCGCTGAAATTAATTTTGTAAATAATCTCTATTCCAGACGAAAGGTACATCAAGTTTTGGTAAACGCCACAATAAGACGCACACATTGTGCCGTCGTTGCGGACGCAGCTCTTATCACATTCAAAAGTCTACTTGCTCCCAATGTGGATACCCGGCCGCCAAGTTGCGTTCATGTGAGTATTTTCGTGGAATAACATATTTGAGTTCTGTGATTTTGAGGTCGTTGGTACATTGATTGCCAATTGTCCCAAGCACACAGATAAAGTAAACTTCTTGACTAAGCTGAAGAGCGGCAATGAATCCTTGCTGTCAGATGCCAATTTCTGTTTTAGATGAACATAACGACGTCCTTTAGAGGAATGAATTTCATTTCTAATCTTTTTGTTTTCTTTTTTGCAGACAACTGGTCGGTTAAGGCCAAGAGGAGGAAGACCACTGGAACTGGTCGCATGCGTTTCCTCAAGGTTGTGCGAAGGCGCTTCCGTAATGGATTCCGTGAAGGAACCCAAGCTAAGCCAAAAAAGGCAACATAGAGATATGAACCAACTCTTTTTACAATAAAGTAATTTTTGAACGGAAAGGTGTGTGTTTTGCGTGCGTTTTAAGTGAAGGAATATGAGGATGCTTTCAGATTTAGAATCGCTGCCCAATAAGTTGGATGGAGAGCTGCGGAAGGGAGTTTTCCCGAATTATTAGTGCGTGCTAAACACAAGTAGGTCGCTGCCACTGCCCATGGACGAATTAGTTTTGTGTTACCTCTACTACATGTTTAGATATGTAGCTTAGGTGGAGCGACATAAATGTTTTCGGAATCCAAAGTTTCGCTGCTGTCTGTATTTTTGACCGTGTCGTGCCTTTTACCTATCAAATTTGCAAAAAAGTATTTGCAGGTGAAATGCATTCGAAGCTTGATTTTGAATTCTGCAGTCGGTCAAACTACTAATTCAACACTGGTCAACCACACTTGAAGATTAGGACCACAAAGAGTAAGAGAAGACCTCACACTGAACGACTCATCATTCGATATGCACTGTGAAAACTGTAGAGAAGAGTTTGTAGGTAGCTTGAACCCGAGGTACCAAAATAAAAACTGAACTGAAGACACAGTGGCCTTTAGGCCACATACTTGCCATGAAAATGACAAACAAATATAGATGATTACTTTAATATGCCGATGACATTGGCATAATCAAAAGAAGTCAAGCTGTAAAAGTGGGTCTGAAAATGAATGTAGCCACAAGAAAGACAATTTAGATGGGCGCCTTTGAGAGACGTCTTGTTGAGGTAGTAAAAGCTTTTCCTTCCAATTCCCTGCGATGGACTCTAGCAATAAAATCGGTGCTGAGATCATTAGAAGGCTTCCTCTTGTAAATCGCTGATTCTACGGACCCAGGGTCAGATTCTGTAAGGCGAAAATTTAAAATGTTTTCGTGCGCGCGAATGATTTGCTAAGTTGCAGAAGTCATCGTTCGATTTAACGTTTTGCCTTACAGAATTCCGACCCTGAATACATCGTCGGTGCATAATAAACTTAAACCCTCCTAGACACAGCTGGAAAATTTCTAGGGAGTGTGCTAGTTCAACGACTATTTTGTGAGCCTTTTCACTTATTATTATGGCACCAAGAATCATTTTCCAGCAGAAGAAAAAAAAATGGTCATTCAATAAGCTTCAGGCGTTCAAAACCATTCCAAATCTAGTAAATAGAATGGTATGAAAAAGGCACCAGAAAAGATTGTGAAAGACCTCAGAGTTACAGAGGTATATCGTACAAATTGAACTCGAATGCTGGAATGTAATTTATTCCTCCATAAATAGTTGTACAGTAAGCAAGGCGCACTGTTTTTATCCCCTTCACAGGAAGGCATATTCACTTTGTCATTACAGTTATAACGCCAAGGAGTCACCGGAGTCCCCATAAAGTACATATATTTTGAATCAGGATCACATTCTGAATCGATTTAGCCATGTCCGTCTGTCTGTCTGTCTGTTGAAAGCACGATAGCGCCCAAAGGAATTGACATAGGCGAATGAAATTTGGTGAAAGGACTTCCTTTTATCTTCGCCAGGTTAGTTTTGAAAATGGGCTATGTCGGTCAAGTACCTCCCATACAAAACCAAATTCGCTTGACTTGTATGCAGTGGAGGGTATCAAAGCATCGGCCAAACCGATGATAACACTTTTACTTGTTTTCTTTGAAGTTGGTCTCGATTAAAAGTCTCTTGGGCCGATAATCGGGCTGTTGTGAATGGCACAGAAGTAAAAGTAGAGGCTTTACGGACCACGCAAGCAAACCATTGCGGAGATCTCTGACGTCGTTAAGTATAACATTTCCCCTACAAGCCTTTCTGAGATTAACGACGGTTGATGGTTTCCTTTTCCTCTGTATTTCTGCATCTCCGTTGGAATACGTCCTTGCGCATGCCAGTCTAAGATGCAGTGCCCAATGGTGGCGATAACTGTCTGGAGACGCTGCACGGTACTCGCAATCGGAGGCGACTTCGTGGACATCCAAATGAAAAATCGTATCGTACGTTGTAAATACGGATTTCGAACTCTCCTCAGATGGTTTGAATTATACGAGATTCATCTGCCGTTCTCTGTCTATTGAGTACGTCTCTTGTTTAACCCGAAAAGGAAACGTCCGTAAAGATTATTTCTATAAGGTTCAAAATAACGCCCATCCGACAAGGTAGCTCTTCTGAAAGTGGAATTTCTCTTGGCTCCACCAAAGACATTCTATAGCCATTTTCGTGTATGACATAAGTAATACCTTTATCTTCGCGACACCTCAGGACAGGATTAATTCTTTTTATGTCGCAGTTGACCAAATATAAGCAACCCCGTTCGTTTCAAAACAGTGTAGTTGTTTTTATTTAACATAAGAAAAAGAAACATAAACACACTTCTCGGACTTAATACTTAAAATGCTAAAAATCGTTCTCCTCCCGACCTTACAATCTACTATACAAAATGACTCTTCATACATTTTCTTTATTACATTTACACGTGTATTTTTGTTTTTGCTTTATATTTTAACTAAAAGAAAATAATTTAATACTAAAACAATAAGCGTTAGTGGCTAATGCGTGCGACGCCCCCTCCCTCTAATCGGCATGCACTTTCCTTTGGATGGCCCCCTCGTTCGTCCTCGACAAGGAGTCAGAAGTGAGTTCATTATTGTTGCTAGATAGATCACAGACTTGCTCTTGGCAGGTTACATCGGACTTTTTACTCTTTGGCGTTCGATTGAAGATGAGCTTCTTGAGATTTTGAAAGGGAATATCAAAGAAGAGGGTGAGCAGTGTCGACGCTAGAAATATGCTGATCAATTCATTGGTGTCCGTCTAGAACAAGAGAGAGAGAAAGGTAACAATTGAAAACAGTATGAACTGAGCTGTTCTTCGTGGGACTACTTACCATTAGGAAGAAGAAATTGTAGTAGTGATGCGTGTGTCGTCGTCGCCCAACGTTAAAGAAGAACACAGGGAATTGGGTGAGATAGATGGCGTAAGACAGCTTCGTCGCAACTTGGAAGCCCTTCCACGAGAAGAAGTCTGTTAATCCGTCTGAAATGGAATTGGAGATTCATAGGGATGTGGCTTATAGGGGGCTTTTAGGCGTGCTTACTTTTGTATCCCATGTGAGAGACAAACACCATCCAACCGAAGAAGAAGCACCACGCTACCGGAGCAAAGGCGGCGTAAATAGCCGCATGCGTTGAATTGTAAACGTATGAGATATCACCCATCGGAGCTGGTCCAAAAAGAGAACCGACAAGACACAATATCGCACCGGTCCATCCCCATTTAAGTTGTGAGCTTGTTAGGCTAACTCCTTGCAGTTTTCTCAGGCCGTATCCCAGGAAGATGCCCATGATGTAGACCGTCGATCTGTGCGGTGGAAACGAGTACATGTAGTCTGCGGTTCTGAAGAGCCGTTGGATTCTAAATTGGGAAATGACCGTCAAAATGATTGCCAAAAGTGTATCAACGCGGCTTACGTGGTTCCAAAGTACACATAGTTGGAGAGCTCATTCACAACTGTTGTGTAGTAGCGTGCAGCGGTGCCAATGATTGCCAGCGCTAGCAGAGTGAAAGCTCCTCCTCGTGGCCACTTCCATATGGCGAATATCATCAGCGGAGCAACGGCAAAGAGTTCGGTATCGATTCCGAGATGATGCGTATGTGTAAGGCACTGTAAATATCGAAACGGTATTAACCTGGCTGAACAACGTTAGCCAGCTTACCATTTCTCCAAACCCAAAGTAGTTGTGTATGAACAGTAGATTCCTCCACCAGTTTTTCTTGCAGATGTCAGAGTGATGCCCAACGACGAGATTCCATTGTGGACCAGATCCCCACATTGGCAGGATAAACGTACAAAAAATTATCAGCGCTGTTAGCGGAGGGACAATTCTGAGGAAGATTGAATAAAGCTACACCTCGTTCGCAGATTGTTGTCTACACTAACCTCATTAGTCTTCCAATATACTCGTTCTTAAGTCGAGCTGGTTGGCCCTTTAGGAGTCTACCAAACAACGAATACGCCGTCAGCATTCCGCTAAACATCAGAAACGGATCCGTATACAAGGAAGCAGCTCTTCCAATCACCGTCCAAGGTCGCCCCAAGCTCTACAAGAAACAGAATCAACTCGCACCCATGAACCGAACCCAATCTCGAATCCATACCTCTGCCATTTCGGTTCGATTGTTGAACGTATTAAAGAAGACCGCCATCGACTTGTGAGACATCAGCAACATGATGGCGTTCAGAAATCGTATTCCATGAACGGCCTTAATGTCGTCTGAAGACGCACGCGTGCTGAAGAGGGACTTTGAATTTTTGTACAGAGAAAACGCCGTCAGCCATTGATCTGAAAAGGAGATGTTAGATCCTTCGGCGGCTCCTGTAAAGCGAAAAGCTTACTCTGTTTTCCCCCCTTGGATCGTAGTTCGTAGATCGTTGACAGGATCGCAATCGATATTATATACAAAAAGAATTGTCTGCAAAGGAAATCCGATTGAATTTGTTTATCGCTTCGGTAAGAGCATATTGACTTACACAGCCCATTTGGTGTTTCGATCCCACGGTAGACTTTGCTGGATTTGACAAAGTTTCGGATCGACTCGTACCTGGAAGGAAATGCCGGTTGACATCGTCATATTGGTAAGATACTCCTTTATGGAGTACTCCACGTCTTGTGGTTTGCACGATGATGGTACGCACAGCCCCCAGTTGATTAGGTTGTAACGTGGTACACGATGGCCAGGCTAAAAAAATAAGTTACAAAAATTATTTGTGAAACTATAAGCCACAGCTCAAAATCAAAAACGATCCTACCCTTTTTTGGGAGGAGAAAAATACCAACGCAACCAATCTCTTTAAATGTCTGTCTATATCCTCTTGTGGAAAATGTCTAAGGATATATGCGAACTAATTTTCTGTAACAAACTCGTATTTCATTCGCTTAGAGTTCCCAGAAGAAGACTTCGCCGGCAAGTTCATCTCCAAATACAAGACAAGCATTTTTTGAAATGCTGTTTTGATTGTGATAGTCCCCAGGCGACCCTGAAGCCCGCAAGCAAAACTAATCACGACGAGGATGTTATTTGCTAAACCTAGCACCAAAAATTGAACTTTTAATCGGTCGCGACTATGCCGCATCTTTGGGATGGTATCGGGTAAAACTACTCGCATGTATTTTGCGAAAACATTTACATACAACATTCCTCAAGAGATATACGAGCGAAGTTACCTCCTCGTGTACCCCTTCTATAAATTTGTTGCATTGAGAAATATTCTGAAAGAAATTATGCAAAACTGCGTAGCCGCTGGCAATAAATAAATAAAAGATTCATCAGTCAGTCCCAGTCCCAAGTCCCACCAAGTATGTATCTAAACATTTTAATGTCATTTATGGCGTTTTCGATTGAAGAAAAGAAGTGCCCTTTCTATGAAAAGATCAAATCTAGAAGTGCTCTTTCTATGTTTTCTATGTTTCATTCAAAAAAAAGTGCACTTCCAGATCAATTCTTAACACGAAAGAAGCGTCCGGAATATTTTGAGAGAATTGCCCTGAACTCACCAACACACATTAGAAAAATGTCAGCTTTAAATGTTTGTTGTGTTATTAGAAACAAATTTTTCGCTTGTGATCTGAAAATATACAATTACGAGTGCAAAATGTAAAGTGAAATTAAAATATATTGATTTGGCCTATTAAAACAAAAAAACAAGTAACAACAACAGAAAATCTAATCACACATAATATATTATGGTGTCTACAGTCTACCACTGTTGCAAAAGTGCTCCAACGAATTTTATTGAAAAGAGCAATTTTGAACTTCGGGGCAATTCTCTCGGATCTTAAATAAAAAACGCCATTAGATAATGTATTCACAAATCGAATTGCGCAACAGCGCAGACCAATCTTGTATGTCATTCGAACAAAAGCCAGCGCAGAGGTCATTGCACCAAAACAAGCCGGGCAAATATTTAATTTTCCCACCAAAAAAGTTACCAAGTTCAGTGGCAAGCCAAATAGCCCCTCATTTACTTACGTCATTGAATTCGCTGCGGAATGGACTGTGCGACTGGATCAGCTTGAAAAACTGTCGCAGCTTCTTGGACTTATGCGGCAACACAGGTTGGGCGTACGCCAGACAGTACTGTCCCTGAAATGAGTCCACACCCGGTGGACTCTGAACGCCGAGGCATTGATCGAAGTCACCGTGCTGGTTGATGTTGCCGTTGAGAATACCCGATGACAGCTTGCCCGAGGCATCGTGCACTGTGGAAGAAAAGACACGAGTTGTTTAATAATTTCTTAATTCCTGCAATTACATTATTTAAATAAACAAATAAAACTACTACTAAATTGGAATTTATGAAATTTTCGAGACCTATTGCTTTTATAGACTCTGGGGAGAGTTTAACGAAGGTATAAAGTCACGATTTATGTGAGCGTTTATCGCAGTTTCGAGTTAAATGCATAATGGCGGTGGTAATCCTCATTTAATTGCTGTCTATTCGCTAGTTGAACGGGTGTTTTTATTGATTTATTGACTGGCTGTTGAACGGGAGGACATTTTTTTAATTGTTTTATAGCTTTGTCGTTAAAGCTTTTAAATGCAATTCATTCTCGAACTGTTTGCAATCAGACAACATAATAAATGTTTAGCTATTAGGTAGTTGCGTTTAATTGGCCTTTTGTTATTATTTGTGGAAACGATATATACTTGGGTTAATATTTCGAGCTAAAGAAAAGAAAGCGTTTGCATCTTATTTTGGAATGGAACCGATTTGATACAACCTCTTTAGAGGGAGTAGGAGTACCCTGTTTTTCGTTCCTTGTCGCTGCTCAGAAACTGATCTAGTCATCGAAAGTTTGGAAATTTGTCAAACGCAACTACCAGGATCGGAGCAAGCATTGCAGTTGCCCCCATTAACAAAGAGTGGAACATGAACGGTTCCATATGAATTGTTTTATTTAGACAATGTTACTAAACGTTCTCTATAACCTAAAGGCTACTTTGAGCACAATCCCTATCAATTTGTTTCGTTAACAAGCTGAACTATGCCCAATCAAATAAATGACTCTCATGTGTCATGTTTCGTTTTGATACCAGAAGTCGTGTGACAGTGACGTTAGTGGTGTCGTTGAAAAATGTTACCTTTAACGAGTCTTATTGGGGGGAAGTTTTCCCCCGTAAGGGAATGGTCAAGAGTTGAGCCTTCAAGTCCAATGTAAAAGACATTTGTTAAGTCAATGAATACTAATACTTTCATTCAAAGACAATGATCCATAACCTCACTTTCCACTTCGTCAAGTTAAGTTAATGTTAAGAACTATAATTCTAATTATTTGAATTATTACAATATTGTTATTTTAGTACTCTTGTATGTCAGCTCTATTACATTTTTTTGGTTTTGTTTGCCTTCCTGACTGTAAAACTGAGAGTTTACCACAAAAGGTCGTCAAACTACAGCGGAGAATATCTGTAGGCAGTAAGTTTCTCCCCTCACCACAAATTACCTCATAAACGTTCCGATTATAACCCGCCGACTATACGCATCTTGACCAAGATTAATCTGTGCGACTGTATAAATACACATACATTCATGTGAACCACAAAATTGCTCGTATATGCATTGCGCAATTGGCGTGCACTCTCAAGTGCAATCCCGCGCAAACACCACCACAGACTCGATCGCAGAGTGCAAGCATCAATCGCCTAAACATGCAATCCGCAGTTTTTGAACCTTGCAAACTGAGGTCTGGCGGCCAACGACAATAGCATCGCCAGCAACCGGCTCCACTGTAGGTACATATATGTACGGCAGCATAACGAACCGCGATAATGACTTTGGCATGGTTTTTGGTTCTCCCGCGTGCGCCGCCGCGCATGCACCGTCTCCGCAGCCAAGTCAACTTGGATGCAATTTTTTTAGCAAACACGTCGCACGTTGCACCAAGGACATTCGCCGAACTTTACCTACTTCAGAGGTGGCTTAAAGTTTACCAGTGTCTATGTGTTGGATTTAAAGTTTCGTTAAGTTGCGATCGAGAGTCTCTGGGTCTCTGCTAGCTCTGACCATTTGAAAAGTCAACTCTAAGCAGGGAACAAAAACTAGTTATTTTGTGTACGACGCGAATCACTATCAAGGCTATGATTAGCTTGGACGAATAGGCTGTGACAGGCAGGGACCTGCCCTGGATTTAGATTTGTTTTGCTTTGGCAAAGTTCGAGGCGCAATCGGTGTGTAATTTATTAGTGATATCGATGGTGAATGGCGGCTAAACCGGTAGTCGGAGACGACAGGTTGCTTGTCTAATGAAGCGTGAATAAGCCCATTAGTTTAAAATCGTTGCATGTATGTGTGCAACTATCAGATCGTTGTAGTCTTTCGCGTTAATTATAGGCAGATATGGTATAAGTTGGCTTACCAGGTTGAACGTGGCAGTATAGCCCTCAATTGGAATTATTTTCCATGTTCTGTAGATCTTTGAGTTCTTCAAAGAAGTAACTGCTGAGAATTCTCAGTTTGTTCTTAGGGGCTGGTCACTCTAAAAAAATGTGTCGATTAGCCTTTTCCCTTAAACGTCATTACTGCAACTGTCGTTATGCAGTAGTTATGCATAGCTGTTTCGCGTGGTGCACACATTGTCCGGTACAATCACCACCGTCAGCCCGATCATGTTTGTATGCAGACGTACTTATTTCCAAATCTGAACCTTTAACAAACTTGACACTGACTGTCAAAAATACCAAAACTCTGCTTATCTTTCAATCTCCATTTAAACTCAATATCTAGTTCAAGGAAAACAATATCAGGTTTTGAGATAAACGTCTTATAATCTCGATCTACACTCGTAAAACAGTTAAGTTAATTGTTCTCACAATGTTTCAGACGTCAAAAGGTATATATCCATAAGGTTTCCATAAGGTTTCTTTCCATTACTATCTACCTCTGGCACATACTTTTGTCAAACGAAAAATCCCACTCCATTCGGCGCGCGTTTCTCAACTAGTATTCGCAAGCATAGCCACTGTTTGGCCTTGAAATCGATACGAGTTCAAATATTTAGACTACCAGTCCACCAAACCAAACGTACATTCAAATTGTCAACTTACGGCGACGCACAGCACAAAGAGACGCAAGTAAGTGGTGTAATTAAAGACGCGCTCGCAATTAATATGCCGTGCGAGTTCCTACTACCCCTCATGGATATATTTATTATGTAATTACAATTTTTTCGGTCTGCTTAAATCGTACAAAGAGCACAGGCACTCTGTTAGTATACTCACTTTTCATTGCCCACAAGTCAAAGTTTTGCAGTCCTTCAAGAAATAATCGTGTATGTCTTCGGCAAGCCGCTGAAGTTGTGGGACCAATTGACGCATCCATAGGTTTCGCAAAGGCTACAAACTTCTCGCCAATGGTTCTCATGTACTCTGAAAATAGAAAATAAGCAAGAAAAATCATTCAATCGAATTAGAATGGCGGTTATGTCGTTTGACGTAACAAAAGGTTCGTTCGGGTACTTTTTTGCAAACGTAAAATTATTAAAAATTTGCTAAGAAACTGTGCGAATGCGACCACGTACTGAGAAAATTTAAAAAAATGAGAGAGAAATCCATTTCCCCTCTTTTCATTTTTTCGTAATTTTCTACTCGCCGAATTTCGACTTACTGAAAAATGAAAAATGAAAACTGACAACTAAGAGACAGCTCAAAAGTTTGACAAGTAAAACTCTATTTATTTTCGTCTTCAACGATGTCGGAGGAATAAGATGTAATCTAATATTCTCCTAGAACATATCAGCGCATTCAAAATGATAAGTTTAATAGGTATTTAGCTTATAAAAATTGCAATTCCAACTTATTTTGTAGATGCTGCATTTTACGATAATGTCAAAATGACATTTGTTAAACTTTTTGTAAGAAAACCGATCAGGTACTTCTCTTGAAATTGTTAGATTTCTCTCTCGATTTTTGAAATTTGAAGTTTTTCATTTTTCTATGCTGAAAGTACACGAACGAACCTAAAGTGTTCGGTTTCATTCATGACAGAAGCGGCACACGCATTTTAGATATTTTTTTATGACAGATAAAATGAGGAAGACGTTCGAAGCTTCTCAATACAGGGTTCCCAACATTGAAATTGTCAGTCGAAGCACGTCCCCGCACAGATGAACGGATTCGGAGAAGGATTCCCAATTGGGTAGACTCGCCTAGAGATCGAAAAAAAAAATAAAAATATTTTTGCATACATTGTCTGTGTTAAGAGGTTTGGCTTTGCACTAATGTATGTATATCCGGGCGGAATAAATTTATTGCTGTAGATGAGGTGATTTTTGCTACCTTTACTACGCAGGCTGTGACAGAAGTTGGCTGACTTTTTGCCTCTATCTCGTCCCTGACCACGTTGATTTCATAATGGTAGTGACGTTAGGACATGAGAGGTGTTCTGCTGCTAAAAAAAAAACAGATACGTGACTGAATTTTGACTCAGACGAGATGGGGGTAACAATGAACAGGATTTAGTGACGGTTTTTCGGGCTACAATTTGCGGTTGAAGACTGATAAAGTGCGAGTTTAGTACTAGACATTTTGTAGTTTTACATATAAATGAAAGAAAAATAGATAGGAGCCGGTGCTTTTTTCCACAATTTTTATTTAGTTTTGTAGGCAAACATAATCTACTGAAAGAACATTTTGGGAAGCCCACTCTTTCAGAGACTATTACTTTAACGTTTCAGCTGGAATACCGTTGATAAACACTAAATATTAATTCTGCAATTTTGTTTTTCCTCTATTTTGCACTACATTTTTAGCAATGTTGCAATTAAACTTTCTGCTTTGTTTTTCTACATTTTCCAGTTGACTCTGAAAGGAAACTAGTCTACTTTTGAAAAATAGAAGAAGCGCCAGTAAAATGGACGACAAAAGAATTGTAGATTTTACGTTGTATGTTAATTAAATTAATACTATCAGCGACATTTTAATTCCAAAATGGTGGATATAGACACTAAACGCATTTTGACTCTTACTAGGCGTTTTTCTTTTCTTGTCAAAAATAAAGCACTGAACAGAGCGATTTGGTTTATTTATAAAAAAATGAGTTGAGCACAAGCTGTCATTTAAAAATAGACCATAATAGGAGTGTTTCTTTTTTAGTTCAGAGCTGAGTTCTGAACTGAGCTCGAGAATTATTTTTATTATTATTATTATTATAGATTGTTCTGAGGTGATTATGAAACACACTTGAGCACATAGTTTTCATAAATGCATAAATTGAATATTTATTAATTGAATATTTATAAAATTTTTTAATTTTCAGTTCCAGAACAACAATTTTTGTTCGCCATGTCAACTATTTTACTTATCCTGTTTTTTTTCTGTCAAATGTGTCTATGGAAGTGTGTAATCAGCTTTTCACTAAGCCAACTCAGTTAATTTATTCCGAGATCGTAGAGCGCACTCTGATTATGCCCTGAACGAAAAAAGAAACACGAATTCTGAGCTCTGATAATTATGTCTGAGCTAAAAAAGAAACACGAACTTTTTGACTTCCTAACGCCTAATATAAGCAGTATTTCTCTTATCTGTCATTCTTTTTTGTTGGTTTACTACAATTTCTTGCAATCATCTTATTTGTATACGTTCTGTCATTCTTGATTAGCGATCATATGCTTTTCTTTGTCTGTATGCTGTGTTTAGATTTTTATTCAAAACGCTCGCTCAGTCAATTAATTCGGAGCTCTGAACATCTTCTAAATAAAAAAAGAGAACTCAGATGATCTTTTATCTTTAAGAGTTCAGGCGCAGCTTTGAACTACAAAATGAAAAGCAATTCTGTTTTCATTGTGCATAATAAGAAGCAAACTGTACATACACGAAAAAAATCGTCATTCTCACGAAATTAAGGTTCCTACCTCCCACACTTATCTGTCATAATATTACATTCAACAACATTTATTGCTTTTCGTTTTAGCTTTTCAATGTTAGTCCTTGCTTCCGCAACCCTAATCAGAAAAAAATACTCCATTTTAGACAACCATATCGCCATAGATTCCAAGTGATTGACGAGGTTATTCACTTCTAGTAACAAACACACTTATATGTCAGTTATCCGTCATTTCCTATAGAATCTCTCATAAATCATTCATAATCGTCTTTTCAATAACTGTCGCATTTGGTTTAGATATCTACTAATTGAAAATTTAACAAAACAACAAAAAAAAATTATTATTTCAAACTGTCATCACGAATGTGCAATGCACTCGTTCATTCTGAGTGCAACTTTATGCCGAAAGCTCTTGACAAGTCGACGTTATAAATCACACATCATGAAACGCCAGTCAATGGGTGATATCATAGCTAAAATAAATGAATCATTTTGTGATATGCATTTAAAAGAGTATAAGCAAATTATAAAAAATAATTTGATTTTTTGGTTAGGAACAGAACCCTCAAATATCAATTTACTTATAGATGTAAAATTTACAGTTTTAGTTGTAATAGTTCTAAATTCGCTCAAACTATATAAATCAATTTGTTTACATCTCTCCATTCTCCAAAGCTCCGTAGTAGTGTAAAGTGTCTGGCAAAAGCAAAAGTAAAATACATACATGAATTTGACATGTACCTATAGCTGTCAAAGGTAAACTTAGATCTAAATAATAAATTGCACGATATATTATCCGTATCACAAGTGATGTATGGGAACCCAGTTTGTTATACTAAAACCAATACGAATGGCGTCTCTGTTTTACAGATCCCCATACATTTCCTTTCAGGAGTTTGTGTCAGAGTTAAAATATAATTTCTCATTTCCGAAACGGCCTCCCATTCGAAAAGTACCAGAATACATCTACAAACTGCTATTACCGCATAAACTTAACGAAAAGTAATCAAAACAAAAACAACTTGCTTAAAATTCACTTTCAGCCAAGCTATTCTCATTCTCATTCACCTTTGCATTCTGGTTACTGACACAAAACACAACAGCATTCCAGCAATGGCTCGACTTCTTCACTTGCAGTTAAGCTTCTAGAAAAACAAAAGTGAAATTATTTGTACGGAAAACTGCAAGACATGTACGCATCGAATGCTCATTTGCATGTATGTCACATCTGACCCCAAACCAGATTCGTTAACAAGTCACATTCTTCAATGCGACTCCGTTTCGATAGTTCAACTGACAGTTCATGTGACAATGACAAGTGAGTAGTTCCTAAAATATTGCAATTTTATAGTTTGTTTTGTACACGAATTAGGTGCAGAGAAGTCAAAATTATATAACTTGGCTATGTTTCAAGAAAACACTTGCACTCTATCGTAATGGTTAAAAAAAAATTCCTGTCACGTATCTAGACACAAGCAGAAGCACGCATTTGGAAAATTGATCAAATGACTTACAACACTGTTAATTGTAACATGAATGTCAAAATCCTTTCAATTTGACAGATCGAAGAGTGGCTGCATTGACAATCAGCTAAACAATCAGATCACGGCTGTTATAAAATATATCCATTCATGTCAGTCGTAGCAGTGACACATTTTTCTTAAATCGCGATCAGCGAATATTTGCGCATATTCAACGCGATCAAGGTACATGCAGCATTTTAAAACGGATCTCCACGTCCATATACACAGAGGATGTGAGATAACAATTTGAATTAGACAAAGTTGTGTGCATATACTATTAATAGGCATTAGCAGCACAGATCCATGCGATCGCTGTTGGGGAATTTAAGTCGATTTTTAATGGACTTTACATCATTACACTTGGGGATGGCGTATTATTGTTTATTTACGACACCAATTATCACGTTTTTATCTGTGCCAGTGTAAACAAATCTGGATATGGTTCAGTAATTTTTCGGTAAATAATTGCCGATACGTTATGGACGTTTGACGTTTACGATTACCTGTTGCTTGTCGTTAAGGCAGTTGAAATTGCATTTCTGTGCCGTAGTTTGATTGAGATGCTTACCCAAAGTCAACGTTGCGATTTAACGTGTAAATAGGATCAGAAAAATTTAAGTATTTGTGTAGGTAACACATTGAATTGATAAACAATTATTTAAGTCTCTGTTGTTGATTAGAAAAATTTACTTCAGAGACTCTTCTCTTTTTACTTGAAGTCTAGATCAGGTGATGATGTGGTTTGGATCAACGGATTCATATATGTTTTGAGAACCAGATCAAAATACAAATATTTGTTTTACAAAATTAAAAGCAAATATTTTTGTAAGCTGTGTAGAGGAATTCGGATAATTGTCAAAATGGGACCGATGGAATCATAATTTGACCTTGTTAGTCACCTAAGTATTTGCTAGTTGTTAATTTGCTTGTAGAAACTTTGCACTTACTCTTTGTTGAAAAGAGCCACTTCAAAGCAACTGCAGTTGTAAGTTAAGCAGTGAAGATCAAGGAACAAAGTAATGTTTTCCGAAAGCTCTGATTGGAAGCTCGTAAAAGTTTCAATAATAACGGTCAATAACAAAAAAAGACAAAGGAAGGCCTGGAGATAATTTTTTGAAAATGAATAAGTCTAACTCTAACTCTTTTACTTTTACATCCATCAACTGACTATTAGCACAGGAAATAGACTCCTTAATGACCTCCTTTAAGATACTTGCTTTACTGAAACCCCACAGTCTCAACCTACAACCTGTTTCACAAATCCCTGTAAAGCAGCCTCAAAGCTTTCTTCTTATTTAACAAAATTACTGGCCTATTAAATTGATATTTAATCTTTTAGGACCTGACCTAAAAATTCAGTAATTAAATGAAGAATCAATATACAAGGTGGCGCAAAAATAACCTTCCGATGTTTTTTGGCTGTAATTTAAAAAAAAAAATTAAAAACTTTGATTCTTCTTGTGGATTATTTTTATTTGGTCTTTTAATTTTTTTTACATCACGTCGAGAATATGATGTCATGTAAATGGCCGCCGCCACTGTTCATTGTCATTTGAGCCCTTTTTATGTCATTTTCCATCACTTTGGCCAAAACTTCCGGCGATAGGTCCTCACATTCTTGACGGATATTGTCTTTAAGAGCTGCAAGAGTCTGAGGCTTGTTGACATAAACCCGCGACTTCAAAAAGCCCCACAAAAAGAAGTCTGGAGCGGTCAAATCAGGCGATCTTGCTGGCCAGTGCAAGTCCGATGACTCCTCCAGCGAAAACAGCACACCATACAGTGACTTTGAGCGGGTGTAATGGCTCTTCGTGGGTTACACGCGGATTTTCAGTGCCCCAGAAGCGTAAATTTTACTTATTTACGTATCCGCTAAGATGGAAATGGGCCTCATCACTAATGATTATTTTTGATGAAAAATCATCTTCCTCTTGGTGGTGATTAAGGATGGCTTGAGCGTATGTTAGACGCGATTGGCGGATCAGCTAACAGCTGATGCACCGTCTGGACTTTGTACGGAAATATCTTCAAATCTTGTACCAAAATTCGCTGTAAAGACCGTTGACTGATACCCATTTGCGTGGCACGTCGTCTGGTCGATGTCGACGGCGCTTCCATGACATCTTCGGCTACAGCAGCAATATTCTCTGCAGAACGGCTACTCCGGGGTCTGCCACGCCTGGCAGCATCTCGTGTTGTGCCAGTCTCTTCGAGGCGAGCGGCTAAACGTCGCAGTGTTTCACCAGTAGGAGTTGGACGGCTAGGAAATCTGCGACGAAATTCACGTTGTGCCAAAGTCGCCGACCGATTATTGCTCAAATAAATGATCACCAATATTCTGCGTTCTGGAACAGTGTAGTGTAACATTGTTTATTAACGTGTATTTCGCATGTGTTTACTAACCAAATGTCAAAACAGAACTGACATTAGGGGCCAATCGCAAAATTTATAGCGTTTTCTGATAGGAGGATTACTTTTGCGCCGCCTTGTATATGATACCAATCTTTTCCTAATCCCGCCTCGCTTATTTATCCTAGCAGACCAAACATACTGCGGCACTTTATAAGGCACAGGATCTAATTATATACCTTCTATACTACTACCCGTTTTTTTTCTTTTTAACTCAAATTGCACCCTTTTAATGAGCTCAACTTTATGCAAAAAGATAGTGAGGCTGGTATGCTAGTGAACAGAACCCTGGTTCATGAGCGCCATGCCACACAGCCCATGCCACAATCGATATTTTGCACACCAAATTCCCTAATCGTGTTAGCAGCCGTCTTGGCGATGTCAATTGGCCGCCCGGTCCACCCTGCATACTACTCCCCGTTTTTTTCTTTTTAACTCAAATTGCATCCTTTTAATGAGCTCAACTTTCAAACACTGCCAGCAATTTTCGTTCCAGTCAAAACTGCTTTCGGATTTATTAATTTTTTGTTGCATAAATACCCCTTTCAGTTGGCAACATTTTCAATCCACAATTATAAACCCCTGCTGCATCTAAACATGACCCACTTTTTAGTTCCATCTGTATCTGCCGCCTAAGCTTTCGACGAAATTACCCCCAATCATTGCATTTTTATTAGCAACATGCACATGCGCGGCGACAATCACCAGTGTAAATAGGCTTTCTGGTGCCATACTTGTTGTGCTCATAAATATCTTTCCAAAGAAATGCTTAGTCCGGTTGGCTCTGGAAACCACATCAATCAAAGCAGGCCGTTCTCTGGGGCAGGATTAAACTAAAAATGTTTTTTTTTCGTTGTCCACTCTGACGACATCATCATTACTGGTGCGCAATTGTGGAAAATGCTGTTCACCGTTACTTCATAACTTCTTTTTCGAAGCCAAATCAAACTATACCAACCGGTTGCTTGTATTGGTTCAATTTGATGTCATTCCGAAACAAAAAGAAAACACAAATTGTTCCGACAAAATAAGGCAAAGAAAAATAATTCATACAAGAGCATTGTATGGTCAGACGTTACACAGCAACAACACTCAACTGTCATTAATTGGAATGCAAAACTTGTCAATCACAACAAGCGAACGCATCATAAGCGATGGACTGCATTTTTCAGCAGTACTCGTATCTGGGGTCTAGCTCGTCATTAGTCGGTCTGCTGCGTATGCACTTACAAAGTTATTCCCCCGACCAGAGTCATCTGTTAGTCACCCTAAGAGACAGCAACAAAATGCATTTCTGCAACACATGTGCAAACTCATTAAGTGTCAATTTTGAAGGCACTTTCCCTTACAACTCCCATCAGGGCCCGATCACGTTTGTCGAGAATTCTGCGAGTAGGATTCCATTACAAACCGGCTGGAATTCCTCACGCGCCAGAAATAGACACATCACTTATTGTTGTGATAAGCCGAAGCAGTCGCGGTTAGACATTGAACTGACCTGTAATTTGGTTATAATGCTGTTCATTAGCACGTAACGAACCAGCCGAACAAATATTTATCCACCGAGCCACTAATCATCTCAGCATACCTACTAGTGTCAGTCGGGAGAGTCATTTTGTCAAAAGTGTGGCTGTAAAATTTTAACAACTTAGCATAGGGTGAGTCAGTTGAACCCCCTGTCAGCTGCAATTACCTGCGAGTAAGATGCGATTTCAATTGGACTGACAGAGAGGCCTGGTGTGACGGCAAGAATTATTGCAAATTATTGGTTCGTTTGAATTGTAGGTCAAGAGGTAACTCCCAGATACATGGCAATGTGCATGTCGCCTATTATTGTCCATGGTCAGCAAGAATAAAAGTTCTGACTGACGGATGTTTTGTAGTAGAATTTCAAAATTAATTGTTATTCTTCAGTTTTTGGCCAATTGCAATTGTTTTTTGTTATTTTTCTCTTATGGGATATGTTAATAAGCACTTACTTTCAATTAATTGCTGTCAATGCCAAATAAGTTTATAGGGACAATAAAATAGAAAAAAAAATATTAAAAGTTACGTAATTGCCGGTGAAACGATGGAGAACGTTTACGATGCATTGTTGGTATTCTTAACGATCCTTTTACTTTCGTTTTGTGTTCGAATTTGAATAAAATAAGCAGTACTTCCGTATTACCGAAATAGAAGCATGAATTAAACATTTGTGTGCGATTCCGTGTCTAGATGGATGCGAATTTAGAAAATCTGTAGCTGTGTTCATGTTTGGAAGTTAGCCCTGTTTTTTTGAGCTTCGATCTCAGTAAAGCAAAGTAAAGTATGACTTTCAGCACGCAACAACTACGGTCTACTTGACACTTCGAGACTCGCAGTAGTTGTTGCAACCGTGTGCTAGAAATCTTACTTTGCTTTGCTGAGATAGAAGCTGAAAAAAACACGCCTATTGAAAATATTTTTGAAATTGTAACATCAACTCGTAGAGAGTCCTCCGAATATGCTCTGAACACGAAGAGAAACAGAAATTGGGACAGAGGTCTGGTCTGTCTGAGCTCAGAAGAAACGCGAACTTCTTTTGACAGTACAAACTATGCTCTGAAATAAAAAAGAAAAATGTCCTTTGTTGTAGATGTTTCTATTGATTACGAACTGTTTCCATCGCACAATCAATTGGCTTAAGTAATCTGACAGTTTGTAGGTCCCGATTGGACCTGCAGCTCATTCGCACGCTCAACTCTTTTGACAGAGAATTTGCCGAAGTGACGTCGTACAAACTTGCTATAAAAAGCAGACAAAAAAAGAAAGAAAGAGATGTTAATACTTCTGCATGTTTTGTAAAGGACTAGGTATTCACATGAGAGCGAATTGTGTACATAAATGTGGGGATCGTAATTAATTCGATTGCTCTACACGAAAATGGAAAAAAGTATGTCTAAAACTTTTTCCAAATGAGAGATGGGTGAATGCACCATAAGTTCCCAAAATGTCCTCTAATTCTGGCACTTTGAGCTCTATCGGTAAAAGGCAAACTGTCTATGATAAGAAATAAGTACTAGATAAAGTACCACTTTGTTGACTTTTATTTTCACCTGTCGAGCTCAGAGTGATCACATATTTAATGAACATTCCTATCAAGACCAAAACTTCTTATTAAAACTTGCAATACCAAGCAATTACCCCACGTGGTGAAACACCTGCCAAACGGTGACTGTGTGTGCCGTAAAAAGAATGAAACCAAAACATAACCAATAACATTGGCCCACATATTTTATTCATCATGCCGGTAACAAATATGTGCAAAGTGTAATGCCTGCACAACTCTATTTACCATTTCGCTGACTTTCAGTATCCATCGCCATTGACGCGGTTGTTCGCAATGTTGACGTAGACTAAAGCTACACCGCTTGCGAAAAATGTCCAGAGCAAATGCCAAAGAACACCAATTTTGGAAAATTATGCTGACAATCAATTCAGCTTGGCCACATTGACATACTTAAGAAATTGTATAAATAGCTCACGGAAGAGACGCCAAAATTAATGTTTATAAATATGTATTCTTACTTTACGCATGAACAAAATGTCAGGTAATGTTGACGTTTCAAAGAAGAATCTTCCGACATTTGCCATATGTGCAGGGTTCTTGCGCACCAACTTAATTGTGCCAATTTTTCGGCAAACCTTTTGGATTTTTCATAAGAAAAAAAGAACTCTCAATGTCATTTCGCATAATAGAACTAGTGCTCCACAGACGTTCTCTGCGCGTCAGCAATTTATGTGTACAAACGAGAAACGACCGACGATGGACAAAATTATTATCGGATTTTCCATAAACGAAATTTGTATTCAACGGATGTAACGCGAGCCGAATTGTCATGCTAATTTATAAAATTGTTGTAAATCTTTTAGCGGGTTAATATCCTTCTAATCGAAGTTTTTTTTTTTCTGTCGAGTTGTCGATTTTTCCTTTGCACGTCTGTCGAATTGCGTTTTAGTATTCTGTATTACGTGTTGTATCTCTTTTTGAACAATCAGTATAAGGAATTATTAGGTTGCTGCGAATTTTAATTTGTATACACCTTGCATAGAATTTAAGAATTAAGTGAACTTATAAGAGCACAAACACATCAGCCATGCCAATTTATTGCACTTGGATGTCAAACATTATCTTCAATCACATACGAAATCGTTAGCTGTCATTCGTACTTATTGAATAATTATTTTACTTATGTCATTTGGCCAAATTTATCTGTCAATGACGGCAACGAACCACTTAAATACGGTTTCTAAAATAGATGGTTTTTATATTGGCCATAGCCCGATAACTCTTTACGCGGCTGTAGATGAGCGAAATTTCTGGCCTCATTTTGACGTTTGTGAACGTGTCACTCGTGGAATAATGAAAGAGTGTTTCGCGAAGCCCATTCTTTCATAGATGGGCTATCTTTTTGGTTCAAACGTCAAAAAAAACTTGTAGGATAATTAAGCCGATTTATAATGGCCAGAGTATTGTTTTGTTGGTATATTGCTAAAAAGCGCACAATTCCCATTATTTTAACTTCTCAGCTTTTACCAAGTACATTTGATAAGCAAAATTTTCCGTTTCTAGAATGTTTTTATCCTGTTTTTTTTTGCAATTTATTATAAACTTTTTAATATTTTTTTAATATAATTATGCGACAGCCATAAAAAATCTGATTTGATTTCCTACAAGTTTTTTAGCTGTCACTTGGTTTTTACTTCTACTTATTTGACACTGACGTTGTCGAGAACTACCCTATTGACCACTGTTTGTAAAATAAACTGATACGTTTTCAGTTGTAATGAAATGCAGTTATGTTAAACAGAGATCTGGCTGACAAAGAGGGCTTAACAAAAGTGTTGACGAAGATGACACAAACGTGTCAAATGCAACGCGCAAAAACAGAGTGTTCAAACTTTAACTGACTTAAACCTATGTGTTTTTTGTTTGTGTCACCACGAATGCCGTCAAAGCACAAATTTAAATGTCGTTTCGCTAAACTTTTAGTCTGTCATTTCTGCTTCAGGAAACAAAAACTCATATGCGGCAAAGTATTTTGGTTTCGTCAACGGAAAGCAAACATCTCAACTCGACAAGTATTCAATCAATACCTTCATAACCACACTCGCTCTTATGGTTTATAAGAGTTCCTTCACACGCTTGAAGGCTGGGTGCTGCAATGCCCGTTTAACATAACTTTGAAGTCGATGCTGCTGCAGCAGCGCTCCCATACTGATGCCAATCCAATGTGCAGTCTGAGCATGAGCTCTGTTTTTGTGGTTTTTTCTATGGGAGTTTTTTTTTCCAACTGATTTATGTTATTTGAGTTACATGAAAGAGTCTTGAAAATTTAATTTTCTTAGAAGAGGATCTAAACAAGTGTTTCCTTATATAGGAGTAAGCAATTATGGCTGCACACCAGCGAGAGTGGTCAGATCCTTCAATGTAACCCTCTTATTGAGTTGTGTTTGTAATTTTTGTGAATACGACTGGCTTTGTAGCAGTTTGGGGGTTTATTTCTGCAATCCAGCAGCTTGCATTTTGTTTAGCTCTACTCCAAAGTAAATAATATGATTATAAGTTTATTATTTGATTTACGATTTTTGACACGGAAATTCTCTAACCAAACTCATTTAGTACGCTAATTGTTTGGATCATATAATAAGCTATCTTTTGAATGGGCCTTGCTTATAATTATTTTTAACCTCCGCACTTAATGTTTTTTAAGTCACAATATGCAATTTAAAAGAATTACTTCTTTTCGGTTACCGATAGATTTTAGTCTATTTTGTAGAGGCTGATCAGGATGTCCCTTTCATTGAGTTGCCTATAGGTCCATCGCTGGGAAAATTACACATGATTAGGGCACACACGTGGCACAGATCAAACCATTCAGATGACGGAACTAAAATAATTCGCTATTCAATGATCTGTGCTTACTAAAATATATTTTTTTAGTGCCCACATAACATTTTTTGAACTTTTTCATACACAAATGTCTATTGTGATCTACCATATGTTTAAGGGGAATCTTTAAATTATTTTTAGGGTCAAAAATAGTTTCCTTACGCCTTACTTATAAGTAAAGTAAAACAAATTCCACTTTCAGCTTTTATTTACGGAAGCTCACAACTCCGAGATTCGCATGTGGAATGGATCTATTGTGAATGCTATAAATTTAAAACTGGAACTAAAAAAAGATATCGGTAAAGTCAATTGGGCCTTACTAATAAACATTTTGCGCCCTACTAATAACAAATTTAATTCTGGACTTTAAATTTACGGAAGCTCACAATTGCAACATTTGTATGGAAAATATAGCCACTGTGAACTGCTAAAATTTAGAGTCGAAACTAAAAATGGTTATTGGTAAGGCGCAATAGACTATTTTTAGTTCCAATTTTAAATTTATAGCATTCACAATAGATCCATTCCACATGCGAATCTCGCAAAGGCTCTTTTTGTTTCGACTTTAAATTTAAGTAGTTCACAATTGCTTTATTTACGAATTTCGCAGTTGTGAGTTTCTGTAAATTTAAAGTCGAGATCTAAATTTATTACTAGTATCACATTGTGCGTTCTGTTCTACAGTTCATGAAAGAGAAAAAAAACAATTAAAAATGATCACCGAAAGCGATCTCTTCTTTTGTAAAATTCAAACTGTACAGCAAATTACTCCTATGATTTATTTATGTAGGTATTGTTTATGGATTCTGCTGTCGTTGTCTTTAAGTGTCTTTTAGGCAAACAGAGAGGATTTATTTTAGGATCCTATATGGACCTGTTGCTTTAACTATTGTATTCATATAATTTCTGAACTAAACAATATTCTCGAATTCCTTTAAAATGGTAAGCAATTCGCATTATGTATTCCCTTTTGAACAACTGACTGTCAAATTATTTATCGAACTCATCAGAAGTCAGAACTCAGACATATTAGATAATATACATTTATTTCTCACCTTTTTCTTGCAGCTCATCCTCCTCATTGTCGTCGTCGTCGTCGTTGGAATTGGTGGCTTCATTGCCAGTTACATTTCTAAATTGCGTTAAATTCGTCACCGAACTGTAACCAATGATGGGCTCCTCATCGATCTCATCGCTTTCATAGGACAACTTCAAGCTGTAGTTGACTTTATCCTCAAATATGGAAGTGATTTTCTTTTCTAACTTATCACCGACACTAGAATCTTTTGAGATCAATTTCTCATTCAGATCACAATTATCCTTGAGCTGACACGTCGCTCGATCTAAAGTGGCCGCACATAGAGTGCACGCAACACTCACAAAATAAACGAACAATAATTTTGGATGCATTTTTATTTTTCGTTAAAAAAAAAAACCACAAAATCACAGAGAAAAGCTTGTCATTCTAAAATCGAAATTTTTCCCGAAATCACTGCAGATTTAGAACCAAGCAACGGTTTTTCCGTTTTCTGTGAACTTGTCTAAGGTCCCGAACCGAGGAAAGCTTCGATGAGATTTGCTTGAAGTCGCGCAGGTGACTAAATCCACTAATAGCATAGTTTATGCCAAAGTCAATTCTTTTTGCCACCAGCACTGTGCGTCTTACACGCCATTTGAACGTAGGTATAGCAGCCGTGGCTTACACAGGTAGCGGGCTTCCAAAGGCGAGACGCAAACTTTGTTTGTGGTAGTGCGGCTCGTATGAGCTACTATAGATACATTTGCATTTACTGGGCCTAGTTTGTATTTAAATGTTTCGCTTTCGTTAAGTTTAGAGATGGTAAGATGAATGAATTGCATTTTTGATGTGCTGTTGTCTTATTTTTTCAGTTGGGTGTTCGGGAATGATAATTGTTACACTAACCAATTGTTGCGATGCGTTTGTTTTCGCACCTTTTTCGTTTGGTTTTGCTGTTGTTGCTGTTGTTTATTGGGCGCGGACAACGTCATCGAAACAACTTTGCTGCTGATGACTTCTGCGGATCGCAGTGTGATTTTGATTTTCAGCAGAAAAGTGGCGGTTGAAAAAGTAAAATATGTGACAGGTGACTGTGTAATGCCTAATGGGCGCGCTTTACGGAATTGCTCTACAAAAATGTGCTGAGTTTTTGATTCAGGTTGCACTTGTGTTGGGACAGTTGTTGCTTATAAGCCCCGAATGAAGTAGGCTACGATTTTACTTTGTATTACCTAGTAAACTGTTTTCGTGGTTTACTTTCGATTTGAACCAGATTGACAAGTTGCGATCGAATTAACCGGCACCTATAAGAAGTGGAGTCCTAGATAGCCAAACTAGTGTGGGATTTGTTAGGGAACACCATTGGAAATGATTTATGGCAATTTAATCACTTCATTGGCGGTACTAAAGAAGCGAATTTCTTTCGCAAAAGACTATAGGAAAAGCCAATTATGCCAAGGCATGCAGAAATGTCAATAGAAACAAAATTATATAACAGGCTCGTTTCTTTGAAGTGTACATAGACGTTTAAACCTAGGTAATTTTGAACGAAGTACGTTTAAGACAAAGCGCTCTGGCAAGCGCAATCGCTTTGTATTTGAAATAAGGGTTCGGATTTTTGGTCGTCTTGATTCGTGAATCATCTTAGCTGGAGCAGTATTGCCAATTTGCTCAATGTGGCCGAGCCAATGTAATCGACGTGTTTTTGGACAATAAAAAAATTCTTTGGGTAGCTCATAGAGTTCGCCAAAAATTGGTCGAAGAGTATTTTTTCCCAAACAAACCCAGCGTCAGCTTTCCCCTCTTATTCTTCGTCCAGTACGCGGCCCTTAAATCAGATATGAGCTGGCGGCCTTGTCGTTCTTAGCCAGCAGTCGCATTTACTTCCGGATGTTATTTTGAGAGCGAGACACTTTTTTTGTAAATTCTACAGGACTTTAGATTGGATCATGCTAGTTCAAAAAATGTTGTAATAAGCTTACGAAAACGTTCTTTCTTTACAGTTTGTATTGTTCTTGGTGACATTTCGGATGTTTGTGTATTAAATTTGAAATTCGCAACCACTCGGCCAATTTCCGTGTGCCCTTGACGGTCTAGAAGACTAACAAAAAGGCAATCTTTTGGATTTCATTTCTTCACTTGGATTTTGACGTCAAAAGATTGCAATAAACAATAAATTCGAAAGTCAAAAAGAGTGCAAGTCATCTGTCAATGACTACAAGTCATCTGTCAATGACTACTTCTCTTCATGAATTACTGATACGCAAAGAGAAAAATATCTGTGAGTTTTTTTTTACCACTGCGCCACCTCTCGCGAACGTCTGGCACACATCCCATAGTATAACTCTCATGAAAGAGCTTCTCAATTAGCCGTTTGGACACGGGATAAAATTGTAGATCCCTAACAAAAACTAACACAAACCTAATGGTTGTGACAAGCTAGGCCTAGGGTCCCTACGGACCTGTTGCGCCATCTATTTATTTTTTTATTAGAACCTACCAAAAACTATTCTCGATTGCGCAAAGGTAGCGAATAAACAATCGTTGTTCGTTTTGTTGAAAAAAACTTCCTGCATTTTCTTACGACTGACATAAAACACAACTCACTTATTCAGACACATTTCATCGTAATACTCGTACCTACCTAAAACACTCGTAACACTCTTTCATGCTTAACAGACCTTGAACTTCGATCGATCTCTTACTTGTAGACCATGTCCAAAATACCTTATTGAATGGATTTCATTTAACTTTGCTTTATTTTATCTTTGGCTTCCATTTTATTACAGGTTGTCTTAGAACAAGTTACGTATTGTTCGAGTTCACGATAGATATGAGGCGGGTTTTTGTTTTGTTAGTTTTTTCTTTTATAAAAATAGTGTTAAAATATTACTCACTGTAAGGCAATTAAATTTATGTGAGAAATTCTAAGGTCACGTGCTGTGACTGCGGCTGCGTATGTGACAGATAACATTGTTTAAAATTTAATTAGAGGCTTCACTTGTTGTATGGCCTTTTCATCTAATGCAAAATTTACAACTCTGGGGAAGCAGTAAAAGTTTTATTACTCACTCGTACCTGCTTCTAAATAAATGGCTTTGATACACAAAGGAGGCTTTATGTTGGAAAATTGGCAGCACCACTAGACAACTTGTTTTTAAATATTCCTAAAAGCTTCTAAAAGCTACGCATCCTTCACAGCTTTTGCTATAATTCCTGGTAACACCTGACACTGAAATGTCAGACACGACCTTTTTTTATTTTCGGTTTTCTGTTTTAGTATTGATGTATTGAAACTCGCAACATTTGACATTTATTGACAACTTTCTACTGTCATGAAATGTCAAATATTCTCTCTCGCCAATACCTACTAGTACCTCGAAACTCTGAGTCTGTTGAGTGGTTGTACTCTAATTGAAACGCAGATAGTAATTGATGAGAGAAAACAAAATGGCCGATCACCATATAAAATTGAGGCTGAATTAATTTGGCGGTCTCAGTCAGCTTTGCTAATTTGTGCAATTCTATAATCAACATCTGTCAAACCTCTCTTTGAGATCCAGTTTAATTAGGATTCAAATTAAAGTTGTTCGACTCCACAAATACCTATGGGAGTAAATAAATATCCAAGGCAAATAATATCAGGATCTGATCTGAACGTAGACACTTTTTGCTATAATCTTATGTTCTATTGAACGTCTCAGATCAAGTTTACCAAGACTTCGCATCATTGAACGCGAGTCTACGAACACTTTTTCTTTAACATTGGCTTAAGGTTTGCTGCCTATCTTTTAGGAATTGAGTGACATAGCGCTCTTATATAGCCTCTAAAAATTGAAACAAATCCCTATATGATCCTGGCCTAGTTTCTTACAATTTTTTCGTCACGAACGAATAGGATACCTAAAATTTGATGTTGTATTTAGAAGACTGAATTACGCATATTTTTTATGACAATTGAATATTTATCCGACGTTCCCAACAAATAGGACCTCTAAAACCAACTCCAAGCGAAGCTCGGTACCGCGACTGCACCCTACACCCATTTTCGAGTTATGCCACAAGATGTCGGCTTAAGTTGCGAGCCCAACTTTTGGCCACCGACTAAGCCAGAATTTTACCGATCTCATAACGTCTATGTGCCATTTCCGAAAAACGTGTTGAAATGAAACAACAAAACAACCCACGCAAAACACACACCAACCCCTTATCAAAATTGAACTCCCCCGACAACTGAGTATATTCAAGCAAATTCCACAACCTACTCCTGATAGCAAAGATCAGGGCGCAATATAATTGAACTCGTCTGATTTATCAACAAACGCAGAGAAGAAAGCATTTGTTTTGATTCCACGGTTCCAAAGTGTAAACATCAAACTGTGATCTTTCAAAACGAGCCCACAATTTTTCTATTTGTGCGCACAGTATGGCTTGCAATTGTTTTTTCGTCATCAAAACTTGCGATAATTCCACACAATCTCTGGTGGGTGACATAATCGAGAAAAAGCCATCAAACGGTGCTCGTCATTATATATAAATTACATTTTCACCAACAATAACTGCAGTTCCACCATTGCCTCGAGGTGTTCAAATCGCGGCCATGAACTCAGCCCAAGGTCAAAGCGATGTTTCCCCAACGCACTATAGCAACATGGAACAGAAAAGAAAACTTGTCAATAATAACCGTTAATTTGTAATAAATTCGCAATGCGACAGTCAAATCGGTCATACTGGACTGGACGCACGCACTCGATAGTTATGCGGTAACCGAATTATGTCCGAATATCGAATTGTCATTCAGACATGCGCCTGTATCATGACAGAAGACATGCCTCCCCCTGCCTCATTGGATAATCTGAGCTTGTACCGGTCCCTGTATACACAATGAAAGAAAATTTGACTTGTGCCAAATAAGCTGTCACTTGAGTTGAAGTTTTGTACCATTTGATTTTTGTATGTCATCACGCATTCAGCGGGGCAGATTCTTGTGCAACGATTATCTATGGAAATGGGACACTTCGAGGCAGAGCCACGCAAGACACTATCGCAAAACTAAAGAGTGACACAACCTCTAATAGTTGTTATCGATGTTAGTAGCAACATACTCGCACTTAGTTGGTGTACGTTTTTCGATATCTCTCAGAAACTGACAACGGAGCTCCTGCCATGACTTATGTCAGCATTCGGGAGAAACACTTGTAGGTTATGTGCATAAAGTAACTTCTCATGTAATCCAATGTGCAGAGCATAAGGTCTCTCGGTATTTTATGCTTAAGCAATTACGCGCCGAGGGGTATCAATTGTAATTGATTGGAAATCGTGGTTGAAATTGTTTTGCGTCAGTATTTGACACTTGATAGGTTCGAGAAGATGTTCTGAAGCAGAGCGCACCCCTATATGTTCTATTACGCGCATGAAGATGTTAGTAATTCGGTAGTAGCTACCTACAAGTGCTTGTGAACTTAAAAGTGTTTGCTCACTTCGGACTGCTCTGTTGATTTGTAGAACTCAAACAAATCAAACAGGTAAGCTAATTGTGGGAAAGATTTTGTTTGATGTTGAATTGCTTGATGCCAAAGGGTATGTCAAGAGTTTGTTGACTTTTCGAGATACTTAGTTGACAGTGTTTTTTTTTTTTAATTTCAGGTGTGTCCACTTTTAAGGGAAGTTAGCCTAGCTTACCTTTTGTAGATAATATTTATCTCAGCAGAAGCTTTTTTGAAGAAGTTTTCGAGTACACTCCGTTGAGTGAAAGGTGCAGTGAATTAGAACAAGTGAGTGTTGAATTCTGAGTGCTTCGTGTTTTAGTAATCAAAGTGCTAACAAGCTTTAGAAGGTTATCATTGCAATTGCAGTCAAAGCCGAATATCAGTCGCCAAAAGAGTTCGACGAAAAGTTTGACTGAAAGCATTGCAAACAGTGTTTTATTCGAAAGGTGAGACCTGTGTCAATCCCGGCCAGACTTTTCAAATATTTCTTCAGATTCCGACGAACAAAGAACTTTGTTTTGTATATTTGTTTGCTTTTCACTGTCAACATTTATTTTGATTCCGAAAATACATGTGTGCAGAGGTTAGTTCAATACCCACTTTGACATTTCATTCCGTTGAAGTGCGGTTCCATTCAGCAGCATTCAGCGAACGAATCTCGAATCATTTTTCTTTGACTTTGTCTTGAATTGGGAAAAAAGTTATAGCCATTAAATTGAAAGAAAATTACCACATAATTGAGGACTTTTATTCTTTATTGTCGCGCATGAATTCCGCTTCACATTTGAAAGGTTATGGCGGGAACTACATTTATCAGCAACTACGGCAATTTGAGAAGTATTTCCTTTCACGACATTTTCAGTAACTTTCCATTAGAGTATGAAGTACATCAAGCATGTCCTAAGTTACTTTGAACGATGAGTTGTAATTTTTGCGCGTCACACTTATAAAGATGGTAAATAAGGCTAGATATTAGTAAGCAAATAAATAGAATCGTTTTTAAGAACATGTCACCATTTGCATTTCATCATGTAACTAATTGAACTATGTACATTGATCTGATCTATTCCTACGAGTAGACAGCATTTTAGGTTTAAACAACAAACAAATTGCGTGCTTAGAACTAATTGAAGACAGAAATCTAGAGGCTGGGCTTATCTTGTCACAACAATTTCAAGTGTTGTTTTTGTTTTCTTAAATAACTCGAAGGGACGTACAATTTTATTATGTGTTTGAGCGGCTGAATTTAAGGAGCTTCATCATGGCTGTTGTAAGAATATTCTTTTGATTTCACTTTGCACCCAGAAACTCTCACTTATGTCGTTTTCCATTGGTTTCACTCGGGGATCCACTCATTCTGAAATCCAATGGAACAGCAAAACTGCTTCTGACAGAATCCACCAAAGTATTGGTGAAATGCCAAAAAATAATCTATGGCTGCTGTCAACTGACTTGTAATAAATACATAAAATTCCACTTGTGTGAGTGCTTCTTGAGTGGATTCTGACTTCAAATCGAGAAGCGAAATTCTCTTCTCAGAATCACCAGAAGAGTATTTTTGTGCCAATGGAACAGCATTTTTTCGATTCCGGACTCTCCCGGACGCTTCTTTTTGTCCAATGGAAAACGACATTACTCATACACGATAACTGCACCCACAACCAAAACGTTGTCTTTGGCGAGCATGACATCGGAGTTCGAGAAGAGACGTCAATGGTATTTAAAATTTTATTTTAAATTCATTTTGTTTAAATACATACGTTGTTACTTTTAAATATGTTCATAGTTTTTTAAAAAAGTGAAAATTTCGATATTCGCGGAACTTTCTTTGTTTAGAAAGTGCGGAGTAAGAATTTGACACATGTCAGGAAGGTTTATTGTCATTTTTAGCAATGCTAGAGCATAACACACTCTGATAGTGATTTTTAATAGTGAAACCTTTTTCTGTATAAGTACGGCAAGGCTTAGGCAAAAATGTAGCAACTTGTACGTCAGTTAAAAGTCAGATCGAGAAATTTGATCGAACTGGGTCGGTAGTGAATGAGAAATTAATATATCGTCTCCAGTCTGACAATTCCATTTCAACTACTGCCAAATTGCGTTCAAGTGCAAATAAGAATACGACATTCCGATGGGCAAAGGTTTGCAGCCAAACCAAGGATATCAAGGATATCTTACAGATCGTACCGCTCGCTGGAGTTCAGCCTGGCTCTTGAAGAAGACAAGACACAACTGGCATTGGGAAATACTCTTCTGCCAGCTTTAAGTAGAAAATCTATTAGTTTCGAGTATTCATTTTGTAAAAAGATCAAATCTAACTCACTTGAATTTTAAGTTAACGATTAATTGACTAATAAGACAGAAAAACAAACTTGGTACATACCAAACAAAAAGTCAGAATAAACTGAACATTGAATAAATAACAGGACGATGTTGATCAAACAATTGAAATTCCAAACACGTAGCAGACACTTGTTGTGGGAGGAATAACCTAAAGTTGGGCATGGGCATTCACTTTTTACATGAAATTCAAGAAAAAGATCACAAGCAATTCTACATTCGCTCACCGCAACTGAGTACTTTTTCTGATTTTGATCAGCAGATTTATGTGTGAGTAATAAACTTCTTCAATGAGTAACACTTTTTGTATGCATCTTCACACCATAATGTTCGGCTTCACAGCTCTAATCAAGATCTAAGAAAAATAATTGTGAGCTTGTTTTGTTGTTATTGTTTTTTCAGGAAACAAAGAGATTTTGCTCCTAGTTGAAGACCTTTCGTCATGCCTTAATAATTGCGCCGTCACACCTTTGAATTGCAGAACCAAAATGACTCTACATATCTTTTGTGTCACAAAACTTTCAGAGGGATTTTAAATTTGAGTGATCTAAATTTTGCAACATTTTGTTCTCAAAATTGAAAGAACCGAGTAGCCCGATCCCGAGAGTCCTTTTAACTAAAGTTTGAGCTTTGAAAATTCTGTTTGATTCTGTTCGGACTGCTAAGTTACAAAAGGAATATTTCTCAATTAGCTTTTACCAATAAATTCATTTTTTTTTAGGTTAAGACCGGTATTTATCAGCAATTTTCAAAAAACGAGTTTGCAAACTAATTCACGATATAAAAACAGTGTCTGAAGTCTGAAGAGTTTAGGTACAGGGGTTTCGCCTTATTACCTTTACCTTTAATTTGCAAATTGTGAAACTTGTGCACGAACTTTCCATATTTTCCAAATTTGTTTACTTTATTCAGTTAGCGCAAAAGTAGTCACCCGATGGTCTTTGGCAGGCATTTTCCTTATGAATAACACTTTAGTCCTGCTTTTGACTTAAATTTGCTTCCATTAAGTCGAGAATATGGCATCGGCTATGTGGCCGCCGCCAGAATTGATGACTAAAAATAAATTTGGAAAGGTTAAGTCAGCAAAATCACGATGCGCCAACACCACCGACGAATAATTCCGAAAAAAAAAATCAAGAAAATTATTTCTCATTGTTTAATAGTTGCGATTCATGAGTTTTTTTTTTAAGTATTTTGTACCTGTTAACTTCAAAATGTCAAAGTAGAATTGACAAATGTGAAAGTAAAATTGACATTTGGCGCCATTTCCAAAGATTGACACAACACCGACGAGGTAATGGCCGCATTCAAGAATCTAGTTACCTAAGTCGACTAGATTGGTCTGGATGAGATGTAACCTGAATACAAAAACTTGATTGGTCGGGAACGTCACTTTTTCTGCGTCAGTTACATATGAGAACTGTCAACTTAGTACTCAGTCACGAAGTTCTTGACTAGATTCGTCGGCTACCCCTCCATAAACGTCAACTGAAACAGCTGTTCATTTCAGCGATTTCCCCCAATCAAAACAGAGATACAGATTGACAACTGAACGTGTAGTAGTCTCGCTCCTTGTTACTTTACTCAATCTAGTAGGGAATTTTGTGCTAGACTGAAAGATTTTCCTTTTGAAGGAAATATAATCATTTGCTCTAGTGCTAGTTATCTAGAGAATTCCTTATTTCTCACAAAATGTTTTTTGCTGTTCTTTTGAACCTGCAATCTCCATTTCTTGACAAATTTCAGAGAGAAGACAAAACATGTGTCACCTTACAGCCACTGTTAGGAGTTAAACCAACGCCGCCCTAAGGTATGCAGCACTACCTTTAATTTGCGTCTACGATATTCTTAATTACCTGCATAGTTGACTGCGTAATATCGTAAATTGCAACGAGCAACCATTGGTATAAACTCGATGACAATTTTCACATTCAAATGGAACGCTTGCTGGTAACCAGGTTTCCCGAAAAAACCTGCTTCAATCGTAGTCACCGCCCCCCTAATTTGCCATCTGAGCAAAATTTTGCGATTACCCTCGGACCCTGGGGTACAAGTTTCAGATTTTTGGACCACACTCTGCCCTCTCTGTATAGAATTTCCCACCGCACCTTATCACAAACACTAAATTAAATGCGTTTCGATTGCGATCATTGTTTGTTATTGTTTTTTGCAAACAATTTTGCTCGCAAACGCGACTATGAATAGAAGAGGGCTCGCCTCTCGAGTGGACAGTGCTTGTTCGGCAGTCAGTTGCCATACATTGATTAAGAAGTGTAGTAGAATAGTGTCTAGTACTCCAGAAGAATGGGTCTCATTTTGATTGTGCTGGCGCTGGCCATTATTTATCTTGTGCAATTCTTGCCAAGGATATCAAAGTTCTTCCGTCTAATTAAATTCTCAAAATCTGTGCCCGGTCCCGGACCCGTGGAATTGGTTGAAAATATCAAAAAAGGAAGTGAGTATAACAACGAATATTAGTATAAGAACAGACTCAGTTTCAAAGTCACGTGCTTTCAAAATAAATGAAAAAAATTATTGTAGAACAATCTAGACAACAGATTTGATCAACCAAAAAGTCGAGAGTCAATGTTCAAAAACACATGAAAGATCTTTGGACGGGTAAATGTTTTGCTTTATAAAAAAAAGAACAGTCTGTCTAGATGCGTTCAAAGGTGATAGCGATTCAGTCCGACATCTTCGTTATAACGATTAGAAGTGCCGAGCCTTTTGGACTTTGTCCAATCAGGTTTTAGCGATAGGAGCTCACTCCAGACAATCTTGAAAAGACTGCATTTTGAACTCAAGAACATGATAATCATTTATAAACAATTGTGAGTCGCTGAAAATGGTGTAGGTATAAAAAAAACGTTGGGTGTGTCAGTTTATATCATGTTTTCTGGAAAGATGCTTTGATCTTGTCTACAGGTGATAAGGAGGCTCATCAAGCCTACAAGGTAAACGTGGTTTGCACTTTGCCCCCAAATGAGGAACCAAATGTGGAAGGCGATTGTGCATGTTTTCATTACTCAAAAATATTTGAAACCAATTGACAAATGGTAGCCGTTTCTGTTTTCATAGCTCACACCGATTGTTCTGGTTAACTTTATTTGAAAGAGCAATAACTGTTCGAAAGAATAAATGTACAATTTTCATAAATCTTTCAAAGGGTGTCAAAAAAGTTATATGAGTGCGTTCAGACCGCCTAATTTGTGAATTTTAACAGGTCAAAACGGAAGTCATCTGTTTTCGTGTAAGAATTGCCTTACACGAAACAATATATCTGATAAGGGGACTGGGACAGTGTTTTGAGATTTCAATAAAACATATCACTATGCATAAAAGAGTTTCGCGATTGAGTTGATAGACATCGTGCAGGCCAAACCGCTAATAGTAGGTTTAAAAAACTTTCAGGATATGTTCTACTAAGAAGGGAAGGACGCGCACTAAAAAGGGATTTTTCGGTACGACCCTACCTGCCCTTTTTAGAGAGGTTTTTCTGTTACTCACTATACGTTAATCGTATAAACTTGAAAATTTGTATGTTTGTAATGTTAACCCAAGTGTAACTCGACCTTAAGTATGACATTTTGAGCAGGGAAACCCCTCCTGCTCCAAGGTATAATAGTTTAGATTAGGCTGCACAAGGCAGCTCGTCAAGTGAGTCAGACGTATTGAGTTAAGTTCGCTTTCCGTATCTGAACTAGAAGGGCGCTTGGCGCTTGCTTTCTCTAAAAAAGCACATTTTAATGGAGTCCCTCTAAAAACTAAATAAAGCTTAACAAAGTTTAAATTCAAAAATTTATTTAAGAGCAAAAGGTCCAAAAATAGTAGCCAACATCAGTTGATTCACACTTTACTTTGTTGCTTTAGAGATCCTCTACTGGCTTTATGATTTGCGCGGTCGCTATGGCCCAACATTCCGTATTTGGTTTGGCAAAGATCTTACCCTCTTCGTCAGTGATCCCGACGATGTTAAATACATTCTTGGCAACAATCAAATGCTTTACAAGTCGCTCAACTACAAAGTGGTTGAACCATGGCTGGGCAAAGGTCTGCTCACCAGTGGCGGTGAATTGTGGCACAGGAGGAGGAAGATGCTGACTCCGGCCTTCCATTTCAAAATGTTGGGCGAGTTCAAGCCGACCATGGAGGAAAATGGCAACATTTGGGTCAGCAAACTGTCGGAGAAGGCCAACGGCGAAGCGTTCGATATCTATCCTTACATTACACTACTGGCTTTGGACATCATTTGTGAGACTGCCATGGGCATCAAGAAGAACGCTCAGTTGCAAAGTAAATCGGAATATGTGACCGCAGTACAGGAGTAAGTGAAAGTTTAAGTTTGATGGTGGAAAACGTTTCATATTTTTGTACTTGCAGTATGTGTCGCATCTCCCATCGGCAGTCATTCTCACTGTGGAAGAGGATCCCATTTCTATTCAATCTGACCGCAGCGGCTAAGGACCGCAACCGTGCCTTGTCGATTCTGCACAACGAGACCATGAGGGTTATTGAGTTGCGTCGGCAGACTTTGAAGGAATCGAATGTGTTCAGCTTGGCTGATGCTGGTAAGTGGCAACTAGGAGATCCCCTTCAATAACACTTTCCGTTGACTTTTCTTCAGAGAAAACCGATGATGTTGGCGTCAAGAGGCGATTGGCTTTCTTGGACATCTTGCTGATCGCCCAGATGGAAGGAGCCGACTTGACTGATACTGACATTCGCGAGGAAGTCGACACCTTCATGTTTGAGGGACATGACACAACAAGCTCTGCGGTGTCGTTTGCAATCTACCTGCTGTCGCAACATCCAGTAGAACAACAAAAGGCCTACGAAGAATCTGTAGCCTGTGAGGGTCAGGAGAAGGAAACCATGAAGTACCTAGAAGCTGTGATCAAAGAGACCCTGCGTCTCTATCCGTCGGTGCCATTCTACAGTCGCATGATGACTGAAGATGTTCAAATTGGAAGGACTGCCGTGCCAAAGGGTACCAGTATTGCTGTGCTAGCCTATGTGGTGCATCGCGACGAGAAGCATTTCCCTGAACCAGAGAAATTCCATCCGGACCGGTTTCTACTCGAGGAAAGGAACATGCACCCGTATTCGTTTGTTGCCTTCAGTGCTGGTCCAAGAAATTGTATTGGTAAGAGATGATTAGGTTGTCAGTTGTTGAAATGTTTTCCAAAAATAGTTGTTTTATTTTTAGGACAAAAGTTTGCAATGTTAGAGCTGAAATGCACCCTTGCCAAGCTGTTGAGGAACTTTGAACTATTGCCAGTAGACGGATTCACACCTTTGCCATTAGCTGAGTTGGTGACCAAGAGTGGAAATGGCATTCAAGTTAGACTGAGGAAGAGGCAGTGAACAGAGGGATCAAGGCAATTTTGAATAAATTGGATGGACTCGACACTAGTTGTACTGTATAAGAGAAATTTAGGCGAAGGTTACGATAAATAAAATAAATTATTACTTCGAGTAATCGAATGTTGGTGATTCTTTATGAGATCGGGAACTTGCCATTGACAAGCAGCAAGTAGACCTCGTAAGTTAGTAAGGAAGGATTGTTGTGCAAAAAGTAGAATTTCTTTCCAAGCATGAAAGTTTACCAAAAGAATTTTTAGGGAAAACGGCTTTTAGAAGGTCCGAATTTTATCCGAATCCTTCACAATTAACAAGCTTTTGAGACATCATATATACAACATACATTGAGAAGCATTTAAACACGGTAATCTTCTATCAGCCTTATTTATTAGAATTTGCTAAACACGCTTATACACCTGTATAGTTATGTAGTGTATAAGAATTTATACAGCCCTTATATTTACAACCTTCCAAAAATTCTTATTTATAAAACATTTTCCCACGCATACTAGTTATACAGGGCTTGTGTCAAAAAAAGTACTAAAAAAGAGAAATCTATTACATTTATCTGTCCGAAATGATAGAAAAAACCTAAGCAGCTTGTGGGAAATACAAATTCAAATACAAATAAAAATAAAAAAATGGAAAACTAAAAAGAAAATGATGGGATATTTGGGACTCCATGAGCCGGTAGTCTTATCAAATTAAAACAAATATATATAGCGATTAAAAATATCTCATGTCTGCCCATATTTCTAAGTCAACTTATCGAGGATACTTGCAGAATCTGAATTGAAAATAAAAACGTCGATACATCGAATTTATTTTTGACTAGCTGTACCCGCCCGGCTTCGCCCGTGTAAAATGGTTTCAGAACAGTTGATGGAAAAAAAATAAAGAAATTTACTGTCTTCTAGGGCATAGAGGAACTAAACTAGAGGGCCAACTGAGAGCAGAAACGGGAAATCTGCCTACAAGCTGCCTGTGTAACCTTTTATTGCATAAGTGTTCGTGCCTGTACAAATCAAAGGAGCGCCATTAATGCCGCACGCATACTTATGCAAAAAAAGGTTACAATTTTATGTCAATCGAGCCGCCATTGGGCGACTGTGTTCGTCATATTTTGTGCCATTTAGTTACACGGCGTTCACATCACAGTTGAATTTAAGAGTTTTTAATGTCTATAAACTTGTTGGAATCAAATGGAATTCCTTTTATAATTTCGTTACAATAAAATAATAATTTGTCAATATCTTGCAGAAATCTAACTCATAATAACAATCAGAGAAAAATTAACGTTTTCTTCACTTTTGTTAAAAGAGATTTTGTAAATTCAAGTTTTTTTTGTATATTTTAAGGAAAGAACATTTTTTTCGTTGATTTTAATGGTTATAATTTCGAAATATCGAAACAAAATATTTGAACACCGTTTAAGAAAATCGTTTATTTTTTTTCGTGAAAAAGATTTTTTAGTTTTAGCAAATGCATACTTGTACAGTAATTATATCCAAGTATGCACAATGCTAAATTAAAAAATAAGTTCGATATTTTTTTTATTCTTTTATACTATAGCCCTGTTTTTTTGAGCTTCGATCTCAGCAAAGCAAAGTAAAGTAGGATTTTCAGCACGCAATTACAACAACTACGCTCTACTTGACACTTCGAGACTCGCAGTAGTTGTTGTAAAATGTGTGCTGAAAATCCTACTTTACTTTGCTTTGCTGAGATCGAAGCTCAAAAAACCACGCCTTATGTATGCGCTCGGCTTTTTCCGGTAAAGGCCATAATATTAAAATCCTCGTACATCGCCCTTTATTTATACCTAAGAAATACTCGGAACAATAAAAAAATGTTTTTATCACTTTTTGTATTCCAAAAACACAAAGAACGCACTTGTTTTTGTTAATTAATAATTTAAAGAGGTTTGTAAAAAAAATCGGTGCACATTTCAAAATACATTGTTATACAATTTGTAAAAGAATATATGCACAGAAAACGAAATATAGCATGCAAATACCAACAATTAACAAAACAATATGTATTTTTACGTTCGATTGAAATACCAAAGTAACATTATTCAACACTGTAAGTGTTATTAAACTACAGAATTTCCAATCATATTTTGAATTTGTACAAATATGGTGTTAAATAAACAAATTTGAAAACATTCACCAAACCTTATAAAAATTTATTGAATGTTTATAAACATTTTAGAAAATTCACTTATGCCCTAGTGAAAGCTTGGGTTTAAAGCATAATTTTTGGAACAACCCCTTTTATGCAGCAGCATGAATTTTGCTGTCAAAAATAGAATTCATACAAATAAAATGAAAAAAAAACTGAAATTTGAATGGATGAACAGTTTTTGGTGACGAAAATGGGTAGAGAAGAAATTATGCTATTTAAAAAAACCATAATCAACATTTGCTTTTTTACATTTATTGTTATAAATCTATTTACAAATTGTTTGTTTTTGGAAATAGTTCCACCCGGCGGCCATTAATACACGTATTCACAGACAGGAAAAAAAGAGCGAGCGAGAGAGGGCTGTCATTCAAAATTTGCGGGGAAAATCGGGTAGGTGTGCTGAAAGTCGGCCCTCTAGTTTAGTTCCTCTATGTTCTAGGGGACACAAAAATGTATTTCTTTTGATAATCGCTGGAAGGAAAAATCAAAAAATCATCGAAAGACATTGTAGAGGTATAAAGTAAGGAAGCTTTCTTCAATAGTGAGGGACTTGAACCCGATCTAAAAAAAAACTCCCAAAGACTGAGTATGAGTGGAAGATGAAAATGAACGAAGATAATTCTACATTTCTGTAGAATGTTTAACTCACTTTTTTTTATTAATGTAACACTTCTTTGTATACCACTATGTTAGCGGTTTTGTTTCTATCGGCTAAGATAGTGATATTTCCTGCATTAATTACCCTGGAGTACGCTACATATAACTGCCCGTGTGTGAAGCAATGTTTTCTTAAATCAACTCCCGCTTTTCTTAAAGTTTGACCCTGTGACTTATTCACCCCTATTGCGAAGATCAACTATCAATTGATAGTTGATACTTATCAATATTTTTCTTTTTCAAATGGTATTACGATCAATTATCAATGAATTTTCATTCACAATAACTTATTTTTTTGCGTTATGTTCACAATAGCTTACATTTTTATCAATTGTATTTCGCAATACCAATATCAATTTTAATTTATAAATTTTGTCAATCGTCAACCGATTGATAGTTGATCTTCGCAATAGGGGTGATTAATTGTCATGGAAGAACAAACATTAATAGGAAATTGAATCCGTTTAAACTGAAATGAATAACTGCTGGGAATTATTTGTAGGTATTCTTGTTATAAATACCGTTTCTCCTTTACCACACCCAGTTAAAATTAACGCATGAATAAAGTTTTTCTCTAGGCGTGTTTTTTTGAGCTTCGATCTCAGCAAAGCATAGTAAAATACTATTTTCAGCACGCGATAACAACAACTCTACTGTAAAGTCTCGAAGTGCCTGTTATCACTCTCAATCTGGTTCCATTACAAAGCTTGGGGGGATTCAAATTGCGAAGCAACATAATGGGAACTTCTACTTTATGAGCAGCAAGGCCATGGGCTGTAATGCTATTTAAAAACTCGAGCGGCTAATTTACTGCCCTTGATCGCTCTTTTAGCTTTTTTTGTAAAGGCAAAATACCCGCGAATTGGGTAATTACCCACGATCTAGTATCACTGATACCTATACCTATTTGACATTTCTTTTAATGTTTCTTCTTTTCCTTTTTTAACAAACAAACAGCATACAGCACACTGCCTCTATCTGTCTCCCTCTCCCTTACAGGAGTAAAATAAGGTTAAAAGAGATGTAAATATATCGCGCGGTTAGTATGTTTGATTTGAGAGTCAAGTGCATATCAACTCACGCGGGTGAAAATCGTAGAAATGTTTAAAATTTTGCCTATTTCTTTAAAAACCTTTCAGTTTTCGAGTTAATGGATATCCTAAGTTGTACCCGCAGATGTCCTCTATAAGATGTTGGTTACTATATTTAAATGCTCCCAGTATTTTCGAACGGAAAGCGTTACAAAGAAAAAAGCGAAACGAAACGAAAAAATAAATTACTCTTGTCCAATTTTTTCCGGAATTTATAGAGATAGAGAGTTGAAACAAAGTGGAGATTGTAGGCATAGGTATCCTCTATAGGACTAAGAAAAATGCACCAGAATATATTCAGTAGTTTCTAAGATTTTTACATTTAAAGACATGCAGTCAAATTCAATCTTAGTCGAACAGAACTACACCAATTTTATTTATATGATGATGATGATGATGATGATGATGATGATGATGATGATGATGATGATGATGATGATGATGATGATGATGATTACATTTAAAATAAAATGTGACAAATTATTTAAGTCAAAATGACATTTCGACTATTCCACCTCTATACAAGCTCTAAACAACGTCCAAGTGCGTTTAGCTTATACAAGCTCTGTACAACATTGAAAAATTTGTATAAATAAGGTTTTTGCGTTTAGAGGAATTATAGAGCGTGCATAACTTTATACACTCTCTATAATACGTTTATAAATAAGGCTGTATATATATTTATAAAAGAAAGTGATGTTAGTTACTACGCTTATAACTCGAGAACGTCTGAACCGATTTCGATGATTCGCACCAATTCACACTGGTTTCCGGCCAAACAAGAAGAATATCTACCCAAGAAAATTCCCGAAAAATCTCCGGAAAAAAAATTTATGAATAAAATTAATTTTCCCATACATTTATGCCTCTTATTTTTACTTTACTTTCTGACAATTTTTTTCCCCATTTTTTTACGACAATTATTTTTTCACAAAATATGTGAGACAATTGTTTTTGTATCAATCAAACCGTTAATTTCGGATTATGCAATTAATTGATGATTTTTCCTTTTTTCATTGAATTCTATTTTGAAACGGTAAGTTACCAACGAAGAAATTTATTTTGTGAAGTTAGAACTTCTATAATTCTCAGTGTTATTCACAATGCCGCGAGCCAGAAGATCTAACCTTTCGCATCGAACCCGTAATGCAAGTGGAGCTCGGAATATCGCCAGTCAATTGAATACGGAAATCGCATTTTATAACTCAAGAACTCCTGGACCGATTTTGATGATTCGCACCAATTCGGACTGGCCAAACAAGAAGAATACTCAAAAAATTCTCGAAAACTCCCCAAAAAAAAAAATTATGAAGAAAATTAATTTTCCGACAATTGTTTTTGCACCAAATTTGTAGCAAAGTTTTTTGTCACACATTAAAAACGAACATGATTTCAAATGCTCTGCAGACATGCGTTGCGATTTATCAGTATTTTTTCCAAGTTTTATCAAATTTTTATCAGCTTTCGACAGTTATTGTAATACAATTTGATTAAATACATTTTTTTGAACCGATTTTTTGTGAAAACTACCAGCGAAAAGAGATTTCATGAAGGTGAGCTCAGTTTGATGAAGTGCACACTGCGAATGGTTATGTTCGTGTGCATCGACAATCCATCCAAACGTTAATTTCGGATTGTGCAATTAATTTTTAGGTGATTAACTTTTAAAATCCAGTCTATATTATTTCTGTAGTTAACATTTAAAAAAGATGAGTTTTACTACATTAAATTTCATCTACGCCAGCTCTGTGTACAAACTACAAATTATGATTCAGGGTAATACTTTTATTTCATTAAACCTGCCCGTACAAACGACGCAATGAAAAAGAGTCGACGGCAAAATGGATTACAGATACAAGAGTATTACATATAGTGAAAACATGGTACTCTTATGACTTTTCACACGTATTCACAAATCACAATTTCACATTTTACTGTTGACAGCAAAATTTGCGGGGGAATAGATGGGACCTCTGAGAATAATGACATAGGATATGAATATTTTAATTGAGTTACCTACTTTAGTGTTTGTGATAAGATACATAAAAATCTAAAAATCTGAAATATATACAGACAATTTATAGACAATTTTGATAGACCGGATAACCGAGAGTTCCGTCGCAGTCGTCGGTGGAGTCGGGCAAAGGCCGAGGTGGCGGCGGCGATCCACCGGCGGGATTCACACCATGCGGTTGAAATTTGAACCTCAGTGTTGTTTTATAATATACTAGCTGGTACCCGCGACTTCGTCTGCGTAGAATTAGTACTTCAAGTAGGTAAATGCATTTCGATTGCGATCATTGTTTGTAGGTAATTGCTTTTTGCAAACAATTTTGCTCGCAAACGCGACTATGAATAGAAGAGGGCTCGCCTCTCGAGTTGACAGTGCTTGTTCAGCAGTCAGTTGACGTGCATTGATTAAGAAGTGTTGTAGAATAGTGTCTAGTACTCCAGAAGAATGGCTCTCATTTTGATTGTGCTGGCGCTGGCCATTATTTATCTTGTGCAATTCTTGCCAAGGATATCAAAGTTCTTCCGTCTAATTAAATTCTCAAAATCTGTGCCCGGTCCCGGACCCTTGGAATTGGTTGAAAATATCAAAAAAGGAAGTAAGTATAACAACGAAGAGGGTGCATAGTGCAAGAGTGGAGTGTGCAAAATAAATCTTGTGTGCCGTTTGTTTGTCTGAAAGTTAGAACCATTTGAGAAAAAAAATTGCAATCCCTTAAATCCGTGTTATCTCCAAAACCGTAGCAAGCTGAGTGATAAAATTTTCTATTTTCAACAACTTTTTATTCGCAATTTAAGGGAGGCCTTAAATGGACTCAATCGCTTAAGCATGGGAAAAATTGGCACATATTTAAGCGATTCGATATTTCCATTGCTACAAGGCTTTGAAGCGTGGAATATGTGTTTTTTCAATGAAACTACCCTTCTCTTTCTAACAAAGTCATCAAAACTCATTTTCCACTAACGGTTAACGTTTTATCGAATCGCTTAAAAATGAGCAAAATGGGCATATTTAAGCGAATGAGTCCCTTTAAGGTTTCCCTTAAATTGCGAATAAAAAGTTGTCTGTCCGCATTACAGTCTTCTTTTTTATATCACAGGTAACAAATGGTACATAGAACAGAAATGTATAGAACTTCATCGTTTGTCGTTTTTTAATTTTTTTGTTTTATGGGCCCCTTAAGTTGGGAGCTAAATTTTGCTCAAATTTCAAATAAATCATAAACCGTTAGGCCGACTGACGCAATTTGAATTTTATTAGATTAGTGAAGTGGAACACTTTCGAAAATAGAAAATTCTATCACCTGGCTTTGTGCCGTTTCGGAGACAACGAGGGTTTTAGGTCGCCTGCTTAAATCTATATATATAAAAATTGAGCCTAAAATTGTGTTGGTTTGTCGCCGATTCACGCCTTAACGCATCTACCGATTTTAACCAAATTTTCACACATCTCTGGTATTGGTCTATATATCATTTTTGTGAAGTTTGGTTGAAATTGGAAAACGTATGCGTGGGTTGTGCGTGCTTGGAAAAACACATGAATTTCAGTACATTTTGGTTTTTGAATGATTTTTTTTAGTGATTTGACGTCTTAAGATGTCGTTCGAGAAGCTGAAGACTACTAATTGGAAGATTATGACAATTTTTTTACCAAAACCGGAGCGAAAAAATGTGTTTGTACTGTAAAATAAGTTTTTTGTTTTTATGAGAAATCAATTTTTATTTTGTCAAAATACTTTTTCGAGTTTTCAATCAGGTTCTTCATGTTTTCCCAACATTTTGAAAAAGTTTATCCTGTGGTTCCTACGCCGGTACCTTTAACTTATTGAAGATTGATTTTTTATAATTTCATTTTTTTTTTTAGTTTGTATCAAAAATGCCACCTCAGCGGAGAAGTGATATTGGTAGTCGGTCATGTAGAACGCAAAATAGATCAAATGAAAGTTAAGATCAATCACAAGAAGAGCGAGAAAATCAAAATCGAATTCAAAGAGAACGTATGGCCAGATCACGTTCAGGTCATATTCAATTCATTCTTAAGTTCAGGTCATTCATCTGAACAACGTGAACATCAAGGAATGTGAATGAAAATGCTGAACGAATCAATGTTAATGTTGTTTTAAATGGTGATGGATTTCGATATAATAGTGCCATTGATTATAGTTTGCACAAATTTGTGGTTATTGGCGCAATGAAAAAATTATGTCAATTTTGTAATGCATTCAAATTTGGAAATAAAACTTTTGGAATGTGTTGTGCTTCTGGGAAAGTTCGATTACCAGAACTACAATATCCACCTGAACCATTACGATCATTACTTTCTGGCACAACACCAGAATCAAAACATTTTTTGGATATCATTCAAATGTACAATTCATGCTTCCAAATAACATTCGGCATCAGGCATTTCAAATGAAACATTGAATTGACCGAATTACATGAAGCAGTATGTCGGCGCAGGGGCTTAGTGGTAAGCGTGTTGGACTACTAAACGAAGGGTCCCAGTTTCGAATTCCGAAAAAGAAAAATTCCAAATTACAATTTTTTTTTCTACTGCTCCACATCACACAAATGTCTGACAAACATCCGAGAGTATAATTGTCGTGAAAGAGCTTCTTAATTGGCCGTTTGGACTCGGCATAAAATTGTCCTTCCCTTCCATCCGTCCCAAAAATAAAAAAAAACTCACAAAACTAATATGTAGTTGTGAGAAACTAGGCCTTCAAAAGTTCATTTTTCATTCCAATGTTGAGTATATTTTCACTTTCTAATCGTTCGCAACAAATGTCATTTTTTTATTCGTCTATATTTTCCAAACGCTAAACAGAGATAATTGTTGCTTTCCATATTTTCTGGAGGGATTTTTTTTTTCGGAAATGGATTTGAGGCATCCTCCTGTATGAATTGTTTTCTTCTTTCATCCATAAACAAAACAATCGCCATGTCTGCTGGTATTTGTCACCTATTGTTTACAGAAAAACTGTATCAAAAAAAAATTTGTTTTGTTTATAAATACAATAACCATATTTAAGGGGTAGTGTGACCAGAATTGAGTTTAATAAATAGCTTAAAAACTTGAGGTTCAATATAACATAATACCTTCTTTTTGCATTCTTTACTTCAACTATATGGGTTCGCAATTTTATAACAAAATTTAAAACCTATTTTAGATAAGCTCATATTTAAACTTCAGACTTTAGCATGTGAAAATATTACTAATAACACATTTTAATATTCTTAAGTTGGTCCCATTTCAGAAAAGACTTCTACTTCACATTTTTGTAGATCGTAGCATGTATTTCTCAATAAGTAGTTAATATTTTAAGTATTTATATAGTTTTATTAAAACAATGAAAAAAGAGCCTCTATAAAAAAACAAAAGTATGTTCACTCCATATAAAATAAAAATGTGCAACCGCTGATTTCGAAAGTTGAATTCATTAAAATTCATTTTATGACATTCTCGATAGTGAATATTATTCGTTCGAATCTCAAAATACACAAAGTTCATTCGAACGAATAGAGGCATAGATTATTCGTTCGAATCTGAAAATAAGCATGATTATATTCATTTCATTAACGAATTTGGGCGGAACGAAGTTCGCCGGGTCAGCTAGTTGCATATAAATTCTCTTTGGTTGGAACAATTTTGCTATTTTCGGTTTTATTAGATAGAGCACATATGTTTTCTAACAACTAACTAGTTTTTGTTGTTTGTAGTTGTCCAGCATTTGAAATATCCGTCCCCTTAAATCGGGTTGCTCGGACTATTTCACCCATTTTCTTATATTTTGAATAAACCGTTATCTACCAACAAAAAATCTTTTTTTTTACTCCAATAGGAACATCTAATAGAAAGCATTAGAAAAAAATAGATTTCACTACTTTGAGTTGCTTAATAACCGAAATATTGATATGAGTTTATATGACAAACTACTGTTTGCATAAGTTGCATCAAAATCTTGTTATTTGTGATAGAACCAAATCATTTGAATTGGATTAGATAGCCAGGAGTACAGACTTTGCAAAATATATGTTTTTGTTGCTCTAAATTGTTTTAAAGTGGTAGTTTTTTAAAGTTATTCAAAGGAATAGAAAAAATTCTTGGATAAAATCGGGCTTTATTGATTGGTTGTTAATGCTTTTTGACAACTTATGACTCATATCGATGGACACGGATGAATGCTTTGCGGAAATGTGTTTACCGTTGGTTTGTTGTTGTTGTTGGGAAATCGATATAATGGATGCAACCGTAAAATGATGCGTTTTTGGAATTTAATTGCGTTTTATAAAGTAACGCTTGAGTCAATTTAGAAATTTGAAATGCAGTTACTTAAGTTGGGATATGCTTTATGCACCAGTAATTTTAAATAATTTCTGTATATTGGAAATTCGGAGTTTTGCGTTCAAAGGTGACAGCGATTCGGTGGCGATGTGCCGAACCTTTTGGACTTTATCCAATCAGGTTTTAGCGATAGGAGCTCACTTCAGACAATCTTGAAAATGACTGCAATTTGAACTTAAGATCATGATAATCATTTGTAAACAAATAGCCTCTGTTGTCGTGCAAAGTTGGCCTTACACTAGCCTTAACTAGCTTCGTACATTATTATTCGTAAATTATTAACATCCCTTTTGATAGTTGAACCTCTCTATTGAACGAATGAAACCCCCTTGGAATTAAATGGAGTTCAATGCATAGAAACTTGACAGATGTCAGGGGCGACTTCTTCCGCGCTAATGATTGAATCCAAGGAATCACATATTCTTTAAGGCTTGCGATTTGCACCCACCACCGCAAAATTTCATTGAAATCGGTTACGTAGTGTTGGAGATCGAAAGCAGCGCCATTTATCTGGTCTAAGACTATTCTATCTTCCTAGCTGCAACCAAATATGCAAGGCTACAAAATTCCATTGAAATCAGTTGAGTGGTTACGGAGAAGGAAACGATATGTGCCTACAGCATCACCTGTTGAGAATTTTCCGAATTTAATTTTTTCCTAAACAATTCCTGATATGATAAAAAAATTTTCAAATCCGTCGAGCCGTTCTTGAGTTTTTACCCGACTAACCCACAGCAATTGATTTATATAGAATAAATGTGGAAAACCCCAAAATGTACTGAAATTTATGCGTTTTTTCACGCACGATCAACACACGCATACATTTTCCGATTTCATCCAAACTTCACAAAAACCATATATAGACCTATACCAAAGATGTGTGAAAGTTTGGTTAAAATCGGTAAATGCGTTAAGGCGTGAATAGGCGACAAACGAACACAGGCTCAATCCACTCTATCGTCGCGTCGGCCTCATAAGAATACCTCGTAACTCCACCTTTGGGGGAGCACAGCTAGTGGGAATACTTCGTATCTTGAAGAAAACAAAAGTTAATGTTTTTATTTGAAAACGATGTTTTTAGATTAAAACTATAATTTTCAAAAAAAAAATATGAATGAATAAATACATTAAGTAGCATACAATATAAGCTCCGTAGGACATTTTCGTTCCTCCTGTAAAATTTTAAATTTGTGAGTTACGAGGAATTCTTATGAGGCCGACGCTATATTATTTCTGTAGTTTCTGTAGTAGTATATCTACCTCTTGCGGTTCACACGCTCAGTCAATCTTAACAAATTAAGTGTCAGAAAAAATATATTTTCTGGGTGCTTATTTTTGCATTTTAGCAATGAAATATTAACAATTGCAAAAGTTGAATTTTACTACATTCAATTTCAACTACGCAGATGTGTACAAATGTTCTTCCATTCATCATGCCAAGGCCCACAAAAATGACGCTACGAAAGAGAGTCGACGGCCGAAGAGAGTACACAGTCATGCAAATGAAGAATCACAGAAAACAGATTAGAGAGAATTTAATTTTCAAAAATTGCGGAGGCAGCGTGACCGTTGTGCGACTAAAGTTGCATTCGGCACTTTTTTCGAAAGCCTGCCACATTTTTTTTGCTATTTTGGCCCTTTTTTGGTTGGAAAAGACGCCGCAGCCAGTGCAAAAAACAAACGACGCCACGAAAGAGAGTCAACGACTGAAGAGAGTTACAGTCATAGGAAATCTAAGAGAACATTTTGCTAAATGTGTAAGGCTAATTGGTTGGCTTGAAAGATAGGAAAGTTTTGGATCTGATAAGTGGCGCTGTTGATGATATAAATATTTTAATTTTGTTATACTCGAAGTACTAACTCCACGCAGACGAAGTCGCGGGTACCAGCTAGTAGATTATAAAAAGTAGATGATGTGATGCCATTTTGAATAGTTTCGAAAAGTAATTAAAAATTTCAATGTATAAGGTTTCGTAAAAACACACGTAAGCGAGTGTAGTGAGCACGGACAAGCATGTTTTCTATAAATTATCTTTAGTGTTCAAACTAGTAACTTACACGCAGTAATTGCGCGCCTCTGCTCTCTACAATTTAGCAAATTAACTGATCCATCCTTAGATAAGTGTGAGTAGCATCAATATATTTAACATGTTTAATCGTAGTTAAAATTATCTAAACACGATGTGCAAACATGCTCTTCGTGTTTTAATATTAATTTTTATAAATATTTGAGTGCAGTAAAAGATCGAAAGGAATAGGCGCGATAAATGCCACTTAAATTAATTACAGATTTGCCAGAACAACAACTAACCAAGGTCAAGGTGCAGAACTTATATCTTCCTGCAAGCGGATCTGTAAACAAAAAATTTAACTAAATCATTGTAACTCAATGTTGAAGATGCATGTTTTCTGCATTAAAAAAGAAACAAACAAATATAGCTCAGCCATATATCTTACCGCACTTTCGTTTAGTTTTTCTCGTATTGGTTTTTAGGCCTAAAAATTTGTGGAAACTGACACATGGGTCGTTCAAGCTTACAAGTCAACCATATTAAGTTGGTTAGCAATATCATGGTTACTTTTTTCGAGGACTTACTCTTAAATGTTACAGAGCATTTTATACTAATCACATCTTGGGAAAACGCACCGCAATTATATTGTTTGGCATTGGTTTTACCATTTATATCAAGATGTGACTTTTTTTTGTCAGTTTTTGCTTAATTTTTGTTGACAGGAAATATAGCAAAATGCATAAACATTTCTTGCTTTATACATACAATGGAAATATCTATCGCATTAAAAGAAGGAAAGATTATTTTGTTATCACCATTAAAGTGATTTTATAACAATGCAGGTGTCATGGGACCAATTGGCTTATAATCAGATTGGGCTGGCATAAAAATTAAATAAAGTCCAAAAATAGTCGCAAACAAAATTTGATTCACACTTTACTTTGTTGTTTTAGAGATCCTCTACTGGCTAAATGAATTGCGCGGTCGCTATGGCCCAATATTCTGTATTTGGTTTGGCAAAGATCTTACGGTCTTCTTCAGCGACCCCGACGATGTTAAATACATTCTTGGCAGCAATGAAATGCTTTACAAGTCGCTCAACTACAAACGGATTGAACCATGGCTGGGCAAAGGTCTGCTCACCAGTGGTGGTGAATTGTGGCACAGGAGGAGGAAGATGCTGACTCCGGCCTTCCATTTCAAAATGTTGGGCGAGTTCAAGCCGACCATGGAGGAAAATGGCAACATTTGGGTCAGCAAACTGTCGGAGAAGGCCAACGGCGAAGCGTTCGATATCTATCCTTACATTACGCTATTGGCTTTGGACATCATTTGTGAGACTGCCATGGGCATCAAGAAGAACGCTCAGTTGCAAAGTAAATCGGAATATGTGACCGCAGTACAGGAGTAAGTGAAAGTTTAAGTTTGATGGTGGAAAACGTTTCATATTTTTGTACTTGCAGTATGTGTCGCATCACCCATCGGCAGTCATTCTCACTGTGGAAGAGGATCCCATTTCTATTCAATCTGACCGCAGCGGCTAAGGACCGCAACCGTGCCTTGTCGATTCTGCACAACGAGACCATGAGGGTTATTGAGTTGCGTCGGCAGACTTTGAAGGAATCGAATGTGTTCAGCTTGGCTGATGCTGGTAAGTGGCAACTAGGAGATACCCTTTAATAACACTTTCCGTTGACTTTTCTTCAGAGAAAACCGATGATGTTGGCGTCAAGAGGCGATTGGCTTTCTTGGACATCTTGCTGCTCTCCCAGATGGAAGGAGCCGACTTGACTGATACTGACATTCGCGAGGAAGTCGACACCTTCATGTTTGGGGGACATGACACAGTAAGCTCTGCGATGTCGTTTGCAATCTACCTGCTGTCGCAACATCCAATAGAACAACAAAAGGCCTACGAAGAATCTGTAGCCTGTGAGGGTCAGGAGAAGGAAACCATGAAGTACCTAGAAGCTGTGATCAAGGAGACCCTGCGTCTCTATCCGTCGGCGCCATTCTACAGTCGCATGATGACCGAAGATGTTCAAATTGGAAAGACTGCCGTGCCAAAGGGTACCACTATTGCTGTGCTAGCCTATATGGTGCATCGCGACGAGAAGCATTTCCCGGAACCAGAGAAATTCAATCCGGACCGGTTTCTACTCGAGGAAAAGAACATGCACCCGTATTCGTTTGTTCCCTTCAGTGCTGGTCCAAGAAATTGTGTTGGTAAGAGATGATTATGGCTGTCAGTTGTTGAAATGTTTTCCATAAATAGTTGTTTTATTTTTAAGGACAAAAATTTGCAATGTTAGAGCTGAAATGCACCCTTGCCAAGCTGTTGAGGAACTTTGAACTATTGCCAGTAGACGGATTCACACCTTTGCCATTAGCTGAGTTGGTGACCAAGAGTGGAAATGGCATTCAAGTTAGACTGAGGAAGAGGCAGTGAACAGAGGGATCAAGGCAATTTTGAATAAATTGGACTCGACACTAGTTGTACTGTATAAGAGAAATTTAGGCGAAGGTATACTTACGAATAAATAAAATAAATTATTACTTCGAGTAATCGAATGTTGGTGATTCTTTATGCGAAAAAATTGGACAAGAGTAATTTATTTTTTCGTTTCGTTTCGCTTTTTTTCTTTGCAACGCTTTCCGTTTGAAAATACTGGGAGCATTTAAGTATAGTAAACACCACCTTATAGAGCACATCTGCGGGTACAACTTAGGATATCCATTAACTCGAAAACTTAAAAGGTTTTTAAAGAAATAGGCGAAATTTTAAACATTTCTACGATTTTCACCTGCGTGAGTGGATATGCACTTCACTCTCAAATCAAACATCAGAGACAATACTGAGACCACCAACTTCGGCCGATTTCCCGTTACTTAGCCTACAAGCTATATTTCTATGGGGTGGCAAATGCTAAGTGCGCTTGTATTGTTATATAGAAATTCGTATTGACAAATGTCACGTAACTTCAGAAACAAATACACTCGCACCTTGCATATGTCACTTCCGCTTTGGGCAAAATGCCTTGCACCGTTCATAGAATTTTATCCGTCAAATTTGAAATTGTTCGTTGCGTGTGAAAAATTATTTTTTTCAGGAATAAGTGTACATTTGCTTAAAATATTTACGAAAAATTAAGAATGTAGATTGGTTGAGAGAAAATAAAAACATTTTGAGCAAATTTTCTTTATTATTGAAAAAAAATTTACACACGAAATCGAAGTTAATTATATCCAAAAGCAGGAAATACGCAACCATATTTGTCCTAATATATTTCTAGTATGTAAAACATTTCCTTTATATAGTTTTATTAACCACCCAAATCAAATTATTCACCTTCAAAAAATTTATAATTACTAACCAATGGCATTCAGTTATGCTAAAATGTGGTATTCCCGAACTCTTTCACATTTCCCCACGGTTGCCGAGGTTGGCAGCATTTATTTTTGTATTTTTTGTATGTTTTTGCATGTCACACGGATTCATATTTGACATAACACCGATAGGAATACAAAATGGGGAATTTGAAAAAAAACTGAGGGGGCCAGCGGCAAGACGATTGTGAGTTGGGGGCTTAGTATGGTTTGTCTATGTCAAACATACTAACCGCGCGATATATTTACATCTCTTTTAACCTTATTTTACTCCTGTAAGGGAGAGGGAGACAGATAGAGGCAGTGTGCTGTATGCTGTTTGTTTGTTAAAAAAGGAAAAGAAAAAACATTAAAAGAAATGTCAAATAGTCATAGGTTTCAGTGATACTAGATCGTGGGTAATTACCCAATTCGCGGGTATTTTGCCTTTACAAAAAAAGCCAAAAGAGCGATCAAGGGCAGTAAATTAGCCGCTCGAGTTCTTAAATAGCATTACAGCCCATGGCCTTCCTGCTCATAAAATTGAATTAAAAGTTGGAGACCCCATTATGTTACTTCGCAATTTGAATCCCCCCAATCTTTGTAATGGAACCAGATTGAGAGTGATATCGTTACAGAAAACTTTATTGATGCTTTCATTTTAACTGGGTGTGGTAAAGGAGAAACGGTGTTTATAACAAGAATACCTACAAATAATTCCCAGCATTAATTCATTTCAGTTTACACGGATTTAATTTCCTATTAATGTTTGTTCTGCCATGACAATCAATAAGTCACAGGGTCAAACTTTAAGAAAAGCGGGAGTTCATTTAAGAAAGAATTGCTTCACACACGGGCAGTTATATGTAGCGTGCTCCAGGGTAATTAATGCAGGAAATATCACTCTTAGCCGATAGAAACAAAACCGCTAACATAGTGGTATACAAAAAAGTGTTACATTAATAAAAAAAAAGTGAGTTAAACATTCTACAGAAATGTAGAATTATCTTCGTTCATTTTCATTTTCCACTCATACTCAGTCTTTGGGAGTTTTTTTTTAGATCGGGTTCAAGTCCCTCACTATTGAAGAAGGCTTCCTCACTTTATACCTCTACAATGTCTTTCGAGGATTTTTTGATTTTTCCTTCCAGCGATTTTCAAAAGAAATACATTTGTATGTCCCCTAGAAGACAGTAAATTTCTTTATTTTTTTTTTTCCATCAACTGTTATACATTTTACACGGGCGAAGCCGGGCGGGTACAGCTAGTATATTATAAAACAACACTGAGGTTAAAATTCCAACCGCATGGTGTGAATCCCGCCGGTGGACCGCCGCCGCCACCTCGGCCTTTGCCCGACTCCACCGACTACTGCGACGGAACTCTCGGTTAGACCGGATTTCAAAATTGTCTATAAATTGCCTGTATATATTTCAGATTTTTAGATTTTTATGGATCTTATAACAAACACTAAAGTAAATGCATTTCGATTGCGATCATTGTTTGTAATTGCTTTCAATTTTGCTCGCAAACGCGACTATGAATAGAAGAGGGCTCGCCTCTCTAGTGGACAGTGCTTGTTCAGCAGTCAGTTGACGTACCTACATTGATTAAGAAGTGTAGTAGAATAGTGTCTAGTACTCCAGAAGAATGGCTCTCATTTTGATTGTGCTGGCGCTGGCCATTATTTATCTTGTGCAATTCTTGCCAAGGATATCAAAGTTCTTCCGTCTAATTAAATTCTCAAAATCTGTGCCCGGTCCCGGACCCTTGGAATTGGTTGAAAATATCAAAAAAGGAAGTAAGTATAACAACGAAGAGGGTGCATAGTGCAAGAGTGGAGTGTGCAAAATAAATCTTGTGTGCCGTTTGTTTGTCTGAAAGTTAGAACCATTTGAGAAAAAAAATTGCAATCCCTTAAATCCGTGTTATCTCCAAAACCGTAGCAAGCTGAGTGATAAAATTTTCTATTTTCAACAACTTTTTATTCGCAATTTAAGGGAGGCCTTAAATGGACTCAATCGCTTAAGCATGGGAAAAATTGGCACATATTTAAGCGATTCGATATTTCCATTGCTACAAGGCTTTGAAGCGTGGAATATGTGTTTTTTCAATGAAACTACCCTTCTCTTTCTAACAAAGTCATCAAAACTCATTTTCCACTAACGGTTAACGTTTTATCGAATCGCTTAAAAATGAGCAAAATGGGCATATTTAAGCGAATGAGTCCCTTTAAGGTTTCCCTTAAATTGCGAATAAAAAGTTGTCTGTCCGCATTACAGTCTTCTTTTTTATATCACAGGTAACAAATGGTACATAGAACAGAAATGTATAGAACTTCATCGTTTGTCGTTTTTTAATTTTTTTGTTTTATGGGCCCCTTAAGTTGGGAGCTAAATTTTGCTCAAATTTCAAATAAATCATAAACCGTTAGGCCGACTGACGCAATTTGAATTTTATTAGATTAGTGAAGTGGAACACTTTCGAAAATAGAAAATTCTATCACCTGGCTTTGTGCCGTTTCGGAGACAACGAGGGTTTTAGGTCGCCTGCTTAAATTGCATATAAATTCTCTTTGGTTGGAACAATTTTGCTATTTTCGGTTTTATTAGATAGAGCACATATGTTTTCTAACAACTAACTAGTTTTTGTTGTTTGTAGTTGTCCAGCATTTGAAATATCCGTCCCCTTAAATCGGGTTGCTCGGACTATTTCACCCATTTTCTTATATTTTGAATAAACCGTTATCTACCAACAAAAAATCTTTTTTTTTACTCCAATAGGAACATCTAATAGAAAGCATTAGAAAAAAATAGATTTCACTACTTTGAGTTGCTTAATAACCGAAATATTGATATGAGTTTATATGACAAACTACTGTTTGCATAAGTTGCATCAAAATCTTGTTATTTGTGATAGAACCAAATCATTTGAATTGGATTAGATAGCCAGGAGTACAGACTTTGCAAAATATATGTTTTTGTTGCTCTAAATTGTTTTAAAGTGGTAGTTTTTTAAAGTTATTCAAAGGAATAGAAAAAATTCTTGGATAAAATCGGGCTTTATTGATTGGTTGTTAATGCTTTTTGACAACTTATGACTCATATCGATGGACACGGATGAATGCTTTGCGGAAATGTGTTTACCGTTGGTTTGTTGTTGTTGTTGGGAAATCGATATAATGGATGCAACCGTAAAATGATGCGTTTTTGGAATTTAATTGCGTTTTATAAAGTAACGCTTGAGTCAATTTAGAAATTTAAAATGCAGTTACTTAAGTTGGGATATGCTTTATGCACCAGTAATTTTAAATAATTTCTGTATATTGGAAATTCGGAGTTGTAGATGCAAACACAAATGTCCTTGTATCTCCGAAATCAGGGGTGGGATTCTGTAAAATACGAAAGATATCGCGCGAAAGTGAAAATTTGCTTTATGTAACTCCTTTCGTTTTCTTCTTCTCGTTCGCAAGGGTTTAGGAAACTGTGTGACAAAAAAGTTAAAGTTTGAGAAGCTAAATATCAAATTTGTTGTGCTGACGGCTAACAGCTGACCGCTTTCAATGTGAATATTGTTTGTTTGTTGTTGTTTTGGTCGTATCCAAAGATAAACACTCGTATAATAATGTAAGTTGCACAATTAACAATTACCGTTATACAAACTGTTTATTTAAATTAATAACATTCTTATAGGACGTCAACAACAACATAAACGCAACAAAATTTAATGATCGAGTGGATGGAGAAGTGTCAGACAATGCTTAGGGAAGAGATAAGGCCGCAAAAAAATGGGAACATTATATGAATAATATTAAATGAAAATGGCCCTCCCATAAGAAAATTTACTGAATGGAAAAAGGTTTTGTTTTGTTTCGAAAAAGTAGCGCTTTGTAACATTTTCTTCTAATGGAGATGGCCATTTTATCCATTGCGGACAGGGTACAGTTTCCATTGCATTAATTGTTTCATGTAGAATTTTCGACAATGTACTCTGTGCGAGAGGAGATGCAAAGTCGTTCCCAATTAACCACTGGTAACCACCTCCAGCCAGTACTTCAAGCGTGGAACATAGCCTTAAAATGGGAGCGACGTATGTGTTTCGCGTTCCCGTGCAAAGGTTAATGTTGTCCAGCACATACTTAAAAGCACTTTTATTTAACCGAAAGCGTTGAACAAAACTAAAAATAAAAAAAAATGTAAACGTAATATTCAATGCACAACAATTTAATAAACAAACCTTTCATCGGGCAGCGTAAGAGGATCCGAACAATCTCGAAGATTTTTTCGGATTTTTCTTAAATTTACACAATCCTCAACATCGCTATCATCACTATCACTTGCTATTAATAAATAACTCGCTTGCATATTTTTTGTGACACGCAATTTTGTCACAGCCACTTTTTAAACAACCAAAATTAATGAGAAACGTCAAACAAATAGCATTCGCTGTTCCTTTCGCACGAAACAGAAATATCTTTCGTTTTTGGAGTTACATGAAGCAAAGAAAACGAAAACGTCGATGAAATAGTTTTCGGTTTTTTGCTTTCGCGCAAATGAAATTTCCTTTCGTTTTCGAAGTTACATGAAGCAAACGTTCGTTTGAACGAAAACCATTGAACGTTTTCATCTTACAGAATCCCACCCCAGACATTTTTGGGAAACCAGAATTTCACTCCAAACAACTACAAACGAATGTCTATCGAACTGCATTTCAGGTTTTTCATTGTAGAAAAAGTGCGCACCAACTTCATGTAGGTTACCTATGCTTATCGGTTTACTGATTTTTACACTTGAAGTGGTTTACATTAGGCTGTTTTTATCAGGCCTTTTTTATTATGTTGGACTTCCACGGTTTACAAAAACAGTTGCATCTTGTACAATTGACTATTGACTAAGATGTAATCTGTTCTAGTTTGAAACATGCGTAACACTTTCTACTGCACTTTTGGAAACGGGTACCGTTCGGAGTTTAATTAAATTTGGGTAAAGTTGTCAAGTGAGATTTCCTATTAGAACTGACTCAGTTTCAAAGTCACTGCAAAACGATCTAGACAACAGATTAAATTTGAAGACCCAAAAGGTCGAGAGTCAATGTTCAAAAACACATAAAAGATCTTTGGACGGGTAATTGTTTAACTTTACAAAAAAAAAGCAGTATGTCTAGAGATTTGCGTTCAAAGGTGACAGCGATTCAGTCCGACATCTTCGTTATAACGATTAGAAGTGCCGAGCCTTTTGGACTTTGTCCAATCAGGTTTAAGCGATAGGAGCTCACTCCAGACAATCTTGAAAATGACTGCAATTTGAACTTAAGATCATGATAATCATTTGTAAACAGTTGTGAGTCGTTGAAAATGTGTAAAAAATGTTTTAAGGAGCAATAACTGTTCGAAATGCAATGAAATAAATGCACAATTTTCATACATAGGTGTCAAAAAAGTCATATGAGTTCTATGAGTGCGTTCAGACCGTTTGCTGTGTGAGTTTTGACAGGTTAAAACTGAAGTCAAATAGCCTCTGTTGTCGTGCAAAGTTGGCCTTACACTAGCCTTAACTAGCTTCGTACATTATTATTCGTAAATTATTAACATCCCTTTTGATAGTTGAACCTCTCTATTGAACGAATGAAACCCCCTTGGAATTAAATGGAGTTCAATGCATAGAAACTTGACAGATGTCAGGGGCGACTTCTTCCGCGCTAATGATTGAATCCAAGGAATCACATATTCTTTAAGGCTTGCGATTTGCACCCACCACCGCAAAATTTCATTGAAATCGGTTACGTAGTGTTGGAGATCGAAAGCAGCGCCATTTATCTGGTCTAAGACTATTCTATCTTCCTAGCTGCAACCAAATATGCAAGGCTACAAAATTCCATTGAAATCAGTTGAGTGGTTACGGAGAAGGAAACGATATGTGCCTACAGCATCACCTGTTGAGAATTTTCCGAATTTAATTTTTTCCTAAACAATTCCTGATATGATAAAAAAATTTTCAAATCCGTCGAGCCGTTCTTGAGTTTTTACCCGACTAACCCACAGCAATTGATTTATATAGAATAAATGTGGAAAACCCCAAAATGTACTGAAATTTATGCGTTTTTTCACGCACGATCAACACACGCATACATTTTCCGATTTCATCCAAACTTCACAAAAACCATATATAGACCTATACCAAAGATGTGTGAAAGTTTGGTTAAAATCGGTAAATGTGTTAAGGCGTGAATAGGCAACAAACGAACACAGGCTCAATCCACTCTATCGTCGCGTCGGCCTCATAAGAATACCTCGTAACTCCACCTTTGGGGGAGCACAGCTAGTGGGAATACTTCGTATCTTGAAGAAAACAAAAGTTAATGTTTTTATTTGAAAACGATGTTTTTAGATTAAAACCATAATTTTCAAAAAAAAAATATGAATGAAAAAATACATTAAGTAACATGCAATATAAGCTCCGTAGGACATTTTCCTTCCTCCTGTAAAATTTTAAATTTTACGACGACTATATTATTTCTGTAGTTTCTGTAGTAGTATATTTACCTCTTGCGGTTCACACGCTCAGTCAATCTTAACAAATTAAGTGTCAGAAAAAATATATTTTCTGGGTGCTTATTTTTGCATTTTAGTTTGTTTTAAATATTAACAATTGCAAAAGTTGAATTTTACTACATTCAATTTCAACTACGCAGATGTGTACAAATGTTCTTCCATTCATCATGCCAAGGCCCACAAAAATGACGCTACGAAAGAGAGTCGACGGACGAAGAGAGTACAGTCATGCAAATGAAGAATCACAGAAAACAGATTAGAGAGAATTTAATTTTCAAAAATTGCGGAGGCAGCGTGACCGTTGTGCGACTAAAGTTGCATTTGGCACTTTTTTCGAAAGCCTGCCACATTTTTTTGCTATTTTGGCCCTTTTTTGACGACGCCACGAAAGAGAGTCAACGACTGAAGAGAGTTACAGTCATAGGAAATCTAAGAGAACATTTTGCTGAATGTGTAAGGCTAATTGGTTGGCTTGAAAGATAGGAAAGTTTTGGATCTGATAAGTGGCGCTGTTGTTGATATAAATATTTTAATTTTGTTATACTCGTCGTACTAACTCCACGCAGACGAAGTCGCGGGTACCAGCTAGTAGATTATAAAAAGTAGATGATGTGATGCCATTTTGAATAGTTTCGAAAATTAATTGAAAATTTCAATGTATAAGGTTTCGTAAAAACACACGTAAGCGAGTGTAGTGAGCACGGACAAGCATGTTTTCTATAAATTATCTGTAGTGTTCAAACTAGTAACTTACACGCAGTAATTGCGCGCCTCTGCTCTCTACAATTTAGCAAATTAACTGATCCATCCTTAGATAAGTGTGAGTAGCATCAATATATTTAACATGTTTAATCGTAGTTAAAATTATCTAAACACGATGTGCAAACATGCTCTTCGTGTTTTAATATTAATTTTTATAAATATTTGAGTGCAGTAAAAGATCGAAAGGAATAGGCGCGATAAATGCCACTTAAATTAATTACAGATTTGCCAGAACAACAACTAACCAAGGTCAAGGTGCAGAACTTATATCTTCCTGCAAGCGGATCTGTAAACAAAAAATTTAACTAAATCATTGTAACTCAATGTTGAAGATGCATGTTTTCTGCATTAAAAAAGAAACAAACAAATATAGCTCAGCCATATATCTTACCGCACTTTCGTTTAGTTTTTCTCGTATTGGTTTTTAGGCCTAAAAATTTGTGGAAACTGACACATGGGTCGTTCAAGCTTACAAGTCAACCATATTAAGTTGGTTAGCAATATCATGGTTACTTTTTTCGAGGACTTACTCTTAAATGTTACAGAGCATTTTATACTAATCACATCTTGGGAAAACGCACCGCAATTATATTGTTTGGCATTGGTTTTACCATTTATATCAAGATGTGACTTTTTTTTGTCAGTTTTTGCTTAATTTTTGTTGACAGGAAATATAGCAAAATGCATAAACATTTCTTGCTTTATACATACAATGGAAATATCTATCGCATTAAAAGAAGGAAAGATTATTTTGTTATCACCATTAAAGTGATTTTATAACAATGCAGGTGTCATGGGACCAATTGGCTTATAATCAGATTGGGCTGGCATAAAAATTAAATAAAGTCCAAAAATAGTCGCAAACAAAATTTGATTCACACTTTACTTTGTTGTTTTAGAGATCCTCTACTGGCTAAATGAATTGCGCGGTCGCTATGGCCCAATATTCTGTATTTGGTTTGGCAAAGATCTTACGGTCTTCTTCAGCGACCCCGACGATGTTAAATACATTCTTGGCAGCAATGAAATGCTTTACAAGTCGCTCAACTACAAACGGATTGAACCATGGCTGGGCAAAGGTCTGCTCACCAGTGGTGGTGAATTGTGGCACAGGAGGAGGAAGATGCTGACTCCGGCCTTCCATTTCAAAATGTTGGGCGAGTTCAAGCCGACCATGGAGGAAAATGGCAACATTTGGGTCAGCAAACTGTCGGAGAAGGCCAACGGCGAAGCGTTCGATATCTATCCTTACATTACGCTATTGGCTTTGGACATCATTTGTGAGACTGCCATGGGCATCAAGAAGAACGCTCAGTTGCAAAGTAAATCGGAATATGTGACCGCAGTACAGGAGTAAGTGAAAGTTTAAGTTTGATGGTGGAAAACGTTTCATATTTTTGTACTTGCAGTATGTGTCGCATCACCCATCGGCAGTCATTCTCACTGTGGAAGAGGATCCCATTTCTATTCAATCTGACCGCAGCGGCTAAGGACCGCAACCGTGCCTTGTCGATTCTGCACAACGAGACCATGAGGGTTATTGAGTTGCGTCGGCAGACTTTGAAGGAATCGAATGTGTTCAGCTTGGCTGATGCTGGTAAGTGGCAACTAGGAGATCCCCTTCAATAACACTTTCCGTTGACTTTTCTTCAGAGAAAACCGATGATGTTGGCGTCAAGAGGCGATTGGCTTTCTTGGACATCTTGCTGATCGCCCAGATGGAAGGAGCCGACTTGACTGATACTGACATTCGCGAGGAAGTCGACACCTTCATGTTTGAGGGACATGACACAACAAGCTCTGCGGTGTCGTTTGCAATCTACCTGCTGTCGCAACATCCAGTAGAACAACAAAAGGCCTACGAAGAATCTGTAGCCTGTGAGGGTCAGGAGAAGGAAACCATGAAGTACCTAGAAGCTGTGATCAAAGAGACCCTGCGTCTCTATCCGTCGGCGCCATTCTACAGTCGCATGATGACCGAAGATGTTCAAATTGGAAAGACTGCCGTGCCAAAGGGTACCAGTGTTATTGTGCTAGCCTATGTGGTGCATCGCGACGAGAAGCATTTCCCCGAACCAGAGAAATTCAATCCGGACCGGTTTCTACTCGAGGAAAAGAACATGCACCCGTATTCGTTTGTTCCCTTCAGTGCTGGTCCAAGAAATTGTGTTGGTAAGAGATGATTATGGTTGTCAAATGTTTTCCATAAATAGTTGTTATATTTTTAGGACAAAAGTTTGCAATGTTAGAGCTGAAATGCACCCTTGCCAAGCTGTTGAGGAACTTTGAACTATTGCCAGTAGACGGATTCACACCTTTGCCATTAGCTGAGTTGGTGACCAAGAGTGGAAATGGCATTCAAGTTAGACTGAGGAAGAGGCAGTGAACAGAGGGATCAAGGCAATTTTGAATAAATTGGACTCGACACTAGTTGTACTGTATAAGAGAAATTTAGGCGAAGGTATACTTACGAATAAATAAAATAAATTATTACTTCGAGTAATCGAATGTTGGTCATTCTTTATGAGAGCGGGAACTTGCCAAGTGACAAGCATCAAGTAGACCTCGTAAGTTAGTAAGGAAGGCTTGTTGTGCAAAAAGTAGAATTTATTTCCTAGCATGACTGTTTACCAAAAGAATTTTTAGGGAAAACGGCCTTTACAAGGTCGGCGGCCTCGATTTGCTCCGAGCCCTTCACAATTAACAAGCTTTTTTCAACCGCACTGTGGACACAAATATTCACTTTATAGATTTAAGTCCACAGTTGTTCTAAAGCTGTTGCAGTCGACCTGTTAACATTTAACAAATAACAAATTAAACTGCGGTCGCGGTGTTAAGAACTTCTTTGTACACGAAAAGGTACCAATATGAATTTCATTAGATACTTTCGAAACATTGTCCACCGCCTAATGGAGATATTTCCCTACTGGGAACCTAGTATTATACGAAGGGTTTTGCAAAAGAGGCGTGGCATTTGATTCAGACATTAGGACGTACAAAAATGGATTTCCATATTAAATCATTATTAATACGTGAACATGAAAAGTTTCGGTACACTTTTTAAGTATTTATCATGAAATGAGGAGAATGAAACTTATGTTATTTGAAAGGTACTGTGCCATAGATGTGCACAAGCAAGAAATCGTGGGTATATGTCGCCATTAAGACTGGTTAAACTAAGTTATGAATTCCCCATACAAAACAGGTAATTGAAGGGATTTTGGTGACAATCAATTTTTCGCCGCCATATTACCATAGCAACGTATTCAAATGTAAATCATCTTAGACAAGAACCTGTTTCCGATGGAGCAGCTCATTTACGTATTTTTTGGATATCTAGATGTCGCTATTTTCGTTTGTAAAAAAAAACTACATACATAACAAAAATAATTGTGGTACGTTTTTTAGTATTACGTACTTATAAAGGGTGATTTTTTAGCTGGTTTGGTTTTGGCAACACTGGTTTTGACAGCTGACGCGTGTTTAGTACCTTGTGTCACTGTCAAACAGCTTCAGTTTGGTTTGCAATTTAACCATGGATCGTCTTACAAATGAACAACGCTTGCAAATTATTGAATTTTACTATCAAAATTCGTGCTCGGTTCGAAATGTTCATCTGAGCCGAGGATCCGCTTTTTTATCGAAAAATTGTGTTCAGCGATGAGGCTCATTTTTGGTTGAATGGGTACGTAAATAAGCAAAATTGCCGCATTTGGAGTGAAGATCAGCCAGAAGCATTGCAACAGCTACCAATGCATCCCGAAAAAGCCACTGTTTGGTGCGGTTTATGGGCCGGCGGCATTATTGGGCCATATTTCTTCAAAGATGATGCGAATCGCAGCGTTACTGTCAATGGTGAACGCTACCGAGCGATGATAACAAACTTTTTTTTGCCCGAAATGGAAGTTCTTGACTTGCATGATATGTGGTTTCAACAAGACTGTGCCACATGCCACACAGCACGCGAAACAATGGCGCAATTGCGAGGCGAGTTTGGTGAACAGTTAATTTCACGTTTCGGGCCGGTCAATTGGCCGCCTAGATCGTGCGATTTGACACCATTAGATTATTTTTTGTGGGGGTATGCCAAGGCTAATGTGTATAGGGACAAGCCCGCTTCGATTGACGCACTGGAAGCCAACATCCATGCATTCATTCGTGAGATACCGGCCGATATGTGTGAAAGAGTATGAGAAAATTGGACTCAGCGGATGGGCTACCTGAGACGCAGCCGCGGTCAACATTTGCATGAAATTATCTTTAAACATTAAATTGCAAGGTTCAAACTATCGATTCAAATAAATATTTCATTCATTTTTTCGAATTTTTTGTGTTTTTTTTTTTTTAAAAGTTCTAAACCTCTTAAAAAATCACCCTTTATAAGGTATGGTCGATTTTCGGCCACAAGCGATACTAGTATTATTAAATACATGTACCCCGTTTTTAACACAGAGTTTCGCTATTCCGAAACATGTCCCATATTTTCCAAATAGAAATACGAACTTCTAATTTTAATTTTGTTTTTTATTTTTAACAGAAATACAGATTTGTTAAACAATTCTCTTTTCAACTCTCTAACTATGAATATTTGCCATTTCATTATACACAATACTAAACAGACTAACTAAATTAGAATGCAAATAATTTATTTATTTATTTATTTATTTATATAGGTATTTCTATGTCTAATAGCTTTTCTCTCTGTCAATTTAGTTAATTCATTCCGTCATTCTATTCAAAACTTAGATTTTAGGATTCTAAGTACAAAATACACATTTACACATTTATAATACAAAAAAAAAAGAAAAACCTTTGAATTTGACAACATTTTGTTATCTCTCTATACACATTTAATTATTTAACAAATGGAAATATTTTTTATTAATAGGAATACTTCCAGTCGATTGCTGAATTGCTTTGTCCACACAAATTTCTGCTTTTCTCATTCCTCAGGTTTACGATTTGTATTTTTTTTTTAATTTAACATTTAGTAATAAAATTTATTCTCTTCTGTTAAGATTACATTTAGTTATTGTTCATCAATTTATTAGAGGGCTTTTGTGTCCGTCACTTTCAGATATACAAAAAATAAAGACAACATTGCAAATTATGGATTTTCCATTTTCTCTTTAGTTAACTTTAAGTGTAGGTAATAATTTCGCTAATATTAATTTGCTAATATTTTTAAAATTATCTTGGGTAATTTGTTTTTAAAATTTTGTTTGTTTTACATGTAACAGTGATATTGCAATTCACGTCTCTTCGCGTTTTAGAACGTTTTAAGGTATAGGAGACTCTCATTTTTTAAAGCTTTTTGAGGAAACTAGGTATTGACTTAGAGCGATAGAGATCTGTTTTTTCTTTTTACACACTTCCTGATATTAATTGGTTGAACAAGAAAACACGGGCTAGTACTAGGATCCAAGTAAATTTAAAGCCATGGTAGGCAGTAAGAGTTGCAAACGGGATTGTCCGATCGCAACTGAAAGATCGAGTCCCTTTGTCAGTGTTTCCGATTGGAAAATGGTGATCCATGTCCATTTCCAGAGCTGCCCCATGCACCCATACCTGCACCACCGCCCCCGCCACCGCCTCCATTGTTGGTGGCCCTTCCACCGCTGGCCGTGCTGTTTACAGAGCTCTGTCGACTAACTGAACTTCTTCGCTGAGGGATGACAAAAGCGGGTGGTGGCTGCGGAGTATATTGCGGTGGAATGGAATTAGCCGACGCCTGGCGAACTAAGGTCCGACTAGGGTTTGCCGATGGCACCTGAACGGAGCCACACCGAGACATCGTTCCCGACCTAGGAGGAATTGCGGGAGGAGGTCCCGCCGGTGGACCGCCGCCGCCACCTCGACCTTTGCCCGACTCCACCGACGACTGCGACGGCACTCTCGGTGGCAACTGTGGAAGGTTCTTCGAGTTCGGCGAAATGGGACTTCTCGAAGGTAGATGCGATGGACGCTGGTGGCCGCCATTACCCGCGGTCGAAGTGACATGCTTCGATTGCGGCTGCACTGTTGAGGTGGTGATAGTCGGTTTCTGAGGTGGCACGCTGTGCTTGATGGTGACCGTCTGAAGCTTACTAGCCGGCTGCTGAGGTAATGGTTGCTGATGACTTGGCTTCGGTGATAGCTGTGGTCGCGGCTGCCCGCCTTGCTGCTGTTGCTGCGAATGAATGTCCTGAATCTGAGGCGTGATGACGACTGGGTTCTTTTTCTGATCGTGACCAGCGGCCACGTACGAAAAGACACAAAGTACCGAGTAACAAATTTGATCGGCCTTAAAAGTAGAAAAGAGAACGGTATAGTTACTCAGTATATTTTCAACTGTAAACAAATCCACTAGGGGATTTCAAAGCAAAAAGCCATTCAACACTTACATTAGGGCTTAGAATTTTTATTTTATTTTTGAAGATTATACAACAAACAGAAACAAAGGCGGAAGAAGTATATGTGTGGTGTTTTTATTTATAGAGTAAACTATAACTTTGGATAAATTAAACAATCAGATAGCTGCATGCAGGCATACGTTATACACAAGGATGTAGCTTTCAAATCGCATTTGAGTTGCACTTTTAGGTTAGCATTTCATCATTTCTTTGGTGAGATTCATCTATTTCGTTGGCCTTTTGTGGGTTTTCCATAAGCTTTCTAGCCAAGTTTATCGAAAACAGTCTGTGCAGGCATAGGGCGGCCTCTGATGCCTTTATTTGCAACGCGTAGTTTGCAGTTGGTTTTGTGGATTTTGTTTAGTTTTAGACAACAACACATTAAAGTAAACAAAAAAAAATACAGAAAATAAAAAAATTGATTTCTTTCAAAAAAATAAATAAAGAACTGAATTATAGAACGGAAATTTGGAAAAATGAAAACTGTCAACAACAGGAAATGAATCTATATATCCACAGTTGAAAATGAAAAACCGTGCAAAAATTTTGAAAAGGAAAACTGTTTAGAAGCGAACCGAATAAGTTGAGCAACAACTTTTTATTGAAGCTACTACAACAATTTTTGAGAAACATAATTTTAGCCAATCGAATGCAGACTTACCATCGAGGATTTGTACTTTCGCTGAATGAGTTGTCGTGTTTTTGGATCTGTAACAAGGAAGGAGAACAACGAATTTAAATTCTTTTTCTTTAGTGTTTGTTGTAAAATTTAAAAAGTCCCGAGAAATGTTTTGAAAGGGGTTAACATAAACGATCGCCGGAAAACACACAAATAACATATTCATTTTTTTTTTCCACAGCGCCACCTCTTGCAAAAATCCGGAAGAATACCTGGCATTAAAGAACTTCTCAAACTGTAGGTCCCCTCCATTCGACCCAAAAATAAAACCGCACACAAAACGAATGGATGTGAGAAGCTACGGCTAGGAAGGGTACACGAACCTGTTGCGCCAACTATTTATTTATTTGTACCAAAATAGGCAAGGAGGACAAAATGGTACAATCGAAAAAGAAAGCCTTCACGGCATCAAGTCAACGGACTTAGGCTTAGTGACTTTACTGTGAGGCAAAATATTACTGTGGCTAGCAGTCAAGTTCTTCAGCTCTATATAAAGCGTTTTCCAATGACAGGTGTTATTGTGAATGACCCGCTATTTCGGTAGTTGTCACTTTTGAAGTTTTTATTCTTTGGCATTTCACAATTAGAAACTACGCCATTACTAAAAATGGAACGATACACGCTTCAACAACGCATTGAAATTATTAAAATTCACTACAAAAATGGTGAAAATCTTGCAGTCACAGTTCGCATACAGAAATTGGTGGAAAAATTCGAGCTGTTGGGACAAGTTAGTGATGTGAAGAATAAAATCCGTCCACGTCGCTCAAGAACAACTGAGAATATTGCTGTTGTAGCCCAAAGTGTTGAAGAAAACCTAGGTCTGTCTGTTCCTCGTCGTTCTTTGGACTTGTGAGATGATTAATGATTTTTTTATGGTCGGAGTTGGATGGTATTGATCTGGACAGCGTTTACTTTCAACAAGACGGCGCTACGTGCCACAGAAGCAACGAAACCATTAATCTTTTACGGGAAAAGTTTCCGGACCGTGTTATCTCTCGAAGAGGTGATCACAATTGGCCACCGAGATCTTGTGATTTAACACCTTGCGACTTCTTCCTTTGGGGCCACGTGAAAGATAAGGTCTACGCCAACAGCCCAGCGTCGATTCAAGACCTTAAAGATAAAATTCGTGAGGCTATCGAGGACATAGGGCAGCCACTTTGCGATTTGGTTATGGAAAATTTCATGAAAAGGATATGGTCCTGTATGCGTGCTCGTGGTGGCCATTTGGCTGATGTTGTTTTTCATTATTAACGGCATACCTTTATTATGAAATAAACATCCGATCATTTATCTCAAAAAATGGCATTTTTCTTTGAATACCAAAATAACACCTCTTATTGGAAAACCCTCTATTTATAAAGAAACGTGGTTGTCACTACATTATTTTATCGTTCAGAACTTTTTGCAAATCATATTGACTCAGTATTTTCTGGACTAGATTTGTCAGCTGCCCTGACAGAAAATGAAAAATAGCCACGCGATCAATAAAGGCGAACAAACAACATACAAATGCTGTCAGACTTCTGTCTGAAGAATGTAGACACGTCCCCAATAAAGTTAAATACCTTGATGATTGAGGCGGTCGTGTAATTGCGTTGCAAAATTAAAATTAAAAACAAGTAAAAGTGTTATCATCGGCCTGGCCGATGCTTTGATACCCTCCACTGCATACAAGTCATGCAAAATTGGTTTTGTGAGGGAGGTACCAGAACTACTTGACCGACATAGCAGGTTTTCTATACCAACCTGACGCCGATAAAAAGAAGTCCTTTCACCAAATTTCATTCACCTACGTCAATTACTTTGGGCGCTATCGTGCTTTCAACAGACAGAGAGGCATGGGTCCAATATTGGTTTTGTATGGGAGGTACCAGAACTACTTGACCGACATAGCCCATTTTCAATACCAATCTGACGCCGATAAAAAGAAGTCCTTTCACCAAATTTCATTCACCTACGTCAATTACTTTGGGCGCTATCGTGCTTTCAACAGACAGAGAGGCATGGGTCCAATATTGGTTTTGTATGGGAGGTACCAGAACTACTTGACCGACATAGCCCATTTTCAATACCAACCTAACGCCGATAAAAAGAAGTGATTTCACCAAATTTCATTCACCTACGTCGATTACTTTGGGCGCCATCGTGCTTTCAACAGACGGAGAGACAGACAGACAGACAGACAGACAGACAGACAGACAGACAGACGGACATGGCTAAATCGATTCAGAATGTGATCCTGATTCATAATATATATACTTTATGAGGTCTCCGGTGACTCCTTCTTGGCGTTACAAATGTATGGGCAAAGTGAATATACCTTCCTGTGGAGGGTATAAAAAAGAGTTTGTACTCACTGTATTCCTCTAGCACGAATATTCCACCTTTTTGTGTGAAGCACTTCCGAATATGATCCAGGCGGACGAAAAACTGAAATTAGTATACATACGCAATCGTTATTGTTGTACTTAGTCCAATGAAATTGTTTAAGACTCAACAAGTGACATTTAAATAATAATAGTTGATGTAGTTTACTCGTTTCTTTCGAAAATAAATCGTGTCATGTGATAAAAGTTTGTTGGTTGTTGTACTAATTAATATTTTTCTCAATTGATTGTGTGCAATATTTTCCAACAATTTGTGTCAACGTTCGTTTCTTCTTTCCTTTGGTTTACAATCATAATTTCAATACATGCAAGTACAAAGCTAAACTCTGCCGACTTCAAAAAATTACCAAAAAGAAAAACACTACTCTAGATACAAGCATTTTTGACAGCGCAAATATTCAAAGCACACACGTAAAAATTGCTTTGCAATCTTTTCTCATTTATAACTACAAAATCAAATATGCCTTCTAAGCACTAAACATAAATCCGGAAACAAAATATTACTAAGCAAAGCAAGCAAATTTTCCACGAACAAAAACGAAAGAGAGAAACAAATTTCTAATTAGCACTTGTGAGATGGTCTTAAATTTGAGAGAAAATAAAATCGTTGAAATTTCACGAGAGTTTTTATTTTAATCTCAAGAATGAAATATTTATATATTGTTTTTATTTTTCAAGACTAGCCTATTGTTGACCTACTGGAAACTGAAATGAAAAAATACAAATTTATATTCAAAGCAAAAAAATATATTTTTCAGTGTAACTTTTTAATGACATGCTACTCAAATATTTAATTCACTATAACAGAAAAATTAACAGGGATATAATGAAAGAAAACTTTGTAGTTTTGTTTCCAAACTTAGATTTTGTTTTTAATTTGCAATGAAAGAATTTGCTTATACATTTTTTGTTTGTGAACTAAAAACCAACTTAAAAGAAAACTCTTGGACAGTGGTTAGGTGAAGTGGGCATAATTTTTATTTAAGAAACTTTAGCTTTTATTTATTCAACTAGTTTTTGGTTTAAATAAATATATGGAACTACATTCTACTTGCCTTAAAACTGTTGCTATACAAATAAATTCTACACAAGCAGAAAAACAATAACAATTCGGTTTTTGTTAAAATTTCTTTTCCAAATATACAGTATTGCATTGCATTGGAAAGCAATGTAACATTTACTTCTACGAGTGTTGTGTATTTTATTTTTTCTTAATTAATTGCAATGATTATTGTTTTTTGTTATATAACTAATTTCTTGTAAACACTCACAAAAATCTAGTAAGTAAAACTAAATTCAAAGTAAATTTAACTTAAGGAACAAAAACCAAAATAAAATATACTTTCGTGTTAATGCTGAAGAGAAACATTTAAACAAATTGTTTTGACAATTTTTGTGATAGTGGTACTGAGTTGAAATTATACAGAAAAATTTGAGTTGAATGTTGAATGAAAAAGTAAATAGAAAAACATACAAAAAAAAACGAGGAATTTTGTTCTATACATTTAAAATTGTTGTACAATGAGGCGGTAAGAGTCCCTTGTGTGTGACTGGTGGTGAATAAATAAATTTGTTATTCAAACGGAAAAAATTAACAAAAATCAAACAGTAATTGTGAATTTTCATTTGTTTTGCTTAAACAATTTTTTTTTGGTTTTTTGTAATTGGATTTAACAGAACAAACAAAATTGAATTGAAATAGTACCTCGAAATCCTTTTTTAGATTTGTTTCAAAAAAATTGGGCACACGTAGTTTTATTTTTTGTTTTGTGTTTGCAGGGTTACAAACGATTTATGCGCAGATCGTAGAGGCGGTAGATAGTAGTTTGTGGTAGTAGTAGTAGAAGACCAATCCAAAAGGAAGCGGCAGCGATCCGCAAAAATAATTATATACAATTTTTGGTTGTTTTAGTTTTGTATTTTGTGTAAAGTTTTTTTTTTTTTAAAGTCTTCTATTTTCTATTTTTTGCTTTTAAATTGAAAACAAAGTATATAAATTCAACCTATGTTTTGCAACTTATCTTAAACAATTTTGGATGATACAAAATTAGGTAAAAATTATTTGAAAATATTTCGATGAAGGTATGAACGAGAAGACAACAAATAAATGATAACAAAAATGAAAAACAAAGAAAACAATTAGAAACAAAGTTTGATCGATTTCCTATTTTTCGAAATTAATTAGCGAATGTACACAAGGACCATCTCAAAAGTTACCAATTAAGAATTTCGATTTTGAATTCAAATTGAAGATTGAGATATAACAAAAAAAAAAATTTAAAAGAAGATTAATAAAAACATTTAAGTAAATTCGAACACAAAAAGTATTATATCGAGATATTAAGAAGAAAAAAACCGATTATATATTTAGTTTGAAATATATTTACATATATAAGTAAATTGTCGAAAGAAAATAAAATTTATATACGCGGTTGCAATACCACTCATCTGAATTTTAGAAAACGTCTCTTATTTTCCTTGGAAATTAAACGAAAAATATTTTCTGATCGGTATATATTAGTTTTTTATCAACAAAACAGGTTTACGGTTATTTAGGTAAATTAATAAAAAATATAAAATAAAGTATATTTATATGAAAGGGAAATCTTAAAAAAATAATCAATATATATTTATGTACTTTATTATACGGTATTTGTTCATATATCAAATATAAATAAATATATGTAGCATTCAGTACATTCACTAGCATATTTATTTAAAAAAAAAAATATGTGTGTAAAGAATATGTGTTTGAGTAGGTATATGTAGCGGTAATTACATATATGTGTGTAAATAAAAAGTCAAATTACGAAAGAAAAACTCGGTGAACATGTAGAGTAAAATAGTTTCTGAAATACACTGCTGCAGTTTGGCTTTTTCATGTCACAATATCATTTTATCGAGGTGTGTGGCCCTTTGAACAAACCTGTAACTTACCGGTTAAAAACAATTGGATAGCGAGAAACCAATGAGTAAAGTTCGATAATTTTTAAAAAACCTCCTTTGAAGCTGTACAAATTTGTTACCACCCTATTTAGACAGTAGCCGAGTAGTGAGACAAAATATAACTATACACTCGCATGTCGTTGTAACTAAAGTGACACCAGTTTATACATAGGTACTTGTTTTTTGTTTTTTTTTTGTCAGCCATCTTCTAGTAGCTGGCGGAACTTCCTTAGATATCCCTCAAATAATTCGGAGATCATATAACTTTTAAAAGCATCTTTAGAGGTGTCTATTATATGTAAGTGAGCAAAACATATGTCTGTTTTTTAGTTAGTAGGTACTCAGTTACGAATTTATGGACTAGATTCGTAGGCTAACCCTCCATAAACTGAAACAGCTGCTCATATGACCGATTTCAGCCAATCAAAACCGAGATGCAGCTGTCAGACTTACTAATCTTCCCCAATGAAATTCAAATTTATTTATATTTTAATTTTGCCTTGAAACAAGTCTAGCAAACATGTGGCTAGCCATATGTGGCTAAGTTTAAGTGACAGGTCGATGGTTTTTATTTCTATAATTATAGGAATTGAATTATGTTGAGAGTAGTTTGCTAGATAAATCATTTTCCGTGTGCCAGCAATCGTTAAATCAAAACAAACAAACTGGATACCGACTTTGCCAAAAACGATTTCAAAACATTTTGACAGCGCAACACAATACACCAAAAACTGCTTAATTATCGGGTCAGATTCTGTAAGGCGAAACGATCAAACGTTTTCGTGCGCACGAACGATTTGCCCTATATTACACAAGCAAATTTCTTAGCGCACACGAAAACGTTTGATCGTTTCGCCTTACAGAATCTGACCCCTGGTTGCTCGGTTTAGTCGTGTGAGCGTGGCTACTCTCATATAGTTCCATGTGATTAAAATGTGATTCGTTGTCAACAATCATTTACGATGAGCAGATTTCGTTACCCGAAAGGTAAAATACTCTTTCAGAATCTATGGCAGCAAAATGCCAAACCAAAACGTATATTTTTGCAGCAAAATTTGTGGGAGAGTCTCTCTGCTGTCATGTTTTATCTAAGACCATTGAAATTTGAACTGTTGCAAAAAGTGACATTTTGTCAAAATATGGACTGAAGTTTAATTCGATCGATACACTCTCTTTTTTTTATGTCAATACAGATTCATATGTATTTGTTTATATCTTATTTAATTTTCAATTTCAATTGTTTTGATTAAACCGAGTTAAGCTTTAAATTTCGATTGGCGCGTTCCATTGACAGCTAGAGCACTAGCGGCATGTCAAATACCATACGAACAAGTTCAAATCTAATGTCTCCTGTCAATTGTATTATATAATTATCCTTGTGGTAAAAACAAATATTTTTGCTGTCAAAACAATTCTACTCCCAGAGCAAGATAATTACGTATCTGGTGACTATTTTTTGTCGGAGAGTTTCAAAACTGAAACTCCTCGTTTCAACTCTCAAATATGAGTCACAAAACTAGTCGAAGATAATATCTAAGAGCAGTTGACGCACCAGCTAACTATATGAGAACAGGTCGAATACGAAAGATTGACAATAAAAATTCAAATAGAAGCTTTCAGTGACAACTCCATTTTGAATTCTTTCTCTCAATTTAGACAGCAATTTTTTACAAAATTGAGAAAATTCCCTTGATGTCAAAAAAGGTTCTTCGTTTTCGAGCTAATAATTCCATTGGGGAAGTCTCGATCTCGATTCTGCCAAATCTTCGAAATCCGCAATTGGGCCCACTTCATTCTTTCTGATAGAAACGTTGCCAAGTCAAATACTCGTATAATATAATTTGGTATCGGTAATTACTACAACTATTTTATAGCAAGTAACTAGAACCCAAGTAGAAATATTATTTATGCGCACCTACAGCACAGATTCGGGTGTTACTCGTATGCATTTCACACACTTCTTCTGTTACATAAAAACATTCTTTTTAAAGCATTACCTTCTTAATAATATTATGCCAATTGTTTTTGTGTATGTTCTTACAAATTTTAAATGAAAATATAATCCAACTGAAGAAAGACAGATGAAAAGACTTGAAAAACAAAAATGTATTATGTTAATAAAACTAAAACTAACTTCATGCAAATTATGCAGTATGATTTGGTTAAATATTTGTAATAACAAATTATTAAAAAAAAAAAATAGTATTAGAATAAAGTATGGCTGGTATAGATATTTATATTAAAATGATGATTATTCGCTGATAATATTTGTAAACAGTAAAACAAATATGGCCACGTATGCTTTTGAAAATAAAATCGATGACAAGTAGAGTGGTTTTGCAATGAAAAAAAAAACTGTTAAATTTATATCATAATAAAGGCGACAGAAATGTACGAGAGTAGATTGTTATATATATATTTTTTTTATACAAACATAAAGAAATAAAAATAATTTAAAAAATAGGTGGAGAATATTTTTCTTAACATTTAGAAAAAGAGACATCAAATCGGAAATTTCGTATTAAACAAAATATCATATGCCTTAGAAATAAATTAATTTGATTAATGATTTTTATATTTTTTTTTATTCAAAAAATCATTGAGAAGGTCCTTGCTATTTGCATGTATTATTTTTATTTTAAACTTAAAATAAAAAGGTATTTTGTTGTGTTTCAGCGAGAAAAAAATTTTGGATGGGGAAAGGTTTTTCGCAATAAACTCACGTAGCCATACGATTATTAAAATATGTATATTTATACACACTTTCAGTTTAGTTAAATAAACAGCAACAATAATTATCGAAATGAAAGTAAATAAATAATTTAATTACTGTTGCTCTGGGATAAAAACACAATTTTGGTTAAATTTCTTTGTTACGTAAGAGAGTGTGAATTTTTCTTACCTTACTGTTCGCAAATAACAAACCAACACCCTCAAGGCAGACCTGTAGGAGACCACCTTCGCCAGAGTTCATATCTTGCACTGGGAACTCCCCACCAAGTTCAGGTACATTCGTTGGAGTGCCACCACGCTCCATGGCCTCCTTGATGCAGTTGTACAACTCCTTGCACTGAAATATTATACAAATCATGAAACCGTTTTACAAATATTTCTGTGCTTTGTCCTCACCTTCCTAGTGTAGTATTTATGCAACTGCGTTTGACCGCCATTGCGGCGCCAGAGGCAGAGAACTTTTGTCTTTGGCGAGAAAGTCATATTGACCAGTCGCTCATACCACCATCGTTCGACAATTGTTCCGTTTACCGATCGCAGAACCAAGCCGTCATCACGGACTTCCATAAATCGCAATGGACTCGTGGCATCCACACCCTGGTGGACAGTGAAGCTCTGCCGATTCAATAGCCTTGAGCCCAGTGGCTTCAAATCAATGTCATTGCCATTCTAGGGAAATTTAAATTATTAAAGTTGCAGAACTGCTTTGACAACTGTCGCCACTAACCAAATTATTGATCTGATCGACTAAATTGTGAACTTCCTGCGAGTACACCAAACCAATGTGACTTTTGCCAAGCAAACGACGGATCTTCCTCTTGATCTCTTCTTTATTTACATTCAACATGACCAGGATGGCTGTCAAATTGTAGAGCATCGTTGAAAGTAGCCTGTCCTCATCGTGCTCTAATCTTTTCCTCTCAGAATCACTGAGAGATTTGTACCGCTCCATCATTTCGCCAGGTCCCTGTCGACAATAAACTGATCATGGCCGATTGTGAGGATTAAAATGGAAATATACCTGGTCCATTCCGATCATATCGCGCTCTTGGCTAACAGCGTCCAAAAATGCATCCTCCCAAAACTGCATTTGATTCCACAGCATGAGTCGGTCCTTGCCAAGTAGGCCTTCGAACAGGTACACTCTTGGACTATCGGGTGATGGTGAAGATGAGGTGTTAATTAGGTGGCCGCCAGTGTAGCGGAAGCCGGCGCTTAGCGTTGATTTACCAGACCATAAGTTTCCACTTTTCTTCGAGTCCTTAGAGATGTTGGTCTACGAAAGCGTAAGTAAATATTTAGAACGTGTATTTGATGAGAAGGAAGCAAATTTTATTTCATGAGTTAATACAGTAGAATCGGCAGAAAGGTGACCGGGGAAAAATTATTTCAAATGTTCAGTCAGAGTGAGACCTTTCGATAGTTCAGTTGACTCAAAAGAATTGGGAGGGATAGGACGATTAATATTTTAACAGGAAAACTCTGCTTAGTGCTGTCATTAATCTCAAGCGCTTAGCTCATTGACTTATTATAAATATGGACTGCCGACTTAACACATGTTCCAAAAATACTGACGCGTTGGACGCGCTACTGTTTTACAGCAAAAAATAAGATGTCGCTTCTTGGAAACGAGCTTTATGCCGCATTTACACAGTCACACATTCCTATCACGGAAGATTAAAGGGATGCTAAATACTAAATAGCCGTGTGAATGAAAGGGACGGCATTACCTAACACGCAAAAAAACGTGACACGTTTTTTCGTCGCCCATCTAGTTTACGTGGTAGGAATTATGGGAAAGCTATGCATGTTGATATTTTTATAGCGACGGCTCACGAAATTTCGCTTTCCTATAAAACAAAATGCCTTCCGGAAGTGATGAGCGGACAATTATTTATAAATTTCGTACAACTGATTGATGCATTTTTGGTTAAATTTACTGAAACTTAAAATCGCTCTCATTTCAGATGTTTTAAATCAGAAATAGAAATATTTTCAAGTGATTACAGAAATTATATTCTCTGGAAATTGGGTTTATTTCCGTTTTATGTACCTATAATTATGGGCAGCACATCCATGACACTTTAGGCGTCTGATTTGTGATCTCATTCTTACTCCTTTACTAGCATTGACTGGGGAAAAACGGATTTCTCTCTCACGTCTCGTGCAAAAATGCGCGTGCGTGGTGGTGTAAATGCAGTTTTATTTTGAAAAAAAAATAGCTTTTTTGTTTTGCATGTGCTTTTTTGCTAATCCGCTATAAAACAGTAGCGCCTGTGCTGTTTTGGAACATATTTTCCACTTCCAATTGACAAAGCACACATGATTTAACTCTCTTCAAGGTAAATTAACATTATGCTTTATATCTATTCGGTCAACTAATTGAATATCACTCCCATATCAATATTTTGAAAGCATGCTACGGACGCATTTGAACGATGACGTATACACGTTTTGTGTCCGTTTCTTCCATTGCATACTTTCAAACAATAAGCTGCAGTTTCTTAAGCGCAGCATAGAAATGAAGACAATTGGTAAATTTATTAATATCGAAGGTTTCTTAAGAAGAGAATTATAACAAAAAACAAGGTAGGTTCACATGGGCTTGAGCTAGTGTCAATTATGAACGAAAATCAACTTTAGTTCTGTCAAATGCCCGTGGTTCTCATTTAAGCTTTAGAATTTGACAGCATGTCTTGTTAGAGTCCAAATAAAACTTATATTGTGATGCAGGTATTTCTTATTTTGTGAGTATGAGAAAATGCAACGCAAATGTGGTGGTATCATTGACAAGACAGTGTTATGCTACTGTATCCTTTTTGAGATTAGCTTAAGTAACTTTTTACTATGTACGTCTGGTGTCTAACTCCGCGTAATAAAAACTATAATCCATTTCAAAAACGCTTTTAAAAATTGTGCAATAATACTGCAACACACACGCGCATGTTTACACGAGACGGGACAGAGAGTGAGAGATCCGTTTGTCCGCAGTCAATGCTAATAAAGGCGTAAGAATGAGATCACAAATCAGACGCCTAAAGTGTCATTGTTGTTCTACCCATAATTATAGATACGTAAAACGGAAACAAACACAAGTTCGGGCGAACAATATTTCTGCAATCACTTGAAAACATTTATATTTCTGATTCAACACATCGCACATCCGGTGCAATAATGGCGTAAATGCATTTTTTTCTGAAATAGAGCTAATAACGCCATAATTTTCAAAATTTTCGGTTCTCTTTGGCGTAAAAACGACATAATTGTATCTTTTCTAGTTGCCAAAAGAGGGTACTTTCTCGTTCGCCACAAAAACTTTATCGAAAAAGCAATAATGACTTAATTGAGGGTCCTTAAAACTTTCCAAAGCCTTCTTTACTCTAATAAGATTTCAAAAAGCAGAAACATTTTTGAATCTTGTTCGCACATTAATAAAATATTTTTAGAACTCAAGACGACCTGCATTTTATAGTGCACTAAGTTGTTTCATAAAAGAGGTAAAACTTTGAACGTCATTTCTCAACATTTACACAAATGACATTTGCGTCGATATTGCACCGGATGTGCGACAGGTGAGATGAGAGCGGTATTTCGTTTCAGTAAATTAAACCAACAATTCTTGAATCAGTTATACGAAAAAAGAAACTAATTGTCCGTTCATCACTTCCGGAAGCCATTTTGTTTTAAAGGAAAGCGAGATTTCGTACGTCATCGCTAAAATACTATCAACATGCATAGCTTTCCCATAATTCCTACCACGTAAACAAGATGGCCGACCAAAAAACGTGTCGCGTGTCACGTTTTTTTGCGTGTTAGGTAATGCCGTCCCTTTCAGTCACAAGCCAAGTTTAGTATTTAGCATCTCTTTAATCTTCTGTGTTAGAAATGTGTGTGAATGTAAATGTGGCATAATGCTAATTCTGTATTGACGTTCGCGTTCAATTTAATAGCGAAGAGTACACGTCAAAATTAATGCATACTTTCGGGGCTAAGTGATTGGTCGGTAAATGATGGCCTACATCCCATGGGTAGTTTTGTACAGTTACTAACTATTTAAATAATTTTCTTTTATTTCTATCCACTCAGAAAGATCGTCTGCTTGGACATTTACTTGTAGGACAGTACAACATTCTTTCATTACCCGCACGGCGTAATATTTTGTAAACCCTCTAAGAAACCGTTTTATTCACATTTCATTTATTCTTACTTACATTTTGATTTTCATATTCGGTATCGGATACGGTGGAGCGGCAACTTATGGAAGGCATTCGCTGTCCGCCGCTTAAATGGGTCGATGGCAGAAGATCACTTACCACCGAGAGTGCCCCCGTAGAGCCGGCACCCTAAACCAAAACACACACACATAATGTATCATCATCTTTAAAAACAATACGATATTAGGAACAACAGCAAAAAGATACATACAGTATTAACGTGAACAAATTTCGAAATCAATTTCAATTTAAAGCTACAAAAATGATGCAAAGGATGCAAGAAGCGGGAGATGATGTATCTATCTATAGTTGCTTCGGCTAAAATGGTTTTCAAAATTTAAAAGCGATCTTGAGTAGTATATATGTGAATAGTAAGTCTGTCTAAAGCTCGAACAAAAATTATGTATGGATGAGAGATGGCACACCAACTACACACTAAAGCCGTTCATTCAATACTAACACAGGCGAACAGTGGCTAAACTTACGTCTGAGTCAAACGAAGTCAGCTTGCTTAGCAGGACGTTCCTCTTCTGGGTCAGCATGTCTTTGAACATCTCTGTTGTGGACTGTCCATCCTGACTGTCTGCCGATGACATTCTCCTCTGAAGACCTTGGGTGGAACCCTTACGTGACTCCTGAGGCGAGGCCCATTCACTTCCGACGGCAGACGCATTGGGGCTCGATGGCGAGCGTAGATTCTCTCGACTCCCCATAGGACTGGCCGCATGGCTAGAGAGCAGGCTGGAACTCATATCGGTTGTGGCTTCGTTGAGTTCCTTGCTCCAGAAGTGAGTGTGCGCGATCTCCATCATTTGGAAGACAGACGCCATTCCCCCAAGGCCGAAGTTGGAGTAGGTGCTGTCGAGGCCAGAGGCTATTGCTTGGATGCACTTCAGCATGCCCTTCCAAATGGGCTTCGTGATGCACTGAAAGGGGGAGATATATCTCAGAATGCACACAGCTACTGTCCACTGTTACTTACCACATCGTCAATGTGATCATCCGGAGCAATCTTGCGGTCCAAGGTTTTGTTGAGTTTTCCCAGCACCAGCATGCGATAGGACTCGTCTTCCATCAGCTTTCGCAGGCGATTCAGCTTCAACCAACCCACTCCTTCGCCCGCGAGAATCTGGGTGACCACGTCGTTCAAAAAGGCTTGATTCTCGGAATTGCTGTGCGAACGTTCTTGATTCTGCTGCCTCTGTAGCTCTTCCTGACTCTGTTTTGGACCCGAGTGCCGTATCAGGGGGGTTCTCTCCGCCAGGCCCTTTCGACCTGGAAACGGATCAAAAGACAGTCCGCTCTTTGACTTCTGTGCAGCGGGATGACCTGGTTGCTGCTGCATTGAAGCCTGCTTCTGCTGCTGATGTTGTTGCTCTAGAAACAAATGAAATCTCAAAATAAACTTGGAAAGCAATTTTAACCAAGAAACCGACTTTTCCCTCCAAACATTCCCGAGAACATGGCCGAAGTTGAGGACGTCAGCCCATTGATATCGCTGCCAATGGATGAGAAGAAGTCTCTGCCAGTGTTCTGCATGAGACCGCCTTGCTTTTGTGTGGCAACCTGATTGCCTGGCACCTGCAAACCCATCTCCTGCTCGTTGCCTTTCATCAGACCCTTCTTGGTGGCAGCTTCCTTTGCAGTTTTCGTCAGATCGCCAAGTGTTGACTTGCCCACGTATGTCAAGTCGTCGAAGGTGTTCTTACTCACACCAGCTGCTTGCTTGGACACTTCAATGGCCTGCTTCGAAGCCTCTCCTGCCGCCTTTTTCGCACTAAGAGTGAGCTATATTTTTTTTTTTGTGCGAAATAAATTACAAATAAGTTTGTGAGATTGTCAAGAAGAAGCTGAAGCCAAAACTAGCATTCGAGAAATTGAAACAAAGTGATAGGGATACAGAAGAAACAAAACAATAAAAGCAAAATGCAAGAATTACAAAAAATCTATGGTAGCAGTCCTGCTGGCAAGGTCCCATGGGAGATGGAATGCAAGCTTGTGTATATCAATGTGGGTGTGGAACTGAAATGATGTGTATCTGAGTTTTGGGAAATCGTTGTGACTAACAGTTAAAAATGTGTGTTACAAAAAAAAAAAAAATGCCCTGAAGTTTGAAGGCAAGTTCACTCCTACAAAAATCTACGAACGCATTTTATGTTGTATTTGGGACAGTGAAGGTTAAGTAGCTTATGAGGGTTTAAATTTGCAATAGTGGAAAAATAAAGAGCCCTCAAGGGGAAAGCCCTCTGATAACTTCTTGAAATGTAATTTCATTCAAATGGCCAACCCAATTTGCTTGCACGTTTTCGGGTACTTGCAGCTCTATTTCACAGCTTGACCATAATTGTGCGTTAGTGTAGTTATTTTGCCGATATAAAATGAATCCTTAAAGAAGACTCACAAAAAACGGATCAAAATTGCCCATAAAAATGAGATTGGAAGCAACCAAGCCACCGTTGGTCGTACAACGAGGGGAAGTGTGATAAGTGTTCTGAGAACGACGTCAAAGTTGAGCCTGTCGACTTAAAAGCAGAATTGGATGGCATCTTTGTGTTTCTACTGTCGAAAAGAACACCAACTTTGGTTCACTACTTTATCCTTCTAACCCTCAACTACATTGATCACATTGCGATTGACACTGTAGACATGGTGCTTAGAAACGTTAATTTTTAACTCTACAAGTTGCCGACCTCCGCATCTTTGAGAAGCCTTAACCCAACCTCCACGTACTTCATTTCATGACACTCCCAACCAACGCGCAGTGCACTATGAGAGCGATCTATTGTCTACGACTGATTTCAGTTAAAAATGCAGAACTAAACTACTTTTGTGACAAAAATTTTGACAAAAAACCTCTTGAGCCGAATTGAATTTTGCGTGATGCTTTGTTTGTGGGAAATTTGCAAAAACGTGTGTGTACAAACCTTTTCGAGAGGATTAAAAGTTTTCTCCTCTTCGTCCACAGAATCCTTCGAAGTTTCAAAAAATAAAATCAAAAATTCGCCATTTAAACAAAATCAAATCAAATCAAGACATAAGCATTCAACACATATAGACGGACACCGATAGAAGAAGCATTACACGTTCGGCCCTCACTCACCTTGTCCACATGGGCCAATATGCCCTCCTGGCTGCTCTGCCTGGTGGTCTCCCGCACTAGTTCCTTGGCATGTGAGGCGAAGTTCTCAAAGAGCGAGCTTTGAGAGCCTTGTCGTTGACTAGCACTGGGACTGCCAGAGCTTGAGCCCGAACTGGTTCGTGCTAAGATGTTTGTAAAGCTGGGCTGTCTCACCACAGTTGGCGTGATTGGAGTTACCTACGGGGGAGAGGGGATAGTAAAATAAGGTTTCAATAAAGTGGTAGCTAAAGCCATACATTTGCCTTTCGTTTCTCAGCCAAGTTTCCCTTGTCCAGGTCCGAGGCATTCCGCTGAAGCTTTTGTGATCCTAAGAAAGGGAGATTTAGCAAGGAAATGACCGTCGCGTTGTTATTTAGCTCACCTGGTGAAGTTTCGTCGTCGTCCTTGGATGATGGCTTGGCCAACACCTCTGGATCGGCCTTTGGCGGAAAATCAAACTCCGAGTCTCGATTGAAACTCGGCGAACTCAAGTCGGATCGACTCGATGATGACGACTGTGGCGACTCAGCGCGGTCATCATCCTCTTTGGAAGACTTTTCGATCATACCCTCGGGATATTGCAACTTACTCGGAGGATGATACACTAAACTAGGATCTAAGTTTGATGATAGAGTCTGAAAAAGGAAGCCTCTTAAAAGAGCTCTCAGAAACAATGTCCCCATGCATACCTGGGGCACATTATGGTGATGATGATGAGGTCCGAATACATCGTGTAAACTAGGTGAGAGGTCTGACGAAACCATCTCCGATACGAAATCACTGAGCGAGGAGTACGAAGAGCTGGTACTCTCAGCTCCCTCCGAGTCAGAACCGCTTTCGTCTGTCGGCTGGCATTCCAACTGCTGTAGGCTACGTAGCGCTCCATTCAAAGAGCTACCGTCATCCCACACCGAGAACCGTATAGGAGTGAGGCCATGGGCGAACCATTTCGCCTTGTCACCAACTTGAATCGGGTCCAGGACACCGGTTTGAACTCGCAGAAACGCCACATTTGTTGGAGTCAGCGACCATTCGGAGAGGAACTCCACGGCTTGGGTGCGAGCGAATTTATTCAAAAATACCGACGCTCTAGGTCGCGATCTTAGAAAGCTGTTGATTTGGAAAGCGACAACTGGCCGAGGATACAAGCGTAGTGTACGGGTATGCTCCGTGAAGTTGGCAAGTGTGTTTTGAGAGTTGAAAAACCGCACCTGCGGAGTGCGAAAACATTCACACATTTGGACGCATTTATGAAGATCAGACTTACCATAGCGACCCTAGTGGCGACATCTACAGAATCGACATCGGTACCGAATATGAAGGGATTAACTGCCGGCGGAGCTCCAGGACTTGGCTGCCGTGATGGCACGCCCTGAGTGGAGATGGAGTTGCGTTGACTCGCCTGCGCCGAGGAGGGTGATTGCAGCGGCAGCCTTGCTTGTGAAATACTAAATGGGAAACAAGTTTTACTACTCCGTACTTGGACTGATAATTATTCAACTAACCCCAGGAGCGGTGGTTGCTGAAGGCTGTCCCTGATTGACGGCATCAACTGCTGGCTTGACGCTGCTTGATTGCTAGCCGACATTGATGTTAGGGCCTTGAAGATGCATAAACAAATGTTAATGGTGGTCTTTTTCAGAAGCTTTTTTGTTGGTGATTCAATTGAAAAACACTCGTAAAAATAAAATGTCAAATTCATGCTTTTCTGTAGGTTACTTCTGGCTACCATTAGCTTCTTTTATATGTAGGCGATTACTGTCCAAATGATTGTCAAATTGTACACAAAATAAAAATGGCAACTAAATGTCACTTTTTTGCTGTATGATCTTTGCTGGGAGGTTGACATGACTTTGATAAGCAATCTATCGTAAAATGGACCACTGGCACTTTCTCTTTAATTTTCAACCATGAATTTGACATTTCTTTTGCTGAAGCAGCGCTTAAAACATGCAAAATATTCAATTTACTAAGCTAGACAGAAAGTACGCCAAAATATTCTTAAAAATAGCAATTTCTTTGTTCGTACAAGAATGTGTTAACCAACAAAAACTGACATGGATTATGGCACTGAAATGAATCGGGTATGATTGGTACAGTATTAATTTGTTTTACAATTGAAAACAAAACTAAAACACAAACAAAATTAATAAAACTCAACAATTAAACATTAATATGGACACTACATAGTTTAATTTATTTAATTTTTGTGGATACAACTGAATATTTACAAATATTATTATTGTTTCAAAAACTTTTAATATTTTTCAACAGGATGACAGTTCTGTTTCTAGACCATTTCCGTTTGGGGAAAACTGTGACTTTGCTAGACAAAATGTCGGCTCGAATGTTAAGCCTTTCCGAAGCACGTCCAAACCTAGTTTGTAATTTACTACATAGTTTATATTTATATATTTAACTACTGAAAACTCTTTTTACTGTTTCTTAAGGAACACTTTTAATTTTTTGATTATTCAATAACGTTGTGGACTTTTCATCGTCGGAGCTTCATATGGCGATGGACAAATTCAGAATCACTTAGAAAATACTAAACATAAATAAAAAACGTTTAAGTTGATAAATAATGAAAGGATTATCAAGGAAAGAGTTTATCTACCTAAATATAAACTCCACTACAACCCCCTACCTACGAAACTGAAGGCGAATCGCATTTCATTCGCTTCAAGTTCCCCAGAAGAAGATTTTTCATAAGTTCATCTCAAAATCCCAATCTCTGGATGTTTGTGTGAAACAGTTGACGTTGTGGCAGATACCGATGGAAGAATCGCCTGCGAAATCTAAAAGAATTACATACGCAAATGGACGTAGATGAATAATACAAACTTCCATGGGATCGATGTTCAAATTTTCGAAGGTTGTTTTTAAAGGGTGTCCCTTAGTTCAGGCAAAATGTTATTTTGAAAGAAAATACAGATTTTTTTTATTTAGAAAGCTTAATTGTTTTATTGATTCATTGAGTTTACAGATTAGCGTTATGTATTGAATAGTACTCTTTCATTGAAATTTTCTATGACCGTTTCGCATAAAAAAATTTCCTCTTTCATGGCCAATTCTGATCGAAAAACGGCCGATTACACGATTAGGAAATGACGCATGCAGTAATTTAATTGTTTCTCTGGCTGTATGGCATGTGGCGCCACATATGGGTCACATCCATATCTTGTAATTTAGGTACTAAAATCTGGGTTCTCATTTCCCAATAACGAACACCATCGATTGTTACTGCCTGACCAGCCGCATTTTCGAAGAAGAATAGGAAAAAATGCCTCCAGCCCAAAATCTGCACCAAACAGTCACGTGTTGTGGATGTATTTTGTTTCGCAACAATTACTCGTGGGTTTTCTAAGCCCCAAATACCACAATTTTGATGATTAAGCCCTCAAGATGAAAATGAGCTCCATCACTGAAGATAGTTTTGTTCGAAGAATCAGCATTATTTTTAAAATATTGCTCAACAATTAAAATGAATTGGTTCTTTCGTATAGCGCGCTATTTTTACCAACCCCGAACTGTCAGCTGTCACATTGTTTTTTTTTATACTCTCCACAGGAAGGTATATTCACTTTGTCATTACATTTGTAACCGTAACGCCAAGATGGAGTCACCGGAGACCTCATAAAGTACATATATTCTGAATCAGGATCATATTCTGAATCGATTTAGCCACGTCCGTCTGTCTTCCTGTCTGTTAAAAGCACGATAGCGCCAGAAGGAATTGACATATGCGAATTAAATTTGGTAAAATGATTTCTTTTTATCGTCGTCAGATTGGTATTGAAAATGGGCTATGTCGGTCAAGTAGTTCTGGTACCTCCAATACAAAACCAATTTTGCACGACTTGTATGCAGTGGAGGGTATTAAAGCATCGGCCAGGCCGATGATGATGACACTTTTACTTGTTTTTTTTTCGTTTCCATCACTGTACTATTAAATGGCGCAAAATTCAAATTTTGCGCGAGTTATTGGACGCCCTTTACAAGTCCCAAAAAGAAAAAAAAATCCGATTTTTAAATACTTATAAATATTATTCCTCCTGCTTAAAATATTTCTGAAAGAATTTTTAGTTCAAGCGACTAAATTTTTAATCTTTTGTCGCATTTATGACATTAATATTCACATTTTTTGACTCCTCTTCCTACCAGAGTTCGTTTTCGGGTCTATAACACAACGGAACTTGGAGAGCGATTGCTCATATTCTTATGCCGGTCAGTCGCAACACAATTAACTCCAATACACGAGTCTTTCAACTTTGCATGTAAACGCTTTTTGGTATCCGCTATTGAAACTCTTCACGTTTGGTCTAAATTTTCAAAAAGTTTCATCTATTTACAGGAACTGCAATAACAACCAACTCATTCGCTCAGGAAAAAATATTGTAATGCCAACAATTGTCTTTGTATAAAATGAACCCAAATATCAAAATTTTTCATTGAAAAATGCAAGTGTTGGCAATGATGTAAGAAAGTAGTTATGCAGATTATATTCTTCTTACATTACATTAAAATGAGTTCTTGTTATCAGAAATTTTAGTTAAAACAAGTTTAGCTTACGAGTTTTCAAAAACTCAATGTTCATCGTTTAACGGTCTTTATTTTTCTGGGTTTTGGCTAATTAATGGTATAGGAAATATAATTTTGCCTAAATTTTAGGTAGGTTTCACAAACTATAAATATTCAATATATGAACTGTCATCCTGGGTACAATGAAAATAATTTAGCGGTTCAGCTTATAATAGGGTAACTGATATTTTCCAAACGTTTACAGTAACTACCGGTACAACAAGTTCTATTCTTACAATTTAAACACAACAACACAGTTAGATAGAGCATTTTTAATGAACTCATGTAGGTTTTACGTTACAGTTCTTTAAAGGAAACATAAGAGCCATGCATTAAGAAATATAGATCAAAAGTATACAGTTATACAAAATCAAAACCAACACATTGATTTTTGTTTTTTTTTTTTGTAAAAGTGAAAGATATATGTTTTCTCCGTTAAATAAAAGAAAAAATAAGGAAAAAATATTTACACCAAGTCCAGCTTGATCCATAAGCTGCATAGCCTGCTCAGTATGTATAGTTTTTTTTTTTTATTTTAATTATGTAATGTGTAGTGTTTTTTATTTTTATTTTATTTTTTAGATGAGAGAGCATTGGAAAAAATGAAAGTAGAAGTAGAAGTGTGTGTTTAGAATATTCGGTAGTGAATGAAATTTTCTTTTTATTTTTTTTATGAAATATGAATAAATGCTTAGAAAAAAGGCACATTGATATTAGATTGGAAAAATAAATATATATATTAATTTAGAATAAAGCAAGCAAAAGTTTGTACACAATTGCTTGCTTTTAGAAGGAAATGGAAATGTACAAAATTTATTAGTTTATAATAATCATTCCAAATATATAATTCAGACGTTTTTGTAAGCAAACAAAATCACATAATCAAATTGTAACACTTGAATTATATATACTTCACAATTAATTTAAAAAAGGGAAATAATCCACAATGGTATTTGTTAATAAAGAGATACATAATATATTCACATTTATAGCCCACAACGGAATGCATAGTTGCATTGGAAGGACTGCGGGATGAACCGTGTATTTACCTGTTTCAGGTGGTTTTTCAAAATGGTTCCCTCTGGCTCCGGAAGTCCTGGAATCTCTTCGGCGCCACCTGTTGGTGCTGATAATTTTGTGGAATCCAAATCAACTACCCAAATGTCATCTGGGAGTCTGTAATCGAGACTAGGGTTTTTAACATGAATTATCAAGATCACTTTAACAAATTGTATAACAACTTTTTCAATTGTTTTTATGATATGTAAGGAAAAAAAAATAATTGTGATTCAGGACAAAAGTCGTTGGAAGTTGTTTGTTATTTTCTCCATTAGGACATAGAGCTTGAATAGCATGAGTTCCGCTCTCCCAACTAATAATTGCTCTAACGTCTAGCTTGCCTAGGATTTTTATAAATGATAAAGAGTTCTGCAACTGGTTTATTTATAATTAGCTAAGGGTCGAGCTCGAGGTTGAAGTGAATGGTGGCTGTTGAAAGGGCATCGTCGTCTCCTCTGAACTTCTATTAAAGGAAACAGATCAGGTACTCGTTACTCGTTACTCGTTAGTTCGAGTGCCCCAATAAATAGGTTTGTTTGACGTGGCCCCTAGTGCGCACTAGTGCGCACTGGCTTAACCCTAATGCGTTCGATATAGCACTGATTTCGCCCTGGTACTAAAAACCTGTGTTTGACATGGCTTCTAGGGCACCCTAGTTGTGCCCTGAACTGACCCCAGTTAATTTGTAGGGGCAAGAATTCAGTGCTGAGTTTTGCTGTCATTTCGCTTGCTGTCATTTCATTTTCAAACTCGACATGTATATTGCGAACACTTTTATCAACTATTTGCAATATACAAACCCAAATTCAGAATTTAGTTCGCTCATTTTTAACTATAAACGGGAAAAAGTGTTACCAAAAGATAAAAATTTGTCAATATCAAGAGCTGACAGACTTAAGGGCAACGTTTTGCGTTCGATATAGAAGTCGAATTTTCAGGGTAGTCCAGGGTTTTTGACAGGCTCGAAAATTAGCTGACACTACTCAGTGCGCACTAGTGGGCACTAGTGCTAGCCACGTCAAACAAACCTATAATAAGAAAGTTGGCTGTGAAATGCGACTGTCATGGCCTCACGTTGGCTGCTAAAATTGTTCTGGTAGAAAATAATTCAGAGTGACTCTCAGTCAAATCAGCCTGCAGCTATGCAAGCATTTGTGATGCATTGCTGGATACGAGTATTTTGGTGTATGTCTCGACTTTTGGCTTAGTTCTGTCATTTTCACAATCAATTATGTGTCTTTTATTTTTCTCTCCAAAGGGACCTACAGTGACTTCCGCACTTTTTTAGAAAACTTCTTCTGAATTGCAATAGAACCTAAAACTTGTCCCATGTTACATAGTTGAGCGTGATGTATTAAAAAATCCACACGCAAGAACCTTGAAATTGCAACAAGTGTGACATTTGACTGGCACTTCATATGTCAGTGGGACTGTAAATTTATTTGATGGTTTTAACAAAGCTACATCTAAGGTCCTACCAATTATTTCATGCTTGAGTTCTTCTGCAATTTCGATTGATTTTCAGTATTTGATTCCTAGTTGTATATAAATTTTTGGAGCTGTTCACTGTCTTTTAGGTCCCACTGCGGTAAATATGTTAATAAAATTTAAAACGACATTCTACTGTCCAAAATGGTTCTCAGTCAAAAACAACTCCCTTCTCCCTCTTCGATAGGACAACAACTCAAACATTCATCGTAAAAAAAAAACCTAAAAAAGGATATCACCTCCACCTCCCATAAGCCATACGAATGACAACAGCTCTTGAAAATCAGAAGCCCTTCATCACATATACGGTGATATCCTGCCACCCTTCAACACCAGCACTATATATGCTGATTTTTCGCCTTCCGTCCTTACGCACACACACAGTCTGCCTGCACTTACCTGAAATTCTTTTTGTATAATAGAAATGTTGCCGGTACTCCAATAACAAAGGGAGTCGGTGCCAGGAGCAATTGCTCCGCGCAGCTCATACAGGTGGGCAACAACGGTATCACCGGAAACATGTACTCCAACGGATATAGCATTGTTACGAATGCCATAACCGACATCGAGAGGGCATTGTAGTCCCGCGACTGGAATAAAACTTTGTTCTCGAGTATAATCAGGGTCAGCACTTTTAGGCACGTTTCCACGCCGAGTAGCTCCAGGGGCAGATGCAGCGGAAAGTCCACCAACGAGAATCTCGTATGGTCGGGCAGCGCAAAGAGTAGCGGCTCGTGTACTGTTGGTGACAGCACTTCCACCTGTGCCAACGACAGAGAACGAGTGTTACGTGCTATGGCATATGACGGGGGCTAATTGTCGGCACTTACCTCAACCCTGGTCGAGCCAGGCACTGGTACCGGCGTGGATAAGAGCCTCAAGATCCACGTCTCGATTTCCTTCACATCGTGAATGACAATGGAGGGTGTGGCGTCTGTGGCATTGCCCGTGAGAACTGTCCAAACGTTATCTCTGCAAGGGAAACTCAAGCTCAAGACCATGCCCAGAGGGGGGGCTCTGTGTGAACACACTCACCTGTTGACCTTATTCGATGCGCCCACCCTCTTCGGACTGGACGACTCGTTGCAGGCGTCGATGAGCTTCTTCAGTATGAACAAGCACTCGCGGAACGTGGTGAAGAACGGATGATGCGAGATGATGCAAAGCGAAGTCAGCGACTGATTGCGAACTTTTGTGCGTTTCCTCGACGCCCTGGGCGAGGGTGAGTGGCTTCCGCCGGACTCTGAGTCCGCACTCGGAGCTATCAAGCCCAGCTTCGGTGGCTGCTGGATGGGGTGTGGCGTCTGATGGTGGGGCGGGTCAGAGTCCCGTCGGCTAGGTACTTCACGGTCTGAATCACTTGGCGCTACATTACTTCTATAGTCGCTAGAAGTAGTCAAAATACCGTAACTGTTACAGATGATAAATCAAAGAGAGCGACGGATGATGCATGATCGATGTATCGAGACTCTAGATTACTTGCCTGCTAAATGCCGAGTCGGAGCTGCGTTCCATACTCTTGCGCCATGATTCGCGGCGGAAAGCAGAACTGCGACGACCTCCACGAGCGGCCACCGGAGCTGCCGCACTAGCTGGCACATGCTTATCCACCGGCCGGTAGAAATTCACACAGATGCCGTAGCGCGTCTTTCCCGAGTCCTTGTCGGTCAATGCGAAGACAAACGATGTGGCATCTCTCACAGCCGACCCGGTCCGTCGGGGGCCGACACTCGTACAGCCCTCGGGCTGACAGAAGAACACCATGTCCAGGGGCAGTGGAAAGTCGGCATGATCCGAGGGTGGATACCGCCTCAGCAACTCCGGCATCTGTCAAAAGGAATAACATACATGGATTGCGGTCACAGGAAGACTCTCCACCACAAACCTGCACTGGGGGGGTTTTATTGCCAGCGATTGTCCTAGTTGGTGGACTCGTTCGCGCACCAACAATCGCCAAATAGTCCACCAATCGGGGACACAGGGACAACTTTTGTTGTTCTGCCATCTTGGGATCCTTCTGTTGTCTACTCCTTCCTTAAAATGGGACGCAAGCAATTTCCTTGTAGTTGTGCAGTTGTGTTCGTCTCGTTTGATCTGAAAAGATATTCCAAGAGCACAAAGTGGAATTAGAATGGAAATAATAATGTATCTACGCTTTGTTTGCTACAATGCTACACCCTGGAGACGTTTCTTCCTCAAGATGCTGTCTCTCGTGCACACCTTGGGGAGACACGTTGAATCGTGTCCTCAACCCAAAAATGTTGAACAACAACCCATCACAATGCATAAAGTTTTGCTCGACGTGTAGCTGGGGAAGGACGAATGTTTCTGTTTGATTTCTCAAAAACATCCCGTACTTAACAAGAAATAAGTTCGCAAGAGGAGTCAGTTGAAGAGACGGATCTGGGGCTGCCGCACAGAGAAACCAAAGCAAAAGTACTCAATTGCATTTGAGGGATTGAATTCGGCACAAAGAACAAATTGATGGCTTTATTTGTGTTGTGAATGCCGTTTGGAAAGTTCTTCGGAAATAAGTTGTTAATGGACTTTTCCAGTCTTTTTTTATGTTAACTGTTGAATAGGAGATTAAACTCAGCTATGCAATGAAGGAGGGCACCGGTGGAACTGATTTGTACTACGCTATCATAGACTACGAGCTCATTTAAAAGTTTATCTCTCAGAAGAGTTCACTAACAAAGCATGGATGCAGCTTACGATTAGAGGCCTGTCTTTTGCATAATTGAGTCTTGAGGTTTGTCCGACCCACTATGATGTGTTAATGCCTCTGGAGATAACTAAGAGCGGGCATGGTTCAGCTACATCACAAATTTGCAACCTGTCGCGGGTTTTTTTCGGGCGGAGTGCTCTTCAGTATTTTGTGGAATATTTTGGTCGACGCCTTGCTCAGAAAATTAAACAAGTGAGGAACCACTGCTCCTAGGGTACATCCTTCAAACAATTTCCTGTCTTCTGCTATTCGCCCTTATAGACCGGCAGCTGTGACGAAAACGGAGTGAACCGATATAGAAGCTCCAATCTAAGAGGCAGCTTGACTTGTCTGTCGGAGAATTGAGGTCTATATTCATCATCAGTAAAGCTTGGGTTAACCAAGTGCCCAAAAATAAAATAAAAACAAGTAAAAGTGTTATCATCGGCCTGGCCGATGCTTTGATACCCTCCACTGCATACAAGTCATGCAAAATATGAGAACTACTTGACCGACATAGCCCCTTTTCAATACAAACCTGACGCCGATAAAAAGAAGTCCTTTCACCGAATTTCATTCATCTATGTTAATTACGTTAATTACTACAGACACACAGACAGACGGACATGGCTAAATCGATTCAGAATGTGATCCTGATTCAGAATATATATACTTTATGAGGTCTACGGCGACTTCTTCTTGGCGTTACAAATGTATTGGCAAAGTGAATATACCTGTGGAGGGTATAATAAAAATTGGCGCAACAGGTCCGTTGGGACCCTAAGCCTAGCTTCTCATATCGATTCGTATTGTGTGAGTTTTTTATTTGTGGAACGAATGGAGGGAATCTACAAGTTTATGCCGAGTCCAAACGGCTAGTTGAGAAGCTCTTTCATGACAGTTATACTCTCGGATGTTTGTCATAGGCTCAGTTTTATTTCGTTTGTCTAGATTTTATTTTTGGAACATCGTCAATGTCTTTCAGTATTTTATATATAGCTTGATCTGTTCACCCGCATCTTGCAGTTGGAACTTCCATCTATTGGATGCTACACCACAAGAATATCCAAACACGATTATTACTTCTATTACCCGAAAAATACCGCCTTTTACTTCAGTTTTTTGTATAAACAACTTTTTCTGAAAGAGGGGTTTTTCATAGAGAGAAATGACCCCTGAAGATTTTCGCACCCTCTGTCAAAAGTCACAAAAAGCTTCTTGCACTCACTGACTACCATGAGACGATAAACCTCGCTGTGGCGTATGGGATGGTGATACCTTTCAGACCATAGTTATTTTCCTTCCTCTGGCCTTGTCATTTCAATTGGACAATCTTCAACATGCAATAATTCTCAACACTAGGGACATTTTATACGAGGCATAGACCAACCTAACCAGCTTATAGTTCTTTTTCACAAATACTTGCATACATACAGGCCGGTTCGCACTCTGAATTGTTTTATTGAGCTTTTGTATTCATCGTGCCTTCTAGCAGGGCTACACATGTGGAATACACCCTCGAATGTCGAAAAAGGTACCAACAATGTTTTGAGGAGCGCACAAAGTTCTATACCGCAGTGAGAGTGATTGACCAAAAATTCTTTGCAGGCATCCCTTAAATCCTTTTATAGCAACCGTCTCTCAAAGACTATTATGCTCGGTATTATGAAACTGAGAAGAATTTCAGTTCCAGTCCCACAATCAATTTCCGAACTAGGACTGCTCTAGAACTGCGTATACGGTTGGAAAGTTTGGGAATTTTTCTTCTTCTGACCTGATTATTCAGCTGGTATTTTGCCTAGAACCAAATGTCAAATGGCGCGGATAATGTTGTCATTCTTCCTAGCGGATAATACCAACTGACTGTCTGTGCTAACACTTTTGACTTTGGTCCTTGAATGATTCACTAGGAAAAGGCGTTCGGCCAATCTTTTAAAAACTGTAGTTGTGAAGGACTGTAACCTGTCCGACTGAGCCAAAAGAAGTCACTATCTAGATATCCTATAAAGCGAAATACCTGGGAGTGATCCTGGATAACTAATTTTTTTGACAAATCAAGTCGAAGACAGCCAAAGTGCACTGTGCTTTTGTAATGACATGGGGCTTGTCTCCGGAAAGGTCCTTTTGATCTAAATCGCTACGATAAGACTTATGCGTCCGTTGGTTGGTGAAGAGGGCTTTCGGGTAAGTATGTATGACTGCCTTCTACACTCCAAGAAACATCCTGAGTCTTTATTTAGCTCCCCTTGACACCTTTTATCATGGGCTATCAAACCTTTTGGCTCTTGTTAAGTCCACACTACAGTCTCAATGACCTTATTTGACTAACCTAATCCCATGGATATTCCGCCAAATGCTATTACACCGGAACTTTTGGCTGATATGCACATTTAGGGTCAGCTTTCCTTCCGTTCGGAACTGATTTCAGTTAGAGTCTGAGCCTGGGCTGGGATAAAGTCGAATATTTACGGATATTCAGCCTCCAAATCTAGTTAAAAGGCTCCGGTGCTTGTGTCTGCGTGCAAGTAGACAACACTCAACTTCCCTACTCGTTAAGCAAGCACCAGGTGATTTATGATTCTTTTGTCGACTTTATTGTTAAAAATAGGTGACTGGATAGGAGAGGTTAGAGCACAAGCTGTTGTTAAGGCCTTCCTCAACCCTGTAATCCATTCCGGAATAGTTCGGAATTACTGCGCCTTTCTGAATTCGGTTGCAAGGCTAAACTCTTTGACTCTTGTTAGGTTTCAGGTCTCACTGGGATTGCTGGAAATGGAATCGATCGATTGTCAAGCAAAGCTCAGATGATGTTTACTCAAACCGCGAACCTGAGTTGGGTCTTCATGCATCCTCTGTCGGGGCCTCCATTGACGATTGCGTAAATGTCAATTTTGTGAGGAATGCGGGCCGACGTCTGCAAGAAATCAGCGGCATTCTAGCTGCCCCTTAGCAGAAACGACTGCAGACAACTTTAACGTTGATAGTGCAAGCTTATCATCGCCAAAGTGCATTCTCAACTTTTTAAAAAAGTCAAGCTGGTTCCAGAAAAATGGGTGATACTGCATTTGCTTCCTGATAGTACAATGGCCCAGTTGATGCGTCTGAGTGGTGGAGACTCCAGTGAAGTATTTCCTAACAGGACAAAAAAAATGTCTAATTGTTGTCATCTAGTCCAGAAGTCTAGTTGATGTGGAACCCTCTTTAAAAAAAGAATTTAAATTCTGACGACCACCGAAAATTGATCTGACAAATAAATTTACAAAAAAAAAGTACAGACTCTTGGGTAGACATTTCATGTGACCAAAGTTGGTAGGGCCGCTCGTGAATGAATTTGTGCTCAACTACGTTATCAAATTTGATTAGACGCAGGCTCTGGACTTATGTATCGTTTTATTTTTACGGTCACACATCCCTACTGACGATGACGAGTGTTTCACTTTCAGCTCCTTGGCAGCAGATTCATTATCACATTTGCCTATCCACTCAAGAGATGGACGTTCCATTAAAAGCTTTAACATCAGAGGCCTTCCTGTTTCTTTTCCGCAAACCCCTATTCATTACCTTTGTGTTTGTGTATGCTTAGTAAATATTATGCACTTTCATCTGCTTATGGCGCACTCTATGTACCTTATATCGTCGCACTCATTCACGCTGCTGGTAAATTCGAATTTATGCGCATATTTAATGCCATTCAATGGAATTTTTAGCCCAAAAGGAACTCTGCAAAATGCGCGTCGCTATGTTGTGAGCTATTTTCAGAATTTGAATAAAATCCACGAGGGAAATTAAAAATACCACATCACGCAAGTGAAGGGACAGGGATGCAGACGAAGTGCTCCTTGAGCTTATGTTTAAATCACTGGAGAACATCGCAATTCGAGCAGTCTCATTGATAAGGGTTATTTTTGACATCCAATTAAATGGAAATGAAATTCCTTCGTCCTTGGTGGGATTTTAATGCGTTTCAACCGACTCCTTTCTTTTTGACTTAAGCTATTTGTATTCAGTATCAATGCCGCATATGAGGGCTGCCTGCATGGAGCAGAGCTCTGTCTGTACTTTCAATATAATAATAAAATGGCAGCTGGGAAAACTGCACACAAATTACTGGTATAAAGCTGTGGGGGCTTTGAAGAGACAGAATCTATTCTTCAGTTATATAAGAACAGCAGACTGAAGGATTTGATGAACTAGAAGATCTGCACAAGTTGGAGTTAAGAAGACTACGTAGGTAAGCAGTGGTACTGAGGAAGCGGAAAGAAATTTCATAGTGACCAAAAATTGACACAATGGCACCAAATTGCTAGTCCAAGTGTACCCTCATCAGGATCTTCTCTTATATTGTGGCTGCAGTTAAGCAAACATAAAACTTCTGTAGATAGTTGTGGCGACTAGTTAAATCAAGAGATTCAGTTCGATTCATACACGCAGTTGTCAATCACAGAGCAGACGCGTTCAGACATCAAAGTCGCTCGAGAAAATCAATTCAATACCAGAAACTCGTGATTTTCAACGCAAAAGTCTGAAGATCGTCCGTTTTCAACATTCGTCCCGAGAAGATTTCGAGTACGAAAATCGTATAACAAAAAAGACTGAGGGCCGTTTGCTCATACGACTCTAAACGATTTAAGTTCTACTTAAATACTTATGGGCTACTTTTTTCAGGTCATAAACTGTCACATAAGAGTTTATGTGGAACTTAGTTCGCTATGAGTCGTATCAGCAAACGGCCCTGAAAGTCTCAAAGTTAATAGGGCTCAGTCACTACTCGTTTTCTATGCTAAGACCTTCGACACTCAAAGTGGCAACTGTCATCAAATATTCACCTTTCAGGCCGAAAAACTTACAGAAAACGTTCAAGCGATGAGAAAACCCAAACTGAAGTGTAAAATAAATGAAATACCAAGAAATCACAGCACCAATCACAAATTGAAAAAAACAACCCCCGTCGCTCAAACGGCTCGGCTAAAGCACCTAAAAACTATTACTAAGAAGCAAACCCTATATTCGGTTCGAAGCATAAGGGCTTCCATATTGTAGTGCAAGTTCTTGCAAATGCGTTGCACGTGGTGCTTTTGACAACGTGAACCACGTGAACGAAGACATTAGGCACCCTCCAAAAGTTGACAACAGCACATGGTACATGTTCGATTGCTTAAATTAACATTCGCTCGCTCTGCGACAGCGGGAGACCAATTAATTCAATAAATGTATCCATGTATCAAGTTGTAGTCTGTCCTCATACTCTTGGCTATTCGTCTTCTCTAACCCATGGATGCTTTCATAAAAAACGAATAACACCAGCACGTGTCTGTTGCCCTTTCACTCCTAAAGTTGAACCGTAAAAAACGTTGTACAATATAACGAAGTAAGGAACTTTGAGAGACGGCAAGACAAAGGATAATATTTCCTTTCGTTTCAAGTTGAAAATGTTCTCAGAATTACACCAACAAGGCAAATTAGTTTGAAGAATAGTGAAGGACGCTCTGCATTCTGTAATCGTGGGGAGACACTGGTCCTGGTCTGCAACGCACATTACATTGGAATCTAAAAATATACCCAACCAAGGTCAACGAGCAGGATGTGTCATGATGGCAAATTTGCTTGAATGAAATGAGTCGAAACTTTGGACACGAGCACTGACAGTGGAAGGTTCAGCTTTTGTGTTGTCTGGGGAACCACATCGAGATGAGTGGGTAATTATCCTATCGGAAATATAATTACAGGAAGTAATATCTTTTCATTTTCGTTGAAACTAATTATATTACGGTCCACATCTTGTGAGGGCAAACACGAGGCAAAGATAAATGGATTTTCAAAAAGGAAAGTGAAGCGAAATGACATTCACTTCTGCTTTGCTCGTGTTGAGCGTTATAGAGAAATTGGCTGATTTTCTAAGGAAAAAGAAAGTCACAAACTTCAAACGTCTATTACGTAATGGAATAAACGGCAAGTAGCTCTTGGCTAAAATTTAATGGTTCTTATAGTTGTTGACAATATTAAGGGAAAACAATTTTTATGACTTCCTCAAGAGACCTCATTTGCAAGAACAAATCAGCGAAAATTGAAATGCGTCGGCCAGATCTTTTTCTGATACAGCACAGGAGCGTGCATCGAAATATGCTAGAGGTGCCGTGACATAAGGCCAACCAAATCTCGAAATTTGGCTTTATGACGGCACCGATTCAATGACAATGAGCGATCTCCTGCTATTTTCAAATTTCTGTTAGTTTCAGGTTTATTAAAAAATCATTTCTAACTGTTTTCGATATCCCGCACATTTTGTGAAGTCCTTGGTTTTTAATATTCTTTTATGTTCTGAATTTTTTTCCAACTTTCCTCTTGTTTAATGTCCCCTTAGTTTTGCACTGGGTATTAACCATAATATTTCTAAGTCTATTTAAAATTTTCAAGGCACAAGTTATAGTATTTTAAATAGCTTAGTCGAACCAAGGTGCCACGCCCACAATTTCCAGAATGATTAAGACGGGAGTACATATCGATTTAGCACATTTCGATTTGCTAAAGCTGCTATAAAAGTGAGGTATGGTATTTTTATGTTTTTTTTTAGATGGGTGGTGTCACGCCCACTTTTAGAACTACGCCCACATTTTTTTAAATACCTTAAACGCGAAATGTACATTAATTTAGAGAATCTCGAATAAGGCTGACATAAATGCGAAGATGAAATATTTTAAATAACTTTGCTGTATGAAAGGTGCCGCGACCCATCGTTCAACCTCGCCCAAAATTTGCAAAGTGCTTTGAACAGACAATGTACATTGTACATAAATGTTTCGAAATTTAACAATTTAGCACACACAAATGGAAGGGAAAAGAGTTTCAAATATTACTGCATTTTTGTTACCAAATTTTGTAACTGTCACGGCAGTGATAGGAATATATATGTCAAAGTTTCAGTGACTTGGGTGCATTGTCACACCTCTTTTTCTAAAGCCTTCAGGTAGTAGAAATATTATCTGAAATCCATGGGTATTCGACGGTGCATAGACATCATTTCGGATAAAGACTCTGAAAACGCAAAAAAAGACAACTCGACAGGCAGACATGTCGCATTCATTTTATGAAGAAGATATAGAACATGCACTGTCTATAAGTGGGAAAGGCAACACCAGTTGGTTGCCAAATTGGTGCGTCAATAGTCGAAAGAAATATGGAAATCACTTTTCCATTTTTCCATTGGGCGAAAAAATCAATCTTTTTCGGATCACTTTTTGCAGATCTTGATATATTTTTCAGATCTACACAATCCGCCACTAATGCCAATAAACTTTGCACAGCTGTTTTACGTCATTTTTAGAAGTTTGTTTTAAAACAAATGCGCAAAGTTTCGTTAAAACTAAACGAAGGAAATACGTAAATAGATATGGACATAATTTTGGATTAATTATAATCGTCCTCGTCTTCCTTGTCAGCTGAAGACTACGAATCACCAAAACTACTCAATTTGTATCGGCAACAGGGGAAACATTTTTCAACTCTACATCCATAGCTGATTTTTCCAAAAACGAATGCAATTTGAACAGCTGATATTGCTGGCAAATAACCATTTACAAAAGCAGATTAATTGCGTTGCATGTTCCATGAGGCGTGTTAAATCTGAGATCTGACAAAAAATATCTGGTTGTCCCAATGGCAACGAACTTTCTGAATTTACACCTAAAATGTTAGAGGGCGAACTTAAAAGAACACACGACACTAATAGATGATTACAGTTCAGTGAAATTCCCAGACACCATTGTTTATCGTAGAAAAAATGAGTAGGCCCATAAAAAAATCAATATAGTCGGGGGCGTATACGTAACTTTTTTATATTTATGTTATAAAGGGTGATTTTTTAAGAGGTTTAGAACTTTAAAAAAAAAACACAAAAAATTCGAAAAAATGAATGAAATATTTATTTGAATCGATAGTTTGAACCTTGCAATTTAATGTTTAAAGATAATTTCATGCAAATGTTGACCGCGGCTGCGTCTCAGATAGCCCATCCGATGAGTCCAATTTTGGCACACATATCGGCCGGTATCTCACGAATGAATGCATGGATGTTGGCTTCCAGTGCGTCAATCGAAGCGGTCTTGTCCCTATACACATTAGCCTTGGCATACCCCCACAAAAAATAATCTAATGGTGTCAAATCGCACGATCTAGGCGGCCAATTGACCGGCCCGAATATTCTTCCGAATAGACTGCTCAGAAGGTCGAGAATGCCGATCATAAAATGGAAGCAGCGCGCGATGAACATTTCGAACCGAGCACGAATTTTGATAGTAAAATTCAATAATTTGCAAGCGTTGTTCATTTGTAAGACGATCCATGGTTAAATTGCAAACCAAACTGAAGCTGTTTGACAGTGACACAAGGTACTAAACACACGTCAGCTGTCAAAACCAGTGTTGCCAAAACCCAACCAGCTAAAAAATCACCCTTTATTGCTATCATTTCTTAACTTTCACATTGCAGTATTCACACCCTGCACACTTATTACTATTATATGCCATTCGATAGCTCATTCTATTCTATTCTATTCTATTCTATTCTATTCTATTCTATTCTATTCTATTTCGGGGTTCAAGGCATCCCCACTTAAGAAAGGAGGCGTGTTCTGTTGCAGCCCTAATTCATTGAAGGGGGCATATTGTAATATCCCACCGAGATGTGCTGCAGAAAAATGCAGAGTTCTGCTTTGCAATCAACACCGACTACTAAATGACCAAATATGTCAACGGCCTTCGCCAAAAAAAAAAAACCTTTCAAAAGTAAGCTTGTTCAGTTCGAAAACGTGCTTTCACTTTAATCTGCATAATTTAATAAGCTGTCGTCTCCTCAGCAAATGCGGAATATTTCATCTGCCAGCGACGTTGACATAACGTAGGACGAAAAGTTCATTTATCCCCTGACATGTCAGACCCTAAGATGGCATTCAATGTACCAACTCGTACCCTATCTCATCATCCTGTGGCATCTAAAAAAAGAAGTTAAAATAAAAAAAGAAAACAACTGCCGACAGTCATCAGCATAATAAATCAGCATTTACACCTCTTCGTCCTGACAAGAAGACGAACGCGTGAAACCCTTAAATCTCTATTGGAACAAAATTACCCAAGAAAAAGGAGTACCGTGTGTGCCTACGTTTGCAAAGGCAAACTTCAACATGATGCCAAAGCGTGGTGTGTCAAAAGCCATGTTGACATTCTTGATGTCTGCCAGTTTGTTTGAGGAGAGGAACTCTGTTTGGTTAGCGTAAATTTGAAATGCAATAAAGAACAAAGCAACTGAATTTCCCTCTCTCATTTGTCTTTCTATGGTTTCCCCCGGCGGAGTGTGTTGCAGAAATAGTACAAAATACACATCTCTTCTGGTTGTAAAAATAATGCCATGCAACGTTTCGTTAGTAATTAAATGCATACACCCACGACAGTCCTGACGTCAAATGATAGTTCTTGCAGCAATTACGATTCAGGATAATGTGTGTCCAAATGGATAAAAGCCAAAAACAAAAAATGGACAGCAACTGCAGCCACGAAATAAATTCCAATAGAATAAAATAACATATTCAGTCGTCACGGAATGTCCTTGCCACATGCAACCATTGACATACTATTCCACTCATAGTGGGACCGATGAAACGGAAAAAAACTACGCGGGACTTTGCGTGGGTGCTTCAACTTTCCTTGGTCTCATTTCAGCATCAAATTACATATGACGACGATGATGACGACTACGGCGTCGATAAACTGCGCCGCAAATCGTTTGAAATCATTTCTTCACCCTCCACCCACTTGATATGCAAGGACTTGAGTGCATTGTGAATGTGAATGTTTTTCCTTTGCAATATAAAAGCTTATTCACTTGAAGGTCACCAGCAGTAGTAACACTAGCTGTACACAAAATACAATGGCGCCCATTGTGTGCAGGATATCTGAATATCCTTCCAATGTCTTTTCACTTGAATGCGAATGCCAGTGTCCACAAGTTGCCCCCTTGATTAAGACAAATCTAATTGAATTCTTGTAAATTAATCACAGGGGGTGAAGCGAGGAACCGATTGATGGATCTTTGCCGTCAGCCCCCACACATCCATTTGTTAATTGCGTTTCTTCCACATGTGTTAATTTCATTCCTGTCAAGCGACCTCAAATTAAGAAGAAGCAAAATTACAAAAACCCTATAGCTCAGCCTTTATTCATCATCCCCAGGACAATGTCCCGCAGCGCTGTGGTATGTTGTCGCATCCCCTATATATAGGTACATCCCTTCGAATTCACTGGAGATGGGAATTTTCCAACCGATGGTGTGCTGATGAGGGGATCTACGAGCGAGAAAAGAATGAAAGTGTCTCGGCAGGGAAAAAGGACGAAAATCAATGGAAAATCTCACAATGGCAGTATTGCCAGAACTTAATTTCGACGCGAATTATGTGGAACAAAGTTTGGTCTTTTGCACAAAGTTTCCCCCGAAGCATAAGGGATTTATTTTAAATTGAGAAAAGTTCTCACAAATCAGAATTGATAAACGGAAAATGGGTATAGGGTGATGCGCATCGTTTCCTGCGATTGTCATTGAAAAGTTTGGAAAAGTTCGGTTAGAAAAACAATCGTCCATATAGGCCCACAAAGTTATATGGGTCCCCTTAGTGGGATGTTTATGTAAAGTTTGAAGCTTTACTTTTCTGGTAATCATCGAGAAAGTGATGGAGGTTCATTAGCTAAAAGCAAGGTAAGCATCTGCATTCTAACTTTTTTTTCCACCGATGAGTTTAACATTTAAAAAGTCTGATTTCGGTTAAGTGGTTATTAAAAAGGTGGAGTCCCAGGAAAAATGCCTTTAGGCGGCACCTAAAGTGTTTTAGACCAACGATTTAAATTTTCTCGGTTAAGGTCAAGTTTGTGCAGCACAGAGCCCACAGGTTAACAACTTTTCAAGAATGAATAAACATCTGACTTCAACTGTATGTAGTGACTACATCCAAATTGGTTTGTTGTTCACTGCCGTCTCCGATGTAGATTGGGTTCTGTGTCTGAGCAACTTATTGCCCAATCAGAGTAAAGTCATATCAAGTGAGGGCAATTCAATTTTTGAGTTGGGTGACTACACATGAGAACAGTTCTCAAAACGTCTTTACAACTTCAATCCTAATCGGTTTATCGTAACTATAAGTAGGCAATTGACGACTTGTTGCTGACGACCGGCGCATAATTGCGCATTTCAAGTTTCTTTTGAAAGCAGATACGTGATAAATTTTTAAAAGTCTACTGTTACAATAAAAACGGAGGAAGAATTCGATCCTCTTTTTTGAGTCACAATCTTTAGTCAAGCAATTTAGTTTTGCACTTTAAAAATCATGTAAGCATAGAAACAAAAATGCTTATCAAATTTTGAAACCATTACACCAACGAATAAGTCGTTGAAATTTTTAAATGTTCGACGTTTTGTTGGACTTACTTCAAGTACGCTAATAAATTTTTCTCGTAATTCACAGTACGATGGGCGGAACGAATAAGCAAAATTACACACGAACCTTACATTGCCCAAGATGTAATTTTTTCGGCAAAGGAAACCATCAAGCCGTATTTGTTTAATTGCTTTATAAAGGGCAAGTATTGTTGCCGTGAAAGAATTAGGGCTCGAGATTTTTATCAGAAAGGGAACCAACCAAAGAGGTCCTACCCCATCTTCCTGTACACTCAACTACGGACGAAAAGGTTGAGCGGATTTGCACCAAACTCCAAACACCCCGAGAAGAAATCTCAATTCTCAAATGAGCTCTCAAATTGCAAGTTCTTTCCATACAACAAAGATCTCACAAAATTTGTTCTTATTACATTTATCCTCAAATTAAGTTTATGAGTTCTAGCCCTAGGTCAGTCGCCTGGGGTTATATTTACTTCCTTAGCTCCTAAAATAATTTAGTTTAATAATAATAATAAAATTTCCTGATTTATAACGATTGTAGTTTAAAGAAGACAATAATGTGGGACCTCATAAATAAACGAACACTATTTTTAACAGCAACCTTGGTAACCCTGTACTGCAATTAAATGATTTTTAAAATAGTTCTCCTTTGTCGTGAACGTCTAAGATTTATTTTCCTTTAGCAAATACTACAACGTTCAAGCTGGAGCTTCTCGTTTTTAACGGTCAAATGTAGCATAAAACTGTAGGAGAATTTCCTTTGTTTCAAAAATAAATTTGAAACAGTGGAATGACTACGACGACCCAGTTTTAATAAAACTAAATTGTTGACTCAGCAGGTCCATAGGAACCCTATCCTAGCTTCTCACAACCATTCGTTTTGATTGAGTTTTTCATTTTTGGGAAGGGAAGCTCTTTCATGACAGTTAAACTCCCGGATGTTTGTCAGACATTCGCAAGAGGTGACGCTGTGAAAATGAAACCTCAAATTGCTATATGGCTTTTTTTTGGGATTCCATACCCCTCGCTTAGTAGTCCAACACTTGATAACTCCTTTTAGAAAATGCAGTTAATTGACCAAATAGACACCATCTCGAATGAGCTGTAAGTATTACAAATGAGAATAAAGATTATATCCGAACCTCTGGCCCCTTTTCACAGGTATTCGCTGTTCCATCGCTACATTCAGCAATTCGTTCAAATTAACCTACAAATGGCCATCACCGTTTTTTAAAAAATCTGTGCGCAAATAATGATAACCCTCAACGCCATAGTTATAATCACTCACGAAAAAAAAAAAACAATGTCCCAGTAGGTGTCTGAAGTGGTCCTTGTCCTACATCTTCGACTCCCTACTTCCCCACAATGACATTGAAAATGAAAGTGAGCAAAACGTCCGCATCGCAATTCATGCATATTTAGCGCCATTTTGAACGCAATCAGAACGCAAACCATTTTACTGTCAATCAGAGAAAACACTCTCGTCCCGAAATAGAAATGATTTGTGGTCGCCAGTAAATGGGTTTTCCAAGACCATTAACTCTCTCTAATGTCCACTTAAATCTCATGGATTAGGATAACGGCAGTCATCTGAAAATGAGGTCACTTCAGCAAATCCTAATCACCCCATTAATCGCAATCAGCTTTCTATACTGGAGTCCACTTTAAACTCAAATTAGGCGCGACAACAATTTATCCAATATCCACCACCCCCATTCACCTGGCAACACTTGATTTTTGTATTTTATTTTATTTCTGCAGTGAGCAGTCACACGGTGAAGGTGTTGTTGTTTTTGTTTCTTACCACCTCTTACAAAAAAAATTCTACCCTTCTTAAAGCCTGCCGACCAAGCCCCCCAAAACCAGCCCTATGATCTATTTTCAGCGGTTCACTTTTGCCCAAGTCTCACAGAGAGAGAATGAGAGACAGTCTATGTGTGCGTGTGTGTGTGTATTTAAGTTTCCCGTACGGTACGAGTATTCTACACAGCAAGGTCATTGGAAAAATCGTTAAAAGCGACGACGAAAACGTCCACGACGGAGAAGACACGGTGCCAAATCAAATATCTGTTGGCCCACTGCGATATGGTATACACACACACTTTCATTTACAGCAAAAAAAAAATGAAATGTTCGAAATTTTCTTCACCTTTTGCAGGATAGCGTAAGCCATTGATTTGTATAGAAGAAAATCCTTGAAATACCAATTTTAAACGTTGAAAATTTTGTACATCAAAATGGCGCTTACCAAGGCATCTTTGTAGTGGTTTTTGATTTGGTTTCCATTTTCTCCTCGGCTCAGGTGTTGAAAAATGGAAAATCGAGGAAAATTGAATAGGCCAGCACTTGAGACACAATTTTCACAGGACAGTGGGAAAGAATGGAAATCAATTAAATTACTTCGTGTAGACCAAAAGGACACTCAATCTGTGGCAGATTTTTTTCCTTCTTTGTCACTTTTTCTTTTTTTCTTTGCACTGCTTGGTGAGGGTTTTCCGAACTGTTTTTATTTTTTCGATTTTCCGAACTTGTCTACCCTAGAGCTTACCAGTAACTGATAAAAATATTCCCAGTTGGAAAATGTCTAACCGCAGCTTCTGTCCTAGCTCGATTGTGGACAACGAAAGCTTTTGCGCCGTGCGTGTAGTGTGGTAAGTTCATGTGGTGATAAGAAAAGAAGTTGTGCACCGTGGTGAGGAGTTGTGTCAAAGTGACGGATGCGTGGTGGAATTCGGAATTTTAACCGTAAAGCTTTTGAAGGGAGGGGTACAGTATGTAAGGTATCTAAGAGAGAGGGTTGCAGTGATAAGAAATCATTACCAAAGTGGAAGGGGGTTTTCTTTTGGTCGAGGAGGGGGAGGAGGTATCAAATGCGGACTAAGAGGATTATTCTGATTGGTGGCTACTCACGTAATGTTGTCTGGCCGAAATTGGGTCGAATATAAGCTTGCCATGTAACAATGGCCTGAATGTAGGTCGGATAAGATGCAGGGTGTTCACCTAATTCAAATTGTTTGTATTTCACTTTTAGTCGCGGATGGAAAATTGTTTTATTGAGAAATCAAAGAACCGAAAGTGCTGTCGATAGTTTTCCATGTGACCTTCCCTTCCACTTGTTGAGCTAGATTGTGAGTGTATGCATTTGAAATCAGACCGGGAGAGATTTTGTGGGGATTTTCGTATTAGCAAATTAATACTGGAAATAACGCTGATGATCAGATGATCATCAGAAAGACTTAAATTGCCTATGCCTGTAGATTTGTTATAACAATGGGCTCATTCAAAAATATATAGAACTAAAACGTGAAATCGAATCTCTAAAACCAAAGAAAGCTCCTGGTTATGATTTGATCACCGGAGAAGTTCTCAAAGTTCTACCTCGAAAAGCATTAATTAAGCTTCTAAATATTATATATGCTGCGCTCAGACTTAAACACGTGCCGAGCCAATGGAAAGTCGCGGAAGTCATTATGGTTTTAAAGCCAGGAAAACCGCCAAATGAAGTAAAATCGTATAGACCAATTTCGCTTCTTCCAGTCATATCTAAAGTTTTCGAGAGGATATTACTTAGGCGCCTACAACCGGTTATAGAAGATAATAATCTAATCCCTGACCACCAGTTTGGGTTCAGAACCAAGCACTCGACGATTGACCAAGTGCATAGAATTACTGACGTAATAGAGAAAGCATTTGAAGAAAAAAAGATATGCTCAAGCGTATTCCTCGACGTCTCACAAGCCTTTGATAAGGTGTGGCACGACGGCTTAAAATTTAAATTACGACAAATTCTCCCCGTAAGCCTATATGATATCCTAGAATCATATCTCGGGAACAGACTCTTCCGTGTTAGACATGGTGTAGAATACTCGGAGCTTAAAGAAATTTCGGCCGGCGTACCGCAAGGAAGCGTCCTTGGGCCGCTTCTGTATCTGTTATATACTCGCGATATACCAAGAGAAGATGGCACTATCCTTGCCACCTTCGCCGACGACACCGCTATCCTTGCAGTAGGTAATACGATCGAAGAAACGACTGCAAAGCTGCAAACCACACTGAATAAAGTAAATGAATGGACGAGGGACTGGCGGATCGCCCTCAACGAAACTAAATCTGTTCACGTAAATTTCACATATAGGAAAACTAATGACTTGCCAATTTTCCTAAACTTGGCTCGAATACCCTTTGCTAACGAGGCCAAATACCTGGGAATGACACTCGACGCAAAGCTGAAATGGAATTCGCACGTGAAAATGAAACGTAAAGAACTCGATATCAAATATAGAGAAATGTACTGGGTACTCGGAAAACATTCCCAGCTCAGTACCGAGAACAAACTGCTTTTATACAAGCAAGTGCTAAAGCCGGTGTGGACCTACGGTATACAACTTTGGGGTTGTACCAAGAAAACAAATGCCAATATTTTACAAACTTTTCAAAATAAAGTACTAAAAGAAATTGTCCAAGCACCGTGGTATACTAGAAACGACGATATCCACAGGGATCTCGGAATTCCTACAATCGAAGCTGAAACTAGAAGCTTCGCGCGAAAGCATAGAAACCGACTAATCGGGCATATCAACAATACAGTCCGACAAATTTTGGATGAGAGTAATTTATTGCGCCGACTACAAAGAACGAAACCTTTCGACTTGGCAAGATAAGGATTAACCGCGTCTTAATTGCGGAACATGCAGGATCTTTCAGTGGAAAGTAACCTGTCAAAAGTGTTTTTATTTCGTTATAGAAAAATTGCTTGATAAGTTTTATCTTAGTTGCAGTATCTAACAATTTATCGAAGGGTGGTGTTTTTAGTCAGTAGAAATCTGACACTACTATGAGCACGCGCTTGCTATTCTCATAGTGTCTTTGGAAGATTTTCACCTATCCTCGGGGAAAAAAAAAAGGGGCACTTTTTTCTATATTTCTACGTCAGCCACATATGCGAACTGTCAACTAAGTCACGAATTTGTTGACTCGATTCGTTGGCTACCCCTCCATTAATGTCAACTGAAAAAGCTGTTCATGTGACCGATCTAACCAATCAAAACTGAGACACATCAAGTCCGCAAGCTGTCGACTTACTAAACTAAGTACTTGAAAGTCCCCAATTACTGAAAGGGCTGCACCGCAAGGAATGTAAAGGAGTCACTGCAAGTGCTGTCGTTGTGCGCCTTTTTTCAATTCCCTGCAACTATGAGGCAGCTTTTCCCAAAACTAAGCACCACGAACGGAACAAAAAGTTATTCTGCAAGACAAAAATTTAATATTAAACTTAGTTAAAAAATGTGTATATTTCTTTACAAAGTAAATGCTCTACTAAAATACAAGCAACGTACATAAATGCAAACACTAAAGAAAACGCAAAATACTTAACAACTTAATAAATGCAAAAATACAGCCTTTTTGAGAGACACAACCAAGCAAAACTGTAGTCGTAGATTCCTTGGATTTTTTTTAAATGCAATTCGTTTCAATTTGTCCATCGCCACTTTTTGTCCTAAAAAAAAAGGCCTATTAATCAGCGATCAAAAATAGAGCCGGCTTCTCTAGATGCTCCTTCCAGACGTTTGAGAAGTTTGCCATTGTCATGCCGTCGATTACACGATGATCAGCCGTCCAACTGACGTTCATTATGTGTGCCTTTACTACCTCACCCTTGTCGTTGAAGCGTGGCACAACCTTAGTCCTGCCCATCGCGCCTATAGATACCTGCGGAGCCATGATGCATGGATGGGTGTAGGTTCCGCCGACCTGCAGACAAAAAAAAAAACTCGCATTAGAAAGTTGGTTGTGTTTCTTCAACTTTGACTTACAGCTCCAATATTCGACAGCGAGAAGGTTCCATTGGCGAAATCTTCCGGTCGCAGTGATCCCGACCGTCCTTTCTCAACCAAAGCGTGCAAGTCCCTCGCGATCTGTAGAATTGATTTCGCCTGGCAGTTCTTGATGTTCGGCACAACCAATCCTTGCGGTGTGTCAATGGCAACACTGATATTGTGGGCGCCCTTGTAGATGACAGCTTCATTTTCCCCATCCAACGAGCTATTGATGATTGGGAACTTTGTGAGTGCGATCGAAGCAGCCTTGATGCAGAATGGCATGAAGGTGAGCTTGGGGATGCCCAGCTTAATGGCGACATCCTTCAATTGGTCACGAAACTTAACGAGTTGCGTCATATCGATCTCATCGCTATACGCAAAGTGAGGGATTTTAAGGGACTCCGACATGGACTTAAACATCGCCTTGCGAACACCCTTCAACGTTTCTGTGCGATCGGCGGGTGGAGGAGTTGAGGTGTTGCTGGCAGCTGCAGCCTTTGCTAAAGTTGGATGAGGAATATTGGTGCCTGGTGGGACTTGTCCCAGAAATTCCATGACGTCGCCTTTTAGAATTCGATTGCCACGTCCAGTGGGCGGCACTTTCAACAAGTCAACATTATGCTCCTTTGCTATTCTACGAACGGCAGGAGTTGCCAGGGCGATCAGTCTTTCAGTAGAGTCAGGTGTAGTCTCTGGTGCTGACTCAGATTTGGCTACCTTCTCTATCGTAGGTTTCTCATCCTCGCTGTCACTTGACGATGAATCGCTTGTTTCACCATCCTCCTCCTCAACCTCAAAATCCAGAAGTGGATTACCCACTAAGGCGATTCCGTCGATCTTGTGATGGAGCTTTGTGACCTTGCCATCGTAACGACTGGTGATTGTTACCGACGCCTTGTCGGACTGTACCTCGCATATGTCCTGGAATTGTTCAACAGTGTCGCCAACTTTTACAAACCTGGAAGGAATAGGATTTTTTAGTCGTTAATTGAGAAATTTTTTTATAAACTTACCATTCTTTGACTGTCACTTCACGAATTCCCTCGCCAATATCGCTGAGTTTAAACGAAATTACTTTCTCTAGGCATGGTGATAGATGGAATGAACGAAACTGACCGGAGGGGAACTGAAAAGAAGGAATATGTTGTGAGAAAGTTTCTTAATTCAATAGACAATTTTTGAGCTTTCAACCAATGGCTGAACTAGATCGCAAATCATTTAAATTCTGTAAGCAAAAATACCTAATTAATACATCACTAGGCGGTATTTTTTTAGCTTCGATCTCAGCAAAGCAAAGTGAAGTACGATTTTCAGCACGCGATAACAACAACTCTACTGTGAGTCTCGAAGTGTCAAGTAGAGCGCAGTTGTTATAATTGTGAGCTGAAAATCCTACTTCGCTTTGCTTTGCTTTGCTTAGCTTTGCTGAGATCGAAGCTCAAAAAACAGGCCTACTTATGATTGGTTTATTTGACGTTAGGTATGGGGGAGTGCCTGCGTTCCACTGATCGCTAGATGACTAGCGACATGTCAAAAGAAGTTGACATTTCACCGTTTGCGCTAGAACTTTAGATTAAATTTCCCTAAAAGAGATGTTTCTCAATCTAGCGGGTAGAGTAAAAAGAGGAGGAAAAGAAAATAACTGTCAAAGTTATTTAAAGCAAACAAATTTGGAAAATCAATGAAAATTGCAATGAATTCAAATTCAAAATCGAAGTCAGGAAAAAAACTGAATGTAAGTAATATTTGTTCCGCTGTGTCTATCTGCAACTGGGAAATGATGTGACGACTAGCTTGCAATGCAATTGAATGCGGCATGCATTTGCTTGATGTAAACATTCATCTTACTGGTACGTTATTTTGTAAAGAAATACCTTCAAGATAGGGCGTAATATCTACTTAGTGTCCAAGCTACATTTCACGCAAAAATGGCGAAATTTTAAATACCTACAAAATTATTATTAGTAATCGTATACCAAGTGGTCATAAAATGCCAATTTCTGACAGTTTTCCTGTCAAAATATGGTCATACAATGTAATGGGCACATATCATATGCTCCAGTGACCTAAATGCCACACATGACTTGGCTGATTTTGACAGATAAAAATGCCCAAATATCACATAGTGTAATCGGGCATAAGCACGAATGCCAGCATAAAGCCCTATATGCCGGTATGCACTTTATTGAAATTTCGTTATGGCATTCTGGCATTTTTAATAGGACGAGAATTATTTTGTTTGTCATCGGTGTTCCAACTTCTACTTTTTGCACTGTTTTTCTTTGCGGCATTACCCTAGTTTAACATTTGGAATTAATAACAAATGCCTTAAATGGCCATCAAGGCAATTACGACCATATTGGTAATTTTGGTCATATAGTCTAATATACAGTTTAGATACTCCAGATATTTGGTCATTTGACAGCTACTCTGGTCATTTGCCTGTTGGCATTCATATGCATTATAGGCATACAGTCTAATCTTAGCTTAAGTCCCAGTAAGTTCGACCATTTTTTCCCAACCAAAGCAATTGACAGCTGGTCAATCCCAATCTTACCAAATTTATGAAGTCGGAAAAAAAAGACGATTACAAAAACATGTAACAACCGCATTACACTCTAAAATGATTAATAACAATTTGTGGATGTGGTTGACTTGGAATTAATATCAACCAAATTATAACCCACTTATCTAGTAGGGTAACTAGCCACAGCCATAGATAATGCGTATGCGAACGACAAAAAATGCGTACAAAGGTTGTAGTTAATCGAGTTTCCCAAAAGGAAATTGTGTATCCAATAGTTATGAGTGTCGTGCTTGTGTTTTCCAAATATAGAACTGATTAACAACGGAGACCACAATTGATATTTACTTATTAATAATGTGTTGCACGCATGTGGATACGAAGATATCTGATTGAAGGCAGGAGCAAACATTTTCGTTAGGGAAATCTTATACTAAGTATAAGACAGCTGCACGCCGTAGGCGGTACACATATCTGTACTTTTTCCAATCCTAGTCCAACTAATTTGACAATCCCTTTATGTATCACCTTGGAAGTGACATTGAACGTCACTTTGCTCTATATTTTGTGACTACAGTTTCCCGTCGCTCTTGATACGCTTTATTCTTAAAGTCCGACGTCCGACTGTAGCTGACTTTAAGACTACCAGATAAAGTGTCCTGTAGATTAAAATTTTTGGAATACAAGCTGCCACACAACGTACCCATGACATTCAAATAAACTGTCAAAGAGCCTCTCTTAGTTGGTATACCTACCTAAAATTTTAAAAAACAGTATAACAAAATTGGCAAGTTCCAATAATTTTCTGTGTGGTTTATTAATTAAACAAAATTCACAGAAGCGAACCACAAAATTGCTGACGAAGTGTGTCAATAATTATGTTTTCCATTAATCGAATCTCGAATATACCTAATTTTTTTGTCCGGGACCGAGTTTTCTCTCGACGGCCCTGCTTAAAACCTTTTTGAAAAATTATCTGGGGTCGAATCGCCACTTCCGTGAACGAGCTATACGTTCACGGAATTAAGTTGATTTTACATGTGAAATGTATGTATGTATGTACTTTATTGAGATTTTTGTTTTTGTACACTTTTATTTCTTAATTCTATGCATAACAGTCTCTTGATTACTTATTTTTATTTTGCCGACTTAGAATTGGTCAGGCTATACAAATTATATATTAATTTTGTTTTGTTTTAAAGCACATTACGGTTTTTAAGACTGGGTCTTTTCATTTTATTTTAATTACGTCCACTCAACCAGACGATTTCTAATTTGAAACTTAACCTATAACAAATGAAAGATGGATAGCAAGAGAGGAAGGTCGAGAAATGAGAACACCAGATAGGAACACCTATAGATGTCTCTATCAAAATCACTGTCAGTGAGCGAGTGGAATGGAGGAGAACCCAAAAAGAAAAAACTTAAGTACAGTAGGGTCCACTTGTATACTTGACTTTTTTGTTAACAGTCATCACATTTAAAGGTTCTATGAGATTGTTCTCAATTTTTGTATGGCTACTTTGTATTATTAATTTCTTACAATCTTTTTGAATGTATCGTTTTAGTTTTACCTTAGCATTATGGTTTTGTGCTCATTACTTAATTATATCAGGCTTTAAGTAGTTACAGTCTTATTATTAGTAATGTATTGTTATACAATTTTCACAATAGAGTTAAGATTTTATGTCTTGGACATAGCTATCTCCTTACTTATATTTAGGTAGTTACATTTGTATAGAAGCTTAAGCTGTAATTTATTAATACTTAATGGCTAATTTAATTGTACATGTAGGTATTCAATGACATTTCTTTGTCTTCTTTTTTTTTTTTTTTTTGTTTTTTTTTTGTTTTTGTTGTATTTAAGGCAGTTTAGGAAATGAGTTGCTTAGCCTCTGTAGGTGTTAGGCAGTTGTTTTTTATAAAAGGAAGAAGTGAGCAAGTGGTCATTATCAGGGATTTGGAAAAAACTATTGGAGCCCTCATTGACTATACTGATAGGGGACATGTAGTACCTGTCGCCAATGGACCAGTTGATATTATTTGTATATATGTTGCGGAGGATAGGGTTGTCGTGACTTTGTAATGCTGATATTCTTCTTTTTGCCAGGAAAATTAGATAGTCAAGCAAAGGACATATACGAGAGTCTTCATAGATTATCTTATTGCTGTACCATTTTCCGGATGGCCTACGTTTTTTATTTATGCATTTCCTAATAATATACCGTTCAAATCTGTGGAGTTCAAGTACAACATTAGGAGTGATTTGGAACCAGGTAAGAAATCCATAGGATATAAGGGGCCGGATTAGCGTTTTATACATAAGAAGCTTAGTTCTGCTTTCAACATGCCTAGAATTAAGTAACGTTTTGAGCTTCGCAGCCGCAGCTCTGCTGTTGTTCAAGGCTTTTCTTGCATGCGGATTCATTTTGAGTCTTTCATGCAAATTGATACCTAGGTATTTAATGGACTTTTTTAATGGGATTTGGTTGCCCAAGATAGAAAGATTTAGATAGCGACTCTCTCGTACTGCAAGGTGATGACCTCTACCAGATGCATTGCGAAAGCAGATTAACTCACATTTACTCTGATTCAGTGCAATTCCCCATTTTTTGTAATAAGGAATTACCACGTTTAGATGCGATGTGATTGCATTTAGGGCTACATGCGGCCTCTCACTGGGGCTGAATAGAATGGTGTCATCTGCATACAGAATGGCTTCCGACCTAAGATGGTGAATTGGGAAGTCATACAGAAATAGGTTAAAGAGGAGGGGACCAAGGATTGAGCCTTGGGGGACACCTGCATTAATAGCGATGGGGGAGGAGATTTCATTTTCAAAGTGGACTGCGAGACTGCGGTCAGAAAGAAAGTTTTGAATTAATTTAATAAGAAATGAAGGTAGGTTTAGCTGGTTGAGTTTAAAGATTAGGCCCATATGCCAAACAGAATCAAATGCTTTCCTTAAATCCAAGGCACACGCAACAGTACAGTTTTTTTTCCTTAGGTTGTTTAAGGTTTTGTCCTGGAGATAAAGAAGAGCATGCTCAGTGGAGTGGCCCTGTTTAAATCCAAATTGTTGGGCTTGTATTGGGTTAGATTGATCGAAGAAATTAAGAATTTTGGAAAGAATTATTTTTTCAAGAATTTTACCTAAGTTGGATAGAAGAGAAATTGGCCGGAAATTGTCTATTGTATTGGGAGTGTTGTTTTTTTTTATCGGGATTAGTTTAGCTTTTTTCCATTTTACTGGGAAGTAGCAATTATTAAGACAATTATTCAGCAATGGTGTTAGAAATTTGGCTAAGGTAACTTTTGCTTTTCGCAAGATGAAATTGGGAATTTTGTCTGGACCAGCAGATTTTTTATTGTTCAGTGACGCTATAATTGACTCTACAACACTGGATGAGGCAAAACGTTCATCGTTAGTATCGTCAGATCTATTTAACGATGAGAAATTTGAGATTTGAAGGTTTTCGTTCCAAATTGAGAAAGAGCTATAGAAAGTTGTAACTTCTAGAGAAGATTCGGGGTAGGTATGTGGAATTTTTAGTGAGTACAAATCAGTGTAGAAGGATCCAAAAGCATCCGTTTTATCAGAGGGGGAGATGAAGGTCCTGTCACCAAGCGATAGGACATCGTTCATTGTGCCCGAGTTCCTTTTTCGTCCAGTGATTTGATCGATCACTTTGAATACATTTGAGGAAGGTTTAAGACTGCTCAATTTCTTTCTGAATTCTTCATTTAGTTCTAATCGGATCTTATCTTTAATGATTTTACTAAGGCAATGTATGCGAGCAGATAACTCAGTATATGGCTGATTAATGCGATCCCCAAAGTGGTGGAAAATTCTTTTAAGTTTTTGTTTCCAGGCTTTCCGCGTTTTTAATAAATTTAGAGTTCCTTGTGTTATATTAAACCAATTTTCCCGAAAAGAAGTTTTTTTACTATGAATATTCATACAGGTGGTTATTGTTGCGGTAAGCGTCTCAATAATATTATCTATTTCAAGGTTAGTCAAATTTCTGGTCTTAGGAATTTCAATGTTGGAAAGCTTAGAGCAAAGCGAGCGGTTGAAAGCAGGCCAATTGGTGTTTTTAAAACTCACAGAAGGTTGAGGCAAGTTTGGGATCACACAACTTCGCTCAACTTTGATATTCATGAAGACAGAAAAATGATCCGAAATTAAATCTAGAGTCAAACACGCTATGTTGTTGTCGCATCTGAGGTTAGAGGAGATGATATAAAAGTCAATATGGGATCCTGAGCTAGGCCGAGTTGGGCCCTGAGCCGCTACAATGTCTAGATCTAGAAAGTGATTGTCTTGGAACCATGAGGTTAATACAGAGCCATTTTGATTTGTGACTGAGTCACCCCAAAGGGGATGTCTAGAATTAAAATCTCCGCCAATTATGATGGAGTCAAAGGACTGTAAAGAAGTGAGAAGGCTGTCCAGAGCAGAAGGCAACATGGGACCAGCATTGCAAGGAACATATATTGAGACAAGTGCTAAGGATCTGGCAGTGCGTTGTGAATTTATGGGGATGGAAGCTACGGTTGCTGAGATTAGATTGTTTGTAAAGTGTTTTTGGTCAAACCGAATAGAATTTTTCACTAGGATTCCTGTTCCTCGACCCTCATTATTTCTAATCATATCGTATTTATTATTAAAACGACATTTTGTGCTGTTTTTCGAAAGGCGAGTTTCTTGCAATAAGATCGCAGTTGGGGAGGTATCTTTTAATAGAAGGTCAATTTCTATTTGCTTTTCTTTGGATAGGGAGTTGACGTTGGAGCTGATAAAGTTCAGATTCATATCGAGGAGGGGGAGAGAGATGCAATAAAGCATAGGTATGCACCCGGTTTTTGGGATTCATCCATTTTTTTATAGTTAGGCCAAAAGCCTCTGATTTTTGCAATTAGGCTAGCTATTGGCAAACCAAACAGTCTATTAGATTCATCCATAAAATCTGATATGTCATTTTTAGGAAGTTCCGGGGGGAAAGAGGGGATTTCCTGAGTATTAGTACCTTTTTTGTGGCCTCTCACGGTGTCCGCAAAAGACATGACATTTCCTTGGTTACTGTTAGCCAAGTTTACCATTGGGCCCTGAAAAGTGTATCTATTATTTTTGGCTTCGGCTAAAGCTTCTTTTTTTTTTTTGAGAAATGCTACTCTGTTTGGGCAGCCTCTGAAGCTAGCGGGATGGCCTTCCGACTGGCAATTAACACAGGATGCCACTGATGTTTCCGTTTTTTTGCTTTCACACGCTCCAACGTCATGGTCTTTAAGACATTTAACGCATCTAATTCGGAAGCTACAGTAGAAGGCCATGTGGCCGAATCTTTGACACCGGTAGCACTGCTTACATGTGAAAGAAAAATAAATTCCGTCACGTAATGCTCGTTCACGGACGACGTGATTCGAACCCTGTTTTCATCCCCTTTCGCTTACAGCGACCGGGATTCAAAAGTGCCAACACTTTGCCACATGTTTTACTTAATTCAATGTTCCGCTCGCTTAATTTTAAGACGATCACTTATTCCACATGTGCGATTGTTATCACTACCGATAATCAAGAAAAACCTTCGTGATTGTACTAACTAACAAAAGGCAAATTAAAAAGGCATGCATGCTAATACCTCATAGGTCTTAGCTATCATATACAACACATACACAAAATACAGCTACATAGAATTACTTTGAAAACAAATTCACTTATCTGCAAGCCGCCGTCATTAAAATGCGCTTATGTTAAGTTGTGTTTGTCAATAGCCGCTTAAGAGGTTAAGGCCAATAAATGCATAAAAACCACACACACTCAGCCTAAGAAAACACCTGATAAATATTCCTCCTCAAAATGGACTTCAGATATTTATTTAAAAAATAAATACAACAACTCGTATAAGTAGATGCACGTATTTACTACACATATACACTCGAGAAACACACCCCCAATGAATTCGGAAAAATCCAAATATTATAAGTGTAAACACGTGTTGTGCATATTTCTATTGTAAACAACAACAAAGACTCTATACAAACGACTAATATTATTGCCCAAGGTTATTGAGTAAATTTCTCGTTGTGTGATCTTCAGTTCTGCCACTTTTCTTAATAATTTTCACTTGGGTTTTTTTGACGAAATAAATTGCATATTAACTAATAAGCGTATAATATTTCGTGAGTTTTTCTTGTTTGTTGACATTTTTGTCAACTTTTCTTTTGGCAATTTTTCTTTCTTACAAAAGATTTAATTACAATCCCCTAACATGTTCCCTTCCTTGCTTCATCTTTATAACAAAATTTTTCTATTCAACAAAAACAAAACACATATTTTTGTTACATTTTTATACACGCTCTTTTCGGTTAGTGGCAACACTGGAGATCTCTCTTCGAAAAGAGAACACATTCACTACACACGCACTGCCACACATTATGTAATCTTTTCGTACACGGCAACATAATAATTGATTTGATTTAAATTTTTCTATGGACAATTTTTTTGCGCACTTACACTTGCGACTGAAGTAAGTTGACGTGGAAGGTAATTCTTCAGGATCGTTGCACTGTTTTTCAAAAGATGGGATGCCATTTGCAATGAAATTAAACCACCAATAACCTTAAAATAAACTTAAGATTGTTATTTTGACACACAGGTTAGACAAGGCAATGAACGACACCTAAAGTAAAACAACAAGTCCGCCGGTTAAGAGAGTCAGCAACCAACTGAAAATATATTGCTAAATTTATTGGAGGAATCGTCGCAATCGCAATCTTTACAGAATGAGATCTCGGTTTGGCAGGTGACAGATAATCATTATTTTGCGAGGGCGATCAAATTCGATGAGATTTTTATGTGAAGATATTGTAATTCGTACTGGTTTAACATAAAATATTTTCATAAAGTATATCCATTTCGAGTGATCAAGAAGTTTTTTGTTTTCATATGCATAGATCGAAATCGAAAGAAAGAAAGATCGTTTGTCTCTCTTGGTAAAGAGAAACGAACAATTTGCATCTTCTAGTTCTAGTACAATCTAAAAATGAATTTGAAGTAAAGGTGCCAGCAGACAAAAATGACTAAAAACGTTGAACTAGGTGGGTGTTTTAGGGTGATCTTTTGAGCTATATTCAAACTTCTCTTGTAATGTATTTAAATATGAGGACTGAAGGTTTATTAGATCACTTAAAAATTATTAGCGTAATGTGATGAAAAGAACTCGAAATAATGGAATAAATCATTTTGGTACCAATAAAAAATCACAAAACCATTCTACCTAAAATAACAAAACAGCAAATAAAAACTTTTTAGAAAAAAAAAAATAGAGCCGCTACCCAAATGAATGCGGGGAAAGTTTTCACGAGCTGTCAAATTTTGAATAGACAGAGTTTAATATTTCGAACACAATTATATAGATTTCGAGAGATATTCGAATTAGACCACCAGTGTCGGGTCTCTTTTCGTCTTCGAAGACAATTAAATGCAGTGCAAAAGTAAGGGCCTAAAGAATTGACTTCAAGTTATATGCAAAAGCAAAACTTATCTTAGAGCTTTATATTTCCTCAAACATTTTTAATTGAAGCAGGGGCTAAATTACAATACCATCGATCGAAATGAATAAAAAAGAGTCCGTAAATCGATATCACTAATGGAAGACAACAGAAATAAGCAGAAACTTGCAATAAGCTTCCTCAGCGAAGTGAATTTTGTTGAAGAAAATAGACGTGATCCTATTTGTTACAATGATTGAAGGTTATCTTACACCTTATCATGATCCGTAACTGTCACTGTTACTGGCAAGGAAATGGCAAAACACCGATGACAGAAGCTCCATCTCTTGATTACCTATGAAAAGTTTGACGTTTTGATAACGTATTGCTGCCTAACTGATATTGTAATTCGTCGCCTAATTTTTGTTTAAAATAACTACTCCTTGACCAAACACATTCAAATTTAATCTAAGCCTAAGGCCTAGAATGCTGTTCCAGGAAAGCTAAAGCGCCTCTCGAATATTACTCTCCACCACTTCGCTTAATTTTGACAGTGTAAGTTCCGTGAAAAAAAATAACTTTGTTCGTAAAGTTGCTTGACTTGCTACTGTTAATTTGCTTTCGTTTGAAATTTTGTTGCGAATACCGAAATTCTCTCTGATCTGTCAAAATCTAGCTATGGAAAAATGTATTTTGCATTAATACGCTTACCTAAATTCTGTAAAGATTTTTCGTACAGTGGCTAACAAATTTAGCTTGAACTGCGTACTGCTTGGCTTAACCGCTTTGCTTAGTTTTATCTTTGGAGACATTTTTGTATGGGGGATTAATTTAAGCGCGAGCAGCATACTAGGCTTAAACGACAAAAAAGGCAGTGACTAGTGTGCTGGACTTCCGAAGAGTCCTAAATTCAACCCTCGGAAAATAGAATTTACTCTTTAAAGTTCTTTTTACATTCCAACCCTAAAATGTTAATCAATGTTTTCCAACAGTTGATATTTTTCGGTCGGTTGCACGCAATTTAGTATTTTCGAAATTCAAAGTCGCAAATGCTACTTAACTTAGAATCTGAGTGGGCTTTGTATTGATGTAAAAGGAATAACTAAATATTAACAACACTTAGGACAGAGGCAAAATGTCACACTTCTCTGATTCACCACCAAAAGTAACCAGTAATTCCAAAGTATTTGCATTTGCGTAGCTATACACACTTTGCTGATATATTTACCTTGGTTCTAGAAAGCACCAGTTCAGAGCCCCAACTAACAGTGAAAGCATTCAAAATTTACATTATAACCACCTATATTTAGCTAACAAATTTTTAAACACAAACACCATCCAAATTCACTTCCAACCCTAGGTCTGTGCATGTAAATCGCTTTCAAACTCTCTTCTAATGCCAAAGCATATGATTACAAAGAGTATTTGAGTGTGATTCTGATTTTAACATTTAACCGCGGCCAAGATAACCAAACCACAGAACTCGATCGACTCTTTGAAAGTCTACCCCTATATAAATACTCCTCAGTTGAGTGAGTGCAGTAGTTCAATATACAACTCGCAGCCTTGCTATACACGTTGTCGTGACTGTAGTTTGCGTCTGGGTTAGAACGTTGCGTGCATCAAATACAAAATTGTTTTATTATACAATTCTCGTCGTACAAATTCTTTAATAAGTTTCAAGTTCATTTTAAAACCTAAGGTGAGTGCAGTGAAAATCGTTTTATTACTTGCCATCTCGCGAAGGAATCTATCGGGCGCTCTTTGGGTTTCATCTACAGCTACATATCGCATTTATGCAGCATCACAGTATTTTTTTTTGTCTTGTAACAACCTAACCTGTCATACCTGCTTCAAGATACACCATGTCGTTTATGCTCTCTGCAAAGTATATGGCAGCTACGGATACATGTCTGCCATCTTAAATATGTGGTATATACTAGAACTTTTTACGAGTGAATCCACCAGCAAAAACGATTTTATGCGCACAAAATAAGAACAAAAACAACAAAAAAGACGAGTGGTTCTACCGGTTGATTTTTGTTTCTAACTTTTGAGTTTCATGCGAGGTTGTGTTTATAAACACAACGCAGCGTAGTAATAACAAATTTAAATTTGCGGAAGCTTACAACTCCCGAAAATGTATGGAAACTACTAAAATTAAAAAATGTTTATTGGTAGGGCCCTACACGTTTCTGATAGAGTTCTGGTCTTTTCATGGGGCGGGAAAAAATGAAAAAGTCTAGAATTTCATCAGCATTTTGTTATACACGTAGATAGTGCAGTAATAGTTCGCAATTTCGCCTCGTGATTGATTTGATTTGATGTGTAACTTATTTTTGTTTTGATATAAATCGTCGATGACTTCAATGAGCGTGTAAATAAATACAAGGATTTTGAGGTGGCATATCAGTCGCCCTGTAACCTGTCATAGACGTAGGTTAGGTACGCTCTTTGCCGGCACCATGACCATCCCTTACTGCGTATGAAATATTTATATAGCCTTATAAATAATCGATTTTGTTCTTCCACTCAGAGCAGGGCGTTCCAAAATGGTTTTGCCAAAACAAATTCGGTTGACCAGCGAGTCATGAAATGTTAATGTTTGGTAAGCCAGGTGTATGCTTGGTTTAAGTAAAAGAAACTCAAAATAAATGTCAGGCAATATTGTGACATAATATACAGAATTGAAGAAAGACGTAGCTAGGTGCTTTAGGTATATCATGTGTAAATTACTGCTTTCGTTGGTGTTCGCATTACGTTGGTCCATCAATCAATTTCAAAGTTATATGGGAGCAGGTCTATTTTTATTTAGAAACTGTGAGACATATGCCTTCCGATATGGTTGTAATATCCCCCGAATTTAAAAACGGAAGCTAAAAACAACTCGTCTATTTTTAAAATCAGAAACATGATTTTAATGGTTTTCAAGTTTTTTTTATGTTATTTTACGAGGAGTTAGGAAGGGGCAGCCCTTATTGGTTGCAGCAAGAAAAGATTGAAAATTTATTTGCGTCAAAGAAGAAAATTATTTTGAATAACAGCTTTATGCCTGTTTTTTTCGAACTTGCTTCAAACTCAGCAGAGTAAAGTAAAGTGGAATTTTCAGCATGTAATTACAACAACTACGCTGTACTTGACACTTCGAGGACTATAGTAGTTGTTTTAGGGCCGTTTTATTGACTATTGTTCAACTTCCCGATAACTCCGGCCGTCATTTTCGTTGTGGGCCAAGCATACTTGGTTTACTTTTTAATCTTTGTCTATGGTTTTCGTTTTAAAGAGTAGATCTCCATATAAAAATTAAATAGGTTTTGAGGGAATTTAGCTTTCGCCAAAAAACTGTTTGCAACAGTTCCTAGCGCAAGTTTTTTACATGCTTAATTTGCACGATCTATCGAACAAAAGAGTCACGAACTTAATAAAATATACAATAAATTCCAACTCGTTCGCGATGCACAATATACCTTCTCCAGATGCACGGCAACGAATTCATTATAAGACGGAGCCCCAGCATTGTCGTCCACTTTGTGAGACGGAAACGGTAGATAAAGTAATGGTTGTCCCATTTTTCAAGTCCATCTCCGTGGTATTAGCTTGTATTGCCGTCTCTCAAAGACTAAATTCTCCTCCTCTCCATCCTCTTCACTGCTCGACTGATAATAATTGCTTTCGTCACTTGATTTAAATAGCTAGCAGTCAAAAACCGAAAAAAAAAAAAATTTGTACATAAAATCAAGTTTGCTGTCCTAGCTTCTGCTATTTCCGGGAGTTGAGCGAACCCAAAGTGGACCAACTTTCGGTTTTCTCAACTCTGGAATATCCGAAATTGAGCGAGTCAACTTCGAGTAAATGAAAGCAAATTCTCTAGTTCAAAATAAAAATCCCCAAGTTGTGTTCAGCTTCGAGTGAATAAAACCGGCTTTAATTGCGTAATTTCCTACTTAACTTTGCTTTGCTGAAAACGAAACACGCCAATAAACACGCCCGCCTTTTGTATTATTCGTTTGTTTCGATAATTTCTGAAAATCAAAATGAAACGAACCAACGTGTGTTCCATGAGAATAAAACTGAGCGTACACACGAGCAATGGGGAGTCAAACTGTCTTGACGCGCACTTTACTCCAACCACGTGCAGTGATGTGTACCTATGTGGGAACCTACAATCGAAGCACTAGTTTACTAAAGGTTCAATCATAATAGGCTTGAGTCAAAAACTACCCATAATCTACCAGCCTCTCATACGTTTGACTGAAGTGGATTCTTTGGAGTGCCCGAAATCAACTCAACTAGTCTTCCTAATGTACACAAAGTCACCTATATTCTATAAGACATCATTATCAACGGCTACTGTCGGAATTTTTCGCATATTGGGAACCCACCTAAACATTTACTGTTGAGTTAGACCTTAAGATCAGGGAGGTTATCTAAAAGTGAAACCTGTCGAATGTGAATCTTCTTCCATGTTGTATTATCAGGAAACTGATTTATATATATTTTCTCGAGGACAAAAGATTAATTCCCATCACATTTATACTCGTGTTTCATAAGCTTGAACTATTTGCCCAAACAGCAACGCTACAAAATGCTGTCTAATCATTTGTGGTCTGAGTACAATAAGTCACAGCAAAAGTTTGACAAGAAATTATGGAATTGACTCTAGATATATGTAAGAGAACCTTGCATCAAAAAAAAAAAAACTCTTTTGACCTGCCGCCTTTTTGCACCAAACGCACTATAGTGTCGGAGACATATTTTGCTATAACGGCCTTATTTTTAGTCGCAACTGCTTCGGTTGTACACCAAAAGATTGCTTTTTTTATTGAAACTATCAGTGGAAAAAGCCGTCAGGCTAAAAACATGGACTTGCCCCCTTTTGATGCAATGATGTGATAGGACAATATCGAAATTACTGTATTGTTGAGCGTTTTTATTCTAATTCGGATCTCTCTCTCATCTCGGGCATGAAGATGCGTGTATGACGATGTAAATGTCGCAATAAATAGGCACATTCAAAAATCTATTTGTCTTAAGTCTTTAAGATCTATCCCGACTGCAGTTTGGCTGAACGTGAAAACTTTGACTACGTCAGTCACACATACGAAATGTCAACTCAGTACTCACTATTCTGATAATGTCCTGAAATTTGTATCAATTAAGAAAAATGGCCGACAAAATTACATAACTTGACACACATTTTGTGGTGGAATTTGACTATTCACTATTGAGCATATCAGTCTTCCCCCGTCTAAGGTTTGCGTGAATTATATACAACCAAACAATTATAGAACCGATCACAACTTTATCTGTCAATGACTACATATAGCAAAACTTTAATGAAATTCTCTGATTCACTGTACCTTGCAGATTTATCAGCACAATAAGTTGCACACACACTCCTGTAATTCCAAGCCACGATTGTATGCACTGTCAGCTGTTGTCAATTTTATTACTACAATTTTATCGCTACCCACCTCATTATAGGCTCTGTCGCTGTCATCCATCATGAATGAATATGATTCTGCTCTGCGGTATACCATCTGACACACCCCCTCCTTTGACCATCCGAAGTTTCTGGGCGGCATACCCATTTCACGTAATGGCATTCCCTTACGAGCATGCCTTATCTAACCTCACTTAACTTTTCTATTGTGGTTTGTCCAATTGGACATTATTTGGGAGTTTTTTTTTTCGGTAAAAATTAGAACCCTACTTACTGATAACGATAAGCAAGCTCCCCCCAGGTTGGGCTTATCACCTTGTTGTGATTTAAATTGCCATTGACAGCGAATAGCTGTTAACGATAGTCTGCTTGATCATTGTTTCAAATCTGTGCGCACTCGCGTGTGCAGACTGTAGAGCGACGCTTCATAAGCATTGTGAGTAGCTGATATGAATCGAGCTTTGGGTTTTGAGGGATCTTGTTGTCGATTTGTTTCAGTTGATTGCTGATTGCACGTGTTTGCTGTTGATATTGCGTTAAAGTTAAACATTAATTTTAATTTTTTTTTTAGAGCTATTTACGATGCCTGGAAATAAATCTTACAAAACACCAGATGACTTTATCAGTCCTGCATTGCCCTCAAGATGTACCTGGACAGCAAACGCTGACAAAAAGCTGTCACCTCATTCGTGCAAGGAAATGTAAGTATACAGCTATGTTTTGGTTATGTGTGATTTTGATTATTTTATAGTTTAACAATAACTGGTTTGCAATTTGCTACTGTTCCACAAATTAAATATAATGTCGACATACCTTAACCCCATTTGGCGGTAAATGTATAATAAGTATTTTTCCATTGGTTTCACTCGGGGATCCACTCATTCTGAAATCCAATGGAACAACAAAACTGCTTCTAAAAGAATCTACGGCTACGGCTGCTCACTGCTGACTTGTATAAAATACATAAATTCCACTTGTGTGAGTGCTTCTTGAGTTGATTCTGACTTCAAATCGAGAAGTGAAATTCTCTTCTCAGAATCACCAGTAGGTATTTTTTGTACCAACGGAACGGTTTCGGAAGTGATTTTTCCGATTCCGGACTCTCTCGGACGCTTCTCTTTGCCCAAATGGAAAACAAAAATATACTTTTTCAGCACAGCAATATCCCGCAGGTAGCATGCTACCAGGGGTCGCATCACGTCGCCCGTGAACGAGCATTACGTGACGGAATTTGTTTTTTATTCACATGTAAAATCAACCTAGTTCCCTGAACGTAACAAGTGGCGATCTACCCCACATGGAGCAGACTTGTGTACCCCTTAACCCTCCCAAGCATAGGTTTTTACCAACGGTTCGTTTCTCGTTCGTTCCAACGGTTCGTTCGGTTCTTCAATTCATATTGAAGCTACCGTCTAAGGAAATAAATTTATTCATTCCAAAGAAAAGGCACTTGACGATTTCAAGCAAATTAATTAGCAGCTCTCCCAACTTTAATTACGTGATACAAGTGGGAGCAGTATTTCAGTGGATAGTGTGCTGGACTACTGAGCGATATTTGAAATAGACGTCACTTAAATGTCATAAATCTCAAATTCACGTTTTTTTTTCGTTTAAACGAATAGCGTTTTTCATTGGGGACGTTCAAGTATCTATTTTAGTAAGTCTGACAGCTCTCTCACTTATGTGGTTTTCCATTGGGACAAAAAATCAATTTTTTTTTCGATTCGGAGCACTTTTTGCAGATCTCGATAATTTTTCAGATTTACACATACTGCCACAAATACCCACAGCTGTTTTACGTCATTGCAAGAAGTTTGCTTTGAAAACAAATGCGCAAAGTTTCGTAAAAAATAATATAACGAAATACATAAATAGCAATGGATATAACTTTGGAGGAATTATTATCTTTATTATCTTCCTCATCATCTGGAAACTACGAATCACCGAAACTACTCCATTTGTGTCTACAACAGGGGAAACATATTTCAAGTCGATATCTATAGCAGATTTTTGCAAAAGCGAATGCAATTTGAACAGCTGATTTTGCTGTCAAATACGCACTAATCCATTCACAAAAGCAGATCAATTTCGTTGCACGTTCCATGAACAGCGATAAATCTGAGATCTGAAAAAGATTTTTAGTGGTCCCAATGGAAAACGACATAAGTGTATCTTGGTTTTGATTGGGGGAAATCGGTCAAATGAGCAGCTGTTTCAGTTGACGTTTATGGATTGGTAGCCGACGAATCTAGTCAGGAAATTCGTGACTGAGTACTAAGTTGACAGTTCTCATATGTAGCTGACGCAGAAAAAGTGACGTTTCCGACCAGTCTAGTTTTTGCGTTCAGGTTACATCTCATCCAGACGAATCTAGTCGACTTAAGATAACTAGATTCTTGAATGCGGCCATTAAAGATCCGTGAGAATTGCTCCTAACTTCAAAATTGTTTTTTTTAAAGAAATTCGTTGGAGAAATTTGCAAGCTTAATTGAAAACTTTGTTTTGAACAACGCAACCACATTTCAATCTGTCCTTTTGCTACTCGTAGTGTGTGTTGGTGAGTTCATTGCAATTTCTTGAAAATATACCGGGCACTTCTGAGTTCTGACGTGTTAAGAATTGACCTGGAAGTGCTTTTACTCCTTCAATGAAACAAACAAAACATAAAAAGAGCACTTCTAGATTTGATCTTAGATAGAGAGGGCAGTTCTTTTCTTCAATCGAAAGCGCCATAAGTTAACATGCGTTGTGAAAAAAAAAAACTGGGAGCGGTTTTATTAGATTTATTAGTCTTCAAAAGGAATTCGAAATTCGAGACAATGACCATATAGTTAAGAAACAGAACGCATTTCCGATATTGCAAACTTCTGCCCAAAGCATTCCCGCAATTTTTGGTTAATTTGGTGGGAGAGCCCTCTTACCCTCAAAGAAATATTACATACTGTTTCTGGTCTCGCAAGTTATTTTATTTCAATTGTATTTACATACATAGGTATATATAAGTATTATATATACTTGTATTGCGTCATTTCGTTCCACTTTCCCACAAAAACAATAATCTGTGGTGACGTCCAACGTGCCTTAAAGTACGTTCTGCTTTCGCTTGAAATGGTATTTCCCTTACAATAAAAGCAACAAATCTTGACATACCTACTGCCGTCCGACTTCAACTTCGAAAAGCACAAACTGCGTAAATTCTTTACCACTCGTGGAATGAAATCAAAGATTATGTTTTTTTTTTTTTAAACTTTATACAAAAAGCATGTTTATACTAAAAATAAACCTACACAGTTACCACCAGCAAAGAAATACCTACCTAGTTGATAACAAAGGAATAGGCTGCCGAAATAAGCGATATATTTTTGGGTTGGTAAAGGTCACGTAAACAAGTTCTGAAACTGAATATTAATAATAAAATAGAACAACCTAGGTGATAGCTGATCGGTCTTTAAAGTTGCAACGTTACAACATCTAGGTGGGCTTAATCCAACATTTGTTGAGAAAAATGTAGACCTACGCTGACTTTAAAGAACAACATAAGTGACCTACTCGAATAAGAAGGTTTGTTTTATGTATTTGGAGCGCGTCTTGCTTTGAAATGAAAGCCAATTCAACTTGACATGCATGTCTAGTGCGAATATATTATGAAATGTTGCGTAGAGCTATGTTCTTATAATTGCGTGCTAAAGATTGTACTTCGCATTTGGGTAGAGTATAGGCATTTGGTTAGATGTTCAACGAAGCTAGTGGCCTAGGTCGTTAGGATGTATGTTCATTAGGTGCATTAAAGTCTGATATTACTGGTTACACACATACCCTAAAAGGAATAGGTTTAAAAATAAAGAACCCTACTTATATGAACCTTTCTCTTTCATATCTAGGGGCTCCATATCAACTGACCCAAAACCTTGCGGCTCCACGGACAAAAATGCTCGCACGAAGATCTATCCGAACATACTTGACGTAATAGGATTCACGCCACTGGTGCGATTGAAAAATATTCCCGAATCTATGGGGATTAAGTGTGAGATGTGTAAGTACATTTACAAAATTTAAAAAAAAAAAATTAAAAAGACAACAACTACATTTATCCAGATGCAAAATGCGAATTCCTTAATCCTGGTGGATCGGTGAAGGACCGCATCGGTTTGAGAATGATTGAAGATGCCGAGAAAAAAGGTCTCATCGGGCCCGGATACACTATTATTGAACCTACATCGGGTAACACTGGAATCGGCCTAGCAATGGCGTGCGCAGTTAAAGGGTACAAATGCATCATTGTGATGCCGGAGAAAATGTCCAACGAAAAAGTATACGCCTTGCGTACACTTGGCGCTACAATCATTCGTACACCAACTGAAGCACCCTTTGACTCACCCGAGGGCCTGATCTGTGTCTCACAGAGTCTACAAAAGCAAATCCCCAAATCAATTGTCTTGGATCAATACCGCAATGCAGGCAATCCTCTAGCCCATTACGATGGAACTGGTGCAGAAATTCTCTGGCAATTGGACAACAAAGTCGATATGATTGTTTGTGGTGCCGGAACCGCCGGTACCATCTCAGGTATTGGTCGCAAAATCAAGGAAGAATTGCCCTCGTGTCAGATTGTTGGTGTAGATCCATACGGATCGGTACTGGCTGAACCCGAACTTTTAAACGAAAGTGAAACACAAAGCTATGAAGTCGAGGGTATCGGCTATGACTTTGTGCCAACTGTTATGGATAAATTAGTGGTGGACCATTGGACAAAGACTACGGACAAGGAATCCTTCCAAATGGCACGACGCCTTAACAAGGAGGAGGGAATACTTAGCGGAGGCAGCAGTGGAACAGCAATGGTTGGAGCTTTGAAGTACGCCGCAAATCTCAAAGAGGGCCAACGTTGTGTGGTCGTCCTGCCCGACAGTATCCGGAATTACATGACGAAATTTGTGTCCGACAACTGGATGGAGGCGAGAGACTTCAAGGAAGTGGTTAACGAGCACCAGCACTGGTGGTGGAAACATACGATCTCACAGTTGAAAGTGGCCAAGCCAGTTACCGTAGACTCATCAGCCACAGTTCAGGAGGTCACTCAAGCGCTTAAGACGAATAATGTTAAAGAGGTTACAGTTGTGGAAAATGATGGGTAAGTTTTCCGGGCTTTTATTTGACTTAATAATCTCATATGTATTTCTAGTTCGATTTTGGGTGTGGTCACTCAGGAAACTCTCATCAATCAGATTGTCAGCATGAACCGAAAAAATTCCGATCTTGCAATTAAGGCAATCAACAAGAAACCAATTAAGGTGACATCGAATGCAATTTTGGGAAAAGTAGCTCGAGTGTTGGAGGTCGAAACCTTGGTGCTTGTTGTCGATAAAGTTGACGGTAAAGATGTTGTGAAGGGTGTTGCCACTAAGTTAGATGTGCTGAACTATATAACACAAGAGCCAACTAATAGTACGAATGCGACCAACGGTACTAATGGAATAAATGGATCAAACACTAAATAAGGCTTCTTAGGCACAAGTTGCATATGAAAGAAAGATGGCAAAGGACAATTTTTGAATGCATTTTAGATTAAACAATAAAAATAATGAACTTATATACTTTTTAATGATATTCAACCAAAATATATTAACCTACAAACTTAACAAGGTGGCATTGTTTTTCTTTCATTATTTACTTACTTAAATTTTACATTTGCCCACGAATGGCGTCCTATTAATTATATGGGATGGGAGTCATGTTCATCTAACATAACCTCTAAAAATTTCTTGTTTTTTTCGCTTTGCTGTTGGGCTGGTCCTCCGGGACAACTTTTTTAGAACCAATGAGGCACACAAGCTAGAGCATCAGACAAGCCGTTTTGGCAGAAACAAAAGAGAAAGTCTTATCCAATCAAACTGGGCTACTTTTTCTGACATGCGCAACATTTCCTTGCATAGCGCACATTTTTCAAATATCAGAGAAACATTAAAGAAGTCTATTTATTTGCTCTGCTGCATCCATTTGTTGTTCCTATTTAATAAGATAAAAACAAAAATCCAAGGGGTACATTTAAAGCAGCTGGCTGACGTTATGATTCTGAGCTCATATTGGCCTAGATTGACCACGTGAACAGGTATAAAGTGACTTTAACAGTAAAAAGCGACTTTTCACCATTTCCTCTGCAGCAGGGAGATTTTTCATTCAATGGGTCGTATGAATAAAAATTAGCATTTGCTTTGAGTGAAAGGTTTTAGCAAAGTAAAAGCCCTTTGCAAATGCTTTGAATCGGTATGAATAAAAACATAGTTTGCTAAAGTAACATAGCATTTACTTCGCTGTATAATGTCCTTGCCTTGCAGTTCCTGTCGAACCTGACCAGTAAAATAGAATTTTTGAATTTTCCTTGAGATTGTAACGAATTTTGTGGAAATTGAACTTAAAAATAAATAAAATTCAAAAGTATGAATGCAATCTATAGCTCCAATTGCACATGGAAACATAAATTTTATTTGCGATGTTTGATTTCTTCCTCGGTTGACGGATCAACACCAAGATCTTCTCCAACACCAACCTAAACACATACATTTTTCACTTGTTAAGCCATGAATTTTGAAATGTTTACCTGAAAGCTCCGATCTCCTAAATACCTTAGTATAGATTTAATTTTCTGGATATTTGAAAGAGCACCACCACGCGTCTCAAAACTATCACTTAAAAAAGTATTAGCCAAAATGTCCACGTTTTCACGCGTGAAAGGAAACAATTGCTTGAAGTTACATATTATCGTCACCAATTCTTCTTTGTTTATACTGTTTTTGTTTTTTAGCACGAACGTTAACAACAAGAGGTTAAACAGGTATGTGTAATACGAAAACTTATCGCATCCATAGGTCTGTTCCCTTACTTTTAAATCTTACGAATTTGTACTAATTCGTACGAATTTTACTCAATGTCGTTCCTTAACTCGAAAAATTCGTAAAAGAGAGCGTCATCGAGTGAGCAGGCTATTACCCCTCCACTGAGAATCTCACGAATTTTAACTCAACAAATTTCTTGGTGTAGAAATGAAAAAGCTGTCAGTCACCTTTCAATTAACTGCTAATTTGAAATTTTGTTGCCCCATTTGACATATGAGTGGGTTTGTTTTGATTTCTTGCGTATTAAAATGGTATCAACAGGCGGGAAAATAATATTGAATGTTCTCCTTAGATTCTTTTCGAAAGTCGCGACGAAATTCTTACTAGCTGTAAGGAGTAAGAAGGGACAATCGTCTCCACGAAAATTTTAATGCCGTGCCGCTTTTTCTTCTTCTCGAATGCTTGTAGTTCAATCAGTACAAACTCTTCCAGATAGGTCCATGAAGAAGAAGTTCGAATAATTTCGAATCACTTTCATCGCTAGGGAGATGAATCAACTAATTTTGTCAGTAAATTAGCAAATTCTTCGAGTTTATACGAAATTTTGACGACTTTTCGTAGCACTTTTTTTGAATTTTTGAATTATGTATCTGTCATTATTTGTAGTTTACTACAAAAGCGTTCCCTAACTTTTTCGTAAGTGTCTATCTCCGTGTGAGAATTTATCCCCACCACAGCCATTTTGACAGTCTTTTCCATTTTACTACAAAAGTAAAGGAACAGACCTCTTGTTTTCTGTGGTTTTCCTGCACGAACAAAACTTAATTTAACTATTTTTAAACAAAACATCGAAAATTCACAATACTAACTGTTTTACGTAAAGAATGTGCGTACAAAATATTTAGCAAAAGGTCTGAGTCAACTTAATAGCAGACTCAGAATTTGCATAGCATTTGCTTTGTCTGATAAGTTTTATTCATGTCGATCTGAGTAAAAGGTCAGTGCCGACGCTTTTCGAACATGTCAACAATTGGAACTGACTGAAATTGATTTTTATTCATACGAAATGTAGCAAATACTTCGATTTTGACATTTCTCTTGAGTAAAAGCAATTGCTACGTTTTATTCATACGACCCATTTTCCACCGCCTTGGTTTTTACACTTATTTATCAAACGAGGGCTTAAATAATTATATTTCCAGTGTTTCCCATTTTTACTTACATTTATTTTACGAAAATAAGTACAACTGTTTAGCAATTCGATTTATTTCTTGTATTTTAAAAATTTTATTGTGAAGGTTTACTCTCATATATATAAAAAAAAAATCGCTTCAATAAATGTATTTTTATATACTAAAGTGAGGAAGAAAATGTCAACTTAAATATTCAAAGAAGACTGTTGAGAAGAGGATTTCCCGCTGAATATTCCTCACACGAAGTAGGTATATATTTTATAAGAAATTAAATGCTTAATTGAAATTATTGTTCGCTTCGGTTAGTTGGTGGTCTCGACCATCCAAGAAAGTACTTTCCATATATTTGAGGAAAGTAAAGAGGCCTTTAACCGCTAAAATATGCCCCCGAGATTTCAATTTAATTTTCCCAACGCTTGTATGTAGCACACGATTAAAACATCGCTTTGTTTATCCATATTCTCCTCTTAAGCCAGCCAAAATGGATGAAAACTTTGCTCAAAGCTGTTAGCTGTTCCTATGACCAAGGAGGAAGAACCGAAAGAAGTTTTCCTGGGGGAACGCGTGTTGCATTGTCCGTTCTTGAAAAGAAAGGGACACTATTGTCAGAGACTTCAAAAATACACCAACACAGAAATTTACAATTTGCATTAAATTTTTAATATCGAGAAAAACATTCCTGGTTACATTTACAAGCGCAGTAGTTTACAAAAATAAGAGCTACACGATTGACAGCAAAATGCAGCAGTGAGCTCTCGCCCTGACTGAAAACCAACAGCCGGCTGCCTCATAAACCGTTTTGGGACAGGGCGAGCTCAGTGCTGGATCGATCGCGGCAATGTAACCCATTCCACGTCAAACAGACCTAATGACTTTCTCTTAGATTCATGTGTTATCACAAGGGACCTTAGAATGGTCCGAGTGTGTCGGCTTTTGCTGACAGCCACTTCAACATAACCTAACTTAACCTAGGGTATAAGTAAAAATTTGTTAACTAAGCTTAGTGTTGTTCATAAAATAATGCTTTTGAGTGTGTGGTGTGGTTAATATTATGAGACCGTTGGCTTAAACTCCGCGATTTCGCAGGTCCTTTACTTTGTAAATGCGCACCAACCAGTGCTCTGTCGTGTATGCCTCCTCAAGGACGTCCAGTTCGAAGTCCTTGTTTCCGATCTCCGCAGCTCGCACTCGGTCATAGCCGGCTGGCTTGCCGCCTTCGGTGTACACCTGACCAAAGCGATAGTAGCACATCTTGTACATCAGGCAATTCAGCAACGTGGGCGAACCTTCTTTGTCGACACGAAACTCTCCATTTGCGGCGTAGTAATCTTTCTCTTTGATGTGTGCTCCTCGATCGGTGCTGCCTCCAATGCGCACCATCCACAGGAACTTGTTGATATCGTCCGAAGAGTAGCCCGTCAGACCACCAAAGATAACCAGAACGTAGTCCACGTCCAGTTCTCGCATGATTTCGTAGGCTTTCTCTTCCGATGACGCCATCGCCTGCCCAACTCGAGAGATGTGCGTGTTGTTCCATGTGTTGTTGTCCACGAGGATGGTTCGATTCGCCATCGCTGTTATTTGGTAGCCATAATCCCACCACGACATTATTCGGGCGTCCTATAAATAAAATCTTACTTTAGAGCCGGCAATTTTTTTTAGTGAAGTGAATACAAGTGTTCTAAAGAACAAATGGTCGCTAGTAGAAAAATACTATGGTAAACTAACCTCCGGGGTATTCATCTGCAGCCAGTAGTACGCCTCTCGAAAATCGTCGAAGATGATCCTCCCGCCGTCGTGAGATCTTGCACTCAGCACGATACTTGGCGAGCTATATGCCTCTGAGGTGACCCATGTGCAATGGAATGTGTAGGTGATAAGCATTACGGTTAGAATGGCAACAAAACTAATTGCAACCTCCTTCTTTACCGCTGTTTGCTGTTCCAGCTTCTTATGTTGGCGTTTGTTGTGTTCAACTGGTTTACTGGCACCAGAGTCCACACACTTGATGTACTTCGACAGCAAGTGCGAGATGGCTATTCCCGAGAGGACGCACATCACAGGAGCGAGCACCAGCATTAAGCGCACCATTACACCCTATAGTCAAAAGAAAATTCTATAACTGTGTCCTTGGAACTACTGGGTAATCCTTGTACTTACAGCGAAATAAATGCTAGTAACGCCATAGAGAATAATAAATATATTCGAGTCGGTCAACTTGGAGAAACAGAAATACAGGCCAGCTGGGAAGAGGAACACGAGGATCTGCAAATAGTGAAACATCGATTTAGTATTTCTAAGATGCACTGCGATTATGTGGGGTAATTGCGAGTCAGCGATCAAAGTGTATGCAATCATGGTGATAAACGGCGGGGAGATGACTACCGCCACCTCAACCCAGCCGTTAGGGACATTAACGCGCATTCTTTGTGAATGATTTGTCATCAGTTTATGAAAGTAAATGAATGTTGGATGTTCTTGGGCTAGGAAAATGGCCCGGACTTGGCCCGGAGCGCGAGTAAATTATGAACCGAAGCCAATAGGCGAACAGTGCAAAAACTTGTGCTATTCCAAGAACATTGGGGAAATAAATATTTTCTTTTTTGTTCAATTGTTACCTGCAAGTCAAAGTAGAACGACGACCATGATGTGGGTTGATGCTCAGAGACGGACGCAATGATTGGGATATGATTCTTGGCGTACGAAGGGTCCAAAAGAGAGTAGAATCGCCCTGTCCATGGTGACACCTTCCCAGTTATCGTAAGCAATGTGCCCACCACGACGACGATTGTCAGCACTGTCGACACTAACGCCTTGAACAGTACCTCGAAGTGTTCTTTGGGCATCCGCGACCGGATGTAGTCCACAAATGCGTGTATCTGGCATAGCCCAAAGACGCCAAGTGCCTGCAAATAAAAGGGAACTCGCATTAATTTCAAATTCAAGCTCAAACCAAAATAAGGATAAGATATGGATTTTCAGATTTATATAGTACTCATTATGTATCATACTCTTCCTATCAAGAATTAAAAGAATTCATCATTTAAGTGCTACTATCCACTCTCAGGTGTTTACAACTGCGACTTACCAGCATATGTTCGGAGCTTTGAATGGGTTGGAAGCCCACAAACGAGATCTGCATAGATAGTATGGTTCCCACGCAGTACAGCGTACTGTAGGCTACATAGATTCGGTGAGAAAACCGCCCAGTCACCATCAGCGCGAGCACATGTAGAGGAATCAAGTTGATTAGGAACACATAGCCACCCCATGAGGAGACCATGTAAAAGTACGCCAACGCCGTCATGGCCGACCAGAATATGGCGCCCGATTTCACCGCTTTAATCCAAAGATAGTAAGTTAACAGCATACAAAATATGGCAATCCCTTCGTTATCATAGGAACCGGCAACTGAACGGGAGATATACCCCGGCACTATGGCAATCATTGCGGCTGCCACCAGTCCCGCACCAGTGCTGTGGATCTCTTTTGTCAGCAGGTAGGTAACAATCGTAGTAAGAGACGAGAAGAATGGCGCTAGGAATACACAAACGTTGCGGATGTCAACCGTGATGTTGAGCAACCACATTACGCGATACAAAGCCGCCGATGTAACCATCAGTCCAGGATAAATTGTTCCACCAATGATGCGCCCCAGGGGGTACCACGCGCGGTCATCGAACCAATTGTGGAAGTTATAGAACCCCTGCTCTGCCAAAAACCGCGTGGTGCGGTAGTTAAAGTATGGATCAAACTCATGGATGACGCTCTCGAACCGCAGAACTGAGAACAATCGCGTAGCGAATGCTAGAATAAAAAGCCATGCATTATAAGAAGGCGGATATTTTTTGAGGCTATTTCCGATCACACTTACATAGAACAGCGGCAATGAGGAGAATCGCTAACTTGATCAAGTGTTCCTGCTTCTCCAGATTCAGCAGGAACTTCGATTTTACTGCCGATGACGTGTCCATCGTTGATTATTTGCAAATTAAACTGCTAACCGGCTTTAATTCTGTGCAAAGATACATAACAAAGATATTAGTAGAAAAAATGCGAATTTTCGGTGCAAATACAAGTTTGGATGTACAAACTTACCTTATAACAAGAATATCACAGCATTACCGGCTTCTTTGCAGCCAAAATTGTCGCAATAAAAGTAAATTTTTCAACAAGCTCTTCGTGGCAATTCGCAGGCGAACGCCCTTTGCTACCGTCCTATTCAAGTCACATTTCGATTAAAAATTAAAAATGGTAGACGGTAGCCATATTTGTACTGTGGAAGTTTCGTTGATATAGCGTCGTTAAGATTAGAATGCGCGGGAACTGTTGGGCTGTGTTTATAAAGTAAATGTCATACATCTATTGACATCTATTGGATTTAAAATGTAGCTGACGTTAGGCGTTTTTTATTTTACCGACATGATCTAAATAGATCATTGATTTCCACAGTTTACAAAAATAGTACGAGATCCAACTGTTATTGTAAAAAATGGAAATCAACGATCTAATAGATCAGGTGAGAAAAAAAAGGTCTGCTCTCATTATTCAGACCAACACGAAAATACGTTTAGCTCTAGCAAAATAGATTAGTTTAGTTTTTCTGTTGGTCACCATCACCAGGTTTCCCTATATTTCATTACAAACTGAGCAATGGTCCTGCCTCAGCCCAGTTGGAACACGGCACGTGCCATACAGACGTATGACATGAGAGATGTAAAGAAATGTTTACCTTACTAAGCTCCTTCAACTCTTCAAGTTCGGCAGTTGGGGTAAGGCTTACATTCAAATCAATTTACCCTTCAACTATTGTCCGGTCAAGTCAATAGAGCATGGGATGAAAAACAGAAAAAAATTTTTTACCAAACTTAGCTCCTCAACTCATGAAGTTTCAGCACTTGGGGCAAGGCTATAACTTTTGATATCACGCACGCAAAGTAAATTTAGTTTTAATCTACATACATACGTAGTTACCACTTTAAAGCGATAGACAATGAAAAGATAAGACGGATAAATTTTGTTTAAAAAAATATATAACCATAGCAATTTAACCTCTAAATTTATGACGCCAATATTTCTATGTGAAGCCTGACTTATTTCTCGTCCATTGTGAACAGTCATCGATACCACAAATAACAGCACATTCCACTACATTGTGTTATCGAATCCACAAAGTAACTTCCCCTTAAACCAAATGCCATCAGTCTCCGTCAAAAAAGTTTGTTTTCAAATTGCAAACAAAAAGGCAAAAACTAACAGAAAACTGCACGGCCCGTAATCTCATGTTTTGTTTTATTTTCCTCCATTTATTCGCAACTAATTAAAAATAAATTCAACGCAAAATCAAGAGAACAACACCAATCCCGCTAATATCCTGAGTTTAACAAGAAAAGTCCAATTGACAGAGAACAGCTGCCACTCGAATTTTTCGTGTCAATTTCATTTAAAATTTTGTGGCAAACCGCAAACGATTTTTCTTTCTCGCTGTTTTGTGTTTGTTTTTCTGTTCTGTGTGCTTTTTTCTTATTGGCAATTTAATTGCTTCGAAAATTGACCTCAATTAATGTTCACCGACTAAAAGACAGAGTGGCAGCACCATGACAAATCGTGGAAACTACAAGGACATCTACGATTTGCTGGAGAAACTTTGCAAAAATGTTGGTGCTCACAATCACAGTAGGTTTCATTTTTGATTTTTCCCTAAATTATCTGCATAAATACTTTAATGAGTTGCTCATTTACACTGAATGCTGTGTTATTTGTTAAGTTTTGGGGGCATAATTTGCATTTGTTGCTGTGAAATCAGCACATTGTCAAGCATTTGGCGTCAGACCCGCCTTGGATGGGCCGTTGACAAATTTATGAATTACTTTTGTTTGTATTCCAGATGTTTTATTATTAAATGCAATAAGTAAACTGTTTTTCTGTTTGCAGGGGATGTGCTTCGCAATGTTACCCAATACATATCGAATTGTCCTACGGCTCTCGGCAATTCATTGCCATACAATGAGACTTCGCTGGTTTCGAAGATCTCAAGCCATTTGACAAACACGAGCGGTTCTCAGAGCAGTGCGACGTTGTTTTTAAACCTCTATGAACAATTAAAGACCAGTGTAAGTTGTGTACCTTGGCATCTGTGGCGGTCAGTTACTCACCTATTTTACCTGCTCTTTTTCCAGCAAACAGATCAGAGACAAAGGAGTGCTTTGCTGACGTTTTTGTATTTTATGGCCGATTCGCAAAGTAATGCGGTAAATTTCTCTACAAACGGTTTCAACAATGCGATCGTCAACAATCAGAATAACGGCCCAGGAGTTAGTTCGGCACTGCATTCAATTCGGTCGAGCATGATGCACAAAACCCAAAATTTTAATCCGGGTACAACGCTAGGCCGAGGAGGAATGAGCTCGTTCGTCAATCAGAAGGTAATGAATTTATGATTGAGAATTCTGTTATGTTGTATGTGCCGCGTATACGTTTCGAGCATTTGAACAAGTATGAGCTTGAATGAGCGCCACACACATCTTTTACAGTGGGGTACACTTGCTCAATCTAAATCTGTGCAACAGAAACTATTTTGTGCACATTTCGATGTATCCATAGGTGCGACTTCTAATTTACTTCTCATTTCCCTTTAGGCGGCAGGTGAAAGCAACCTGAAGGTGTCCACACTCCGCACCACGCACAATCAGCAACTGCAATCGGACAGTAGTGATACCGGCAGTAGGGAAGTACAGTTAGCAAAACATCACACACATGACGCACAAAAGGATCTAAACGACGACATTGTCCAGAATGTGATTTACGCGTTCACTGGCATACAAGGAAAGTACCTGAAGAAGGATGTGATATCAGGAGCATTCAAGTTGGACTCAAAGGCCAGGAAACTGAATGTGGTGCAAGCCGGCATGCTGCTGCGCCTGTCGGAATTGGGGTGAGTACACGGATCATATTTAAACAGAGACCACTAGCTTCGTACATTTCAGGTACTACCACGATCAGCTGCAATCGTATACAGACACGAAGAGTGGCCTGTGTGCTCTGGGTCTGATGGGTCAGGGCTTCATTTCCGCACTTAAAACCGAACTAACTAAGTATTATGGAATGGTTGCCATGCTACAGGAGCAGGTGAGGTGCCATACTATTTTGAATGTCTTCGGTAAGGTTAAAAATGTACTTTTAGTTGAACAAGCAACGTAAATCTGAATCTCAGGAGTGGACGTCTTTGGTGGCGCCAGTCGAGAAAGTCACATTAATAAAGATTCTCGTGTGGTCTGTCGATCCATTGCAGCGTCTGCAATGGTTAGCCACAATCGCTGAGTCTTGTCAGGAGAAAAAAGGCGGCGCTTTGGCTTCCATAGTTCACGGCTTCTTAAGCAACGGCGATCCGATGGTTAAATCGGTAGTCAAGGAAATGTTGCTTGCCATTGTGGGGCCACTGCAGCAAATGCTGTCGCGGTGGCTGCTCGAGGGCGAGATCTGCGATCCACATGGTGAATTCTTTATTGAGTGTCTGTCTGAGGTGGGTCCTGATCGATTGTGGTACGACAAGTATCGGGTGCGAACGTCGATGCTGCCCGACTTCATTTCCACAGATATGGCGCATAAAATCCTCGTCACCGGGAAGAGTATAAACTTTTTACGGGAAATCTGTGAGGATAAAGCACCAGTTAAGGGGCGCGAAGAACTACGCCAATGCTTCGAGTTAAACGGTGAGTTGCGTTTGTCTGGTCCTAACCGTTGTATCACTCGTCAACTTTCCACAGCTGAAAACATTTTCTCAAAGGTGGCTGACACCAAACTACACTCCACAATCGACGCTGTGTATTTGAACACCTCCAAACGAGTACTGGACATTGTGATGGGCCCGCACAAACTGCTCGAACACCTGCAGGCAATGAGGCGCTACTTGCTCCTTGGTCAGGGTGATTTCATTGGAATCCTTATGGAAAATTTAAAGTAAGTACACTGACTGAATTGCTCATTTGAAGGTGGTTTTGATGAAGGATTCCAATTTCAGGTCGGAGCTCGACAAACCAGCAAAGGAACTGTATTCGTACGACTTGTCTTCCATCATGGACGCGGCTATTCGTAGCACCAACGCACAATACGATGATCCAGAGATCCTCAATCATTTGGATGTGAGATTACTTCATCCCTACGATGGTGACACTGGTTGGGATATTCTGTCGCTGCAGTATACAGTTCGGGGCCCGTTAACGACAATGCTAGACCCTTCAATGGATAACTATCAGATTTTGTTCAAGCGGCTCTGGCGAATGAAACATATCGAATTTCTGCTGTCATCAAAGATCTGGAAGGAACAAATGTGCAATGCTAAGGTAAGTGAGATATTCTTAGTTGCCATCATTTGACTTGAACTGCTTGTAGAGGCACTCAACACTTGAAGCCAAAAGAACTCTTTTCATTCAAGGTTACATTTGATTTCCTTACACCATTTTTATTTGTTATGGATTTAGTTTTGTGTCTTATCTAAAGCACACAATTTTATGGTGCTAGTGTTATTAGTCGATGTATAGTTTTTTTTAAATCTGATTATGATAAGTCGCATTTTTGCATGGCATTTGTGATTAGTACGATACGACGAACCTTGACTTATGCGATAAAATCTTCAAATCTTAGCTCTAATCTTGAACTTGCGCAACATTATGCATACAACAAGGATGTAAAGTATGTTATCTTTTCTTTCTGAAGAGTATGTCCTCGAACGCATCCATCGAGTCATATCTTTTAAGGGTCCCAAAGGGAATTTCATCTTTTAAACTCTGAATGGAACTTGCCACCTTTAGTTTAGATAGATTAAAGGCAATACAGATAGTAAAGCAAACTCTTTGGGACATTGTTATGTATTCCATTTTTGCCTTGAAACTGTGGTTGTCACTTTTCAATCTTTCAAAAACATGCTGACCCTCTGACACAGATGTCGAACAGAATAAAGCGTATGGGTCCCAATTATTCTATCATCTGTCACAACTTACTTACTTGTTGCTGCCATTCCAACCCTGCCTTTATGTCAAACAGAATTTTGAACTTCGTTCATTAACCGCAAACATTAACCCCTCTCATTAAATTCCACTGCCGGAGAAAGTCCAAATGCCGCCGCACACAATGACAGTATACCTGTAACCTGTCCGCTATTTCACAAAGTTCAAACAATTCCGATATAATAATCACGGCATACATACACACAGCAAGTCGCTGAATAACAATTAGTACTGGACAAACACTTTTTCCCACTATACTGCATACTCGCACTCAAATTGACCTTTGTCCAGGCCAATGTGTATTTTGCACAAGCTCAAGTATTTCGTCGGATTACAGATTAAGTAATCAGATTTCTAGCAATAGGATTCAAATGCGTCGCGGATAAGATGTTAACTCTATATATGATAAGGTGTGGCCAACAAGCCATTTAAAGCAATAAACGAATTTCTAACCTCTTTTCGGGGAAACATGATTTTCTATTTTTATTGATTTTCGTGCGAATGTGTCTTGAAATACTATTGTTATAAAAAATGTAACCACTTCTATGTGCTCTAAACCGAACTGTAAAATAATTGTTGCGTATTATTGATTTACAACTTAGAATCTGCCTTGAGGAGCGGAGCCAATTTCTGTGACAGCATTATGTTGCCAGCAATCTTTAGTTTACCCTTCATGAAAGCGGCCTGTGGGTTCAGTTTGCCAAGCGCAATGTCGACCATATCTTCGTCGGCAACAGTCAGCGTGGTGTCAACCTTAACTCCTTGAGCTGGGCCTTCGTACACCTTGGCGTTCTTCAGATCCAAAGCTGCAAGTGTTTGAAGATTTGCTTAGTGATGCGGACATTGGGACGCAGGATTACTTACTCCATTCCTTGACAACTTTGCCGTCTTTTGTGATTTTGTACAAGAAAACTCCATTAACTGCCTTTGCCTTGGCCTCGTTACCCTTGATTCCGTCAATGATCTTTTGGAAAACTGCGTCACTGCTGAGAGACATGTTGATTTTCGTTTATGGTGCAGCTGATTATTTTGTCTGTTGAAAAAATGATTTGCAATAAACTAAACACTTGTGATAAGAGAAATTGGGAAATGCACAGGTGCTTACAGTGGGAACGGACGAAGGGCTTTGAAATTCGTCAGGCAACGTACGAGCAATTTATGGCAGTTCTTCGGAAAATGTATGAAATGTGTCATTTTTGACTTTTGCGCACTTGTTGGAAAAACTGACAGCTGACAGATGGGCGAAGAACTGTTTGTTCAAAAATTGTACGACCAGTTCTGTGTTATCTTGGTCGATCTTCGATTTGGATTGAAAAGAATAATTTTTCTTGCTCTAGATTGCATAATTTATGTAAATTGTATGTATTATGTAAGTTAATATTAAATATACGGCCATTTTGTATTTTAAATTTACCACGAAGATTATGAATGACAGGGACTTCTCAACTAACATTAGGTGTGTTTTTTTTTTTAGCTTCGATCTCAGTAAAGTAAAGTAGGATTTCCAGTACACTTATTACAACAACTACTGCGAGTGTCAAGTAGAGCGTAGTTGTTGTAATTGCGTGCGGAAAATCCTACTTTACTTATTGCTTTGCTGAGATCGAAGCTCAAAAAAGCAGGGCTATTGTCGGATCATACAAAGAACATCTTAAAATCATAAAACAATGTGACCAACTGTTTCCTCCAAAAACGATCGATTCAACACACCTTGAATACAACAGAATTTCCTTTTTATTTACCATTCCAGCCCCTCCGCCCACTAAAAACTCAACTCAATCCAATCATGTACCGTTTGCATTTATTCACCTCCGAGATGATTCATTTTATTCACCAAATGCAGTATTACATCCTCTTCGAGGTGATCGAATGCTCTTGGGCCGAATTCCAAGAGAAAGTTCAACAAGCGAAAACCCTTGACGATATCCTAAATGCACACGATGAATTCCTAACCGTCATCAAAATCGGTGCATTTCTCGACTCGAAATCGGATCGGTTGTCTGGCAACATGGAAGAGGTGTACCTGGGCATAACACGTCTGGAAATTTGGCAGGATAAATTCTTCGAACTGTGTTTCAAAGAACTACAAGCCACAAAGGAATTCGATGAGGAGATCCGCAAATCTGAGAAAGCAGGTGCATTTGGAGTAACCGCAGAAAAACAACTGCAACGAGATGAAGATCACAAAATCTTTGAACAAAACTTGAACAGCTGTCAAAAAAATCTCGAAATCATCGGCTGTGACTATGAGATTGCAGTTAGACAATTCTTACTTGCATTGAACTCGAACAATGATCACAATCTGCAACTGTTCGGCATTCGTTTGGACTTTAACGAATACTACAAGAAACGCGATCAACGCTTGGGCGTACCACTCACATTTGAACATATGCGCATGAGCAACGTCTTCTTTAGCACGAACAAGAGCATGACTAGCAGCCGCTACAGCATCAATTGACCCCCGCCCGCAGAAACCCAAAACGAACTTATGCTATATTTTAGCCGAAACCGCAGTGAGATCACAAAATGCCATCGTGCCATTCTTTGCCATCCAACTGGTGACGGAAGCAACAAGTGCCATCATTCGCCATTGCTTGTGCCGAGCAGGAATCTAGTATACGTTTCGTGCTGCGAAATTCTCTAATTTCCATAATAACAAAATATTTTATTCTAATAGCACTTATTGGTTGCGCGTTGTTTAAAAAAGTTAATTGTTTTTTTTGGGGAAAACAAAAAGATATCTATTCTCACCGTTGATTCGTTGACAAGAAAATTGAAGAGATTATCAAGTATTTTTGAAAAGCACGCCAGAGCACTGTTGTATTTTTAAATAAAAATTCGAATAAAAAACTGAAACAAATTATCTAAAATAAATATGGCCATATTTTATGATACCTTGAAATGTTTTTTCTTTTATTTGTCTGAGTTTTTCTGAGTGTATCACCTTAATTGCCAGCCAGAGAGAATTAAGAGGACCAATTTTTAATGGCGGCCGCAGCAAATGGGACGCGTTTTCGTACGAATTGTACTCGGAGACGCACGAATAATCCCCCAGTCCCACCTAACAAAGACAAGTACTAAGGGAGCGCACACAGTGGGCTTGAGTTAGGTTTAGTTGTACGTATACATAAGTGTGATTTTTGGTCCCGTCTGCATAGACGGTGAATGGAGGAGGAGGAGATACAACGACGAATTGTACGTACAGCGAAATCGACCTAGTCAGAAGAATGAAGGCCCAACGACTGAGGTGGCTGGGTCATGTGGAATGGACAAGAAGGCCCCGGCCCGGAAAATATTCGAATCCACACCCGCCGCAGTAGAGGAAGACCGCGACTCAGGTGGCGAACACAAGTGGAAGGGGACCTCAACCAACTTAGCGTGCGAAACTTGAGACAGCTGGCTAAAGTTCGTGCTGGTTGGTTGAGGCCCAGGTCCACCCCGGACTGTAGCGCCATCTTAAATAAGTAAGCGATGTCGTTTTCCATTGGTTTCACTCGGGGATCCACTCATTCTGAAATCCAATGGAACAGCAAAACTGCTTCTGACAGAATCCACCAAAGTATTGGTGAAATGCCAAAAAATAATCTATGGCTGCTGTCAACTGACTTGTAATAAATACATAAAATTGCACTTGTGTGAGTGCTTCTTGAGTGGATTCTGACTTGAAATCGAGAAGCGAAATTCTCTTCTCAGAATCACCAGAAGAGTATTTTTGTGCCAATGGAACGGCATTTTTTCGATTCCGGACTCTCCCGGACGCTTCGTTTTGTTCAATGGAAAACGACTATAGTATACATAAGTGTAGTTCAGATGTCCAATTCGAATTTGTTACCTAGTTTTAAATACTTTCGTGCATTGAAACACTAAAAATGGATATAGTAGATATCACTGGGGAGACCAGTATTTATGCGTATTAACGATACCAATTCGTATCAAATATGCGGCTGCACTAAGTCAAGACACACCCAAAATAAACCAACCACTTTTGACAAAAGTTTTCTCATACATATTTACAGACCAACGTTGGGCGCCAGTTCTGAAGACGGATGATCGAGTGAGTGTTCCTTTTTATGGTTGTTTATACACATTTGTATTTAACAAAGCCTGTTTTAAGACATTAGCAGATCAAACAATGGCCGCTAGATGCCTAGTGGCATGTCTACCTATAGCATAATCACCCCTATCGAGGTACCCGTTCGGAACGGAATTTTCTCCGATATATGCGAAAGCGGAGGAATTTCATTCGAGATATCTGTTCCGATACAATTTTGGGGAAATTTTTCCGATGATGTGTAGCGCAGCTTGTCGCATTGCGTGGAACTGCGTTATACGACTAACTTCGAACGCAATTTGAGTTCCGATCGGAATTTTTTTCGAACGGATACCTCGAAAGGGCTGACTATGTAAACGGTTTTCTAATAAGAGGCGTTATTGTGAATGACCCGCTATTTCGGTAGCTGTCACTTTTAAAGCTAGTCTTTGACATTTGATAAGTAGAAACTACGCCATTACTAAAAATGGAACGATACACGCTTCAACAACGCATTGAAATTATTAAAATTCACTACAAAAATGATGAAAAAACGTCGTGTCACTGCTGATTGGGTCCTTGAAATGCATGAAAATGATCCGGAGTTCCATCGAAAAATCATCTTGACTGATGAGGCCCTTTTCCACCTCGGTAGCTACGTCAACAAGCAAAATTGTCGCTTCTGGGGTTCGGAAAACCCAAGAGTTATTGTTGAGAAGCCTCTCCATCCTCAACGTGAGGCTATCGAGGACATAGGGCAGCCACTTTGCGATTTGGTTATGGAAAATTTCATGAAAAGGATATGGTCCTGTATGCGCGCTCGTGGTGGCCATTTGGCTGATGTTGTTTTTCATTGTGTGGTTCATAAGGAAGTTATGACACCTGCCAGCTAATATAACGAAGATCTATCAAACCGCATAAGCTTTATAAGTCCGACTTATATTATATTTTTGCCATAGCAGGTAGTTAATTCTTTGTTGGCTTTCATGCAAATCTTATTTTCCACTCTCTCTCTCTAAATAGTAGTTTTTTGATTCACTTTAGCACTCAGCATTGATACATTACAGATCCAATTTTGGTTCATCAGGCACCTCATTGCCCGTTTTGTCCCTGTGTCTAGGAATCCAGCAGGGATGGAGATATGCTGAAAGCAGAGAACCTTAAGCTTTTCTGAATAGCGGCGAACTAACTTCGATTCAATAGAAGAACCGACGTTTCACTTTACGCCAGCGAAGAGATCGTGCTCTGGCAGCACCTAATTTGTCTCAATCGATTATCCCGATTGATTATCCTCGACTGAGACAAATTAGGTGCTGCCAGAGCTCGATTGTATCGACTGAACTCGATTGTATCAAGTTACTTGCTGACACCCCTTGTGTTGCGACACAAAATACTAGCTAACTAGCCAAACGATTGATTAACAAACACTTCATTCGTCCACCTCGTAGGGAAGGACTTAATTTTCTTTTCCTATATAATAATTATATGTACGAGTACAAGACAAATAAGGAAACAATTCACCTTTGTATGTTTCAAAAAGTTTTAACACGTTTCTCTCCGTTCTTTTTTATTTTCTTCTTTTAATGTTGGAATATTGGAGCAGATTTATGCATATACATATATATAATTAGTATATAAGAGTAATAATAATATATATATATATATATATTTGTTTGTTATCTGTATATTTATAATGCATTCGAAAGAAGTTTACAACTTGCTGAATATTCTTGTGATTGGTTGTTCCAATGCAATTAATATTTTATTTTCTGCATTCTGATCAAAGTTATAATAAACGAAACAAGCAATCTCTCATGTGTGGCTGTGTATGCGCGAGTGGCTTAGAATAACAAATGATTTTAAATAAATCGCTAAAAATGTCTCTCTTACTTATTGTTCTATGGTTTTGCGATTTTTGCTTTTTACTTCTTTTTAAATTTACCAATTACGTAAATAATGTTTGCATATATATAAAATACATAATCATAATAATAAGTTTAACTAATTAATTGATTTTTGTTCATTAGCAAATGGGTTTTATTTTTTTTCTCATTCTGTGCTTTCTTTTAAAAATACTCTCTTCTTGCTCAAGTTAAGTTTCGCAAGAAGACGCCTTTAGGGTGAGTAAATTATAGCTCGGTTTATAACACAACGTACACTCTCTTTGTCTCTATTGGTTTAACCTAAGACAGGAGGAGGGAAGGGGTTGAGTTATTTGAATTACGTACTTAGCAGCGTTAGACGGCAACTGGTGTTGGTGGTTGGTATTTTGTTTAAAAGACCTCCTTGCTAGGCGTTGAGATGCCAAACGCTTCTTCGTACTCTGCAATTGTGGTGGATGGCTCCTTTTTATTTTCTTTATGATGACGATGGTGATGCTTTTCCTTTTTCTCCTTCTTTTTGTGGCTGTCTTCGTCTTTTGTGGAAGAGGATGATTTTGATTTCTCCCTTGTTTTCTTCTCAGGCGTGCCTAGCAGATTGGGGCTCTCGTCGTTCTCTTTACTTTTTGATTTTGATTTTGACTTGGACTTGTGTTCGCGGTCTTTGTCTTTTTTCTTTTCCTTTTTAGTGGTACCGGTGCTGGTCGTCGCGATGTCGTTGGCGGATGCGGAGTCTTTTGATTTCTTTGATTTTGTTCGCTTTGATGGGGTGTCGAGGTTTTCATTGTTGGTAACAGCGGACTTTCGCGTTTTGGGAGCGTCGTCAAACTCGGGACTGAGAAAGAGACAGATTGCCAAACATTAAAATCGACTTATGGAAAGCTAACAGTTTTACTTACATGCCCAGGTCAATGTCTAGGGCGCGATGCGGATCGTCGGGATCAAATTTGCCATCTTTGTCGTCACCGTCTGAGAGGGCTACACCTTCAGGCATGTCCAGGGTTGTGTTTACGACATGCAGGGGTTTTGGTTCTAGGTACAAACGACATTGGGAGGCGATGAAAATGTTTATATTTTTTGTTGGCCTTAGAGATGGAAATTGATGTACGATTTATGAACTCAACGCGCTTGTCATTACCACAAAGTTGTTTTCTTTAAAAAGGGTTTTCTTTCAAGACTACGTTTTAGATAATTGGGAGACTGAAAAAAAACCTTATTCGAGCCCTATCACCACAAGGAAAATTTTGACACAGCTTTTGGTTTAGACTGAAGTTGTAGAGCCCGTTAAAAAACAAAAAAAGTTTTACAACACACTAGCGGTTAAGAGAAATGTGTTAACAACAAGCGGTTAACATCCACAGTATTTCAATGGCCCATCTTTAGATATTGCGACACCCATCTACAGCAGAATTGGAATACCACTCACCATCCTCTGACTCCGAAGTAGTGTATGCCACTTTGTTCTTTGACTTTTTGCTCTTCTTGGACTTTTTGTGCTTCTTTTTCTCTTGCTTCGATGACTTCTTCTCATCCACCATGTACTGGTCGGAACGTTTTGCGGCTAAAACAAAATAAACAATAAAAAAATAAATTGCAGCACTTGCTTCATGTCGAATCTTACAATGCACTTGCAGAGGAATATCCAGTGATAGCTCAGCTATTGGGATATCATCAATATTATCATACGCATCTGCGTCGTTGTTTACACTGTTTGCTGCACTCTTCTTACTGTCACTGGACTTTAAGTAATGCGGGTTATTACTTTGCTCTATTAGACGCGCCAGTCTATTCTTTTCCAACTGTTCGGGTGTTAGTTCTTCACTCTTTCGTCGGCGGGAGCTGCCTTCCGCTTCATGATTGGCCGACACAAAGAGCTCCTCCTTCTCTCCATCACTCGATGAACTGCTCACCTCTTCTGGAGGCGGATTTATCCATTCATCTAAATCCAGTCCATCGGGCAGTGGTACTTTACGCTGGGCCTTTGGCGCCACTGGAATCAATTCGCCGGCAAATAACAGTGCCATCTCTTGAACGATTTCTATAGCTAATGTCGGAATGGTAGGAACCACAGGCTTTGTCAATGATGCTGCTTCATTCTCCGCACTGTCATCGGGAACCGTTTCCAGACCACTTATAATGTCCGTGGTGTGATTGTGGTTGGTGTTGTTCGCTGCTACAGTGTGACCAGAGAATTGCACACGAAGCATTTCAATGAGAACGTAGGCGGAGTTGGCACGTTCTTGCACTTCAATGTCGTTCGAGCTGGAGAAGTCTTGAAGTTTGGCAAGGACATGATCGCTTAGCTTTAAAATCAAAAACACATCATTAGTAAAGAGATATAAATAAGGCATAAGCGCTCTTACTCTAACAATTCCATCTACGTCTTGATTTTCTAGGCATGTCGTCACCAGTCTTGTAAACAATTTAATAACATTTTGCACAAAAACGCCCTTGATGTGGCCCGGCACTTGTCGCGGTCGCAACAAAATGTTTAACGTACGTTCCGCATCGTGTAGTTCACTGACAGAAATTCAAAGAAAAATCAATCAAAATTGCTAATCACGCAGACAAGATAAAAAGCAATTGCAATTGGTATAAGTTAAAAACTGACGGGTAAATTTCATTGGCAAGGAAACCAATTTTATGCCTATGGTTCATACGAGGAGTAATGCGCCACTGTTAGCTCAAGTTCGGCAGACATCGTTTTTCTGCTTAGCTAATCTTATTTTTAGTTTGTATTTCGATAGAAAAAAGTCCAGCCTCTCAAATATTTAAATATACATACCTGGAGAACTCGCCAACAATCCACGCAGCGGCGTATAGCACCTCATACATTGAATTACTTTGCGATGAAATCGTGAACGTGTCTAGGAGACTACTCATTTCATTTACCGCAAACTGCCTCACCACCGGCACACGGATGGCAACGTCCAACAACTGTGTTGCAATCAGACCACCTTAAAATGAATCAACATGTGAAAAACGTTTCGACAGCTATATATCGTTCGTTACCATGCTTTGAACCAGCTTCCAACTGAATCAGCTCAACCAAAACAGTCAAGTACCACTCGAAATTCGTCACATAGAGATATGAACTCTGCGAACAAATCTCAATCACCTTATACAGCAACTCATCCCGGTAGGCAGAGCCTTCCGCCCGCTCCATATGGCCCAGCAGACGTTTGACGATTTCCATGAGATTCTTCTTCGAAACCATGCCATACAGCAGATCAAGTGCACGCAATCTAATCGACTCATCCTTGTCGTCTAAGCACGCCAGAATCAAATCCTTGTGCGCCTGGACACTCTTCGGATGTGTCTTTAGGATTTTCGACATCGCCAGTAGTCCTAGGTATTTTACTAAACACACACACGCACAGACGCACATACAGCAATAATGTAAACACAAAACGCGAGGTTTTTACTTACAATTTTGATCGGAATCTTCGATTAGGATACGTAGTTTTTGGACACACAGTTGTATTGAGGCACTATGATTTGGCATACCGCTACTTATGCTTATTAGAACAGCGATAACCGTATTTATGCACTCATACAGTAAACTCATCGCTGACGTACTAAGGAAACACAAGCGAGAAAACATTTAAACATATTTCTTTTCTGTTTGGTCGATTAGGCTTACTAATAAAGCAATAAAAACAAAACAAAACCAAATATCGAAAACGTGTAGCAAACTGAACAACTAGATTGTACACTCACTAATTTACAGAACGCAACAAATTTCACAACAATAACAAAAAAAATAACCAAATTAAGACAAAAATAAACTGAAAAACACAAACAGAAAAACCAAACGTATGAGAGTTCACAAAACTTGCCTATGGATTAGATTTGTGAGAGGTTCTATTAATTTCTTTCCTAGCCGGGGTTCTAAAGGAGTTAAAGCGCCAAACTGCAAATGCAAGAGAAAAAGAAACAAGCAAAATAAAATCATAATAAAATATTAAATTCAAATTTTAAATGATGTGTGTGAGAGAGAGAGAGAGACAGGGTAAATATAGAGACAGATAGTGTGTAACGGTGGAAGGGGAGGTCCTACCGGTCGGAAAAACTGTCCTTAAACCTCTCTAATTATAATTATATTCATTGGGTGTGTGGTGTGATTCGTGGTGGAGATCGTGGGTGATAGTGTAGTGATGACATTTCGGGCGATAAAATTAATCGCTCTCGGTCTGTGGAAGTAGGCGATGTCCGACTGAGATAAAAACACTCATTTGTGGCTAAAACTAAAGTAAATTTGTGGTCGACATAAGCGCAATCAATACCCTTTGGCGTTGTCTTCTCCTAACTCCAATCATAACCTAACTTGTTGCATGCAGTAAAGATTAGGACTTCGTATCCTGATTGCATACTGAATTGGGACCATTTTGTGATGTTTTATAGGAAGAAATAGTTTACCCATGGAGTCGTATATAGTAATAAATTCTGCTGACCCTACCGTTGGCAGTGTACACGTCAACTGCGTACACCAACAGCTGCAATAAAAGAAGCCTCACATCCTAGTCTTAACAGAGGCAAAGTTAGGCTTCACCCAAGCCTCGCATCAAAGTCTTTACAGAGGCAAAAGTTAGGCTTCGCCCATTATTAATCCCAGCTACTTTAATGTCCGCAACATGAATTGGCTATGATACTCTAAAAGACAGAAAAGACTTCGCCCCGCGAATTCCAGATAATTCAATAAACGCTTGGATCTTTGTCGATCTGGTTCTCACAAAAGAGCCAGCTGCTTACGAAATAAGTCGAATAAGTCTCCGCTCCAACATCAGCTATACGACCCCCATACAGAATCACAACCTCCATCGTAAAGTTCCGAAGTAAAGAGTTTTCCAATAAGAGGTGTTATTTTGGTATTCAAAGAAAAATGTAATTTTTTGAGACAAATGATCGGATGTTTATTTCATAATAAAAAGGAAGGTATGCCGTTAATGATGAAAAACAACATCAGTCAAATGGCCACCATAAGCACGCATAGAGGACCATATCCTTTTCATGAAATTTTCCATAACCAAATCGCAAAGTGGCTGCCCTATGTCCTCGATAGCCTCACGAATTTTATCTTTGAGGTCTTGAATCGACGCTGGGCTGTTGGCGTAGACCTTAACTTTCACGTGGCCCCAAAGGAAGAAGTCGCAAGGTGTTAAATCACAAGATCTCGGTGGCCAATTGTGATCACCTCTTCGAGAGATAACACGATCCGGAAACTTTTCCCATAAAAGATCAATGGTTTCGTTGCTTGTGTGGCACGTAGCGCCGTCTTGTTGAAAGTCAACGTTGTCCAGATCAATACCATCCAACTCCGACCATAAAAAAATCATGTGGAATGCCCAATTCCAAAGAACGACAAGGAATGGACAAACCTGGGTTTTCTTCAACGCTTTGGGTTACAGCAGCCATATTCTCAGTTGTTCTTGAGCGACGTGCACGGGCTTTATTCTTCACATCACTAACTTGTCCCAACAGCTCGAATTTTTCCACCAATTTCTGTATTGCTTTAGTTTTGCGAACTGTGACTGCAAGATTTTCACCATTTTTGTAGTGAATTTTGAAAATTTCAATGCGTTGTTGAAGCGTGTATCGTTCCATTTGTAGTAATGGCGTAGTTTCTACTTGTCAAATGTCAAAGAATAAAAGCTTCAAAAGTGACAGCTACCGAAATAGCGGGTCGTTCACAATAGCACCTCTCATTGGAAAACCCTTTATATTAGACTGACGGAAGTTCGTGCATAGATGCTGTTACTCGGTATGGAACTTTATATTCACCATTCAACCAAAAAACAAAATTTACTAGTATTATTTAGCTTTAAGATATTTTCACTATTAACACTAACTAACCTTAATAGATATTACTAGCTGATGCGGCGTTTTGCATGCGCAATCGACTACTTCCACTTCTCGAGAGATAAACCAAAAATACTCGCTAACTAAATTCATAGGAAGCACTAACCATCGTGATGAAAAATTAAAACTCAACCAAAACTATCACAAATAACAACCAAACAAACTCAAATAAAACAAATTTGTAAAAACAAACTTTGCTCGAATTGTAAAAAAAGTGTTTTTAAAAAAAATTGGTTCAGTGATGAGACTTTAGAACGAAACTTCCAAATTCAAAAAGAGAGGATAAATCAAAGAAAAAACAAAATTTCAAAAATTATATAGAAAAAGAGAGATAATAAACCTGGAAATAATTTCGATCAAGGGTTGCGTTAGTTTTCTTCCCAGAGCCGGTTCGATGGCAGTTAAACTGGCGAACTGTTTTAATTTTTGTTTTAGTTTTTTGTTAATAATTCGTTTGCAAACATTATTGTTTAGGAAAGAGGAATCACAAAATATATCAAAATACAGTAGGAGAGGAGAAAGTAAAAGAAGAAAAGAAAGAAAAGAAATAAAGTATAAGTCAGGTTTAGAGAGTTACAACTTAAAAATGTGTGTTCTCCCTCCACAAACGGAGAGAAAGAGAAGGAAAGAAACTTCTTTTTTTTATGATAAATCGTGAGAACATTACTATGACTCGTGATGGGGTGAGGTGGCGAAAAGGGAACCGTATCAACTTACCAATTTAATGATTTTAATGAGCATCCAATTGTTGGTGGACGTTGTCATGAGCTTGAAGAATATCGGCGCCAAGGGAAGATAGTTTTTTGGATTCTTACGTGCTAGTTCACAGATGACGTTTACAGCAGCCGATTGAACACCTTTGAGGGGAGGATTTCTTTAAAATATGGAGCTGAATGCGAAAAGGGGGCAGTTTGAATTCACCTGGATCGGGATCTTCAAGTTTTTCCTTGAGTTTGGGGAACGCTGGTCGGAGGGCTTCGGGATAGCGCAGGAATACTTTATACATCATTAGGACGGCTTTCATACGAAGGTAGGGCTTTGTCGAACTCATCTGGAATGAAGGCGAGTTATTGTGGTACGATAAGGGTTTGCAGTTCTATGCATACCAAAGTCATAATGTCGTTGGCTAGATCCCTTGACAAGTCAGGCGATATGAAACAACTCAAGCCGCTGAGCGCAACACCGGCGTCATACTGGTTCTGTGAGTTCAAATCCTTGCGAATCATGTTTGTTGTGAGCATGAGGAGCTGGTAAGGAACGAGAGAGAAATTATAGCGAAAAACTTATAAAGTTTCTTAGTGTCTTACCTCACTCTCCGGATGGAAGCATTGACTGGCCGCTAAATAGCCGATTCTCTTGCAGGTGAATCTAGAGGAACTCATCACTTCTATGATGTTGAAGCCTGCCCATGAGATGTCATAGCCAAGCATTTGTATCTGTAAATATATAATTTTGAATTGATTCATACAGAGATCGCGCAATTAAGAAGATCGAGCAATTCATGTTATTGAATGCGTGTTTGAACCTTCTTTACCTTACTTAATCTAACTTTAGTCAGTCCCTAAACTATGTAATGAGCCTCTTTATAAAATAACGATGTTATCATCATAAATTTCGTTCTAACGAGCCATTTTTGTTTGCTGCTCAAAGAACATCTCTCTAAAAACGAAACTCCATCTCTATCTAGAACTAGCAACAACCAGCGATTCAGTAACATGTGTTAATGATAACCTGAATGCTGTGAAAAGAGCCGTAAACCTGTCAGCAGAGCACAGACATCTAAAATACGTTGATAGCTTTGATACATTAAGCGATCGGATCGCAACAGCAAACAAATTACCCGTGCGGAATGATGGCTGTTATTTTAAAAAGAATATTAGTGCGGCAGGCAAGATCGTCAAGCGCAATTCATACGTTGTCTTGGCCCCATTATACTAAGCTCAACGTCAATTGTAGATAAGGCTGCTACAAATCTTATGCGTCATTACATGCAATTCTAAAACCCACAACTTTTGTGGTTAGTTTCAAGCTTAACAACCTTACGTACATCAACCTGTACGCGTTAGTCTGTAAAGAGTTTACCAACAAAACAACGCCATTACCATCAATAGGCCTGCTTATTCCCACAATCCCATTGACAAGGTATGCTCCTAAACCACAAACGACGACTAAAAATAAACGAAAACAATTTTCTTAATTGCCCCTGAATCTGATCTCTGTCTCAATTTCAGTATCCCTTTTAGGTTGGTTTCCTTCACAAGCTAGTGCAACTAAGAGGTAACCACTATAACCATCTCTGTATAAGACTCTATGTACTTACATACGTCAGCTTAGCGACAGCATTGCACTTAACATTGATATTGTCTTGGCGTAGCTCCTGCTTGATCTCCTCTATGCACTGTGCGATGTACTTGGCCTGTAAAAAGAATACAAAAGAAAAAACAAGAATTATTCTTAAATTGCACTCTTTGATGAGGGTGGCATAAAGTGATGGTATAAAAATCCTAAGGTAGCTGCCACTACCACACGCCTTATGGTCACCAATTAAATTGGAAAGCTATTTTTATAGAAGAGCAAGGTACTTCAAAGCGCGCCCTCCAGAGCCTCAAAATAATGAATTATAACCGAGTTATTGATTTTTTTTCGGTATTTTTGCAAAAATATTGCAAGCGGTTGCCACCATAATTATTGACAAATATGTAACTTTTGTGTACTGTAGTTAATTACCTCATTATCCTTGTTATTTCGGATTCCACGGACGAGATCTGTTAGATTTTTATCAAACATTCGTTCAAAGTTGCCTTTAACTTTTTTCAGTGCCATTTTTGTTGTTTTTAAAATCCAACAATATTGTTGAAAAGTTTTAGTTTTCTACTTTCCCTGGCAAGAGAATTTATCTACTTTTCTTTTCCACAAATCACAACAAAATGTCACTTATCAAATGCATTTGCCAGGTGATGAGGTGGGCGACGGCGAAATTGAATTACAATTGAAGGTGGTTAAGTGTAGGTTTATTCGAGGAGATTGTACTTGTTATATTTGGAGAAAGTCTGGCCAAATGGAAAAATAAAATAATTTTATTTTTTCCCCGAATTCGGGGTCTACTGCACTCACGAAGAAAAAAACACACAAAAATCTGACAAAAGAAAAAATAAGTGCAATCTGTCAAAAAACTGCGTCCGCCATCATTTTATTGCGGGTTTGTCTGCACTAGTCGGCCACGTCAAAATTCTTTACCAAATGATGCCAAGTTCGGTTTGTTTCATTGAATTGTAAAATTATTTTACGTTACGTTTTCTACGTAGCCACTGGTAAGGAACGTTCTCATTCGATTCATAGCAAACCAAGCAATTCACATTTTGTGTGATACCTACATACTCCTGGAAGAATATTTTGAAGCACAACGAGTTTTCCTGAAAATATGAGGATATATTTTGTCTTGTACGGTTGACAAGAGAAATAATGTTGTCACACATGCCCATATTTTCAAGCTGCAACTCGTCTTAGACCGTTTTATTGACAGTTATTGCTGTGCAGCTAATGTGGATCTGTGAAGTGAAATAAATACGAAATGCGCTAAATATTTATTGTTTTTTACAGCTGATTTTCACATGTCAGTGGCGCTCTGACAGTTTCTTTTTCTTGAAATGTTTCTACTGCAAAGAGGGCATTGCATACAAATGTTTAGAAACAAATCGGGGAGCAATTTTCGAAGGATGTTATATAAAAAATAAAAGAAAAGAGTTGAAGGCTACACAAATTCCAATCGCACAAATATCAACAAAAGAGAGAGCAAGTGCCTTTTTAGTGTTCGATTAAAGACACGAAATCGAATAAAGTGCCAAAGGTAGGTACTAAAACCGAACTATTAGGAATGGCCTAAGGTTTGCTAGTAATACCGCGGACAGCTCTCATACTTACTAAACTAGATACTTGAATGTCCCCAAAGTTTCAGGATTACATTTTCACTAAAATGAAAATTTTAATATTCATGTCCGAAAACTTACTGTACGTTAGATGGTTAAATTCCTAAAAAGAAGTAAAAAATTAATGCAAGGCTTTGTTAAAACGTTTTCCTTTATTTGAATTATGTATAGTTTCCTCTTCTGTAGATAATAGTTTGTATGTAAATTTGAAAATATTTTGGTTTTAAATACATATTATGCTATTGCGTCTGTTTAGAATAATATAATTGTTTTTTCGTTTTTGTGTTAGGTATATTTAATGTTTACAATTGTGGTTTGGTTGGTTTTCTTTTTCATAACTTTTCTTTGTCTTGTATAAAATTCATCTTTTGACATAAAATATTTCTTTTTGCATTACCTTAGCTTGTATGAATCTACATATTATATTAAACGAAGTTTAACAATTGATCGTTTGAATCCTTCTTCAATTTTTATTAATTGAATTCATTTCCATTCCATGTTCCACGAAATGCGCAGAAATAATATTGCCAGTGTGTATATGAGTTGCGTTTGATGGACTTAATGGTGGGTTTCTATAACCTACTAATTTGTTTTTCTTTTGTGAAGTTTAGATAGTTATTGTTTTATTTTTTTCTTTATTGGATGAAATATTTAGTATTCCTAACACTTAAATTGCATTACTATAGATAAGTTTAAAAGTTATTCTCTCGCTACGAGGGAATTACTGTTTTTTTTTTTTTGTCTGAAGGTGTAGGTTACATTACATAGTTTTTAATATTTTTTAGTGCATTGCTGAGAAGTTGCAAATATTTATTAATATTTTGATGTCTTGTTTCTGCTTTCGTTTGTTTTCTAATGTGTAACTTGGTTATGGAAGTGTGATACACATATTTATGTATTTGAACAGTCATTGTAATTAAAAAATAAGAAAAATGATATATTTACTACTAAGTACATAATTTTATTCATTATTTAATTTTAGTAACTAAGAAGTCTTATGTTTAATTTTAACAATACATACCCTGTTACCTTGAGTTGAGTGTTATAATGAAATTTTGTTTAAATGAGGGAATATAATTGTTAATATAAGAGGTCCAGGGATATATAATGCTTTCAAATAGTGACAGACGATAGACAAATGGAACGAAGATTGAATACAACATATTGAAATGTACACATTTGACCCATTTCGCACTAATTTGTATCTAATTATCTCAAGAAGGCGTAACCTTAAAAGTTTCCTTAGAATAGTTTCTCCGCTCTTTAGTAGGTATGACCTGTCATTGGGAGCCATTTTTAAGGTGTTGCAATATACTACTAATCATTTTTATGTGGACTCTAAAACTAAACAAACTCACAGCGCGGTACTAACAGTCATAGGGCCCATTCATAAATGCAAGCTTTTCAAAGCAAACGCCGTGCAAATCACAAAAAGCTGCTACGCAAACGGAAGTTTTCCGCTTAGCATTGATGCCAATTCACGCATTTGTGAGAAGCGTATAGAAGATGAAAGTCTTAAGTGACATTTTTTGGGATTTGCCTTTTTTCTTACGGATGAAGGTCCCATGAGACTTCTCTAATGCCTCTATATTTAGATTTAGCAAAGGATCAAGGTGTTATATGCAACCACTTTGTCCATAAACTTAGTGGAAGAAGGTGCTGAACACGCTTAAGCCCTTTATTTCAATGTGTCGCTTAAGCCCTTCATCTTTTAAACGCTTCACTATGAGCGGAGCACAGTTTGCGCAACATTGTGTTTATGAATGGGCTCATATTTAGTGCTCCGGCTACATTTTCTGAGCGCACAATGCTGAAACTTTTTATAAAAAATTAACCATTGTGACCTACAAAATGACCTACATTTGAGAAAATGTCAAAATAGTCGGAACTTTTTAAAATGGACGTACTGTTTAGCTTTTTGGCTAAGAACTGATGTATTCTCCACCGATATTGCGATATCAGTTCCATTCTTTCACACATCTTGCGCCTGTAAGTGGCATTCCAGCGGCAAGCTGCAAGAACTGTAACGGCTCTTGCCACTTGAATGACAATTTTTTCCGTTGTCGACTGTTATTTACCAAATTAAACCCTCAAATTTTAATTCCATTCAAAGCCGCTCCACTTCGTTGTGCCCTTCGAAACTTGCCAATAGGAAACCAAATAAAAATTAAAAGAAAACAGTTTGTCTTTGTTTTTAATACTAACTGACAAAAAGAATTAATTTTGTTTGTTTTTTATTATTTAGATTGCGTGTTATAGGTTTCGTATCAATTTTGTTCTTATAAAATAGACAAAGAAATAAAATCTTTTAGAAAAAAAATAAAATAAAAATTCAATACATCTAAAAACATAATGTATGTGATAAAAATATGAAATATAATATGTATGTATGTGTGTCTGGTTATTTAAATTTAACAATCGGTGTCGTACCAAGCGGCCAAATTGTTGTTGTCATTTGGTGGTGTTGGCATTGCGTCTAAATCAAAGTTCAACTCTCCGGCTCCAATCTCACCAACATCCATGTCCATCGAATAGGGCGAGGTTGGTGCTCCGCCTGGTGGAGCTCCGACTGGGCTGCTTATCTCCAGACCTTGCATCGAATCTATTGGTAGAGTATCATATCCTGTTGTGATTAAATATTCATAAGAAAGGGAAAAACAATAAGAAAGTGTACATTTTTAATTAAATTTCAAACTATTGCTCTCAACAGTGTTTGTTCACATGGAAGGGGAGCCTCGGTGGACCACAAGTTGAAGTGGACTGAAAGCACAATCTCCACTCCATTGTCCTGGAGCAAGGATTGCGCTTCTGCTTTCTTTTATAATTTTTTTTTATTGAAAATAATGCCAAAGGCATGTGTATGTTTAATTATTATTTTCACAGTGCAATGACCAGCTGCCGTTCTTTACTACGATGGCTCCTCTCAGCATGTGAACGAACGACTAAAGAGTTTAATGCAGGAATGCGAGATCCCATTTAACAAGTAAACGTTAAAAGAAAAATGTTCATACACAAATAATAAATAAGAGTAAGTAAAATATGCACTAACCAAAAATATAACAAACACTCATTTAAATTGATAAAATTGAATTGATCCATTCAAGAAATATATTATGTTTATAAAAAAAACGATACACACACATTGGAAATTTAAATATGAATACGGAAGAAAAAGAAATACTTAAATACTTATGCAGTCTAAATAAAAGTTAACAAATACACATGCAATTGATTTGTTTGATTCTTTTTTTTTTTAATATTCGTGGCATCAAATCATTCAAAATAAGAATAAGTTTGCAGTTATAGAGACGACTTGAAAAATGTTTTTTTTTGCTTTTGGGAAAAGGTTAAAACTCTTACGGAATATCCTTGGGGGACAAGTCGTTTTGTGTTTTGTCTACGACAATTTGCTACTCGTTGCAGAATAAAAAACAAAACGATAAATTCAATACAACAAGGTTTATGTGGTTGAAGCGAAAACTACCGAGTGTCACAATTCTTAAGTTTGGTTGACACTTTATGTAGCTTATAGCTATTGAGAAATGTCACAGTCAGAACTCTTTGAGCCTTAAAGCGTAGTACGCTGCTCGAGCTAAACTAAATTTTAGCTGCTCTCCAACTTTTCTCTCCAAACTTCAGCTAAAGTTCTAGCTAAATTTTGACATAGAGTACGCAGTGGATAAGTGTCAGAGAAAACAGGTGTTCTTTGAAAAAATGTCCTTCAAAAATTTAAATCTCTCTTGTTTCTACTATTTCTGGTTCTAGGTACTTCTCGTCCATGTAATATTTAAAAAAGCTCATCCTTGCATACTTTTCCGCAACAGAACAACAAATACACAAAGATCTGTCGCAATTTAGCTTGAGAAAATGTACCTACCCATTAAATGGGCACGCTAAATTTTGACAGACGCAGGAAGTACATTCTGAAACAAAAGTTTGATTATTTAGCTTGAGCTGCGTACCACTCAGCTAAATGGGTTCGCTTAAATTTAGCTCAGCTAAGTTTTGGAGAGAATTTTGTATGGGAGCGAAAATTTAGCTCGAGCAGCGTACTAAGCTTAAGGCTAGTATCCTGCTCGTGCTAAATTTATCTCCCAAAAATGTCTACAAAGATAAAATTTAGCGAGTCAGTTTAAATTCTTACTTCATGGGTCGATGAAAAGTCTCCACTCATTTAGCTCGCGAAAAAAATGTCCGCTACATTAAATCGAAGATCAATTTTGACGTAAAAAACGAAGGAAGAAGTTTGTGTTGCGTTTACTATGGATATTTGTTTGGAGGAAACCGCAAAGAAACATTTGATCGAGAAAGAAAAGATAACACAAAACCAAAAATAAAAAACCTTTTATAATGTTATGGAAAATTAGGTTTTTTAAGCTTCAAATAGTTTTACGTCTTTTCAGCACTTTGTTTGCCTTTTGTGCAAATAGGAATTTATGGGACACGAAGAAAAGTGTCTTCTCCTGCTTGCTATTACAGAAATTTTATGAGCTACTGCAGCAATGAGTATAAATCTTCTTTAATTTTTCTTATACCCATTGTTAAAGCCTAGTATGCTGCTCGCGCTTAAATTAATCCCCCATACCAAAATGTCTCCAAAGATAAAATTAAGCAAAGCGGTTAAGCCAAGCAGTACGCAGTTCAAACTAAATTTGTTAGCCACTGTACGAAAAATCTCTACAGAATTTAAGAAAGCGTATTAATGCAAAATAAATTGTTCCACAGCTTAATTTTGACAGATCAGAGAAAATATCGGTATTCGCAACAAATTTAAACGAAAGCAAGTTGACAGTAGCAAGTCAATCAACTTTACGAACACAGTTTTTTTTTTTACGGAACTAACACTGTTGTGGTGAAGAGAAATATTGGAGAGGCGCTTAATTTTAGCTTTGCTGGAACAGCATACTAGGCTTTAGGAACGATTCAAATACTGCGATATATTTGAAGTTTGAAATTCGAAAATTGTAATAATTGCGTTTACTGATTACTGTAATGAACAAATGGTTTTGGTCCCATCTCTATGATGTTTAATAATAATTTAGCGAGCATTTATCTCTGGTGTGGAGAAACGAAGTGGAGACTATAGAGACGCTAAAATTTAGCGCGAGCAGGATACTAGAATTTACCAATAAACATTTTTAGTTTCGACTTAAAATTTTAGTAACTCAAAATAGATATATTTCCCATACAAATTTTGCATTATGTGAACTTCCGTCAATTTAATCAGCCCTATCGAGGTATCCGTTCGGAAAAATTAAAGTTAAATCTGATCGGAACTCAAATTGCGTTCGAAGTATCCGTTTCGGAACAAAATAAATGAAGCGCATAAACGCGTTCATTTCACATTGAAATATTCCGCAGCGTTTAGTTGTCGGAGAGCTTCGGAAAAAATTTACTGTGTAGCTTTCAAAAGATAGAAGTATAACGCAGTTCCACGCAATGGAGAATTTTTCCGAAAGTTGAATCGGAACGGATACCTCGAATGGAATTTTTCCGATTTCGTACAAATCGAAGAAAATTCCGTTCTGAATTTAGTGACTAAAATTTGTTTTTAAAACCGCGCTTTGTCAGTGATATAAGGTATTGACGCTCTAAAGCCTGAATCACAGTACTCTGATCTTTATGAGGCAGGGAATAATATGCTTTTGTGTGATTCACAATACCCTAAATACCTTTACGACTGAATTAGCAAAGCATTTTGCATGAAAACATGCAACAGGGCCATGCCCGGCCCTCGGTACAATTACCTACGGCCTGCGACATCAATTAAATAATCTTCTAATTTTATGTGCATTTCAATGGCAGTCGCAAATTTCTGGATATCCAAAATAATATTTCAGCTTATAACGTCTAAATTGTAGAATTAGATCACTGATTTTGGTGGTTTTCAACAATATGTAGCACAAGATCCAACTGTTGTTGTAAACCATGGAAATCAGTGATCCAAAGAGATCACTTGGGTGAAAGAAAAAAAAAGCTCATTGTTGTGATTCAGCCTAGTGCGCTGAGCACACTTTCATTAATGAATCAAAGCAAATTGAGCCACATTTTCAAACCGATCACAGTGCCGACCTCATTAACAACGTTCTTTTCCGACTGTACAAGAACATCTTCTTGAACTTTCTGGGCTGCGGTTGTCAGGTTCAGCTTCCGGGCAAAACCTATTATATGAATTTTAACCAAACAAATTTTGCAGCAATTTTGGAAGTGGCGAAATGATTGCCATGACTAATGGGGCCCAATTTTTGCCGAGCTACTTGAAGACAAATTTATAGTTTGCTTAGGAAAGACATGTCGCCGTAAATCACTACTAGTTTTTGAAAATAGATGTCCTTCTCGTAGTTGGTTGTTGCGCATAGATTTCCGCACATATGATTTGGGCATAGTACTCTTTCTTGCATTAAACGCCAGCTATAAAGGCTGAATAAAAACAAAATATACAAGTTCTAATTTGCTCCCTTCGGATGAAGAGATAATTCTTCGTGTGATTTTTGGTCCCGTTTGCGTTGACGGGCTCTGGGAGGAGGAGATTTAACAGCGAACTCTACGAGCTGTACAGCGACATCGACCTAGTCAAAAAAGTGCGTATCAGTCGTCTAAGATGGCTGGGACATGTAGAGCGAATGGACACTAACGCTCCGGCCCGAAGAGTCTCCGATTCCAACCCGGAGGGACAACGCAGTAGAGGAAGACCTCGCCTTAGGTGGCGCGCGCAAGTGGAAGGGGACCTCAACCAACTTGTAGTGCGCAACTGGAGGCAGTAAGCCATAGATCGCGCTAACTGGAGAGGCGTATTGGTTGAGGCCCAGGTCCACCCCGGACTGTAGCGCCACCCAAGTAAGTAAGTAAGTAATTTGCTCCCAATGTTCCTTTCACTTGTTGTACTTGTTGCTAATCGGAGAACACAATCGCACTTGTGTTCATTTCATAACCTGTAAGTGCTTATTTTTTCAAAGTTTAGCACATTTAGCAATTAACTTGCTTTGTTCTACAAACTAAAAATATTCAAACACTGATGTGCATACTCATAAACTACCATGCAGGATGCGCGAAAAGCTAAAAACAACAATCGTCTACTAGGAGAAACGATAGAAATAAATAAAAAAAAAAAACAATCCACACTTACATTATGATTAAAACTTATTGGAGCAAAATAAAATAGGTATATAACTAAATAATATGACGAAAGAAAAAAATCCGTAAAGGATACAAGTATAAAATCAAAATGAAACAGACTTTTCTAACCAACAAAAATAAGGACAATTCCGATCTAAGCAAAACCAAATGAAAATCATATCTAAGAGTATAAACTTTTTACAAAAAGGTTATCATTTTTTCTTTGGTAATCACCTATTTGACGCCGTTTTGCTTTGCTTGCATTGTTCATTGATTTCGAAACGAGACAAGTTGGGGGAAGTTTGGTGTGACGATCATACATGGTTATTACAATTTTTCTTTCCTTTTTTTTTCAAGTTGTATCTCTTACGCTAAGATAAATACTTTTTGTTTTTTCTTATGATGAGCTTATTATCTTCAAGACAATAATATTATTTTCCTTTTATCTTCTACACAAAAGTAAAATTATATAAGTTTTCTGTTCTTGTTTAATGTTACTAAAAATTCGGTTTTTTTTGTTATATTTATCATTATTTGTCCAAATCATTAATCAGTTGAACAAACTTGTGAAATTTGTTTTAGTGATGATATATGTTAGGCTGGCTTAGCTATAATTATTTTTTTTTTAAATAAAAACATAAATCCCAAGGAGAGACAGAAAAAAAGAAGAATAAAAATATTTTTGATTAGTTCATTCTATGGGTGGTGAAAAAGATGGAAGATTTTGTTTTTGTTTTTTTTGTTTTTAATTACAAAACAAACATAAAATTCAGCTAAATGATTTCGATGAGGCGCATGTACTTAGAAATGTAAAAGATTTGTTTTGATCGTTTGTTGTTTTTTAATGAGGGGGTGGTCATGGTCATTGATGATGATTCTGCGAGAGGAAAGCATAAAAGAAAGTCCACCTACGCCTGTTATACGACATGTGTGTGACTTGAAAAATCATAAGCATAAAAATACAAAAATGAACGTTGCAATGAAACTGAACACAAAACGAAAATCAAAACAGAAAACTAATGGTGAATACAAACAAAATGGAAAACGTAATGAGAATGACAAGTTTAACGATTTTTAATATAATAGCTGCAAAATTTTTAACACTGGGTTGGGGTCTATTTGATTATATAAAAGGGGCGGGGCGGGTCTAGCGATTTACTGTGCTGTTCGTGTGTGTATAGGTGTAGCCAGATTTGGTGTAACAAATTGGAATATTTATGCAGCTCTTGTGGGATGTGTTACTTTTTTCTTTTTACTATTTTAGGCAATAAAATGATGACTATTAGGGAATGGACACAAAACTGCGTTCACCAGGAACGTTGACAGTACACATTAATGCGACTCATCGACGATATTGATTCCTCCTAATCGCACATGTAAAGTTCGTGATTTTCTTGAGTGGTTATGTATTCAGAAGATCATAGTTTTCATGCTCCAAACAGTTTCTCGACTAGACCCGACGAAACGTCGTCATAATAGGTCTGTCCCATTACGATTCGAACACATTTCGTTTTCCATTGGGCAAAAAGAAGCGTCCAGGAGAGTCCGGAATCGAAAAAATCACTTCTGAAACCGTTCCATTGGCACAAAAAATACCTACTCTTCTGGTAAATTTAAGAAGAAAATTTCGCTTCTCGATTTGAAGTCGGAATCCACTGAAGAAGGTGAGTGCTTGCAGTGTAATTTATGTATTTCTTACAAGTCAGCTGACAGCAGCCGTAAATTATTTTTTGGCATATCACAAATATTTTTGTGGATTCTTTCAGAAGCAGTTCTGCTGTTCCATTGGATTTCAGAATGAGTGCATCCCCGAGTGAAACCAATGAAAAACGACACAAGTCAAACTTCGTTACCTTCTTTTGCGTAATGGAACAAAGTTTGGCTAATGTCTTCCTAATGCATTATCGTTAGGGAACAGACCTAATCACCTCTATTGGGAGTAAAATTTCCCTGGTAATGTTTTCCCCTTACTGACAAGGGAAACATTTCCATCGGAATTTGAATTATGATCTTCCTATTTAATAAATCAGTCTCCAGCCACAAAAACAGCGCAATGCGCATGGCATTTGTTGGTCCCGCAAAGATTCAAATTGAAGTTGTATGCGCAGACTCTGCACAGTCACTTGAAATTATTTCGAAATTGTTCTGAAATTTGCTATCCACTAATATGAGGAAGTCCATATTTTTAGGGTGACGGCTTTTTTCGCTGATAGTTTCAATAAAAAAAGCAATCTTTTGGTGTATAACCGAGGCAGTTGCGACTAAAAATAAGGGCGTTATAGCCGAATATGTATCCGCCACTCTAGTGTGTTTGGTGCAAAAAGGCGGCAGGTCAAAAGTTTTTTCTTGATTTCCCACAAAAAGTTGAATTTGGACTTGCCCCCCTTTTGATGCAAGGTCCTTCATAAGATCATCGGACTATCCGAGAATTTGTTTGCAATGAGACTGAGGGCATCACAAAGGATGGGATGTTTAATATTCAAAAACAAAAACCAATGGGAATATGAACAAGTTCACTCATTGTTGTCTTATACGACTGAAACAACTTTCAACTTTTGTCGTGTGCAACAGACAATGTCTCTGACAGACTGGTTCAACTAGCAATACATTTTGAGTTTCATATTCGTCTAGGGGTATGTGTTGCAATAAATTATGTCCTTAGACAAGTTATTGGTTTCTGTGGTTTTTCTAAATGTTCAGCCGTTAAACTTTGGCCTTAAGGCAGTGTCGAACGTGGACAATAATTCACACTTCAACTGTGCGACTAATCCGATTGGATTTCAACAAAGAAACAGGTTGAGTAGGCTAGTTTATTCTCATGGAATCCATTCGTTGTTGCTAAAGTGTTCAAGGTGTTTCTACAATTTTGACACCTTGGACTACTTGTTTCTACAAGTAAGGCTCAGCGCCCCATTCTTACTGACAAGTGTTTATAAAAAAAGCGCTGAATAAATATTCCAATTTCATGTTGAAGGTCTGACAACTTCTTCACTACAGAAATCTGCAACAAACCGTTCAAATTAGGTGCTCGTTTCTGTGTGCAACGGTGTTACTCGTATATTTGTTTTTCATTTTGTATACCTGTCCGACAAGAGTTATTTTTTTCTTTGCGTTGCCAATTGAGGGGTTGCCCTCTTGATAAGTTTTGTGTAGGTATCCGAATATTCTTGCTGTGTGTTACATTATAAAAGAGATACAACTTTTTGTTGATTATTCAACCATTCGGTAGCAATATTCACTGTAGTTGTTCATCGTGTCTTGGCCAATAACTGGTTCTGTAGCAGTGTTTGTATTTTTTTTTTTTGGTTTTGTTGTGGAAATAAAATAAAAGAGGAGATTTTTTTTTTGTTATAAAGTACGTATTCATGTTGACAACATCCATTTAACTCAATCTAACTTCACAAACTCCTACAAAACGTGTGTGAGGACATGAGGTGATTGTATAAATGTAAAATAGTGAATAACAGAACAATAAAATAAACGTAACTGCATTTGAATTAGATTGTGCAGTAATTAGTTTTGTCAACTTACGTTTTGTTTTACACAAGGTAAATTGTTTTATTTTTTTATTTTTTGTAAATTTCTTTCAACAGTGCAATGTGTATGTGGTTACTTAGAAAATATTTCTTTTCTTTATGTGCATCGTTTGATAAATAATTATTAGTAAATATAATGGTTATTATGGCTAAGAGTGATTTTTGTTTTTTGGTATAACCCTTGTTTTGGTTTTGATTTAATTTAAATAATTCTTAGTTTTTGTTTGGTTAATATTCAACAAACTAAGTGAGATGACATGCAACTCGGTTTCTATGGTACGTACCTTGCTGGAAAGCTCGACCTCCGTGTGAGCTGTGTACGCTCGGAGGGCCTTGCCCATACAAGCCCTCATATGCTTGTTCTGGTCCAAGCATATCCTATTTTATGTATTTTTTGAATTAGTGGTAGTTTATCCCGTCAACAACAATAACGAATCAGTTAATTTGTTTGTTTGTGTTTTGCAATTTGTGTTTTTTTTTTGTTTTTTTTTATAATTTTGTGTGTGTGTAAAGGCAAAGCCCGAATCATACAGGTGCATAGAGAGGGGGGATGATTGTTTATTTAATTTTGTTGGTATAGTTGTTAAAAATCGTGGACAAATTTTGTTTCCAACATAAAAGTAAAATAAAAAGAAAGGAAAAAAAAACATTTAAATAAAAAAATAATAAATAAATGATACACGCTAAACGAAATAGGAAACTTATTCTAATTGTGACTAACTGACACAAAACGTGACTAACACCGGGTTTGCTTGACATTATTGTACATATTTAGCGGTACTAATAAAACTTGTTAAGGTGAAGTGTCGCTTGAATGCCTTGGCAAATGCAATTATAAGCGCCCCAGCTGATGGGCGGTGAATCGAAGGTGCGCAGAACCGAGAGGATCGGTACAAGTTTGGAGATGACACACATTTTTTGGGTTTCGCATTACTTACACGCAACGACGACCAACTGTTCAGACAAATCGAGTATTGGCCAATGCACAATGGTTTCGAGTTGTTTGAGAAAGGAAAATAGAGGAATGTGGCCACCACATGCGATCCGTTCGCAAATGAAAGCATTTCATTAAGAGAAACAAAATGATCGTGAAGAGATGGTAAAGAAAAGAAAATTTCTAAATAGCCTTTCAGTCGATGAAACACGAGAAATAATATTATTCAATGTTCAACCAAATCTGCTTCTCCCCAGATAGCTGACGCCCTACCTCCGGCCTCATCGCAATCTTCTCATTTTCGTCACCAGATGGCGAATTCATCGTGTAAGCGTCGGATCACATCGCTTTATGAGTCAGTGCTTTTCGGTAGATGGCGCTACGGTTGGAGTAATTTTATCTTTACAATAGGGAGTTCTGGTATTGATGGATGCCATTGGTGTTGGTGAACTAAACTTACTGACTTGACAAGGATATACACCTTTCGGCACATCATCCAGTCTAGTTTCCTTATGAGGGAATGAACTGTCCGCCCAGGGTTGGTATATAGTTAGGTAATGTATTCGAAAAACCTTCGTAATAACTTAGTGCGACACATGTTTATTAAGCGACCACTCTTCACATGGTGGAAACAATCGGCAGCTCCGACCTAAGTGAAATTTACGACAAATCTATTTTGAAAAGAAAACATGGGCTTCCAGAAAGACGGTGCAAACATATGGCGAGCGACGGTCCTACACAGATCTATTCATTTAATGTAAAATACCTTTTACACATCGCCGATTATGCGAGCAGGGTCGGCATTCTGTATGGCGAAACGTTCAAACGTTTTCGTGTGCACGAAGAAATTTGCTTGTGTAACATAAGTCAAAAACGTTTGATCGTTTCGCCTTACAGAATCTGACCCCAGATCTACGAGGAAGTTCAGTAGATTACCAGGCGACGCAATGAAGTGCAAGGTGTCAATAAGGCCAACCTTCAGCGAATTTAAGTTAATTTTGCAATCTACCCATCTGGTGCTACAATTATTTAAACATCCAAGCTATGTACTACTTAATTAAGGGACCTTGACAGGTTCACTGACAGACTTCAAAATACAGTCAAAAAGGTTATGAAATCGCCGAAAAATTATGAATTTATAAGAATAAAACTATTTCGTTGGTTAGCGTAGTAGTTGGGACAAGACTCCAGGAATAAAAAACATACAATAGCTGCTTGGAAAAAAATTGCATTTGCCATGGCTGATTACTAAAATAAGTGCTATTCGGAAGCCCGACAAGATGTGCCACCGGTTGCTTATCTAACATAAACAGCGTGAACATATTTCCCTCGAGTGCACCTATTTCGAGTTACTTTTGTGTAGTTAAACAAAAAGTTTGAAAGATACCCTGTGCAAGAAATAATGTAAACACACCAGGGGATATATGAGATAACTTGTAGCTTATATTTTCCTACTCCAATCTAATCTCCTCTATCGCAACGATACTATGTACTAGACCACATAAATGGTCCGCTTTTGTTTTGTATTATTGTAAGTGTCATTTGAGCGACTGACGTACCTGTAAGTCTGGACCCATTCCGAGGTCGGCATTGCCCCATATGTTGTTATCTTCCCGCAGAAGGGAATTTGTCAGCTCAATAGACAAACGCTTCTTGTAATCTTGGGGTTTGTCTTCGCTCATGCGGAAGAGAACGGCTGCAGCGTATGTGGCTACGCCCTCGTTCCTCGAATGCAATAGATCGGTGAGAGGGCCGGTGGCACCTTCTTGCTCGATTATCTCTGCGCCCTCCTTATCAGCGGCTAACTCACAAAGTACACCGGCAGCGACACGCTAAAATGATACACACACATTAAAACTGTTGTCAAACTGTGAAGCAACTGCCATTGAACTTACCTGAATATTTTCAATTTCGTTGAACAACAAACGCACAAAGATCGGAATAACCGCCTGCTGGCGGATGAGTGCTCTATTGTGTGATTCTCTGGCGAGAATGTGCAATGCACCGACAGTGCCCTCAACGATCTCCTCCATGCGCACCCCATCGGCGTAGGCACTCGGCTGCTGTGAGCCTGTGCTGGCAACTGACGAACGTTGCTGAAATAGAAAGCGTATATTGAAGCCGCCATCTTTGAAAAGAAACATCTTTCTCAAGTTACCCTTTCAGTGTCCTGGAAAGCCCTCATTAGCAGCCGCACCAGATGGTGTATGGCACCGTGCTCACGCAACGGTGCATGATTTGCTGGGCATAGTGCCAAATTACGAATCAAACCGATCACGGCCTTAATCAGCGGCCAACGCGACGGTGGATGCAATAGCTTGACGATGACCGACAAGCCGTAGTTCAAGCGAACCGCATTCTGTGCCAATTCCGAGTCAACATGACGCGAAGTCAAGTGACGTAGAGCGCATACTGCCGGCTCGGTGATCTCCTCGCGATCACCGGCGTTTATGATGGTGCGGACAAGTGCATCGACACCTCCCACTTGGCAGACGGTTGCCTTGTTGCGTTGATTGTTGCAAGTCAAATTCGAGAGAATGCCAGCTGCGCATGTAACCACATTAACATCAGTGGAAGCCAAAACTTGAACCAAACTCTGGAGTAGAGCCTCGAGTCCCTCGACTTTGGTCGCTGCATCGGACAAGTTACGCAAGGTCCATAGGCAATTCTGTACCAAACGCTGCGATGGATTGCCCAAGTGCATAGCGAGTGCCTGCATACCGCCGGCGTCTACAATCGCTGGCTTGTTGCTGGAGCAAACCGACAACACCTTTAGTACACGTGAAGTGGTCCAGAGCAGTTTCTCGTAGTCGTACGAACGCATTATGCGAACCAATTCGTTGGGCCCACCGGAAGCCAAAATTATCAACTTGCTCTCTTGATTGCCATAAGCCAGAATTTGCAAGCAATCAGTGACAATGGCTAAGAATTTCACATTGTTACGCTGCAAGAGGGTGACCATCTTTTGGAGACCTCCAGCCAGGCGCACGGCCATTTTAGAGCCGTCCTGGTGCAGAAGCAAATTGTGCAAAGTGGTAATGGCATAGAAGAGAACAGATTCAACTGGCGAAGACAACAGCTTGACCAGTGCTGGAATGCCGCCGCTCTTGAAGATGGCCAATAGACCCTGGCGATGGTGCGACAAATTATGCAAGGTACCTACGGCGCCCTTGGTCGTCTCCAGATCGTTGCTGTTCGAGATGGCGCGCACTAGCGCGGCCACCATTTGTGGACTGTTCATGATGGCGTGACGGGACGCTTCCTTCTTCGACAGCTGATGCACCATCATGGCTGCCTGCGAGACAACCACCTGATCTTCGTCGTTCAACAGCTTAATGAGTTCCGGGATCGCACGGGTTGCAAGTTCAGCGTCATCCTGGTAGTTGATCAGATTGACCACGGCATGTTTTAGCATTTGCGACGGCTCAGATAAACGCTGAACAGCTGTGGGTTGTTGCGGATCGAACTGTGTCGATGGGATCTCAATGCCTTCTTCGAGCGTTTCGGGAAACATTGCTGCGCGCACTCGCTGCGAACGTGTCTGACTCAACTGCTGATTCATATCGTCCACCTGATCCTGGGTGAAATTCTGAGGAAAGCCCTGGTCCAAGTCAAACATCAGGGGATCACCTTCCATTTCTTCATCCTCTTTGCCACTCAACGATGGCACTTGGGTGACTGCACCCGAATGGATACCAGAGTCACCCAGATACGAGTTTTGCTGCCACATAAGCGTCTGCTCCTTAGACGATACCATTGGTAAGTCCGGTGGATTATATTGATTATGCGGCACTGTTGAAAAAACAAACAAGAATAGAGAAAAAATAAAACTATCGTCATCAAAGGCAAAGCACTAAAGTCTACAGAACATGAGATGGGATTAAAGAAAATAAAAGGCTGCACAGTAACGACTGCGACAACAACAATAATCAATGAGAGCCAGTGGAAATGGATTCCATTGCATGTGCCACTTGAGAATTTCTCTCCTGGAGATGATTTCCATTAAAAACCAAAGCTACCGCAGTGCTCAATGCGAATGGGGTAAGGTGGATTGTTTGTGTTCGTTTTTGTGTCAGACGCATTACAATAATTACAACAGTTGTATACATTTTCACTGTGCATAGCCATCATCATCAACAACTGCAAGTAATACAAATTTATTTGCAAATGGGGAGTGTTTCTGATAAAATCTACTGTATGGCGTTTTTCTCCCTGATCTGATCGCAATGGCAGATATCACTGGGACTGTATTTTCTTAGCGTTTGCAGAAGTTCACGTGGCAAAGCAAGGTTTATATAGCAGTAACATCGTGGAATCGTCTATTTTATGCCGAAATTTGGTCACTACAACAACCAGTCGGGTAAAAATCGTATGGTTCGAACTCAAGGCTGCTTCTGAATAATCGTGTCTAATTTTTGCGTAACAATTCGTCTGTAGTGTTGGCGCAGCGCGAATTCCGTCGCCGATTCCACGGCCGTCCGACACCGACTACGCAAACACTGCGCCGTTTGGCCACCAACCTTGAAGAGTATGGGACCACACGAGACGTTGCCCAGAGTGGTCGGCCCCGGAGCGCCCGTTGTGCCGAGAATATCGCCGCTGTTGAGCTGTCGCCGAAAACATCGACCAGACGCCGTGCCTCGCGATTAGCCATCAGCCGGTCGTCCCGAATTTTGCTCAAAGACTTGCGCATGTTCCCGTACAAAGTCCAGTCCGTGCATCAGCTGCTGCCTGTCGACCGCCAAACACGTGTTACCTACGCCCAAGCCATCCTCAATCTTGAGGACGCTTTTTGACCAAAATCATAATGAGCGATGAGGCTCATTTCCACCTCAGCAGGTACGTGAACAAGCAAAACTATCGCTTCTGGGGCACCGAAAATCCACGAGTAATGCACGAGGAGCCATTACACTCGCTCAAAGTTACTGCATGGTGCGCTGTTCACGCTGGAGGAGTCATAGGGCCATTTTTTTTTTTTTTCGAGAACTCCGCTTTTCAAACGACAACAGTGGACGGTGCGCGCTATAGGGCCATGTTAACCGAGTTTTTTCTGCCGCAATTGGACGAATTAGGACTGGAGGACATGTGGTTCCAACAGGACGGAGCTACGGCACACACTGCCGATATTCTGAAGGCGGCGCCTCATCTCTCGTTTTGGCGATTTGCACTGGCCCGCAAGATCGCCCGATTTAACCGTTCCAGACTTTTTTTTGTGGGGTTTTTTGAGGTCCCGTGTTTACGTGAACAAGCCCGAGACCCTAGAAGCCCTCAAGGACAACATTCGACACAAGTTCGAGAATCTGTCGCCCGAAGTTCTCGCCGAAGTGATGAAAAATGCCATAAAACGAGCCCGTATGACAATAAAGGGTGACGGCGCCCATTTGGCCGATATCATCTTCTCGACTTGACCAATAAAATTCTAAAGGTTCAAATAAACATTCAAATAAAAAACAGAATCGAAGTTTCATTTAAAAAAATAATGAGAGCCAAACAACATCGGATGAGTTCTTTTGGCCCACCTTGTATTTAGTGTTTCAAAGTGGGAAATAGTATGTTCTATTAAATTGTGGCAAGTCGCTGGAATTCTTGGGAAGAGCACCCATTTATCGAGCCTTTGTTCACTTCCTGTTTTTTATGACAACTCCTCGCCTTTTTGGGCCATTTCACGCTTTCCTCCACAACATGCATCTGTCTAAAGTACAAGTGTCATTAATGCAGCTACAGGTCCATTTCTTTTAGCATCAAAGTCGACTTGAGGATACCCCACACAATGTGGCTTGAAAGCCGAACGTATACATCAGAAATGTTCAATTTGTCAAGAGCCTTCACTTGTAGCGTTGCATATAGTCCTTCGTGCAATCACATCCATTAAACAAATGCATTTGGACTAGAAGCGACACAACAACGCAGCACAAAAAGACCAATCAAATGTAAATTTAAATGGCGAAAAAATACCGCAAGCAATGCATTATGCAAGGATCCGCAAAATAAATATATTCCCATGCATATAGCCAGAGATTTCCTTCTTCTCTGCACATAAATGGGAAATAAATGTACATAAAGGTGATGAGAAATATTCATTGCACTTTGGGTTCTATAATTTTTTTTTTTTTTTTGTAAACACTACGGAGTGCAACAGAAAGGCGCAGCCGAAGGACTCGACTTACGTAAACTTTTTCCGCCTCCTCAACCATCCGATTTTTCTTCATTTCCTTTCTTCTTCTTTTTTTTTTTAAATTTATAGAAAGCGAACAAAAAATCCCTGTTGACAATCAAAATCCCTTTGACACATGCGACGACAGAATTAATGGGAAGCGGAAAAGTAGGTGGAGATTTTCATATCCTCCCCCTAAAAGGCTTGAAGGCTCACTCTCTCTCTCTCTCTCTGTGTGTGCACTTACACTGCAAATAATACACAAACAACGAGATCAGAGCGACGAGAAGAGAGCTAACGAGAGCAAGGCAAAGTATAAGGGAAAAAGGAAAAATTATCACGACGACGACGACGACGACAAGGACTATGACGAGACGCGACAGTGTTAGATGAATTAATTCAACCAAGTGCACGAGTGTAGTGTGTAAGCTACATACATAGCACTTAGTTTCTATTACAACACAAGCAGTTTAATTCCTCTTTTTTTGGGTTTTACGTTTTACTTTGTTTGCTTCTGCAATTTCTCCCATCACACTGGGTATGGATACTGACGGCTTGCTGCAAGTTTGTTCAGCCAAAGGGTTTCCCTCGTCCGTTCGCCCATTTTTTCCCACAAATGAGTACATGATTGAGAAATAAATAGAAAGGAAACATCACAAAAGAACGAAGCTTAATTTATGGCGGGAATTTTTCACAAGTTGGCATAATTTTCGCCTTTTTGTGTTAGAGAGCAAATATATAGAGATGACATGCACACAAATGCAAACGGGGTGGACACACTGTGGCGTGTAATTGCTCAAGAGACCTAAATTTGCATTTTTGGAATTTTTTCATCTTTTTCGCTGTAACAAGGCAGCAGGCGGCTCTCAACACAGCATCGAGTCAAAACTCTTAAAATACTTTAAAAGCGGATTGGCTGAGTTTCCTTTCAGTGGATTTTCATTATAATAAAGAACTGAAATCAATTAATTATGCAACGATGAGGAAGAAATCTCAACGACGAGCCAACAAAGAGAATGCACTGCTGAAAGGCTCAGCAGCACAACTGAGCCGCGCTCAGCTATCATGAAGTGTTTGTTTTAGGTTGGTATTTAAAATCGCATGCAGTGGTGATAAAGAGGGGGTAGGTACTAGGTAGGTTGTAGGTACTTACTGGTTCGATTTTGGGGAGGCAAGTAACTCATGGTGATTTAGGCGTTTCACACCACACCTGAAAAATATAAAGAAAACATAAATTATAAACAATGCAAATTTAGAGCATAATTGTAATGGCAAAATCTGAATGCACTTTCAGACTAACGAAAGTAAAGACTGATCGATGATTTGATGGCGGGCTGACCGATAATTGTTGTCTCACATGGCTTGGCAATAACAATTCAAAACTGTCTTTATCAACTCGGTTGTGGTTATTTTTTTCTCCCCTAACCACCCGGCTTGCTTAAACTATGAGCGCTAGTGTTGAAAGAAAATAGTAAGACTGTAGATAATGCTATGTTGGAGATCACTTGATGAATGTGGTTCAGAAATCAAACAACAGGAGGAGGGCTTATTGGCGTCCAACGAAGAAACTCACTAGAATAATGGCCAAGATCCATTATACCTGACGTAAGCAATGCTAATGAGTTCCTTTATGATAATCTGCATTAAGTCGCTGTGACATTCCTTATATGCGCTCAGAGGAAAAGGACCAAAGACTGCTACCACAACAAATGAGCAATGTCAATCGAAATCCAAACATTCCGAACGACTTACTTAGACTCAGACCACCAATGGTCTGATCCGGATTTATCAGACGTCACACGGCGGATATGCTGAAATAAATTCAACATTCAGTCGATTGCCGTCAGCCATACCATTTAACCTTAACAATGAGCCAAGACTTCCATCCGACAGGCCAAAAAATATAAAATGAGGATAGAAATGATTATAAATCAAGTCCAACTATTTAAGGCAGCGAAAGGCGATTTGGTCTGGAAATCAGTTATATTAGAGATGCGGTAGTTTATTGTTTAGCCCTGATGACTTCTCTAAGTTATAAAGAATTTAAACCGACAACAATTGAAAAGCAATTTTTGAAGAGTAACCTTTGTCGGAATTCCTCTGAATTTTACTGAAATGTTTATCTATTACTGGCGATAGCTACCAAAAATCAAGCACACCTCAAACTTGCGTCGGTAATAAATGATAAACATTTTTTTTAGTGTTACCTACCCATAAAAGAGGAAACGTTTAAATTGTGGTGCGATGAGGATGACTAAAATAGAACCCGAAACAGGTGCGACATTAGTTTAACTTCTCATGTTAGTTACCGAATTTAACTCTCGGTGCATTTTCAATCAACCAATGGAAAATAACAAATATTTTGCTTAAATTCAGGGGTCAGATCGTTTTCGTTTGATTTGCTTGTGTACCATAGGACAAATCATTTGTGCGCCTTACAGAACCTGACCCCAGGTTTGCTGAAGATGCGATCCGTAGAAATATACTCGCGTACTAATACACTTGTGACTGGTGAGGGAACTGAAATGACTTGAATGTTATCTAAATAAATTTACAAGTTCTCGTGAGCTCAACATCCTTGTCACTACATGTTTTTAATAACTTTCACGCGCACTAGAGTTCGCCCAGTTGTTGAGACTCTACTACTAAGTAACCTGGGGTCGAATCGATTTTCCGTGAACGAGCAATATGTGACGGAATTTGTTTTTGTTTCGTGTGTAAACCCGGCATAATTCCGTGAACGTATATAGCTCGTTCACGGATGTATCGATTCGGCTCCTGGCTTATGTACAAAATGTTGGAAAATAAATTACACACAACATTGCATCTCCATACAATCTTGACAAGAAACAGCGAATATGTTGTTTTTAAGAAAGTAAGTCCTCACTATTGGCTTTCGCCTATTTTATATAAGAAATTGGGCCGAGTACTCTTAAATTGAAAGAAGAAAGCTTCTTTAAGATGACTTTTTGGGACTTTAAGATGACTGAGCACTTTTATGAGCCCTGTTAGAAATATGCAGAACAGAATCATCATTCTGTAAGCGTGGTCAGCCGGCTTCAAAAGAAATGTATAGCTCTTATCACTATCTTCAACAGATCCGTCCAGCTACTGGGGTATGCAGACGATATTGACATCATTGGTCGCTCCCAGCGTGCCGTGATAGAGGCGATTGAAGAACAGGCGAAATTCGTTGGTCTTGTTGTAAATGAGGACAAGACTGAGTACATGCTATCAACAAACAAACAAGCATCTGTCCACCGCCTAGGACAGAACGTCACTATTGATAGCAACAATTTCGAGGTAGTTAAGGAGTTTATCTACCTCGGAGTAAACAGGAACACCACAAATGACATCCTAGTGGAGATCCGGCGAAGAATTACCCTAGGAAACCGCTGCTACTTCGGTTTGGCAAAGCAATTGGGTTCAAAACTCCTAACTCGAAGGACAAAATTTACAGAACCCTTATCCTGCCAGTTCTGCTTTATGGCGCCGAGTGCTGGACGATAAGCAGGAAGGGAGAGCTGATACTGGGCTCCTTCGAAAGAAAAATTCTTCGGCGGATTTTTGGTCCTGTGTGCGAGGAGGGCGAATGGAGGAGAAGATACAACCGCGAACTCTATCAGCTGTACTAAGATGTGGATGTACTCCAAAAATACGTCGACTACATTGGCGGAATAGCGGATCTTCGAATCCCAGCCGCCAGGTTCGAGACGACAAGGAAGACCGAACCTCCGTTTCAAAACCAAGCCATCGCGGATGTCAGAGCGCTTGGTCTGGATAACTGAAAGCAGCGTGCCCGGGATCGCAGAGGATGGAAGGCCACAGTGTCTCAGGCATAGACTATTCACTGGTCGGGAGCCCGTCAATTTGTAAATGCAAAATCAAAATTTTGACGTTTAAAGATAAACTGCATGAGGTAATGTCGCCGCTAGGGGCCCTAAACTGTAAACGACAAGTACTTTATAAGAAATGTACAATAGAAACTGCAATCGGAATAAGGTACGACTTCTAATGCTTGATTAAATATCGAAGCTTTAAAACGCCAGCCAAAAGAAATGAGCTGAAGGTTGTACCTCTCGAGCCCTACAGAATTTTTAGACCTTTTTTGGTGTGAGTTTCCTCGTTTCATAAACGCACAAGCACAATGATAATTTTGCCTGCCTCTCTGTATCAGGAAATGTTTGCGTGGTGCTGTACTGCGCTACAAATGTTTTCACCCAGTGTTGACAACCATTTAATCGGTGGACCTCAATAAAATCAACTTTTTTTTGTTGTCTTAGGGATACTGATACTTGGCAAAAGCATGCTAGCTTCCATGATGTTTTAACCCGTCGCAGAGTGACTTATGACCGCCATTTGCCATTTAGTCCCAGTGCATATGCAACTGGGAGGAGGTACCTAACTATGGTTCGATCTGATTTAAAAGACATGTTGGTTAAGACCCTTTTCCATTCGGGACTGTTGCTCTTTGTAAAAAAATTGCCAAAAAGGACGACCATCGGTTTTCCAGATTTGAGAAGCTGCAACTTAGTCAAGTGCGGCTGGCTGGTTGTGTTTTGGCGCGCAATATCCCCGCCATCAGCGCCTGATAAATGATTTATTGCAGGAGCGCACTAACATATCACAAAGTGGCTATTCGCACGACGTTAGGGACACGGCTTAGTGCGGCGGGTACGTATTTGACGTAACCTAATGGTATTTTCATTAAAAATAGTGTTTCAAGAAATGAGTTGGACCTTAAAACGTACAGGCTCGTGCCCGAAAATGAAATACTGGAGTTTAGATCACTTTAAGCGAGCGAAGCGAGCCACATTAAGCCTATTTGCTGCGTTTAACCGTAGCCGTCGACCTAAGCCGTGCCCCTAACGTCGTGCGAATAGCATCAGCCAACATATCAACCTAGCAATCTGTTAGTAGCACTGCGTGGTAAGATTTGCTGAAGCAAAAAGAATGCTAAAAGATTTGAACAATTTTTTATACCTACAACTATTTATTGTACTGAGTTATCTTTTTTTGGCCTAATGTGACTTTATTCAAACATCCCACAGGTCGAATAAGGTGGGTAAAAGAGATCACAAGGCTTCAAACGAAAATTCAATAGTGAATTAGGTATAGAAAATAAAAAAAATCACTAAACTACGTAACATCACCCGAACCGACTTGTAGGAAATCCTTGGAGAAAATTGAGTATAGATGGAAGCAATGGGTAAATTGTTTAAATTTCGCGGTGTTCCTGGCTATGACAAACACACATAGAGACTATTAAAAGCAAAGCCGAATTGTCCTTGTCTTCTGTTAGCAATTATCTTGTTCGAAAGTGTGCTTAGCCGTTCCTTTTCTTTTGAATACAAAGACGATCTCCGGTGCAATATTTACGATGAGGAAAAGATTGTTTCTTAGTTGGAGGTAATGAAAACCGTTTACTTGGGACGGCCGCTTATGTATTTATGTATACACATTGGTAGGTATACAAAATGGCAAACTAAAACGTGTAAGCGAACTCCTTTCGTTTCTCCTTTCGTGGGAAACCTGCAAACAAATTATAATCCACCATTGCAAGACAAAGGCGCAGGTACCTTACTACCTTCGTCCCCAGATTACATTTCCAACAAAAACAACTCAAACCCACACCATATTCTACGAAACGAAACTCAAGTTACATAGTGCGCACACAGCGTGAACTACGCTGAACCATTTTGTTCACGTTTGCTTTGGGCAACACCAGTAAAGTTAACATACTTTGTACATTAGTCACGGATTTCCCAAGAACATCCACCTCCGACGCAAGATAATCCAATTCAAAGCGAAAACAATACAATCCACGCAACGCATGTAAATTGTGAAAGGAGAATCCAAAGGAAAACGCAATTATTATGCATTTACATTCACCAAACACCGTTCTAGGTTCTTTTACAGAAAACCACTCTCGTCAAGACACAATAAAGAGGTCAACAAGAGAAGCGCAGCGCCATGACGAAATGAAAAACGAAAAATAAACACAAAATTAAGAAAAAGAAAACTCTCAGGTGAGTATTGGCATTTCCGGGCTTTCCTCGAATGGTAAAAAAAACTTATCTTCCACATAACAGAATAATAATTGTTGATGATAAAAAATGCTGAAGAGCCAGCCATTTCAATTAAAAGAAATCTCAAAAGAAAATGTGAGAAAAAAAAAAACCATGTACACCCGCAATTGTATGCAAGGTACGCCAGCCAGCCATTGCACTTGACACCACACCCCCAATTTGAAATTGATTTTTCGGCATTTTTCATTGGAAAAATTCACAAAATTTTATTCACTTACCGTTCGTGAATAGTTTATTAATGTTTTTATGCACAATACGGTTCGATAAACGCACTTTTAGTTCACAAAAATTGATTTTCTCAAAATGACAGAAAAATTCGGGACAATGGTGGAAAGAATTTCCCCACGACTCGACTGTTCACTAGCAGATGAAAATTCACTTTGGTTGAACTTTACAAAAAATTTACACAACTTTCGGATGAACGTACACAATGGATGAACATATTCAGCGTGGCGGTAGCCATTGCTGTTTTTTCCTGTGATGAACTCAGCGATGTAGTGAATTTTGTCGTGTTCAGAGTTCAGACTTCAGAAATGTTTGTATTTGAGAGTGCTGCCAAGTCAAATACAAATGGTGTATAGCGATAAATAATATCTTTGCTCAAACTCTCTTAATCGCTTAAGTTAGGTAGGTATAGCGTATAGTTAGTCGGATAACGGAAATTGGCACATTGAAATTTTTTCACAAGTACTAGATTACTTCCTCTTGCGAACGTATGACTAACAGCCGAGAGTATAACTGTCGTGAAATTGCTTCTTAATAAGCCGTATGGACTCGGCATAAATTTGTAGATCCCTTACATTTGTCAAAAATTGGACGAGATCCGACCATTGTTCTAATTAAAAACAATCGGTTATACCTATATATCATGGGGGATAAACAAAAATCTTACCCCCTTATTAATAAACGCTGCGTAAAAGTTATCAACTCGTTATTCAGAAGTTACGTCAAATTTGTGTATGCCATCTGATGTCTACTAGCTATCTAACTTGTGCACATTTGTCTATTAATACGGGGGTTAGTTGCTTACTGTGTTTGTTTGTGGAAGGCATCTCCTACTAGCTCTTAGTGCCTTCAGTATTTACTAAAAACGATAAATGGAAAAAAAAGCCACAGTGCATATCAGACATTCAATAAAATTCTATATTTTTTTAAATGTTCATTCTTATGATTATTAAAATTGGAAGCTAAGATTAAAAGCGATCAAAGTGTTCCAAGTGATTATCCCCAGGAGAAATGTTTCGGTGATGTGCAAGATTTGGCGCAAAAATAAATTTGTATGCAGTCTTTGTGAGTCTATGGAAGTAAGTGTTGTTATTGGCGTGGCGATTCACCGTTGATGCGTTCACGGCTTAGAAATTGCCTGAGAGCAATTCTACTATTTGATTCGGTATACAAATCATAAATGTGCACAAATCCAAAGTAGCCGGCTATAGTTATTACGCTAAAGAACAAAAATACCAACAATAGAGCTCCCAAACATCCAAACAGCAAGACTGACGCTACCGTAAGAAGTGTTCCTAAATAAACAAAAAGTAGTTTAGGGGCCAATTGGTCATCACAGAAGTGCCGGTATTTACCTTCAAGCATTAGGAATCCCGTGAAAGTCATAGCCATTGTTGACAGTCCAAACGCCAAGAGAATCGTAAACGGCAGGAACACAACAACTATTCCTAAAACTGCAGCTAACGCAGCAAGCGGATATTTTGCTGCTAGTTTGGCAATTCTATCGAAAGCATCATAGCCGCCCCAGTCTGTGAGTAGTTTGTTTCCAGCTACCTTGATCTGTCCCCCTGCAGTTGAATTAAATCAGATATGCTATTCTTAACTGCATCCACTGGCTTACATATTCTGTTGGCGCCTTCGACAAACATCTGAGCAAGCTCTTCCCTAGTGTATTCTGGTTCGATGTTCAGTCTATGTCTATCAGTCTGTGGTCCACCCTCGTTGGTTATCTTTAAAAATCCGAGAATTTGTTTCGAAAGACATTGGACAATTATTACAAACAACCTTTGCACTCACAACCATTATAGTGGACGATTAATTTTTCTCTGAAGTTGATGAATATTAAAAATAGTACGATGGTGTTCTTATGTAAATATCAACCCACTCGTTTCTTTATATTATGAAGTTAACATTTAAAACTTTTGGATTGTTGGTGGTAAGTATTATAATTCTCGGCAGTCGACAAATATGACTTTCGCGAATGATAAACAAAGGGCTGAATAAGAAAAGTGATGCCAAGTTCTTTTAAACTTTTGCTATGTTTTCTTGTGTAAGCTACAAAAAAATTAGAAACAATTAGTTTAGCATGAGTAAAATAGATTATATTAAATTAAAATTATTTTAATATTTGTTAACCCAATATAAGACTGTGTGAGTTAAAGTTGTATGTTCAATAAATGTATACATGCTGTGACTTGTTTCAGACCTGAACAAATCGCACTTTTCAAATTCTCACTTTGACAGATGTGAAGTATTATGAAACATCGAATTGACTCATATGATGGTTATATCTACAAATACCATTCAGTAGGTAAATTTTTTTAAATTCTGCTCAAGTCTTTTTTATCTGGTGATCACATTTTTTTTAAAACAGCAGCAGGCAGAGTCCACTTAAAAAAACACTGCTACACAAGCTACCTCGTCAACGAACAGTGTGACGCCAAAGAAAATTTGTTCGCATAAGACTACAGGTCCATTCAATGCTAGGCCCAGATACCTCTTGCGCCATTTTCTTTATAAACTTGTATAACCAGTAATCACAGCTGTTTAATTCATACCAGTTAAATGTCGTTTTCCATTGGAACAGAAAGAGCACTATTTTTTTCAGATTCAGAGCAGTTGGCTGTCAGAATTCATGTTTCATTGGCCGAAAAAAAAAAAAACTTTTTTCAGAGTCAGAATCTCGATTTCTGGGCGAGATTTACACCTAAACGTTTTTAGTTTTTCAAACTTTAAAGTGTGTTATTACTTACGTTTTAGACTAATTCTGCCGTCCGTGTAAAATGGAGCAAAATTGACATTTGGCCGCTGCAGTGGATATCAACACAAATTGAGCAGATTTTCATAGAAACAAATTACGGTTTAAGCACTGCTGACTTTTGTAACAGGCACCACAAATGCAAAGAAGTTCAAAGTCTCGTTTTATGTTCCTTCCATTGGCACGAAAAATCTAAAATCTGAGAGCAAAATCTGAAAGTCCCAATGGAAAACGATATTAATGTTATCGATACCACCGACCATCGCCATCAACTGACAGCCGTCACACTTTAAAATTGCTCATCTCTAACAATTGCCGCGTCTTCGAACTCACTCCAAAAATACATTTCTCATCGTCAGATAACAGGTTCAACACCCGGCATTTTTCTCGTACTACAATCATTCGTTTTTCTACAAAGTAGGTAAGAAGTTGAGTTTCCTCTGCCCTCGGCCTGCTGCCTCCCACTCCTACCGACCCAGCCTAATCGCCTGATATCCGAAAGAAATTCCTTCTGTGTAAAACATAATTAATCTTTCATATCTGCCCCAATCTTATCATCGATTTGTTCCAATTTAAAAATTCAATAAAACAATTTGTTCCACAGCACATTTAAGTTGAACATACGTGTCTTTATCGTCAGATCTTCTGTTCTCTACATCATTCCAATTAGTTTAAATTTGGCTTTCACTCTTTCAACAGGCTTCTCCAGTTTCAAAAAGAAGAGACAAAGTTTAACGCACAATCATCATGTCACTAAAGGAGGTAAGTGTGTTTAGAGAAAATTCAAATGAAAATTCTATGTGTCCACCTACACATTTCGACCGTAGCAATTCGACAAGGCCGCTGAAGATGTCAAGAACTTAAAAACTACACCAGCCGATAATGACTTATTGGAATTGTACAGTCTGTTCAAGCAGGGAACTGTCGGCGATTGCAACACCGGTAAGTAGAAAACAAACAAACTACTTATATCCCCTTAGAGGTTATCAACAATATTAAATGCGTAGTTTTCCACAGATAAACCCGGCTTCTTGGACTTCAAAGGCAAGGCCAAGTGGGAGGCATGGAACAAATTGAAGGGCAAATCATCCGACGATGCCCAAAAGGAGTACGTGGACAAAGTTAAGTCGCTGGTCGAAAGCATTGGACTGAAGGCATAAGCCACCGGTCAAAGTCCATCCACTCTTATTCTGTAACTATTTTCAATTCGCACAAGCATTTTGTAAGGATAACTCTTTGGGGCGTATTTTTATTGCCTACTATTGCTATACATAATAATATATTAGTTGTGATTTGCACAATTTCGTTCTCATTAAGCTTTTCCTTTTCTACAATGTATACATTTACATATTTATGTATAAACTAGGTTGAGTGTAATAAAAATGGACTCTTAAATATCTTTGAATACGATGGAGTGCACTAGTAAGTTCGTCTTTATTGTTCCTATTCTGTGAGCGGCGGCGGTGGTTTGTTTGCTGCCTGATGACGCATGTAAAATTCTCTTTGCAGTTCTCGCAGATTCATCTCTAGAGTTGCTACTTCGTCGAAACGCATCGCACTGCGTGCTTGTTTGATGTAACCTTTGATGATGTTGATTTGTTCTACTAGCGGGTCATTGCTGGTCACCCCGGAGGTGGTCATTTGATAGGCACTCCAATTGTCCAGGGTGCGGAGGGCCGACTAGAAGAGTAACATAACATTGAATCGACACAGTTTCGAAATTTATTGTGTCAGATAAAGCAGAGGTTATTGAAAAGGTGGTGCAACGTGCAAGCTGTTGCTTATATTTATAGTCGGTGGGTAATAGTAGCGTCTGGGTCACGTAGGTAGGGTAGAGTCGCTAGTGGCCGGCCCCTTAAGGATTTTTCGTCATAAAATATATCACAGTAACAACAAATATTAACATTTTCGAATAATTCTTGAAATAAATTATTCTTTATGAAATTCTTCGTCTGTAAAATAAAGAAAAAATAAATTTTTCTTATAAGAAAATTGTTTATCTAGATTTTAGTAAAAAACGTATTTTTTTCCAGTGGCCGGCCCCTTGTTTCCTATTTCCGACCATCTCGTGTCCCATCTCCGGCCACCCAGTAAAGAAAGGGCTTCAATTGTTTAATATTTTTTATTTAAGTGTTTTATTACAGAAAAGTTAAGAAAAAAACTATTTATTATTATTAAAAATAAATAAAAAAAAATTAAATTAAAAAACAACATTTGAAAACTCGTACCCACAAAATTTTCACAAAAAATCACTAATTTTGACAGCAATTTCACTAACGTTTTGAGAGCAAATTCACACAAAAACCTTCCCCGACAGAGCCCAAGTCAAATGAGTTGATTTCTCGAAAGCGACTCAGCACTCGCAACAAGAATTTTCACACATGAAGGGAGAAGTTTAAAAGAACAATTTAATACCAAAAATTTCGATAGAGAACTATAAACATTTCACTAATTACAACGACTTTTCTGAGAGGTGGCCGGACTCTGGGGAGGGCCGCAATTAGGCTACTCTACCCTACATGGTATATGACGCTAATTCTTGTTTATGAATTATGAAACGGGTGACTGAAAGGTTCAGTTTTAATTTGATAACAAGAACGTACGATCGTTTAGTCATACAATTTTTCGCATGCGCATATTTAATTGGTCGTTAGTCACGAAAGGGAAACTGATTTTAGCTGTCGCTTTGTTAACATTTTGGTTGAGTATTTATTTTTAAAACGTACCGTCGGACGTGTACTTGACAGGTCTACGGCTATTGTTATGCCTTCCACTCATCTTGTCTGCGATATTTTGGAGTTTTCGCACTAAGTTGAATTGACGGCCTTTTTTTATAGTAATAAAAGAAGGCATACGAAGAGATTGCTAACAATACGTACCATAACCTAAAATTTTTACTTGGATGCAAATATAGAGTTCAAAGTCGTACTGCAGCCTATAACGCCTGCCTTTTAACTACGGTGAGAAGAACAATGGTCTTTCTTGAGGTGGTTAAGAACAATGTAAACAAGAATCGTCGCAAGAGCCATTTATGGCACTTTTGCACTATTTGCAGCGTTGCTGAACGTACCGTGCCCCATAGACAAAGTGACTGTCTTTTAACTGGTCGCTACAGGTATTTGTAGCATAAGAACTTGATTGCTACTGTAGATGACTGGCATCAAAACCGTTCCGATAGGAATGCCTGATCTCTGATAGTTTTCAAAGATAGAGTCGCGATGAATCTTTATCAGGCGGATGACGTTGACTTTAAATATGTGGAATGAGACAGCTACCAAGGTTTTATCTGACACGCTAGCCCTTCAACGACGGTCTTCGCGAATACTTACCGCCGATGCATAGGAATCACTTGACGCAGCGCCACCATCTCCATCGGCTAGTCCATACCTTTCGTACGCCTCTAACGCCAGACGCCGCTCCGTTTCAATTCTCTGTTCGGTTTCCATGCGCTTTTTGTCTTGAATCTTTTTTATTTCCGCTTCCACTGGTAGCGGTGGAATTGAAAGCATTCTCTCTTTTATCAGCTGTACGCAGGACAATCGGATGGATTTTTTGATAGCCTCTTCCCGGCTACCCTCCTGACAGGGGAGCAGTAGAATCTTCTTACTCTTAAGATCTACTGTCTCGGCAACTTGACCAATTTTGCCACGCAAAGCACTTGCGTCTGCGATTGTAAAAATCGATTCTCCCGCAAACAAGCTGTCGATGATTTTTAAATACATTTCAATGTCGGGTAGGATGTTCTTCTTCAGTTGTTGGATTTCATCGTAGATAACAGAGATCGGTGGACGGCACGTTCGGCTCTCGTGCATTTCTTTGCGCGTCTCTAACAGCCACAGGCAGTGATCACACGTCCGAATACTGTGCATGCGTTCGTCTTTCGCCTTTGGAATCGGTTCAGTGCGGGACATTGTCAGACTGGCGAGTTCCACTGAAAGGAGCACGATTTAGAATATACGAAAAGAAATAACAGAGCACACCTACAGGCATCATCGAGTGGCAGAAATTTGGAGCAATCATTGCACATAATACTACCGCAGAGTCGGCAGTGGTGCTGCCGTCGAGCGATGTGGAAACTCTTTGCACAGTTTGGACAAAGTTTCACCGAGCTTCCATCCAGCCATGGAACAATCTAAAATGGGACCTATGTTTGGGTATGTGTTTGGTTAGCGAATTCAAACAATCTACAAACATTCTGTTCATGTTGTTTACGCAGCATAGGTTCAGCCGGCATATCTTTCAGCAGTTTATGCAGTCGGATTATCAGTTTGTTGGTTTCGCTAGCATATCGTTCCAGTCGGGGATTTCTGTATTAAAGCAATAAGCAAGTAGATTGATATCACAATGCAAAAGATAACATACCTTACTGAATTGAAGTAGGATAAATGGGAACGGTCAGCGCCAGCACTTTGAACCATGTAGTTGAACACATTGCCACGAGTAGTGTAGTTACTCACGCGAACGTCGCGATCGAAGCTCTTTGCCAAATCGATGGAGTCATCGAAATTTGACTTGATTTTACGCTTAGCCTTGCTAAAGATGTCTTTAAATATTGATTTGATGGCGTCTTGTTCTTCGGCATGTTGCCTTTCCACATGATCGGTTAGGAACTCTAGCGATTTCAGATCTTCACGGCAAATGGGGCAAAGAAAACCTTCGAGAATTTCCCCACTGTCTTCATCGAATGGATTGGACATTGCTTTGAAGTTCGCACTGTCTGGAGTGGTCTTGCTTTGTGTGTAGATAGGAGGAAACTTTAATTGAGCAAGGTAAAGGTGGATTTTTTTTTTCTAATCAAAAACAAAGTCCCAAGTGACAGCGGAACGTGATGTCAACAAAACACCCCTGTCAACTGAGGTTTGAGTACAAGATAGCTTTGTTAGTTTTGAATTTGAAGCACATTGGATTTAAAGAAAATCGAATAAGAACTTGTAACAAAACAGAAGCAGATCTTATGTAGGTACCTAGTCAGCATTTATAGTGTAGGTACTCATCAAAAATTGTGAAAAACAGTGCCAAAAAAATATTTGGTTAACTACAGTTCTTACAAATAGTTTATTTGATACTATTATTCAATTATTTTAACAAATTTTCTTATGTAAAGATTGGCCTTAGTCCGCTGGGCAGGTACATGTGAAGGGAGATAAGACGTTCCGATTTGCAAAAAATGTCTGGCCTCATTTAAATTTTATGTACCTATTGCAGGTTATGTGAAAATCAATCATAAAGTGCAGACTCAGCCTTGTGCTTCTGAAATTCAATCGCAGTTTGGGACTCACTGGTTCATGCTCTTGTTGACAGTCAGCTGAGGGGCTTGTCAAAATTTGCAAACTGCATATTTGTCAAGCATTCGTTTTTCCTTCAATTTTGATAGTGGTGAAATATTTTCTGGACTTAACGTTAAATATCAACGAAAATGACGACAAAAAAGCCAAATGTTATCTTTTCGGTAATATCGAAATGCATTTCTTACTAAACCACTAACTTAGCCCATTAATTTCATAGAATCCAGAAAAGAAACCGCTAGAAGAACTAACCCTAAGAGTAGACGAGGATGGAGTCATGTTAAAAGTTCCAGCCTTGGTATGTCAATTCACAAACAACATTTAAAATAAACAATTCAAACTGATTAAATTAGAACAAACGGTGGGCTCCTCGGGATGCGTTCACACTTTACATAAGCCTGGTCGGATCTGGAGGTAAAATAAAAGCTGGCGCCGATTTGGATGAGTGGCTTTACGAAGGCGAATGGTTTCTCAAAGACATTCAATTTCTGCTTGAGTTGAAACATTACGAGTATGGTTGCAGTGGGGTTCCCCGGTTTTATTTTTGTATGCATTATTTCGTTCTTGTAGATTTTGGTCATATATGATCCATCAAAAGGCCGCACTAAACTGTGTATTGACATTCCTTAAGAAAGCAACTCCATTCTACTTGGACATATCGTCCCTCACAACAAATAAGCGTGTTCTCGAACTCTACGCAAACATTTTAGCTGCCGTTGTTCGTGTAGTTTGTCGCATCATTACCAACAAAGAATCCGATGAGGAGTGGATCTCCAAGGATCGACTGAAAGAGCTTATCTATTCGAATTTTCTCATTTCCATACCGATGTTGTTCGATCTAATTATCGCCCTGGGTGAATCCAATTTAAATGTTTTGCGAAAAATCATCTCAACTGTGTTCCAAATTGAGCCAAACTATAAAAACGATTTGACAGCTGCATTGCAATACTTTAACGTTGCTTTCGAAACTATACAGCAACAGGCTGACAATGAAGGTGCGATTGGAGGTGATGTAGGAAATAACGAAGACTTGGACACACCGTATGACGATTTGGTACTGTTTACACTCGATTGTGCATTTACATTGAGTATTCTGCTGGAGGTCTATCCGGATGCTCGGAACATTTGCTGCGATATAAAACTGGGACAGAGGTGGGACGCAGTCGCGTTGTTCATTCATTGCTTTGAACACAATAATTTGTTGCCATTTCAGCATAACACACTTCTATGACAACACAATTCCATATCTGTATAAAAATGTTAATCTTATCAACGGAGCGGCGGACAGCTTGAAATGGTTGAACGAAGCGAGACTGCAATTTCTGAGGGCATTTCGAAATATTGCCTACTTTCATATTGAAACTGTACTGAGTAATCCGTAAGTTTGGAATTGAGTTGATGCATATATCTGAACAACGTTTCTTTTTCAGCGAGGAGAGCCTAATGCCGTCAGAGAATTTCGTGGCAATTATGACTGAATGCTTGGCGGACCGAGCTTTTGTTATAGACTACCAGCGGGAGTATCCGATTGAGCTAGACGTGGACATTCTAAAGCAGGCTTGCAAGGACTTGTATCCTTTACAAAAAACACTTTTCCTTTGTCTCATTGTTCAAAGTCCGTCCGTGGCATAGTGTTGCTTCTGCTCTTCGTGCAAACGCTGCGTGAGGCAGAGTACAGCTAAATGTTGTTCATTCGTGAACCCTTCTTCTCATAGCTCCCACTCTTTTACTAATAAGATCTTCATGATCGCTCTTTAATTGTCTTTGAAGCCTCAAAACGTACTATTCTCTTAGTTATTTCCTTTACCCATTCCATAAACAGAGATGATTTCAAAACTGATTTCGTGGCGAAGGGCTATAAGGACGAGGCAGACTCTGAATCGTTTGGAATGATCGGTAATACGCTCGCACAATTGGACGAATCCGAATCGGAAACAGAACCAAGTAAGTGCGCCTCAAGTTAAATTTTTAAACAGGATACGTTTAATTTTGTACTTCCAGCCAATGTAGCTCCACCCACATTAAGTGATGAGCGACCAGAACCCGAGGGAGCCGCTGCTATAGACTACAACTCTGATAAGCCATCTACCAGTAAAGCTGCCAAACAGTCGATGTACAGTGCCATCCGTTCAACTAACTCTGAACCAAAAACTAGAGACATCGATCTGGAAGTGTCCAGCGTTCTAGACGTCTTGCCACACCTAGGCGATGGTTTTGTGCGCCGTGTGCTGTGTCGATATGACAACTCTGAGGAAGCGATAGCCGCCATCCTTGAGCAAAATCTCCCACCCGATCTAATAAACTCCGATCAAAGTGAAGTCTATATCCCACCGGATCCGCGAGATCTCACCTATCAACAGACTGGGGTCCAGCGCTTCAATGTCTTTGATGGCGATAAGTATGACGTGATGACACAGGACAAACCGGAGTGTATAATAAAAAGAGGAAAAGGTTTCCCCAATGCACCACAAAACCTCGGCGATCTACTCGACGATAAAACAGCCATGAACGATGTTCGACACCGGTATCAGGAATACACTTTGGTCGAAGAGGGTGCCAATGAGTACGACGACGAGTATGATGACAGCTATGATGCTATATTGGAAAGTGAATCGCGTGCTGTGACATCGAAGCAAATGCGAACAACACTTGCCGATATTGAGGATAAGAGCGATGAAGACGAAGAGTCATCGGAGGACGATGTCGAGCAGCAGAATGATAAAAATCTGGCCAATGACAAAGAGAACTACGACAAACGAATGAATTTCTGTGAAAATCCCGAGGTTATACGAGAGAGATACGAGGCAAAGCGGGCGGCCAAGTATGGAAACAATCCTGGTCGAGCGCCGCAACAACAAAGCAAACCGAAGGATGTTGTGGGTGGCCCTAAGGGCCGGGGCCAGGAGAAAGATGTGCTCGTCAATCGCCACAAAAAAGATGTCAACAAGTCCAGTAGGGCCAATCACAATCGTAAGGCTGGCGCATCCTTTAAACGCAGCAAGGGGATGATGTCGTAAAAAGAACAAAGAATAAATATTTAACTTTCCTTATGAAGAAAATTGTTGTTGAACTTAGTTTTTGAAACAAATTAGTTTATTTATTTTTTTATACCTAAGAAAGCTAAAACTGAAATACAAATAAATGTTTACACTTTGAATGTACAAAAGGTGATGTTCTCCTATTCTTGGGTAGAGAATTATGAGCCCCATCTCATCTTTCTAAACACCTCCATCTCTGTTGAGGTGGTAAAGAACTAGCAATACGATACCAAGATAAATTTCCAATAAGCAAGCTGCCGACGCATACATAATTCACATCCCCATTCGCACTTCACAGACTATAACATTCGATTCCCCACAGGTATTGAGTATCTCGGTATCAATTACATTCACAATCACTTGTATGCACACAACTATTGCAGGCAGGCATGTTTTAAAATTTAAAAGCCACCGCACGCTGCCATGCCACCATCAAACCTCAAACCGGTGACTGTGATTATTTTCAAAAAAAAAAAAAAAATTGGTTGCAAAACTTTCTCGACAAATACTCTCACTTGTCGTTGATCGTTGCACAGTTCGAAATGGATCGTTGGGTGGACAAAGTCGCAGTAGTTACTGGTGCAAGCTCGGGAATCGGTGAAGCCATCGCCAGGGATCTGCATCGGGAAGGAATGGTCGTTGTGGCGTTGGCTCGTCGTGAAGATCGTTTGGGGGATATTCGAAACAGTCTACCGATCGAGAAACGATCGCGATTCCATATAATGCGTTGCGATGTCACCGATGAGGCGCAAGTGAAATCGGTTTTCTCCTTTGTCGAAAGTGAATTGGGCGGCGTCGATGTTCTCGTCAATAATGCTGGAGTGGTGAAAACAACGGAATTGCTCCAACCGGACAATACAGCGGAAATTAAAGCGACTTTGGATACCAATATTCTCGGAGTGGTTTTCTGTACCCGGGAGGCTTTTCACTCTATGAATACGAGACAAGTCGATGGGCATGTCGTGATTATTAACAGCGTTGCAGGACATCGAACACCGAATTTGGGAGATGAAATGCCGTCGTTCAATATCTATCCGGCGTCAAAGCATGCGGTTACTGCGATGGTGGAGACTTATAGGCAGGAGCTCAATAGGCATGGTTCGAAAGTTCGAGTAACGGTAAGGGAAATGCAAATAAAGTGATGGAAAAGGCTTTTATTTTATTTTTTTTTAAAGAGTGTAAGCCCAGGGGCAGTGGATACGGAAATTTTTCCAGATGATTTAATTGACATTATACGCGCCACCATGCCATTGCTGAGCCCTGAGGATGTATCGAATGCTGTCCTGTATGCAATCGCAACACCACCTCACGTTCAGGTAGGATCAAATAAACAAAACTAATATTTTATTAAGTGAAGGTGTATTGAAATCGTTTTATTTTTACAGATTCATGAGATCATCATAAAGCCGGTTGGTGAGCGCTTTTAATTAGGACACATGTTGGTAGTTGCTGTTTGATGTGATCCTTAGAATTTCTCGCCCATGGGCTTGATTATTATATTGTGAACCTGAAATGTGAACAAACGGAATAACTTACAAATGAAACTCTGTATATTTTTGGAACAAAAGAAAGAACCAAACAAAATAATAATGATTTGCAAAATCCCATGAGGAATTGATATGAGGAATCAAATATCTATACCCACGACCTTTTAACGTGCTTCAACAATCCATTAACTGGGTTTGGTGATGCATTTGTAGTTTAAAAACAAATTTCTTTCCAACTTAAGTGTCTGTTTTAAAATGTCTGCTAAATAATTTTACATCAAGGAAGCTTGTCAAAATAAAATTACAGGGAGCTTTCATTTCGTATTTACTTCTTCAAAAGCTCGTTTAAAACCATTCGCACAAAACTATATGAAATGAGTCCAATCACTCTCCGACCCTTAAAAAAGCAATCAGCTAAAAAAGTTACGTATACGCCATACGACTTCGAAGTCGCGCTAGAAATATGCGTTTGTATTGTAGTTCCTCGACATTTAACGATGCGATACACAAGTGAACCTACCTGCACATTGGCTGGCGTTGAAATTGCATACAAAACAGAATCAGCGACATCATCCGCTTTCAGCATTGGCATGAACTGCTTCACAATAGCTTGAATCTCCGAGGGGAGAATGTCTGTATCGACAATTCCCGGACTAATGCTCTGGAACCAACAATTATCTTGTTAACTTTTCAACAATTGCCGGTACTACTTACAGTAATTCGAACTTTCGATTTGTTTCTCAAAAACTCCTGCCGGTAGATTTCCGTCATCGCTCGCAAGGCAAACTTAGTAGCTGGATATACGTTCAAGGATGGCAGGTCCGGACCCAAATTTGGCACTTGATGTCCAGCCACACTATTCACAATCACTACATGTCCTTCTGCATCCCTGTCCAGCATTGAATTGAATGCTATTCCTGTACAGTAGACAACTCCCATAAGATTCGTTTCGATTGTATTTCGAATTTCCTTGGTGTTGTTGCGTTTGCTGAGCTGAGTCGTTTCAATGACACCCGCATTATTCACAAGAACGTCCACACCGCCTAGATTGTTCTGGGTCCATTCAAATGCCTTCAGGACATCGCCCTCATTGGTCAAATCACACCGAATAGCATGCAAGTTCCCTTGCACAGCTCTTGGGAGTTCTTCCGCCAGTTTACGTACGCGTTCATCCCTTCTGGCCAAACCAACAACCACCAGCCCAGCTCTGGCTAAGGCCTTTGCACAGGCAGCTCCGATGCCCGCACTCGCACCTGTAACAACGGCGACTTTCTTCTGCCAGCGTTCCATGTTGAATGGTTCGAATGACGTCGAGGAATACCGAGAAGAAGCCAACTGAGGGTAATTCAATTAAAATGTTTCGCGTATTAAATTTCTATCCCTAATTAGCTTAGTTCGCCCTTTGTGGAGCTCGATTCCTGCGACCAGATTCATTTCGCATTCAAACATCAAAATGGAAAGGTGGCACAATAAAGTCGCTGTTGTAACTGGTGCTAGTGGTGGCATTGGTGCTGCCTGCGCTAAGGCGTTAGTCGGAGCTGGACTTAGAGTAGTGGCTTTGGCGAGACGAGAACAACAGCTAAAGGAGGTCAAAGAGAGTTTGCCGGATAATCTGCAGTCCATGTTCATCACACGTAAATGCGATGTCTCCCAGGAGGACCAAGTTATAGATGCCATCGACTGGACTGAAAAGCACTTGGGCGGAGCTAGCGTGCTCCTGAATAACGCCGGAATCACAAGGGAAACAGAACTAGTGGCGCCCGGTAATACGACAAAAATTCGCGAAGTTATTGATACAAATGTGATGGGTGTGCTGTGGTGCACGCGTGAAGTATTCAATCGGATTAAAGCGCGTGACGATGAGGGACACATTTTGATTGTGAACAGTATAGCTGGTCATCAGGTGTTGAATTTCATAGATGTGCTGCCGTCGTTTAATATTTATCCATCGACGAAGTTTGCAATTACAGCAATGACGGAGACCTATCGCCAGGAGTTTCAGTTGCACAAATCAAGGGTCAAAATTACTGTAAGTGATCGCAACTACCCCAGTATTTTACAAATTTTCAGTTCATTTTTGAAGGCTTTTCTTAGACAAAGTGGTGTGCCATTCAAATTTTTGCTTTTGCAAAAGAAGTTCAACTTCAGAAAAGTTAGCAAACTTTCAATTATTCTCCACAAAAAACTTGATAAATTTAATGCAACAAATTTCATTGCTTACATTTTTAAGTAAGGCTATTAAAATTCTTATTTTAGGGTATATGTCCAGGTGCAGTGGATACAAATATCTTCCCTGAGGAGATTCATTTCTATGTCAAGGATATGGCTCGACTTAAGCCAGAGAATATTGCCGACGCCGTATTGTATGCTCTAAGGACTCCCCCTCACGTGCAGGTATGTATTGGTTTTTTGCTTGTCTCAGTAATACTTCAAAATAGTTGACCGTTTCTCTTTCAGATTCACGAAATAACCGTGAAGCCAATGGGTGAAATATTTTAAGAATTCAACTAAATTTGGGTACTTGAATAAGATTTAAATAAAATTACATAGTCAACACTTTGTTTTGAAGTCGTATCGTCTATTCCATTGTATAAAAACAGAACTGGAAATTTTGATAGAAGGTTCTTCAGATCTGCTTTTAAGATGCTACAATTAGCCTGCTTTTTTTTTTAACTTCGATCTCACCAAAACAAAGTAAAGCAGAATTTTTAGCACGCAATTACGACAACCACGCTGTACTTGACACTTCTAGGACTGACAGTAGTTCTTGTAATTGCGTGCTGAAAATCCTACTTTACTTTGCTTTACTGAGATCGAAGTTGTCGAAGTTGAAAAGCAAAACACACACATAAATATTGAGTAAAGCACCTATTGCCTGCTCGGTTCATCATTAAATTGAGTTTCTAGGTTAGGTTGAAGATTTAACGAAGAGCTAGTTAAATAATCTGCTTATTATGTTCGAAAACAAAGTCATAAAAACTGTTTGTCAAAAAACTGAACTAAAACCATAAGCTGGAGAGCTGCATTAAGAAAGGTAGATCAAAATGGTCCCGTCATTTGACAATAATGGGAAAGATGAGAGAGAGAGAACAGCGCATAGAAATCAAACCAAGTAAAAAGAAGTCATTGTGTACACGTGGACATGAATAACAACTTCAAAATTGATCTTCATCAAGTAAGTCTTGCTTATTTTTCTATAGGACAGGCAAATTTTTGAACTGACAAACATGGTTGGTTGGTTTAAGTGGCTGTATTCCTTTCCACTGACGAGGAAAACACAAATAACGCATTGAGCGCCGTTTTGAGACCACAACTAACGGAACCTGAAATAGAAGGGTTAGAAAGGAAGTTAAGGGAGCTCAAAACCAGCCTGTGGAGTTGAGAAATTTGATGATTTTGTTGGAATGGATACTTTGGATGGCGGAAAGGTCATATAGAAGGGATGACCTAGTACACTGAGTCTGGTTTTCACAGAGGAGATGAAACACTGTATTACTCTTGTTTGTATCAGCGTAGCTACGGCAGTGGGAATTATGGGAATACCAAGCTTGGCCGCGTGGGTTCCCAAGGGCTAATGGCGCGTACTAATTGTTGTCAGTCGGGCGATAAACATACAAATTAACAGAAGTAAAGTACACAAACGTAATCAATCTACAAGTACATCGGCGGGCTGTTGAAGCCTGTCAAGTATGTTCGACTCTGTCATAAAAAATAATGATGGTTATGTATTCAAAAGAAGTTGCCTAGAAACGTGAATGAACATCCTTGATCCATGCAGAGATCTCGTTAGTTTTTCGTATATTTTTGACAACATAACATCATAAGCCTCTTTCGATATATCCCATAATGTCCCGTCTCGATGTTCTCATTGCTTCAAAATGTCTTTTCTTCTGTCAGAGTTTCCGTTTGTATTGCTTTTGCACTCACATAGAAACATTGAAGAATCACCTTATAGGTATTAAGTTGTCTGGCATCAACATAACAATGCATAATTCGATTATTATGTCAGCTATTCGTCAGAGTTGTAATGAAATTTACTCCCATGCGCGTAAACCACACACTGCCTTCCTACCACAGTAAATGAATAAACTCATCTAATCGGATTATTGCATAACTAAAGTTTACCCGATCAGTAATTGACACCAATCTGTGTGCACCTAAATTAGTGCAACGAGTTTGCAATTGAATCAGTCAATGAGCTGTCTGTCCTCCCCAATAAATTCAGACTGGAGACATTAGCCTGCCACCGCGGAAGGTGCTCTCTTCAGAAAGAAATACAAGTAATCCTCCCGGTGGGTAATCATATTACAACCAGGGCCCCTCACCATCGATTCGTTCCATTTTCTTTGCTGAAGCTGAAGAAGAATCGCTCCAAGTGAGTAAGCGTCCTCACATAAGCAATATTTGTGTAGTAGCACTCCCCCTCTCATGCTCGAAGCCTCCCAGTTCACTACCCGACTTGTAATGGGATTAAAGATGCTAACAATAATTTCTAATGTGTCCAATAATCCGCTTAAAAGGAACGTCGCGTCGTTTGCACCAACAAAGGTAAAACGAAAAGGCGCAAACAATTTTTCTCAACTGTGTTGTGTTTATCTTTCGAACAGACATGTTCGAAGTTGGAGACACATTTCCCCAGCCGCAACCCACAATCGAGATGGCGATGGTGTACAAGAATTCACTTACCAGACGGAGGTGTCTCAGCAGCAGCACTCAAGCCAGACTTGGAAATCCAAGCAGGTATCTTCGCCAAGACAGTTCAATTGGAACTTTGCTCGGTAGCGGACGCGTGTAAGTTTTGCAAGATTACAGTCGTAGTACCTATCTCCTCGCCTGGTGAAATGCGAAGAAAGGAAAACTCGATTCGAATCGAAAGTTCGAGCAATTAGTGTGTGTGCGTTCCAAAGTAGTCCGGTTCTTTTGATGTCTCCTGACTGACACTACCTCTCTGTGTAAACGGATTAAGCTACGCACAAAAAGCCATTCACAAAACTGAGTTGTATCTCAGCGATACTTGAGACGATTTCAGTTGGTAAATTCACACAGAAGTTGGACCATTGTTCAAACGTCCACCAGTGGAATATTGTTTTCAAAAAGAAATTTGTGTTTTTCTTGGCGCAAGTGATTATTTTTGGGTCGGTTTCCCCCTTTGTGCTGTGTGTGATAACCAAAAGAAATGGAAAATCGTGATATGTGTTACGAGAGTGAAATTTGAGCAGTTCTGCTTAATTCGACGGTTTTTTTCATTGCGATTATAAAAAAAAAAACATTCGAGTGAATAAATTTTAAATTTTAAGTGGAACGGCAATAATATCGTTATTTTTGTCGAGTAAGACGGTTTTCTTTACTGTTTTGTGTGCTCGGCTTAGTTTGTTTGGGTTTCTATTCAAAGGCATCATCATCGCATCTTGGATACGAATTGGTTGTGTGCAGCGAAATGTCGGATATTTACTACTGCAGTAATAATAAGGTTGGTACGACATTGTTAATTGTTTTTTCTTTGCCCCTTTTCGTTTTGGGAGCAGCAGCAGCGGATTGTTGTTTTTACTTTCTTTGGGAACTTTTCTTCTGGTTGGTTTTTTGGAACTGACACAAATAACCGGACGGAAATGGGTACCTCTTGCATGAAAGAGAAGGTGATTTTCGGTGATGCGATGGGAAAATGGATAGCTGGCCGTTATCTAGATTATGAATTTGAGATGGGGTTATGAAATATTTCGATGTATATTTGAAAATAAACAATAAAGGTTAGTTGGAGTTGGAGGGAGCTTGAGAGTATCGAGTAATCTTTTGTCTGGCACATTGTTGTGTTAACTGTCCCACAGATAGGCAGGCCTTGTCTTAGTTGACAATTTTCTTCCTCAACCTATCTGCGATTCATTAAAATTCCAGCAGCATTTTTGTGAAGATTCATTTCTATCAATTGGTCGTTATTCCCCTTCAACCCATAGTCTGTGATGACATTTCAAGTCCTAAGAATTCACAAATTCAGGGGGCACATTCCGTATAACATTAATCGTCGGGACGATATCGTTTTTGAAACTTTGATGACCATAAGAAGTTATATTCTGCCCGAATTTGTTTCGCTATCGTCAGCTTTCATTACATTTGTGAGTCTCAAACTCGTAATTTCGGCACTTAGTTGCTACTCTTGCAGGTCTATCGTTTCGACGATAATCGTCTGAAAAATTACGGAATGAGTGCCCAGATAATTTTCCAAAAGACCTAAAGCAACAATAAATGCAAACTTAGTTCGCTATGAGTCGTATCAGCCAACGGCCCTAAGAGCGATATAAATTAAAAATTCAACACAACCAAAAAAACGTCGTAACAAATTATTTATAATATAACGGAACCTATATAAGTACAGTCGTTAAGGTAAAAAACAATTGATAAACTCCTTTCCGACCACCTTTTATCTACCGCGCTAGTCCTTCAAACTTCCGAAATTAATTTGTCAACAGTTTCGTCCAACGATTACTAAAACAGCAGAACAAAAACATATTCCAAAAAAAGTTACTTAAATTGTGCAAAACTTTTAAACAAATAGCAAAAAAATTTAAATAAAAACGTGTTCAAATTTGTTGGAACTCTTAGCAAAAAGATAAACTTATGTGTAAGAAATATCAAAACAAAGATATTTGGACACACATTATCATCTCGATCTTTTGTAAAAAGAGTTATAATTAATGACAGACATTGTTTCAGCTCTCGCAATATTTATTCGATAAATCGTCCGCAGTTCAGTGAATTCGTATTGTGTACCCTATATACGTATATCAGAATTGTGCAAACAGATGATATAAATATATATATTGTTTTACAGCCTTGTTCTTTTTTCTCGAATTGATCAACTGGATGACTATTATGGCCCAAAATTAATGGTTCGAAAACGTGTGCCATTAGATTTTTTTTTAATTATCATTGAAGCAGTGCACATAATGTTAGCGGCCATAAATCTAGTACAATTTAAAATTGTGTTTCTTTTTAAATACCTACTCTTTTGAGGAACTTAAGGGCCTAACAGCGCTACAAGAAGCATTAAGTTAGACGTTAGTTCTGTGTCTAAACTGTTGCAAGTTCTAGTTTTCTAAATCGTATTCCAAATTTATGTTTATAGCAGAAGAAGTTTCGAAAAACTTATGTGTAAATTGGGTTACAATACGATGTCCTCATTTTACGTTTCAAGAATGATTTTGTCCCCCAAAAGTACCTGCGTGCTCTTATAGGTGCCTTCTTGGATATCTGATCGTACCTATATAAATATGGACAGGAAATGCACAATAATATGACATCCCTCTTGTGTTGCAATTTTAAACCATTCTGCAACTCAAAATGTCGAAAAATATTGCTCATTGTTTGCTTTCGCGCATACGCTCTTCCAATTTTCTAGACAGAAAGTTTGAGTTGCGTCAGACGTAATGATCTCATCCAGCACAAATATTCCCAAATTAAAACAAAAATATTATTTCTATTCATCAAACAAATAAGCATGCTATCATTCAGTGCCAAATCAGCTTCTTAATTCGAGACAAACATTTAATGATTCATACAGCTGCTTAAAATAATAATTTTGACAATTTGTTTGTAATCAAATCAAATACTTTGGCAACTAGATGTAACCGCAGACCGAATACTTTCGAAAATACAACATATTCAACGTCATAACATTGAGATATGAAAACGGAGAAGCTTTTGAAAAACATATGTAATTCGATAAAATGTTTACTTTACCAAAATAATCGGTTTAAATTGCTTTACCACTACACTTACATGAATAGGTAACAACTGAGCCTATAATGCTATGCTATCAAGTATTTATATCAACGACATCGATAGTCAATAAAAATAACTGCACTGGCCCGCAAACCACACCAGATGAAATCTGAATTGAGTAAGACCTTGAAATGTATGGTAACCAGATTCGTATGCGTGTATATATAATGAAAGTTGTCTCTGCAACTGGTGCTCATTGTCAACTTGATTTTCAACTGTAAAATTGCAACGAAAGGCAAAATCTCTAGGTGAAGCATGAAAACGCGACTTCTGGGTTCATTGGTTTATTAAAATATCAAATAAACCAGTCGGTTCACTTTGGTTATGATTTGTCATCGATTTAGCCATCGATATTGGGTGACGCAGATTAAATTAAACAAATTAGAGAGAGAATTCATAAATAAATGTAAAAAAAGATTGTTTAATTGTTTTTAATATTTGAATGTGAAATAATGCAGTGCACATACCAATTTGAAGGTTATCCAAATAAATTAGTTTCGACTTTAATTCTCCCAGTAAACAAAAACTTTTACACGTGTAAAACCCTAAAGAGCTTTAACTAACGTGTGATATCGTGCGAATTGTATTGTCCTTCTATAATAGGATTAGTGGAATGTTTCAAGTATTTGACAGAACTAGGTTTTCATTCTTTGTAAACTTGACGTAAGCTTAAGTTCACTGAATTCAATTGTGGTTAAACCTTTACGGTTTTTGTTATATAAACTTCTTGTTTATACCCTATTCACATCGCACTGAAAATCGTGTTTTTTTTTGTCGTAAACTCGTCGATGCATTTACACCGAACACCAACTAGTTTTCGTTTGACGTTTCGATCAGCTGTACTACAACAGTTGTGAAACTTCTGTGTAAACTATTTTGGTTACAAAATTTCGATCGCAAATAAGAAAACAAAATTAATTCAGATCGTTTAAAATATAAGTCCATCAATCAAGTGTGTAAAATGATTTTAAGTTGTGAGTTGTGACATCTGTTCATTTGTTCTGCTTAATTTTCTGAATATTTTAATACCTAGGTGTATTTATTTCAGCAACCAAACGACTGGAAGTTGGTTTCGTGGAAAACGATTTTAAACAACTAGTTTTGAAAACTCTATTGGAAAACTTCTGTTTTCAATGCAGTTTTCGAGTGTTTTCGCGAAAGCCCACTTTTCGGCTCGGTGTGAATAGGGTAGGTATTAGATTGCTTAGCATTTTTGATTTTGAGATGCACCTATGTAAGTCCACTATATTTTTGATTGGAATAGATTTCCCCTGAACTTAAGAACTTGACTGAACCGTAATGTCTCTCTTAAAGCCTAGTATGCTGCTCGCGCTTAAGTTATTCCCCCATACCAAAATGTCTGCAAAGATAAAACTAAGCAAAGCGGTTAAACCAAGCAGTACGCAGTTCAAGCTTAATTTGTTAGTCACTGTACAAAAAATTTCTACAGAATTTAGGTAAATTAATGCAAAATACATTTTTCCACAGCTAAAATTTGACAGATCAGAGAAAATATCGGTATTCGCAACAAAATTTCAAACGAAAGCAAATTAACAGTAGCAAGTCAATCAACTTTACGAACACAGTTCTCTTTTTTTACGGAACTTACACTGTCAAAATTGAGCGAACATTAAGGGAAGTGGTGGAGAGAAGCATTGGAGAGGCGCTTAATTTTAGCTTTGCTGGAACAGCATACTAGGCTTAAACGTACAAAATCGAAATGTGAATTCATGACTACATTTGACAACTAATCCTTCATAAAGGTCAGCAAAAAGCAACAAGTTGACATTTTAAGTCAAATGGCATTAAATACCTATTAAACTAATTGGGGAAGTTCAGGAATGTTAAAGTCGCGAGAAAGCTACCCAATTCATTTGACGTTACATTGTTTCTCATGTCAGATTCAGAGCCATCGAAACAGTTTATATATTTCCAGCTTGAGTAATGCACTTTAGGTCAAATAAATTGTCCCGAATATAGGCTACAGCTACAAATCTAAATCGCGTTTTACCAGTCCTTGCCATAAGTAACGCATATAGGCGCAGTTTTTGTTTTCTTTTTAATTAATGTCACAACGTCCTTGGAGTAATGAAGTTATACCCAAATGCTAACAACACAGAAACCATTCCCACATTAAGAAATTTATCCACCGAAACGTATGCGGATCTCAGATGTGCGAGTACCCATTGCGCATGCACTTGCATTTTGTTCCCATCCACCTGCAAACTGGAACAGGTTCCACAGCTTCAGCAATGCGACACACCATTTACCAATACTATACGACGCATACGGCTGCCTCAACTTCACATCCTCTTCGAAGTGTGACGCGGTTGTCCGAACGAAATTGTCTTATCTCACTGACAGGCAGTGGTGCTGTTTAAATAAGTCGCACACACCATTAGCACGCGACACAAAAGCAACGCGACGCATACGCGCATAAAGAAAGAGAAGCCAAAAGTTGTCAGTAGGTATAGTCAAGCCAAGTCACTAGTCAGTTTCACTTCTCGACTGATCCCCTGTTTGCCCATAAAAAGTCACGCTCTCAGCATGTCCGCTAAAACTATTTTGGCTATCACCATGACAGCTATGCAGCGCAAAACAATACGATTTGATTCATGTGCGCATTGTGCGGTCGGATTTAACCGCACAAAGTTGCAAAAGTATTCCATTTTGACACAGACGAAAATGGTATAAAACTGAGCCTGCTGCTGCAGAAAATGTGCCAGTGAAACGACCCAACATTTATAGAAGGTCTCTGGCATTTCATGTTGGCAACAAGTTGCCATGGTATTCGATTACATAACTTGCCTGTGGATAGAACTGCAGTAAGCAATTCAACAATTCACTGTTATCGGGTAATACTGATCAGCAGGCATTTAAAAGCAAAAAGAAGCCAACGATAATAATAAACGGGTTGTCCAAGAACTGGGTGTTCCACCAGCCTGTCCCTTGCCCGAGGCTAATGTGGCGAATTGTCTTTCTTTTTCCTTGCGTTCGTTTTTTTTTCGAGTTATTGGTATCAGTTTAAGGAGCAATAAAACGTAGTTTGTCTCTTCCTGTAGACAGTGGAGTTGGCGTTGGACGTTCTGTTGCGTTCTCAGGGATTATGGCGTCTGTGTGTATGAGTATTTCGCTCCCTATTGGTTGGGCTCCGGAGATTCCTTCTGCCGATAACGCTAGCGGTGCTTGTAGAAGACATCTGCTTCTTTGGGGGAAATAGCGTAGAGTCGAGTTGAAGCAAAAATTATTCGTTGCGGTCTGCTGGAGGTCCTATAAGTGAATTCATTACTCAATGGCATTGGGAAACTTGAACGTTCAGGGTTTGACTTTGACTCTTTAGCACTGTGTTTGTAGTAGGAAATATTGGTGACAGTGAGATTGATTGTTTGATCTTTGATGTCATGGAAATATTAAAAGTTTTCATGAGAACTAATTCGCAAATACAAAATTGCGATCGCGTTTTATTTTCCCGGCTGAAAATTTCATTCATAGTCGAGTTCACAAGAGAATCCAAGTTATAACAGTTTTTCTGTCAAATGCGATTGACATGCCGGTAAAAACGCGGCTTCTATTCGCCAAAGCCCTCGCGGAAGAACTTAACGCGATCACCAGGTTGAAGTTTAACCGAATGCATGCGACAATAGTATTTTTACTTTTTAGCAAACGATATATAAATTCAAAGCTTTTGATAATGCAAACTAACAGGAGAAGAATATCTGACATATGCATCACAGCTCTTTATTTTATTTAGTTAACCGCTTTCATTTAAACTTTAATAACTGTTTTCGTCACACAAATTAATTTCTGGTTGGTAATGCCACCTGATGTATTACGAAATAAGATTCTCTAACATGCGCCTTCTATTATATTATCTGTGAATGCATGTCCTAGTGAAGGCTCTAGAATGTTAATCTAAAATAAGTGTCAAAGTAAAGAAAGTCAACGAGTTCTGCTTAATATGCTGTCAGTTCAATTTGTTTCTCTTCATTCACTCGATGACTGATGTGATAATTTAATGACTGGTTTTAAAATTGCGACACAAATGTCAAAAACAATAACGTCTGTCAAGCTGAAAGGGGGGCAACAAACGAATCTGTGACGACCATAATTTTTCCGGTTTTGCGAGCCCGCAAAAATATATTGACAGCTCTTTCTTTTGCTTTAATTCTTATGTCAAATGCGTAGACGTGAATTCTACGAATATCACTCTGAACTTAACTGACGGACTTGATGCAGCAAAGAAAATGAAGTTGTCTACAATTCAATGAAAATGGAGTTAGCTGAACCGTCGTATAAGAAATAATAATCCCAAATGGAAACCACAGATATAAACTGCACTCCGAGTGCCATTTTGCCATTTGTTACTTTCTTTCCGTCTTCAATATTCTTGACCACAAAGCACAGCTGCAACCATAATAGTCATTTCAATGGGAAATCTGATCATCCGCTCGGACAGATATCTAACCCTCAGACGGGCATCATCATGGTCATCGTCTGCATAGGTAACCGCAGCCTTAACTTGTGGTTACAAAGGGGGAAAACTATTCCAGGAAATGATTCAAGTGTCAATTAGGTTTCCGATACTGCAACATTTTACTATTTCAGTGACAGCACACTTCAAACTCAGGCACGTTCGACAAATACACACCTATGCAAGACGAAAGCATATAGCAGAGTGGGTACCTGTGTAATTCTTTGAAGTGAACGATCAAACATTTTTTTAGGTTAAAGCGTAACCTTAATATAAGCTGCTGTCAAAGTACAGAGAGATGTTCCATATTTCACTTAGGCATTTTCGTTTAGTAATAGTCCAGTGCCGTACGTGAGTTATTTTTCGTTTTTATAGACAATGAAGTGAAATTTTCAAAGTGGAACAAATATAAATCATAATATCCATCTAATGAATGACATATCCATTCTCAATAAACAATAAACTCAAGCGGTGTTGTCCGCCGTGAATTGAATAATTAATCACGGATTAAGGTTAAGAAAAATGAAATTCTACTTTCGTTTCTTTGAACTATTGTTTGGTTGTCACAAGAGATATTTTGACAGCCAGCGCCCAAATGGGTGAATTCTCCCACAGTTATTGTTGGCTTTTAATTTGCGAAAAAATAAATGACACTGAAGCTGGCGGTAACATACGCCATCACATTAAAGTAATTTTCCACGCGCTTAAACAATGGATAATAATATAATGCCCCGTGTGGCTGTCTTCAATGTGAAGACATTAAATTAGGTATGAGAAAATGGCAGACCTCTGGCTGATGTGTTGTTTCGTTTTTGGAGTGTGCAACCAAAACGGTGTACCTTGGAATGAAAATAGTAGGTTGCACATGGCCATACTTTCGCGGATTCTTATTTAATTTCCGTATTTGAAGTGGCTATGTGAAAATTCAATTAAATTTCCTAGCATGGGGTTATGGCCGTTTTATAAAGACGCCATTGGCAATTGCTACTTGTATGTCGGGAAACGGCAGGAGGTTCATTGAATTAGTTCCGTTCAGTAAGATGCGCAGATGCGGATTTAGTCGGCAATAAGTTAAAATCAAACTGGCAACCATGCATACGCTAAGGTTACCGTTACACTTTTTAAAAAGATAATCATTAGTAGACAAGTTTTGATGTTTTGTTTTTAGCCACAGCTCAAATGAAACAAAATGGATGTATTCCCATGTCCAATTAATAAAAAACATTTTTTTTTTAATATATGAAAATAAATATAGAAACCATAGCCATTTGCCTTGAAATAAATGTCCAATAAATTGCTAGAGACCTAAAAAAAACACCATACGAGGCTGTATATATTCATGTAAATAAATACAAGCTTACACTTCCCATCAGCAAGCAAGCCAGACAAATCGTATTTTTTTCGCTTCGTGTTAATTAAAATAATATGACAATGCCTTGTCAAAGCTTTGTCAGAGCATTGCCAACAAAATGCGCCATAAAAACAATTCCCCTCCCTCACATCTTTCAATAGGTCATTAGTCATTACTGAGCGAAAGTGATCAAGCAGTAAATTCGAAATAAAAACAAGTGTGTTCAATCCCGAACTTATTTTAAATGAAAATGTCACATAAGTCACCCAAAGTGAACTTTCCTTTTGCAATTGCTTTCGCTTCAATTCAACCGTCCAACAAAAACCTATAATTAGTTCACCTAAACTGATTTGATTTGATTCATTAATTTCAACCTACATTAACGTCAAATGATTTCACTCGACGATAACCCGCAGCCAGCCACCAGAGCATAGATGTCTCTAGTTGCAGGTTAAGACAGCCAAGTACTTGCAAATAAAAGAAACACAACCATACACCTCCCTCCAGGTAATTTCACTTTTCCCTCAGCAAAAAAAAGTACCTCAGCTGTCCTGAACCATATCGCTGAAATGCAGATACAGCCCATGTGCAATACCGACGCTCCATGTGCAACAATGAAACCAAAAAGAAAGCTAAAACCCCGGGCTGCAACAGCTAAAGTGATAATTTACCAACACAAAGCAACACCCTGTACTTATCTGTCAGTGCAGTCGGCCCTAGAGGTGCGAATCGGATAGAAATGTGGGCGTCAAAGTGTGCAGAGCACGCACCTATTCTCGTGAAAATTGCGCTGATCTAGCATATAATTGGAGAATCGGCCGCGAGCTTGTGTCAATAAATAATTAAATTAGCGCCGGAGAAATTGAGGCATGCCGAATAATTGACCCTTCTGGAAATCAATCGAGAAAGTCAGCAAACTCAATCACTGACAGCGTATACCCGCAGCTAGTTGTCATATACAGAGGCGCATTTGTAAAACTCAATCAAGCTACTTAATGACCTTAACAGTCTCAATAGCTGGATCGAATCAATGGTCTTCGGTTTATTGTTCCAATTCTCGGTGGGGAAACACAACAACAAAAAATATTGCTGGCGAGCCCGAGCACACCTCAAAAGTCAATCAGCGCAACCGCACCAGAGCACTGTCCCACTTTCACGTTCTTTTGAGAACCGATCTAAAGAATTGGTATCACACGCAAACGCAATCTTTGTAGTGGAGTGTAGAAGACTGTTTTGTTGCTTCTTCGTTGTCGACGTCGCCTTCTGCTTCTGTGTTTGCTTTGGCTGGGCTTGTGTCGGAATAGAAAAAGCCCAAACAGTTGTTACTGATGATATTGTGCATGTGCGCTGATGATCGCACGCCAAATCGATGCTGATGACGAGATAATACAATATTGACGTTGATGACGGGCAATGATCAAAGATAACATCTGTCCAGTGGTCAGTGGCAAGCTGAGCGGGACAGGGCAGCGAAATGGAGAAAGCTGAACGTGCCGAATTGTTATGTTTACATTACGCTGGCAGCGCTGTTTTTATTTTCGAATTAATTAAGTGATCGGTAAGTGCGCTTTGAGTGCGCCAGCAGTGTAAATTATGAAGTTTTCACAAATTCAGCACAATGGATCCGCAGTCGTGAGAGTTTTCAAACGTTAAAAAGTGCAGACCACTTTGTACACCTTTGTGGCCTCAATCAAAAGTCAAAACTACGGCCTCTCTCACCAGCATGTGTTCACATTTCTGTTCATAAGTTAAAGCCCAATCACGAACCTTTTTTAACGGTTATTACTTTATTAGTAATACAGCCCACAGGGTGAATGCAAACGTCTCTATACAGCTTCTATTTGACAGGTTAAACTGTCACTTTAATGAAAGAAAAAAATTACCACAAGTAAAAGAGGTAAAGGATAATAATTGTTTACTAAGAGACTGAGGAGACTGAGGACTCCGTCTATAACCTGAAATTTTAAATTAAAATGAAAATTAAACTAACAATGAAAAATGGTGAAATAAAATCTCGACTAGTAAGTTTGTGGTCCTCCTATATTTTCTTTATTAAGTACTTCGCTCATTCGATTTTTCATGGATATAACCAGCTTAGAAGTGACTTCCGCTACAGTTTTTTCCCCAAACTTCGATTAGCACAGTTTTTAGTTCAGTTTCTTGTTCATCATTCAAGAAAGTTTTAAATCTATTTTTCTCTTAAACAAGTTTTTTAACCTTTGCGGACAATGAGAAATGCTTTTATCTGTTTTTAAGTTGCAGGCAATTATTTGTGAATCTTTGGTTAGGTTAAGTCCTACTAAGAATATTCTAAAAAAATCACCCAAAAAACAGGGGGCAGATTTCGTATAACGATAATCGTCGGAACGATATCGTTTTTGAAACTTTGATGACCATAAGAAGTTATATTCTGCCCGAATTTGTTGCACTTTCGTCAGCTTTCATTACATTTGTGGAAAATGAATTGGATTAAGGTCTCACACTCGAAATTTTAGCACTTAGTTGCTGTTTTTGGAGGTCTATCGTTTCGACGACAATCGTCTGAAAAATTACGGAATGAGTGCCCAGCTTTTTACGATGTTCCCTCCCCAAACGATGTTCATTGGGATTGCAGTAAAACTTTCACATTTGACATTGAAAATATGTCAATGAAGAGCACCGCTGTATATCTACCTGCACAAAACTGGGATTGTGGGATTGATTGATGGTTGACGATCAGCATACCTCCACCACAAGCCAACCTCTATTCTGTTTAATCCTAAAATTAAAATAATTGGCATGGGTAAGAATGATTGACCGTTATACCCGTTCGGCATCTAAATTTAAAAAAAACCATCCGTCAACCCCTTTTAATCCGATTAATCGGCAATTCGTTTATTCACCCTGATATATGGCTCGCATAAATCACGGCTGCGTATGTACCTAACCTAGCTACGCACCAACTTTCACTCAACACATCCGAATCCGAGTACAAAATTTTGCACACCTTCTCGTATGTTCGGCGAATTATTATTCCGCTGCGCCACACCCACTACTCATCGTGACCTCGAAACAGCAATTGTCATTCAAAAAAGGTTATGCGCCAGCTGCTGATAAAGATCCTTTTCATGTTGGAACCATCCATCACGTGCGCAAGTACAATCGAGAACACATCGACGATACGAACTATAGCCTGCAAGAAATCTGTTCGACTTTGATTGGCCTTAATCGCAATGGTAGGTACCTTCCCAATCGATTCCATATAAAACCAAAAAATCAAATTATCTAAAATTACTACTCTGCGCAGTCTTTTGTTTCGCTTTCGTTTTTATTGGCGATCCGGATCATATACATTTCGAATGTAGATTCTCGAAAGTATCTCGCTCCCAAGCGAATAGATTAATCCATCAAAAATTATCAAATTATAAGGCAAAGCACAGATCGTCTTGAAATTGTGGTGATTGACTTTAATGATAGGTGCGCAGCTAATTGATTTTTAACAGTAACATTTACGAACTAGAAAATGTCCAAATTAAGACATGAACGATCGTGTGAACGCGTCGGCGGAGGTGTATCTGCGTGGATCGAAGAAGTTCTTCTGGCCATGAAGAGGAGCTCGTTTGGAGTGGGTGAATGGGCGGGACTTGAAACAGACGCCCATAAATTTATGGCCTACGCTTTGAATGACACCTGTGTTGCATTTCCGCTGCGATGATTTGCACGGGATGATTCACAGAAATTTGATTGCGAAATAATGTCTTCATGTGTGGATTCTGAAGGTGTATGACCCGCTATTTCGGTAGCTGTCACTTTTGAAGCTTTTATTCCGCGTTGACATGTTTTTCATTTCAAGAGACGCACTCGCTAAATATTCCAAACACGCAATAAAAACAGTCCCAGTAACATGCATCTTGTATCAACAGATCTTCATTTCTGGAACATTCCCCATTCGCTCTGCAACTTGCTTCTCGATGCTCATCAGATTTCCATCTTGTGTTTCGCTGTTAAATCACCTTGCGGAAAAAAAAAACGGCCATGACCTTTCCACACCGTGAAAGTGCTCATAAATAACACTGGGAGACAAGTATCTGTCCAAATTGTTTCCACAATTCCACCAATGGTTTTTCGCCAATTTCGAATTCTCATTCAACTGTTGGCTCCAATTTCAAATGACATCCGTAGGCGTTATCTATGCCGTCATCTTGACCCAATTAAGAACGAAATCTCAGATAAAAATGCCAACGAAAAAAAGAAGAAGAATCCGCACAACCGAAAAAGCTAGACAAAAAGTAAAAGTAACAAGATTTACGATTGGCGCAAGCAAAGTAAAAGTTTTCTATACCACACCGATGTGATTAGAAAATGAGTTTGGTTTCTGTTTCTATTTGGTTTTTGAGTTTTTATTTTATGACACACGACGCGGGTTTAGATCGGGCACATACCGTCGGTATAGTGAAATTGTATTCTATAGCACCGCCAGCCACCATTGCGTCGGGCAACCAGAACCAGTTCGATAGATCTTAGACACTCACACCCTGCAGTCGTTTGGTTTTCGATTTTTTTCCCATCATCGTCGTAAATACTCGTTGGCAATCTTGAGAATATGATAATTTATTCCTGCAGCAAAGGCTTGCTCTGGGGTTTGATATTTTCACCGCCAGACAGCTAGCATGTCGGGGTGCATGGGTCTTGCATATGCAATGTTGCCAAAAAGGTTAGCTTAAATGTTGGGTGCCGACACCGAGTCGATCGTTTGCCTTAGAGAATAATGGCTCAGCTCTGTGGTTGGAGTTCTTATGACTGATCGTTTGAACTTTAAAAAATGTCGTTTGGTGCAATATAAATAAAAATAAATAAAATATTTCTTAGGTGGAAGAAAGTGAAAATGTTAAGATGCTGCACATAGAAGGTGAGAGCTATTATTGATCATATTTTGTTTAATAAAATCGCACGTGGAATAGAGCTTTAGGTGGTTTTACTAGTTTCTGATGAAGATGTTTCAATGTTTTAAGACAATTATTTGCAAACATTTGAAGAGTGTTGAGTAGATTTACGCAATAAATTTTAAAATGAGTGCTTAGGTTAGGTTAGGTTAGGTTGGGAGGGCAGTTTTGCATCAGATGCAAATTTTCACCCGGAAGCCGTGCAGGCCCATTGTGAGTACCCTGTTTATACATGTAAGGACATGTGGCTAACAAAACCACTTCGATCTGTTGAGGAATAGTCTTATGTCTGATAGAGGTACCCAGCCAAGCCGTCCAAACTTTCGAAGAACCTTGCTCCCATACAAGAGGAGCGGCGTTCTTGTAAAGCTGGGCAGTGGCATAGAAGATGTTCCACTCTATTTCCTCTTCGTCTCTGCAGCTTCTGCAGAAGCCATTTGCAAGAACTCGCAGCCTTTTAGCCATGTTTCCTATGGTGCAGTGTCCGGTTAGAACCCCGACGAGCATCCGGATTTGGCTTTGATCTTTTGGTGTCAACCACAGGCCACAGACTACGGGTTATGACGAAACCGATGGTGTTGCTCCATTGTTCCTTAGCCAGTTGTGTGGTGACGCTGTCAATAAAAGTCTTGGCAGTGTTGAAAGGCGGTAGCACCTCTCCGTCCGCAAGTTGAGGGTTCATATCAGAGCCGTATCTGGCCAATTCATCCGCTTTTTCGTTCCCTTCCACCCCAACGTGTCCAGGAACCCAGCAGAGTAGAACTGAGTGATGACGTATAGCCCTAAGTGCCAAGACGCAATCTGTAACACATTTCGCATTAACAAGGTTGGAGCCGATTGCTTCGAGTGCTGCTTGACTGTCCAGATGGTTATTTCCATTGCTGGTAGTCCCATCGATAGGATAGTCTGTGCTGCTTTCTTAACCTCATAGAGTGCTTCCTTTGTACACTACTACACCACGATTGACTACTTACAAATGTTAATTTGTTTTAAATTTGGTTTGGAAAACGGGCAGAACAATTTTCACTTTGAGTTTAATTTATGTTTTAAAGTTGACAGTGTCCCTGTTTTTACACTAGAAAAATGTTCATGTTTCAGAAACTATATTTTCGATTTTAATTAAAAATTCGAACAAAACTTTTCAACCAAATTTTTTAAATGGTAACATTTTGGTTGCATATAATTTTGCAAAAAAGACTGAATACACATTTGAGATTAGTAAGATCCCGCACAAATTTAAATTAAGGTTTACAGGGTGCGGCAAGAAAACTTTCTGATTTTCAAAGGATTTAAAACCAAAAGTAGTGGATATACCGTTACAAAACTTGCTTATGCTTGTTACACACGATCTGAATTTTTAATTACAAGTGATGGCCTCCGTTTTCTATACACTGAGATGCCCGATTTTCGAAGCTCCTCTGAACTCTTTGAACCATATCGATGGGCATGTTCGCTATTGCTTCACGAATGTTGTCCTTCAGATGATTTAACGTTCGAGGCCGATCGGTGTAAGCGATAGATTCTAGGTTACCACATAAAAAAAAACCGCACAGAACCAAATCAGGTGAGCGCGCCGGCCAAGTAAGGTCGCCCCTCAAGAAGATTAGATGATCGGGGAAATGTTCCCTCAAAAGATCCATCGATGCTCGTGCTGTGTGGGCTGTGGCTCCATCTTGTTCAAACCACATATCACCATGGTTACAGGGTGCGGCAAGTTTTTTGGGATGAAAAATTCTTCAATCATCTCTCTGTAGCGAGCTGCATTCACCGTAACAGTGCGTTCGTTGGACCAATTATCCCTACTCTCGAAACAGCACACCATACGGTGACACGTTTACAATGCAGTGGCTCTTTCGTCAAATGCATGATGTCGACTGACTGCGGCGTAGATGAAACTTCAGGAAGTTGAGGAAGTCCCGTAAAAAATCCAAAAGGCCAAAATACGTCGACTACATTGGCTCGGAGAGCGAATGGACAATAATGCTCCAGCTAAGAGGATCTTCGAACACCAGGTCAGGAGCCCGTTAAGAAGAAGAAGAAGTTGCTAATATTAAGCAAAACGCGCATTAGTTGACTTTACAAAAATAATAAATTGGAGAACTTTATAAAAAGTTCAAAAAGCGCCTAAAATCAAAAAAGCTGGGAATCGATGTGAAGCCATTCTTACATTTTATGACCGCTTGTCAATCTTTGTCCTTTAAATATCTTAAATATCTTCTTTATCAGTAATAAAAATGAAATAGAAAAAGCTTCAACCAAACTGCAATGAACACAAGTTTTGTGCGACTCAGTCGACTTAGTTTTTGCTGTTTCCTTTCAGCGCGAATGCACACTTGACTGCATCATAAATCGCTGGGCGGATTTACAATAGACTCGTTTAGTTGGGCTTACACCCGAAATCAAAATTTAAAATGTCTAGCTTTAAAATTGACAGTACTCTTCATAAGTAACCATTCAAGTAAAAAAAAAAGTTCCGTGCGACACAGTTGTGCACATTTCAAGACTGAAGCAAAGTGCATATTATCCAGCTTATTGACAGCAACCAATTTTGACTCCAAAACCAGCCCCGCCCTTTCCGAAAGTTCTGTTCTATCTAATATTTACGGCGTCGGCATAATTTCAATCGAAAGCCCTAGTCCATACCATACTTTTATACAACTGATTTGTGTCTAGACCCACCTACACCTACAGGTAAGGTACATAAATTATCTGCAACTTGCGATCGCTGATTAAAACCTGCAAGCGTACTTATTATTTATCTTGTGTATTCCACAGATACAGTTTGGTTAACCCAGTTTTTTAGAATTCTAAAACACTACTCCGAAACTAACGTAAACTTATCTCCGTGAATCACCACACTCGAGCTCAACGCGTTGAGCAATTGAAATTCAGAGCATTTTCTTCACCCTCTCTCTCGTAACTTATAACGGCGATACTTAGATACAAACCGCACTTAGTACACCGCACGATGCTATTTCGTGTTTGGCCATTATAATTCCACTCACAGCTCTAGTTCATTGCTTGCAGTGTGATGGTGGTGATTGTTGTTCCCTCTCGCCAACCTGTGATTATACATGTTTTGTTTTTGTTAAGTCCAACAAAATAAGCCCAAGGAAGACAAAAAAACAAAATACGATCCAAAATCAACGATCGAGCCGAGAAAATCCAAAATCACTGAACTATGAGTGCATTTTACCAACCTTACGTAACGCGAAACACAAATCACCGATAGAAGTGCATACGAATTTGGCATTTGAAGTCGAATTTGGGCCCCGACTAAATCGCGCGTATCGTCGCGAACATAATATGGCCCGACGACAGACATATGCAAACAGGCAGACAAAATGTCGTGAGTGGAATGGCTAATTAAACGTCCAGGAAATGGAGCAGCGCTGAGCTTTTTACGTCACTGCTGCAAAATCACTGAAGGTGACTGACCGGCGACTCGTGGGCATACTAAAATCCATTTTGGGAAGTTCTATACCTACTATAATCTATATCCAGTTTGGCCTCAAGAAACTATTCAAAATCGTGATCTATTAAGTTGAAGCGAATCATGAATTATCACCGAGATGAGAATTTATGAGCAAATCATCACTAAAATCGGTTAAGGTTCTTGTAGCCCCTCCTAACCAAGTCGAGGTGTGCCCCACCAACCTCCGCTAGACCGAGTTGATGTATGTGGTTAATTGCCTGTATATTTTTTTTTCTGGTGCTTGGGTGTTAATTGGTGATGGAGGATAATGAGAGACAAACAAAAATGAATTATAAAAAAAAGCATTCAAAAGAGTTGGGGAGCGAACTTGTTCTTTTTTTTTTTTTGTTTACTGTCGCGCTAATAGGGAAATGAACAGTTTTATTTACAACTTTCAGTACCGACAAACAATTAGGTTTTTGTTTTTATTGTGTCGGTTTACGGGTTTTAGGCGCATTTTCAGGTTGGCCATTATTTTGGGTGACACTTGGGCGGCTGCACAGGCATCACTCTAATAAACAGTTTAACGAATCGTTATGACTTAAATGGAGATCCGTCGTTTATTTCCACGCTAATTATAGTGCTGCAGAAGGTTGCTTACATTTTGGTAAAGGCGACCAACATTGTCTAGGTCAGCATGTTAGTCAGTCGGCGGAATGTACTTAGCAAAATGGAAAGTCGTGGCTTTCTCTGCAGGTTGCAGAGGCAGGTTCTTCAATATTGATTGTAAGCTTTGCTTTTTAGTCGTGTTTTTTTCTAAATTTTCTAAGATATTTATAAGAAAGACGCACAAGCTTCAGTCTTTAAATATGTAAAAGAAACGACTACGGAAATTCGATTTAACCCTGGGAACTTCTTTACAGCACAGTGGCTATAGAGTAGGTCGGTAACTTGAGGTTTGTTTGGTACTTTATCATTATTTTGGAACTACTTTAAAATCATCATGTTTGATAGCTACTAAACTATGGCACGATGTTTTCCAAGGGCATTTCCATTTCGAGTGTATAATAGAGGTACAGCTGTTAATGAAAAATATGATTAATTACCTCGAAGAGGGCCTTGATGGGTAATATCAATAAGTTATGTGGAGCACAATAATGTTTCAATAATTTAGACCAATTTTGTTTGGGTCTGGATTTTTCGCGAAACGTCTGTTAATATTGCACCGCATAACACTTTTTATCGCAGAAAGATTGCAAAGAAAATTGTGAACGAATACAGTGCTGCCACCGTTTTCTTTTTGTTTTATTTATTTTTTTAATCGGTCAAAAGTTACTATAAGCATTATTTACTAAAACCCAGGGTCGGCATTATGTACGGCGAAACGTTCAAATGTTTTCATTTGCATGGACAATTTACATCTGCAAAACATTCTTGCGCACGTTTCAACATTTTCGCCTAACAGAATCTGCAATCTGACTCTAGATTGAAATTCATTAATTTTAATTCCTCGTTACCGCAGCAGTTTAATAAATATTTGAACATAACCGGACCAACAACAGACTAATACGCAGGGTGCAAGGTGGATATCAAGTTTCACGGCGATTTAGTTTTTATTGTCGTTTGGCTTTTATTTGTACCTTTTCAGGTCATATTTGACATTCGCGGAGAGTGGTCAAGAGCAGTTAATATACAAAGAAGGATATAGGGCGTTTAAAGTTATATATTTAACGCCGAATGCACCACACACGACAGGCAGCATTACCTACTTATTCACAATTGAAAGCTTTTCATAAATATATTTTAAAGAGTCTTTGTTCAGTGATGTGCCATAATAAATTTGTTCGACAACTCCCCACGTCTGTCACATATGAACTCACAAATGACTTGGTTTTAATAATTATTATTCATAATCACAATCAAATGGAATCTATACCAACTTAGGTAATATTTCGAAATTTATTCCGAATTAGGTCAAATTGGCATCACTTGGTGATGACAGTTGGCCTGCATAAAATAAAAACTGCGTCAGTATTTCTTGTGTGAGATTCTGACTGGAAAGCGAAAAAAATAGAAAATAGAAAAATTTAGGTTAATCGAAAAGATTAAGTACCTACGCAAAAGGCTACCAGGGTTGCATTGAAGTCATCCAGCGTAATGAGCTATTACATTGGGCACATTCAAGAATCTAGTTATCTTAAGTCGACTAGATGGGTCTGGATGAGATGTAACCTGAACGCAAAAACTAGATTGGTCGGGAACGTCACTTTTTCTACGTCAGCCACATATGAGAACTTTCAACTTAGTACTCGGCCACGAATTTCTTGACTAAATGCGTCGGCTACCCTTCCATAAACGTCAACTGAAACAGCTGCTCATATGACCGATTTCCCCCAATCAAAACCGAGATGCATCTAGTCAGATAGCTGTCAGACTTACTAAACTAGGTACTTGAACGCCCCCACTTTGAATCCCCGATTGAATTTGTAGGTTTGACGTGTCAATTATAAGATTAGTGGTGCCTTTCATGCATTTGACATGAGCTTAACTTGACATTTGACACCAGATTAAGCCCACAAAATACAATTCACATTGAATATCCGATTTCCATTCATTGAATTCTCAATGCCGCTAACGTTTTTATTTTAAAGAATAGCTGTGCTTTTTTTTTGAGAAGTGCATCTTTCATTCCCATTATTTCACCAGTCTAGTTATACAATCACTTCAAATCGTAAGCCAATTAAATTGAGCAAAAGTGAAACAAAACCCAGGCGATACGTCAGATCTGTACGGAGTTGCATCTCAAGAATAATCTTAGCAAACGTACCGTGTACCGCCTCGATATCTGGTTTATTCGTCATGCCGACTAGTCCAACCTGATGTGTTGAAACTGGTTTATTCAATGATCCCATGGAGACCAACTAGTTACAACTTTCGGCGGGAAGGCAAATCTATGCAAATGCATCTAGATTGTGGATAAATTGCCGTGCTGTGGGAGCAATTTACCCACTTTCCATTTTTCTGAACGCTGCAATGCATTTTCCCCCGAAGAAGACCTTGACATTTGCCTGTTGCTCGCTTATGATGATGGGACGGTGCGCCTGCGCGGCTGGCTATAATATAGAGTCCATGGAAAGTAAGTTGCCAGTTAAATTGTGCATCAAACTCGCAGTTGACAGTGAGAAACATCTACAACAAACCAGCGTCGTGTCGTGTTCGTGTGTTGGTCGTTCAATTCGCTTTCACTGGCAGAGATTTATAAATTTTGTCGTCCATTTTTCTTCTTTTTTTTTGGCAGATGAAAGTGCATACAAATGCGGTACCGCGCATAACGCAACCTCTATTGGGTGAATAAATTTGCTGATGATGCGCCTTGACATTGCTGCAATGCGGCACTGACTTGCTGACACGGTGAAGAGTTTTCCTCTTTTCTTTTAACTGCATCCGATGGGTTCATGTTCATAGTCAATGTATGCGACCGTCAAAAGTGGGTTCCGAGGTTTGTTTGTTTTTGTTTTGCTTCTTGTTTTGGCCATGTGCAAGATTTCACTTTTCCGACAATGGTGCATATGGGAAGCTCCGCACTGGGAAATTGTATGCTTTTATGACACCAACAGGGAAAATCAATTTACAAAACGAGACACGAGATAAGCAACTGCGCTCCTGCGCGCGATTCGAAACACAGGATCGTTGTGACATCTTTTGTGAGTAGGTTCGGGTTTAATTGTGGGCCGCAACTGTGAGCACATCCGCACGATTAATGGTGGAAAGTTTTATTATCTCAAAATGAAATTTATCGATAGAAATTGGAAGTTTAGCGATTTGCCATTTGTGATGATGGTCAGAGACGGCGATAACAAGCCCATGGAAAGTAAGGTTGGGACATGGGACGCGTCTGTCTGTCTTTAGAAACGTTGGGTGTTTGGTTTTTGAAAGTCCGTAAAGATGCTGAATCGCTTTCAAGTGTTGGCCTTTTAACCGATGGTTGATTAGAAAGCGATATAGTTTGAGACTCCCAAGAAAAAATACCTTCCATGACGAAGTCACATAATCAATCTCCTGTGGAGAAGAGCTATGAAATTTAAGTCGTGCCAATCTGGTTTCCAAACTTCGGGGCGCTGTTAAAGACTTGGAGGTTTTTCTTTCCCGAGCAAAGTATTCAACACAAAAATAAGAATACCTAACCTAAAACAGGAAAATAAATATTTAAACATTACATATGCGGCCTTTTCTATTTTATTTTTATCTTACCCAGTCTTCGACGAAAAGAAAGCAACAAACGAACAAAAACAACGCAACAGACGGCTCCCACCAACCCCAATGAGAGACATATGTGAGCTGAAAGCTAAAACTCCAAAGTTTGCACGGAACAGAAAGAACAATTAAAAAAAAAAACTAAATGTCGGTAGGCAGTTCTAAATAGATGCGTTCAGAAATTGACACATAATAAGAACAACTTTGACATTACCGCATTTGAGAACATGGGTATATACCACCATGTCAAATAGAGGTTTTGCCAATTCTGCCAAACCAACAGCCATGCTTGAACGACGAAAACTCTCATCTTTACTTCCGCCGGGACGTCAGTTTCGGTATCAGCAAATTGGGTCGTTCAAGTATCTAGTTTACCAAGTCTGACAGCTCTCTCACTAAGTTTATCTCAGTTTTGATTTTGGAAAATCAAATCAAATGAGCAGCTGTTTCAGTTGACGTTTATGGAAGGGTAGCCGATGAATCTAGTCAAGAAATTAGTGACTGAGTACTAATTTGACAGTTCTTACATGTGGCTGACGTAGAAAAAGTGACGTTCCCGACCAATCTAGTTTTTGCGTTCAGGTTACATCTCATCCCATCCAGACCAATCTAGTCGACTTAAGATAACTAGATTCTTAAATGCGGCCAATGTTTTTAAACTATTGGGTGCTCTCACCGTTGTCAGTATTTTTTGTAACAAACTGTCAAAATGGAATCTCTCTTAAAACTGTCGTCAAACATCTTTTGAGAACGGCAACACAATTAATGCTAGTTTATCGCATCGCGAGTGTCAATAAGTTGGTGTGACATGAGTGAGTAAGCCCAAATGGTTTTGACCCTATTTTCCATCAATCTAATGACCTATAAATTCAAAATGAACCCAATTGACCATCTAACAAGCTAAAAGCATTGTCGCAGCCCACTCGCATTCGCTCACTCACATGCTAATGACACTTGTCATGGGAAATTGTCACCTCAATTTTAAATACCGTTAAGTAGTTAAACTGCCCATTAGCAACTGCAAAAAAAAAACTGGTTTCGAGTTGGCCACAGAAACGTGTACATGTACATAACGCGGATTTGGAAAGTTCAAATTCGGTTGGCGTTAGGAAAGCATTACTATTTTTTTTAATTAGTCAGCGCGTATCTCTCTGTTTACGTATCTAATACTTTGAGTCACAAGAAACAGATGCTAACTATCATAACCATTACGCAAAAGGTCAGCAAACTCCATCGAGGGAGAGTCATTACGCGAATAATATCTCTTCCTTGGTGCATGCGCGTATATTTCAAAATCGACGTGGGTAATCAATCTGCAATAAGTGTTCAGCAAATATATATGGTTGTACAATGAGCGGGAAAAAGCGGTACACAGTGAAAGTATACGTGAGTAAATTTGCAATATTGGCAGCGCATAACAAAATAGGTTTCAACACATGGCGTCGACTTCCCATCAATGTGGCAATAGAAGAGATGGGTAATTTTCCGACGCGTGTACTTTCCTAATTGCATGAAGATGCGCCGCAGATTTCCTGGTTTCCTCAAACCTCATTGACAGATTTAAGCCACTTAGTGGGGTTTGCTTTCGCAACAAAGTGTAGAAGTTGCTTAGCGAAATGTCAGAAGTGCTTGCGTACAGATTGTGGGTGCTTGTCATTCTGTGAGACTCAAGCGTAACAATGGCGTTGACAGGTTTGGCTGCACGCGGCAAGACACCGTCCGCCACGCACCGAAAGTAGGTCTCCCTGACTAGATATTCCCTCCCTCACACCGATGGAACGTGAATCACTTTTATTGACAGATCATCGACAATTTATTCACAAAAGCGAAGTTGTTGGCAAACTGGGTCGTGCACATACCGCCGCGAAGACACTCGTATAGGTTTGAGTTGTTTGTTATTTGCTATAGAGATGGAAGAAGTTCTCCACTAGATTACTGACGGTGTGTTGTTTTTGATTTCAATTAGCGATCAACGGAGCCGGTATTGGTATTAGTGTACCCATAGCCATATGTCACTTTTAGTTACTCAACTAAAGTGGGTTATGATTCATAGACCTTGTGATTTTTATGGACCATATACTGTAGTTGACAGCTCGCAGAGGTCAATTCCATTTGGTTAGAGGAAAAATTGAGCTTCGAGGTGTAAGTAGACTAGACGGCTAATTTTTTCTGCCACGCGCCACCTACATATTTGGTTAGATTTGGGAATTATGCGTGTAGCAATGTTGAGATGCATTGCTGCTATCACTGGTTACACGCATTGGAGTCGAGTGAAATTGTGAAAATTGTTTGCAGCTCGTATTAGGCTATATGTACTAGGAAATTGGCGTAGTGGCTCACTGGTTGGTGTGCTGGACTTTTAAGCAAGAGATACCCGGTTTAACCCCAGCCAAACACAAATTGACGGCGATCGTCTGATAACAGTTCAGAGAAATGCTCACTCTCTTCCATTCTTCCAGGAAATAGAATGTCGCACTTGTTGGAATCTTATCCAAGGTTCTTATAAATGGACTTTTGGTGCAAAATATTTTTTTATTTACTCACGCAATTTCAAAATAAGTAGGTACTTAAAGTAATGATTTTGAAAAAGAATCTCCAATGAATTCGAGAGCATATCCTTCTGTTGATATATTTCTGCCCTGTTTCCATTTGATGTGCTGTTTGAGAAAATTGGACAAAGTGTTACCACAACAAAGAAGTGAAACCAGTTAAATCTGACCAAATGACTAATTTTATTTTTTTACAATTCGGTTAAAAAATCCAATAAATAGTTAAAATAAAAGTATATAACTTTTGTTTATTACTTATTAATTCTTTTACAATATTACATTACAAACTTTTGCAGAAAATTAAATTTCCAGTGTTCTAAATATTAACTAATGACTGTCACTAAATGTGAGATCAGACTGCCGCGTGGCGCCGCTGTAGTTTTTTAGGATTATTCACAATAAATTGGTTTCTGTTTGATATTGTGAGTGTGTTCGTTAAGTAGGTAGGGCAAGGTTTCATTGAATTTATTAAATTTTATTTTTATTTTTCCGGTCAAAAAGTTTTTTTCTGTTAAATGATTTCTTCGTTTCGGTCAAAGTTTGGTAAGACCGGATTTTAAAAATTCCTTTTTCAGAGTAAAGAGAATTCGGTCAGATATGTCAAGAAGTGAACCCTTAATTCCCGCGTAGTTTATTTAAATTAAATCAGATGTCCGCCTTTGACTTAAGGACTTCTTTGCACATTTCGATGAATTCCCAAGGCTCCATGGACATGCTTAATGCATTTCTTTTATTGCCACTCCTATTTTTGGGGGCGTTTTGGACCTAAACGTAATTTATTTTCAGCCTTTACTGGCATTAATTTGAAGTTACTCGAATAATTTTAATCAATACAAGAGGCTATGGATACGTATAAAGAAGTCAAAACGTTCCTACATTTTTATAGCAATCAACTAAAACGTTCAAAACGTTCCTACATTTTTATAGAAATCAATAAGCTTCCTGCATAATCCATAAACTGAACTATACCAAAATCTAGGGTGATGAAGTGAAATTTATTTGATTACATAAATCGAAAAGGATCAGAAACGAATGTTTTTGATCGTAATTCTGCTTTGAGGTGATTGCCGCGAAAGTACCATCTTTAAGCGAACGAACGAGAAGTATGCAATGTGGATGTGAATGTTGCCAAGGGTGACAGTGTTTTTCAGAGGAATTGGACAGATGGTTGATGACATACCTGTGAGTGTGTAAGATACAGCCCTTCTTAATGCTGTGGAACCTTTAAGCATCGTCTAGAAAACGTTTCTAAATGTTTGATAAAAAACTTATTGAAGGACAGTTAGTTTAAAAACGAGATGATTATTTGTCAAGTTTTTTTTTTCCAACTTGTGAAAGTAAGTAGTTAGAATAATGAGCTATGGTTGCTGCAAGGCATTAAGAAACATACCTTCTGTGCAGATTTTAAGCTGCTGCGAATTCCGAAAAAGCTTTTTAGTTAGAAGGTAAGCATACTGACCGACGCTTTCAGCCAAGATAAATAATGTTAACTGAATTCGTTGGCTCTACGGACTACCGATTATTAAAAAACATACATTAGTGTTAAGTTTTGGGACTCCTATTATATAGGTTTGGCTGAATATTGAGCGGCTTAACTCGGATTTACTTACAAAAAGAAAACGAGGCTGCCTTATTTTTTTCTAGATGTGAAAGTTTCTGAAGTAAGGAGACCTTACTACTGGTATTAATTAAAAAGCCTTAAATTAGGCTTTAAAAATCTACATCCGTAACCATTTTCATACCTCTGAGTACTCCCAAATAAAATCAACATTTAAACCATTACTTCGCCCTGACACTCCTTTTTAGATTAACATGCAGGTACTTTATGGGTCAATTTAAATTAACTTTCAAAGAATACTCCCCGTCACTCAATTCAATTGACACCTAACACCGAACTCAAAGTCCAATTAGGGTATCTAAATAAAAATCTATGACCGACACTCCGAGAGCGATTTCTAAAACTTGTTTCACCGGCTGTCATAATTTGTCAAAACCTCACAATTAGACGATAACAAATTATTGCGCAAATCAAACACCGAGTGCATTACTTTACACCCAAGCGGCGGCAGTGCGATCTCCGTCGTCGTCGTCGTGTTGTTTGATTGCAGCAATTTGCATCTACCATTCATCATCCGCCAGACACCAGCATGGCACAGCACATCTGTATGCAACTTTCTCAATCTGCAAAGTTTTCTACGAATTGGTTCGCAGGGAGTCCGTTAAGACATCTGTTAGCTAGCGTGCACCTACTTCTTGAAAATCACGATGATATCGCGTCGTTGTCGTGAGAATATAATTTGTTAGTTACACTTCATTGATCTTGCGATCGTCCATACAGACGTTTTACAAAACAACAAAATATGAGCGCCTTCAGTTTGGAATGTGTTTTCTTAAAGAGCTTTTTTTTGTTTGCTTTTAGAAAAAATCGGAGAAAATGTCAACGTCTGAGAAGGGAACGAAGACTGCCAGTGCTGCCAACCACAACAACAACAACAACAATAATGTCATTAATCGGGACAACAATAACATTTGTGGAAAGCATTCAAACGGAAAGACAAATTGGAACACGAAGGTAAGTTCACGGTGAATGCGGGGAATTTGTTTGCTATCGTCGCCGGTCTCATGTAGCCACACGAGGGCATCTATACAATCCTACTGATTGATCAATTTTCAGTGGTAGTACATTTTGAGAGAGAAAACCAAAAAATGCACCTTCACATTGGATCACGTAATTTACATGAGAAGTACGTGCTTCCAATGACAGTTGGTGGGATCCCATTTCCCACATTGTACTTTCTACAGTGAAACTTAATTGCAGCAGGATTGATTGCAGTGTACAGGTACCCATTTACAGGCTTACAGCGGAGTGGCTGTCAAAAAAGTCGCATTTTACAATAAAGAGAGAGAGAAGATGAAATAGTAGTCTTTTTTTTTCTAAACATAACACAGAGAGTCAGAACTCAGAAGTGGGCCAGTGCTTAGTGTGGGTCCTAGGTCCAACCCCGAAAAACACACAAATTACTTCCATACTTTCCTAATTTCCAGCTCTTGCGAATATTTGACAATCATACTATAAAAGGCTGTTCCGATTTGCCAAAAAATACCAAGTGGCCCAAACATCTAACCTAACAAGAATGAATGGTTGTGAGGAGCTTTACCTATATCCTTTTTATAGTGAAATGTTGCCCAATTTTTTTTGTATTTTAAATTGAGCGTGATTCTTGGGCAGCAGGAAGTTGCCGAACAAAATGAGTGATTCCGTAAAGACCTGTGACAACGGCAAGTCTACTTTCTGGATATTTAAAACCGACAAACTTATATCCATAAGCCCCTCCACGACCAAGTGTGCGGTTCCTGCTGAGTGACAAGGCAGCCCAATGGCAACAAAAGTAGTTCCGTGAGGTCCTAGGCCCCTGGCTTCTGGGTGATAGAAAATCACGTCCCTGAAAGTTCAGAACACTGACCGGTTTCGATTTTTTAGACCTTCGTTCGCTAATCTTTTATGGTCTTTTCAATGCACATTACTTATCAAGTGTCCAGATTTAACGAACTCATAATTGCAACATTTTCCATATAAAATCGCCTATTGTGACCTAGAAAATATTTAGTGTAAAGTTTTAACCTTTATTATAAGTTAGGACCATTATATTTAACCAAGAAAACTTGAGTTAACTGTTCGAACGAACTATTTGGCGATCCATCCCTGCTATGTACTGTCTTATGTGGGGAAAGCTCCATTATGGGAATAAGACCCCAAGAATGCCGTTTATTTTTTGGCCTGTTTTCGGCAGTTCAGTTCAAAATGGACGTCATTGTTCCTCCTTACTTGTATATTTTAACTCTTTTACTCAACTTGATTGTAGGTCACAATTGATACCTTTATAAGATAGCTACACAAACCTTTTATCGCCTGAGATTCCCTGATGAGCTTGCCGGCGAAAGAAATCTTCTTCCGGGAACTCGAAACGAATGTTGTACGAATTGTCTAGATTGCTCTGGAGATCTTTCGGGCCAACGGTAGATATGCTTGGCAGGTGCTATTTTAAAGCATTTGTTACTCAACAATAACTCTTGGGTTTTCTGAACCCCAATTGCGACAATTTTGACGATTAACGATCAAGATGAAAATGACGGCCATATTTTGTACGAAAATTGCGGACTGACCTTTATTACTTTTAAAATATTGCTCCATTTTTGCTGTCAGCTGTCACTTTGTTATCTTTTTTGCGTTGGCATCACTGTACTATTAAATGGCGCAAAATTCAAATCATGGGACACCCTTTATATCAAATAAGAAGTCATCAGTACGTATTCCAGTTTTCTGATCCAAAATTCAGACTGGAATGTGACACAATGTTTCAAAATGTAAAATCCCAACGAATTTCAGAAGTAAATATTGTGTGACCCGAGTAAAAAACTCCCAGAGCTTGCGTAATGCCCCGTCAGATCTTCTTACCAAGCTGTGTCCCTAAAACTCCATCGCCATTCAAATCGCTGTCAGAATCCAAATTAAGCTGATCAGCACATGAGTAGGGTATGTGTGTGTCTACTCCTTTTCTCTGTCTCGAACTGCTTACACAATAAACAATCAAAGACAGTGCGCGGGATATGAGAGAAGCAAAACTCTGACCCATTGTCGTATTATTTGCGCGTGATCATTGGTGTCCATAATGATCATTCCGCTGCAGCATATAAAACATGAGCATGCTGTCTAGCAACTACGGCTCTTTAACTGGGCACGTAATTGGTGTGCTCTACCTGTTTTAGGGTAAATCTTCTGCCTGGAGGCCGTTTTCTCTCTACCTCAGTGACCATCCCAGTAGCAATTGTGTAGTAGCTGCAGTGCCGCCATGAACCAGAAGTAGGTCTCGAGCATTATTCTTTCTAGCCAAAGTGTGTTAACTAGAATTATGATACGGTTGTGGAATTTCATTCGACTTGCGCCGACTTAAAGTTCTAATTATTGTTTCGAAAGACTTTAAGTGGCCTAAATGGCGTGACAATAATCACAAGAGATGCTGGAGCAGGTTTAAAAAAATTTCGACACTCGCAAGAGCGACATTTCGAAATGAATTTTTAATTGAGATGTTACATCCAGAATGCAATCTTTTGAGAAAATCTCTGAGGTCAAATGCGAACTGATGCAATTCAGCGGAATGTATGCTATGATTGTTTTATGTTGAGTAACGTGTTTTATGACATTCTGTTGGGTTGGGTTGATTCGGTTGTGTATTACAAAATGGAAAATGATGTATTGTCTCTGGAGTCGAGCTGTCAATGACTGGCTTGACGTTATAATTTGTTTTGTGTTACCTACATCATTCGCTTCCAGTAGAGATGACGATTGAACGAGTGATATCTGTTAATGTGCGCGTTTTTTTGTCTGCACAATTATGAGTCGTTGAGCTACTGTCATTTAAGTCAGTTAAGACGGATGATCGATGGAGATGTGGTGTAGAAGAACATGAGGTGTAAGACGTTGAGAATATAAATATGTAATAGATGCTTCAATGGTTTTCAAGCGAGACGAGCTTCAAATCTTCAGGCGTTGTTCTTAAAGCAAGCGCTGCAAATCTGCAACAACCGCTGAACAAGATTAGGAGGGCTGATATTTTAACAAAGACAGTCATTCTCGAAAGTGTTGTGTATAGCATCAAACACTCACTCGCAGTGAGACATTCGCACTCAATCTTTTGACGTTTCAAAATGATTGATTGGGGAAAAGTTCCTGGCGGCATTTGTGCTAGAATTGAAATTATTTCCTAGGTTTAAATGAAATTTTAAGACTCATTTATTTGAAGAACAAAATGTAGGTTCCTTTATTTAAAAAGCTTAAAAAAGAATAAGCAAAGTTGAAGAATTAAAAGAAATAAAAGCTTAAAGAGATAACTTTCATTAGGCAGTTTAGAAAAATCACCTTTGAGCATTTATGTGTAACCAATTGGCAAGTCTAAAATTTTAATCTATTCTGGAATATTCTGTTTTAAGTATCCAGGTTAAATTTAACTCTCAACTGAATTTTTTTTCAAACAAAACTATATTGATATACAATAAAGAGGCTATGCCTTAAGCGATATGCCTTTCTCTATTTTTTACAAACCTACAGTTAAAAAGTTCCTTAAAAATAATTTGCCGCATTTTAATACAGAAAATGCAAAAGTTATCGTTTCTAATCGAACCGATTTCAGTGTTATTTTTAAACTGATTTTTTACGATAAAAGTCCCAAATGAAGTGAGACTTTTCTTAGATGAATTTCCGCATATAATATGAATTATTCTGTCACCAGCGATGTTAAATTTTTTGTTATCTAAAGTTTGTCATATCGGCAAACTAAATGTGCCTCCACGTAGTCTTAGCCAAAACCTAAAAAAATATAAAAACTTCAACTCTTCCCTTGAACGGGTTTAACTTCTAGCCCCTTAATATTTCGAGTCTTTTAATATTAAAAATGCAATCTCAGCCTAAAACTCTTTTTGGTACTTACCTAATGTCTAATGTTTGTGGCTTTGCAGCTTAGGAAGGGAAAAAATTAAAGGAGAACCTGTGTTTTATTGTGGAGACTGGAGACTGGAGACAAACAAATACATCAGCGCTATAGCGTGGGCCAACAGTGCGTTATTGAGAATTTCACTTAGCACATGAAATCATTTTACAACTAGATCGTTTCAGGTTTTTCAGTACCCTTTTGACAAATCAGTGTACGGAAAGACTGCTCATAAGCTTACGAACCTACGAGCCGAGGCCGAGCCGTTCAGTTTGGCATGAGCTTTAGAACTCATTGAACTAAATTGTTTATGCATTAAGTCTAAGTAAGGTATTATAGGTCATAGGAGGACAATCGCGGTGAGGCACTTTTTAGACAAGCTTTGGAGGAGGCTTCCGTGTAGGTTTCCCATGAATAGAGCTGTCATTCACTGACAGAGTTTCTTCTGGCTCTCAGTGGAAAGGTCTGTGGAAGACTCATTACGGCCCCAAGGGGAACATTTCACAAGTCTGCAAATCTTGAAAAGAGAGTGATGAACGACGGTTCGAAGAAGGGCCATGCCATTGTCTATTTTCTCTCAACCCTATTGGCGGATATTTGGTGATGACATTGTAAATGATATCATTTTTTCCATTACCGATGAATAGTATTCTCGAAAACAAAGTAAGTATTTTTCTGGCAGTATACCCGCAGTCGTGGTTGGCTTGAAAATAAATAGTCAAACCACAAAAAAGAAAAGCCCAACATTTGTTATATAAACAGGACACAAATGCCAGCTACCCAAGCATACATGTACAGCCTTAAAGTTATTTCTCGAATCAAGTGCATTCGCTTCCATGGGTCAACGTCTCGCAACACAAACTCCTCTTCAACCGGCAACTGTACCAAACCAATGAGGAAAAAAATCGTGTATCTAACTATGATTAGTGTAGCTCTCGCATGCAACGTTAATTTCCTTTATTAAAGCAATTTCAAACCCGCAAATAGATAATTAATTACTTGCCGTTGCCAGGTTGCCACCACAAAAAAAAATATTAAATCCATTTAGCAATGCAAAATAGTTAAATGATTTTGAACCAAAAAGTAACAAAGCATGCAGCTATTAACAAGGTTGTTATCCATGTAAATGATTGTTGGTTGGCATGTTGCTTTCAGTTAATGTTAAATGTCTAAAAATTTCTTAATAATTTATTTAGCTAAAAAAACTCAAGCTCAAGTTAGTGGTTGGCTTTTTAGCAAATGTAATACAAAATGATCTAAATCCCTGCCAATCCACACTGGGATGCCCACCACCTTCCAATTAATGTCAATGACTGGATTTATTGGGCTGTGGCTTTGTCAAAGCTAAAAAACTCGAGCTTTGGCTCTTTCCATGTTTACGCATCTTGCAGAAATTACTTTTGCTATGCTTTTCCCGCGCACTCTAAACCCAAACACGATTTGAAAAGGTTTCGCATTTAATTCGACCGAGGTCAATGCTTTTAATGCGACGCATGACGTCAAAATGCTTTCCTCCTGAGCGAGTAGGTGTCACACGCACGTGATAATCAATGGGAGCCATTTATATAGCGGCTCGTAAGTCGCGCACTTAAGGAGGCGCTAATGTCACGATGATAGTGATTCGAGCAGGGTCTTGTCTTGTAAGCGACCGTAGTGACATTTAATCCATAGAGGGCGGCTTTTGACATTCTCCATGGCATGCGCTGTATGTGAGCGTGACTGTGTTTTTTTATGTTTCTCGACTCGCAGCCAGTCGTGCATTCGAATCGATAATAGTGGCGTTGAATTATGACGCGACCGGATTAGTTGAGCGATTGTAGTAGATTTTGTTTTTGTTTGGTTTTTATTTGGTAACCTGTGGTTGCAAACGAGTTTTGTAATTTGCCTTTTGAATAGGTGATCAAATTACTGCCGCTGAGCTCTTAAGTGAGACCGAAATGCTGCTTAAGATGCATTAAAGTCTAATGACGTTTGATATGAGAGTAGTCTTTGTTCAATTTGTTGCGTGGAAGTTAATTTAAAATAGATACCTTGTTTGTGGTAGGGCATATTTATTTGTTTTACGGTTTTCTGTACATTTTGCACTATTGTAGGTTCATAAACATTCCGTCACTCTAAGTTCCTTTTTAAGAGCATCATGGAAATATCTCCACATGTTCGTGCGCAATGTTATGATGCTTGGTTTGCAAAGAAAAGTGAATCGCCTGACTTTTTTGAATTTGATTCATCAGATAGGTAATTAAGATATCGTGCTAGACTCATTTGAAATGTCGGAGAAGGTTGGAAGTCTTCTCAAATAAATTCGCAATGAAGTCTAAATTTCGAATGGTTTTTTGAGCAAAGGTGGTGATTTAAATTGTAGATCTCTAATTATGCTAGAATGACAATAAAAGTTGACCTCAAATTAGCTATCAGCAGTCAAATTCGGTGCTGTCAATTCGAAAAACTAACCTCTAAAAGACACCCTATTTCATGCATTTAAGTCATGTTTGTTCCTTTGCTTTTGTAGAAAGAAATGACTGACATAAAGGTGGTGGGTATACATTTTTATTCAGAGAGAGAAGCTTGCGAAAAAGTTAAGGAACGCTATTATATAGTAATTGCGAAAAATGACAGATACATAATTTAAAATTCAATAAAGTGGTACGAAAAGTTTTTACTATGTCAGATAAATGCGAAGAATTTTCTAATTTATTAACAATATCAGTTGACTCATCTAGCGATGACAGTGATTTGGAATTCATTGAACTTCTTTTTGATGAATCCGAGTATGTGAAAGGCTTTTTTCTGAGTGAACTACAAGCATTCGAAAAAAGGCAAAACGCCGATCATATGACAACAAATTTCGCATCATCTGTCAATTGTCAGGTGACTGATGACAGCTTTCGTAAGATTCCCAGTGGAGGGGTAATATCTCGGTTTCTTTTACGAACTTTTCGAATTAGGGAACGGCATTGAGTGAACACTCGTAAGAACTCGTTAAAGTTAGTAAAAATTCGTAAAATTTAAAATGAAAGGAACAGACCACATATTCAGGGTTCTCGCGAATAAATTCCGATGAAAATGTTTCCCTTGTCAGCAATGTAAATCAGATTGCTGAATGGGAAACATTCCCAGGGAAATTTTATTCCCGATAGGTGTGATTATGTGGGTCATGACTTTTCTTTGAAACTTTTGAATTCCATTTCCTGTCTCATCTACACTTTCTCAGCAATCGATGAGTGTCACTGATTTTCTTAGCGTTGCACAAGTATGGCCCGTATGCCAATCAATTGTGACGGCGTCCATTTGGCCGATATCATCTTCTCGAATTGAACAATACAATTCTAAAGGTTCAGATAAACATAATCAAAAAACAGAATCAAAGTTTTTCATTTACAAAAAAAATGAGAGCCAAACAACATCGGATGACTTCTTTTGGCCCACCTTGTACCTACTACCTACTGTATGTGTTAGTTTCATTTCCTGTGGCGACTGAACAATCATAAGAAGGGTGACTGCCACAGGATTCTGAAAAGTGGCAAGATAATGGGCCAATGAGAAGAAACAAGTGTCATTTCTGAAGGTATTCTGCCAATTTGGAGTTTTGAAATGATATTTAACAAGCATTTGCTCGTAAAAAAATGTAACAGAGTTGTAATAGGCAACTGCTTTACATTTTAAAGGTTTTTATTTTGAAATCATAGCATTTGAACATTTTTTGAAGCGCCTTCTCCAACTAAAAAAGGACCAAAATAGGAAATTGTAGCAGGCTCTCAAAGAAAGCTCGAAATCGCAACTTAAATCGCACAACAGTCACGCTGGTCATAAGTATGGGAACAGATATGACATCTCTCCAGACACGGATTTTTGTAGTAAAGTTTATTTTAACAGTCATGGTGTTCGTCGTTTTCCAAACTCTCACTGAGAGCTTTTTGATATCTTTATCAAATCATTTACTACTTTAGTCCCAAGCTGTGCAAGTAACAGCGATAAATGTGTTGACACCCTTGGTTTATTTGATTGTCGCAAATCCATATCAAAATTGGACACAAATTTATCTGATAACCGGTGAACATATTTTGTATACAAACTCATCAGTCAAGTCAACGCCCTCATGACCCAATTAAGTAGTTAATCTAGCAAATTTCCCTTGATTACCTAGACGTAATCTAATTTACATTAATCAACGCATGTTAGCACTTATCACTTATCACCCTGAAAAAAAACAGACACATTCATCTTGCGTAGCATAACACACTCTAACTGTGCCAGCAGATGAAGAGAACATTGAACCTTACAAGCTTATCGCACGGAATGTTTGGAATTTGCCAAACCGAGAATTTCCTCCCCCAAAAAGAGTTCAGCGAAACCATATTCCACACAGGCACACTCAGAACGAAATGAAGTGTGATTCACCCCTATGGAGAGGCCATCTGCCATTAAAGCTGCTGTTTTGTCGATGGTACACCATGGACAGTGGTGGTATGTTGAAGATTCTTAGACAACCCCCCTCACAGCGCTCCAGTGGCGCAATTGGTTAGCGCACGGTACTTATAATCAGTAACTTGTGTGAGACATGCCGGGGTTGTGAGTTCGAGCCTCACCTGGAGCAGTGCTTTTTTTTCTTTTTTTTCTTAGCAAATTTCCTATCCCCTGAGTGCATTTCATTTGGCATGCTTAACTGTAGTAACCGCAGTTATTCCTTCTTTTTTTGTTTGAGCATAGTGACCCACAGCCATTAACACCATCAGCCGAGGTTCATATTTGCGTTGTCGAATTTCACCAAGCCATGCGACTTTCGAATGCTTTCTCTGCCCTTTGGGGGTCTGATTAGAATGCCTGTAACGTCTCTCACTTGATGCACTTGCGGACTTATTATGAGAACTTTTTTACGAACCAATTATGAGACTCAAACGCAACACAGGGGCTTGAAGCGAAGCATGGCGGCAGTTAGTAATTAGTAATTACACTAGTGGACTCGTTTTGTTTGTTAACTTTCTTGATGCGCTAATTTTGTTTATTTTACTCGCACAAGTGGAGTAAAAGTTGGCAAGGTAGCTACTTGTATCTGATGGTTAATTACGGTGGTTAGTGTAGCTTAAATGGTGTTTATGTTGTTCTATCTCTTCGTACCTGGGGTGGTATTCTTCGGTTAATAATGCTCGTATCAGTCATGCTGTTACACAATTTACGCGTTCGATTTTTAAACGAAAAATGCTCTAAGAGCTGTTGCATACTGGGAGGGCTTCGCGTGAGCGAATATTTCATGCAAATTTTAGGAGGCAGTGTGCCGCAATATTTCGTTGTGATTTCATGTTCTAGTTGGGAGAGAGATTGTTTTTATTGTCTGTGGTCCTGGCATGAAAATATTACCTAATGATAACGGTTGTGAATGGAGCTTCGCTTGGAGTTTGATTTATTGAATATTCCCCAAATTGGGTGATACAGGAATACAATTTTTAGGAGTAAAAGGTTCCTCAATGTACTAAAATAATAACATACCAGGTTCAGACATTTCTATAGGAGAGTTAGGGCTTGCTTTTTCTGCTCCAAAAGCTTCCCAAATTTCATACTCTTTCATAGAGGATTTACATTTTGTTGCTAATAAAGCTTTGAAATCACTGTTCTTTACATAGTTTGTCCTTTCTTACTGCATTAAAAAAACAAGCTTTACCTATATTCCAGGTTGGAACAGAACAACGTGCAAAAAATCCCCAGAAACTTCAAATTTAAGCTCGCTTTATTGGCGAAATATAAATTTTACAGCTTTTTACAAATAATCGAAGCATATTTCCCAGTGACATTCATTTTGTGGGAAATAAACACAAAATATTAAATATACATAGCTACTTTCGTTGAAGTTTTGTAAAATCAAAACCCGCACCGTAAATATTATGGTACGAAATTGTATCTACCAAAATTTCTGTTCAAGTTTTCATTTCCTGTCAAATGAAACAAAAATAAATTGCAAACTTCGTAAGATTTTCATTTAAGCTGTTCTGGTACATTTTTGTTATTTTATTACAGAAGAGAACTTTTGATTTTTGACATTTCAAGAATTTTATTAGGAAAATTAATTAACATAAATTTGAAAATGAAAATTGGCATTTGTTATATTTGACAGTTGAAATCAATTGGATGGTAGAAATTTCTTTGATTAGAGTCCCCAACCCATCGCACTCGTCGCATTTGTTTCGCCGACATTTTTAACTAATAGAAGACAGAAAGAAAGCAGATTTCCTTTTTTTTTAATGTCTGGTGACCGTTTTGAAATATTTAGGTAAAGCGCTTCCACATTAGATGAAACACTCAGGAATGAAATGACATAAATTACATTAATTGGTGGAAACATGGCATCGATGGCAGTTCAATTGCAAAGTTATAGACGTTTTTACTTTGGTTCAGAGAGCTAGAGTACACCGAGCATGCTTCCAACCGAAAGAGTACGAAAATCTTTTGAGCACTGATGAGTGATGACCATTCAAATTTACTATGTTAACAATATTTGTTAAATTTTTGATGGACTTTTATGATCTACTTTCTTTTTCTAAACCACCATAATGCATTTCTGATTAGTAATCGTAGGGTTAGCTGTCAAAATATGCAGTACTCAGATTTTTACTTAAACGGCTCGGATATGTCAGATCTGATCTCATCGAACTTGGAAACGCATATTCAAATTGTGTTTTTTTTTTTTTTTGGCAAATAACAAAGTGAAACATATTCTTGGCAATGAATGGACTAATAAAGCAGAAAGTGTGGTCGTCGTCTTTTTCAATTTACGATCATTGACATTAATAATGTACATGGGAGCAAATAAGTATATTTTTCAATACCTATAACTTTTATTTTCAATGTGTGTATTGGATGCATTAAACAGAACTTAGATGGCGCTTTCTGGATCAGTATCCATTTGTTTTCTGAGAAATTTATTTTTCGGTTGAATATTTTAAGCCAACTACGCTGCTGTTGTGAAAAAAATGTTCCGGTGGTCAGCAAAATGTCCGTGCGAAAAGACAACGGAAAATAATTTGTGGAGAGTTTTATCTCCGATTTTTTTTTAATTTTACTGCCTTTTAAAACAAATTAACAGAATAAGTAGGTATGCCCAAACAATAATTACAAAAAAAAATGTTAATTTTTGTATTTTATATTTAAGTTTGGCTATTCTTAGTTCCGCTCCAAGATTTCTCAATTAGGCTCCACATCTTTTATATAAAAGCTGGTAACACTGAGTACAAGTGTGCAAAAATAGAGTGAAGAATTGTCACAAGCAATCTACTACAATTAACAACATTTTTACCACCATTTCATCATTTCTTTGTGTCACTTTTGAATGGGATTTTTCGTTCAGCGTAAAATATTTGTTCTATTAGTAGCTCGAAGCTATGTATGTACACTAAGCCTCAGAGCTTGCTGTGAAACGCTGTGCTTTACCCAAGTAACAATGTAACTTCGGTAGGTAAGGTTCAAATTTGTAATTTCTGTAGGCAACAGCTTCGCAAGAGCTTCTATAGTCTTTGTTAACCGAAGTTGATCCATTTCAAATCAATTGTTTCGATAATAAATTCGGTAAGACCTTTACAAAGCAGTGCAACACCAATGGAAACAAAAATTTTCTCACATGAACTTTTCTACTATTGAGACCTTGGAAGGTCTTTTTGAATTGTCTGGAAAACTTGCTCTGTTCCTTGCCATAACAGTCCTCTATTTGATGTATAAAAAGTGGAGCGGAAAATATTTAGCAACTATTTTCCGTAGCTTGAAAAGTAAGCCTGAAAAATGCAGTAACAAAAGCATATAGACAACATATCTTAAGGCCGTCTTATGCATATTTTCTCATTAAAAGTAATGCTCCATTTCAATACCCATTGAAAGTTGTTGGCCACTTACTTAAAACCATTGCCATATCTATCAATAAGCTCATAAGACCCCTTTAAGTAGGTTACCTACAGCCGCCAATTATAGAAAGATGATGCAAAGTCATCAATTTTATATCAGCTCATTCACAGGTCATAAATCATTACATAAGGTCATTATTTTATAATCCAGTAGCGGTACCGTTTCAAATTTCTTTATTCGTATTTAGCATTTCCGTATTCGTAATAGTTTTTGCTGTACTTATAAATATGCATGCGCATATCTGAAGCTTGTGCAAATGATCACCCAAATTACAAGCGTTAATCATTTAAATTAATTTTGCGGAAACTCTATACCCTACTCTCACTGTTCAGACTCGTAATAGAAGCACTCCGCTGGCTGCGTCATAATCGTAATGCTCATGGTGGGTGAATTTGGCTCAAGACATATTTTCGACTGAATTCCACACGAACTATATTGCTATGAATGGTATCAAAAGATCATTTGCATACAATTTGCAAAGAGTAACAAGCGCCAGTGAAAGTTATGACTGTTTATGAGAAACGTGGATGGCTCTTGTAAAAGTGAAAAGACACTTAATTGGCTGGAAGCCTTCTCGAAAATAAAAAAATAAAATTTAACAATAAATGCAAAGCAGCCGCAAAGTAACGTCAAAGTTAATTGACTTGGGATGTAAAACAAGTTTGCGGATCACCACCGGCTTTTTAATGACTCTGTAGTCAGATAGTATCTATCCGGATAAGTTTTATCTTGATTAGCGTCTGTGGTGCTGCAAGATTGAAATCCTTGGTTAGCTATAATGCTTGGCATACAGTTGGAGTGGCTAGTACATAATTCAGTTTTATGGTGAGCGCCACTTAGCAGATGATTGAATTAGCGACTTGGAGTTCCCAATTTTTAAATCTCTAAAGCTTTACAATCTTCTGAGCAAATTTAGCAAAAATTCCCCCGCAAGGCATCGCCCCAAAAATTCAACTTCGCGTCAGCAAGACAAGCCCCAAATCAAGGACTCTGCAGAGTAAGCTATTTGTTTGGGGCAGAGATTAAAACGATCTAACCCAAAAAACCTTCAACCATCTGGTCATCATATAAATTTCAACTATTCCGAGTAGTTAACGAGTTGCTGTCCAACCACAAATCGATGTCAAAACAGAAAAGTTTCTAAAGCTACTCTGCCTATAAAACGAACGAGTTTATGTGCAATAACTTGTGGGGTCGCACGTCCCTTGCTATTGGTGACTTGTACCTGTTATCATTGCTAAAAAAAGAAACAAAGAAACAAGTCGGCAACAAATGACCACTTCAACCGGCTTGAATTCATGACCACACTCAAAAGCTTAATAACCAACTCAAGCGGACTTTCGACTGCTTGTCAAAAACATTTCACAGAAACACAATACAGCAAGCAGTCGCCTATTCAAAGAGTTTGACAACCAATAAGTCATGCCTGACCCACCAATAATACACACAGTTCAAGGCGCACTACAGGTTTCCGCTGTACTCACTTTCCTAGCCAAGGTCAGGAATAATAATTGTCGTACTTTCTAGCCCCCGCCGCTGTTCGACCGAACTTAGAATACTTGAATTCCTAGCAGTTGATCAACTTAAGATTCTATCGATCGTATAACACTTGTTGACCTTGTTGCAGCATTTCACTGTTACCACCTTGCCGCAGAACCAACGCGAGTAGCGAACCACAGAAACAAAACAAGTTCTACGGTCCGAGGGAATGCGATATCCGTCCACTCTATCACATAACCAAACCACACCGTCATCGATGACTTCAAAGTGCACGGGTACACTTGTCCAAGTGTGTAGCATTGTTTCAGCGATAATTTGCATTGTTTGGATGCAACACGCCGGTAAGGTGCAGCGGCCACGGTGGATAACTTTTGATCTTCTTTAGAAATGGTTCGGTTTGACGTCTGCACCCCAGGCGCAATGGCGTTGGAAACGAAAAACCATATGCCTAGTGGCGTGCAGAGTGGAAGCTGAAGAAAACTGGCGACAATGGATTCCATGTAACGAATAGCGAATTCGATATGAATGCGGTTGCAACTGCATTGAATTCTATGCAATCTGACGGCGATTAGCATAATGGTGTGAGGGAAGGAGTGCCGGAATTCGAGAGAACAATAATTAATGGATCTGGAGCAGGTGTCAGTGTCAGTCACATTTTTGAGCATATTGTAGCAGATTTATGTCGCATCAAAATGTAGTAAGCAAATCGCTTCAATTTGAGTGAGGCAACCTAAGAAGCAACCTTTTTGAATGTGCAAAGTAGTTGAAACCAGAGACAATACTGAGACCACCAACTTCGGCCGATTTCCCGTTACTTAGCCTACAAGCTATATTTTTCGGAGTGGTCACGATTTACTGCGCTAGTATTGATACATAGAAATTCGTATTGACAAATGTCACGTAACTTCAAAAGTTCTGAGTCACCAATACACTCCCAAAAAATATGAGCCACTTCCGCTTTGGGCAAAGTGGCTTGCAGCGTTCATAGAATTTTATCAGTTAAATTTGAAATTGTTCGTTACGTGTGAATAATATTTTTTTTTGGGTAAAAGTGTACATTTGCTTAAAATATTTACGAAAAATTAAGAATGTATGTTGGTTGAGGGAAAATAAAAACATTTTGACCAAATTTTCTTTATTATTTAAGAAAAAATTACACACGAAACCGAAGTTAATTTTATCCAAAAGCAGGAAATACACAACCATATTTGTCCCAATATATTTCTAGTACATAAAACATCTAATTTAGATAGTTTTCTTAACCACATAAATCAAATTATTTACCTTCAAAAAATTTATAATTACTAACCAATGGCATTCAGTTATGGTAAAATGTGGTATTCCCGAACTCTTTCACATTTCCCCACGGCTGCCGAGGTTGGCAGCATTTATTTTTGTATTTTTTGTATGTTTTTGCATGTCATTCGGATTCATTCGGATTCCGAATTGATATAACACCGATAGGAATACAAAATGGCGAATTTGAAAAAAAACTGAGGGGGCCAGCGGCAAGAGGATTGTGAGTTGGGGGTCTCAGTATGGTTTGTCTATGGTTGAAACCAGAGACAAATCATATCATAAGACCACAAACTTGACAGCAGCCATAGATTATTTTTTGGCATTTCACCAATACTTTGGTGGATTCTGTCAGAAGCAGTTTTGCTGTTCCATTGGATTTCAGAATGAGTGGATCCCCGAGTGAAACCAATGGAAAACGCCAATAAATAGCACTTGTATGAGTGCTTCTTGAGTGGACTCTGACTTGAAATCGGGAAGCGAAATTCTCTTCTCAGAATCACCAGAAGAGTATTTTTGTGCCGATGGAACGGCATTTTTTCGATTCCGGACTCTCCCGGACGCTTCTTTTTGTCCAATGGAAAACGACATGAGAGAATTACGCTCAATTTTTTTAGTTTAACAGATGTTTAGTTCTCAGCTCGGGAAAGTAAGCGAATAAACCTAATTTTACATAAAAATTCGTATTGACAAATAATGCCGTGTAACTTCAAAAATTACTACTCACCAGCACAATCGCACCTATCAAATGGCACTTCCGCTGTGGGCAAAGTTGCTGACAGCGTTCATAGAATTTTATCCGTTAAATTTAAAATGTGGTATTCCCGAACTCTACAACATGTTTCCAAGGTTGGCAGCATTCTATTTTTGTATTTTTTGTGTGTTTTTGCTTGTCACACGAACTCTAAATGGGGACCTTCAAGTATCTAGTTTAGTAACGTAAGTCTGACAGCTCTCTGACTAGATGTATCCCGGTTTTGATTGGGGGAAATCCGTCAAACGAGCAGCTTTTTCAGTTGACGTTTGTGGAGGGGTAGCCGACGAATATAGTCAAGAAATTCGTGACTGAGTACTAATGGCGTTTTTAATTGAAGATCCGAGAGAATTGCCGCGAAGTTCAGAATTGCTCTTTTCAATAAAATTCGTTGGAGCACTTTTGCAACAGTGGTAGGACACCATATGTGTGATTAGATTTTCTGTTGTTACTTGTTTTTATACCCTCCACAGGAAGGTATATTCACTTTGCCAATACCATAGACAAACCATACTGAGACCCCCAACTCACAATCCTCTTGCCGCTGGCCCCCTCAGTTTTTTTTCAAATTCGCCATTTTGTATTCCTATCGGTGTTATGTCAATTGGGAATCCGTGTGACATGCAAAAACATACAAAAAATACAAAAATAAATGCTGCCAACCTCGGCAACCGTGGGGAAATGTGAAAGAGTTCGGGAATACCACATTTTAGCATAACTGAATGCCATTGGTTAGTAATTATAAATTTTTTGAAGGTAAATAATTTGATTTGTGTGGTTAATAAAACTATCTAAAGGAGATGTTTTATATACTAGAAATATATTGGGACAAATATGGTTGTGTATTTCCCGCTTTTGGATAAAATTAACTTCGGTTTCGTGTGTAATTTTTTCTTAAATAATAAAGAAAATTTGCTCAAAATGTTTTTATTTTCCCTCAACCAACCTACATTCTTAATTTTTCGTAGATATTTTAAGTAAATGTACACTTATTCCTAAAACAAATTATTATTCACACGTAACGAACAATTTCAAATTCAACGGATAAAATTCTATGAACGCTGCAAGGCATTTTGCCCAAAGCGGAAGTGGCATATGCAAGGTGCGAATGTATTTGGTTCTGAAGTTTCGTGACATTTGTCAATACGAATTTCTATGTATCAATACAAGCGCACTTAGCATGTGCCACCCCATAGAAATATAGCTTGTAGGCTAAGTAACGGGAAATCGGCCGAAGTTGGTGGTCTCAGTATTGTCTCTGGCCAATACATTTGTAACGCCAAGAAGGAGTCACCGGAGACCTCATAAAGTATATATATTCTGAATCAGGATCACATTCTGAATCGATTTAGCCATGTCCGTCTGTCTGTCTGTCTGTCTGTTGAAAGCACGATAGCGCCCAAAGTAATTGACGTAGGTGAATGAAATTTGGTGAAAGGACTTCTTTTTATCGGCGTCAGGTTGGTATTGAAAATGGGCTATGTCGGTCAAGTAGTTCTGGTATTTTGCATGACTTGTATGCAGTGGAGGGTATCAAAGTATCGGCCAGGCCGATGATAACACTTTTACTTGTTTTGTTTTTAAAATGTGTTTCTAGTAACACAGCAAACATTTAAATCTGATATTTTGCTTGTGTGTGTTGGTGAGTTCAGGGCAATTCTCTCAAAATATTCCGGACGCTTCTTTCGTGTTAAGAATTGACCTGGAAGTGCACTTTTTTTTTGAATGAAACATAGAAAACATAGAAAGATCACTTCTAGATTTGATCTTTTCATAGAAAGGGCAATTCTTTTCTTCAATCGAAAACGCCATAAGTTGACAGTTCTCATATGTGGCTGACGCAGAAAAAGTGACGTTCCCGACCAATCTAGTTTGAAACAAATTTGAGGGGTCCAGCGGCGAGATGGGAGTCTCAGTATGATTTGTCTATGGTTGAAACTTAAAGTACAGCGCCGGTCTTTCTATCATTCTAAGTGTCCACCGCACTTCACTCCTTCTACAAATTTGAGGTGAATACTAAAATTTATTTTTAATCAGGCTGTCAAATAAGGTTGTCTTAACGAACTCGTAGGTACGTTGCACTTGTGCCTAGGTTTAGAGAACAAGGCTTAAAGCTGCTTCTAAAGGGTAATTCCTAAATATTGGGAGGGCACTTCTACTCAATGCTAGGTCTCCGAATATGCAGTGTTGAACACTAAAATTTCTTCTTAACAAAATCGCTTTAATTACAGTAGAACTTATTCCTTTTGCAGGTGATTCAAACCAACGCAACGACACACACAAATGGACATGTTCCACAGAAGACCTTCCACAACACACGATGCACACGCCATCACAAGCCGCACCAACATCACAGTCACGGTCGTAAGACGGAATCCGTCCTTTCCACGGACTCAGACATACGATTTACGAGGCGAAAAATCGGCGATAGTCAGAAATGCGGTTGCGTCGTCATCACGGGATTTCTAGTCGCCCTGCTTGTAGCCGGAGCGTTTGTATACATTGGCTGTAAGTACAACTCTTCGATTATAGAAGGACAATCCCTGTACCGGTTCCTTCTTAGATACCTACTTCAGACCTGATCCCCTGCCAGACAGGACGTTCCGAGGCAGATTTAGGGTGGTGAATGACAAATGGTCCATGGACCTAGCGGATCAGACGTCCATACGGTTTCAGCACAAGTCCAGGGACTACAAGGAGAGGATAAATTTGTTGTTGCGGAGGTCGGACTTGCGGGAGTCGTTTGAGGGTACTGAGATCCTAGCACTTGATGGGTAAGATCAGTAAAAGTGATTTTTTTTGACATTTCATCAAGCTTTTGGTTTGTTTAGGACTGACGACACAAATGACATCCTCGTTCACTTCAACGTCATCTTTGATCCATACGTTGGACTGGTTTCAACTGCGGACCTTCTAGCCATCTTTGGCGAGGAGATTACGGCTCAGGATCGTAGGTATTTCGCCAACATGACTGTCGATCCGGACAGTTTGACCATCAAAGAGGTAACCGGGATGATTGAGGAGCCGATAATGTCATCGTCGCCGCTAGGTAAGGACGATGAAATACCCTCCTCGACGACAACTACGCCACGCCCACCACGACGCTGTGAGCCGCTCAAGTTGAACTATTGCCGATCGATTGGGTACAACTACACCACCTATCCGAATCTGCTGGGACACTCGTCCTACGAGGAGGTGGAGGCGGACGTGATTGCTTTCCGGGAAATGGTCGACGCCGAATGTTTTCGAGAGGCCTTCGACTTTGTGTGCCGGCTTTTGCAACCGCCCTGTCAGACGCATGGGCTGGCGGAACCCTCACCTGGAGTAATGTGTCGCGAATACTGTCAAATGTTTATGAAGGGTTGTGGTAATCGACTGCTGCATAGGTTCAAGCAGTTCTTCGATTGTGAGGTCTTCCCAGAGTCCACTGGAATGCAGTCTTGTCATAATAAGCCGCATTGCTCGGAGGACCTTCAAAGTAATGCTCAGAGTCCCAGGTTATGTGATGGAATCGGGGATTGTCCGGATCTGTCAGATGAGCGATCTTGTTCATTTTGTCCGCCGAATTCGTTGTATTGTGGGCGTGGCCGGGCGTGCATATCGAAGAAGGCTCGATGCGATGGAAAAGCCGACTGTCCGGATGGTTCCGATGAGAAGGACTGTTGTAAGTGAAGGGCAAGGGATGAAGGAGAAGGCTGAATTTTAACTTTTTATGTTTTGACCTTCCTAGTGTCTATAGCACCGTTGGCGGCGGATTTGATAAAACCGGAGCCCCTAGTTCCGTTCCAACCAAGATTCCATTCGGAAGGTTTTGCAGTTTTTTCAGAGAAGGGAACCGTTGGGAAACTGTGCGCCGAGGGCTTGGATGGCAGCGAAAAGGATATCGTGCGGCAGACTGTGGCAGAGTCCTTGTGCAAGTCGCTGGGCTATGAGTAAGTTTATTTAAGGTAGTAGCTACTATTGCGAGTGCTACATACACGACAGTTTAACAGACTGTCAAAAAGTGATCTGGTTCCCATACCAACCGCACTATGAACGTAAGCGAACAGTCCTAAGTTGTTGGCAACTTTCTGTACATATATCGTATTTCGGCAAAGTGAAGAAGCTGCTTGGTAAGTAAGGCTGCAACCACCGAACTATCCCCTTTGGACATTTCTTGAAAACGCTTGCCCCTTTTATTTACTACATTGCTCTGTCATATTGACGTATTCTTTTCTTTTCCTAGATCTGTTCGACTTTATGATATTAGAAACGACACTGAGCGCCTAAAGGACTACGTTCGCGTTCTGGATCCGCATGCGGCAGAAATCTCTTTCATCCGGACCACCTGCCAGAGCAAAAGAGTCTTATATGTGAGCTGCGGCGAATTGCAGTGTGGCGTTCAGTCGGTCCTATCACCGAAACACACCTCTCTACCGAAAATGTCATCACCTGGCGATTGGCCATGGCTTGTGGCTCTATACAGGGAGGACAGTCACGTTTGTGATGGCACTTTAGTAAGCTTTACAACTCTTTTAGCTGCTTTAAGGTTTACTATCATTTTTTTTGCAGGTCTCCCGGGATTGGGTGCTCACAACGGAGTCCTGTTTCCAAGGACAACCACGTGCCACTTGGATGGCGATATTCGGCTCCGTTCGCCTTACCTCAAACTCTCCATGGACGCAACGTCGACGTGTAATCGGTTTGATCAAGAGTCCCGTCGAGGGGTCAACAGCCGCTTTGATTCGCCTCGAGACTTCAGTAGTCTTTTCCGACTTTGTTCGACCGATTTGCCTGCCCGACGAGCTGGATCGTAAACTCAGACCAGAGTACCAACGGCGAACATTTACTCCCCAAGCTGAGAAGCTAGAGAGCGATAGACATAGCTTACGTGACACGGCAGCCAAAGCACAGTCTGTACCGCAAGAGACGCAACAGTTCTTTGTGGCACCATCGCTGGAGAAGCCTGTGCTAAGCACAGATGCCTCAGATATTGATAGTGTGGAAGCGGCTGCATCACGAATGCCTAGGGCGGAGGCCCTCACCCAATTTGAAACTTATCCATTGCCAGAGAGCGTGCCGCAAATGCAGTACTATGCGGAAAAAGCTCGTTCTCTGCGTCCACAGCAACTACCAGTGAACTATGTGACAACGACGCGGTCTGCGGAACAGACGACAACGTGGACGAATTGTAACACCTTGGGGTGGTCGCGACAGCGGGATCATCTGCAGAGGGTGCAACTGAAGATCGGTGATATGGCGGCATGCGAGAATGTCTCCATTGCGACGGTGAACAGCATGTGCACGGAAGCTACGTTCCAGAAACATGATTGCACGGTAAGTGGGACATTTTGTGCGGCGCTAATGAAGACTTCTTTACTGAACTCCCTTAACTTTTTCGGTAGAGGAAAAAGCTAGCCTGAGAAATTCTAGGATTTATACATAGCTTCGAAGATTGTTATGACATCAATAGAAGAATCGCTTGTGATTCGCCAAAACGCTCCGGGATTTCGAGGCCATCGTCGCACAATCATACCTCACTCCCTGCGTGACCGAAGCCTAAGGCTTTTTGCACAGCCAATCATTCCATTCTGCGTAAAAGCCTTAAAAATTTCGTCGACTCTCAGTGAAGTCGTCAAAACTGATGTCTCCTTAGTCGAAGAAAATAATAAATTATGATTCGCTATAAGTACTTCCTTAATACACAATCCAACTCGAGCAAGGGTACTGGGCAAATACAGCTCTATCCCTCTAGCCGGGGATGTTTAACTATGAAGTAATGGACAGACAGTTGAGCTAATAAATTTGGACTTGCTCTTCACTTTACAACGCTGTTAAAATAATTATCTAGTTTTAAGTCCCATCAACTATATATGTACTACATAAACCCTTGGGCTGCCTTCTTTTTTTTCTTCTGCATTCCGTGAAAGTATAGCACGTCCATTGTCCAGTTCATCCCTGGTTTGATGTCATTCATTCCACAGAAAATAAATAATAACTTGTAAACGTGTGTAATACTAATACAAAATACTTTATTATAATTTTGCAATACTGACGAAGGCCTATCATACAAATACAATCATACAAAAATCTGTCATCTTACTTATTTCATAAAGGAACCTTATTTCAAGAACAAAAATAAATACTTATCATCTATCTTTGACACAGTTTTCAATACCTTCATTTACATTAATTACAAAATCACTTAAATTAATAGGAATGAGTATGCCCTCGGATAAATAAAAAAGAACACTTGCACACAATCATTGAGCTCGTCTCTATATGCGAATCGATTTTTTTGAAGAAGTCTTTCTTACGGCTGCAGCTTTCGACTTCGCAGGATCAATTCTTGTTCTCTTCGGTTGCGGTTCCGATTGTGATTCCTCGGATGAATCATTTTCCGGCCAAGAGCCGATAAAACATTTTTGTCTTGTAACAGCACCAGGTTCGTGGTCATGTTCATCCTGCCTTTTACGTTTGTTTGTTAGCCTGTCGAAGGGTTGCCGATCTAGCTGCGAGTTCCCCAAGAAGTGAACATAATTCACACGCATAAAAAATATTATTTCCGGGCTTGGGAACAGCAGGATAAAGTACTCAAAGGTGTCCTTCTCAAACATGTAGGTCGTCTCATTGGATATCTGAATAAAGTCCTTGAAATCTTCGGGAATGTCAAAGCGTTCAACGGCTAAAGCAAAAAAGAAAAGACTTGAATTTAAAATCTTTAAATTAGCAAAAAAAATAATGATTCTCACCAATGTCAATGATATCCTCGTACTTGGCGTTTGCCGGATAAGATATGTACTCCAATTGTCCGCTGTAGAAGATCTTAATGACTGGGGTTTGTTGTTGAGCCATTTTTACAATCACCAATAATAACACACTCCAACTTATTCAAAATTAAAACGATGTTCCACTTCCTGCGCTCAGTTGTTAACTGTTCAACGAGTTGATCACGAATGTGTCTAGAAAGAGGAAGACCGGTTGGTTTTATACTCGCAAAATAAGAAAAAAAAAACTGGCGCTCAAAAGGAACTCATTAATGTCCTAGCAAAGGTTATTTTGTAAACAACAACAGATCCTATTTGGTGGTGACTTTCTTTTTATTGCTTTATTACCTACGTCACCGATGGGGTGTAATTTGTATTCCTTGTGCACGTGCAGGTAAAAAGGGTGATTATCTCACTTGCACGTTACAATACAACACACCCGACCCAGCGCCGATGGCAAAATGAACAATGTAGAGAATAGAGCACGCCAAAAACTTCACTCAATTTTCAATTACTTGAGCGGTTGTGTTTGCGTTGTGCTTGTGCTTGTATGTGGGGCGAAAGAACTGAACAAACTGAATCGTGAAAACAACTCAAAACGAAAAACTGCACAGCACATTCGAATCGAACTCGAGGAGGGTTTCAATTTTCATGTTCTATCATGTCGATTGTACCGACCGTTGGGACTTGGGATGTGGTATTTGGTGTATCTATTGCATCATCCAATGAATTTCTGGCGTGCGCCACTTCGCTTATATCAGCTGTGTGCAGGCAGAGGCGATAGTTGGAGGGAGTGCAATTAGGATTCAGATTTTCAAAGCGGTTTTGAAAAAAACTTGTCACCCGATAATTTGGTCATAAAAATATGTTTTTGAATGTTCCTACGTGGGGTACCTGTTCGGGGTTAAGTAGCGCTGTGCGTCAAATCGTAAACAAAATAATTGAATCAAAACAAGTAAGGGTGTTATGATTATTACGATAATCTCCTTTATGACGGATTGACTGCCTGGCTTGAGAACGTGTTAAAGCGGGTTCTGCGAGATAACGTTCTTTATGACTAAGATTATAGGATACAACCCAATAGATTGATTGATGTTGTATATTCTACATTATTAAAAGAAAAACAAGGAACACTGCATTTGAGACGATAACTACAAGGTCGTTTCAGGTAGCTACGCGCTGTAAGGCGTCCATGGTGTCACATACGTTGCGGCAACCTACCAGATGCAATGCTTTCGCGAGATTCTCTCACTTTTCGACCGTAGCCTTTAAGGCGGAGGTTAGATCAGGACTCGAATATAGGTTCCATATAGCTGGGCCCCGAAACAATCACTAAACCTACTTGACAGTTGACAGCATACAGAGACGGGACACTGACTTAAAATTTTTAGTTTCTAAAGGTTCTAGAGGTACTATACCTTGGCCGATATATGGAGAAGTTAAACTTATTATTCCTCAAAATCTGACATGTGACGTAAGGCAGATGAACAATGAAAATCATCTGTTGATAGTTGGTACACTGGACACATTCAATTATCTAGTTATCTTAAGTCGACTAGATTGGTCTGGATGAGATGTAACCTGAACGCAAAAACTAGATTGGTCGGGAACGTCAATTTTTCTGCGTCAGCTACATATGAGAACTGTCAACTTAGAACTTAGTCACGAATTTCTTGACTAGATTCGTCGGCTACCCCTCCATAAACGTCAACCGAAACAGCTGCTCATTTGACCGATTTCCCCAATCAAAACCGAGGTACATCTAGTCAGAGAGCTGTTAGACTTACTAAACTAGATACTTGAACGTCCCCACTTACTCGGTCCAGGTGACGCCGACTTACAGCCATTTAAAGTAATCTAGTTCCTATTTTTTTACGTAAATAATGTCCATTATGTTGAAAATCTTTAAATTTAAAATGTTCGCAACCACCTACACCTTGTCAATATTAAATATTTTTTACATCTCTAAACTTTAATGCTGTAAAACTATTTAACTTTTACTCCTTTTCACTTTACAGCAAGAAGAATTCTCTGGTGCTCCAGTGCAATGCACGATACCAGGAACAAGCCAATGGGCTTTGGTTGGTATTTCCTCATGGCGGATAGCTTGCGGTCCAACCGGAGTAGAGCGACCAAGAATGTACGACAAGATCACATCGAACTCGGCCTGGATTAGAGAAACAATAAACTCTGGGTAGTTTTAAGGAACCAAGTCCAGTCCTGTATATTACCAAGCAAAGAAGTACTTAAATTAGTTTGCTAGCGTTTTGTTTTTGAAATGATTGAATGTGCATGTGTGAAAAATGTAGATTTAGTTTAACTAATATATAAAAACACTCTAAACTGATTGAGAATTACTTTTTACTGTAATTAAATTATTAAAATTAAATTAAAACTGATATATGAATATTTTTCTTTTTGAATGAATGTGCTGCCATTAAAGTGTAAACATTTACAGTTAAGTTAACAAGAACAATGAAAAGGAAAAGATGTCAATTTCTTATTTATGCATTAAATGTAAAGTTACTTTTAGTATTAAATTGTTTATACTGTTAAATTATTTTAAGTCGTACTTTTTTTTTGTTGTTTTCTTTTAAACACAAAACTATATAAATGTATATGTATATTTTTTAAAAATAAATAAAAGTAATATATTAATTTGCGTTGATGTTTTTGAAACAGGCATTGGGCGGACGTGCTGTTCAGATAAGGTTTGATCCAAAGCAATCTCAATCTTTCTAAATCGAATTTAGAGAATTTGTTTTTGTTCTTGTTAGGTTTCCCCATTATTTAGGCAGTTTAATTGTTTTTGCTTTTTGTAGTTTTCGCTATTGAACATAATGTGGTTTTTCATTGGGACAAAAAATCAATCTTTTTTTTTGATCTAAATCACTTTTCGCGTTCCATTGGGAAAAAAAATCAATCTTTTTTTTCGATTCGGATCACTTTTTGCAGATCTCGATAATTTTTCAGATTTACACATACTGCCACAAATACCCACAGCTGTTTCACGTCATTGAAAGAAGTTTGCTTTGAAAACAAATGCGCAAAGTGTCGTGAAAAGCAAAATAAAGAAATACATAAAAAGCAATTGATATAATGTTGGAGGAATTATTATCTATATTGTATTCCTCATCATGTGGAAACTACGATTCACCGAAACTATTCCATTTGTGTCTACAACAGGGGAAACATTTTTCAAGTCGATATCCATAGCTGATTTTTGCAAAAGCAAATGCAAATTGAACAGCTGATTTTGTTGTCAAATAAAGCACAAATCCATTCACAAAAGCAGATCAATTTCGTTGCATGTTCCATGAGCCGCGCTAAATCTGAGATCTGAAAAAGATTTTTGGTGGTCCCAATGGAAAACGACAAAAGTGTTTTTACAAACCTGCTCTTGCTTGTCAAAATTTGGGTAAATGTCATATTTCATTACCTTTAACTTGAGTTTTCAATTCAGATGTTTATATTCAAACGAATAAATCGCCATTTGAATTATTTTTATCTTTTTGGATAAACAAAAATAACAGATTCCTCATTCATACAGTACTTACCTACTATCTTATTTTTACAATTTTTTCTGTGACGCTGTATAAAGGTCACCCCTGTTATACAGTGCATAATCTGACAGCTGTTTTGGGTCAATTTTACGACTTTTAAAAAACACAACTGAAAATGTGCGTTAGAACTTTGCTTTGCTTTGCAAATTTCACAAAGCGAACTAACAGCTTTCTTGGCGGGATTTTGCAACAGATCCGATAGCAATCTGACAGTAGTAGAGATGAGACTTAACGCTGAAAATGTCGATTTATGTAACAAGAAAAATGCGTTCAAAAACAGGCATCGAGAGAAGAAGATTCAAAATAAATCTTTAAGTAAAGCCTGGTAGGTACTACCTAAACAGTTCGCATTAAAATTAAGCCGACGTACAAAAACTTTTTCAAATACCATCTAAAACGAATGAAGTAACAAATCTGCCTTTGTTTCATAAGAACGTTTTATTAAATTTCTATCTATAGGGTAGAGTCGCTAGTGGCCGGCCCCTTAAGGATTTTTCGTCATAAAATATATCACAGTAACAACAAATATTAACATTTTCGAATAATTCTTGAAATAAATTATTCATAATGAAATTCTTCGTCTGTAAAATAAAGAAAAAATAAATTTTTCTTATAAGAAAATTGTTTATTTAGATTTTAGTAAAAAACCTATTTTTTTCCAGTGGCCGGCCCCTTGTTTCCTATTTCCGACCATCTCGTGTCCCATCTCCGGCCAGTTTAATACCAAAAATTTCGAAAGAGAACTATAAACATTTCACTAATTACAACGACTTTTCTGAGAGGTGGCCGGACTCTGGGGAGGGCCGCAATTAGGCTACTCTACCCTATACATAAAAGAGTGGCGTGATTGAGTTGACAGACATCGTACAGCCCAAGCCGCTAATTGGATATGTATGCTTTCAGGATATGTTCCACTAGCTGTGTAGACGCTCACTAAGAAGGGATTTTTCGATACGACCCTCCCTGCCCTTTTTAGAGAGGTTTTTCTGTTACTCACGATACGTTAATCGTATAAACTTAAAAATTTGTAAGTTTATAGAAAATAAAAAATCATCGAACACCTATTTTGCCTTTTTTCAAAATTCGAGTTATAAAACTTGAAAAAGAGGATGCAAATTTTTTTATTTAACCTTACTTCACTCAACCTGCTATTACATTCATAAGGCTTGGCTAATCCAAAAATACTTAAAATGCTTATTAGGCAATACGTCCCCGAGTATTCTCAGCCATCATTTATCTTTCTTCTCCTTCCAGAGGCAGAGCTAGAAGAAATTAAAGACAGATCTATTTGATCAGCAAGAAATTTAAATTGATTTCTCGATTGCCAGCTCTGCTTGGGGGTGAGTGGGTTGAGTATATCGTACCCATGGAAAGCATAACAGATGGATACACATATTCATACCCACAGCCACAGTGCGTTCGGTTATTCTTTACAATCGTTCTTAAAATTGTTACGACTTGCCGGTCCATATTCCATTCCGTATCGGTTTTTGACTTTGGGTATTGGGTTGTGTGCGACGGGCATGCGAGAGAGTATGATGTCGTTTTCCATTGGTTTCACTCGGGGATCCACTCATTCTGAAATCCAATGGAACAGCAAAACTGCTTCTGACAGAATCCACCAAAGTATTGGTGAAATGCCAAAAAATAATCTACGGCTGCTGTCAACTGACTTGTAATAAATACATAAAATTGCACTTGTGTGAGTGCTTCTTGAGTGGATTCTGACTTGAAATCGAGAAGCGAAATTCTCTTCTCAGAATCACCAGAAGAGTATTTTTGTGCCAATGGAACAGCATTTTTTCGATTCCGGACTCTCCCGGACGCTTCTTTTTGTCCAATGGAAAACGACATGACTGAAATTAATAATAATCGCAGTGCAGTCTACTCTACGTCCATAGCAACCCATGCGTGCGTACATGGCTGTTTGCTGTGAGCTGCGCGTTTGGTGTTGGCTGTATTGGTGAAGTCTGAGTGAGAATGTGTTGATAAAGCCGTTAGCTATCCGGTAGAGTTTTAAAATTCCGTGAAACCATCGGGTATTTCATACCATAGACATTATGTCGTTTTCCATTGGACAAAAAGAAGCGTCCGGGAGAGTCCGGAATCGAAAAATGCTGTTCCATTGGCACAAAAATACTCTTCTGGTGATTCTGAGAAGAGAATTTCGCTTCTCGATTTCAAGTCAGAATCCACTCAAGAAGCACTCATACAAGTGCAGTTTATGTATTTATTACAAGTCGGCTGACAGCAGCCGTAGATTATTTTTTGGCATTTCACCAATACTTTGGTGGATTCTGTCAGAAGCAGTTTTTCTGTTCCATTGGATTTCAGAATGAGTGGATCCCCGAGTGAAACCAATGGAAAACGACAATAGGCTAACTCTTCGGAAGGGCACACCCGTAATGCTCCTTCGGAACTGAAAATCAAAGCTTTGCATACAAATTTAATCGAAGCTATTATATTGACCGGGGTTGCTAAAGGGGAAAAAGTATTCGTGCCGCGCATTCTCAGTCTCAGGGCCAATCTTTGAAATACGCTGGTATAGATTTAAGGGAAGATTGCTTTACGCACTGTCAGTTTTACGTAGCTTGCTCTCGTGTAAGTTCACCTTCAAGTCTGGTAATGTTACTGCCGCCCAATAAAAAATACAGGAAGCATTGTCTATAAAGAAATCCTTTAAAAATAAACACTATTTAAGTAACAATTTTTTTTTAAAATGCACAATTTAATAGAGTCCCCACGCGGACGAAGTCGCGGGTAACTGCTAGTAATCTATAAATATATATATTTCGTTTAATCAACAAATGTTTGTTTGACGTGGTTAGCACTAGTACGCACTGAGAAGTGTCAGCTAATTTTCACGCCTGTCAAAAACCCTCCACAACCCTGAAACTTCTACTTCTATATCGAATGTTGCCTGAAGTCTGTCAGTTGTTGATATTGACAAATATTTATCTTTTGGTAACACTTTTTCCAGTTTATTGTTAAAAATGAGTTAACTAAATTTTGAATTTGGGTTTGCCATAACGCAAATAGCTGATAAAAGTGTTCGCAATATAGATGAAGAGTTTGAAAATGAATGACAGCAAAACTCAGCACTGAATTCTTGCCCCCACAAATTAACTGGGGTCAGTTTAGGGCAGAACTAGGGTGCCCTAGAAGACATGTCAAACACAGGTTTTCAGGACCAAGGCGAGTTTAGTGCTATATCGAACGCATTAGAGTTAACCCAGTGCGCACTAGGGCCCACGTCAAACAAACCTATTTTGAACATTTTGTAAAGTTCACTATCACAGCTCAGCGGTAATACACATTTCGAAAATATGTCCTGAGTTCATACATAGCATCTAGAGACACATAGCCAATAGTACAAAATACATTGTCAACTATGCTGTCTCCACCTAAATCAATGAAACCAGAAATGCTGATTGAGCAAGACACTCATTCTGTTAAACTGCACACTCCAATGTGACTCAATAGTTATTTATGCTTTTGTAGCACTACTTCGTCAAGTGTTGAACTGCATTTTACTTGTAGGTATAGGCACCCAATTTTGTAAACAATTAAACATTTCCCTAATGATCGCCATTGATTTGCTTGGCATTGTGAAATGCGCTTTTAAGTGGAGTATACAAATTTGAATGACACATAATCGTCGTCTCTATTCCCGTAGCCGCCATTCGACAAAATTGTCGTCTCTTTACAAATATTGACTATCAACTCAATTTGTTTATTAGCCGCTGTGGTGACCCACATTTTGGGTTATTGCAATTCCCCTGTCCAGTAATTGAAACAGAATTGCAGAGACTTATTTTCCCGAAGTGTATAATAAGCCATTGCTCCAGCATTTGATTCCTCATCTGAGTACAATGTTTGCAATTTTGCTAAAAATAGCCTGTCAAATTCAGGACGGTCATCTTGTTATTTAAACTGATGGCATTTTGACAATGAGAACTTTAAGAACTTTATCCAATCTAATCTTAACGCAAACACTTGATAAATTGATGCATTCGAAAAAGTTAGGTTAAAAATCGTTGCGCAGGGTTATGTTCCATCGATCTTTCTAATTTTGCAACTAGCACTTTGTGGCAGCACCATCAGCTAATAACATTTCTTCCAATCACACGCTTTTGAAATCCGAACGTGTTTCTTCTGGCTGAATGACGTAGAATAGCTGTCCAACATTGGAGTCAACGAAGGTCTGTGTGAGTCTTTTAACTAAATATAGATTTGAAAAAAACGATCCAGATCAAAGTCGAGATTGACTTGTAAGAATGCAAAAAAAAGGATTTACGTAAACAAAAATTTATATTGTCGGTAAAGTGGATACCTACATTTAATTAACTGGACCAACTTCACAGATTGCTCTCAAATTTGTTATTTGGACAATTTTTCCCGAAAATTCCCTTAATATGTCAAAAAAGTACAGAACTGCCTAGTGCCTATACTGTGCGGGTCGATAATCTGCTTCAATTGAATTGAAGAAAAAGCGATATTTTCCAAGTGGACTTGTCAACGCCCCCTTCAAATGATGCAACTTAAAAAAGGAAAAAAAACCTCTCTGTTGTTGGATGGAATACATTTTTATTTCATAAAGAAAATATTACTTAATACAAAAAATACATTACGTTATAAAACCAAGGAACTTTCAAGAATAGAAATATTTTTCCTTTTCTAAGTAAAACTTAAAGTCTTTCACTTGCAAAACCAAATTAGTTCAATATTTTATAAAAAAAAAAAAAACATAAAATAAGTCCATAAATTAAAAGAAAGTTTTAAATACGAATGAGCTTTTTCGACGATGTCCTTTTTACGACAGCAAAAGCTCTGAGCCGAATAAAATCATTCCTGGGCCTCTTGGCTTTTGGTTCCTCTGATGAAGAGCTATTTCCAGGATACGATCCAATAAAACAGTTCTGCCTAGTCACTGGAACAGCTTCGACTTCACAGCTTCTTTGGCGTTTGCTATTTAGCTTGGCAAACGGCTTTCGGGTTTCTCTTTCCATTCGTAAACTATCCAAAAGACCCCTGTAGTCCACGCGAACGTTGAAGACAATTTCTGGATTTGGAAAGAGCGAAATAAATGATTCAAAGGATTCCTTGTCGAATATATTTCTTGATTCATTGGAGATTTGAATAAAGTCCTTAAAATCGGTGGGGATCGCAAAACGTTCAACAGCTGTGGGCGAGAGAGAGAAAAATATTTATAGTGTTACAGTACAGAATTGATTTAAAAATTACTTTAACTTACCAGTTTCAATGACGTTCTCATAATCAGAGTCCTCCGTAAGGGGGATGTACTCCATGATACCACTGTACATCATCTTAAGTTCTTTGGTGTGTTGTTGAGTCATCTTTCGATTTGAAATACGAGTTTATTCAAATAACAATAGTAGGCAAACGTTTTTCACTTCCGTTCAGATGTTCACTGCTCAACGAGTTGTTTACGAATGTATTCAGGACACCGAAAGGGGGTTGTTTTTATATTCGGAAAAGGATTCGGAAACGATCAAAACAAATCATAAAACATCAAAGGTAATAAACACACGAAACCGTTCTCGCTAATAAATATTTTGTAGGTAGGTTAGGTACCTACCTAGATGTTTTTTCCTTTCTTGTAATTATTACGTCACTGTTTTATCCTTATTTATTATTCCGTTTATGATCCTGTCTTAATTGAACAGCACTAAGTAGATCAAAAACACATCACCTCTGTACCTTCAGAAAAGTTATTTATTAATGAGTGGACAGTAGACACCCGGTTCCGTTAAAAAGTCACAATCGACTCAGACCAGACGCCGCGCCAATGCTATTTGAGTGCTAATGCTAATTGAAGCGAATGCAAATGTGATACGAAGCGAATCGGAATGAATGGACGAGACACGCGAATGAGTGTCTCACTTGACTTATAATATTCTTGTTCATACTTGTCGATTGGTGCGGCGTACGTCACTCGATCAGCTGTCTATCAGAAAAGCCGAAGTAGACGGTAAGCGACACTTTTAAACATTAAAAATCAATTTCAATCAGCTGTGCTGTGCTGTCATCGATGATGTTGGTTATTGTGGGTAGGTAAGCAGATTACAAAATGAGTCATGAGTGTCTGGGAGTAAAATACCTCCGAATTATGTTCTAAATAGGTCTGTTTATTATGGCGAAGGTAATTGACCGTAAAAAAACAAAACATTGTTTGCATTGTAATATAAAAGTTTGACGTCTGTCTGTCTGGCGGCTGCAAGATAATTTATACGGTGTTTACTTACACGGGTAATCTACCTACTTAGGCATTTGACTGCAGTACACAAAACTTTGGGTTTGGGATTCTGTTGTTGGATCAAATAATTATCCCCGCTCAGTTTTTGACATATCGCAAGTAAACTGTCAAAATATTATTCTCTTCCATGAATTAGGTATAGGTGCCTAATATAATTGAATTTGTTAGCTAGAGAATCTCTGATTGATAAACTTCTTTTAACAACATTTGCTTTAATTATTACGCGCAATTGACATACGGATTATCTGGCCAAGATATTCTCCGAGTATTATTCGTGGATTATAGGTCTGTTAACCTAAAATTAGTTCACTTCAATCGGTAAAAAATCGATACGGATATTTATGTATTTATTGAACACGCCCCGATTTAGTATAGGACCGGTAAAGACAGATGGAATATAGGCAGATGCCTTTTGGAATGTAGGTAGATGACAGACTAACGCCTTTTATAACTTTTCATGTCCCATAATTCACTAAAAATGTAATTTTGATAGAAAATACAGATTTTTAATAACAAATTTTTTTTTATTGATTCGTGGAGTATACAGATTGGGGTTATAAATATATGGAATAGCACATCAGATAAATAGTCGCCATGCAACTTTGCTGGCAAGTACGTACTCTTTTATTGAAATTTTCTAACAGACCTTTGACTTCGAAAAACCGCAAAGAAAAAAGTCCAATGGCACTAAATCGCAATGGCCAGTTCTGACGATTAACGAAGCCATCAAGATGAAAATTACGTCATATTTTGTACGAAAATTGAGGACTGTGGCTGACAAACCTTCATTATTAAAAAAAAAAAATTGCTCAACAATGAAAATGCGTTGTTCTCTCGTATGGCGCTCCATTTTTACTAACCCCGAAGGCCCGAACTGTCAACTATCACAAATCACATTGTTATCTTTTTTTTGCGTTGGCATCACTGTACTATTAAATGGCGCAAAATGCTACTGCTTGGTCAAACACTGTTCTTGCTTTTACAAAACATGATTTTATTAAAAAACGCAAAAACAATGTAACAGGAAAGGAATGGCAAAGCCAGGACACAAAACAAATTATTTAAATAAAAACTTTGGTTAAGTACAGATTATATGAGTTAGGCTGTTGGTAACATTGGTCAGATGTCAACGATTTAAGCTGCAACATGCATAATTTTCCAGGTATCTCCCTCCGACTCGGACTTTCTATACTGCAACCTATCAGCAATGCAGTTGGTCAACTCCGATTTATAAAAGTCCCAGACGGTAGGTATGATTTTGAATGCGGTACTGCCGAGGAAGGAATATTTTTCACAGTTAACAATCAGCTTTAGAACGTACGAGCACATCAACCACTTACAAAGTTTCTGTTTGGAGTAATGCATTTTCACCACTTTCATATGCCCTGAGCAGTGTGTCGTGCGCTTCCTTCAGCTGCTGATGGTCTACAGGTTTTCCGCACTCACTTATATGGCTGCGAATTCTGGCAAACACTGGCTCCTCAGTCCATAGATCAGATATTTGACTTGTGGACAGCAGTGTGGCTTCTCCGAATAGTCGAATCTGTAAAGAAATCGGTTGTGAGTAGGGAGATAGATATATTTGTATAGGTATAGCATCAATGAGTTAACTTAACTGGAGCATATTAAGACTCACCTGCCATGCCGATTCAACTCCTTTACTATCAAGGGTTCCCAAAAAGAACGTTACCGAAACCTTTGGATTCTCCATTATGTTCAAATACTTGCGAGTGTTTTTCTCTGTGACAAAAGTTACATGATTCTCGGTTAAGCCACGATAGACAACAGTTCGACCAAGGGCGCCAAATTCACTAAAGAAATGTATTTCCCGAAAATGGCAGATTTAAAAAAACTAAATCATATAGTCACCTGTCAACAGTTGCGATATTCATTGGTAGAAATTTTTGATCAGGATTTCGATTTTTCTGCAGTTCCAAGAGATCTCTAAACAATTTGACAGGATCTTCTGGTGCATCCTCGATGTAGGCGATTTTCGATGCTGGCTTTAAAACCAATTCAAGTGCAAAGGTAACTATTTAAACTTTCAAAATATAGATATATTCGCTCACCTCCATGTTGGTGCAGAAATCAACTGAGATCGAGACCAGTAAAAGTGCTGACAGAAATAAATGCATAAATAAATTAAACTCTGTTTGAAGATAGATGTTGTCGCTTGGAAATGAAGATAGCTACTGAATTGCAATGTGAAGTAACAATCAGCTCGAACGTATTCAAATAACGATAACTGTCACAATTCACAATCAGCGACTTGTGGTTTTGTCTTCATCGTTTGATTTATTTTTAGAGCTCTTGTGGTTATTAAACATACCATTGTTTACCATGAAGAGATCAATTTAAACAAGTTATCGCTGTTTATGTTTGTGAACTATCGCTCTACTTGAAGGGGAAAAGTCATTTAAATACGGACAGAATTTTAAGACGGATAACCAGTTTGTTAAAGTACCAAAATTGAAGCTGTTCGATCTTGGAGCAACTACAAAACATGTTTTGGAGAACTACATATTTTAACAGCTTTATAATAATTATTAATATACCACAACTGCAGATGGAGAAAGCCATTGTTGCATTAAATGATGCTTAATTAAGCTGTCGTCGCAGTACTTTGAACATCAGATAACAAGAATAAAATAAATTGGGCTGCGCAGCGGCTTCAAAATTTCACCAAGTATCATTATCAGTAGGGTAGAACTATTTTCCCTCCGAAGAAATTTCGATTGCGATGTCACATTTTGACGTATAAGTCGCCATTAATAAGTTTGCGACATGATCTAGTTCACATTGGAAAGGCTCAAAAATGTCCGCATTTTCAAGGAAATCAAAGAATTTTAGTTTTACACCGAACATTGAAATGCAGCTAAGCGACCTGTGGTATATGATTTTTACAACTTTTGACACTTTCACGAAGATGTCAATGGGCACATTCAAGAACCTAAATATCTTAAGTGCACTAGATTGGTCTGGATAAGATGTAACCTGAACGGAAAAACTAGATTGGACGGCAACGTCACTTTTTCTACCCCAGCCACATATGCAAACTGTCAACTTAATACTCAGTCACGAATTTCTTGACTAGACTCGGCGGCTACCCCTTCTTAAATGTCAACTGAAACAGCTGCTCATATGACTGATTTCAGCCAATCAAAACAGAGATACATCTAGTCAGACAGCTGTCAGACTTACTAAACTAGATACTTGAACGTCTCCTATGACATCTACTTTGGCTCCGATGCGCTTCCTCTATTTGACGACTGGCGAAGTCTGATGGTGTCATAGAACGTTTGATTTTTTGATGGTTCTGAACTAATCTGTATCCAAGTGATGAGTTAGAAGTAGGCAACATTAACAGGGTCTTTCTCATCGAAAAAATGCAGCGGTGTAACGTGATAAATCCCAATGATTCGAATTATGCCATTCGAATGCTCACAAGAAATTAACAGAGAATGTACTAGATTACAAAACAAGTTGAAAAAACGTATAAGCTGTCAAATATTTCCAGAGAATGTACTAGATTAAATGTAAACGCGAATAGCTGCTAAAAACAAGTTGAAAAACGTATAAGCTGTTAAACATTGTTGTTTTCTGTTGTCAATTGCAATGGTAAAAATAAAATAGTATGAGTTAGAAAATTATCTCGAAACTACTGTCAATAACAAGATCAGAGCACTTGTAATAGATAGTTGTACCTACGTCTTTGTTTGGAAAGTACGTTTGTAATGTGTACTTTGGGCTGTTGAGATGGAGTTGGTCCACCGAATCGAATCGATTTTGAAACCCACTTGGAAAAAAACAGAAGACTTACAGATGTTTGTTCTGTTGACTTAAATAAATATAGCTACATTTTGAAAAAGAAATCCAGTGCAATTAACCGTGGGCGCAAACTTTAATAATGATTGCATATTTTCCAAATTTTATAAGTGAACTTTCTCGCGCACAGATTTCAAAACCAACGTTAAAAAAAAACGATTAAAAAAGTTCCACAACTAGATGCCAGCACAAATAGCCTAATTCCAACTGTCAGTGGTGTACGTGTGCACTTCTTCGCTCTCCTCTAGTGTTTGACAGTTGATGCTAGTGTGCGAGAGCAAAAGGAACCTTCGTCCGGGACTAAAAACAAAAATTTTCCGAACAAGGTTTTGTGGAAAATTAAACCCCCTTCGAACCATGTAATCGCGAAATAAGTTACATTAACACAGAGACCACATAAGAACCAAGTAAACAACTAAACAAATTTGCAACATGGCATCGATTTTGGACATGAGAACAAATGTGAACCCCAGCACTTTCGATTACTGGTCACAGGAAATTACCAATTTTTTCACACCACTCAAGTACTTACTGGCAAATACAAGATTCGAAGTGTTCCTGAAGGACGTGAACGTAAATTATCTCGTGAATACAGTGTTTTGGATTTTTCTAATGTTTACATTGGGTTTTTACGGATTTTATCGTCTGTTTCACGTAAGTATTCGTATACGCGGCAGTTTAGGGAATTTTTCTTCCCTCGAAGAATTTTTCTATTTTTATATGTTTTTCTTTGGCGCCCGGTTAAGTGTTGGATTGTGGATGTGTGTGCGCGGGGAGACAGAAACCAGAAAGAGAAATGTGTCAAAAACAGCTGTTTTCTGTTATCAGTGATGGAGTGAAGTTGGTGTTTCTTTTGGCGGCCCGTAGGTGGTTGTTGCGGCGGTAGTGGGAATGAATGGTTGATGACATGGATGAAGCCGGAAACGGTTACTTATTCGAAATTTTAACTGTATCCTATATCCTGCCAGTTTCGTATGAGGCAGCTGAAATAAAATACATTTTTTTAGCGGGTTTAGGGCTTAGAGCAACCTCAATATTTAAACTTATATTTAAGTGGGTTGAAGTTATGGCTGATTTTGTTCCGTAGTAAAGTACCGACCACATCTCTCCCATTTCAGATCTTTTTCAAATCACCCAACGTCAAGTTCTACAAGCGTAAGCAATTCGCACGGTCCATCTGGAACATTGCCTTCTATGCAGCATCCACAATATTTCTGTATTACTACAACGAATACATGATCTCACCGCAGTTGGTCAGAAACGCTGGCCGACTTTTCCCCACCTATGAAAACACAATCTTCTACAAATCTCAGTCGTGCGAGAAGTTTCAACTCTACTCTCTATTTATTATAACTTTCTACCTCCACGGCGCAATGTTGGACACCAAGGAATGCGATTTTTCCGAAGCTGCATCAAAGACTCTTTACGCGTTGGCCTTGACCGCAATCAATGGATACAAGTAAAAAACTGGTCTATCTGGAATCCATATAACTGGCTTTCGTTTGAAATTTCAGGTTTGAGAACTATTTCGTTGGGTTGAACCTGAATTTGGGTGTTTACAGCATCATAACCGAGTGTTTGTTCCTCCTGGCTCTGCAGAGCTCGCATCGAAACCGCTTGGTGTATCAGGTTTTCCTCGGACTGAGGATCGCTTCATGGTAAGGCAGGTTACCGCTAATTGAAAATGGCTATGGTAAAATTTGCTCTTCCAGGTCTCATGTCTTCATTAGCTTGCTTCCCTTCAAGTACCTCGTCCCGACACTGTTCGCCAAAAACTTCAAAGTCCTGTTAAACGTAGTCATATGGCTGTGGTACGGCTTGTCCATATGGAACTCACCAGTATTGCAGTATTTCTACCACCAAATCTATCACAATTCCCCAATCGACTGTTCAGGCGAAGGATCTGCTGCCAGGTAAGTAGTTCTATTGCGTTTTCAACAAATTCCTCACAATTCCACTGCTTAGGTGCATTCTGCTGAAAGACTCTAGCGAGCATCGGCACTTCAAAGCGCTTAAGAAAGCCTACTACGAGGTGAAATTGGCGCATGAAAAGCTCACAGCATCTGCGGCTGCTGCATCCACCTCAGAAAGCTCCTCGGCGAAAACCTTTCAAGCTATAAAATGTGAGTTGGAACATCTTCCCTCTTATAGTTTAATCAAATTGTTCCACCTAGGCATCATGACACTCAAACGCAAACTTAAACGCATTCGCGAAGGCCGCGGCGAGACCACCTACGACACCGAGGATGACCTGACTCCCGATCTATCCGCCGAAGCTGAATAAAATTAAAACACTACGATACGAAGCAGCTCAACTAGGCTACATGACTTATTATCTCTACTCTTTCCAATTAATACGAAAAGAAGAAACTACATGATTACCTTGTGATATACTAGGGACGAATTACGTTGTGCAACACTCGGTTTTTTTTCTTTCGTTCGATTGCTCTCCCACTTAAGACTTTATTTTGTTGTTGTTCGGACCGACAAGTCGGAACCTCAATGTTTTGATTCCTAACTTACCACTTAGTAGATAGTCCTAAGACGTAAACCTATTTCCTAGCACCATAAAAGACAGTTGTTGTGTTGATGACTTTATTTTCTGTTTTAGAGTTTTTCTGTTAGTGTGCGTTCCTTTGAATACTGTTTGTTAGTTTTTTTATTAGTTACATATAGTGTGAAGTTAATTGTATAGCTATGAATATAAATAAATATACACACATGCAAGATGTTATTGTTGAACATTCAGTTGGTGTTTTATTGATGTTGAAGGCGGTTCTGGCAAACTGCGTTCTTTCGGACCTGAGATTGAGTGAGATCTGGGGTCGAATCGCCTCGCCCCTGAACGAGCATTACGTGACGGAATTTGTTTTGGTTTCCCAAGCAAAATCGACATAATTTCGTGAACGTATAGCTCGTTCAGTGAAGTGGCGGTTCGACCCCTGGTGTCCTTTCAGTCAATGTAGTGCGATGAACGTTTTAGCTTTTAACTGAATGGAAACAGACAACAGAAAAGTGGTCGAAGGGGTTATTTCCTCCCTTTACCGACATACACTCGCACGAACAGAGGAGTAGGGACTCTTTCGCATACATGAGTTCGGTTTACATTTCTACCGAGCAAGGCAAGTAGTTTTGGGGAAGTTGATGTATTGTGTCAAAATGTTCAACGCACTGGGGCCAATGTAAACATGTCCATAGGCATAGGCAGGGCTCCAACCATGTTGTCACTACAATAGTCAATAAATAAAATGAATAATTCTGTTGTTCCATTTGAAAGTTTTCTTTTAAAAACAACTTCAGCCGATGCAAACCGCGATCGGTATTACTATACTTCTGACGTACAAAGTCAGTCTTAAAAGTTTACTTGCAGCTTCCAAAAGTGAAACAATGTTACTCAACTAAGCAGCAAGTAAATACCTAAATGTGACTGTCCAAGTAGCTCAACCGTAACGTTTGCAAGGTGGTGGACTGGTGGTAGCTGGAAACCTGCCTGAAATAAACTCTTGTCCAAACAAATTCAAACAGCATTTTAAAATCTTTATTGAAACATCTCATTTTTTATTGATTTCTTGTTCGTTTTTTTGTTTGTTCATCATATGACTTATTTAATAATCGTTACTTTATTTCCTGTTTTAAATGTTTGTGTCTTCGTTTATTTAGGTTTTCCTCAAATATATGTTACTTACAATTTATATATATCATTTTGGTTTTCCTTCAAACTTAGTTTTAGATTTCTGTTTTTCTTCAAATTTACATAGGTACTTACAACAATTGTTCGTTAAATATACATATATGTGTGAGTGTGTATATATTTATCCGTTTTTGCTTTGAGAAACAAAAATTCAGAGATGCTTAGGCTAAATTTTGTTTGTCATAAAATGTTAATTTTTTTGTAACTTTAACGAAACCCCAATAAAGTGTAAGTGAAGTGTTTTTCTGTCCCCTTATTTATTTATTATCCTATTATGCCTATTTGGAAATTTCATATTTTGCTTAACAACTCTTCTATATGATTTTCGTACCTAATTTTGCTAAATTTCTCAAACAAATTCCAAAAAAAAAACAAAACAAAATTTGTTTTCACATTTATAATCTAATGATATATTTATGAAGTTTTCTTTAAATACATATCTATAGTAGTTTATTTTTAATTTTGTTTTTTCTTGTTTATTACATATATATTGTGAGAACCAATATTTGGTAAACATTTTATTTTATATTTGACTGGTCCGTTCCAGGGTGATACAAAAAGGGGGAAACGAAAACCAAATGAAATTATGTATAAAATTTTATTTTATAAATATGTAACAGTGTTTTAAAGTATTTTTCTTTTATTATTTACTTCTCAATAACATGAATATACATTTTTATCTTTTTACTATTTTGTGTTCATGTTTTTCTTTTTTAAATAATTTTTGGTCAATTCGATTAACCACTCTATCACATAAGATTCCGTCGTTTTTACAAATTTGAATTTTTTTTTATTATGAAGTACAGTTAATTTATGGATTCTTCTTTTTAATACAAAAATTTACGGAATTTCCTCAATATAAAAAAGGAGTTTCATTTACCTTTTATTTTTAAAAAAGTACATTGGAAATATAAAAAGAATTAGAAAACTTGTCTTTCTTTCTGCTTATAGAGAGAAAACCTGGAAAAAGTTTTAGTTATAATTTATAGTTTTTCTCCAATTAAATTTAGTTTTAATATTAAAGAGAATTTTTTTTTGTCTAAGAATTTAAAACCAAATTTTGGTTTGCCTAAGATTAGGAGATTTAGAACTCATTGCTTTGTTTTCATTTTCTTTAAGAATTTTTACAGATTTCGTTTTTTTTTTCTTAGACTAGAACTAGATAATGAATATTAGTTTAAAGTTAGAGTAGGTACAAAACAATACAAATGGAAGTGGAGGGCGATTATCTTCAATGGAAGGTGAGCCGACTGTTGTTGGTGTTTTTAGTCCAATTGTGTGCATTTACTAAGTCAGGGAATGGATGTTTAACAATTTGCATTAAGAATGTCCCGATGCGAATAGTTAATAATAATTATTCCTGGTGATGTTGTGTTTGCAATGTGTTTGTTCGGTTTGCAAAGGCTGGGGGAGAGATAACCTCAATTTACAGCGAAAAAATATTCGTTTGCATTGTTGAGGCGCATTTCTGCAGAGCAGAACCTTGCAAGGAAATAACTTTCATTCATGCTGGGAAATCATTTTAAATATTTTTCGGATCAGCATAAGTCTTCTGACTTGTTAAAATATCAAAATTTGGTTTGAGCCAACATTTGTTTTAAAAAAGCTCCGCCTATACCTTTTATGATGATAAAATGAATATAAAGGATTTTCCAATAAGAGGTGTTATTGTGAATGACCCGCTATTTCGGTAGCTGTCACTTTTGAAGTTTTTATTCTTTTACATTTGACAAGTAGAAACTACACCATTACTAAAAATGGAACGATACACGCTTCAACAATGCATTGCAATTATTAAAGTTCACTACAAAAATGGTGAAAATCTTGCAGTCACAGTTCGCAAAACTAAAGCAATACAGAAATTGGTGGGAAAATTCCAGCTGTTGAGACAAGTTAGTGATGTGAAGAATATAGCCCGTGCACGTCGCTCAAGAACAACTGAGAATATTGCTGCTGTAGCCCAAAGTGTTGAAGAAAACCCAGGTTTGTCCATTCCTCGTCGTTCTTTGGAATTGGGCATTCCACAAACTTCATTACACCGTATTCTGCATAAAGACTTGGGTCTTAAGGCTTTTAAAGTTCAGTTAACACAAGAACTCAAGCCGGCCGATCGTCACCACCGTCGTGTCTTTGCTGATTGGGTCCTTGAAATGCATGAAAATGATCCGGAATTCCATCGAAAAATCATCTTGACTGATGAGGGCCATTTCCACCTCGGTGGCTACGTCAACAAGCAAAATTGTCGCATCTGGGGCTCGGAAAACCCAAGAGTTATTGTTGAGAAGCCTCTCCATCCTCAACGAGAGGCTATCGAGGACATAGGGCAGCCACTTGCGATTTGGTTATGGAAAATTCCATGAAAAGGATATGGTCCTGTTTGCGTGCTCGTGGTGGCCATTTGGCTGATGCTGTTTTCCATTATTAACGGCATACCTTCTTCTTTATTATGAAATAAACATCCGATCATTTATCTCATTTTGCTTTGAATACCAAAATAACACCTCTTATTGAAAAACCATTTAATTAAAGTCAATGAAGGGCCAAAATGCACCTTCCCCAGTGGGAGGTACAAGTTTTCCATGAGTAGTTTCCCAGTGCGAATAAGAAATTGCTAGCTCATCAAAGATTCACCATCGGGTTATCACATTCGAGACTTGAAAAGACAAATACAACTAGTGACAAACCCTTTGGTCTAAACTCTGAACTGAAAATTAAACCCTAAAAATGACCGATGAATTGACTTCTACATGCAAGCTCCTAAACAAAAAAAGGACGCACAGTTTACAAAAGCGGATCAACAAAGGCAAATGCTCTAGAGTAACCTGTCTGGGAAATGTAATCAAGGGAAAGACCCAGCTTATTTGCTTATCATTCCCTTCGTAGTTTGCATGATCTTCCTCCATGCTTATGCACATCATTTCCCCCCTTAATGTTTCCATTATATTCCATTGCTTGATACTTCCGTTGACATTGACCGCAACACGTCAATAATTTCACACGATTTATGCACCTCGGCAGAACTCGCCAGCGAACAGAATTGTTTTCCGGGAACTCAAAGTGAAAGAAATGCGAATGGTCTGGTCTGCTGGGATAGTGAAAACTGAACCAAATACAAAAGAAATCATCCGATGTTGTTTGGCTCTCATTTTTGTTTGCAATCGGTGTCGGACGGCCGTGGAATCGGCGACGGAATTCGCGCTGCGTCAACACTGCAGACACCATTATTCCGCGTTCTTGGGGAGTGTATCGCTCCATGGCTTGTTTACTTGTATTCTACATCTGTCAAGTCCACAAATGTCAAGACAGATTTGACGTTGCGGCCATTTGCAAAAATAAGAGCATCTTCCAATAGGGTGATGTCGTTTGGCCCACCTTGTAGTTACTAGCGTCTGTAATCGCTATCGTTACACATACATTGTAAGTAGGTAATGCCTGCAGTAAGTATTTAGTCCTTAAAAATGTCATGAGTCAAGACCCAATCTACCCGAGCCTTCAAAAATCCAGTAACACCTTGGCGCAGCCAGGCAAAACTCATGCTAACAAATTTAGAGGATACCCAGCGCTATATCAGTTTAATTGAATTGCGGGCTTGTTTTAAATAATCTCTCTATGATATGATCATTAATACTAGCTCTCTAATTGCAGTTCACATGTTTGCCACTCTCATCCTGATTGGCCGCATTGGCAACGCTTATGTGCGAACTGAATATACGCTAACTCATGCAACCGCCACTCATTCATTTTGTGCGAAATAATTAATTTCGTCCTTGCCTCCAGCAGATCCGGCAACCGGCAACCATCTCATCTATTTGTGCCCCCCCCCCAACAACAACAACAACAAAAAGTATAAAATAGATCATAACATCAACAGAAAAAGAAAAATCGAATAAATCCTGCGGTCCTCCGCTAAAAGCATAGTCCATAGCAGCAAAGCCAACAATTTATGCGAATGGGACAGTGAATGAGAATCATCGCGACTCACAATCACTATACGATGAGGACAACGACAATCATGATGTCCTCTGGCTGTGTCCACGCTCGAGGATTCCATTTCCAAAATACGTGTACCAGTGCGGGACGCTGCCTTGTCCCGCCACAGCTCCTATCCTGAGGTTGATGTTGAGGCTAACTTCGGGACTTTTGCACGATGGATTTGCCCAGATTATGATGTGTACGAGCTTTGAATTTGCGAATTTGTGAACGGAGGTTATACGGCTTCACCACTTTCTTTTTTTCCAATGGCATGCCACAAAAGGCTTTGCGGAACAAAAATATACCCACCAGAAGTAGTTTTTGAATTTGATTCCGGTTCTGCTTGTGAAGTATACATACTCACACACAGAAGGGACCAGTCGACCGACTTGGCCATTTGTCAAAGTTAGTTGTCCAGCGACTGTCCCACAACGAGAAAGAGAAACCTAATGGCTCAGCTGGTCCCATTCTCTAATTGAAAATAAAAGCTATATATTCATGGATTAATTTGTATAACATTGCCGGTTGTGCTGGCAAACCGCAGGATATTAAAAATTGTTTCGTTCTGTTGGAGGGACGTTCCAAAATGTTGTCTATCGTTTAAGGGCGATCGGGTTTAGAGTGAGTGGCTTTTGGTTAAGGGCCAATTAGAATTTTCGGATTTTATTCCATGAAATCCTTGATGGTTATTTAATTGAAATGGAAACAGTTGGATGTTGGATGACTATGCGAACTGTTTGTTTTCACTTGCGAAGTTATTTATTACTCGATCTTTACTTTTCGCTTTTTGAGGTTTCGCTTAGAGTCCGCTTGGACTGCGGCCACAACTAGCAGTTGAACAATTGTTTAAACATCACACGTGTTTCAGTTCAAAGGAGTCATGGCACTCTTGCAAATGGCGTTGTAGTTGTGCACCGCCTATATTGTCAAACAGAGGAATCTCACTTCAGGACAGAAGCATTCCCGCTGTATACGGTTCGTTCCTCTAGCCATACAGTTCAGAATGTTTTATTGCAGAAAACAACACTAACATCATTAAAAAAATACAATGTACAACCTCAGCAGAACATTTTGTTCGCCGGCGAGTTCATCAGAGAATCGCAGGCGAAACATGTGTTGATAATAAAAACAAATCCATATTCGATGTAGTCTTTTGAGTTTATAATAATAAGGCTGCTGGTTAAATAAAGAGGGAAGACATATGATCGTCCCGACTGTTGAAGAAAAAGAAAGAGGTTGACAATCATAGTGCTCTTCAAAAGGAAGAATGCAGAAATACACCTTTCGACAGGGATGTCTAGTAATACAACAAAAAGTTTCCCATAAAACAATTGATATAAAAACGAAGATCGCGGAAGAATCGGTTGCGATTCGCCAAGACACACGCGAAGGAACTAAATGCGAATATCAGGAGTACGCTTACGCGAATGCACAGATAGAGATAATGCAAACTGCCAGCGGAATAATGTGCAAACTTGCGGGGGTGCATTATGCGAGCGAACCGAATATATTAAATTCTTCTTCACAGCTGTAAGGATTTTAAATGTTTGGATAAGTAGTTTTTGGTCATTTTAATAGTGATTGGACAAATTTTAGAATGTGTGAGACCTACGCACCCTATAAGCTGTTCCAAATTATGGAAGCACTTTGAAAAGCCCAAACACGTTGTTGTTCCAATTATTCGATTCTTCGAATCTTCGATAACAAAATCTGATCAGCCGTTAGCTATATTTGTACATCCAAATTCTGAGACAAACTCTTAAAGGATTCAATTTGCCAGGATGACTGCTCTCCGCAATTAAACTCGCCTCCAACTGTTTCCGTTTGTCCATTGTGCCCCTATCCTCGGGGCATATTAATATCAAAGTTTTCATCTTTCACAGAGACATTAAGTCAATTTCTCTGCGTCGAATTAGGGATCAAAACTTTGTGTATGCCATACAATACTCGTGGATTGGAGCAGAACAAAAGTCTTGCTATGTTTGTGACTCGCTGTAGACAGCGCCAATCCGTAGATATCTACATTTAAAAGCCTATCGCGTCTAGCTTTCTAAAGGACATACCCATCGTTTGCTTTTTCAATTTTTATTCTCTCTTGGTGTGATGCGGTGGCGAATTGCCGGGGATTATAATGTGAAAGGACGTCGACTCCTGCAAAGCAGAATTGTTTTTCTTGAACTTTTTTCTTTAGATACTTGCTGGGCTGCGACCTCTTGATTTGAAGCGGCTTTGGCAATAGCATCCTTTGCAACACAATAGCTCTCACACATAGACGAGGGCATGCGATAGACTAACAATGTCGGACGGGACGTCGTGTGAAATCTAGCAGATCGATTTCCATAATGCAAGGCATTCGGGGATATCGATTCGGATGACAATAAAGGGGGCCTGGGCAGGCGAGCCCGACAACAAAGTCAAAAAAGAAATACAGCGAGAGAGAGGGAGTGAGTGAGAAATGTTAATGCGACGCGGCTGGAGATGATGATAATGACTGCCATCATATCCCCATTATCGTTCACCGGCTTAATGGGTCCGGACATTATAATGTCTACGGCTTCGCGTGTGCTATCTGCTCTGTTGAATGAACATTTTGTATATTATATTTATGCGAATTTATTAATGAGAAACAGTCTTGAGAGGTATATGGCATAGTGGGATTAGGGGCGCGTTGTTGGTGGTAGACTTTGAAATTTAATGAGAATATTTTCTCTTTGTCGCCATCACTTTATGCATGAAGGTGTGGGCGCGCCATTAAAAAATTGCGGAAGAGATAAGTGCGAATGAGTTTTTTGACAAATTCAATGATAATTCTTTTGCTTGTTGAGGCTCGAATTTTGGATTGAGTGGGTTGTTTTTTGTAAGTGTACAGGTGTCCGGTTTTGAGGTGTAGTTGAAGTTAGAAACGAGGGTTTTAAAAGTGATAGAAAATTCCCATTGGCATGATCGTATTCCACTTTGCCACAAGCCCTATAAAGTATGCATCTGTGTGCGAATTTTGGGAACCCTCTTCCATTTTGGATGTACCGAAGCTTAACAACCACTATCACAGACGAGACGAAGTTCTGATCAACAGCAGTAGATATCTATTGGCAGAGCTAGCACCTATCAGCAGATAAGGAGGAAGATCTGTAGTTAAATGAAAATGCCTGAGAAATATTTCGAAGGAACGGGTGATTTTTTAAGCGTAGTTTTTTTTAAAAATTTAATAAAACACTCAAATTTGCATCAAATATTCAAAATTTTTATTGTAATCGATAAATAGGCCTTTGCTATTTATGTTTTAAAGACAACTTCATGTAAATGTTGTAAATGCTGTCCGCGGCTCCATTTCAAATGGTCCATTCGGAAGGTCCAATTTTGCATCACATTTTCGAGGATTTCGGCCTGTATTCCACGAATTACGCGTGTTATATTATCCTGTAAGGCTTCAATACTGTTCGGCTTGTCCACATAGACTAACGACTTTAGATAACCCCACAAGAAATAATCAGGAGGCGTTAAATCGCATGATCTTGGCGGCCAACTCACAGGGCCATTCCGAGAGATAAGGTGCTAACCAAATTCATCCTTCAACATTTCCATTGTTTGACGAGCTGTGTGGCATGATTTTCATGGAGCTGTTCTAAGGCCCGTTCACCAAAACTTAGATAACAAATTTCAATAATTTGCAATCGTTGCTCGTTTGTAAGTCTTTCCATGATTAAATGGCAGAGTACACTGAAAACTTTTCACTTTGACAGATGACGTTTGGACCATTACTAACCAGTGCTGCCAACCTGAAAAACTTAACTCATGCTTGACAGGAAGGGATCATCCCATCTTTAGGTCAAGTTTTCTGATCCGACTCTTTTCAAAGACGTTTTTCCAATTTAAACTGGTTACATGTATTTCGTCCTTGATTTCTGTCTAACAACAGCTAACTGTGAACACATTCTTTGGGATGGTCTTCTGTGGCATTACGGCAGCAAGCGACTTTTGGCTGACTCTGAATTGGATTTACTCTACCTTGCCAAATCAGTCAGCGAAGTATTTTCAAAAGATTCTGATACTTTTCTTGAACTATGTACAGTTTCTTGGTAGCAAAGTCGACTTAGTTTTCTAGTGAATTAGACACTGCTTCGATGAAAGTATGGAACACAGACATCGTCTTCAAAATCCTTAACTGCGTTTGTGACACTTACGAATTTTCAAGAAATGGATCACTCATGGCGATAGCTTTGGTACAGATCTTAACGTACAGAGAAGAACGCCGCACGGTTATAGAATTTTGTTGATCAAAAGTTTGAAAAAAAATTCACTAAAAGCCCTGGTAGACAGCGCTTCAATAAATAGAATAGATAGTCCGCGATACTAACAATAATTTTGAGTGTCCAGGCTGAATTTTTCGAACTCACAATGGCGCACTTTTTCCGATAAAATTACCCATTGAGACCCAGAAATATTTAGCGTGAAGGTTCAAAATGATTATAAATATTCACTTTACGCCTGAACCTCATAAATGAGCAGATCAGGCATTTTACTTACCGCACCTAGAGTTTAGAGCCGCAACAAAACTCTGAATTGACCTTAAACGGATACCAAAGAATGGCAGACATTTTAACACGATCACAGATCAATCAATTGGTTACTCATCACACACTAAAAACCCAGCCCATCTATCTGGATTTTCAGGAGTTTTCTTACTTGACAGGCAGAGTTCTTTGTCGACTTGCATCTGAAGAAGGTCGTCTTTCACCAGAGCAAAAGGCTTGATATTTGCACGTTTTCACCTTTCGTCGCTCATCGCCATCTATGAGTGGAAAGAGAAGTACGATGACCTATAGGTTACTTAGACTGCGATCACGACCAAGTTCAAGTCGTTCTGTTTTTACTTTTTATGATTTAAGATCAATTCATTTGTGTTTCTGAAGAAATCAGTGAACACGTTTCATTTTGGATTCAGAAACTTATTAAAACAGTTGTCACTGATTATGCTACGTACGAGTAAGATCTCTGAGCAGAAACTTTGGCAAGCTAATAAAAAATAAACCTTGAGCTGAGTTGGAAAACTTATATTCGTGAGCCTCAAAAACTTCAATCAGAGTGTCCAGTTGCTTTGCGCAGGTGTATCTGTCTACACTTTCATTCGGTAAAAGAGGTTTTCTAGTCGAAAACCAAGTGTACGATCGTAAAGTGTTCCTGTTACCAGAGTTCGCCAGTTGTAGAAAAATCGACCATTAGATTAACCTGGCTTATGCGCAACATATTGATTACCAAACTAGACACAGCATTGCATCTCTGCTCAAGCTTCAACGCCACATCAGTCTCATTCGAAATGTCTTGAATATCAACGTATTTGCTCTTCCTTGTTTGACTGATTTCAGTACGCTTTACTTGTGATTTAGGACAATCCAACAAGTTGAGGGTTTCGTACGGAAAATATCTCTCCCAAAAATAATCATGTTTTATGCGTCAAGCTACTACAAAAGTCGTTTAAAAAATTCCTTTCATATATGAAACTTGGATACAAACGAAGGCCCATATTTATTATGCGTCAAGCTACTACAAAAGTCGTTTAAAAAATTCCTTTCATATATGAAACTTGGATACAAACGAAGGCCCAGCGAAAAGTTAGTCAGTAGTATCTGAGCACAAATAAAAATTCAGCACTTTTTGAGATCTTTTCAGTAAATTTCCATCGGGAATGCGGTCTAAAAAATTATTCAACATAACATAAACATGAGATGGGCTGGCGTGATTCTTCCTTCTAGTTTTTTGAACCCCAAAATTCGCCGAGCTTAGCTAAAAATGTTGACTAGGAGTTCGTCAACGTCTACCATACCTTCAACATATCAAATACTTGAATCAAGATCAAGAAATTGTTGATCCAATAGTTGAGATTACATTTCATTTTGTATATTCCAGTTAATCCTAAACAGTGTTGTGAGAGGAATGTTAAATTTACCCCAAGGAATATAATAATAAATTAGCTTCATAATCATTTATTATTTATGTTAAAGTTAATCCAGTCGGTGGTCCCTCCCGCTGGCATTCAAAAAAAGGAAACCCTACTCGTACTGCCCCTCTGAAAATATGAAAAAAATGCCAAAAAAGCTTGAACCAAATCAATCAACGACTTTCGAAATTCACCCCCTCAAAACATACTAACAACGAAAATAACTGCAATACATATATCCTGAAATCTCTCTTTGTTAAATGGACTGTCACGTCGATACAATTCCAATAAACTTCTTCGGGGGGAAGTGATGTATCCGTTTCTTCCAGAGACACACCATTATCCACATTTCAACTGGTGAACCATTTCGAAGGTCCTTCTGACCAAAGTAACAGAATGGGGCCAGCAAAATGAATAAAAGCCAAAAAGAATAAATTTAAAAGTTTTCTTTAAAAAAAAAAGAATCACACGCACAAACAGACAGTCGCAATCAAAACAACAAGCATCATTAATCAAAGAAATGGATAGAGAAAAATGAACCAACAGGAGCGAGATACTCGTAGTAGAAGACAAATAAAAAACGAGCTTGTTCGCATCCACACGGTTTTTGTTATTTTTTTTTTTTTTTAGTTCTGGATGGCTTCTCAAAGCCAACAAGGATTTCCACGATGATGATGATTTTTCTTCATCATACATCGCAGGACACGTCGTTCGGTTTATTCTGGGATGTATGGTTTATGGGGGGCAAACCGAAGAAGATACTCACTGCATAGGACCGGTGGTCGGTGAGGGATATTGTCTTTCGCATTCTTTGTCCGAGCTGCAAACTCCGGGTAAGCAATCTGGATTATGTCCGTTTTTCGCTTAGCTCTGGGTGGCTGAGAACTGAAGGTAACTTAAAATAAATCGAATGAGTGATGCGAGAGGTAGAGAAACGGAAAAGGTGCATAAAGTCAAATGGAAATTGAAACACTGCTCTGCTCATGCTTTCGGGGAAACTAGACTAGAGGATGGATATACAATTTTTCGTGTACCGAGAAATATTTTTTTTTTAACTTATATGTAGTTTAGTCAATCAGGTGATTTATATAGTAATTTACCAGATGGGTGTGTGATTCTGACGGAATGTGATCTACGTATATGCGTTTTGTGTTTTGCCCTTGAGAAGTGCCATCGAAAAGAGTTTGTTAGATTGATTTTTAGAAAATTGTTATAAATATAAAACAGTTAATAATATTATGGACATTAGCAATAAACATTTTTGGTCTCGACTGTAAATTTTCGTAGTTCACAGTGGCTATATTTTTCATACGAGTTTTGCAATTGTGAGCTTTTGTAAATTTTAAGTCGAGACTAATATTGTTTTTTGCTAAGGCCCTATGTGTAGATCAATTGTAAAATTAGTTCAATTCGTTCTTGCAACTCAAAGTAAGTTGCTTTTAAAGTTTCAAATTTGAATTCATATCACACAAACTTTCACTGTTTGGGGATGGAAGTGTAGGGTCTTCTTATTTGCTGCTCAACATGAATTGAACTACTGAAACCAATATAAAAGCATTTTTAAGAACTCGCCAGAAAAATATATAAAAATAAAAATTAAATAAACCAGTAAACATTTGACGGAAAGTTCGCATATAGGACCTCCTTGCCAGCTTCTCTCAAGCGTTGATGTATGTGAAGCTATAGATAGCCGCTGTCTGCGATTACTAAGCAATGGCCGATGGTCTAAAAAAAAGGTCTGCTTAGTTGATATTTAAAAATATTTTCCGGGACCCGAAGAGGTTTGCTGATTCTCGTAAAAAAATATGTTAATGAGGCGAGATTAACGCAATTAAAAGAAAACACAACGCATGTGAACACATGCCAACAAGTGTGCCCTGGAAATCGCTATGAAGTATATTTTGCACTAGGCTCTTCTAAAGTAAAATGCAGAATTTTCGAAGAATTTTTGTTTACCCCTATGAAAAGATGTCATCTAAATAAGAAGTTACAACCGCGAACTGTATAAGTACAAAGATGTGGATGTCGTCCAAAAAACCAAAACAAGGATCTGCTATGTCAAGGCCGGTATTCACTGACCAATATTAAACTAAGACCTTCAAAAACCTATTTATCAAAGGCTTTTAGCGCACATTTTAGAGCGCTCATAAGACTTACGAGTGGTCCCGACGACTCTTAAGTTGAGAGCAGTAATAGCTTCGAAAATTCAAAATCAGCTGTAGTTTTAAAAATGGAAGGGGAGGGAAGAAAGCCAAATGTTTCCGATAAGGAAAAAGAGCAAACAAATTAGTCTAGAAAAATTTGATCACGCGCTGAGGCTGGATTGTTTTTTAAACCAGTTTAAAACCAATTCGGCTCGAAAATTCGTTTACCATAATATTTTGGCAAGTGAAACCTCTTCTCGAAGTGTTTTCTTATCGAAAATTTACATTTATGAGCCTCATAAACTAAAAACCGAAAAACCAGCCTACATCCCAGGGCCCATGCTCGAGATGAAAATCAAGCCCTAAATTCCGTTTGTAAGGCCAAGCGTTGCACAGTGGCGACTCGTTCAGTAAGTAAGTAGTTTTCATTGCATACGCTTTGGTGGTGTTTTTTTTTTCTTAGGGTCTAGCACACTACCCATTTCATTTCAACGTAAAAACTGACCCCCGTATTAATAAACGCTGCGTAAAAGTTATCAACTCGTTATTCAGAAGTTACGTTATATTTTTATATCTATCTGATGTCTACTAGCTAACTTACTTGTGCACATTTGTTTATTAATAAGGGGGTGATTGTTTAAATATCGCAACAAAGGGTTTTTTAAAGATTTTAATTCTAATTAATTGTATAATTATAACATTGCTATTCTATTACTTTTACGTATTATATTTCGTGAGATAACACGTTCTCCAAATTTGGTTTCCAATAAATTGATTGTGACATTCGCTGTGTGGCTTGTGGCGCCGTCCTGTTGGAACCACATGTCCTCCAAGTCCATATAATCCAATTGGGGCCAAAAATATTCGGTTATCATTGATCAGTAGCAATTTCCATTCACAGTAACGTGACGGTCTTGATCATCACGGAAGAAGTACGGCCCAATGACGCCGCCGGCCCATAAACCACACCAAACCGCAATTTTTTCGGGATGCAATGATGACTCATCGAGTACGTGTGGATTGCTGCCTGACCAATACCGCATATTTTGTTTATTGACGAAGCCATTCAGCCAGAAATGAGCCTCATCGCTGAAAATGATTTTTCGATTACAATCCGAATCATTTTCAAGTTGTTGCTCAGCCCAATTCACGAACATACGACGCTTCTGGTGGTCAAGCGGCTTCAGTTCTTGCGTCAATTTAATCTTGTAGGGATGTAGGCCAAGATCTTTTCGCAAAATTCGCCACAACGACGTCACAGAGATGCCCAACGCTTGAGAACGACGTGTGAGAGACACATTTGGGCTTTCTTCAACTGAAGCCTCAGCGGCAGCAATATTCTCGACCCTACGGGCACTTCTTTGTCTCACTGGAACGGGAACATTTTGTACTGTGCCTGTGGACTCAAATTTTTCCACTAGACGCTCAATTGTTGACCTGCTAGGACGATTTGAACGACCATAAATTGGACGTAGCGCTCTTAACGTTGAGGCCACTACCGAATTTCGGTAGTAAATTTTAATAATTTCGACTCGTTGTTGGCTCGTATATCTTTCCATCATGAAATGGCAAACCTTACTGAAGAGAAATGTCAAAAGAGCGGCAAAAAATTCGGCGTCGTTTGCTGTCCCTGTCGCTCTACTTTTGTAGCGTCCCTGTTGGAAAACCCTTTATTAGCATCAATAAATTACTATAAAAGCCATTTTAATAACGAGAGCTGCGTTTTTTATTTCTTTTGCAAGAAAGTGTAAGTGACGTTGAATTTTTTTAGGGTTTGTTCGTATTATTCAGCGAAGCAAATCTGATTCGAAAAATGCCCAACAAGAGTACCTACTCAGAGTGACCGAAATCAGTCCGCAAGTATGTATGATACGGTGCTATAAACTGGTTATTTTGGCGTATGTAACAACTTTTAGTTTAGTTCAACGTTCTGCAAGTTCAATGAATGGCGCCGACAGCTGGTGACAGTATCATAAACACATCCTACCAGAAAGTTGTCAACCTAAGCTGCATATCCGTTCTCCCTAGCGCTAGAAGTTAGCTCCTTCCAAGTCACTTCTGCGAGTATTTGGGAACAGAACCAAATGTAAATCTCTGATGTGTCAAGTAGAGTGTTACCACGTGCAAAAGACAAATGTTCACTTGAAGAGTGTTAATATAAACCTTTCTTAAGTATGTTTGTACTTTTTTTGCCAAGCAAAAGCCTACGACTTTTTTTTCTAAGTTATGCGTTTTTAAAAAGCCGCTTTCAAAGTTGTCCCACTCTGTATTACCTACGGTCATTTTTATGAAATGGCGCCCAGACCAAAAGCTCTAAAACGAAAGTTATACTAAATATTATTTCCATGAAGAAAATTGTAAAGGTTTTGATATAAATACGTGTTTTTAAAGCCATTACAAACAAATCAAGTTGAAAATATTTATTTTAATAGCGTCAATCGATTTCTGTATGAGACCTACTCCGTACTTCCGCAAAATGAGGGTTTTTGAGTGCATTTCCCGAAACAAGTATTCCAAAGAATTAAATAAGAACCTCTTTAGAAAGTCATACAATTACAGTTACATTTAAATCCTTTAAAAAAAAAAGTAAGAACCTTGGCAACACCACCGAACAGTTGTGATCACACCTCCCACTGTGATACATAATGTTGTGGAAGAGATTTTGTTACAATTTTCACTACACCGCTACACACATGATAAACAATTTGCCATTTACACTTAATTGTTTTTGTTTTTTGGTTTTTTCCTCTGTGAAATTCGTATTAGGTACAATTTATCGTTATCCTATAACATTACGTGTTTTTATAATTACAATTTAGTTTTTAAGTTTAAATTTGTTTTCAAATATCTAAAACGTAGTTAGTTGTAAATTTTACAATAAATTCAATTTTCTATACTTAAATTGCCTTAAGTGTAATTTTCTTCATCTATTTTTCGTAACAAAAATCTATAATTACATTGTTTTCCTATTTCGTTTTACAAATTTAATATTATGTGTGGGAGTTTTTGTTTTTATTTTCTTTTTTCAATAACTAATTGGTTTATCCTAAGAATTTGCAGACATTTTCTCGCAGGCGGATCTCATTAAATTATTGATTTTCATCTTTACGTTTGACATATTGACAAATTCAGCCCACTAAAGTGATGGAATGACGTTGACAACTCATTGAAGGAACAACAACCCACAGGGGAGAATCTTTTGATATTATATTGTGACAGGGCATAATTGCATTTTGGAGCAGAATTTAAATTGATCCTCCTTTGGCATAACTTCAGCATAATATCAAACTGACAGTCAAAGTTTCGTTGGCAAAGTGATTTCCGTTGTAGAAGGCAGAGTCGTATTGGCATTGAAATGAGGTTGCGGAATGCGTTTGTGTATGGGAGGAGAGGGTGATATGAATTTGAGAGAGGGTATGGTATAATATTTGACTTTGGTGCGGGTATAGATTGATTTTGTAAAGGAGAATGACTGGCGCAAATAAAACGTGCTTTGAGTGGGTTGTCATGGAAAGCTATTGGCAGTGCTTTGAGTGGTAGTACTTTGAGAACGCGTTGTGTTGGGCTCATGCTGACTTGACTGGCTTAGCTTAGTTGTCAACAACTTTAAGACCAAAAATCTGATGACATGCATCAAGTTCTGATAAAATTTCGACTTCAGTTGGATTTGAGTGAAAGTGTCAGCTTTGCAGCATTGAATTTGAATTATTTTCATGTCGTTTTAAGTGCAAAATTCTCCGAGAGATTTTAGCTCAATAGCTTTTGTGGTACGAAAATTTATATTCAGTAATTAAATATGTCCACCTCCTGGATAGTAGGATAGCAAACACCCAGCGGGAAGGGTCTCCTATTCCGACAAGGACAATGCAGTACAGAGAAATATTCAAAAACTGTGTTCTTGATATGATCAATAAGGTAGCGGAAACAACTGCGAATTTTCGCCCAGATACCTCAAAGAATAAAGGCTATGGTGTGATGTGTTTATTACAAAAGGTGACAGAGGGTTCACAAGTCAAGAGCAAAAATCTGTATAGAAGAAGAGAGCCTTCTCCTAGCTAAAGTAGGTCGAAGATTCATGTGGTTTAAGCAACACCAGGAGGTATTGGAAGAGAGCTAAGTAACTAGCTGCTTAACGACAGAAAGGTAGGCCTTTGGACACAGAATTGTAAGTTCTTCGAAAAATAAACACTCAAACAAACGGATATTTACGCGAAAGGACTTTTGAAAATATACTGTTAAGATGAAGGTTCACTTCCTGGCTTACCAAAAAATAAATTCCTGGCTTACCAAAACAAAAATCCTGTTCAAGAGGATTGTTTTCGGAGGACTGACAGCCGTGTAGTTCAAAAAGGCTATAGCTACACTAATTAGATGAATATAGGTAGTTGGTGCAACAGGTCCCTTCGCACAACCATTCGTCTTGTGTGAGTTTTGCATTTTTAGGACGAATGGAAGGGATCTACAATTTTATGCCGAGTCAAAACGGCCAATTGATAGGCTCTTAATGACACTTATACTCTCGGATGTTTGTCTCAGACGTTCGCGAGGAAAGGTGGCGCAGTGGAAAAACACCTTAAGTAGGATTTTTTTTTTTTTCGAATTTCGAACCTATGGGACCCTTTGCTTCGTAGTCCAACACACTAACCACTAAGCCACTGCCGCCGACTATAACAATTCTTGCTTTCATAAATTTCACATCAACAAATCGATGTCCACAGTTTCGCATTCAAAAGTAGCTCTTCAAAAATAGGCTGACTAAAATACTACCGCGGACATGATGCGCTCTTTCTCAATTTACCTATCGTTTTAAAATACAAGAGTAGGTACGCAAAGCAAGCAAGCTAGCCCACATTGATCTGAGCTTATGATAACTGAATACGAGTTTGAATGTTTTTCCTCTAAAAAGACGCTGAGTTAATAGCCACTTTGACGCCGGTTTGACAGAACAGCAGACACAGACACACCAATAGAAGTTCGAGAAATGAGTCTCCTTTGTCAGACAGAAGTAAATATCAACAATTTACAGTCCCCCGCTGAAAACACTCGTAGTAATCTCCAAAATGTTTAGGAGTTTAGTTCCCGTGTTGTTTGCCATCGCTGTGGCAAATTTAACCTAATTCACTTTTAAGAATATTCGTTTTTGTTTCGTTTTTATGTATGTGTGTTTCATTTTTTTTGCTTTAAGTATATAAATATAAATTGTATAGTAAATTTTCTTATTCCCATGTTCGTGTTGCTTGCATTTAAATTATCATACATACACTAAAAATAATATATATATATATATTTACTATTTACCTTTTTTTTTATTGAATTGTTTTGTTATATTGTTGAATTTGTTTGTTCGTCGTTAGATAAATTTATAACACAGGTTTGGCAATGTTCGGTTTAGCTGTTGTCGATGCAATTTCGGATAATTTAATATCGATTGGTACCCGAGTGTCGTACAAGGTTGGCGCTTGCAATATAATCCCAGCTGTTCCAACAACAACAGCTATGGTGAATATCCATAAGAATAAGCGATCCAATACCATCGCAACATACTTCCAATCTTCTTTCACCTAGAGGGGCAATAGAAAAAGAAATCGAAAAAAAAATTAGAAGGGCACAAAGGTCGGTGGGAGGACGGGAAGTCTCCAAACAATATATTTGATTAAAGCGACAAAAAGGACACTCTCGTATACAGTGTTTTTATTATCATGCGATCCTGGGAAGGTATTCTCTGGTCAAAGGTTTGTGCTTGTGTGTTCCACACATAAGGATATTGGAAACGGAGAAACTATTGACGTTGGATGCAAAGGAAGAAAGGATAAATCATTTTCTGGCTATACAACACATCGTCTGAGATTTGCAGGAATCGGAAACATCTGCTGACATTTTTATGATTTGCTATACAAAATCGTTTTTTTTTCTTTTGCTTTGCCATCATCATCGCGCTGACATGTATATTCGTATCCGCAGTTATGCCGACATAAAGAGAAATTGGCAGGATATTAGGAGATTTGGCATTGAATTGTGGGCTATTAGGCGTTTTCTCTTCGACATGAAGGCATTCGCCTTGCCTTGCCTACACACACGAGTACTGTGTGTTGTGTACGCTCGTGAATGGGGTTAAGGATAATGTATTGCTACAGCTGCGGTGTTTGGATGTGTAACCACAAATCGATGGGGCGTTGCTGTTGTTCGTGAGATATACAGCGAAATCGTGAGGATTTTCTTTGAATAAAATAGAATTAAGTCTGAAAAGGATGTGCCACTCGAGACAGATCTCTAAATTCTTCAAGATAATGAGTAATGAGCTAATGTTGGGTTACCCATGTCGTATACGTAACCTTTTTTTTTCTTCCATATTTCTTCCATATTTCACAATTCAATTGAATTGGATGGGAATGCGTCAGCGAATTGTTGTGGTAATTATTGTGAGATGAAGGCAAGTGGCGTAGTCTTAAATATCACTGGGGGTTCAGAAGAAATCGGTTTTTGAATAAATTTTGGGCGTGGGCGACAAAACACTGCGTGGGGGTATTTTATTTTACTTTGAAGGGTGTACTGTCTTTTTTCTTAAGAGTGTAACCACTGCGTAGGAAGGGTGGTTGAATGTCGTCTATTATTCGGAGATAATTTTGGGCTTGTGTGCTCCTTTGGGAGGTCAAATTTTGCATGTTTGGTCAGCAGTTTGAACGTGATGCTGAGTCAAACCCACATTGAAAGTCGAAAGAAAGATCAGCGTACACCGAAATTTTCTGATTTAAGGACCAAGTGGTGGTCCTTGAAATAAAACTCACGCTGTGATCCTAAGCATCACACGGTGGCTCATTTTTAAGGCTTCCACTGTACACCAGTCATAATATGCATTGGATTGATCGAAGACTGACGAGTGCGAAATTCTTCTGTGTGACCATCCATTTTACCCAACTAACCAAGGCCCGCAAAAAGGACACAAGAATTATGCCGCCCATTCATTTGACAGTAGAGGCATTCAAAATGCATCATGTTTGATTTAAGATCAGAAAAAGCGCGGAACGGTCAAGTCCTCGAGTACCCCCGGCAATCCACTATCGATGGACAGGATATTTGAAGCCGAATAAGCGACGCATATTTGAACAATCTGCAAAGAAATCGCAACTTATCGACTCACCCTTGTGCTCTCCTCCTCCTTTCGCGTCTGGTCCGCAATGTACGTCACACCGTCCATCGCCTTGTGCAATTCCGGACATGTATGCCATCGATGTCGCACCGTGGTACACGATCTCCCCGAGGAACAGCACGGCGCCTGATTCTGTTGCTGCTGATGGTGACTACTACTACTGGTGCCCGCTGTCCCCACTGCTGCCGACGAATGCTGTGACGGATGATGCGTGGCCTGATATTGCGCCTGAATGCTACAGCACGATTCCGCCAGTGTCGACGCAGTCGCCACGGAATTCACCGTCGTTGTGGATTTTATCACATTTGAGTTACCTAACAGATCGCACGTTGTCGTTGACTGGTGCTGCTGGTGCGAATGCAATGGTGCCGGTGAGAATGTTGCCGATGACGTCGACTGTTGGCGATACAAATGATGATGCTGCTGTTGCCGCTGCTGTTCGTGATGATGATGCAGTGTGGATGTGGACGCTGATTGATGGGGATTGTAGCTACCCATGCCGTTTGTTTGACATGAGGTCGATGTCATTTGACGAAAACGTGACGGCGTCAGCGGATGATCAAGCAAACTGCCGCCCGTCTGCTGGTACTGGCTGTGATGATGGCCGTCGATCAGTGACGATGTTGTCGACGTCTGCTGATTGACAGTCGATATTGTCGATGGGTATGGCAGCGCCGTCATCTCGTCCATCAGATTGAAACTTTGTACTCTGTGCTGCAGATGAGGCGATGTACTCCGCGACGTTTTCTTCGGACTGTGGTGGAGTCTGTCGAAGAGACTATGATTCATAAGAGCCATCAACATTTGGCTTACCAGTCATGTGAACTACTTACTTTGACAAGGCAACTGGTGGCGGCAGCGGTGGTATTTGATCCCTCAATTCCAGTCCATTGCATGTCCGGACCATTAGACGTCGTGATGATTGGCTGTCGGTATGTTCGCAAAGAGAAAACAAAATTAAACCTGCCCCCAGGATGCTGCTGTCAATGCACTTACATCATCTCACTGATTGGGTAGAGTGGTCGCCGCATCACCAGTATTCGTGGCAATTGATTTATGAACACAGTACGCACCCATGGGGCCATTGTATGAGTTTGCGGCGAACGAAAGTGCACATTCAGTACGACTACTGTAACGCATATACTGTTGTGTTGAAGTTGCGCCGGCCATACACGGATGTCGCAATGCAAGGACGAAGCATGAAATGAAAATGAGCAAATCTAATAAAAATGGGAACCATAAGTAAGTATAGATTGCCTCAAGTGTTGTTTACTGTCGATAGCCAACCAGTAAGCGTGAGACACACAAACCCGTCTTTTAACCTAACGAAGGCTTTGTAAGTGAATTACGGTTGGCAGCCAGTAATTGGGTTAGTTACAAAATGGGTCAGACAATGTGGGCCATGTGTGGTGACTCGTGGGGACAGCTAGCCAGCCAGCCAGCCTCGGCTACTGCATATGACAGATGGCCGACTTGGAGGGCTTTACTTGTTGATGTTGTGTTGCGGAGAGGGTTTGTAATTTATGGCCGATTACAAGGGAGGCGACAGTGCCATTAGCACATGGTGAGGTAAATGATAGAACAAAAGTTAATCAAAGTACGGCAGGTCTTGCGAGCTCAAACGACCATCCATTTGTCCGGACAGTCATTTGTAACCACAGCGGAGTGGGTAGAAACTCTCCAAAAATATCTAGACTTAGACAAAAATGATAGCCCAATAAAATATACGCAGCTCTTCTGTCGGTGGTTGAACTCGGGCGCATCCTCCAGCACGCACTTTGACTGCCTCCCACCCCATTGGCCCGTTATCGACTGGCCGACGCAGAAGGAAAAGAAAAAGCCTAACGACTTCCAAGCCATTGAGAAAAATCTCATAAAAGTTCCTTAATTACATCATTTCACAATCCTGACACAAAGGGCCAAAAGTAACGAATGGAATTCCAACCGCCATCCAACTTTTCAAAGCCACAACGCCTACCCGCATAGTTGGGGCAACTCTTGCTCGCACTCTGTCCCTCGTCTGGTAATGATCCCAGCCGCACGACACCATTTCTGGCACACATCATCATCCCAGCGACACGACGAAATTACTTCCGTCTCAGCAATAGGCACAGGATGCAGAAAGGTTAAGAGGATAAGCAGGATACACTACACTTCATACACACAGTTATGGCACGTAAGTATGTTTTAATGAAAATATTTAATGACAAAATTCGGAGGCGTTACATGCCTGTCGGCGGCACTGCCGCAAGGATCTGTTGGAAGGGGACCATTGAAATGTTACCCTTTAGGGTTTACATACGTAATTAGGGCGGCAATTCACATTCTATTCTGTGTTTTGTGCAAAAAGTTGCAAGGACAACACGAAGGACCTACTTGCAAAGGGAAGGCTACATGCATGTGTATTGTGCATGTGCGTTGTGTTGGGGAAGGTGAAAGCTTTGACGCACATTTAATGTGTGTTTGTGCTGGCAAATGAAGTAATTAACATAATCAGTGACTGGTATCGACGGCGAATTATCTGGTTAAGTGTTGCCATGCGAATTAGTGTGCAAAAGTGACTTTTCGCCACATGGGCTTTGACATAAGCTTTTGTGGCTGCTTGCATTTTGTTTTTAAATATTTATTCAGTCGATTTGCTGACCAGGCGAGCCAATGTGACGATTGATTTCAAAATGTCCGCCCGGTAGATTTTTCTTTGCTCATTGGTGTGAGGGTATACGTATTTGAGTCGTCAGTATGACTTCACGATAAAGTTCTGATACAAAAATGCAGAGTTTCAAGGTTTTACGGGCTCTTGGGTGAGGTAGCAGGTGGATCTTTTCAGTTTTCCACTAATTGGTCAACCAATTACTTGACGTGTGTATATCAGGATGTCACCGAGCGATGCGTTTCATATGCATGTACTTTGAATTACAGTCGACGTCCAGTTCCTGTGGTACCGATATCAACCTATACCGGAAGGTGCAGCACGAATTCTGTCCACGGTGGAGCCAAGAGAAAGGCCCACCTTTCAGAATCACAACAAACGGTGGCCAGGCCATTTTTTGTACTGCACGAGAATCTGCCTCTCCAATACTAACACTTAGGCAGAGAGATTGCAATATACACGGGTAGCGACGGATCGGCAACTCCAGATCACTATCGAATATCAGTTGCATGGGTTACTGTCATTTTGTGTTAGAGACTGGACCTGGTACCAACAACTGGGTACTTTTTGTGTGTGAAGTTTTCGATGACGTGACAGATGGATAACTACATCGATAACTGACGATATGAACATACGAGTACAGTGGATCAAATTCCTTGTTAAAATGAGTAGCTACATGACTTTCGGTGCAAATAATAATTGGGGATCATCCGGAAGGATATTTTATTTTTTGTTTAAACGGCAGATCCTCACAGAGTTCTTCTTTTTAGGTTGAAAATTGTAAACTTGCTCTTGGTGATCACATTTTGGAAATGTCATAGGGATGCCGAAGGGATATTCTCGGTACTCACCCCAGATAAGAGAACCGAAAGCAGATTCTTCAAGGTTGTGCTAAGAAATATAAAAATTCCCAATTTTTGGCCATAGGCCGTTTTGACATTACCTGCAGAACGAATCGAATAACCCCTAACGCCTTCGAAAACATCAAGTTGGAAGCTGCTCAAAGTAGCTCTATTTTTACTGAATGCGTACGCAGTTCAAGCAAAACTTAATTTGAACTGTTTTCCCTCAAATGTTGATGAAAATTTTGGCTATATTTCGACACAAGACAGCGTTCTGGATTAAATGTAGCAGAAACGGCTGCTATTTGAAGAGAGCTCTTTCTGTTTTTGGACTTTTAATCGCCAGAAATTCTTTGTTTCTGCAACATTATGAATTTAAATATTTGTAATATGTGTACAAAAAACCAACCACGGGCCTAGCTATAAACAATTTTTGAGGGGGATATAACCTAAGCCTATTCGCAATTACTTTTTGTGTTTCCATGTAGCTATTTCACTAACACAAACTGTTAAAATCAAGCTAGACCAAACGTCCCGTACCATCAATAAGTGCGCTAAATCCTGACATGCAGTTTGGAACGATTACCTAGCTATGGTCAGCTTAGAGCTTAGCTCTGCTAAATTCAATAACCAGCTGCAACGCTGAGTCCGATTTTTGTCGTAAAGAATGGACTAAACTAAACATTGGCCGGTTTAAAAGTAAAAAAGTTTACTAATAAGACAAGACATCCTACAAACCTAAAAAAGTTGCTAGTTTCGGAGGTCTATCGTTTCGACGATAATCGTTTGAAAAGTTACGGAATGAGTGCCCCGGGCTTCAGCTTCCAAGGCCGTAAAGTATTTCAGAAGATTGCTTACAGAAGACCAACGAAGAGGATTACCAAAGACAAGACTCTTTTTAACATGGCTGTGGACTGGAAGTCTGCGGAATGCTTCCGCAACAAAAAACCGCAGTTTGCAAAAATGCATTTCGTTGTTGGTCTTGGCTAAAACTTTAGTCCAAATTATTCTTCTTTTTAGCTGAGTAAATTCTCCAGGGATTATGGTGCAGAACTATTTGTATGAATTTTTCCCGCAATCCTGTTTTACTACCAAAACTTGATAAATTTCGCACAACTCATGAACATTTGAGGATTGTTTTCCCCTTTTTTTCTAATTGTCCCTTAAATGAATTTTGCAGTGTATGTTGTGCTCAAGGCAGTGATGTGGTCCTTAACTATAAGCCTTTGCCTATTTACATATAATAACTAGCTTACCCGGTGAACTTCGTACACAAGCACAACACACACGTACGTGATTCCAATTTCAACAAAACTCCACAGAAACCATAAATTGACCAATACTAAGGATCTGCGAAAGTTTGGTTAAAATCGGCAAATGGGTTAAGGCGTGAATCGGCGACAAACGAACACAATTATAGGGCTCAATTTTTATATACATAGATTATAGATATCAAAACGAGTGAGTGCATTCGGATACACAAACAAATTTTACGGGCTGTTTTCTTTTATACTTAGTATGAACATTTCATTTTAAGTAATCTGTTTGTAATGAAAATTAATTTGAAATTTACTTCAAAGTTTCATAAAAATTATTGACTTTTTTCCCTCTTTTTTAAGCTTGTCCCTCATTTTCGCCTAAGATTCCGCTAATCCATTCCACTCGTAGAGGCCAATCGGACAATTTTACTTCGTACGGAGTAAATATATAGGACTACCACCGACCAACAGACACCATTCTGATACCAAAAATGTTTAAAATAATTCCCCTCCTCACTAAATCACTAAGTCTTCCCTCAGGGCCTGCTCCAAATATCCTGCGCAGACCATAGCACCGATCTGCGGCAGACATTTTACAACATTTTTATTTCCGGTCAATTTTTCATTGTTTACATAGCCATTCTCTCATAATACCCTCGCCTTACCGCTACCCAATTGAGAAGAAAGGGAGAAAAAAAAATACCCAAGAAACACAACCCACACCGAAGCTAATTAGGAATTCAGTATTCGTCCAGCAAATTACGACGGCCATCCCTGCAAGACTTCCGCATAATAATCTGACCACCAACTTTTACCATAACCAACGGCACAAAAAACAAAAACCCAATAAAATATCTATAAAGTCCGAAAGACCACCGTCAAATGCAACCCGTTGCTAGACACCAAACAGCCCTACGGGACATTAATATTTAAACGTTGAACATAAAACTCCATTTAAATCCTGCAAGAGGGAAACAGTAAAAAAAGTATCCACCTTCCACCGGAAGTCACGAATTATTTGCTCAGATCACCTTTCGAGGGACGAAATACCTTTTCCTTTTGGAAAATGTACCACGGAAATATATTCAATGGACTTTCCAATGCTCGGTAAAAAAGAAATTCCATTCCTGTGGTGGTTTTTGGCACAGCATCTTTAATGACCCATAACTGTGAATTGCCAAGTAGCATCTCTAGGATAGGTCTACGGGGACTGGGCCAAAGCTATTTGGCCTGATGGGTTTTACTTTTTATTTTGCTAACATCAATAGAAGCTTCACTTACCTGAATGTATCGAGAATCATTGTAAATAGTACGAATTTTCCTAATAACGGAACAACTAATGATGTTGGGGGTATAATTTCCGCCAATAGCAAGAAGAACACAGTCAGCGAGAGTAGAATAGATATGCTTAATGATACCTGGAAAAAAGAAGAAAAGAACAAACGGAGACAAGAAACGATTAGACTTGCTGGAGGGGTGAAACTTTTTCCGAAGGTGGGCATGCGAGGGGAGAAAACAATTTAAAGTTGATCAAGGCGTGTAAAGGTGTTCGCTTGGAGTTGGAAGGAAGTAGGGGATTGTGTGGAAGTTAGGAAGTTGATATGAGGTATGCGCTGATGGAGGGTATCTACTTGCATAAGCAACTGGAGTCTTGTTTCTACCGAAAAATATTCGTCAATCCTTTCGTCACCAATAAATGTGACTGGTAGCCTAGCTGTTATTTACTACTGATATAGTGCGAGAGCTGCGTAGCATGCCAAAGGACAGTATGAAGTTCGGTGTGTTTTTGGACTTCTTGGAGCGTGATTTTTTTACTTGCAAGTCTGTACTTGTTTTGTCTCAATCGGAGTTTTTTTTCCTAAAATTTTTAACATTCGCTGGAGTAGCAACAAAAAAAAAATCTGCTTCACAGAAAACTAGGGCCAACTAGGGCCAGGGTTTTTGTACTAGGAAAGACTAGAAGATGCACCGGCGATGGGAAGGTTTCAACCACACAGTACGAGCCTAGTCCCCTGTGAATGTTACGCCTAGTTATCGTTGACAAAGCATGGTGGCTTATGGAAAGTTTTATTTTCAAAGAAATGCTTCTGATTCTTGCTGTCTAAAAAAAAGAAATAAAACAACATCATCTCAAGTTCTGACTTAAAAATGTTAAAAATCCTCCACAGAGAAGCAAGTTACCCTCTCGGGCCAAAACACAGCTGTTTGCCTTATGACAGCAACACAGGCTCTTCGAAAAAGCAAAAAAAGACTATGCACCGAAGCGCCGACAATAGCATGTGCATTTGCTTAAGTAGCTTCCAAATGGGTAACATGCAGATTGAAGTCATAAACCCAAAAACAAAACTGTCATTCAGGCGATGAAGAACCATTTCATATAGCAGAGGTTAGCTTAGTCAGAGAAAAGCTTAAGAATGCCGTCGGTTCTTATGGGACTGTTGAAATAAGAAGACAGTATATTTTGATAAGATGTATATGTACCAAATCATCAATACTCGTATAGGCTTAAGCTCCACATCTACAAAAAAGCCTTGTAAAACCTAAGAGCCTAATGCAGCACAAGATCCATGAACATACTGTGTGAATATTTCAAACCGTTCTGCAACACAGCCCAGGTTTTCGGTCCGGCAGGTTGACAAATTTTCATAAAGGGGACATACCTCGAAAAGACTTTTGCTCTACTTAAATACTTATGGGCTACTTTTTTCAGGTCATAAACTGTCACATAAGAGTTTATGTGGAACTTAGTTCGCTATGAGTCGTATGACAAAATGGCCCTTTGTGAAACTTATCACTCATAGTACTCATCGTCAGAGCTATGTTTGGGTTTGGCAAAATTTGGTAGCCTGGGGGTCGAATTGTGTTTTCCGTGAACGAGCAATACATGAAGGAATTTGTTTTTGTTTCGTGTGTAAAACCGGCAAAATTCCGTGAACGTATAGCTCGTTCACGGATGTGGCGATTCGACCCCTGATCTAGCCTCTTTGCGCTTGACCTGGAAAATGCGTTTTTAAAGCATTGCACGTGTGTATCGAATCTTTGCAGGAGATGCGTCTTCATGAGATCTCTTCCATCTAGCATTAGATCTTTTATTACCTCGGAAGAGGTGGCACGAAAAAACTATATCTACAACAGATCCGTTTATATAGACATACGTAGCTCCTCCAAGCGTACAGGCGAATTGAAGTCTTGAAGTAAATGAGGACAAGTCTAAATATCTACTGTCAATGAACAGACAAACGTGTGTTCTTCGCCTATAGCACAAAACGTGACTTGCGTTGATCTTCATCGGAATAAACATAAACTTTCCACAAGCGAAGCCAAAGTAGAGGTCCAGGTCAGGCGAAGAATTATAATTTCTGGACCGTTTTGGAAGATGTCTTTAAAGCTGTTGAGTCGAGGGTTGAAATGTACTCTTGACGTATGTTAACCTGGCAGTTCTATTTATGAAGCAGATATGAAAAGCTGATTCGCCCCTATGAAAAAACTGGCCTGATGTTTGTCCAATAATATAGAAGAACATACCATCGCCAACTCTATGAACTGTATCGAGGTATGGTTGCAGTCCATAAAGCTGGAAAAGGTCGACTACATAGGCTCAAACATATCGAGCGAATAGACAAAGTAATGCGGACAATAAAGACGCGGTCTTGCGCTTAGGAACCACAATTTGTAGGACACTGTAGAGAGTTACCACTGAAAAAAAAAGGAAAAATACTCAAGCGACTTTTTAAGCCAGGTATATAAATATCCATTGCGGTTGTCAATCGCTCTGCTTTTTTGGGATACTTTTCATCGCTCAGACGCAGATGGTTATAGCGCTTGGTCAATTGATGGCAACGTGAATGAGAAAGCACATAATTTGTTATAGTTATATGGCTTCCCAAGAGAGATATATGTACGTAAAATTTACTGTCAGAATTAAACTGTTCAAACGGTCTGATGACGAATTAGTGACACAACTTAAATGGAGAAGTTATTGCAACCAAAATTTAATTAGTATTGGCGAACACATGAAATGAAAAATAGCCAAAAATTTCAAAAATCGTAAACGATCAGTGGCTCCCTCCAGTGGTCCCTTTAGAGACTCTTCACGAGTGGGGATCTGAAAAGTCAAGTTAGTGTTACTACAAACGTATCAGGAGCGGATCCTAGCTCACTGAAGCTATCTTCTGGGACTTGCAAAACTTTACAATATACCCCACCTCATGTGGGAGTTTATCACTTCGATCAAAGGCAATGAACCCAACAACTCGTCCGTTTAACATGTACATTTGCTTCCGAGTTCAGCCAAGAGTTGAATTACACCTCGCTCCTCCCTCGGGCGGGCCATTAATGGAAGTTGTTCGCCCCAACGTTTACATGAAATCTCAATCTTCCATCCGATTCCTTGCTCGTTACAAAACCCATAAATTCCGCCCCAGCTAGCGGATGCGCTAACATCCATACAACATATGGATGCCGGATAGGTTCAGCTATATTACCCCACTCAGCCGCTCAACTCTTCGTCTCAACTCTTCGCCGCTGCTGCGGTGTGAATGAAATATTTAATCGATTTTTGATGCGCAAAGTCATAGGAAGTTGGGTTGAGATAAGAAGACCACCGTATCCCCCCCAGCCATCTAGCGAGTAAATTATATTTTTCCCATATGGATTCCCTTTTCGCTGCCCTTGTGTATCTGCATGTATCGGGTGGGGTTTTTTTTTTTTATTTTGCAAAAACTCTACGCATTGATGAGATTTCTCAAGTACACACATACGGCAAAGTGGCGTGATTTAGTAGCATCGTACCGCCACACAGTAACATGACGATGAAGCTTTCCCTGCAGCTACTAAGGATACTCTGGTTTTTTGTAATTGCATCGAGCATTACTCGGTCAGAGGAGAAAGACACATTCAGCAGAGTTTGCATGGTGATGACATTCTTCCTGCCAGCGCATGGTAATTAGAAATGGAAAGCATCGCGTTTTATGCACATTATGACGCCGCAAAGCATGCGACATGTCATTTGGTGTTTTTTTTCTTTCTATCCATGCCGCGCTGGAAATCGATGCGAAAATGCTGAAAATATTTATTTTTTCCCATTAAAAATTCCACACACGGTCGGGGTGGAAGGATTGAAAAATTTGAATTTTAATTGAAAAATTATGTACACTCTGCGAGTTGAATACAGGAACAGGATATCCATTAACTAAAACACACAAACGACAGTCATATAAATTTTGATCGCAATTGCTTGTACAAGTAGAGATGTCCTCTTTAAATGGTAATTTTTGCATCCAAATGGTACTCACCTTCTCTCCACTATCCGATGGTAGGTAAAAAACTAAAATTGTTAAAAAACTAATTCCCATACAGGGAATAATTAAGTTGACAGTGTAAAATAATGTCTTACGTCTCATTGTTATATTAAAGGTTATATCTAAATATGGTTCATCGCAGCATGTGTAGAATTTTTCATTTCTGTAAAAAAAAAAAAAATTAGTTTAATTTTTCAATTTGAAGTGCATTTTCGAATGTAGTATTCACTCGCTGGCTGAATAATTTATACAGCTTCTAATGACGGACGTTAATTATTTATACCCAACTGTGGGAGTGGAGATTTGTGATTTTAGGACAAATTGTTTGATGGAAGTTTAGCGAGGGTTTTTGAGTGGATTTTCTAAGTAGGATAATCGGGGCGACATTATTTTTCAATTAAATTAAATAGGATTCGCTTAAGTGGTTTCAGTGATTTTGGAAAGATTAAACCTCTTTCGGCCGGATGTTGGAGCCAAATAAATGTCAGCCATAATGGGTACAGCAAGTCACTTGTGATGAGCAGTGGTGAAGAGGTTTCATCGTTGGTTGTGAATAGAAATGTCGTGTAAGACGGTAGCGACAGCAAGGGCTCTAATTAGAATTTTTGAAGACAGCTTCGGGCTTCTTTTTATGGCATTAGTATGAGCATAGTTAGAGTTACCCCATTTATACTTGAGGTGTTTTTAGTCCAGGGACTCAGTGCAGCGTTGACTGGTCCTATGGCCAACGTACCCCACTAGCTCTGCGAGTTCAACTAAAACCTTTCGGCATTATTTTGCACTCAAAGGCGCGGATCCCAATTAAAAATAGTTTACGGCTTGCAAGCCAAATAAAAACAATTGGTCGCTTTCCCTTCACAAGGTAAGGTTCCGTAAGTTAAGGTTGAGCAGATTTGTGAGTTGGTCACAAAAAATCAGACGCGAGGCATCAAAGAGGGTCCATCCAGTGATGCCAATCAAAAATACCCTTGTTGCACATGTGGTTCCTAGAAATTCCCCCGGATATTCCCACAAAAATATACAATATACACACAGATTAACAAACATAAAAAAACAGTCTTCCCTTTTTATTGAGCTCGAATAGTTTTTCTTAAGATTCAGTGCTTGAAATGGCTTTTTGTTTGTTCTGAGAGATATAAAATGTCCTTTCGTAGCCCACGAAATGGGCAGTTACCCACTTTCTGGTATCACGGTCAGAAACCACCACCGATTGGTCCACACACTTCATTTCTCTAAAGAGCCTAAGCGGGGTCTCAATTTTTCTTGAGAGACAAACCTCCTTCAACTTTTCGAACAAGTACCAAGTTCGAGGCGCTTCGTTGTACTCAAAGATCTGTCTGACATTCAAAGAGATGGGTGATATCTTGCAGGTAGTCACAGCACATACAAATATCTTTGCATGCTTCCTTAGAAGCTAGGGTCCAGAGAGTATACCTATCGCCTACTACATCTGAAGTTTTTTTTTTCATTTTAGGCAGGCTTTGTTTCCTTTGAAACTCTTTGTCTCTTTGTAATTAGACCATTTTGACGCTGATGTATTGAAGGATGTTAGATTTAATGGGAACTCCTTTTCTGGACAAAACGTCGGCCATCCTTAAGATTGTTGCTTTGGTAGGTACTCGTATAAGAAAGTCCAGTGCTAACCCCTCATGCGCAGCAACGCACCACGCAATCGCCTAACAAACAATCAAAAGTATAACTGTCCCGCTGCTCAACTCAACAGTTTGGATTCGGTACAAAATTCAAGGTCCTTTCAATTTATTCCAAATTGAATAGTTGCGGTAACAATTTTTTTTGTATTTTTTTTCCAAGCGTGTTTGACTGCTCTGCGAGAGGTTAGAAGTTCAACCGCCGGTTAGAGAGAACCGTATCTGTTTTGAACTCTGCATTTTCAACTCGAATGGTGAGACCTGAGATGTTTTCAAATTATTTCCTACTTAATCGCTTTTTAACTGCTCTATTCTTCTCGATCTAATCGCTCTTCGCAAAGTGGGAGATTTTGTGGCGGACCTACCGGCAAAGCGGGATCCTCCACATTGACTTTCGAACGTTGCCCAACTAAAACACCGAAGATGGTTGGAGATCATTGCTCTGGCTACTGCCATACTGCTGACTGCTACTATGGTCACAGATGCTATTCTTTGACATTTTACAAAGGTATGTTGGATATGAGCTTCTACACGCCGTAGGAAAAATGGACAGAAAAGTGATTGCTAAGCATCACTTTTTCCGTGGATAGAATATAAGGCTGGAAGTGTAGGTGACTGGGCACGCTTTACCAAAACATCATCTTCGTATTTCGAGTTAAACCAGCTGGCGGCCTTCTTGGTCTTCACTCTTTTTTATAGCCACATGCTCCTCTTGCACGCTTGATGGCAGAACTAGTCGTTTATTGGGTGAATGTTGCTTCTGTTCTTGGACTAACAATTCTATCTAAGAGATACAAACTTCTTATACGAACATAGGTTCTAGGTACTTCCCCGTTTCTGTGACTTGAATAAGAGTTTGCTGCCGTACCAAAGAGCCGTGATCTTGCTTTAAATCCTGCTGCCAGTGGTTGGGCGTTCTCAAAAAACATTTGGATGTTGTTTCGATTGTAGGAATCTCCGCTCCGAAATTCCATGGGCTCCTTTTATTAACAGGCAGTCTTTCGCTCCCGCACTGCAGCGCCTTAGATTTGCATTTTCTGTAAACAGATTTATCATGAAGCCACGCGCTCTTGTCCTGGCTGGTAGCTGGTACCCTGCGATGGCTTTGGCGACCCCTTTGCTGATCGATGGTGCTATGGTGCTAAGTGAATTCACAGTGAAGAGCTCCTCGCTCACATGTAATCAGCCTCTGCCTATACTTCAGGCGAGCTAAGGAGTTCTCTGCCAAATTTATTCCTCTGGGCGGTTTGTATTTTGATAGTCGACTCTAGGGAGGTTTTGGAAATTTAGGCTTCCAACTTCCAAAAGAGTACAAACCCTCGAAACCCACTTCAGGAATAAACGAACAATTCACCACCACAACTCCACTTCAACTTCATTTGGATTAATTACTCAAACCAAATAAAATCTAACACGCAATTTACTTCCAACCCCCCAAAAATCACTTCATTATCCGCCACGACTGCACGCATAACCAACTGAAAAGTCAGAATGACCGTCTTAATCTAAAGACGCCTCCTCGACCTGATTACACAAAGAAAAACCATTCAAGTGAGCGTACTCTCTTGTTCCACTTGGCAGCTCCAATTGGATCTCAACACACATTTTCTTCCATTCCAGGAGTTTCACAAGTGCCTACAGCCTTTTCCCGGATAAGCGCCTCAGCCTCACTCTATCTCAAGCCATGTCTTACCTGAGCAGATGTGGGTACAACAAAGACGACCAACAGGTAGTGCCCGCTCCAGTGACTTGTAATGAGAAAATGCACTACGTACCTCCCCGGCAGAACGATTATAATCGTTAAATTGCTGATGATGATTTAGTCCTTTTTAGGGGTCCTTGATGCTATGAAATATTGCACTGAAACTCGATGGCTGAATATAAATTGAAATTTATTACTGTCGAAGGTTATTCCTTCCCTCCTCTATTCGTAAGGAAGGAAAGGTCCTTTCTGTGTTCTCGAGTACTATGTGTATGTATATACAGCACTGGTGTAATGAAAGTTTGCACGCGTCAAAAATCGAAACACCAACCAAACTTTAAGGATCTATGGATTGTAATCGGATCCCTTTGTGAAACGAAAATCGAAAACTAAAGTCGCTCGATGTGACCTGCGACGTGAGTTGACGAATTAATTTGTATGCGCTGCAAGGGATCGAAACTTTTTTTCTCTCAATTTGGTAAATTATTGAACAGCCATTGCCACAGACTCCCCACTCGAACACGTTTATGCACAGTTGTATGGCGAGTGTGTTATTTGTAGGCAACTACTACTCACTTCGAATACCATATACTCGTATCCTGTACAGCACTCGTGTCAATTTGAAACATCTGTTACGGTTTTGAATAATACGGATGATTCCTGTTAAAACATCTCCATAAGCAGGGCTACGACTACGATGGATCTGACACCGGCACACACTCGCATTTATGTGTTTTAAACTGGCGAGCATTTAAATTCAATTTTCATACGAGTAAGGCACACATATGCAAATACATACGTATATTGGAGACAAGGTAACGCATTTCGAGTCTTTGCACTCAATTCAGTGAGGCGTCTTGTTGTGTGTCGAAAAAGTGCCTTATGGCGTTGACTCTGAAAGTGTTGCATATTTGCATTTTCTTAAGCAACGGCTGCATTAGGATCGAATGTGAGAAGGGTATTTAAATATAGAGCTGGGGACACGTCATTTGGAATACCCCTGGCACGAGAGTGTCAGCAACAGAAGCAAAATAAAAGGAGGTATAGTGTTGCTTTTAACGTGAGAGGAGAGTGCATTCGGTTGAGTGCAGGATCAATATTTTAGTTGGTAACCATAAATAATTCTAAGTAAGCTGGTAGGGTATAGGGTTGGCTATGCACATAATGGAGAGATTGTTTTATTGGAAATATTACGGTCGAGGGCTTTCGGTGCCATGGACTTTTGAATAAACTCCAAATTGTTTATTGACTACAATTTTGAAAGAAGGTCTGTAGAAAGGAAACTCTTTTAATGGAAGGATTTATGGGAAATAGCAGCGTCCGCCTGATGCAGTGGTTCTTAAAAATGCACCTACCCTCTGACAGGGTAAAATATTTTCTGGCATTTTCGGAGCCAACGATATGAACATTAATTGGAGCACAACTGAGCTGAGCAACAGCAAGTGTTTTCTCTGATATTTTCCATCCATTTTTACGGACCAGAGTTAGGAAATGCTGTAGGGAACACTCTCAGGTGGTCCGACTTGACAGCCTCTGACAAAAAGCCCTTATAAACCACAGTACATTTTGTCTTTTACATACCATACCTCATATTCATGTGAATATTTTTAAAAGCAGAAGAACAGAAGGAACCGCATACAGAGTACCTACTCTTACTGTTGTTGAAAGTTCTACGACAAGATGTTGTTGTTCTGACTCCACAGAAAATTTATAGTGCATCGGCCCAGTCGGTAGTACAATTTTGAGCTTCTTATTAAAATAGTTCCAAAGTCTCGAGTTCAAAATTCTTCACCAAATCATCAAAAAACCAAGTTAATAACTCGATCCCCTTGCCATGCCCAAACAGCTGCACTGTTTCTGATTTTTCTTCAAGCTCCTTCCTATTTTAGAATTTGGTCCAAAAATATGGCGAAGCAAAATAAAGCTTAGATAGAAACTGCCAGGTTAGTTGAGGTTAGGGTATCACAACCCGTTGGAGGAAATCTTAGGCTTTTATAGCTTAGGCTGACGATAGAATATGTGGATACCCTTGTCAGGTATTGCCGCAGTCTCACAAACTGCCAAGACCTTCGTACTTACTTACTTAGGTGGTGCTACAGTCCGGGTGGACCTGGGCCTTAACCCTCAACCAATATGTCTCTCTAGTTAGCGCGACCTTTGGCTAAGTGCCTCCAGTTGCGCACTCCAAGTTGGTTGAGGTCCCCTTCCACTGGCACGCACCACCTAAGGCGAGGTCTTTCTCTACTGCGTTGTTATTCCGGGTTAGAATCGAAGGCTTTGGAGGGTATCGATGTTAGAATGTCCACGAAGACGCCTGATCCTACTTCGGACTGCTAGTTAGATATAAGTCCATTTTTTTGTTCTTCCCTGCTGGGATAGGCACCCGAGAATGATCTTTAAAGACCCGTTTAACATACATTCCAGACTGTTGATTCATTGACTCTCGTGGTTCTTATGCCTTCTGATGCTTGCACAAAAATGTCTAGCAGAAGCAGGTTGATAAAAGTCTCAAGCTCGGCGGTTGGAGTTGTCCCCATTGCGCTGGCGGCTCCGACACAAGCTAGTCTTTGTACTTATTTAATAACCTTTAGGGAAGTGGCTTTGTTGACTGAGGTAGCTATATCAGACTTGATAAATACAAGTCTTACTATAGCCCGTGTGCCAAAACTGTTAGTCGTGAAATTCTGGCGAATTAACAGGGTCGTTCATTAAGTCCGATGCACCTTTAACACGGGTAAGATAGGGCTTTCTTATTACCATCGGCCGGAGGTTTAAAGTTACTTTTAAGAAACAAGTCCAAGTCTAAGTCTTATATCGCACGATTTTGGCGGCCAATTGACGTAAGCTCTTTGTAAGATTACTCGACCTGGAAACTTCCCCTTCAAAGCAGCTGTACTTCGTTCGATGTGTGCCAAGTTCTGCAACAAATTTTGATAATAAACATCTACGACTTCGATTGGTTTTTTAAGTAGTTACTGAAATGACAGTAAAATATTTTTAAAAAGCCGCAGTCGGCTGTCACATTTTCACAAAGACTCTCTACCAGCGAAAGTCATTGATACTCCAGATTTTTAAGAGCAGAAAAAACACAGACTCCTGAAGGTATGCAATATATTTTTCAATACACGTGTCCATATTTTATTTTAAAACTATATCTAACCCTCGGCTGCATTTGTCAGTCTGCCACTTCTCAAGCAAAGAAATGCAAAGCCTCTCAGATCTAGAGTTCGAAGACATTCGTGAAGGACTCGCTGCTTATAGACATCAGCTTAGATCTCCGCTCCTGCACAGTGGACAACAATAAAATACGTTCCAACAACCATCAGGTTTGTTTTTCATTTATGTTCACTCTTTAAAAGGATACAGCAACTTTTATACATAACATTCGAGAGGCCTAATATTTGATAGATTTTTTGAGTACTTTGCGCCAAACTTTAATTGTTGCTCTGTCAATCCAAGTACAGACCAAACCATTTTGCACTTCTTGCGAAAGGTTTAAATATTAATTCTCGAGACATCCTGCACATTTTTTCTCAAAATTCCATTCCACACATAAATTCCTACCCTACAAGCAAACTGCGACGGAGGCATGCTGCAGATTCAAAGTACATCACGCGCCCGTATAAAGCACCTTTGTAAAACTGTAGACAACCTTAAAGTCGCACAAAGCCCCTTAAATGCATTCCCCTTATCCTTTTCTTTCATTATAAACATATTGAACCCAATAGCTCATCTCTAAAGTGGTTGGGGTGACCAACAATGCATGCACGTGCAATTTATGCTGCCAAGAACATCACGTAATACTAACTGCACCACCCCGCCTGCCGGCCTCAATGAAATCCCTCTCATGCGAAATTTCCATTTCCTTCAAGGATTATTTAAACTTGCAGTGAAAATCTCAAGTCCTATACCAAAAGGACGGAAGCGAACTTTAAATGAAGGAACTTTCAAGTATCCTGTGCGCCCTAGAAGCCGCCTTTTAGTGGAAAACTTTCGAGAATTATCCAATTCAAACGGCAAACACCTTCATCTGCAGGCAGGCGAGTTAACCTTCTTTATTTTGTAGGTCGGTGTGGCCGTGTATTGACTTTCGCAGTTAAGGAATTTTGTCGAAATACCAGTGTACTTGCAGAGGTCATACGATTCTCTGACGAAAGTCAAATTCAGAGTTTGCCATTCACATTCACACATCTAAATGTAAGTATCCTCGCGTGAGGAGGGAACAACATGAGGAATTGATGCTGAAAGTTATTAGGAAACAATAACCTTCCACTCAGCTTTTATTAAGGACATTTGAAGGATTTTCCGAAAGGATAAACTCATTCAGTTAACTTTCACCTCGTTGTTCATGTACGCGTGACGGTATTACTAACACGACATGATGGATGCTGAACCTGCGTCTGATGATGCCTGCAATGGGAGGCAGCATAGTTTTGTTTTTGTTTGCGAGAAAAACGCGTCTGCTAGACTTGGTATTGCTGGTCACGATTCTCAATTTCCCTCAGTGTAGTTTTATATACCTACGAGTATGTGCTATTTGAGTGATGTGTTGAGTCCTTGAAGCCGAGAGCGTGGGGTGGAGTCAAATTTCGGCAGTGTAATGTATGCGGCGTTGGTATTGGTTGCGAAATTTTACGGGTGTTGTTCTCCGAGCTGATGTTGCAGGGTATGAATTTATTACAAGGACTTGGAAGGAGTACGGTCATACTTTAAAAAGGGAAGTCTATATTACAGCTGGAAAGTCCACAAAAGTGTCATATTTGCTGTGATGGTGTCAGCTCTAGTTCTTGTATTTTGACAACACAAGTTGTCAGATAGGTTGATGCCAACTTTTAGGACTCCATCAAAAGGTAACCGAAAGGTACAACTGGGACTCGAAACACAAGTCATTTACAACCTTCGGTACTGCCACAACCAGTTTGTGGTCCCAATAGATTTTGAAAAAATTGGAACTAAGTCTTAACCTCAGGTACCTGGTAGCGAAAGTTAATAAATATTTGGCGCAACAGTTCCGTAGGAACCCTAGGCCTAGCTTCTCACAACCATTCGTTTAGAGTAAGTTTTTAAATTTTATCCCGAGCCCAAAGTCCAAACGGCTAATTGAGAAGCTCTTTCATGCCAGTAATACTCTCGGATGTTTGTCAGACGTTTGGAGTGGTTGTCTTTGGCGACTTTTGTTGTCCTATCGACTATTTCCCAAGGCACCTATGATATGACTTACATTTTCCCCAATCGAGTTCTTAATTCGTTATTTTGAAACACACAATTTAAAATAAGTTTTCCAAGAACTCCATGAAGCAGCGGGACTAAGTTTTTGTTTGCCTCTGTCTGTTTTTTTTTTGCTCGATCACCTAAAGCTCGAGAGCCCTCGCTCCTTGCTTTTTGTCGGTTCATATGAACATCCCCCGGCAAGGTTTTATTACGGGACGACTATTTGTGAAGAAAATTAAAAAAATGTGACGGCTTGCGGAGTAAATGTTACTATTCATACCTAACAGCTCATCGAATCTTAAACACAGTTTGTAGTAAATTCATTCCCAATTCAATTTAGCTATAAATCATGCGTCTCCTAAATGCAAGAGCTGAGCTCCACTAAATCGAAAAGACTCATTTTTCCAACGGTTCGAAACGCATTCAAAAACGATTGTTTTTGACGGTGGCTCTGCTGTGATGCGGCGCACATCGTGACTACATACGCAGAAACGCAGTGAGTTGTTGTCTGTTGTAAGCGTTTTTCTTTTTTAGTTCAAAGCCGAGCAATGAACTCGAACAGAGCTCGAGCTTCACGAACGCTCTCTAACCCGAGCGTGCTCCGATCAATTTTCAACTCTTTTGTTTATCCTGTTTTTTTTTTCTTCTGTCAAATGTGGCTGTAAGTAAGTATGTCTGCCAAGTCAAGTAAATTTTTCTGAGACCATAAAGTGGCTCTGAGCGTAAAAAGAAACACAAATTCCGACCTCTGATGTGTCTGAGCGAACTTTGTGTACAACAGTTCAGGTTCTGCTCTGAACTAAAAAGGAAAAACGCCAATTTTGACGCATGTGACTCACTATCATCCTCTTACAAGACAAGTTTTGAATCGCCTTCGAAACGACCATGGAGCTTCACAAGTCCATTTCTTTCTTTTTATAACTATTCCCGTTTTATGCGACCCAGTTCATTGCCACATTTAATGTGCTCTTCCATTTGCATATTAAAGCGGAATAACCTCCAACACCGCATCCATTAGTCATCAGCCTCAAATCCTCATTAACCCCCTTTTTTTATCTAGTAAGATCCTCTTAAAATTTGCACTTGTGCACGCCACGTAATCAGAAATTCCGCCCATATCGTGTTCCATCAAATTCACTTTTATGCATTTCATCTATCACGGCCCCGCGTGACATCATTTACTGTCTGCTGCGTCACTTTTAACACCCCCCTCCCATCGCCCTATAATAGGCTTTGTTACTATACACTTCCAAGCGGTGGTTGGAGGGGGGCACTTTTTAATGGCACCATCTCGGTGTTACCCTTCAATGCCACACTGTTACATCCTTGAATGGTGGGTCAACAGTAATAAATCACAACGGCAGACAGAGAAGCGCTCCCCTATCTCACCCGCCGACACACTGATGGATAAGATAATTTCATGCTTTCATGATTTTAAAGCGTATCCGCCCACTCGTTTTCGTCGTCTTGACAAAATCACCGACTCCATGTCCTTGTCAGCATATATTTTTGGCTGTGACGGATATAATCGTACAATCAAAAAATGTGTCAATAATATCGGAGAGGAAGTCAGCGCGCGCCCGTCAAAGGGGGTGGGGGTGGCAATTTGTCGGTGCGTCAACTTTTTTGAAGTTTAATTGACAATCGGTATAATTGGCCGTAATGCCTTGGACGTGGGCCATAGGCTTGATGTTGGCACCTAATGAGGTTGTCTTGTCAACGTTTTTAGTTCGATGGATATCCGTTTGGATCAGCAGAGAGGAATCCTTGGAGCTCCGGAGAAAACGGATGTTTGTTAACTTGGGCGAAGTAATGAGACACAGCAAACGGTGGAGCGTGTTGTCAGTTAATTTGTTCAGTGGTCCTTGACTTTGAGTCACATAAGGTGACAAGTTGGGTTGACTAGAAGTCTGTCGCGTTAAGATGGGGTTGTACTGGAATGGGTGGACTATGTGATGTGATGTTCAAGGGTAGTTCAACTAGCTGAGTCACTGAAATAATCACCTATTTGTTTACTATTTTTTTTCTCAGCATCAGCGTTGAGAAAAAGGAAAACAACGCCACACACGATTACCACAAGTCCGTGGCCAGGGCAGACTTCTTAAAGACTGTAAAGTCTGCAAGAAGGCGAAGTAAGCTTACAATATTTGAAAACAAAATTGTATCACCCTGGACGACTGACAATTACATTTGTCCGGAATTCGCATACCTTACGAATTGCGATGAAAAAACACTGTACTCTGCTGCACGTTAAGCTCCATCTTGTCACTGATTGGGTGGGTAGTTTTATTGTGATGAGAAAATAAATCCACATACGGAGGGATAAACTTAACTATTTCATTAAATTTACGTATAAATTTTATTAGTTGCTTTGGTATAGGCATAAATAGCAGTGGCTATGATGGTTCTAGGCTCAGTGGCTTAGTGGTTAGAGTGTTGGGCTACTAAGGGAGGGGTCCCAGGTTCCATTCCCTGAAGAAACCATATTACTTCTTAAAGTTTGTCTCTCTCCATCTCACGAACGTTAGACAAACATTCGAGAGTACAACCAGTGTGACTGTTACAGAATTCTGAAAAATCGCAAGAAAAAGGGGCCAATTAGGAATAAAAGTGCCACTTCTGAAGCAGAACAGCTTGTTTAGAATGTTTGAACGATATTTTACAAGTATTTGTTCGCTTTAATAGTGTTTTAAAAGGCAACTGCACCTACATTTCAAAGGTTTTTGTTTGGATATAACAGCATTTGAAAGTTTTTGAAGCGCCTTCCCCAACTAAAAATTGGGCCAAAAGAGCAAAAAAAATGTGACAGGCTCTCGAAAAAAGAGCCAAATTGGAACAACGGACACGCTGAGTACAACTGTCTCGAACGAGCTTCTCAATGAGCCGTTTAGACTTAGGGCTCGGGATAAAATTGTAGACCCCTTCCACTCGTCCCAAAAAATAAAAACTCACACAAGGCCTGAGGTCTTTACGGACATTTTGCGCCAACCACGTAATTTAATTCAATTTTTAATCATGATTTCTAAATCATGATCTCATTAGATCATCCTAAGAAATGAAATGTAGACTCTTTTCGAAAAAGGACTTTTGGCATCGGCGATCCTTGCAAAGTGTTAAAAACAACTTTAAAGTAGTTCAACAAAGGCTCTATATTTATACCCCGCACAGTGACGGCCGGCTCAAAATTCAAGCGAGGAATTGCTCTTGCCAACTGCGGTTTTTTTTTTTTAATTAATAAAAAATCTAAAAACGCTTTGAACAAGAAAATCCCTCACTATTTAATCATCTTTGTTCTGCTGTGTACCTACTGCAGAATCATGAATCTTGTCGAGAAGCTCTTGGGTTATGGGAGGCTATGAGATGGAATTTTGTTGGTGATATTCCATCATTTGTATCGATGAATTGTCTAGCAGAATTAACAAACTTTACGAGCTATATACAGCTATCGTTGACCTTGTAAAAAACAGCGGCTGAGTTGGCTACTTCAAGTGGAGCTTGTGGGCAATCATGCATTAGCTCGACGAGTCTTTAGCTACGAGTGCTCGTGTCATTTTTTGTTGCAAATTTTGACATAAGGCGTTTTCCTTTTTTAGTCCAGAGCACAACCTAAACTGTTATACAAAAAGTTCGTGTTTCTGTTTCAGCTCAGATACATCCGAGCTCAGAATTTGTGTTTCTTTTTTCGTTCAGAGCGCGATCAGAGCGCGCTCGATGAGATCAGGGCACTCATTCCATAACTTTTCAGGCGATTATCGTCGAGACGGTAGACCTTCAAAACTAGCAACTAAGTGCTAAAATTACAAGTTTGAGAGCTTAATCCAGTTCATTTTACACAATTATAATGAAAAAGCTGACGTTTATTAAAAATGTTCGAGCATAATATGACTTATTTTGGTGATCAAAGTTTCAAAAACGATATCGTTTAGACGATCGTTGATATACGGAATCCGCCCCAGAATAAATTAACTGAGCAGGCTGAGTGAATAGCTGGATCGGCATTCTGTAAGGCGAAACGTTTTCGTGTGAACGAAGAAATTTGCTTGTGTAAAATAGGGCAAATCATTCATGCGCACGAAAACGTTTGATCGTTTCGCCTTACAAAATCTGGCCCCTGATTTCACACTTCCAGTCACATTTGACAGAAAAAAAAAACAGGATAAGCAAAAAAATTGAAATGGTGGACGAACCTTGTTGTTTTTGAACTGAAAATTAACCAATTTAATAAATAACAATTAACCTATATGAATTTTCGCTCGCTCATAATGCTCGAGGTCAGTTCAGTGCTCAGCTCTGAACTAAGAAAGAAAAACGCCTATACTGATGTCACAAAAAGTCGGCCATTCGGTGGTCACTCGTGTGTCTTTCGTGAGAGTGCGCTGCGACAGCCCATCTGACCAGACGCTTGACACACGAAGCTACAAATTTAGGACAAATGTTGATGTCATATTGACGTCGGCATGCCAAAATTTGACATGAAATGTGGTTAACCTAGGACAATCGGACAAGTGTAACCTAGTAAAATGCAACGCCTATACTTTATTATGTTTCATTTCTATTGTGTACATTTGTAAGTCCTCAGCTCTGTGCTTCCTTTTTCATTTATGGCAAACAGTTTATGCGGGAATTCACGCACGGAAATTCACCTTTCATCCGGTCCTTATTTCTGAAAAAATCTCTTTTCTAAAATAGAGCAAAAATCGGTACGACAGAGAACGCAAGGCCTATTAATGAAATAAGATCAGAGGGTCTCACAAATAATCATTTGTAACCCTCACACTGAATAATTTGTAAGTCACAATGGGTAATTTTGGGTGGAACATTTCGCCATTGTGAGGTCGTAAAATTTAACCTGAAGACTAAATACAATTATAAGCATCGCACTTAGTCTTTTATAAAGAAAACAGAGTCCACAGATTTAGCTACATTTTCTACAATAAAAATTCTGAAAGGACTCTTGCCATAAAATGTTAAATTTGTTAATAACTTCCTGTGCCGTTGTAAATTTTATAAAATTCAAATACTCACCTTACAGCAGGAACTTCCAGAATATCCCATTCGACTGATGTGTAAAATTCTGATAAATCAACACCAACTTCAACTATATTTGTACCATTAAGTTCATCGATATGCCTCAGGTCCACCTATGTGTATGTGTAAGTCGCACAAAGAAGAGAAATAGAAAAAAGGAATCAAAATTAAAGAAATCACACAGCACGTAATAAAAACCCAAGCACTTTGAAAGGATATCTGCTCGCAAATACGGATGGCCGCCAGTGCTGCCACAAGGGAAAAAATTTGCGTAGCAAATTTGCGTAGCAAAACTTAATTTGTGTAGCAAAACTCAAAAGTCCAAAATATAAATTAAAACAATAACAAACTCTGACATCAAGAACATGTAGAGATGTGCGTGCATGTAGATTTGCAACACTCATTAATTTTCCATTACAATTTTGCAATGTAATTCCACACCGATTCCAGATTCCCAAATTCAAACACTAACACATCCAAAGAAATGGGTACTTGTTGGGTATGGTAGAACAAGAATATAAGTTGGTGTGGGGAAGTGAGTAAAGTTTGAGTTATTTTCGTTTGTTTTTTCCAGAATAATTACAAGATTTTTGTTCTCATTTCGTGCTTAAAAAAAAAGTAGCAAAATAGGCGTTTTTAGGGAGAGTGCGTAGCAGCGTAGCAAACGGGCAATTGCGTAGCAGTTTTGCTACGATCGTAGCAAAGTGGCAGCGCTGATGGCCGCAGCAAAACCCTTCTCTGCTGAAAATCAATCGGCCGTCTCCGAAAGCAGAGTCCGACAAAACGAATGCAAAGACGGCTGGTTGCACGAAAACGAAAAAACTACAACGAAAAACCCTAACACTAATCCCCCGACACGGCAATCCGAAATTGAGAACACAAAAAGGATAATAGAATCAAAAAAAAAAAAAAAACAAGTCAATTCGCCTTCGACATCTAACAGACGATGGACTAACTGATTGCGGCTCGTTCACCCTGATTTCAATTCCTCAAAAGGAGCTCTTTTTCTCTCGTTGCCTTTCACTGCATGCATCCCTTTCACTCATTGTCCACCTCGTTTACGAAAGTCAAATCAACAAGAAAAATCTTGGCAAACGAGAAGAAAACTTGTGCAGGCAAAAAAAAAAAAAAATAAAAAAACTGCATTTAAATAGGAACAAGCCGAACAAAAAGGGTATTGGTCCTGTATTGGAATTTCAAAGGCAAATTGCTGATGGGATGTTCTGTATCAGTATCCCATGGTGGACGGGACGATGTCTATACACCTTGACGGATGTGCACATCTGTCGATGGAAGTACCGACGCCGAAGTCCCCTTCTCCCCGATGGGGTGAGCTCTGTTTAAATTTAATTCCGACCCACACCGATCCATGAACAAAATCGGAAGATTGCTGAACAGGAAAGAACTACTTTTTTTTTTAAGGGGGAATGAGCCTTTTTTACGACATTTTTCAATGCTTAAAGCAGTTTTCGTGTCCATCCGATTAAAAGCGCTGCCAAAAAGCATTCAACCCTTCTGGCTTGGAAGTGCATGTTCGGAGGGAGGAGCTGTAGTTGTTCCCATCCCGAAGCAATGGGACGTCGAATACATTTCCGTTTATTTATTACTTGGCATCGCTACCGAGGTGAATGTGCAAAATTCTTTCGCCAGTCAACTTGGTCTGTCATACACCAGCCAGCAGGAGTTTTGTGTAATTTGAAACGTGTCTTCCTGGCAATTTGCGATAAATTAGTGTATACACGAAATCCGGAGCAGATTCGACGGACAAAAGTGTTGGAACTCATTGGTGTATATCGCACAAGTCTGCATGGCGAAATTGTTAACTGGGACACGTACAAATTGCTGCACTATTTTAAGTGGGGTGGTGATTTTTGTTTTTCGCTTTATTTTATTTTTGTTAAATAATTGAAGAGTGCCTCATGAGATGGATTAGCGCGAATCGTGAAACCAAATTGCTCGCACAGTTGCCACTTTAATTCCATGGAAATGCAAGTTAAACGGAGAATTCAGTTTCCGGAGAATCCCTTCATGACAGGGGATTAGCTTCTGGGGGGAAGTGTTTCATAGTTGCAAATTCTTCCTCAATTTTCGCTGAAATATTTCTGGCAATGTCAGTTGCAGAGGTATTTTTGACTTGACTTTTGCCATTGACGACCATTTGTTGTGCAAAAGTCTTTCCGCCACAACAAGTGGGTCTTTCAATAGAGATTTCAAAGCTGTTGGTTAACACTTATTTTTAACTTCCAGGTGTCGAGGGTGTCCAGTTAGTACTGCTTGCAGTTTCTTCTCACCATGTTTTCGAAATTACAGAAAAGTATTACACAAGTTCGGGCCAAGCTGTGGATGTTTCACCAGAGAGTTCGATGTTGAAAAATTTGGAGCGATCGAGAAAGCTAGAGTAGACAGCTGCGTTGATCAAGCGTCAAAATAAAGCAAAGATCAAGCTGATGTGTCAAAGAGTTGTTATTCTATTCAGCACTAGGAATTTCATGTCATAAACATATTCTTGTCTATCCCTATCCAAATGAAAGCTTGTTTATAAAGGGTTTTCCAATAAGAGGTGTTATTTTGGTATTCAAAGAAAAATTCCATTTTTTTAAATAAATGATCGGATGATTATTTCATAATAAAGAGGAGGGTATGCCGTTAATAATAAAAAACAACATCAGCCAAATGGCTACCACGAGCACGCGTACAGGACCATATCCTTTTCATGAAATTTTCCATAACCAAATCGCAAAGTGGCTGCCCTCCTCGATAGCGTCACGAATTTTATCTTTGAGGTCTTGAATCGACGCTGGGCTGTTGGCTGGTGATTTAATATCTTGCGACTTCTTCCTTTGAGGCCACGTGAAAGATAATGTCTACGCCAATCGTTTTTGGCGGTCGACAGGCAACAGCTGATGCACGGTTTGGACTTTGTACGGGAACATGCGCAAGTCTTTGACCAAAATTCGCCTTAGGGACGACCGGCTGATGGCTAATTGCGAGGCACGGCGTCTGGTCGATGTTCCCGGCGACAGCTTGACATCCTCGTCAACAGCGGCAATATTCTCGGCACAACGGGCGCTCCGGGCCTGCCACTCTTGGCAACGTCTCGTGTGGTCCCGTACTCTTCAAGGTATAAACGGCGCAGTGTTGGCGCAGTCGGTGTCGGACGGCCGTGAAATCGGCGACGGAATTCGCGCTGCGCCAACACTACAGACGAATTGTTACGCAAAAAAATAGACACGATTATTCAGCGTTCCTGGGGAGTGTATCGCTCCATGGCTTGTTCACTTGTATTCTACATTTGTCTAGTCCAAAAATGTCGAAACAGATTTGATCTCTTTTGGCCCACCTTGTGTATAAGAGCCTCATAGTCCCAGTCAAATGGATCCGAGGCATTGAAAATGATTTACCGCAGAGATCGACGAAAAGGGGCCCGGAATGGTGGATTGGTTCGAATATCTCCCATTTCGAATATACCCCAACCGCCTTCAAGTTCTTGCGTTTCAATTTTTCCATTTCTAGATTTCTAAGGTTGTGCTTCTATTTTACGCTTCCTGCCAGTATGCACTTTTATTTCCATTCCATTTTACAAAATTTAATTATTTCTGGCTGGCTTCGATTTTCAGCAATTTGAAACCAAGTCCCCAAAGGATTTCAATCAACCCCAATTTGAGTCGGTTAATATCGGACTTTTGGTGTAATTTTGATCCCAAACTGGAATTTCCCTCGGGCTTGTACATATTTCCAACAAGAGTTCAATTCAAAACAGATACTCGTACGTAGATCCATGTAAACAAAGTTGATTTGTAATCAAATCTTTTCCACTGCACCAATGGAATTTCCTCTCTCCCTTTCGAAGTCAACATTTAATCGCATTCACTGAGTTCATCGGCTATGCCTTTATTGCTGTTAGCTGTCAATATTATCTTCCACCGTTGCCATATAAGTAGATGAATGAAAAATCAAATGCCAGGAACAAACAACAAAAGTTCAATTGTGTACCAAAGTTCAAAAGAAATTAAATTTTCCACTCGAAATATCCGGTCGATGTATAAGCGCGCCACTCCCCATCAGGACGCACTAATAATTCCTTTAATAACCGATCGGATTAGCTTGCCTTCGCCCTAAAAGGAATGAAAACTCACACATCACTCGAGAGCGGGTCCACCTCGCGAGGGATGATCAAAATTAGTCTCAGGCCTTTGAATAGGTTTTGCGAGCAAAATCACGCCCATCCATCCGACAACCGATAGATATAGTACTCCTTGAGGATGTCACTGCAAAGAGACACAACAAAAAAAACGGCAACCCATAAGGATGGCGGAATCGGTATAAATCGATTGAAGGGTCTTCAACGGCACATAAAACTGTCGAACACGCCTTCCCGTTCCCTTAGGTGGGCGACAGTTTTTGTCGTTTCCGTTCACGTGTTTTTGCTGGCGCCGCCGCTGCTCGAGGGTGCTTTGCGTTTTGTAAAAGACATTGCGTATCCAGCCACTCAGCTCGCACAGGAAATTTACGACATTTCCTGGGTGAACAACAATTCGGAGCAAGGATGGGGGTCCGCCCTATGCACAAGTATGTGTGAAGAGTGCTGTAGTAAACCGAGCAAATTCATAACAATGTCAAATATAGATCCACCAGTAGAGCAGAGTACTCGTATCCTTTGAGTTTTGCTCGATTATTCGTTATTAGTGTGGGGGGTGGGAGCAGCTATTTTACGCCTGGGAGTAAGTAAGTTACATCCTCACAAAGCATCTTTTCCTTTTTGCTGTTTTATGTTTTCATTTTCGAAGTAAACAGGGAAAATCAGTTGATTTGTGATCTCCCTGTGAGCTTTGACAAAGCAATTTGCTTCTGTGTGTCCCGCTTGATATTGTAAAAGTGATGTGGAAGACATGTTGTTGGGAGCGTTCCTTTATCCTGTTTTCTCGTGTTGTGCAGAGTTTTTTTTTTTTGTTCCTTCTGCGCTCGATGATGGAATTCAGTTCCGAGTTCTCTTTGTTGGAACGTGCCATCAAGCGTCGTGATGAAGTTTCTCAAGAGGAAGCCATAAGGATGTAAGAAATTGGATAACCTATCTGCATGGGATGGGGTGTAGTATTTTCGTGTGTGCTGCTCGTTTGTGGGGGGTGGAGCCTTAATAGTTTATCAACGTATGGAGACAGCTTTATGTTGGCTTAAATTATCGAACCTTTTGGAGTTTTCTTACTTCCTTATGTCCGAGTAGTTGACCTCAACGACGAAAAATAAAATGCGATTAGATATGACAAGGAAACCGCTTTCACTTTAGCTCCTATAAATGCTGTATAACATGACCTCCATCTTTCTATTCGATGTCGAATGAAATTCACACCCTGTAGATATTTGTGCAGCAGAAACCATTTGAGGCAGTCTCAGTGAGGGCATCCCACAAACGCAGTAGTACATACTGGTTGCATAAATAATATATTTGCGTCTCTTTACTCAATCAAATATACAAATCGACCTGGCAACTCACCTCCGCATGTAAATATACTTAGCGGTGGGCTTCTTACTGCAGACAGTAAGGAAATTGCTTCTGTCCAGGTCTGTGACAAGTGCACTTCCTATTCACAGAGCCAGGAGGTAATTTAAATAACCCACTTTGGCACACTCTATCGAAATAGTTTCGTCTGGGGCATAAGTAGGTCTGCTCCACTCCACTACACTCTCCCTCGTTATCCCTTTCCCAAATTGAGTATCGGAAAAAAGGCACACCAATCCCCTAACCAGAATCGACAAATTGTTTTCGATAAAAACGAAACCGTTTACCCTTTCGTCCATCCTTCTGACCGGCTTACTTCAAAAAAGAAATGTAATCCACCCCCCTAAGTGTGGGTACACCACTAACTTCGGTATAAGCCGTAAAACAGTTCCCCACTACACCCTCGACGTGGTTCAATATCATCGTCATCCACCCCAAGGATATTAAAGGATTCCTTCGTCGTTTTTCGTTCGTTTTCACTTTATTACCAGACTCCGATGTGTTTCTCTTATTTACCGCATTCCATTGAAATAATTTCCGCCCTGTCAGTTTCAGATTTCTTTCGAGGGGAAAAAGGATTCGAAAGAATCCCTTCGCAGGTTGGGAAACTCGTTTACTGTGCCCAAAGACGATGATTGAAGAAACGAGCCAAACAATCACGAAGGGTCTTGTTACGGTCCAAATGTATTGCTGTGCCGCTGGCTTAAGTGGGTCCTAAGAACTCACCTGAAATCCATCGTAGGTCCAGCTGCCGAACTTCATCACACACGTCTGCTCGTCGAAGGGGAAGTACTCGACATCGATCTCGCAGGAGCTCTTGTAGATCGCTGGCGGGCGCCACTCCACTCGTCCGGTGTAATTCAGAGTCGCCTTGGTCGCCAGTGTGACCTCGAAGTTACCATCGGCACTGCAAAGGAAATATAGAAACATAGAAAATCTCAACTCACTGCAAGCACTTGCTCGGCGGTCTTACTTGTTGTACAGAACAATATCCGGCCGCCATATGTGGTCCGAGGGCACATGCAGCATCTCGACGCCGCCATACTCCTTCGGTTCCCATTTCAATTTGTAGTCGTACCAGGACTGCTCCACCCACAGGTTGGTCGTCATTATTTGATTCTTCAGATTGACATCAATCAATTGGGACAGCTTCAGTTTGATGCGCACTGTCAGTGCGTCTGTCACATTGACAACGGGTCGCACCAATTTATTATAATTACTAAGGAGATCGTCGTAGAGGCGTTTAGCATCGGGATTCGCTGTGCTGCCTGAAAATAGAAAGACACACACACACACACACACACAAGCGTGCATGCACACAAATTAGGACATCTTGTTTGGTTCTTAGTTTGTGATAAGGGATAACGATGTACATTGTTTCGGATGTGGGGGCTGGGGGTCTTTGGCAAACAGTTCTCCGTGTGTCATGGGTTTTGCAGCTGATAGCTCTATTATATCCCTTGCAGGAGACACTGAGTTGACTCAGAAGGGATATACACATATCCTCTTTGAGACGGGACAAAAACTTTGCTGCACAGAAAACTCGCTTCAGCCCGTGTGGCAAGGGTTACTGCCGTTCCCATGTGCGCACTTCATCTGCTCTGGGACGACAATGCTTGGTATCAATATCAATAAAGGATGTTTGTGCTGTTTTGGGGGATTTTCTAACGACAGACTGTTTGTGTTAGATTTTTAGCTAAATTAGATCGTTTTCGCAAGGAGCATACAACATAAATTCATTCATACATTTAGTGCGAGAGGATTATCCCTGACAAAGAATAAACTTTTTGTGCTCAACATGTTTACAGGATGCGCTGTGTAAGTGGATATTGAGGGTAACGAGTTGTGGTGCCATTCAAATTGAAGGTATTTTCAAAGGATGCATCGTGCTTGGGGGAAACTTTTGCCTCCTCGGAGAATTGTGTTTAATCAATTGTATTTGCTTTGTTCGAAAGTTTTGCTTAATGTGTGAGGGATCAGAAGGAGTTACGAGTATTGGCATATCTGCAATGTTATGTGGTGTGTCTTTGATGGTATCTCAAGTCTGTGAAAGGATGAAGTTTAATTATTGCCCTGAAGTTTAAGGAAGAAACTGCTACAACAAAGATGGGGTGTGTATGAGAATGTGTGGCAAATCCTTTTCGAGTATCCAGGCAAAAGTTCAACTAATGGACACGTAGGTGGTTGTGTGGTTTTGAGTTGATGCCACTATCAGCAGGGAGTGTGGTGATTATCATTACCCCACATTGTGTGGGGTTATTGTGACGTGTTTAGAATTCGTTGTCAGATTGACAGGTATGATTACTGATTAAATATGATGATCCTTAAGCCTTGTCCATTGTGACTCTTGTTGCTTTAATTACTACGCCAATTTTGAGCGCAGAGCTGAGTGGCTGGAAAAAACTTTCCAGCAACAACTGACTGATCTGACTGAGTCCTGTAGAGGTTTGGGAAACCTTGTAAGAAATTCACAGTCTGTGTTGGGGAGTCTTCACCACAACTTCCGACTGTTTTGGCGCAGCCGAACGAAAATCCGCTTTCAGGCAGAAGAAACACGGTGAAAGCAAAGATTTCTATCCACCAGACCAAAAAAAAAGCAAGAATCGGGTGAAAGGTCACTCCAACTTTGAAGAAGGTAACCTACCTCGACTTGTCTAAAAAATAAGCTGATGGCAAAATCATAGCAGAGAACAAGCGAAGGGAAAATGAGATGTAAGGCCAAGAAATTCGATAAGGAGAGCCTACATGGGAACCAGTCCTCCAGTCTCGCAGAAGCAAGAGCTGGGTAAGCCAAGTGAAGAAGGTTGTTTCGAACGCAACATTTTTCAAGTGATTTTCGCTCCAGATTGCATTGATGGGATGTGGTATAGGGCTGCTAACAAAGAGTTCTACAAGCTGTGCAGCAGCATCGACTTGGTTTGACTCCTACAAACTCTGATATAATTAGTTTTCTCTGTTTTGTGAGGCGGCAGAGTATTGCTGTCCCCCGTGGAGGGACTTCTCATGTTAGTCGATACCATAAACCTAATCTGCTCCTTTTTTAAGTCGGAAAAAAGAAGTAGTTCGTAAAAATTCTTAAAGGTCCTAAGAATTCGAGTTATTTGCATCACACCTTTTTAAGGAACGCTCCAAATGGAGTACTTCCCGTAGACAACAGCCCACTGCTAACTTCCACAATGGAATCAGCATTTTGCTCGATAGTAGTGCAGTTTCGTATCCGTCTAGTGTTGTTAGCACTCTCTCCTCATTTATCCCACCCACGAAGCGTGGTGATTTTTCCCTTTTCACTGTACTCAAATTCCGTTTTAAAATCCCTCGATCCTTTTTTTCGTAAATTCAAGTAAGTATAGTTTTTAGAAGTAAAATTTGTATGTCTACATGAGTTGCTTTTTGTGGACAGACTGAATCTGTTGAAAATCATGGTGGAATATATTTGTTTTGATGGAATTTCACCAAAAATTTGTAGTTTGAATGTTTTTTTTGTTAGATTCCTGAAATTCTCACGATTTTGGTGCCTTTCCCTTTATCCCACGGAAGGCTTTTCGGACGACGAAATTCCCGCAAAAAGGGATAAATCCCACGACATAACAACACTTCCCACTTCATTCGGAAGAGGGTATGGAAAGTCGTCAGACAACGCGGGAAGATGCCGATGTTTTTCAAATACAGCAAACCCATGTTCAAAGTGAGGAAAAACTTAGGAAAAACGATTTCTTTTGCAAACGGTCTTAGCCCTAGAAGGCTAATGTTGCTGACTACCCCTAATAAGCTAAATATTCGTCGATTCGACGATCTGTACTAAAATATGTTTTTTAAGCTTTTATGGTTCTATTTTTTTTTCCTGAAACATTAAGATTGTATTCCCAAATGATTTTCCTCAGTAAAGCGTTTTCCAATAAGAGGTGCTATTGCGAATGACCCGCTATTTCGGTAGCTGTCACTTTTGAAGCTTTTATTCTTTGACATTTGACAAATAGAAACTACGCCATTACTAAAAATGGAACGATACGCATTTCACCAACGCATTGATATTATTAAAGTTCACTACAAAAATGGTGAAAATCTTGCAGTCACAGTTCGCAAAACTAAAGCAAGTGTTGAAGAATACCCAGGTTTGTCCATTCCTCGTCGTTCTTTGGAATTGGGCATTCCACAAACGTCATTACACCGTATTCTGCGTAAGGACTTGGGTCTTAGGGCTGATAAAGTTCAGTTAATACAAGAACTCAAGCCGGCCGATCATCAACAACGTCGTGTCTTTGATCTTTTACGGGAAAAGTTTCCGGACCGTGTTATCTCTCGAAGAGGTGATCACAATTGGCCACCGAGATCTTGTGATTTAACACCTTGCGACTTCTTCCACGTAAAAGATAAGGTCTACTCCAACAGCCCAGCGTCGATTCAAGACCTCAAATATAAAATTCGTGAGGATATCGAGGACATAGGGGAGGGCAGCCACTTTGCGATTTTGTTATGGAAAATTTCATGAAAAGGATATTGTCCTGTATGCGTGCTCGTGGTGGCCATTTGGCTAATGCTGTTTTTCATTATTAACGGCATACCTTCCTCTTTATTACGAAATAACCATCCAATCATTTGTCTCAAAAAATGAAATTTTTCTTTGAATACCAAAATAACACCTCTTATTGGACAGTCCTTTACTTATTTTTTATTATTACGCAGTCTTTAAGAAAAACATAGCATTTGAAAAGAGACAGCAAAATTAAGAATGCGACGTCGTCGAATCGACGAATATTAGCCTTCAAGGGGTGAATTTTGTCTGTCACGGGATGGTGCCTCCCATTCCCATGGCACCCAACGAGCACATCGAGTACCTTCGCTCAGATGGCAGTTACAGATACCACAACTCACAGTTCCGATTTGAAATCCACCGGCTAACTCTCCCGACCGGCAGTAAATTGTCAAACGAGACTCCCGTCCTTGCATCCCAGCAACATAAGCTCCTCAAAGGGACTTTAATTAACTAATTCCAAGTGCACACTAAATATCAACAGCTCCACTAACGCCTTTCCTCCAAGGATGCCCACAAAAGATTTATTTCCTCGGGCAGCATATAAATTCCTCATTTTCAAAGAAGCATGTGCTGCTTTGTGAGTAGGTATACGCGCGTGTTGGCTAAAAGTTTTATGTGTGAAATAATTTGACACCACTCGGCGAAGGTGTCGCCGCCGCCACCGCCACTACCACCGGCTATGCCACGGTCCTCTGAAAAGCGACGTGATGCAAATTTGCTCATCGTATTGTTAATTTATAGGCAGCGCGCTCATGCCGCACGTGTCCTGGCTGATGGTCTCTAAACCACCACCGGGTGTCTGTATCTCGGATTTGTAATCCGCTTAAAATTGAGTACACCGCAGAGACACAGGAAGGAATTATTATATCCTATTAAATAATAATCACATAAAGGAGAGCCAGCGCATTGTCGCCTGCTCACTGCGCGCAAGGTGGAGTTGCGGTGCCATGAAAAATTCAACAATTTTGGAGGCTTACCGATGTCGTCACCTTTTTTATTTTTTTTTTGTGGGGGAGTGAGACCGCACAGGACGTGCGGGGTAATGATCAATTTCGGTTTGGTTTTTTTTTCTGCTCTGGAGGACTCTTTTGTTCAATTTTAATGCAGAAGCGAGTGTGAAGTTATTACTTCATCTTTTTGCTTAGTAATAAAATGGAAATGTGCAAGTGTGTGGGACCCAAGGGTAAAGGTGAGAGTTGCCATTAACCATAGCTAAGTAAATAATTTATGGGCCTTCGCGTAAAACTCGGCAGGGAATGCAGCTCACCCGAGCGAACATAACTCCATGTTGGGATAATTAGTTTTACGATTGTCTTATCGTAAAATTTAGCCGAGGAGGAAGAGAGCCAGCCCTCAGGTGCTCGAGTCGCTCATTGTTTGGAAACTTTTAACGACCACTAAGAGCTGTGTTTGGTATACCTATTTCAGTCCAAATTAAATGTTTTTATTATTAAAACGCTTTCCTTACAGCATTTACGAAAAAAAAAAACGTTCCGCAGTCATTAAGTGCACACCACTTACTAGAACTACTGCTCTGGGTCTGAGGAGCTCCTTCTCCCACAGAGAGAGAAGGCAAATAAGTGATAAAATCAAATAGAAACCACTTACACCCTTGCAACCATATAATCGTCACTTTTCATTTAGAAGTGCAGCAGGGCGCTCAGGCACTCCCCATCGATTTTGCACTCGGCGAATACGCTTAGGTTTAAGTGGAACACAATTTGCTATCCCTTATTCGAGACATGTCTCCTCTGCACATTGATCTTGTAATTTCAATTGCGGAACGATTATTGCAACGCAATCAAAGCAAGGACATCCACACGAGCAAAGAACAGGCGGCGGGACCTCACACCGCACTCACTTAGCCATTCCATTCCATAGTCGCATCGTCTGCACAATGCGAAATGAGAAATTCTTGTTGTCATGTTGCGCAAGGACCTGCTGACTAGCTTCTTCCTCAATGGGGACACGGTCGTCGTGTATTTTGTCGTACAAGGTTCTCTTGCTATTTGTGGAGTCTGTGGGCTGCCCACTCATAAGCTGTTGCTGTTACTGTTACTACTGTGCTGTCTAATCCAACCCATGGAAGAGCCTTTGCGTGTCTCCTTTGTAACAAGCACATATGGGTAGACTTGTGGGGTGGTGGGGTGGTGGGAAAACGTCTCAGCAGATTGGCGTCCTTAAATTTATTTAGCTAGCAACACATGGGGACAAGGACGCCTTCGTTCCGTGCACGTACGTCTAGTTCTATGGGGCTCTTCAACTCTTTAGCAGTTTGATATACGGCCAAGTGACTGACAAATGGCCCGGCCCTTTGCTGCGAGGGTAGACTGCGTGTGCGATATTTGCACTCGTCCGTGAACCTCTAATTCGTATTTATTATTGACATCTATAGCCCTCCCCCCCCCCCCCCCCCCCTCCACCCTCATTCGTCTTGTATTTTTGGTTCAGCCTTTTGCACGTACACAAATGGCAGAATTGATATTCTGCTGTTGGGGGTCGTAACGGCTGCGAGGCAGAGCTTACAAAAGGCTGCAGATGATGTATCGTACATTTTCGATAAGTGGATGTTTTCTTTTGTGAATGCGATTTAATTGGGATTTTCTTTTGTGAAACGGGGAAGGAAGGACATTTAAAGAATAGTTTCGATACGCAGTGGAGTAGAGTTTGTCCTTTTCAAAGTAATCCGCTTTGCCATACAAATGGGCTTAGAACCTTTATATATTTTCCGGAATAAATAAATAATTCATTTTGAAGGAGAAAGGATAAGAGCTCCAGTGGAAAGGATTGGAATAAATTTGAGATCTAAATAAATGTAGCCCAAGAGTTCGAGCACAAGGGTCTGTGCCTTGGCGCAGCCTTTCAATTTATTGGACAAAGGTACACAAAACTGTAGGAACTTATCAGTCGTCTCTTCGGGTGATTATGGTCCTTAAAGGTCAGCTTTGGCAAGCATTTAAGTGTGCAAATAAAGGAGTTGAAGAGAAATGCCATCAAATTCTGAATTGAGTGCGTGACTTCGAAGTAGTTTTGGCAGCACAATTTGATTGACTCGCGGTTAAGAGTCGAGTCTAGTGAACGAGACAAGGCTTCGATATCCATTGCATGTACTTGACAACCGCAAGGATATCACTTTCCAAAACTACTGTCATTCGGCCTGTTTTTCCCTGGGTCATATTTTAAGAAGACCTACGGCTCACAGCAGATACTTTGCCACCTACCTGCAACTTGTAAGAGCTCCAAATCGAAATTGGTTAGAAAAACAAATTTAAAGCCGCTGTAAAATATCCTTGTCACAAATTCCTCACCTCGCGGACTACACAATGATATGGATGCTAAATCGTCCGCCTCAATGTCAGAAGCCAAGTACAAGGACATCCGTCAAAACGATTAGAAGTGACAGTCTGTTACGAACCTCGTATGCACCTGTAATCACATTCCTCGCGTCAAGAAAAAAATAATAACATGTCAACCGGAGCAGACTTTTTTCAGCGCACACAATGTCACAGGGCTGTGCATGTGCATCCGCACTTAACCTTGTGTCACTCCGAAGGACCGAAACTACACAACAGCGACACCAAAGACTAAGTGCAAGCAAAAGCGCAAGCCACTTACACAACCTTTTCCACATCGGATTCCAGTCGGTTCTTGCACAGCAAGATGAAGGATGCACATTCGCATCTGATGGTGATGTTGCCAAAAATAAAATAAAGGGACCCCCTCCGCCTATGAATGCAATACCATGTCGTAAAAAGGTAGATAGGCAGATCACGTCGGATAAGAATATAAAAAAAAACCCCAAGTGCAAGAGTAGCGGTTGAACTTTATTACATGTCGACTGAGAGTCAGTTCAGACAAACGCCATGACAAGTATCTTTTGAATACGAAATCGAAAAGAGAAGAAAATTCTAAAGTACCCCGAAGGAGGAAACAAACACACGGGATGCAGAGAAGTGGATTCTCGTTTCATTGTTCTCAGTTCATCATAATAAATAGCGCTTGTGGGTGAGTTGGCAAACGCTCACAGATTTTGCCTCTCATTCCTTTTATGTGGATTTTCATTTCAAGGAGGTGAAGCCAAATAATATCGCTTCCCACGAAAGCTAATAAACTTGTGAACGAGATTAGAAATGGAAATAAATTGAAATAATGCGCTGAAAAAATGTATCCTTTGGGGAGCTCCTGTTGTGGATATTTGTGTTCCCGCTGGCCTGAGATCTAAGTTGCATCGCTCGGAGGTATGAAATTGGAACGCGCTGGTTGAAGAGGTCGCTTTCAGTCAATTGATAGACTTTAGGTGGGCCCAAAAGAAATCAATGATCGCCCCCCTTTATATGTATTCCTCTATCGATTAAAAAAAGTAAACCAAAAAAATCCTCAAGCCTCGGAGTAAAACTCAAGCCTCGGCTTAAAATTCCACACATGCTAGTACCTAGCTTCAAAAAATCACAAACGTCGCTTGAAAACAACTAACGATTCGGAAGCTCAGTACAGTGAAAGACTGTATTACAAAACGTGTACAGTTGCTCTTTATAACCGAGTGTCCGAGTGAAAGAAAAATTCTTCGGCCGATTTTTGGTCCTGTGTGCGAGGAGGGCGAATGGAGGAGAAGATACAACCGCGAACTCTATGAGCTGTACCAAGATGTGGATGTAGTCCAAAAGGCCAAAATACGTCGACTACATTGGCTCGGCCACATCGAGCGAATGGACAATAATGCTCCAGCTAAGAGGATCTTCGAATCCCAGCCGCCAGGTTCGAGACGACAAGGAAGACCGAACGTCCGTTTCAAAGACCAAGCCATCGCGGATGACAGAGCGCTTGGTCTGGATCGCAGAGGATGGAAGGCTACAGTTTCTCAGGCAGAGACTCTTCAAGGGTCGGGAGCCCGTTAAGTAAGTAAGTAAGTCCGAGTGTGTAAAATGTGCTTAACCTGATGCTGAGTATTGCCGGAGCTGTTTCCGTATGACGGTAAGAGATCAGCGCTGTAGGATGAGCTGTTAAAAGGGTTTACCATCGATTGTCAAGTATAAAAAACAAATGAAACGGGCCTCAAGACACCATTCACAATTTACGAAGACCCTCTGAACACTAAGATTGAAGCGGTTGAGTAATTTTGGGACTTTTAGAAAATGCAAAGACAGTTTTGCTAAAAGTTTCGGCAAAGTAAGTAGGTACAAAGATGCACCATAGATGCAGGCGATGCTAAAAGTCTGGAAAATATTTTCGACAGTAAGATAAATCACGTATCGTCTTAAGTTTGCTGTATTAGATTCCTATCTCAGCGAAGCGAAGCAGAGAGCTAGTTAGACAAATGCTCAATAAGACAATTCTCTGCACATTGCTCTTAGCCTGCGGGTATGCAAGCATTTGCGATAAAGTGCTATTAACTAGTGATTCCGGTGTGTGTCTCGACTTTCGAATGTAATTGCCACTGTAAGAAGTTTACTAAGAGTGTCGTGCATCCTTATAGTCTTACAGAAAGCTGGCAGCATAAACTCAAGCCCCCTCCCCCTGGCTACGCGCCTGTCTTTAGAGTTTATCTCCCATAGCAGGGAAGATCCTGAGTTTACTAAGATTCAGTAAAAAGGCCTGCTGTTTTTAGATCGACAGCTCAGTCAAATAAAATGCACCTCAATTTTAAGCACGCCTGCCCTTCAAATTAAATTCAAATTCACAGTAAATTCTCTTGAACCGAACACCCCCTCCCCCTCATAAAAGGTGCTGAAAATCTCACCAAACACGCACACACATCGATGAATTTTATTCCACTTTTCCCATCGACTGCTCAGCGCCTGAAACATCGATGAAATGGAATTTATTGCATTTACCCAGAGTTCAGGCACATTCCTACCTCACAGGCTGCGGTCCATAAAATATTCAAAACACCCTTCAACACGGATAAACTTTTACGGTGTTTCCTGTGATTTCTCGCGAGATGCAGAGCCACAGCCGAACACTGTATGGCGCGCCTTCACGGCCCAGTTATGATCCAAAGCTTCTTATCTTCGAAATTCAGAACATAAAAGGTGAGAATTAAAGTTACTCTCCACGAAAACCCATTAAACCCCAACGAGCGAAGCGAGTTACCCATTACTCCATAGCCATAGCCAGAGCCACATCCTGGCCGAGACCACCAACCGCCTCAGACCAAAGTCCATTATAAACTTTAAATCGGGATTATACCGCAAAAGGGAAACTCAAACTTCAAATATGAGAGCACCACCAAAAAATATGCTAATACCCGTTACCTTGAAGAAGCAGCATACCACGGAAAAGAGACAGAAAGACGGAAAGGACGTCAACAAAACTCCCGAATATGCTAATGGAAAATGTTGTGGTCAGCGTTGAAGCACAACAGAACTTTGCCCTCAAATGGAAACGAAAAAGGATCATACTGCTCATTTGAATGTAGAAGCTCCATATTTTTCCTCAGTGGTATTAATTTGCATTTCTGTGTGCGTTAATGTCTTCTCCTTTGGGATCCCAATCATCCATGTATACGACCTCTGGACACTGCCAAAGTGAAAGTGTCAGAGGGCAGACGTGTCAGGGGGCAAATATCGACAGAGCCAACAAATTGACAGGGACTGTGTGATATTAAGTCTGTCACACAGGGTAGCCAACAGCCAACAGAAACAGTGACGCCATCGGCAAGGATGTGTGCGCTCTATACGGGAATAAATTTCTTTGTCATCATGTCAGCGCGACATACAGACCATCGCATCGAGCTGAAAGTTAAGAAGTTACTTAATACGAAGGCTGTGACACAGCAAGTTCGACAAAGTTCAAAGGCGACATGAAGTAGATATACGAGTATGATCTCTGGTGGTAATGGAGGAAGTTCGCTTATTTAATATCCTTCTGCTGTCGTTTGGCAGGAGCTGGACATGGGAAAACATATTTTTTGATTCCTTTTCCTTGTCTCTCTACATGGATTCGATGTTTGTAGCAGTGCTAGGGCTAGCAAGGTTGGGTTAGGAAATTTTGCAGAATAATGGGCTTGTCAATCATGACATGACAAAGTGTTGAGCAAAAATTTGAAAAAGTGGCAAAGGCAGGCAGGGAACACGTAGCATGGGTAATGGGATAGATTGGAAGTTATATTTCATGCAACACGGCTATATAGCGCGTAAAATGTGGCGAGCGAGCGACATGTTGCATGCGACATCAAGGGTACGACGTGAACCGTACTACATGAAATGTACGACATGCTGCGTTTAAAATGCAGCATACGATATGAAGTATACAACATGCAGTGTGCAGCATGTACTGTACCACATGCTGTATTTGACATTAGGCGTGCGAAATAAAGCGTACGGCATGTGGTATACTACAAAAAGCGGACGACATAAGGTGTGCGACACGCGGTGTGCCACAAGAAGCGTACGACGTACGACGGGCAATAAAAGGCGCGCAACATATATGAAACACAACGCACAACATGCAGCGTTCGACATATAGCGTGCGAAATAAAGCGTGTGACATGTGGTATACTACAAAATATAAAGAGTGAGACAAGAAGCGAATGATATCTTGCATCTGTGGCTGATATCCGGGGTACTTCATGTAGGCTATGAAATGCAGCTTTCAAAACAAAGCTTATGAAATGCAACGCGCAAAAAGTAGCGTGCGGCATGCAGGAAGATTCGAGCCGAAATATGCTTCCACTCTTATTGCGTGCATCTTTTCCGCAGCAACCACTGATCGATGCCCAAACCTTTCGCGCAAAAGCCACTGTCACAACAGCAACACCACACGAAATCGAAATCAACACCATTCCAAATTTGACCAAAACACCCGACACCGTAACGCAATGGCCCAATAAAAATTCATCACTCAAAATCACTTTGCACGACCGCATTAAATCCTATCTGAAAATCAGCCTTCCTCTCACACACCCAGTGTCATTAATTGAACCAGCAATCACATCATGGCCTGCCTCTGGGCACGGGGATGTGGGACGTATTTTGCTGGCAGTGCTTTTGCAATCATGTTACTAATAGCAATCAATTATTGCTCGGATGCATCTAATTTATACCAACTAATTACAGATAAACCGTAAATCGATTTCCAATGGCAGGCGACCTGACGTTTCACTGCGTGGCCCCAACAAAATACCCGGATATGGCCGTCCGCCTCCGATCGACGAATCGGCCTTCAAATGGGGGTTCGAAAGGTTCGTGCGGATGTGAGCAGCAATACGGTTGCCATCTCGTCATAACCATTGTTTGGGGTAATTAGTTTTGTTTATCGTTTTACAAACGACTGCCAGCGAAGGTGGCAATTATTTGCTGGCCGCCTGCCATGTGACTGTTCCTTTGGTTTTGCTTAGCTACGCAGCTAAAATCAATTGTCACTTCGAGGAAGAGAACGAAACTCGCTCAGCGGTATGTAATGAGCTCGCAACTGACTTATTTACGGCGACTCCCTCGGAGGACCAAGCGCTGCTACAAAGACCACATGAATTGAATTACGTTCCCGTTTCTATTCATAAGAAGGAGGCGAACATGTCATTAGGGCCTAGGTGGATCTGTATTCATCATCTCGACTCCAACTGTCTGCGTCGATTGACCGGAAAGATACATGCTGAAGGCACACACGCACACCCGCAGGGAGTCGCACCGGGCCTCCATAAATCAAAACTAATTTCAGAGAGCGAGCACGGTTCCACGTGTCCACCCACAGAAGAGGTCTTTGGCAGGCTTGTTCTACACACGGCACCACCTAATACCGAACGCAGGGCGGAGGGGCGGAAATTTGTTGGGAAACTTTTATCGAAATCGAAAAATAAAATATTTCATACATGGCCGGAGAAAAGGTTGCCCTGCTCAGCCGTCGGCAATGGACAGTGGATATCGGATATCGAAATGTGAATAAAGGATAAGGTGTATACTCGTACGGTATACGAAGGACGAACGGCATTAATATGGTTGTTTATTGGATGAACATGGAGCGAAACAAAAGGATATTCATCAGAGGAATTTCTTTGGGATTATTTTATCATATTATTAGATCTTTATGTAGGTTTGAAAGGTTATGGCCTTTGATTGGATTAAGTTTCACAGATGATGTAGTAACTATGCACCAGGAGGGGGGGCAACGAGCTCTAACTGATAATGGCAACGAAGTCTGTTATATCGTCGCCTGTGTCGTATTAATTTATTGCGATAGAATAAATTAGATGGAGGATAAAGTGGAAAGTTAGCTGGCAGTATCCCATCAATATTGGAAGTTGTTAATGAAGTTTCGGTATCTGTTGTGGGAATACGAGAGAGCTGAATTATTATGGGGTTTGGGTTTTTTTTTTGTTTGTTAATGCATAACGGTGCGTATGTGTAGACCTTGGGAAAATTTAGCAAGCCAAATGTTTTCAATTCCTCACGACAAAGTCAAAAATGTTGATGTCAGGGTCAATTATATATTTTTAATAATATTTGGGGTTAAAACTAAATTTTTTCATGTCCGCTTCAACCAATTTTTTTTAAAGATTTTCTATCTTTTTATAGTCTGAGTCAAAAGTCATACCCAGGTCAATATTCAATATTTCGGCAAAAAAAGCAATTTTTTCATGCCAGGGTTGAAATTTTTCCTGTTTTGGTAAAAATCAAAATTGTTTCCGTCTACGTAAAATTTTGGATTTTTTTCACACATATCCAGGCCTGAATTTCGAATTTTTAATATCATTGTTATTTTCATATTCTAATTCTAATTCTAATTTTTCTAATTTTTCTAATTTGATAAAATTTTTCATGCCCGCTTCAATCTGTAGATTTCTTGTCTGAGTCAATTTTTTTTTATTTTTATCATATCCGCGTCAATATTTTGATTTTTTTATATCCAGGTTAAAATATATTTTTTTGTACATATTTCGGTAAAAAAAATATTTTCCATGTCCGAGTCGAACTTTCTTCACGTACGTACGGGTTAAAAAAATCGAAATTTTAAACTTGTTTACGTCCACGTCAAAGTTTAGATTTTTACTCGTATCTATCCAGGGGCTGAATTTGGAATTTTTAAAATTAAAATTATTTTCATATTCGAGTCTAAATTGCGAATTTCGGGTGAAAGTCTTGTGGCTCCTCCATGACCCGCTTGAACTGTGTATTAACGGCGAGGACAAACTTCAAGCGTTGAATAGATAAAGTGGTCTGACTTGCTGTCAGCACTTTTAGTCTGTCATCGCACTGTCAGTTCATTTCTTTTACTTAGCATCGTTTGCTGGTAAGCTTGGTATAGGTACGACTATTTTTATTGTATATTTTACAGCTGACTTTTTTCATTGTCAGCCGAGGAGTATTATTGCGCGAGCTCAATCTAGCTTAAGCAACCTCAATTAAAGCAATTCAATTCGTTCCAAAAATATAATCTTACGCAAAACGAAAAATTGAAAAGAGCCTACGGAAAATATACCTACTGTAGCTCCCTATTTTCGTATGTTTAATTAATTCAGCTTAAGCTAATGGACGGTTATATCTGAATTATGTGTCGCGACGTGACCCTGATAGGTTAAGGGAACTATTTCAAGCAATCAACCACAAATAAGTGCACTGACTTAAGTCCAAACAATTCCATATTCTGCTTGACCTTAAAAATGCAGCGATACTGCTGTTTTGACGTCTGTAGAAAGTTCGTGGCCGTTGGTACCACAAGCTCACTACAACCAGGGTTGCCATTTCAAATCCGTTCTTCCAGTCAGATTTGACTGGAAAAAAGCAGTCAAAAAACTGCAATTCAGTCAAATAAAACAGTCAAAGAATTTTAAACACAAATCCAGCTAAAAATCCAGCTAAGATAAAAAAAATTGCACAGAGACAGAGACTCGCATCACACACATCACCTTTTCACCACCAACCGTATACCTGCAGAATTTTCATTTTCAAACTGGTGTTTGTGAGTCAGCCATCCCAATCCCAAAGTAAGCAAAACAAACAAATGTGTATGAATTGGCTCAGTGTGTTGGTCGGATATGGAAACGTGTTATGTTCAGAGCATAGTCAACTAACAGTAAAAACTGTTTTTCTACTATTATTTTTATTTGGTTACATTGAATTTGAAATTGTTCTGGTGGTTGAAAAAAATGCCATTTTGAAAAGAAGTTAAAAGCAGTCAAAAAAAAATTTAATCCAGCTAAAAAAACCAGCCGGCTGGATTTCAAAAAAACTCCCAGCTAAATTCATTTCAATCCAGTCAGATCTGACTGGAAAACAGTCAAAATGGCAACGCTGACTACAACATTGTAAATATAGTTTCAGTTCGCGACTCGTTCTGCTTCCGATATCAGAATCCTATTGCAGTATTTAGGCAGTGACAGCCGCTTTTCAACACCAGGAACGTTTTTCAAGACCCGTGACTCTACAACACTGCGAGTCCTTTTAGTAGCAAGAAAATTCCACATCTTCTCGTTTATTGCTGGGAACACGAACTGCGCCTAACCCAACAGAGGTTTAGAAATTTATTAAAAAAAATGTTCTTTTCCTTTCAGAACCCCAAATCACAACAAATCAATGTCTGGCGCACTTCACACACTCAGGAGACGACATCAAACAAAAACCGAAAGCCAAACCGTTTCTTTTCTTTCCAAATTGCGCTACTCTCGAAACAAAACAAAAGAACAAAACTTGAGAAGAAATCTCATAAAAAGTGCCTATTCATCTTTCGCTTTGGCTCGAACGTTTTCCTCTAATAAAAGAAATACACACACAAAGGAAACACAAAACAAATTGTTTTGATCCTTTTGCGTTAAATCAGAAGAAATGCTCGGGAAAACTTAAAAATAAAACCAACTCCACCACAAAGGCCCAACATCTTAAAGAACTTTAAGGAATATCAAATATTTTCAACGTAAGGACTTTTCGTCGGCAAAATTTTTGTTCCTTGTTTCCATTCGCGTGTGCATTTTAAAAGTTTTTTTTCTTTTAAATTCACTATTCCTATATAGATTGACTTTGGTAAGTTCCTGACACTTACGGTACGAAAAAAAGCCTCTCAGGAGCAAAATAAGGCACTATACTGGTAAAGTGCGGATGCTCATATTTATAATGCCGCAGGATCAAAGTCCCGACGACCGACGGTATGAAATACAGAAAATCAAGCAAAGTATCCCACACTCGTTACAATATCCCTTACGAGTATCCTTGTATCCTTATAGCTTGTCGTATATCCTTTTAACAAGCGGAAGGGCTGTGTTATTCGCTTTAACACAGTTACAGCTATAATCACCTACTTGCAGTGGTAGGCAAAAACGAATGGCCAACATGAACACTCTACCGGCAATGATTTTTGCTCGTTCGGCCCCCTTTTTTTATTTTTATTTCACTTCGTCCTTTGAAGAAAGCAGTTTAATGTATGACCGACTGGATGCATCCACTCGAGTTGGTTTGAGACTACTTGCCGGGGCAGGGCCCGAGGAGAACGACTAGCCATACACCGACAAAAGTCTATGAAATTATTTAAGGATAATGTGCCACTGGCTGAGGCACTGCGAGGCTGAGGGTTATGGTGGTGGTTATGTTTCTAGTTCAATTTAATAAGAGCACAAGTCGACAGGTCTATGGCTCATGCTATATCGCTTTGGACTGATTTTCCGGGGCACCCTTCGTTGTATTTTATCCTTTCGACTGGTTTATGATTTTTTTTTTATTTTTCACATAAATCTGAAGTCGTTCTGACATGTGTGTGTATGTGTGCTGGTCTCCCTTTGGGTCAGTCATGTGAAATGTTATTGACACTTGTGAGAGTGACGAATTGTGTTGATGTAGGCACTTTAGCGAAATGAGGTTAAATGAGTTCGTTCGACTTTGTGGGTCAAGTGTCTGTGTGTAGCCAGAAAAGCCGATTCGCACTCGAAGGTGGAGATTTTTTTATGTAACGCAATTGAAATTTTATTAGAGAAAGGAAATTGATTTTTGGATTTTGAGTAGGTATCCTCTTACTCTATAGGACGAGGTTTGTTCGAGTTTGACTTAAATGAACAGGAAGTGTTATTCGGACATCTTGTTGGAAGAGTCGGAAGAAGAATCATGGAACTCTCCACTAAACTCAATATTTGGAGCTCGCTATTGAGAACCGGGCAGGCTTATTAAAAGACGCTTTCAATTGACGCATGTGATATGGGCAAACCGCCACATTAAAAAAGCTAGTAGTGGGAGGCTTATTTATGCAGGCATTGCGAAGATCCAAGGAGGCTGCTAAAACCAAATTTGAAAGAAGACTTGGATATTTACAGATCGTTGTCAAGAGACTGTTGAAGGCTGATTCAGAATACGAAAAGTGCATGCTACAAAGGTTTTTAGCAATCGTAAATGACACAAACTAATCAGCGATTTTGAGACTTTTTGCCATATCGTGAAAGTGAAACAAATTTTCATGCAAGCTCAAAAATTTTAAAGCTGCCATTCTAACCGAAGTTGAGTGCGGATAAGTGTTCTTCGACTCTGTTCCAAAATTCGTCAAATTAACAGCCCTTATCCATCATGAAGGTGAAGTGATCGGCAGTCCTTGGGCTTTACGTTCAATTAACTCAAGTAGTCGAATAGAAATCGCACTTGAGTCCAACTGGATTAAACCTTTTCTTCCAGATAGCACCACAAGATTCAAGATTTGAAAGTCACACGCTGTGCCTGAAATGTATAGTATGTCTAGTGGACTTAGGCAATGTTTGACTATACTTATAGCACCGCCAAACCTTAAGGTACTCCACTGTTTTAAGAAGGTCTAATGCAAATGGAAGGTTTAAAATGACTGCAGTGATGTTAGGAATGTTACTGGAAGACCCTTTTCACAAAAAGAAACAATTTATGGACAAAAATACAAACTGACACAAAATAATATCACAGGCCTAAGGTTATATGGGTTTGTCGCTCTAATTTTTTTTTTAATATCGCTTAGACCATCCGTTCAGTAGCTTAGTGGTTAGTGTGTTGGACTACTAAGCGAGGGGTCCCAGGTTCGAATCCCGAGAAAACCCAAATTTCAACTCAAGGTTTTTTTTTCCACTGCGCCACCTCTCGCGAACGTCTGACAAACATCCGAGAGTATAACTGTCTTGAAGAAGCTTCTCAACTAGCCGTTTGGACTCGGCATAAAATTGTAGATCCCTTCCATCCGTCCCAAAAATGAAAAACTCACACAAAACGAATGGTTGCGAGAAGATAGGCCCAGGGTCCCTCGACCTGTAGCGCCAACAATTTTTGTTTTTTTTTTTAGACCATCCCAAAGGCTCTGGTGGATTTGTCGAACCATACTCTGACAGTAATATCTACTCGGAAAGACAAGCAACATTCACTTCAACTAAATTGTGTTTAGAAAGGTCGATCAATTTCAACCGATGAAACAAGTTGCCGCTTTGCTATAGTTTGCTGGCCAAGAAGGTGTAATTTGAAACGGAAAAGGCTAAGCTAAAGTTAGAGTCGAAACCGGACCGTTCTGTCATATAGAATGCCAGAACTGCTAAGACGACTTTCGGACTGAACTACGACAACAAACAAAAAAAGCTGAAATAACGCTAAATGCCTAAATGAAATATACCCTAATCGGACACCCTTGTGGCTTCTTTTCTTCTCCCTACGAGCCTCTTCTTTGATAGGTTTCATTCAAGCCATTGTGAAGCCCAAACCTTAAAGCACTTTTACTGTCTGTGCTCTGACAGTCCAAGCATTTCAGTGGTCTTTTTTCTATACAAAGAATAAGCTCAATCATTAGATCTACACGTCTTGCAGGAACAGCTTGTGGGCATTTGCGTCTTCCTGTGGAAACCCCAACATCTTGAGGTGGTACCTGATATTAGTATGCTCAATTAGTATCGCTTCATGCTGTGAACATCATCTCACTGTATGGAGCATTCTGACAAGGCTGTACCTTTCTTAGCCCTGTTACAATTTGCCACATTAGGTCATCGTTTTTAGCGCTCAAGTTGATCACCATTCCTGTACCAAATTTAGGAAAAAAATTCCTAAAATTCTTCCCCCCCAAAAATTTATTTTAGAATTTTAATCAATTTCGGATTTTGTGTGCTGTGCTTACTCTTTGTCAATGACCCCATTTAGGACACCTTCCACACAGTCGCAAAAATCGTGACAAATCACCTCGTCAGTTTAACAAATTTCCTGTCAACCCAATCCATAAGCCTCCTTTCAATGGATATCGATGATAAAGATCCTGACATGTGAAAGAGCACTCAACAAATTAGCCCCTCCTACTGGAGCGAGGGAGGATGGATTATTAAGACGAAGAAGAATAGGGCCCATCTCGTAACCAACGAACCCCGCATACATCTTCAAAAATAACCCGGCAAAAAATTGTGACTTAATCAACCACCGGAAACTGCGTAAAACTCCTCCCCCCCACACAGTTATAAAGTGTAAATGTTACATACAGCCAGGCACAGCACACGCATACTTACTTGATATGAATGATAGCACAAGAATCATATCTATCGCCACTTGAAACCACTTCATCTCATTTCCCTGTGAACTATTGAAAGTCCTCTGGCAAGCTACGAAGGATTGATATATCCCAATGGTGGTGAGACTATTGTTGCTGCTGCTGTTCCAACTGGGACCGAAACCAAGACCACCACCCAAGTAGTACGCCTCCACCGCGTTCACTTGATTTGAATCCAATTTGATTGATTTGCCTATTTTAATGCTGATGGAATATCTCTGTCCTCGATCTCGATTATATGAAGAGATTGACAGAGCGTGGGCGCGTGTGTGTGTGTAGCTTTCACGCCAAGAAGTTCCTTTTGTGTTGTCCTCGGTGTGTGCGGCGTGGGTGCGAGCGGCAGAGGAGAATATCCAGCGACCCCTGGACTCGTGTTTAATTTGTCATTACTATTCCAATCATTCGCATCATCATCTCCATCATCATTTTGGTTACCCTCAAGATGAGTAGAAGAATCCTTTTGGAAACGAATTGCTATCTGTCGCTAATGGCATCCAAGTCTAGAGTCCTTGAAGTGTTAGTCATGCGTCGAGGTCGTAGCCCATTGCCGCTCATTTGGTGGCCTTGGTTTGTGAAATATTTGATCCGGATATCAGTTGGACGCTGGCATGTCCTTTGATTTGTTTCAAAACAATTTCTGAAAGAAGCAAAAAAGAAAAATGTTATTGCGACGCATTGCAGGCAAAATGTTTTAAATTTTAGAATATTAAATGATGTCCTTCTCGCCGCACAGCAACTCTCGGAAGAAGCCCAAAACAAGGGGACTTTGAACTCAAAGCCGAGTCAAGGATATTTGTTTTGTTCCATATCCTACTCGTACCTACGGAATGTTTTGAGTTCAATTGTTGTGCATTTTATGTTTTTTTGCTTACTACTGCAGCTTTCTATAGTTGTTGGATATCCTGGCTGGTTTTGCGCTACAACAAAGGGAGTGGGATTTTATTTTCTGATATTAAATGCGAAGCAAGTTTTCCGTTTGGCCTCCTTGTGTGTGTACCGTTCTATGCAAAAATTAAGGCAAAACTAAAAATCCTGGAATACTTCCAACACAAAATTTAAGCAAATAGAAAAAAGAGAAACTTTGCGGTTCGACCCATTGCTTTTTGTACTGGTTGCGTAGAGCTAGTTTCACTTGTGAAGAGCACAAATTGGAGCCATGGCGAGATAGATGGGAGCATTTAAACGGTTCAGGGATGTAATTTGCGCTATAAAATGCGGCAAATCGAAAGTGCTGGCAAATGACTAATGGATGTCAAAGAGAGTTTCTAAGATTGTTATCTCTTGGTGAATGACATTTTTTTGATGGCACTGTGCAGCTAGTTTGACTTGCGATCGGGGAGACACTGAAAATAGGGGGCAATGTGGAGAGAATGAAAGTTTGGCATTGGCCCTACATATGCCTGCGGGACGAAAGTAAAATAAATTACTACATCACGACAGAAAAGTGGTGATGAACTATAAGAATCGCCGAGCACTAGGTTTTCGATTTCAAAAAAGGAACGCGCGCTTCAGGGTATAGTTCATAGGAATATACAGTGAAGCTTAGATGAACTTTTCAGTCACAAGAGAGAACTCAGAAAAAGAAACGACACATGGGTTGGGGTTAAAATTCTGGATGGGTCAAAATTCTTGTTATAAAATTCTGCTTTACAAAATAAGCGCGTGCTTTTAAACATTTTCCAAACCTTTTTTCATTGTTTGCAGAATTTTGTAAAGCAGAGATTGAGAAAAAAACTTTGTTTTGTTTTTTTGAAGTGATAACTTCTTTAGGCGCGTTGGGGCACTTTTGATATGGGATAAAACCATTGAACTCGCGACACCAATGTTGTGTAACCAATGTTGCCGACACCAGTGTTCGTGAAGACTCTTGAGGCGCGTTCGGCCATTGTATATAAACATTTGTTGGGAAAAACAATTCTCTTAAGTTGTCAGATCAGCGGCATCGTTGCCAGCCTTTTTTTAACGAAAAACTGCTAAACATGAAAAAGATGCCTTTTTCAATAAAAGAATGCCTAAAATATCTTTTTTTTTCTGTAAAGTGAAATAGAACCTAAATCAAAAATTTAAACACACTCATAGAAAAAATAAACAAAAACTAATTTTATTAACAACAAACAGTTTTAAAATTTGTTTTCAATTTCATTCATCAATCCAGCTTCCACTTCAAGTAAGTTGAATGAAATTGGAAAAAAATTTGAAAGCTGTTTGTTGCATAAAAAAAAATTGTTTTTGTTTATTTTTTCTATATTTTTGTTTAATTTTTGATTTACTGTTCCACTTTAAAAAAAAAAAGAAATTTAGGAATTCCTTTTGAAAAAGGCATCTTTTTTTCAAGTTGGCAACGATGACGCCATCTCAGACAACTTAAGAGATTTGTTTTGCCCAACTGCCAACTAATGTTTATATACAATGGCAAAACGCGCCTTAAGAGAATTTACCTACAAGTGTGTGTGTGATACCAGTGTTCGCGTTGCCATTTGCCAACCACTTTTGACGACTCAGTATGTATGTTAATGTGGGGAAGTGTGTTTGCCTTTGCCATGCTAAAGTAATTTCAGACAGAATTTTGTTTCTAAAATTTGCGGGTATATCGGGTGTGCGTTTCATAAGTTTCACTGGTATTAATTTTAAAGAATACCAATTAATTGCATGCTTTGTAAATTTACGTTTTAAGCAATAGATTGCAATTTTTGTGTTTAAAATAGTCCATCCATCCATCCATCCACTCTATTATTATTTCTGTTTCTGTAGTAGTATATTTACCTCTTGCTGTTCACACACTCAACCAATCTTACACATGCAATTTCAACTACGCAGTTGTGTACAAACTATGATTCAGAAAAAAAAAATCTTTTATTCATAATGCCCGTAGCGCGGTAGCCGTAGCCAGTGCTGCCACAAGGGAAAAAATTTGCGTAGCAAATTTGCGTAGCAAAACTTAATTTGTGTAGCAAAACTCAAAAGTCCAAAACATAAATTTTTTTTCGAAAATAAACAAAAAACACTTAATTCTTTATTCAAAGTAAATATTTTTTTAAGGACTAGTACAAGTATAGTTGGTAAACTATATATTTTACAAAACTATAATCAAACAAAAAAAAAAAAAAAAAACATTAAAAACTTCACTTAAAAGGCGCTTTGCATGTAAGCATTGCCTTAATTACAAGATTTTTGTTCTCATTTCGTGCTTAAAAAAAAAGTAGCAAAATAGGCGTTTTTAGGGAGAGTGCGTAGCAGCGTAGCAAACGGGCAATTGCGTAGCAGTTTTGCTACGATCGTAGCAAAGTGGCAGCGCTGTCCGTAGCACAAAAGCCGCCACGAAAGAGAGTCAACGGCCGAAGAGAGCATAAACTAAGTATGAAATAGACTGGCAGCTTTACTACGTCTCACCGATTCTCACCGCAATTTTTTTCAATATAAGCCCCTCCCTCCCGCTCGCAATTTACTATCTGTGAATACGTGTGAATTCAGCGTGTTCCTACATCGTTGTATCTTTACCTTTTTGAGGGAATTTAATATTTTCGAAAAACTTTTTGTTGACCATGAATATAAACGCACTAAATGCACATAAAAAGAAGATTTGCCTGTAGCAAAAATGTCTAGTACCAAAAAATAATCATTAAAGTGTTAGCAAACTGCGATTTTTATACTGAAGATTAATTAAGTGTGATTTTTGTCCGAACAATACAAATTTTACTTTTATTTATTTTAAATTTAGTGAAAAAGGAAAATGAACACACTTCGTGGGAAAAATAAAGAGAGACGTCTAAGAACACTGACTGATAGTTTGTGTGTTTGGTGATTTCTGTCTGCTGATCAGTGTTGCCAGATGAAAAATCAAAAAATCTTATTTTCCGAAATAAAAAATCTTTTTTTTTTAAGATATTTTCAAAATAGAAAAACAACGAAATATAAAATACAATTTTGAAGTACTTAAAACAAACTGTTATACATATCTTTTTCGACAAAATTGCAGTAATGTAATTTTTTTTTTTTTTTTAATTTTGGAAAATATTTGAATTAAAATGACTCAGAACTTCATTGCTTATATTAGAATCATAGCAACTTACTCCATTAAAGAGCAACAAATCCTTTGTAAAGATTAAACTTTCAACTGTTTCAGTACTCAAACGATTACGAATTTTGCTTTTATTTAAATATACAGCAGAAAAAATATTCTGCAGAGCGAAGGAATGTGGAAGCGACAATATATTGAAAATAAAATCTTTAAAAATTGGATATGCGAAGTTTCCATTGGCTGTTTCTACTACCTATAATTTTTTTCCAAAAACATATTACATCGGTTATTTTATCAAATTCGTTGGAATTTATGTTTCTTTAGATTTGATGGAAACGTTAGTAAAACAGAAATTGTACATGGGCTCTGTTCGACTCATATTACTCACAATTATGGAGTTTTCTCCAATAGAAAAGGTTGTTTCAATGTAAAAAAATTCGAAAATTCTTGATATCAAATATCTTGAAATTTGATGAATTTGAGGTAAAAAGTCTTGCACCTGTTTTGGAGCTCAAAAATCTTGAAAAAAAAGATATATCTTGTAATCTGGCATCACTGCTGCTGATGGATGCGTTCTGAGAGTTTAAATTCGTTGTTTTATTTCACAACGAATACATGTTCATATTCTACAAATTGCATAATAACGAATGTAATCAATATAAATAATAATAAAGGAAAAAATTCATTCGCTCAAATAAAATGTTTTTGTTCCTATAATAATTATTATTGAGTCTGTTTTCGTTTGTTGTTTTTGGCGAAAAATTACTTTTAAATTTAATAGTTAGTTTATGGAAGAGAGTTACAGTCATAGGAATCTAAGAAGGAATTTTCAAAAATTTCTGGGGAAATCGGATAGTAAGAAGCGCTGTTATGTTATTTTAAAACAGTTTTGTTGACAGTAGTTGTCCTAATATTGAAAATTTTAGACCCGATTGATACAAATATTTTTATGAGTTACTCGAAATACTAATTCTACGCAGATAAAGTCGCGGGTATTAGCTAGTATGCTTTATTTTTCATGTAGGTATACAATAGCGCATTAAACGAAAATGAAAATTGTAGGTAGTACCTATGGTTTTTGTAGTAGTAGTTTATAGTAATGAACTAGAAAACACTTCATTTAAAAGTATTTCCTGCACAACAAAATATTGCCTGACGATTCAAAAAATACACGTAGAGTTGTTCAAGTTTTCACTTCTGTCGGCACTCCCGGAGTGCACTGTTTATTTTTTTTTTTTAATTTTAACTCCTCTTTTCTTAATTTTTATAATGTAGCCTTTTATTTTTCTCCCGGATGTCGTGGGTGGACGATTTTATTTAATTTTTATTATAGAAATACGAAAGTAACCAAAAGAAGCCACACTGTTATTGATATTTTTTAAGAAGACTGAGGAAAAGTCCTTCTCACTCTCCACACAATCATCAATCGCAGCGAACCTCCTAAAAAATTACTTTAGAGTATTCAAAGATCCTACCGAGTCGCTTGACGAAAGAATTTTAATTAAGCAACATTTCGGCTGTCTTTTTATTCTGCCGCAATGAACTTTTACATTCGGTTTAAAAAAAACTTATTTTATTTATTTTGAAAGCAAAATTTCGACCGGATCCCCGACACATTCATTGTCACGCTCTCAATATGTTCACGCCTTCCTTTCTTAATATAGGTGTGCACTTGCGGAAATAAAATCGCTATTTCTATAGCAAATCTTTGAGAAGAGTTTGCCTGTACGTCCGCACTGACCTCAAGAAGAAATTAATGACGGGGGGTGCGACTTTCTTTGTTATGATCAGCGTTTCGCAACGAAGGTTCATGTATTTTAGAAATGTCTCAGCTGGAGCATTATAATCTGTAAGCATATGTTACGTCTCTAAATTTCATCGACATGTTGTTGTCAAAATTTTGAGCATAGCCGAGGTTAACAAAGTCCCTTAGTAGCTCAAAGTACATGTCGATTGTGTCGTTCTACCAATCAGGTGGTTGACCAACCCATTTTAGCCGCATTCGTTCCTATACTCGGGTTGTTTTCGAAGGCTTTTAGGCGTTCAAACAATATGCCAGATTGGATCTTGTATGCTAAATGATTTCGTGCATTTCCTCTACCCAGCCATCTCCAGCGGCACTAAAAACCTCTGTGGGTAAACCGTCAGCCTTTTTAGTCAGCAACTTAGTCAAGTGGACTGAAGTTTTGTCTATCGTCGTCCACAATGCAGTCTTGAATGGTATATTCCACCTGACATTATAGAGCGATATTCAGCTCGGAATGAGTTATACACTATACAGCTCAACTATTTATACTTCAACAAATCCTACTGAAAAAGACCGTCGAAGTCCCTGATAATACGGACCATTTTCCATCAATATGAAAACATTACACACGACTTCAATTCTTATAAAGCAAGAACATTTCCAAAATAGGACAAATTTGTTGACCCCCGGTAATGTCTCTCTGCTAGGACTCTTAAGAGAGCGAATTCTGATAATTTTTTGAAGAAGATGTGTCCGATGTATGGGCATGTGTCGATCTTGCTTAAGGCTCCTACATTAAATTTGCAGTCTTCAAACAAAAAAAACATCCACCAGTTCCAAGAAAATAATTTGTGCGACCAAAAGATCAAAATCGCAACAAACAAACAGGTGAGCGTGTGGAAATTTAAATAAATAAATAAATACGAATCCCGTAAGGACTCTAGGCCGAGCTTCCCACGACCATTCGTTTTGAGTGAGTTTTCCTTTTTTAACGAATGGAAGGGATCTACTACTACTCTCGGATTTTTGTCAGACGTTCGCGAGAGGTTACAGCAGTTGTAATGCAAAAATCACCGATCTGTATAATCCTTATTAAATTAAACAAATATGCAAAGTCCCTTGGACCGTATATCCACCAAGCAAAAGCCCTGCCAAGGTCTGTCAAAATTAGTCCATCCAATGTACCCCAACTAATCCAATTTGAGCTCCATTTATCTCCAGACAACACATACAAAAACAAGCCGAAATTCCATTTAGCTCTCACAATTTCTGCGGGCAATTGCGACTAAATGATTCAATAAGCCCACGTGTCCTTAGGCATACGCTCCCCTCGCTGTATACTGTCAAATCTCACAGCACACTCGTCCCTGTCATGTTATCTCTAACATATTCGAAATCTTGCTCCAAAATGAAAAGCAAACAAAAAGCGGTCCAGGATAAAATAAATTATTCGCCAGTTTAACCAACAAACAAACAAAATACCCACAGCCAGGAACAACGCAAAAGAGACACACCTATCAAGGGGCGGGGGAGAGAGAGATAGAGTGGCGAGTGGGGGAAAAAAAAGAAATACATTCAGAAATTCAAATGAGTTGTGTCCTCTGTAAACATGGCAGCGCAACACAAATTGGCGACAGCAATGAACCACCACGCGACCAAAGGACAAGGAAGATTTCAACAAACAGCCGCACAGAGGAATGGGTCCGAGGCACCGACACCGAGAGGCCCCCTTCCCCCGCGAGAGATGTCAACTTTTATAAATGTTACCATTATGATTATGGTCGGATAAATTTATTCCATTTCAGGCGCGCGGTGTAGATGTCCCGCCCGCCGACAATGGATGTAAAGGGATATTCCCTGGTAAGCCTTTTATGAGTGAGAAGATGACAGATTTTCCATCCACACAGAAAAAGGGAACGGACTTCAATGGCTTGTCGTCTAAGATGGAACGATGCAGATAGATTTTCCCATCTCTGTGTGTGTCGCATAAAAGGCAATTTTTATGTAGCCATTTCCATGGACACTCGTCCTTGAGGGATTGAATTATATGCCTGGGACCAGTATCAACAAAAGTCACCTACCTTCACCGATGATGCTATAGATGAGGTTGGACTTGTCATCCACCTTTGGGGAGGTTCTTGTTTTCGCTCTCCTTGTCTGTTCTTTTGGGTAATTTCCTTTCAAATTATAGCGAACGTATTTTTTTTCAGCCAGTGCAGGTGTAGATGTAGATCAGTGGACAGCATGTAATTCCCCGCCTGAAAATTAAGTCGTTCATAGTGATGGGATCATTGTTAACAAACGAGCTGAATTGGCATGCAAATTTGTTGGTTTTTTGTTTCGCCCGGAGTTATGGAGGCGTAAATTTTGTGACTCAAATTAGTAATTGGTACTGCGACTTCTCGAGTGTCTAATCGAAATCAATGTCCCTCCGGGCCAAGTTGATGATCCGCGTCAATTTCACTGATTGACGCTGATGATGATTTTGTTTATGATTGTATTGGCGAAGTCCCTAGGGTCGATGGGGAAAAACATAATTCGTCACCTTCTGGCGAGATACCCCAAAAAGGGCAGCCACTTCCCACCGTTGGTTGTCCTTGTGCGATTACACCCCTGGGAGGATGCTACAATCATAAATTAGTGGGCGGGGTGTAATTAAAATTGTTTGCTCTGGCCATGAAATCGTCATTAACATTCGCATAGTATCTTGTCTTTTATCGCTGTTTTCGCAGGACTTTCAGTCGCAGAAAGAGTGCCACAGGAAGACATAACGAAGGCGACTGGCAAATGGCAAAATGGTAATGACTATCGATGACGGCAAAGCACGAGCAAAGGCAAACTCATATTTGTGTGCGGTAGGCGGATAGCTAACATGGTTCTCTTCCTTTTTGTGCCGCGAATCTTGCATCCGTCTTTCGAAAGTTTTATCTGCCAACCAACCGTCGACGTTTGTTTGTGTCTTTCTTTGGCTGTTTATTTTTTTCTGTTTTCAAAGAGCTGTGTTTTTGTTTAGCATTTAGATGGATGTTTTACCGAGCAAAAGACGGCGATGTTGGATCGATAAGCGAACGCTTTTGGCACCCCGCAAGAATGACCGTGACAGTGGCAATGGAATCGGCAATAATCTTCACAATTTTATGGCTTTGATGGCCACCAGGACGACGATAATAATGATGATGATGGCGATAATGATAATGAAGGGGACTTCAAAAAGAAGGTGACCCCATGCGGAAGAGGAATGAAAAAACCATTGGGGGTGCGGGAAGCTTCAGATGATAATTGCTTTTGACTTGTTTTAAACACGAAACATGGGGAGATCCTTGTGTTTGCTTGGATTTTCTAAGGAACATTTTAATTAAAATGTTTACGATGGGATTTGATAAGACTGACAGCCATAAATTCTATTTAACGCGGAAGAGGTACACAAACACAAAGTTGAGTCGCTTTAGAGATTGATAGTCGATCTTTTATGGGTAATTATCTGTGAGCGTACGGTTGTGCACTTGGGGGCGTGTAATTTGTAATTTATTGGACTTCCCGTTCCGAGGGGTAAATGTTGGAAGATGCCTGTGCCTACTTTTGATGGGCGTTTTACCATAAAACAGAATCAGGCTTGAAATTCGGTTTCCTCGCAGCAATTTTACTCGTAAGTCGAAGATAGATCTAGATCTGAGATTCAGATTAAAATTTTTTCCTTTTCTTTCAGCAGCAGCTTGAATGAGTGTATTTTTGAAGTCTCAACTAAAGCAGACAGGCAAAGTGTTATCAATTTGTCAGAAGATTGCCCGAATTTCTGTATGTGTGTGGCGCGTCAGTATAGAGTGGTATCTCGTGTCATGGGAGGCTAAGTAGTAAGCCTAAGGTAAGCCTAAGGTAAGCCTTAGACCTTAGGCAGTTACCTACTTTCCTCTGTCACGGTAAATAAAATGAATTTCCCGACGACATTGACCTACCGAAATCTCAAAAAAGAAGAGTGTTTTTATGAATTTGGACGCAGTGGGTGATTATTTAACGCATCCTCAGAGATCTTACTGCCAATAAAACTTTAAGGGGTTCTAAAAATTCCAAAAATTGATTACTATATCTGATGAACTCTCTCAAATAAATCACTCTGCACTCGCAGATGCGTGCAAAAACTTTCCAATAGGTTACGATCAGTGTTGCCACTAAAATAAAATGAATCCGGTCAAATCTGACCGAATGACCGATTTTTATTTTTTTTAAATCCGTCAGAAAATAAGGTCAAAAGATAAAATAAAATTTTTTGACCAGAATTCCGGTCAAAAATGGTTTAAAATAATATATTTTAACAAAAAAAAAAAAAAAAAACAAGCAATTTATTGAAAAGCTTCGCATCACAATGTTTTGCAGAAAAAGGAACTTTCCACTCCACTTAGGCGTTTGAAACTCGTAAAACCAACACCGAAATTGCAAAATATGCTAAATCGTCTTCACTTCAGTCTTGTTGGAATGCACACACCCTGTCACAGTTGGTGGGAGTATTCAAATGAGACTGGTTTCTGTATGAAATTGTGAGTGTGTTCATTAAGTATGGCCAAGTATTATTTAAAGTATAGAAATCTATCCTTTATTTCTAGTCATAGAACAATATTATTTTTCTGGTCAAAAAAGGTTTTTCCGGTTAAAGAATTTTTTCGTTCCGGTTTGAAATCGGTTAGACCGGATTTCAAAATTTTCTCCGGTCAGGGTGAAGAGATTTCGGTCAGATATGACCGGAATCCGGTCAGAATGGCAACACTGGTTACGATATGAAAAGGAAGACTTTCTGACACTCGTACATTCGGCTGCAGATAGATAGCTGAATTTTAAATCCTAGCAGCGAAGTACGTCCGCCGATGGCAAAAGAATGATACATGATTTTAGAGGTATACTTCGGACACTTTAACCGAAGGGGATCTTGCTTTTTAGTGCATACTATGGCTCGATATTCAAGTCTCTACTACTTGGTGAACATAGCCCAAAACTGTTTTATTAGGAGGTTGTTCAGGTAGCCGCTTGATGATGGATCCAAGCATTACATTTAATATTTCACTTCCTAACTCATAAAACAGTCGAGAGTATAAAAAATTGGCAAGGGTTTGTCGTAGGCACTGTCTGCGGGCGCAGTGGCTCAGTGAATAGTGTGCTGCAATATTGAGCGAGGTGTCTCAGGTTCGATTTTCGAAAAACAAAAACATCTTAGAGCTATATTCACTGAGCCACATCTCACGAACGCCTGACAAACATGCGAGAGCATATCAATCCTAAAACGCAGCCTCTTGGACTCGGCTTGGACTAAGTCTTTAGCACTTCTTCCCGAAAATATAGACTTACACAAAACGAATGGTTCTGGTTGTAATAAGCTAGGCCTATGGTACGAGTATTTTCTTATATCTGTGGTTAATGCCGGATATAGCTAGCTCACCCCTAAATTGGAGCAGTTATAATCAGCCGAAACACTCTGAAATATGGAAATTTTCTATCACCGAATTAGGACTTTTGTACAGGTTCTTCTCGACAGTAGAAAAAGGCTTTAAGAAGTTCGATCTGTGAGCTAGTTGGAAGTCTTCGAAGATGTGAACAGTTCTTTCCCAGATATCGGTGGGCTGAGTATACTTCAAAACAGATTAGACTGTGGTCAGCCTAAATCTTCTGTTGTAAGTCGCAATTTACTTATGAAAAGAATCCATCCTTTGGACGGAGTAATAAAAACGTTTGTCGAAAGGAGGCGCTCCATTGTTCGAAAGCCTTTGACGTAAAAAGAGTCATATTGAAGACTTATGAAACTCAACCTCGTGATGTAACTCCAAAAAGCCTACAAATTTTCAGGTGGTTCGCTGACTTTTAAGAGAGCTTAACACAATTTAAGGCCCAGTGGCTTAGAGGTTAGTGTGTTGGAATATCAAGCGAGAGGGCCCAGGTTTGATTTCTAAAATAACACAAGTTCCAACTCAAGTCCATGAAAGACTCACGGAAACGAATGGTTGTGAGAAGCCTACGGAACTATTTTTTTTACTTATTTTAATAACAATTTCAGAGACGACTTTGACAAAAAATTTAACATCTTCGCTGATTCAAGGTACTCTCCGAACAACCAACCCAAATCGATTCGACATAGGATGCATATACATCTTCTCGTGTAAACAAAGACTTAAGCTTACCAATATCACATCCCAGAGAGCAGCAGACATCCCCAATCCAAATTGAATCTCAAAATCGAATGCATTCCCGATTTAATTGCATTTCACCAACATCGGCGGTGCAACCTAATCTGCACACACAATGCGATGGGAGAGCGCAATCCGCTTACAACCAAGCAATTTGAATACTGAAGCACATCCCTTCTTACACAGTCGAACAATTAACTCAATCTAAATCTCCATTTAAATGACAATCGTAAGCCACACAATTACTTGGCCGCACTGTCCCCCGCCATAAGCAATGGGGAAGGGTGCCAAAAACCGGGGTGCACCGAGCAGCATATCGGAGACCGATTTCGGGTGGAAATTTCCAAAAATTGCTTTTGCTCTTTGAATTTCTCTTAATTAAATTTATCTGCCATCTATTATGGTTTCATCCTTAAATCCTGTAGCGCCGAATAAACAATGAATAAATTGGCGCGCTCCAATTTCGGCTGCGCCGTGCCCCTGTTTCGCTGCTGTTTCGCAACGCGGTCGTCTTTCTGGGGCTGCAATTTATAATCCGACTATAGGCCGTCTCCTGTGTTCGGGTTCGGGTATATATCGTGTGCCATTCAAGCCGCCATTGATTTAATTTTACGCTTCGAGACCGCACGGCTGCTGGTTCTGTTCTTAGTGGCTGTACGCATAGCCACGTATTATTCAAGCGGAAATTTAATATCGGCTTTGGCTCTGTCGCAGGGGTGATTTTTTTTTTTTTTTTTTTGTAATTAGCCTTAAGGACGATGCATTCTTTCCTCGAATTGGATTTAATTTGAAGTTGTGCTTGAATATATAAAATCTGCTTGCTTAACTTTTGAATTAGGCCTTAGTCCTTCTTCCTCTCGTTCAGGGGCAGGTCCACATGAGTGTGCTACAATTCAATTAGCAGGGGATAATGTTAGCAAACGTACGTGCGTGTGTAAGTTATTCCGGTGCCGGTGCTAAAGACGGCAGATACGAGCTCAGGTGGCTTGTGGAACTATTGTTTAACTTATCGCTGGTATAAGCTTTGGCTGCATAAGGATGTGATTACGGATGTTAATTGCAGAATACATATTGTGTCAATGGCTTTTGTTCATTGTTTTGAAAGGCGCAGCTGGGGCGTGGGCTGGCTGAGCTGAAGCAATTGAGTTTGAAAGGATAATGCCGGTGGAATATTGAACAATTTGTTTACGGCAGGAGGGGGTATTATCAGCTCGGTGCTGCTAGCTGTAAATATGAACTGGTTGAGCAAAATAGGTGCGGAGCGATCATTGGCTAAGGTTGCGTAATGTTAAACACTTGAAAGTGGTGATGGTTCGGTGGCTGACTCTCCGGAGGTAATGTAAATGATACCACAAGGATGTGTGACGAACGTTGTCTGTGTGGTATGGTATTATTTAGCAACTCGGGGCAGTGTAATCAGAGTGGATGTGTACTTCATACTTGCCACAAGGATTTTATATTGTGTCTTGGTCTAAGATACTCTGCAAGGATTATTTACGATTAGGGACATGGGGCACAGTTAATGTCACTGTGGTTGGACTTATTTATAAAGGAAGTGATGACAGCCGTTGCAGATAAAGGTCGATGTAGAAACGAGCTAGGCATCAGTCTCTGCAATGACTGACTAAATAGAGACCCAATAAAACAGCAAATCAGGCCGACGTAGCACTGCGACTGTAAGGCCTGCTTGGTGCGATTTTGTTAATATCATCAGGTACGGAAAACGATAGCATAGGTTGGTTTTACATCTGCAACAATGATTTATGAAGAGGAAATATAATAAATTTTATTATATAAATGTATACTCAATTCATTAAAATCCACGCCGGAGGTAGGTCTAAAAATATAACCGATTCAGCCCTTAATGACAGTAAATGTTCTCTTAAAAAGAAAGGGAAAATAAACATTTGGAAGTCTACTCCTTTGGAATTTTCAGAATCACTATACTCAAAAGACAGGACTGGAACTCACCCAGTACCATCATTTCTTCATTAGAAAGACTTGCTATTAACCAGTCGTTGCGACTGACTGATCACTGTAGCGTCTTCCAAGCTGAGATCTATGCGGTTAAGAAAGCAGCACAGACTATCCTATCGATGGGACTACCAGCAATGGAAATAACCATCTGTGTTGACAGTCAAGCAGCACTCAAAGCAATCGGCTCCAACCTTGTTAATGCGAAATGTGTTACAGATTGCCTTTTGGCACTTAGGGCTATACGCCATCACTCAGTTCTACTCTGCTGGGTTCCTGGACACGCTGTGGTGGAAGGGAACGAAAAAGCGGATGAATTGGCCAGATACGGCTCTGATATGAACCCTCAACTTGCGGAAGGAGAGGTGCTACCGCCTTTCAACACAGCTAAGACTTTTATTGACAGCGTCACCACACAACTGGCTAAGGAACAATGGAGCAACACCATCGGTTGCGTCATAACCCGTAGTCTGTGGCCTGTGGTTGACACTAAAAGATCAAAGCCAAATCCGGATGCTCGCCGGGGTTCTAACCGGACACTGCACCATAGGAAACATGGCTAAAAGGCTGCGAGTTCTTGCAAATGACTTCTGCAGAAGCTGCAGAGACGAAGAGGAAATTGAGTCTGTGGAACATCTTCTATGCCACTGCCCAGCTTTACAAGAACGCCGCTCATCCTGTATGGGAGCAAGGTTCATCGAAAGTTTAGACGACTTGGCTGGGGTACCTCTATCAGACATAAGACTTTTCCTCAACAGATCGAAGAGGTTTTGTTAGCCACATGTCCTTAGATGTATGAACAGGGTATTCACAATGGGCCTGCACGGCTTCCGGGTGAAAATTTGCATCTGATGCAAAACTGCCCTTCCAACCTAACCTAACCTAACTCCTTTGGAACACTAAAGCACACGCTTATTGGCAACTTCCATACCACGACTTATACCACTCACTAATTTTGTAAATTTAAATTAAGGTATGACTTTGACGGCGCTGAAAAGATCTTGGAAGATTGACACAAACAGTTTAACTGGTGAGTTATTATCGCATTTACTGAGATCAATGTAAAAAAAAACCTTTTATTTGGGCAATGGACAGTCAGGAAGTAATTAAGGGAATTAAATTTAATCCAGCACTTGACACAGTTTATTCAAAATTAGGTGAGATCGACAGCCGTGGCCTTAAATTGAAATAAAAAGTCTGTATGCCGTTAGTTACGAAATTGTAAAAAATAGAACAACTGATCTCATGTAACTTGTTTCGAAAATCACTTTCACGGTTTATCTACATGAAAATAAAGGATCGAAAGACTTTCAGGAGATAGCAGTTATTTGCATGTCACCAAACATTTCTGACCAAAGTGCGGGATGGTACAATACAAACGGTTGGGTTGGTGCCAAAAGTCTGCTTTAAATTTCAATTAAATGTTCCTTATTTTTTTAAATCTAAATTACAACTTTATGTAGATATATTAACATAAATGGAACATATTAAAAATCTATATGTAGAGTACTGCGACTTTCACAAGAGGGCAAATAGGCGTACGACTGAATGATTTGCCCTGTGTTACACAAGCAAATTTCTTTGTGTAGACGAGCACGTTTGAACGTTCCGCCTTACAGAATGCCGACAATGATTTTAGTACCGCATTTGTTTCAATAGTTAAATCAGTTTTTTTTACAGACTCCGATGTCCAAAAAACTTTGTTTTGTTTGCTTCCAACAATTAAACCATAAGTTATACGCGTACCTACCTAATTTTCAGTGCTAAGCAGTAAAAACTTGTAAAAAACTCAAACAAATATTCGAAAAACTGTCAGGAGTAGACAGACATTTTTTTTTCACGACTTAATGAATTGGGCTTAGAAGACATTTGGTCCCAAGAGGGCAGACCAACAATTCACACTTCAAGAGCATCGATGGCTGTTTTGAGGAACCTTTGATTTGGACGCTTGCAGTGTTTTTGTCGTTTTGTTTTTTAAATGCCTGAGGGCCAACATCTAGTTAGAAATTATCAATTGACCCGCTGCTGTGCTGGTAAGAGTCATCAGTCATGAACTGTATTCATATTATACAAAAAAAGAATAAAAAAAAATCCGATTCACATTGCTGTATGTTTTTGAATTTAAAAAGAAGAAAGTTCCAGCTCCCTGTACTCATAAAAGTGGATAGACCACTTCCAGCTAAAAGGAGACAATTAAAGTATGCTACCATTAAATATGCTAGCACTTTATTTTAAGTCTGTATATTTCCTTGTTCCAGACAATAGTTTGGAAACGTCTTTACTTGTTATTTCTACTATTTGCATTTTTTAAAATTTTGTTTGACATCTGCGGGAAGAAATTCTCAGAGTTTCTTTAAGTCAAACGAGGAACTATACTCTTACTCGTTATTTTTCCAATTAACTGTTTATCTTTCTTTGTTACTTATAACGTGTACCCGTACAGACTTTTTTAAATCTAATCAGCATACATTTGACTTACATACGTTTTTAATTTAAATTAAATTTTATCCATGAAAATTGGAATTTCTTCAAGTTCAAATAATACTATACTATAATTATGACTTTTGAATGACAAAAATAAATAATAAATATAAATGTATCCTATCAGAGTTAAAATAAAGTTGCATCTTCAAATTTAACTCTACGGCCATTACTATTCGCCTGTCTCTCTGTCAGCTGTCAAATACGTAGGTACACATTCTATAGTCCCTGATGTGGAAATTAAAAAAAAAAATGAGGCGTTTGTCAGCCTATAATTTTGATACCCTCATTTTGTTTTCAGGTTTTGACTTTAAATCATCTGGGGCAATCTGCTGAATTTCGCATAATTTTCTCAAACAAAAATCCGCATGACAGCGGAAGCATTGTCTTGTCCAAATCCATTAGAATTGGAATTTTCGTGTCAGAATAAAATACACAATGCGATTGGAGACAATTTCTTTACTTTTATGTGTATAGAAGTGTAACTTTCAAGAGGTTCAGGTGGAGCTATAAACATTAAACACTCCGTGCGGTATTTTAGCCTACTTAAACCATCGATGTCGTGCATTTCTTGTGCCCACATCTGCCAGTTTTCCTCAAGACGTTTTGCTTTTTGTGTCTATAGAGTAAATGGCTGTTCAGATCTTTTCAGGTCGATGTGCCTCTTTATCGCCTTGGCGAGTTAGAAGTTTTAAAAAGAATGTCTGTTTTGTGTACTTTTTTCTGCGGCTGTACATATGACGAACTATGTCCTTGTTCGAATAAAATTAAACAATGAAACAGTACATAAGTGTTTTGGATTTTGTCGATATATTTGCAACGTTATGGTCTGGTAGGACTACACAAAATCTATATACGAGTGTATGCGAAAATGGAAAGAATGACAGAAAAGTCCACTCATAGTTTTAGACTAGTAAAAGTCTCGACAATTGTACGTTTCTGATGCACTTTTGAGTGCATGTTACCTTATGAAACATGAAAAGTAGCAGTTTTGTAAATTTTTTAGAAGCCGCCAATATTTTTTCAACGACATCAGATTCCAACTATCCAAGCAGTTGGGACAAAGAACAGCAACATTTGGAGTATTCCCGACAAACTTTGGGGATTGGGCTTTAGGGATTGTATTCGTTTCGGCAAGGATTGCCCAGAAATGAGATAAGTGTGAGCAATCCAATTCGCTATATTGTTACAGTTGCTAGACACGAACAAAGACAATTTCTGCTTTCAAGGAAACACTCAGTCAGCCAGTAATTAAGACCGCAGTTGAATCACTTCAAAGGATCTTCAAAGAGAAACTTGAAAATCTTCTTCTAAGCCTTATGTAATCCAATCCATCTGCTCACCCCCCTTCTGTTCTGTCCTAAGAATAACTCACATCTTCTAATAAATCAAAGTCGTGGCTTTTGTGTACAGCTCACAGAGGGCAATAGTTGTCATCATTATTGTCACCACCGTATTCTTCGTCATTAAAAAGCCATAAGCCAGCACGAGTTCCAAAGCCAGTCCTAATGTTCCTCATCATCATCATCATCGACTGCAACTGGGAATAGCAGGTAGTTGCCGGCTACAGCGTTCAGTTTGAAATATATGTTGTGTTCCTTTGCTCGTAATGGATCCCCTACCACCCATAGTTGTGGCAAACAAACGGATTGTTGCGAGTGCACGCTTCCTTGGTTGTTTGTTTGCTTGCAACTGTTAAAGTTGGGTGAATTTTGGTTTGTATTTACCCACAAGGATATGGCATACTATGCTCCATCCGTATGGTGCCCGCGTTGTAGTTGCTGCTGCAGTTAACGGCAATTCCCATTGTAATCGTTTAATTGTATTCTATGTGGGTCGTTATTGCAGTCATTTAACTAGCTGCCATGGCATTGTAGAACCAGCACGCCATCGGCGCCAAAAACTACGTATACTGGTAGCTACCGACTTTCATTATGAACGCCCACAGCGATTTTAACTACCACAGGGACACAGTTGGCATCCGCTCACGGAATATGGAGGTGTACAGTGTACACTATACAGTGTACATTGCACGGCGGAGAAGTAGCCATTGTACCAGAAGGCGCTAGTATTGTTGGCGTGCTTTGATTATGGTGGAAATCTTGCCAACACATCATTAGTGCAATATTTAGGCCTAAGGGCTGTTTCGTTTGTTGCCCAGATATAAACAGTAATTCGAGTTGTAAATCCGATTGCTTTTCCACCGACTTTGCGGGGGAGATGTGTTTTGGGAGCCTTTCTTAGGGGTGCCATCTGCAGAGTGATTTTAATTTATAGCTCCCTGGTGCTCTTATGGTACTGCCAATTGTTTTATGTGCATACATATTTACAAACTGAGATTTATTTCGAAGGCCTTTTCGTTCTTGTCCCTTTCTGTATTCGCTCTGAAGTTTTACTGCAACAAATCTTCAATTTTTTAAAGTAAATTCTGTCATTTATTTTACTTTCTTAAATTCATAAAGTCGAAAACAAGATATAATTGAGGTGCACTACTTTATTCTTAAGTGCTTTTTCCGTAAAATAGCGTTTCTTAAATTCAGAAGTATTTTCTTAATTTTTCTTAATTTAAGCAAAAGCTAATGCGAGTGCATTACCCCAATTAATAAGGGATTTGGTTGATCTTTTCGCTTTCCTTTACTAAAGGAAGGGAATATTGTTTGTTTAAGAAAATTTGGTTTTTAAATTTTCCCACATTAATGACAGCCGTATCTCAGTTTTCGAGAGTTTTTTTTAGATCGGATTAAAATTCCTCACTATTGCAGAAGGTTTCCTTGCGACTGCAGTGTCTTTCGATAATTTATTTCTAAAGCGATCCTCAAAAAAACTTACAAACAAATTTTACTAAAGTAAATAAATAAATAAATAGTTGCAGCAACTCTAGGCTGTGGGAACTTCTTTTGGACTAATGGAATGGATCTGCAAACTACAATTATGCTGGCTGACCTTAGAAGTTTATTTTCAACACATTTGTTCAATCGGATGATTCGATGACTTGGCCCACATTTCGACCGACACAGTCGAAATTTCTCGTTCAATATTGGCTCTGAGCTCCTCTAAAGTCGCCGGCTTGTTGGCATAGACCAATTTAATGTAGCCCCATAAAAAAAGTCTAAAGGCGTTAGATCACACGATTTCGGCCGAGTCCCGGGCCCGTGTCTCGAGATAACACGCTCACCGAGCTGGGACTTCAATAACTCGATTGTTGCACCCGCTGTGGGGCTTGTGGCACCGTCTTGTTGGAAGCACAAATCACTGATGTCTAATTCATGCTATTGCTCAGAGAAATAACGTTCCAACACGTCTCTGCAGCGAATACCAGTAACGCATATTTTGCTTACCGTGACGGTCTTTTTTATCAACGACAAAAAACGGCCCAATGACGCCACCGGCATGAAAACCGCACCAAACGGCGACTTTTTGCGGATGAAGTGCTGTTACAAAAAGCACATGAGGGCTCTCACCTATCCAGTAACGCATATTTTGCTTTTCGACGAAGCCGTTTAACCAAAAACGCGTAAAAGTTGTTCCGTCGTGTACTTCACCATGAAGAAAATTTTGATTTTACTGAATATTTTGCCATTGACAGTTCGGTAATCGGTTTAAGGGTGCATTCACACTGAAAGTATGAAGTTGTCAAGTCTCTAACGACCCTTTAGAAGAGTGTGCATGCTAGAACACCTCAGATATAACAAAGGAAATGTTTCTTTTAGGATTTTAAAGGCTTAGAGGTTTTATATCCCTCGTACTGTATTATTTAAAGTCCAGGCCGAACCATGGGTCCCCAAACCCTTTACCAACAGTTAAACAAATATATCCCTCAGCCAGCACTAATTAGTTATCCAAAATCCGCAAAGCTATCCCAACCCTCTTATGCGTGAACGATTAAACCTCCCAAAGTAGGTGCGGCAAGAACACATCAAATGCAAAGAAAATCCCCCACCCCGAAAAAAAATAAAAAATAAAATTATATATCTTAACAAACTGTTCAACCAACTTTTCCCCTGCTCAATATGTGCAGTAGAATATGTGTGCTCAAATTTATATGTATTTTGGCGACATCCTTGAATCTCTCGAATGCATAATGCATCATTATTTGTTCAAATTTTCATTGAATTTCAACTTCTTGCATTATTGAGACCCGTATGTGCCGTAGAAAGTGCTGAGAGGGCGGCATAGCACCCCATCTTTTCTTCCATTTTTTTGCCTGACTTCTCGATGTACGTCATCCACAAAGCAAGTGAAGCTTCGTTTCCTTTCGTTTTGGCAGTATTTCAATAACAACAACCACGCATTTTGTGGGTGCCTGTGGGTCGCTTATACCTTCCACCATGCTGAGCATAGTGCATGGCGTGCACAACTACGCCCATTTTTTCTTTAGCCACATTTTCATGAAAAAGTTCCTCAATATTCTTGGTCTCAATAAATATGTGTTCTCTAAACTTTGCTGCTTTCGCCAACAGCAGTGAAAGGCGAGCAACAAAAGAATTTTTTTTCCTTTCTAAATAATTCAAGGAGGAAGTGGAAAATGTTTTTCTCGTCTTTTCCGTGGAACGGTCTGTGGGGTGAAATGTGAAAAAGTAAGACAACAGCGGACGATGATTGTTGGGGAGTTTTTACGTAAACAAAAAAATATTTTCGGAGCCACATAGTACTAGTAGGCAGGCAAATATTGGGAAGGAAAAGGGATGACTGTCGGGATTTTTGTTTCAAATTTATTTGTCAGGTGCATGTAGGCGGAGAGAAATGCCAAATTCTTCACCAAACCAAGGGGCTTGCACAGAAAATTCAAAAAGAAGCAATCGTTTTACGAAAAAGTTGAATTTACCTTTCGGTCTAAGCCCAGTGGGTGGTCGGCTCTATACTGAGATTTGAGGCTGCGAGGTCCTCCCCATGCTCCATATTGCGCAGTTTGCTTAAGCTCAAAATTTCAAGAATGATTCTTTGACCGCCTGATGTGGAGAGTATGGGTGTAGGTAACTGAGACTTGAGCTGAACACCTCTTAACACTGAATAATCGAATAATCAGTTTTGTGTCCAACTCGAAAAATGCCTTCAAATATGATTCGGATGGTACGGAGGTAAGGTACCTTTACTTCTCTGGTAGTTCACATATGTCCCTCAAGTAAGGACAAGCATTGAAATGGCCGCATTTCAATCAATGTAGCACTTCCATCCATCATGTCCGTCCTGCTGACAAATAACGCTGCAGTTAGACGGCGCGTCGCCACTTTCATTTATATAAATAAAGGGTGTCCCATAATTCACGCAACATTTAAATTTTCCGCCATTTAATAGTAGGTACAGTGATACCAACAACAATGTGACAGCTGACAGTTAGGGGTTAGTAAAAATGGAGCGCTATACGAAAGAACAACGCTTTTTCATTATTGAGCAATATTTTAAAAATAATGAGGGTTTCTTTTCAGAACAAACTCATCTTCAGTGATGAAGCTCCTATTCAACTTGAGCTTCGTTAATCGTCGCATTTGGGGTTCAGAAAACCCACGAGTAATTGTTGAGAAACAAATGCATCCAAAACGCGTGATTGCTTGGTGCTGATTTTGGGCTGGAGGCATTTTCGGACCGTTCTTCTTGGAAAATGCGGCTGGTCAGGCAGTAGCAATTAATGGTGTTCGTTATCGTGACATAATTCCGCAGTTTGTAGTGACAAAATTACAAGATATGGATGTGACCAACATGTGGTTTCAACAAGACAGTTAGAGAAACAATTCAATTAGTTACTGAGTCATTTCCTAATCGTGCAGCTGACAGCTGACGGCCGTTTTTGTGATAAGAAGTACCCATCCAGATCTTGCGATTGAACGCCATTGGACTTTTTTCTTTAAGGGTTTTTCGAAGACAAAGTTAAAGGCGAATAAGCCCACGACAACCAACGACTTGGGAGGTGTATAAATAAAATTCAGCCACACCTATGCGAAACGGTCACAGAAAATTTCAATAAAAGAGTGGGTACGTACTTGCCAGCAAAGCAGTGGCGGCCATTTATCCAATGTGCTATTCTATACATAACCCCAATCTGTATTTCTATTTAAAAATCGGTATTTTCTATCAAAATTATGGGACACCCTTTATTTCCTGAAAACATCCCTCACGCGTAGTGCGAAAAAACGTGCAAATATTGCCACAGTGTATCGATGTTGCCCACATGCAACCGCACAGATTGTGCAGCAATTTTATCGGTTTCCCTTCATCATGGCAATGTGGTGGCACTTTATGTCGCCATAAAGCCTTTTGAAGGCCGCTCCTACGTGAATCCTTTAAATGCTTGCATTCGGCGCATTCGACAAAAGAATCCCCGTTTATGAGTTTAAATCAAACACTATGCTATTCATATCACTCGTATCCTCTTTCACGCATGGCCAAGCGTTGCCAGTTGCCACACAAAAATAAAAATCGCATCACAAGAAAAAACCAAAATTAGTGCAAAACGGATGCACTTTGTGTTCGTTAAAAATGCATATATATATCCAGAAAAGTATATTTATATTATACCCAGCTTGAGGCTGTTATTCTGGTGGGTTTTCCCTGTTCGATATTTGGAAGAGGCAAATACGTCGAGGCAAGCTCAAAGGAATAGTTTTTTGTTCTTTTTTTTTTGGGAAGAGTCACGTTTCAGCATAATTTTCCACTAAATAAATTATTTATATTGTCGTACCTTTGCACCTTATGTGGGAATGGCTGTGCTGACGCCGACTCTATAGTTGGCTATCTTTGGGTGTGCGAAATTTATTTGCATGCGCCAACAGTGAGAACGTGCTCTTGGAATAGTTTTTTGCTTCCATAAACAGGAGGTTAGTGTTTTCGTTGTTTTGTGGACATTCTTCGACGTCCGCAAGTTTGGTTGGCATATTTGTTCGGTAATTTAAATAAAAAGGATTTTTTTTCCGAAAGTTGCACTATTTGGAAGGAATCTCTTTGAAAGTGTATTTTCAGTGGACTGGTCGGTTTGCTGTTTAATATCGGACTGGGTTGCAAGACCTCACGTCTCGTTTATATAGTGAGATCAGTCTCGCACCAGCAATGAAAACTTTCAGGACAGTAGAGCTCGTTCCACTACCGCAACTACTCACAATTTAACATTCCTATATCCTTTATTCAGCAACCAGATGGCACCCCCTTCACCGCATGGCAATAAAATGAATGCTCATCCAAATGTCAACCGAAATATCCTAACCTATCGATATTGGCATGTTATTGGGCTCAGTCAGCACATATACTCGTAGCATCGAATGAGAACATGTGGTGATTAAAAATACTGTCGAACTGGAGCGTATCAAATTCTTGACACAGCCACAACCTACAGGGGACAACTAAATGAATTCCGCAAAAAAACACTCGAAATGTGTGGTCTTTGAGTATACGGTCGGACCATTAAGTGGTGGTAGTCAAATTCCCATCACAATCAGAGCGTTGAAAAGTCTCGATGGGAGACTAACGACCGCAAACGACGACGAATGATTTCTTAATTTTTGCTTACCCCATACGTCCTGCTGACGAGCCATCAGCATCATCATCATTATAGCTCTCATTATCACACATACAGACACGGAGAGATAGGATATTGCTGCATGTTTTTTGCGCCCCCCTGTAAAGTGTGTCGGAATCAAACCACTGGCTGTCAGGTATCAGAGAAATTCATCATCGCCATCATCATCATCGTCTCTGGATCGATTTACAGGGTTAAATGCGACCAAAAGGACTTGATTATATTACGTTAGACAAGCGGGGGGAGGTAGTAAATTTGCGACTTGCACTGGCACATGAAGGTGGTACTCCTACCATCTCCTACTGCCTGAGTATCCGTCGACATTATTTTTCTTCCTGTTTTACTGTGTACCATTGTCGGAAGTGGAGGGCGTTTTATGTGCTGTCTGCTGGAGACATGTACCTACCATCGACGGGCGACATCACCATCGTGATGAATATGTATCCAGTATCCCCATGTATAATTTCAATTACACACACACTTTCAGAAGCATGTGCATCTAATAGATGCGGATAAAATATCGAACATGAAGGCTGTACCACACATGTCCTCAGCTCTGTGTACGTATTTATTTATACATTAGTTATCTCTGCGAGGGATACGATGTCATGATGACGGTTGATGGAAATAATTTTTCCTTCACCGACAGAGATACACTAAGTACAGGAGGAAGCGATTGCGAAAGTTCTTAGGCATGTGCGTCGCGTTATGGTAATGATGTTTTAAAATTGTCTTTTGGAGAGGAGTAAACCTCTTCGAAGGATACACCGAGGGGCCTCATATCAGTGGAGGTTTCCTCTTAATTTGCGTCATACGGAAGCTCGTGTCAGCTGGCAATGAAATCACAAAACCGAGATAGCGCTACGGAATACTACGGAATGTTTTCCACATTTTATTGATAAAAAAAAAAATACGACCCTTCATGGGATTGGGGATGCCATTAGGAAAATTAATACCCCGGTCTCTGTGGGCCACTTGAAGGTGTCCGTCGAGATTAGTCACTGAACACTGAGTGCTTATATTTAGGGACTGTAAGGGGGGCATTTGTTTTCACTTCAAGTATCATTTTGCAACAGCATTCGTAACTGATTTTGCAGGAAGATATCCTATCTTGGTTATGAGGTTAAAAAAAATAAATAAATAGTTGACAACAGGCCCCTAGGGACCCTAGGCCTAGTTTCTGACAAACTCTCGTCTTGTGGGAGTTTTTCATTTTAAGGACGAATGGAAGGGACCTACAATTTTATGCCGAGTCCAATTGAGAAGCTCTTTCAATACAATTATTCTCTCGGATATTTGTCAGACGTTCGCGAGAGGCGACGCAGTGAAAAAACCTTAAGTTCGCATGTGGGGTTTTTTTCGGATTTGAACCTGGGACCCCTCGCTTAGTAGTCCAACACAATAACCACTAACCCACTGCGCCGACGGGGGGATATTTGGGTTATGTACGAGTATTTATAATAAGCTCTGTCGATGACATAAACTAGTTCCTGTAACAGCACAATCGGTGGTTTGGCGTCACATTCGGGACGAGAACTACCCCCTTCGCCAATACAACCCCCATCCATGTGAATAATTTCAAAACTAGAGATTAATTTCAAACGCAGCTGCACAAACCGTTAGCCCGTTGATTCAATTGATTCGCACAACCAAAAATTATAGTAATCCAATTGACCCGAATCCCGCAATTTATTCCGCGCCAAACAATTATTATTATCCACTTCGGACTGCACTGACCCGAAATAATTGAAAACACTTCATAATGCAATTGATTGCGATTTGATTGCAATTTTTGACCACATCCCATCTATCAACTTGTCAAATTGCATTTGACAAATTGTTGTTGTAGCAGTGCCTGTGCGATAACTGCTCGACACTCGACCGAAAACTAAACGCAAACTTGTGCTAAATGTAATTTTCCGCCCCCATGCTACCAGTTTTCCGCTAATGGGTTAATTACTTCCGGTAAATAATTAATTTGCAAAACTGACGTGAATATTTCATGCGGCGCTGTATGAGTAAGGGTCCTTATTTTTCAATATTATATGTGATAGCAGCGAAGAACAGACAATATGATGTCCTTGGCGGGTAAGAGCGATGATGAAACGAGAGGATGTTAGTAATGGGGTCGCGCACTTTAATCCATACCCCCGAGCGAGTTTATAGTAGAATGGTTATTCGTATTCCTCAGCATGGTTCAACTAAGTGAAGGATAGCAGGCAGGGCTTTCAGTTTTCAGATGATGGGAAAGGGAAATTCTCATTCATGGATCTTTTATGTGACATTTGGGAGTAAGGCAGCCACAAAGTGTCACTTAGAACGGCGATGTGTCAAGGTCTTTCCTGTGCTGTTGCTGTGGTGTGGCAAGCTTCAGTTAATTTGAAATTTGTAGTACAGTGTTACACGGCCGCATAGGCACACACTTGTTTTTTTTTTACTAGAATATTGTATGAGTGAGACGGTGTATTTTAAAAAATACGAGGGTTTTATTGACGGACCTTCATAAACATATACTGATAAAATCGACTTGTGGCTTGCTTGCGGGACAAGGGGGAACAATTGGAAAATGGAAAGGATAAGGATTGCAGTTTGAGTTGACTTGGGAAAGTTTTACTTTCAGGGGTTAGTCGACTGAAAGCTGTCACCATTGTGAAGGTGTGGACTGCAGGAAGGGCCTAAGGTATATATGAATGTTTGAAGAAATTTTAACTTAAGCTCAAAATACGAGCAGCTTGCTGTCCCTCCTCCCTCGCACGCACACTATATCCAAGTTAGCAACTGTTGCGTGACTGCTGGCTGTGATCTCAACTGATGGAAAACTGCTGGCAAATATTTTATAATCCATCAAGGCGTTCTTGATATTTGCATTTTTATACAGATAGATGCACTCAAAAGGTAAACACTGTAAAAACAACAGTGCCACCTGTCGGACTATATTTAAACTATTTGTAATTTGCTCTGCATTTGATCGAATAAGATCTGTTTTTAACTCAGTCTAGCTCGGCCTCTGGACCGAAAAGAATAATAACGACTTTTAGCTCGAAATACTCAGTAGAGTATATTCAAAAAACGGTCTAACGTACTTTTGTACGGATTTAAATTTATCAAGGTAACAGCGAGTCGCATGAAGTTTGCACCCTCTTTTTCAATTTTAGAGGACGAATTCTTTTAAAATAATTTCATAGTTAGCGGCTTGAGTACTCTCTGCCACATCATTCGAAGTTCGAAGCTTCTAGAGCTTGAGCTGGCTTTTGCTCAATTTGTATTAAATTTTTTGTGTATACAAAATTTCAGAAAATAAAGGTTGCACACCATTTTCCAACACATTTTCCAACACTTAGGGGACGAACTTTTAAAAATCCCTTTATATCGAATGCCTCGACCGTCGATGGGAAATTAGAAGTACGTACGTCACAGGGCTTAGGCTTAAGGTGGAAATTGCAGATTTTAGATTTTCTTAGTCTGCATATGTAAAAAAATAAGGTTAGGGAGACAGTGCGTCCAGATTGAGCTCAAGTGTTTGTTATATGCGAATGATCAATTTTGTAGAAGCCCCAGATTTCACGCTAAGCATTTTTGAGAGAAAGACTGCCCAAGAAAATGGAGAACGGGTTCCTCTAAACCAATCTTCAATTGATAGCTTTTTTTTAAATTTGAATACGCAACAAGTCTTGTTGCACAGCTGCTCGTGAGACAGAGTGTCAGTGGGCAGAGCTATTGAAGCGTCTGTTTAGAGAGATCAAACTCTAGGAGCGTTTCAGATCCAGCTTTGGCCAAATCTTGTCGCTAGGGACTGGTTGTACTACTTGTTCAACTAAGATTAATTTTCAGTCCAGTCCAGGTTTGTCATAGGTTTTCATATGAGGTTTGCAATACCTAGGATACATTTATCTAGTGAAATAGTTCAGCAAGCCTGTCAAATACCAGGAATGCCCCTATACACCGATGTATAGCAGAAAACAGCATTCCATTGTTTTTATAATGGTGGCGTTTTAAGGTTCATAAACCCATTGACCTAACAAAGTGAAGCTGGTTCATCTCTGAGTGGTTTTCGGCTTCGTTTGCATTACAAGTTTAATGGAGAAAAATATTCAGTAGCTTACTCTACGAGTCTTACAACAAGATCCACCCCGTGCGAATCTGTCACTTGAAATGTCTTGCATCTGTGGAAAGACTGAAAACGAAAGCCCTTTCCCGAAAAGTCTTCGATCTGAAGTCTGAAGGACAATAACGTGCGTCTCACCGAACTTAGAGCCCGTATTTTTTTAGACCCAGGTCCACCCCACACCATAGACCCACCTAATAAACTAAGTAAGAGGTGGGCGCATCCACCTCTGTATACAGTATAAACTGCGCTCCACCATAAAAAAAAAAGACATCGACAAATAAAATCCAATGTCCAACTCGGCTGGATTCCATAAAAGTGCGAGCTACACAATAAGCTATAAAAAGCACACAAATTTTAAACGTTCTACCGAGGAGTAGCCCCACATTTACCCGACCCCACTCCACGGGTATCAAGCTCTGATAGCACACCAGCCATCAATTATTAAATTCGAAAATGCTGAACCCTTTGCAATGTACACACAGCCTCACATCCAATTGAAAAATTAAAAGAAAGGCACACACGACTCATTTTTAATTCAACGCCTTTTGCACGGAGCAGGGGATTCACCGTTTACTCTCTTTTACTGGCTAGAAAGGGCTTACAACGGACGGCAGTGTGTGATTTAAAAAAACACCCATCCGAAGTTCGAAAAACTACAATCAGAACATTATAAAACTTGCAGGACCTACGAGTATCCTCGGGTATCTCAATCACTATTTAAATAATTTAAATCGGTCGCCAGTGTCCTTGTGATTGTTGTGATGCTTGCATTAAGTGCCCAACTTGGATTGAATTTTATGGTGCGGTATAATACGATTTTGAGTGCCGAAATGTTCCCCCAGAAAGCAGTTGCAAAATCATCGCTCTGTCGGTTATCCTTCAAGCAATCCAAGATGTAGTCCCCCTTCATGTAATAGGTCACAAGATCCCTTAAGCTTCAGGTAAGTACCCATGAACATAAAATCCAATCATAGTTACGCAATCGCCAGTGTTCCCAACCAAACGCAAATATTTGCAACCATCGAATGCCAATTTCCCCCCTCAACAGGAAACGAAATTACGCAATTTAAATGTTTTTCCAGTAAACTTCCGGTAAACATCTTCATCCTGAAGCAAAGCCCAAAGCATATTTCACATTACAGTTCACAACAACACAGGGATTTCCATTTCAGCTCCATTGCGAACCTCAAGAAATTCTTGTGCGGTTTCCTGTGCTCAACAAAAGCCATTTGACATCGCACGCACACAGCCTAATGGCGTGTCAAACATTCAATTTAAAGTCATAATCTGCTGGATGGTATGTGCGACAATACACAGTATACCCGGAATTTAATTCAGGACAAGGATAATTTAATTTGACCCTTTTTGGGTAGTTCCTGCTCACTGTATGCAAGGACTTGTTCGGACGAAAATTTAATAACTTTGTCTCTGACTTGTGCCATGTGGAAATGCCCTTCCACAACTTTGATGAAGCAGACGACGACGACGACGACGACGACGACTACAGCGATGACAATGATACGGGATAATCTCTCATTTTGACAGGCCACCAAAGGATTCCCAAATTAAACGTTCCGGATCAACTGTGCGGCTGTGCGTGTGCGGATATGAATTTCGCATGAGCTGCTATCCCAAATTCAAAATTAGCCAAAGGTAATCCAGTTCTGGTACACTCACAGGACACTCTTCAGGTCTGGAAATCAACAGCAAGAAGCCACATTCCACAAATCTACCCAACTTAGTTGATGTTGAATTCATGCTCCTGTGACGCACGATGCATGCGATGAAATGGCATTTGCAAACAGGACAATGATGGGTGACTCTTCTTCGCGCAGCATTAAAGATCTTATGCAATAGTGGTTACCATACCCAACGTAACCTCGACGTCTTTGTCATAATCCAGAGTTACGTCATTATTCCCCGGCAATTTAATACAATCCCCCCAGCTCATCCCCAATGTCAGTCACCTTTGGTCGGCACTTTTTAATTAGATTTACAAAAATTAAATGAGAAATGAAAGAGAAATGCTGCGAACAGAAATTGTGGGGTTGGTCCTTCGGAGGGGGATTTTCTTGAGTCCATCCATCCGTGCAATAATTAAAAATGAACCATTCGCTGCTGCTGAACGGAGTAGTACAAATGGTTGTAAATATGTGGTGCATGCTGTCGGCTGGGGAATGTTTTCGAAATTAAAAATCAAAAGGAGGTTTAAGTGGGTGTGAGTGGGTGGCAGAGAACGTAACACTTTTGCCCACAAAAGTGGAGCAGTGCCCGATAATGTTCCAAAGTTTCTGCTTCTATATTCTTGCGGGTGGGTCCAATGAAATTGGTCCTGAGGATGGTCGTCTTCAGATAATTTTACGAGAGGCTTGCAGATGTGATGGACGTTTCAGAGTCGAATCAATGTATACCGATTGAACATGGGTTTTCAGGCGGAAAATTATTTTATTAAAAAAATAGGAAAAGTTCCAGATAGAGTTGCATTTAAGAAATGAAAAGTCGTTGAACCCTTTTTGCATTTGCCCTACAATGGTCTGCATCGGACAACCTCGCACATAAGTTCTATCTGTTCTCAATATATTTTCATTGGAACTGAATTTTCTTAGGGGCAGTAGCATTGGGAATTTCTGTCAGCATAATCATCGGGATATAGGAAAGGGTTCACATAAATAGAGGATGAGCCAAAAACAAGATTCTTTTTAAAAATGCAATAAAATGAACAGAATTCATTTTTTTCCCATGGAAATGGCTGCCAATGTCAAATCTGTTTTGACATTTGTGGACTACACAGATTTAGAATACAAGTGAACAAGCCATGGAGCGATGCACTCCCCAAGAACGCGGAATAATCGTGTCTATTTTCTTGAGTAACAATTCGTCTGTAGTGTTGGCGCAGCGCGAGTTCCGTCGCCGATTCCACGGCCGTCCGACACCGACTGAGCCAACACTGCGCTGTTTATACCTTGAAGAGTATGGGACCACACGAGACGTTGCCAAGAGTGGCCGGCCCCGGAGCACCCGTTGTGCCGAGAATATCGCCGCTTTTGGCGAGGATGTCGAGCTGTCGCCGGAAACATCGACCAGACACCGTGCCTCGCAATTAGCCATCAGCCGGTCGTCCCTAAGGCGAATTTTGGTCACAGACTTGCGCATGTTCCCGTACAAAGTCCAGTCCGTGCATCAGCTGTCGACCGCCAAACGCGTGTAACCTACGCCCATGCCATCCTCAATCTCGAGGACGCAGTGGACAATTTTTCGACCAAAATCATAATGAGCGATGAGGCTCATTTCCACCTCAGCGGGTACGTGAACAAGCAAAACTTTCGCTTCTGGGGCACCGAAAATCCACGAGTAATGCACGAGGAGCCATTACACCCGCTCAAAGTTACTGCATGGTGCGCTGTTCACGCTGGAGGAGTCATCGGGCCATTATTTTTCGTGAACGCCGCTGGCCAAACGACAACAGTGAATGGTGCGCGCTATAGGGCCATGTTAACCGAGCTTTTTCTGCCGCAATTGGATGAATTAGGACTGGGGGACATGTGGTACCAATAGGACGGAACTAAGGCACACACTGCGCGCGCCACAACCGATATTCTGAAGGCGGCATTCCCGGGTCGAGTCATCTCTCTAGAAGCCCTCAAGGACAACATTCGACACGAGTGCGAGAATCTGTCGCCCGAAGTTCTCGCCGAAGTGATGAAAAATGCCATAAAACGAGCCCGTATGGCAATCAAATGTGACGGCGCCCCTTTGGCCGGTATCATCTTTTCGGCTTGACCAGTAAAATTCTAAAGGTTCAAATAAACATAATCAAGAAACAGAATCGAAGTTTTTCATTTAGAAAAAAAATGAGAGCCAACCAACATCGGATGACTTCTTTTGGCCCACCTTGTATTATGGCTTTATTTGTAAGAGCAAACATTCCCATTAATTATGAAACAAAACGTCGTTCAAGTGGCGAGATCCTTGCGCAGAATTCTCCGTACGACGATGGCCATGTCCACTAGTATACCAATCTCACGAACTTTTTCCTCAAACTTGCGTATAGCTTGCGCGGTGGATGATTCATTTCGGCTAAAATTTCTTTTCTAGATAGAGTTCTTGACCAAAAAACGCACAGCACTCACTTTGGAAATAAGTTTTCAATATTTCCCAACGTTTTTCAAGAGTAAAACGAATCATTTCGTTCCGCGGAGGTATGACACTGATGTCGTTTTCCATTGGTTTCACTCGGGGATCCACTCATTCTGAAATCCAATGGAACAGCAAAACTGCTTCTGACAGAATCCACCAAAGTATTGGTGAAATGCCAAAAAATAATCTATGGCTGCTGTCAACTGACTTGTAATAAATACATAAAATTGCACTTGTGTGATTGCTTCTTGAGTGGATTCTGACTTCAAATCGAGAAGCGAAATTCTCTTCTCAGAATCACCAGAAGAGTATTTTTGTGCCAATGTTACAGCATTTTGTCGATTCCGGACTCTCCCGGACGCTTCTTTTTGTCCAATGGAAAACGACATGACTTTCTGTCGATATTTCGAGCGGGAAACAGCTGTCAGTGTCAAAATAGCTTATGATTTAAAAAGAAACCACTAGATGGCCCACCCTTTATATCCAAATGCCTTGTGCATACATTTTTCATTCAACTGACATCGCAACATATTTTCCAACTTGCGAAATATTTCCAATCAATATCCTCCCTGCTTATGCTTTCGATTTTATTGAGACGATTGGATCGCGAAATTCTTTGGGGCAAGTTTTGTGCCCGATGATGGTGGCTAAAAAACAAAAAGCGACTGGGTCTAGTCTGCACACTTTACACAGTCTTGGTAAATAGCAAAGTCCAGATTTGTGATCTTGTATCTTGATGCAGAAGCAGATGGGTTGATATATAGGAGTGGAGTTTACCACTTCTGAAATGCTGACAAAATTCAGTGCAAGTTATACTCGTATGTCTGTCTGTTCTAAAGAGAAAATGTCATGAAAATAGCGGCCACTATTTAGAAACTGCCCCTGATCATTTGAAGCCCAGGTCGGAAGATTGGAAATGGTGATGACTTAGAATTTGCAAGGGATCGACAGAAACTAAGATGTGACCACATAAAACATCGATTTCATAAATTCTCTCACATTCCATCAGATAATTAAAAAAAAAAAAAAGTGTCAGCCCCTTTCATCACAGCCAAACATGTCTGAGTGAAAAAGTTGTTTACCCATGAAATGCACATACCCAACCTATGCCCTTCGACTTGTTCTTTCGACGTCAACAACACATGTCACAAAAGTTTAAAACAACTCCAGAAAGTTAAGTCCCAACTCCCTTTATAGACATCTGTCAGAGTGTATAATATATCAACAGAATGATGCCTCAAGTTTCTTGACAGGGCACAAACTTCCGACATACGAGGCCTACCCAAAAATACGTACCTACACATGAACCCACAAGGACTGTGCCTGAAAGAAATGGTCCCTTTTGCAGGCAAATAGGAGCGCACGAAAATTCATTGTATTGCGAAGAATTTATTGCGACTAAATCAAACGGAAAGTGTACAGCAAACAAAATGGGGAAAACCAGCAGCGAAATTAATATGAGAAAAAGCGTTGTTCCACTCGTTGGCTTCGGTGCCTCGGTTCACTCCTCGTATATCCATCCTTGGTGGAACGAAATTTTTAAATATTAGCCTCGGGATATTCCGAAAGAAAGCCGCCACCCAAAATACGAAACCAACGAGTATTTGCCATTTGCCACCATTCACAAAAGGCTTTAGCTATGTTTCTTTGTGTGTGTGTATGATGTGTAAGAATGGCATTTCAATTGGAACAGCAGCATTGGCGAAACAGCCTTCAGCCGAGAGAAAGAGCAGCTTGCCTGGTTCGAAACTTTGGCAATGCGGTAAATTGCCTTGCGATACATTTATTTGCTTTTTTGGTCTGATGTCCTTATTATGGTTTCCCCTCGCAGAAAAAACCAACGAAAATAAATAGTAGCATGTAGATGGCAAACGTATCCTTGTTTCCCTGTGCTCCATTGTGCTATTTTATTTCATGCAAGATGAGGCACCTCTTTAGCATATTTTTTTTTGTTGTTGTCTCTGTCGCTACTTTTGTATATTTTTTTTGTAGGGGGAGCGAATTAGGTACCCCCAACGAGGATGCATATAAGATTTCACAGTTGTTTACTTGGGCGTAAGTAAACTCGAGGAAGTCCTCTAATTTTTGTTTACCCATCATTAGCTTGTTTGCGTTTGATATGGCCACATTTACATTTGGAGAGAGTGCTGAAAATTTGCACTCACTGTTGCAGTGATTGTTAGCAAAAGCCTTGGCAAATAATGAGTGCGATCCTCCTGCTCACTGTCCATCTGAGCTGGCATTTTATTTAATTAGATATTCCGCACTTATGCAAACACACACTTGGCACTAAGACAAGGTTTATGCAGCGGAAAAATAAATAAATCCAGTACATCAAGATGACGTGACACCCCTACAACAGGCAGCCATCAGACAAGGAAGACGTCCTCCTACGCAATGGCAATGCCATCGAAATGGAAACACTCATTTTCAATTGGGACTCGGAATGTTGTATTTTTTTATGTGATCCTTGTCTTTCCTACTTTCATTTTTGATGGCTCAAGCTGTACAGCATGTATACTTGACTTTGCCTTGGCTTGGTTTTAATTATTGCAATTCGGTTTTTGTCGTCGCTTTTAATTAATTTGAACCGAAAATCTCTGTCTAATTTGTTTCTGCCATAAGCGGGGAAAGAAACTGCCAACGAATATAATTTAATTATGATTCTGTTTGTGAGATAATTGCATTTTGATCCCTTGTCGGGATGGACCTTAAAATGTGACAAAAAAAATGTAACTGCCCGGGGCAAGGCTGGCAATGGGTAGCTGAATGACAGGGGAGTTCAGTTCAGTTACATAGGGCAAAAATGCTGAATGTGGATCGATAAAGAGAAGACCACGTAGGGTGGGGGCATTACCTTTTGCCGAGCAACTCGATCTGTGGAGATGTTTCCTTATAAAATTATTAAATTCGCAAAATTTCATTAATATGTGAGAATAGTTGGTTATGCTGTTGTGGAGACATCCCATCTTCTATCTTTGGTGGTTCATAAGTTTGCGTGCGGTTTAGACAGTCAAATTCGTACCTTTGACCTTCCCTATTTAACATACTTCTTGTTTGATAGGGCAGCAAATAAAAACATAACGTTCCGATGTTTGGCACCGACTTTTGGGAGATGACAAACTCCTCCGACTAAGGGCATACATTCGGCACGCTTCTTGAATAGTGACAAGCATGTGTTAAACCGAAACTGACAACACGACACTGCGCCCGTTCGAAGTGGAAGTCTCGATCGAACGACATTCAACCAAAAACCACTCACAGTGGCGTGCAAGCAAATCATTTTTCACTCAAAATGAGGAAGATCCTTTAATGAGACGTGGTTTCGCTTTTCTTGGACTCCATCTCCAAACTCCAATTGCTATGATTAAACAGTGGAGTTGAGTTATGGTTTTTATGAACCAAAATCGAATGCGTTTAACACATGTACATATTGATTATTCCTTTCTATGCCATCTCTTATCCTGTTCCCTTGAAGAAAAGAGTGGAAATCCGAAGAAGTAGTTCAAATAGTTCGCACAAGAGCTGAAATATCTTTGTCAAAAAAGTATCTGCGTGGCTGGGTAGCACGCAACTTGCTCCCTCTTACTTTCATCGTTGTAAATGTCAAGCATTTGTATTCTTGGATTTAAATTTAAAATTCCTTTCCCAATTTGGAGTGTAAGCACAAATTGACAGAAATCATCAGAAGTTAAGGCTGCAGCTGCAATTGAGCGGATAAAGTTTTATTTCACCTTTTACAATTAATTTAAAGCTTTCTCTTAATACGTAAGTCTATACGATTTGCCCCAAGACGGTCTACTATTTAAATGTCAAGAACTCGCTCCCATTTTTTATTTGCGTAAAATATAAAACAGATTTACCCGGAGATGGTTTCCACTTTTGCAACTTTTGTATCAAAGCGCAAGAGGAACAAGTTCCCATTGCAACAACCGTGATTTTCTCAAACCAAATGTCGGAAAAGCTGGAAAGAAGGAAGTGACTGAAGCTTCTCAATTGGCCGTTTGGACTCGGCATAAAATTATTGTAGATCCCTTCCATTCGCCCGAAAAATGAAAAACTCACAAAACGAATGGTTGTGAGAAGCTAGGCCAAGGGTCCCTACAGACCTGTTGCGCCAACTACTTCTCATTAATTATTATGACTGAAGCTCAGCACATTCTCTCGCTCCGATACTGCACCCAAACTTAAGGTGCAACCGTGCAGACCAACTCAGTAGAGTATTGGTTTTGGTGTTTGCCATTGGTTCGAACGGCTTCAAAAGAGGATGGCTAGCACACGGAGATTTTTCAGTATCAACACTTCACTTCACAAAGAAGGCCTCTTCTGTCTGCACTCCATAGACTGAATGCTTTAGGTAGAAAACACGCCAGCTGCAGAATGAACGCCAGAAACATTCAAACATCCAAATCAAGTCCTATATCGATCTGGAGCTCGTCCAGCTGCTTTATGTGGACCAAGGTATGCCACGGATGTGATGTGGTGCAGAGTCTGATTTCGACTATACCTTCTTCAGGCAAGGACATCGTACACCTTTGGAGAGGACCGTAGAATGCGTCTTTTTTCTCTGCAGGCGTGGTATCGGCCCCAATGCTTCCAAGTTTTCTTTTTGAACTCGTTGTTTTTGCAATTTTGCATCTTTATTGTGTATATCCTATCGTACATCCTTGGCCCGAATCGTGTGATCAGTGAACAAGCAGAAAGTCTCAAATGAAGATATCATATTCAGCTCCGCTTTTCACTAGAGTTCCGTTTGTGTAAGTCTTTAAGAAAGTAGATAAGTGATGGCTGCCGTAGGTAGGTTGGTGAATGGATGCCGCTGGCAACTCCCACTTATCTTCACTTAGACCATCAGTTGGAACTGATGTCCGTTTTTCTTCCATAAACTATTTAAATCTTAAAGTTCTGTAAATGAGTTTGAATCTCCCGAGTTCTTTTAGTTTACAGGTCCTCCAGTTCGTCGGAGAAATAACACTCAGCCTATTGGTTTTAAGAGCTGGACTTTTCCGAAGCAGACAACTCCACGGCTTTTATAGCCACTCTCAGAGTATATAGTGATATTTTCCCGACAAGCACTTCGCAGCTTGGGTGCAATCAGCTTGACCTCTGCCTGAAAGGGACTTCAATCATCACTGATGGTTAAACAAACTGCCCTCAAATAAAACAAATCGAATTGCCCACAAGACCGTGCCACTATTTGGACCGTAATCTGCGCTGTAAAGTACTCAGCTTATCCCAATATAAAATTTGAGAAAAATCCCAACTGTAAGATGGATTCACTTGCAAGTTAACTGCCTACTTAACTATATAAAAAAAACACTTAAAATAAACGGCTTCACTTTGAAATGTGGTCCCTGGGAAAAGTGGCAACACAATTTCTCATGAAATCAAATGCACCGCAGCCGACATTCAATCGAAGTGCCAGACCGAAAGGAGCGCAAAAGCAGTGCCTCCTCTCACCGCGACCGCTTGGACTCCAACTCCAGGCGAAATTTCGCAAATGTGCTTCGGTGCTTCGGTGCTTTGGTGCATTGGTACTTTGGTACTTTGGTGCTTCGGTCCTGTGCATGCACATTTGAGAGAGCGTGCTACCGCACTTGAGCCGCACACCAGTTAAGTATAGTGTTCTGGGGTCGGGTGCCTCACAGCATATCCGAACCGTAACCAATATATCTGCCGCACCTTGCCACATTCGAGTCTTCTGAACGCTGCGAGAGCCATCCTTTTCAAACCGAAAACCACCCACTGTGAGTGAAGTCGTCCAGACCACTGAAGCCAGTCCACTTTTCACAGTTTTTCGCCCATCACTTTGTGGGTTCCGAAATTTGAATCGCAGCTCGGACGTACATTTTCCAATTTTTTTCTCTGTGCCTGGGTGGGTTGCGTTTAAAAAATTCCAACCCCCTCAAACAGCGCCTGGATAGTTTTAGATGGTGGTCTGGGTTGCAGCGACTGTTCTGTCCGTTGTGAATGCAATTTAAACAAATTGAAATTGTACACGCCACTTTAGGCGAGAGTAGTTCCGGTCTGCGGGTGTATGTGTGCATAAAGTGGGACTTGAGTTAATTGCATTTCGGATAAAGTTATTCCTAGCTGAGTGATATTCATGTCCATTCTGTGATTTAGACCACGTGAGAACACCGCCCATACGCCCGAGTAGATGTAAATGACAACCCTCCCCTAAACGAAGTATTTTCATCTAGAAGTCGAACAGACGGAACTACCTATTTTATTTGCTCCACTTCTTCGCACTCATCTGTATGTAGATGCCAGGCAGTTCATACCTTCGAAGTTATTCTCAACCATTATTCCACTTTCAGTGACTGTAGCCGCATTTACATTTTGCATTGTGATTTTTACCCCCAAACCAGAGGAAACTTCTCAAAAAACAATTTTCTTCGCAATTCCGTGTTGTGTGTGTTCCATTTGAGGGAATTTCCCATCGCATTGTATGCTTCTATGCCAACCCCGAATACATATGGCCCTCTCGGTGAAACATTATCTTGGAGCAAATTTTTGCTCTACAAATACAAATATTAGCCTCGTGCTCTTGCAGTTGCAAACGCTGGCAACAGTAGTGCATTGGAATCCCTTTCAATTGCTGGGTGTTTGTTGCGGCGGGTTCTCTGTGCTGATGGTAGATAATGTCCGCAAGACGAGTATGAAAACCCACACGTTTCCCGTTCTGTCTGGGATTTGTTTCCAAAGCTCTGTTTGCATTGATCTGCCAATGCACTTTTATATCGATGGTGTTTGACTGCATATTATTGAGAGTTTTGTGGTAACGCAAGGGGATTTAGAGGTGTGTTGCAAGGACACTGAACTGATATGATAGTTAGCTGGGCGAATTGTCTGCGGAGTGGTTTCAGTATTTTTTGGGCGAAAATAAGTTGCGCATTTTTAAAAATGTTAATGGCGCGAAAGAGCTTGAAAAGGCAATAAGCGGTTGGACTATAGCTCACTGTCATGAGCTATTTGTCGCAATCAAAGTGACAGAAACGAAAAGTATTGCTTAACGTGAACACCTGCCTTGACGGCTTAATTTCACCATATGGGCATACCTACATTACAGTCCTTGAGAAAGACGTTGACCAAAGGCCCTGAGCCAATACAAGTATTGACCCTGGTGCAATTACCGTGGCTGTTAAGTTGGCAACAGTCCGACCCATTGGTAAGGGCGAGACCTACCAAGACACCTCTTCGTTCTGAAAGAACGCTTTTGTCTCCGCATTCGGTTAAACCATCCAGCACGAAACCAACCTCATATGTGGGGCTGCACCATATTTGGCACAGAGGCTGTCGCCATCCCCGTGGTACCATTATAAAGCTTATGGTCGAGCTTTCGTAACCCAAGAGTTACTACCAATTTCGATCGCCAGCCTAATCCGATTACAGGTGAACCTCAATGTTAGGTGAATAGAGCATCTTGAATCCCATATTACAAGCGAAAACAAGATAACTCACACCTATTTTTCTTGTACTGTTTAATTTGGTGATGCCCACAATAAAGGCATCACTCAAATTTGGGCAGTGCCTCATTCAAAGTGACAATTGGATTTAGCTTATGCTTGGAAAATCATCGGCAGAAGGGTAAAAATGCAGAGAGAACATCTCGGTACTTAAAACCTAATTGAAGGCCATGACAAGTCTGAAAATGAATTCAAGCGAGGAACGAAAAATGCCAACCGGCGTGTGTTTAGCTTAAGAAGGGGATTGACGCCATGTATAAGACTCCCATCCTCCCAGGTCTTTGGTGTAAAAGCATGGACAGCTACCGAATTTTGGTGGCTTCCAGGAGGAGACCGAATACCAAAATCTGCTTGTTGTGGGGTGATATCGTCAGAAAAGTGGACATGAGTCATAACGTTAGCAACCCTGCTTGTTGGGCAATTAATTAATTGGTTAAGAACTGTGCTGGGCAATAATCTGCAATTGTTTGTGGCCCAAAACTTCTGTCTATCTACTAGGAGCTGGCGGCCTTATTTTGAATATCCCACCTAAATACTACAAGAATCGCGTGTGCAGACTGTTAAAGCGGACCCTTCATAACTCGAGATTTTTCCACCGTTCTATCCTCAGCCATTGTCTGTTAGTTGGGGTGTTTTTCGTTTGTTTTTGAACATCCGATCTGTATGTGTTTACCTTTATCGCTCTGTCGTTAACGTAAACAGCTTGTTTAATTCGTTCGCTTACATATCTGTCATATGTTTGGCTTTGTTCATGTTCATGTCATTTAGCATTGTCTGCGTCGTTTGTTTCATGTCTGTTTTCTGAATGTGTCCCTTACCTTGTCCCATGCACGCTAATGCTTGCACTCCTTTCCCACATACAACTACGGCGAGAAATGGATTATCACGCGAAAAGTGTGAATTCAATAATTTGGCGACCATTTATATCTTCGGTGTGGAGAAACGAAGTTGAGACTAGAGACGCTTAAATTTAGAGCGAGCAGGATACTAGGCTATGGGGTCAAAAGTGTTTGTGTAAAGCATTTAAAAGCAAGTAAAGAAAAATAAATAGTTAGTGCAACACGTCCGTATAAGGCCCTAGCTTCTCACAGGCATCCAGTTTTGGGACGAATGGAATCGATCTTCAATTTTATGCCGAGTCCAATCGGTTGATTAAGAAGCTCTTTCATGACTCTCGGATGTTTGTCAGACGTTCGCGAAGGGTGGCGCAGTGGAAAAAGATTTAAGTTTCTTTACCAGAACCATTCTCTTCAATTGGCAGAGGAATGGTAGAACAGCTGATTCACAAATGGATCACGGCAGAACACCTGAGAAGGTGGTCAACCGTGGAACAATGTAGACAAGCTAAAATGGCAATAAAGTGGCCGACCTGCTCCACTCAAAGAATGGGTGGTGGCTTTGTCTACAGGACATGGTAATTTCGGGTATCACTTAAGGAAAATGGGCCTTAGAGAGGATGATACTACTTGTAAACTATGCCTGGAGGAATCTGAGACAGCGGCACACATACTGTGTCAATGTCCGTTGGCGTTGGCTAGCAGAAGAACGAGGATCTTGGGACATCATTGGGTCGAGGCCCAGTCGATAAAACAGATCTCCCATAAACAGATGCTAGCGTTAACACTAGGAATCGAGCTCAGAGAAGAACTGTGGAGAAATCCAGAGAGTCTACCTAAGTAAGATTTACAGTAGTAGAGAGACGAAAAGAGACCCGACAATGGTGGTTTGATTCGAATATCTCTCGAAATCTATATATATTTTCCGGGGACTCCTTGCTAGAAACCATTTGTAAATGTAAACCATTTAGCCTTAAAAAAAGTGTTCTGTGTTAATAAAGGAAGAAATCAACGAAATCACGCTTTGAGTGCAATCTATCAGCTTGGCTTAGTTTACGTGTTCAAAAAAGTCATATATTGTTGTTTCTGAGAGGTTATGTACATAATTTATACCCACGATTTAGAATTTTTGGTGCTGAACTTTATTTCTGTGTCCATCAACTTTGCTATCTCCGAAGCTTCATAAATAAGCTGTAACAACTGATAAGTGTTGCATGCCTCTCTACCTAGGTTAGATTAGGTTAGGTTAGGTTGGGAGGGCAGTTTTGCATCAGATGCAAATTTTCACCCGGAAGCCGTGCAGGCCCATTGTGAATACCCTGTTCATACATGTAAGGACATGTGGCTAACAAAACCACTTCGATCTGTTGAGGAATAGTTTTATGTCTGATAGAGGTACCCCAGCCAAGTCGTCCAAACTTTCGAAGAACCTTGCTCCCATACAGGATGAGCGGCGTTCTTGTAAAGCTGGGCAGTGGCATAGAAGATGTTCCACGGACTCAATTTCCTCTTCGTTTCTGCAGCTTCTGCAGAAGTCATTTGCAAGAACTCCCAGCCTTTTAGCCATGTTTCCTATGGTGCAGTGTCCGGTTAGAACCCCGACGAGCATCCGGATTTGGCTTCTGTTAAAAGAGACTAGGAGCTTTGATCTTTTGGTGTCAACCACAGGCCACAGACTGCGGGTTAGGACGCAACCGATGGTGTTGCTCCATTGTTCCTTAGCCAGTTGCATGGTGACGCTGTCAATAAAAGTCTTAGCAGTGTTAAAAGGCGGTAGCACCTCTCCGTCCGCAAGTTGAATAAGCTGTAACAACTGATAAGTGTTGCATGCCTCTCTACCCATCCATCGATATACAGTCGACTCCGCTTATCTGAACTACTGAAAAGATCGGTTAGCTGAAACACAAAATTTTGTTTTCAAAAACATGTCTGAAGTTCTCTTAAAAGAAAATACTGCTTAAAAAAATAATTGTTGTCCCAGGTTGCGCCAAATATTTTTATGGATTATTTTGTCTGAAGTTGAAGCGAAGCTGTTGTCAGTTTCCCTGATGGTGGGTGTAAGCAGTTTTTATTTCTAATTTGTTTTCTTAGTAATTGCCAACCGATTTATTTGTTACGAACATTTTCCGATACATTGGCCGATTGCAAGGATTTCCATTGCCACATCTCCAATTTGAATAATGGAACTTGCTCGAGATAATTTTTATCTGATTAACGGATCTGTTGGTTGGCACCATGAGTGCTACGTAGTTCTGCTTTCCATTGCTAACTGATGCCGTTTTTATGTCAAAAAATGTCCCACATTAGGTATATCAATATTGAAATTCATAATACCGTTTCCTTGACACAAATCACCAGCACATGCTTCCTCTTTCCCCATGATACTGACTTCGACTTGCTGAATGGTCACGTTTCTTCAATTCACACACAGCCATGCGTATATAAACAGGGATCCCCACTCGCCACATTTAGCGGATTATTTTTCTTTTGTCTCAGTATTTCCTTTCTTTCCGTCGTAAAGTCCATAGTCTTCCTCTTCCTCCGTTTGGGTTGCATAACTTTTCACGTGTATAATTTATGGAGCCAATCAAAACACCATTAACTAGTTCCTTTCTAAATACGTGAAGGGGAGAAAAAGGACTTCCAACACAAAAATTAAATCCATCCCTTTGAAATCGCAAAGAAGACAAACACACGACGAAGTATTCTTGTGTGCGTTTGTCCTTGAAGGGCTTTCACTACAAAAAAGAAGAAGGATGCCTTATTCCTATCAACTTGAAGAACCGCTCGGAATATTAAAGGAAGAAAGAAACGCACACCCTTGCTCACCACAGATTGCAGGGGACACAGTTTTCAATTGCCTGTACTTTATCTACTCCTTTGTCGTTTCTCCTCACCTCCTGATTATGACAGTCTTGAAGGCTGAAGAGCCTTTTGCACGTTTCAAGTCGGAGAACGGAAGGATAAACTTTATTTTTGGTTCGCCAAGGACTTTCCATTTATTAAAAACACAATTTCAATTATTTCTCAATTGGTAATAAGGCTCTCTTCTTCTTCCTCGTCTTTTTTTTACCGCACAAAGGAAGAGAGTGAAAAAATAATATTTGCCAACTGCTACTGATGGTTCTGTGAGAAGTACAAGCATCCATTTTGTGTTACTATCCGGGACTATTATTTTTTGTTATTATCGAGCGGCAAACTAAGTACAGGAACTATTTTACAATGATTTTCGCCTGGCTTTGTCTATTTCCGGGCTAGCTGCCTAATTGAGTTCTGTTTTCTTTTTTATTTCTTAATTCTTCAAGTCGAATGGGAGCGAGCTACATCGAGACAAAAGTTGAACAGACGATGTTTGGTCGGGCGGAAAGTTTCTCTTTGAGGACGAGATTACATTCTTGGAGGCTTGCACATGAAGTTCATGATGCCTTCTTCGTTTCGTGTGCGTTTGGCATGTAAGTGTATGTACTCGCCCGTATATATCATTTTGAAGGCTGTCTTTCGTTTGTCGGAAATGTATCTCTTATGGGAGACAGTTGGAGATATAGGGGCTTAGCAAAGAGTGTAGTCTGCTTCTTTTTTTTTTGCGGAACAAAGGACAAACTTTTTGATGAGTAGAAATGGAAGGGGTGGACAAATTTGCAACTGCCAACATTTAAATGTTGCTAATAAGTTTTTCATTTGTAGCAGATGGGTTAAGTAGTTTTGAACTGTTGACAATGCTGAATACAATTTGTTTTTGTTGAACTTTTAGGTTTTAATCCTCCAAAATGCAGATTGAGGATAAACTGTCAGCAACTTTGTTGTCAGTTGAAGCGAATTTAAACGGTGGCTGGGGTTTGTGCTTTAATTTCAATTAAAAGGGCGAAACTCGAGTGCATAATGGACACTAAAAAATGTTTTCTTAATCCATGCAAAATGAATCAAAAATTTAATTTTCAAAGATGTAAACTAAAGCGGTGGGGACTCCTATCTGTTGTATAGTATAAATAATACCCAACAACTTTTTGGTTCGTTGATTTTTATCGTTTGCGAGAAAAGGACATTTATGCGGAGTCTTCCCACCTTTCATTTGATGCACATTTCATAAAAATCGGGTGTGACAAAACGGTACGACAAAGAAAAGCATTAAGTTTATTTATAAAACGATTCTTCTGATGCTTCAAATAAATATTAAATTTACGGATATCGCGCAGCAAATTCGGGACTAGTTGCGTCTTTCTAAAGTCTGAAGAGCCGAACCACCAACGTTTTTATCTGCACGGTCATCAATGATCATTCAAGCCCCTGATGTCAATTTCGGCACAGATTCAAGTGAAGCGAAAATGTCTCCAAGCCTCTTAGAGCAAACCAATAAGAGGTCAAGTCTTTCGGAATTATAGAATCGACCCATATATAAGATTAAGTGGACTTATAATTATAGTTCTCGGGGTTTTGAAATTTGTTGAGTTACTTCACCATCTGGGAAGTGGCAGCGGGATTGAGCAAGACCTCGATGTTGCTGTTGACACAGATATTCCTTTTCCTTTGTTTCACATAGTTTCTGGACAGAAGGATTACAAAGGCTTCAACTTAAGAGACTGAGGCTCATAATCGTTCGCCTTTTTCCCGGGACATTTTTAATGTTCACTCATTTGAACCATGTTTCATATTATCGAAGTTCAAACAGTTTGAACGGCAATTTTCTATCGAGAGTTTCCGTTAGTTTAACAGCTCTAACATTAGGTTAGTTACGATGTTTTGTTTGTGAGCTCCGGAATATTTTGATCCTGCTAAGCCGGATAAGGCCCCTGAGTTCAGGACTCAGTAATATCCACATCGCGTACTGTCACCATTATTTGGAATTGTTAATCAGGACTGGGTCCGGACATCACAAACTCATTTACCGTGAAGACAAGCATTTTGGCTGTCAAGGCAGCGTTGGGTATACTCGAGGACATACATATAAGTTACAGCGACTGACAGCCGACTGTTCTTTAATAATGTCGCATCATCGCAATTTCTGCAGTTGAAGCTGGAGAAGTTTACTTACTAGTGTCTTCAATGCTGTGGTACCGGGGAAGTTTTCTTTAATTCAATTTATTCGTAAACGTGTTTTGATATGTAAATAAAAACACTGTCAAAGGTGCATCATAAGATGAATATTAAGCGGTGAGAATTGCGATATTTACAATCGCTTTTAGGGCTATTTTCGAAAGGTCGAAAACGATGATTTTCTAATTTTAGCAAAAGTCGCGTATTTTTACTCATATCCGAGCAACACGATTATACAGTCGACAGTCTTGCAGGAGTTTTAAATGCTTACAATCACTTTTTTATAAACCAATTACTAGTTTGAGACTATGCCACTTCACCCCATTTCAACCCTCCATAGTACATTATTAAATCATCCATCCTACAACTAGAGAAATTCATCTATATACAGTTAAACAGTGTGGCAGTCCTACAATAATTGTCACTGTAACGAACTACAAGCATGTCCCCTCATCAAATCACATCCTCTCACGTGCCAGCTGCTGTGTACACCTCATAAGGTATTGCTTATCGCAGAGGGCCATTCCTTATACACCGTTTATTTACAAGCCAGTAACCTAAAGCTGAATAAATCTCCTTGTACTTTTCTATACGCACTCTTACACGATTTATCTTCTTGCTAAAAATACTTTAATCAAGCGAATGTCCCTCAAAATACTCGTATATGCGAGTGTGTCCTAGGGTGGAAAGCAATTTTTACCTCTCCGACAATAGGTACTTGTATTTGGGGTCTCTGACAAGAGAATCCAATAAAAACCATTTCAAAAATTGTTTTGTCATTTGGGACTAATTTAATTTCGTTCGAATGGAAAATTGACGTTTCTTCGTAGAATCACAGTGAGTTCCACATAGCTCACATATACCGACGGAGGAGGTAAGAAATACCAGAAAATTGCTCCATGATTTGATTTTTATTCTGAAAATTTTGCAACAAGAAAATCCTTTCTGCGATTCACCACATAATAGACACGGGACATAGATACTCACTCGGAGAGTTGGCTGGGTGTGTCTGTGTATACCTACCTGTGGCGAAAAATTACATTTTTGTCGACAATGTCCTTTTTGAGGTTGCGAGGGTAGCTCTTCATCTATTGATGGCAGTTAGCCTCCATGTGAGTGTGGGTAAGTTGAAGTTGATATAGGTACATGAGTGCATCATTTCATGTTATTTTCTTAGGGGATGTGTTTTTCTTTTTGAATTCCTCGGGAAAGTGTGTAGCAAAACGGACAACTTCTGGTTTTTGAAGTGAATTTATTTTTCGAGTTTTGGGGAACTCTGTCAGTGAATTTAGCCTTGCACAGTATTTTTGATTCAGCTAAGTGGTTGTTCTAAGCTTATTTGCATCGGACGTGTGATTGTGATTGATGTGGGAGACTTTTTTCAAACTAATTGATATATGGGCGGGAAGTTGAAGTGATAGTCGTTGGATTAGATGGGAGGATAATTTTGTTATAGCTAGTTAAATGAACTGATTATGAATTGTGAGGTTTTACACATGAAGACGAGTTAGGGCTCTACCAAATACACAACAAACTCAATTTATTTGCGACATTCCCGGAGCTACATTTGGCGGCCTATTAAATTCTAGCAATTGGGAGAGGGAGTTTCCTCTTGCAGGACCTATCATCACCATTTAACAAGAAATCAAATTTGCTTCTTTTTTTTTCCAGCTTTTGCATATTAAAACCTCTGGGAAGGTGGACTTATAAAAGTTTGCTGATTGACTGCCTTCAATCAAGTGCAGTTCTGGGCAGAGGACTTTATTTGAACCAATGTAATTGGATTCTACATGCATTTTTGGTTGTAACGTCTGCATCTGTCCGAGTGAATTCATCATTGATAACTACTGCCGAGCTGACTGTCCTAATTTTGTTGGTTGAAATGCCAATGCGTCTTGTGAATACAGAAAGCATTCTACTGCCGGGGATTAGATAGTTAATTGTGCTCAACGTAAAACTGTTGAGTGGTTTCTAGATGATTGCAAAATGCAAAATGACAGCAAAAGCTAAACGAAACATGTTGCAAAAACCTAAAATAAATTGTAAGAGGTCTTACACTTTAGGTGAAACTAATATGAACCCGAGAATAGAACCCTGTGGAACCCCAAACTGTATGACTGAATTTCTACCGCAAGAGTTTGACTTTGGAAAAAGCCGAAAATTATGCAGCGACTTGTCAAACGCTATGTCTTTGCGATTATCTTTTATATGAAGCTTTCGCAAAAATAATCGAGCTCGCCTCCAAGCTTAAAATCCAAGGGCTTATGGTCTTTATTTCGACTCTCATTTGGTAGCTCACTTCATCTTAACCGATCAGGACACAAATTTATGCTTAAAAAACTTCCAACATTGCATGACCTTTAGAAAGTTGGTTAAAATGTCCATGGATGAGTTGTCCCCGTAGTCAGCTGCCTTGTAGATGGGTATGGAACCGTTCTGGCCTCTATATAGGACTACATACCGCAAGGTGAAGGTAACTACCAGCAGCCGTCTAACTCTCCTTGTTCGCAAGCGAAGAAATAACCACTGAATCCATCTGCACAGAACCTTACAAACTACAGTATGACCCAGTTAGTCGTTCCCCGCCACCACTAAATTTCAAGCCTAACCAAATATATTGACCACATCATTCTTCGCAAAATAGCATTCCCCATATTAGACCAAGATGCTTGGACTTCTCCGAAAATGTCTTCAGGCGGCGACTGGCTATAAGGCAACCGGTCAACTGCGTCGCTTGAGCTTTGGAATACCTCCTAGATTCAGTGTTGATAACGTACAGTTTCGTTAAGGGCCCATCAAGAGGGACTGGAAAGTAGACATCATCAACTTCGCCTTAATCTCCCAAGGGACCTGAAAACCCAACTCGCTGTAACAAACTACATTCACCCACGATGGACTATACTATGTGAACAAATGAAACTTTTAGCATAACAGAAACCTCTTCCGAAAACCTGGCTAAAACGGACTAAGACACTCTTAGTTATTTCGCTATTTCACACTACCCAGTTGTGTGCACTCCCTTAATCGCATACACATGTTCTTTGAGCTGTCGAAGTCACGTCAAACATCCTGTAGTAACATTTTATCTACAATTATGCCAGGATCACTATTACCGTAGTCGAAGCGAAACTTTACGATAATCCCATGTCAATGGAGTGCACCTGACTGCATGCTAGCCATTCATATGCACACCACCACGCTAACTCGTCAATATGCTCCCCGACAGGATTTGATGGTTCATTCCAACAGTCGCACAGAGTTAACACAACTCCTTCCCTTGCACATCATATGGGCTTCGGTTTTTCTTTTTTGTTCTCCTCCTTTATAGCAGACAAACGCCCAGCACCACAGCAATCAAAATTAATACCCTTCAATGGCTGAGGCAATCGCCACTAAGCCATCGTACGTCCGTGCTAGTTCACTGCTTTCTCTGGATACCACGTTCACGTAATTAGTTTTGCTCGAATGCATTTGCATACACAAAGGATTCGTTGACTTGAAATTTGCGTGTGAAATGGAAATTTTCCTCGCACACATACACACAGACCGGATACTCACAAGGACTCAAACTGGAATGGCATGTACACAGTGAGAATGATTCGCTCCGATTTTGATAGCTTTACTGTGGGCTCTTGATGGTGGCGATGCAAAACCAACTGTGAAATCCTAAAAAGGGATTACGTGCCGGAGCTACGGTTGTCGGCTCGCAGAGCTTAGTTTGGTGCGATAAGCCGTTCCGTGGTGCGGCAAGAAATGCGTGCATTTTGTTAAGTCACACAACATATGCACGCAGTCCTATTGCACTGCTTGTCCAGGGCATTATCAATTGTGTAAGGGCCCAATGGAAGTGCGACGATAGCTTACAATTTTATTAAGGACTCTACAGTCTACACGGATGTTTTGTGGTGGTTTGGACTGGCCCGCAGGAAAGTGCGATTTCTTCTTTTTGCTCTCTCTCTCTCGTCGTCTTTTGTTCTGGCAGAGTGAGGAGAAAAGGCTTTGGGAATTGAAAATCAAAGGTAGTCCGTTGTCCGTTCTCCGTAGTCACGCGATCGACTACTGAAGAGGTTCTGCAGTCATCACGGTGAATGACGTGACCAGGAAAGGTGCATTGTGTTTGAACTGAGTATAGCTTTGTTGTTTCCATTTTTTGCCGCATAAGAAGATGTAACTGATGGGAAGCAACACATTTATTATTTCTCTGATAGGTGGAAGTGAAGCACTCACATTAATCAGTCACTCGGTCAGTAGGTATGTTGAAATTTTCTTAGGGGGGTTGTCCTTGTTCGAAGTAGAACAATAGTCCTTTGGTATGCTGCACGATATCCAGGCAATTGCAATGATTCGCATTAGAATAATGAAGGCAAAGGTAAAAGAAGACATTTTCTACTTTGCCAATCAAAGGTAGGCTACTTTCTCTCTGTTATCCTTGTAAGCATCTTTTCATCATTATGGAGCCACTCAATATTTTTTTTTCTCTTGCTGATATATGCGGTGGTGCAGTGTAGTTTTGAAGGCAGTCAACAACTTGTGCAGATGTGATGACTTTACCACTTTCGGTTACGTTTTTATTGGCAGTGCAACTTCCTTCAGGCGAACTGTAATGGTTTCAATATTTTTGTCTCACTAAGGGAGTTCTTCATGATCCTACATGGGAAAACAATAGTATTTCACATACATATTCGTATGCATTCGTGAACGGACAGTAGTTTCGCACAAAAGTGTTACATTTGCTTCGAGGAATAAGGAGAACGAATGTCAAAATTTCCTGTTGGTAGGAGAGTGTTTGAAATAAGGAAAATTCTCCTGACAGGTGGTGGTATCTTATGAGTTGTGTTTTTTTTTTTAATATCTCTATCTGTCCCCTGCTAACATGGTTTAATGGAGTGTCCACATAGAGCAATTAGAAAAATTGTCCATGATAGTGGGTTGTATCTTTGATCATGAATTTCCCTCCACTAGTAGTACTTTGTCCATTTAACGAACGAAAAATGTACGAAATAGATGTCGAAGAGAGCTAAAGACCTACGACACTCATGCGAACAAATGAACAATTAAATGCATTCCATTGCATTGCAAAATAATTTATTAAAACAATTCGCACGAAAAATAATTTGTTGATGCTTTCAATGTGATTATAATGAAACTCGATTCATCGAATGGCTGACAGGATTTATCTGCTTATGATATAGGATAGGAAATGCGCAGTTTTTTCTTTTTTGCGAAAAGCGGAAATTATGCAATAGTCATTGTGTAGTTGTCCTTTTCCAGTGCTCCGTTTAAATTAAGCCAATTAACAGATAAATTCAATTAGTGCATTTTAATCAAGGACCCCTGGAGGGGTAACATTTTTCAATGGCAGACAGAAAGGCGCGGCGGGCAATAAGCGATTTCTGAACTATTTAGAGAGTTGTATTAATTTTCATTTAAATGCGGTATAATAGAAAATTCGCTAAATATATGAAATAATCCATAGGAGTCAGTTTTTGGGTGGTAGAAATGTTCACTTGATCATTGAGGAGTTACGAGTTCAAATGCGAGGCAATAGCACAAAGCGATTCCTTAAAAAAAGTGCATGACTGGGTAGCACCAAACTTTCACATGCATTACCGGTTTGGATGGATCAGTCTTTTAGTAGTATTTCTGATTTTTCTTGCTAAACATTTGAAAGAAAGACATATTAAAAAAAACCTGCTCAGAACAGCATTAAGAATCTAATTTGGGGAACCAAAGGCTGTTAGTTTAAAAATTTGCGATCTATGTTAGGTAGAAATGATTTCTGTACCACTAACATACTTCAAATATTTCCAAAGTTTCTAATACCTCATTTAAGAGCTGTTATTTATGAGCTTTGAAACTAATTTGAATAGAAAAATATTGTCAGAAAAGCAACCGTAAAGTTGACCTTTTACATTTGCAGGAATTAATTTGCTTAGTAATTAATGCGTCGCAGTGGCTTAGTGGCTAGTTTGTTGGACTACTTGGCGAGGGGTCCCAAGTTCGAATCCCCAAAAAACACAAATTCCATCTTAAGGTTTCTTTCTCGCGAACGTCTGACAAACATCCGAGAGTATAACTGTCATGAAAGAGCTTCTCAATTAGCCGTTTGGACTCGGCATAAAATTGTAGATCCCTTCCATTCGTCTCAAAAATTAAGAACTCACACAAAAACGAATGGTTGTGAGAGGTTTGGCCTAGGGTCCCTACGGACCTGTTGCGCCAACTATTTATTTATTTATTTATTTTTTTTAATTCGCGTTTTATTTCTTTCAGTAATCGCACCCAGAATCTACCTCAGGTCGAAGGCAAACTCCTAAAGTGGTCGTTTGACTTGTTTGATACCAACACAATAATCGTGCTTACTGTGTGATCGTCAAGGCATATTTTGCATACTTTGCGAGTTGAAATAGACTTCAAGTTGTGATCACTTAGGGAATGTTTGCGTATAGTTTGAGAAGTAAATATATTTAAGGTCAAGCGTTACCCCTCAGAGTGCTGCGGAAGACCAAAAACTAACCCGCCTTCTTTCAGAACACTTTTAGCTCGAAAATTTGCTGACTAAGTCCGATTGCGATCAAATAGAAGGCGTGTGTTGTACCATTAAGTCTTTTGGCATATCGACGGTTAAAGTGCAGAACCTCGTAAGTCTTTCTTGCATGTTCTTCAGAAATAACAAAAAAACGTTTAGATCAATGTATGCAATCTATGAAACGAGGTTTTGAATTCTGCCTTTAGTGTAAAATGTTCAGAACAACATTGTTACCCTGAAAACGCCAAAAGATAGCTCTGATTCTTAAGATTTTTTTACATTATTAATATTTTTTATGAATTTTATGACTTACGAGGTTCTGCACTTTAACCGTCGATATCTGAAAAATCCATAAAAATTGTAGAAGTAGTTTTGACGTTGTGCTTGAACTATTAAGACACAAACAGACACTTTGCTCATCAAAGTGGGCTGCATTGGAGAAAATTGCTAAGAAAACGATGGTGGCAGCTGCTGCAAAAAGAAGGTTTCCGTTGTAGATCTTAAATGTCATATGAATAAATACAGAGCGGAGTTATTTATTTAAGAAAAAACATCCTTTGAGTTGGTTTAAGAAAAAGAGGTCATAAAAAAACAAATAAAAGTGTTATCATCGGCCTGGCCGATGCTTTGATACCCTCCACTGCATACAAGTCATGCAAAATTGGTTTTATATGGCAGGTACCAGAACTACTTGACCGACATAGCCCATATTCAACACCAACCTGACGACGATAAAAAGAAGTCCTTTCACCAAATTTCATTCGCCTATGTTAATTCCTTTGGGCGCTATCGTGCTTTTAATAGATAGACAGACAGACAGACGGACATGGCTAAATCGATTCAGAATGTGATCCTGATTCAGAATATATACTTTATGAGATCCACGGTTACTCCTTCTTGGCGTTACAAATATAATGACAAAGTGAATATACTTCCTGTGGAGGGTGTCGAGTTTAATGTATAAACCAAGAGTAACAATGGCATAAACGCAACTGCTTGTGGACTTCGGCGAACAGGTCTACGAAATCCATTGTTACCATCTCTTTAATTTACAGAGAATAAACTCATTTGAATGATCTTAGCCTTTCACTATATACGGCCAGAGGTCCCAGGCAAGAAAGTCTTAGGTCCTACTCATTTAAAATAGATCCACACTGAGAGAAATATATTTTTGTTACATCTGCCCTCTTTAATCTATAGCCTTGCAGAAAAGAAGCGTCTTAGGACAGGTTTAATAAGGTCGTTGAATTCGCAATCAATTATCTTAACTAGGACTTCCATCGACTGACTTCAAATGTTCGAGCAGATAAGACATTAGATCGGTCTAATGTTCCTTACTGCGATTTCTTTATTATTGTAGTTAATGTTGTGTGACTTGGCCGTTGAAGGGTACACAAGGGAACAAAACCAGGTGCTCCTTGACACCATTGCACCAATCTGTCGCCAGAACCGCTACCCATTGACGATGGAAAATTGCCACTTGGAAAACGTTGATGTTCAATGGCCAAGTCACGCAACATTATCTAAAATAATAAAGAAATCGCAGTAAGGAACCTTAAACTTGGCACGACTTTTTCTAGATTTCATTACTTTTTAGAGATAAACAAGCAGCTAGTTTTTTACAGAATGGTTTTGGTGGGATATGATTTAACTGAAGCAGAAAAACTTGTCAAAAGTTACCTTAACTTTGATCAGAAACAGGTGAGTGTTTATTTTGCTTAGTTGTTTTTAGAAAATCTTCCAGAAGTTCTTGAAACTGTACCCTTTAAAGACCAACAAGTTCAACCATCATTGTCAAGGACTATGGTACGTGGTGCTCACAATGGCTTGATTCTTATTCTTTCCAAAGGTGAACAGAAAAAAACGTCTTCTGTTTCAACGCAGATGATTTTGAAATGATTTTGAGAGTAGATACAGAAAGTTGGCTACACCGAATAAAAGGTTTTTTCCAGCAAATGTAACCTCTTTTGTGTCTTTTTGGTGAATTTTGAGGAAGTTCTAAAGATTCATTAAGAATGGAAACTCCCGTCAGAGAGAGAGTATATTATTTATGACGAAATCACAATACCATACAATCGTATGGTCCAAAGTTCTTGAACAGCTTGCTTTCCAATCGGATTGAGCTGATTTTTTCTTTTCTGCCCAGCATATAGCTTAATCCTTGACAAATCAACCTGTACTCAATAAATAAGTCTCTGTCGCTTATTTTCGTTATGGGTTTGCTGCAAAACTTAGCATACTGTGGATGTGGAATTATTTACACGTTTGAAGGGCTGTAATTCGATTAAGCTACGTCTATTGTAATTTTTCGACGCAACATTTCATAGGCCATCTAATTAAGTTAAGGGTGTTTTCATCTGAACAAAACAAAGTTTCGTACGGCCTCGTTGATCACTTTCTTTAACCACAGTCTCTAAAAAAGTCAATTTCGTAGAAGCTATGTACAGTTAAAGAAAGCCATTATTATGACGTCCTTTTTGCTAACCAATTTTCTTAAAAGAGAAGAAAATACCCAAAAACAATGGCAACTGGGAAAGATAAATTCATACATTTCCATCCGACTTAACGTTCTGTTTTTGTCGCAGTATTTATTAGAGGATTAGAGTAAGGGCATCCAGACACGTATAAATTAGACGGAAACAGTCAAGTAGCATCCCCCTCCATCCAGCAGCCGCTTGGATTATTTTGCCCTCTTTTATACTTTCTGCCAAACGAGGCTTCCTTTTCATACATTATCTGCGAGCGAAAGGAGTAAGGAAATGAATAAAAAATAGAATACCTCTGCGACACATTTTCGCAGGACCCTGACGACGATATGACGAGGACGACTGAAGTGGAGTGTGTGTGGAGACTTGCATGAGTACGTTATCTTACACTTCGCCTAGTGTTCAGTGTACATACATTTATACCCATCCGAGTTGAAAATAACAAAATCAGGAAAACTCTCAACAACATCTCGGTAGCCAATTCGATTGGGAAAAGTTTCCGGTGTTATCTGTTTGCAACTGGGCAGGCAATCCTTTTTTCCTTCAAACCGAGGCGACGACACAGACTCCGGTTGTCTTTGGTTTTTACTTCTGAAATCGAGACCAAGGCGGAATGGTAGCTATCTTCGATTTTTCTGAAGATGATCGACTTACATGCACCTTACCACAGATTGTTGGTGTTTGTCGTTACACACACAGGCTCCGTTGAATGGCTGCTGGTGCTGGTTCTTTGCGAGCATCATTCTTATAGCACATAGGAGAACATCGTAAGGACGAAACAAAAGGGTTTGCACACTGTGTCAAGAACAAAGGATGCCTCTCGCATAAAGAATATGGATTTTGCATTCCAAAACAAACAACAAACTTGCATGGTAATTGAAATTGACTGTGATGATGTAATTTCTTGTTTCCCTGGATATATGGACCAACGAACGGCTTCATACCTCGTGCCGCTTTGAAACTTTGTAACCAGATTTTATGGGATGTTAAGGATGAGTTTGTTTTGTGTGTTTCCGTCGAGTAAAGATGCACAAAAAATTACCATAAGAGTTGAGAGTAGCTTTGCTGAAGAGGGCATGGATCAGATTACGGGGCGTATACGTACTTTTTTTTTAAATCATAAAAATGAATATATTTTCCTTCCATTCTGCGCAGTTGGGTAGTATTTGTTGAGGTGCTTTAGGTAGCCTCTTTTGCTACCAATCGTGCAGTAAATATATGCCTTCTGACATTTTTCTGGAATGTGGATTTAAACTGAATTGGAAGGAGACACATTTTCTTCCACCATATTCCGACAATAGTTTCAATCAGCTCGAGGCTTAAATATTCCACATTATTGGAGAATGAAGTTGATTACAACTTACTCGGTTGAGACAACAATGGCGTCTTTTGTGAAGCCAATTGCCGTCTGAGCGTTAAAACGCGGGCTCCTTTTTCTTTTGTCTGGGGTACTTCGTTGTTCATCGAAAAGTAATTCCATATGAAAGGAAAGGATTTTCCTGGAATTAAATTAATGAGAAGCAGGTGGCGCTAAGCTGTTTGTAAATTACCTACCTCAACTTTTGTTGAAACGGTAATGCTAAGCCTTCTTATGGTTTAAATATTGTAAATGTACTTACTTTACTTAAGAAGCGAATATTAATAGAATGCGACATTGTGGTCTTATGAACCGCACAGCATCCTACCACACAAAGAGAAATATATTAAAAATGTGAAAGGATTGTGAATTGCGAAAGAACGAATTTTTCAAATTAAAGATCGCTTTTGAGGCGCCCCGTGAGAGTCTTTGCTAAGGTGTTGAGAATGAAATGTAGAGCTGTGCAGGGGATAACCAGGGTAGTTTTTGATTGGGCAGAAGCAAAACTGACCAGTTGTTCGCTAAAAAGAATGGCTCTGGAGGAAGGAAGTTTGGGTCATGATATTTTCTTTATTTGGAGAAAGCTTACTCCGAAGCGTGTTGCAAGTGTTAGGAACTGGCGCACTTTCCTGCTATTCATTCGATTAAATTACGTAAATGGCTCTCGCTGTGCTCGCACTGTGCTGAAAATGAGTTTAAACAGTTAGAATCACGCATCGACATTAGTTCAAATTAGTGGACACTAAACGGACATTTATTTTCAAGATTTCTGCCGCGTACACGCAAAGTTCGTATGGGCAATACCAGGGGTAGGAGATACCAGTGCGGTTCGTTGTTGGGTAGTTTGGTATCGTTACATGCCTGTTAAATGATGGCAACATTCCGAGGGGCAAGCGTCAACTTTTTTCGTTATATTAAGAACAAGAATAAAATAGCATCTATCCACGAACCGTCACTGTATTGATAGCAGCAACTACTTGAAGGTAGGTTAGGCATTAATCACCTCGGTTTCAATATGAACTCTACAATTGGCACTCTTGTGAAGATCTGATGAAAAGTACTTACAAATCTCTCGGTTTGGCAAAACGGATTTGATCAAATTCCTGACACAACAATTTGTCTGCCAGATCTTTTCTATGTAACACCTATAGTACTGAATGACAAACAGAATAAGAGAGGTCTGCTACTGGGCTTTTTTGAAGGACATATTCTTCATTTAATTTTTGGTCTTGGGAGGAGAAGATAAAATTACTAAACCACAAAAATGTCAACATAGTGTAAAACTCTTAAACGAATCGACTACATAACATTTGGAGCTTCAAGTACCACCCTACAATTTTGAAACGGCAAGATAGCCCTCCGTTTTAAAGGTCAAATATGTAGCGAAGGTCAGAGCATAAAAAACAATCGACAGTATTCTGCGGATTTTCAAGAGGATCGTTATGGCAATAAAGATCTTTTGTTGAAAGTTCATAATGTCGGATCTTTACAACTAGAAGCAACTCACCTTTACATGGGGGGTTTCAGTGTCTCATCCAAAGACTGACCACAGTTTGCGAGGCTGTAACTTAGGCAAAGGTCAAGGTTCCCACTTCGCATTGTAGCATTTAATTCACGTGAGCTGCAACTTTTCTTCCAGCGACGACCCAATTTGACAATTGACAGCTGTTTTGTCCTTGTTTTGATTTGCGATTTCATCATGAGTGTAGACTCGCTAAAGATCGGAAGCTAGACTCATAGAAATGCATTTTCATTCTTTAGCAATAAATTGTCAGTTCAGAGATAACACAACGCATTTCGACTTTGGTACAAAATTTTGAAAAAGGAGCAAGACTCGTTATGTTACTTAAATAGATCTATGCCCAAAATATAAAGGGAAATAGGTTTTAAACCTACTCTGTATATTTGTTCGTTAAAAACTGACAAAAACCGTCTGTTGTGCAAATCCCTTGCCAGTTTTCCAGTCAACTATTGATGCGGTATGCCGTATGCATCGAACGCAGTATTTGCCAGTTGTAGTCGAAAAATAGCTGAGTGGGTTTCCAACAAAAATAGAAAACAAAGCAATAAATATGCACAGCTGTAAGTGTTGTTCACATTTACTCACATGCTTCCATTCAACTATGAGCTGTGACATAGTAGTGAATTTTGTTCGTCGCTTTACAGATCAGAAAACAAATCCTTGCTGTGTTACTAGTGTACCCGTACAGCTTCGCCTGCTTCAGAGCATTTTTTAGTAATTTGAAAGTGTACCTATAAAGCACCCCACCCACACTTTGACAGTACTAATAATCATTTTCAGTGTCCAGTTTCCATACGAAATTAAATATTGTGACCCACAAACTACCGAAGTGAAGTGAAGTGATGAAAAATGCCATAAAACGAGCCCGTATGGCAATCAATTGTGACGGCGCCCATTTGGCCGATATCATCTTCTCGACTTGACCAATAAAATTCCAAAGATTCAGGTAAACATAATCAAAAAACAGAATCGAACTTTTTCATTTAGAAACCAAATGAGAGCCAAACAACATCGGATGACTTCTTTTGGCCCACCTTGTATAAACCATTATTACCTAGTATGGACCACTGCCTTTCGTAGGAGTTGCGTTATTGCTCCCCAGTTTACATCCCCAATCAAGAGTTAAATACTCTCCCTGCATTCTTACCTATTCCAAGTCGAACATGAGCTTATCCTTCTAATCCATGTAGCGTTCTCTGCACTCAAAACCGAGGGCACTGTCAAAATTCATCAGCACACGGGCAATTTTATTATATTCACTTGAAATCCTTTTCACATTCAAAGTGACACTGATTTCATAAAATTGTTTAACATTCCCTCTATGACAACTTCAACAATGCACAAACTGTCTCCATAAAGGATAATTTCATGTAAATATTTAACACTAGTACCTAGTACAAGAGTGCATGGTAAAAGCTCCTAACAAGGATGTACTTGAATTCGCAACACATGACTACGCGACATTATTCCATGGAGAGCAAAAATCGTTCACCATTCCCGCTGATAGAGCATCAGCAAAATGAAAATAATATTATATCCTTCTAGTTTTTGTTGGGACACTCACATCCGCTTTTTTATTTCCTCTTTGGTTTTGCACTCGGAAATGTGTGTTTTTGTTTTATGAACACACCGTAAAAGCGAATTGAAAGACGCTTAAAAATATTATCGGCTACAACGAGAAGGACATCGGTTTGCCATTAGAATCAACGTACATACGTTCGTAAATTTTTATCAGTGAACATGTAAAATCCCTTAACATATCACATTACAGCATGGGCGATGTCAGTAAGTAGTGAAGGGGGGGGAAACGCACACAAAATATCGAAAGGATAAACACTCTTTTGGTATTAGGTATGCCAGTAGGAGCTTCGAGCAGTATCAACAAACGTTGTATCCTGTCAGGCGACACAACACACGTATTAGCTGTAATTGAACGGAATTTTATGTTCTCACATATAAGTATACAACCGCACAAATTCACTTACAGACGCAGCACTCTTACTCACGTCGACCGTGTATTCCGTTTTTTTTTTGCGTGAGGATCAAGTATTTCTTTTCTTTCTCATGAATTATTTATACGTATCTATGAGGATAGCACTATAAACAAAATAGCTTTTAAGGCGACGAAAATTGGCATCCTTAAATGTTGGCGGAGTTTTTTTTCCCTTTTGTCCCTTTTTCGGTTGATGTCGGGGGGTTACTATTATTGTTGTAACGCCCTCGCTATTCTACACGCAGAATGGCCCAGACCTAGTATCCAAATTGATGTCAACTTCGCACGATGTCATCTTACATAAGCTTGGATGGTGTTTTTCTTTTTTTTTCCTGCTTTCTATTGGACAAGGATAATGGTCACTATTTCATTTTTTTTTCCTGAACACGTTTACGATTTATTTATTTTTTTTGAGCAAAGGAGAAAATATTTCAACAAATGAACAGCACTTTCCGTATGATGACCGAGAGGCAATCTATTGGAATTAAGGTTTTTTTTATTATCCTTTCGAACAGAGAGTGTGTGTAATATGGTGGAAGAAAAATCCTTTCTGGTTGGTTTTTGTATATCTACTTGGGGGAGTGTTGTTGAAACGAACAGAGTTTAACCCGACCGCGATGGGATTCGTGCGCCTTAAAGTATATCCTGTTACGTACTAACGAAAGAAATTCTTCATCAAGCAGGACCTGCATCACAGAAAGGATGTTTGCGTGGAAACTTGTTCCCTCATTCACCAGAGAGAACAGAGATGTTAAGAGTACCCGTCGCAGATGGGCTGTGCTGCGAATCTGACTTCAAGGATACTCAGGAAAATGTCCCTTCTCTCTGGCACTGGCACTGGCGAATAAAAAGGACCAAGAGAGCATGGCCAAATCGATTCGGTAAAGAGAAGAGTATGCGTGCGGAGGGCTTTTGCGGAGCTTTTTTGTAGGTCTCTAGGTCACAAGAATTTTGTTGTGACACATTGAGCCGTTCATCGTTGCTGGATAGATTTGCTTTCCACGTCCTTTGGGCGGCATCTTCTGCATGGAGCCAAAGACGTGGAAAAGGGATATTTAATTACAATTGCCCATATACTTCTGCTGGCACTGGGTGCTGTCAGGCTGAAGAACATTTTGTTAAAGAGACTACAGAACCGCGCAGGACTACGACGGCGACCGACGGGAGGGAATTTCTCATGTGTAGTGGAGTGTTAGGTTAGGTCCCTTTGCAAATTTGTTGCGATTTACTATGACTGGTGGTTTAAATTGGCTGGAAGGATTCTTTTGTGTTTTTGTTTCTCATTACTGTACTATCGCGGTGAGGAATACGCTCGCGTATGTTTTATTACATGTACACACAGGGACGGAGTCAAACAATAGAGGCTGACCTTATTTTTGGTTTTGCCAACAGAGGAGCAGCGTAGGGATATGCCCGCACGCTTGGCTTGGCCATAAATGATGGCATTATTCATTTCGGATGCTGTGTGGTTGCGTGCTGAGCCCTGATCATGTGACTTGGCTGGTGGTGGATATGAGGAAATATTAGCACTGTGGTGCAATTTTTGGGGTTACTTACTTTCAGTTGAAAAACGGAGAAAGTATTTACGAGTATGGGATGTTTTCCTTTTCTGTTTGTTGGCTAAGTAAATGGAGCTCGTTGTGTAGTTCTCGAGCTCATAAATCTTGCGACCATGTACCATATGAGAAAATTTTAAATTTCGTGGGTGGATTGTCCTGGGAGCAGCATTCTCTTAACTTATGAATGTGTGGTTCTTCAGTTGTTTCGAAATTAAAACAACGGCTTTTATTTAAAACAACTGAACAATTGAACAACTTTGACAACGAGGGGTCAGTCGTTACTAAACTACGTTTGGTTGCCATCAAGTTCTTGTTCTTTGTATGAAATTGTATAGTTTCTTTGAACTTCCCAAAAACGGTTGCAGCTTCTACATGCAATTTTGGAAAATAGCGCTCCTCTGCTTGGGTATGACACTCATGTTAGAATTTTTTTTATTTATTGAAGCAGCCTACCTAATGTCGACTTCCGTGTGGTATTGGTTTAGATTTTCTGTGCCTTGAATATTTCCATATAGCGGAGATTATTTGGGATTCTCGCGATTGTGGGGCTACCACCTGCCTTTAGTGCTATGCTCTTACCAGCTCTACATAAGGGAGATGTGGTTAGGTAAGGTTAGGTTACAGGGAGTATGTGATAAAAGAAAACTCATCAGGTCCACTGGAAAAATTATAAGTTCCTTGTCCAGATAAAGCAAACATAGATGTCACTTAACCTAGTTTAAAGGAAGGTTAGATTTGGGTAACCGTCTCGGCATACTCAAGACATAATGACACAACAATAGGTGAATCCATAGTTAAGCCATATGAAAAGAGACTGGCTTGAAGCGCAGACCGGACATATGGGCATATAACCCAGTTTTAGTTGAGGTGACTGACAAATTTCCTACTTCTGGGTATCAGTTCGTCTGGACTTTGAACTAAGGCGGATAGAAACTGGAGTGATCTACCCCATCTTAGTATAGAAAGATCAAAACTGGCAGAAGAGGCATTCTACCCTCGAAACGATGGACATACTCGATACGATTTTCTGCTATGAACCCAGTCTTGAAGTCAGCTTGAATTACTTAGAAATTTGTTTATACAGCAAACGTCTGTTCATCAAAGGTCACTCGGGTCTTCAGTAGTAGTACTCAAACGGCAAGGAAGATCAACAGCGGTTTCCTCTTATTTCTTTCTATTTGTGTCTAACTTAATGGAGTTTAAGAAGTACTAAATAAATAAATAAATAGTTGGCGCAACAGGTCCGTAGGGACCCTGGGCCTAGCTTCTCACAACCATTCGTTTTGTGTGAGTTTTCATTTTTGGAGCGAATGGAGGGATCTAATTTCATGCCGAGTCCAAACGGCTAATTGAGAAGTTCTTTCATGACAGTTATACTCCCGGATGTTTGTCAGACGTTCGCGAGAGGTGGTGCAGTGGAGAAAAACCTTGAGTTGGAATTGGTTTAAAAAGTACTAGATCTTTTTTACTAGTGGACAGCAGTTCGACTGCATTCGCCCATTTAACTAGTTTGTCTAGATCAAATTCCACAAAACTGCTTATGGTAATGGCAATCCCACTGTCGGCCTCATAGTGGAAAGCCTATTTGATCGTTTTGAAAGCGCCTTTAATATTTAAAACCATACTATCAGCTTTTTTTGTTAGCTAACGATTCTTTAATGGTTTCCAATGCTAATGATCTGGGGTCACTTAAGCTTTTTTTGGCCACCTCACATCAGAAGCATTTATTGCAATGGGCCCATTCCTTATTGTGGAACTCTTTTAATTTTTAGATCTTCCCCTCAAAGTGTTAAAGAAAAAATAAGTCCTACAACCAGGAGGACTGTTAAATTCATAAGCGAAGAAGTTTCTCTCAGTATCCTACGACCTTCTTCAGTGGCTCATTCTTAAATGAAACACTCGATCTTCTAAGTTTAAAGCGGAATCAGTTTATTCCGCATCATAAAAACTTAATTCGGCGCCCTTTTGTGTCGGCTTTAAATTTTTAATCAGCTGAAGGCATGTGACTATCCACTATTGTAAGTGGCCACCTGCTGCTGTTTGTGTGTCTTTTTGTTCGTTTTTTATGGTTGTCCTTCCGTGTCCATGTGCGGTGTAGTTATTTTCGGACAGTATGGACAGTTTGATTTTTATTTCGGGAACTGACCTCTTGCTTTGAAAACCAACTTTTCTTTTGATGGCGAGACAGTTCGCAGGAGTTTTAGTAACTAAATAGCTTGAAAAGCCAAAATCGAAACAATAAACTTTCCCGCCAAAAGAGATCCTTCACACTTCTCATTTCCAAATAATGAATTTATCGCTTACTTTTCATCTGAATGACAGTACTGGCAATATTTAATGCAACATCTCCAATCTTTGGTGCGGAAACAGGAATCAGGACACAGTTCGATGTTGACATCTCCTGAAAATGTATCGCTCGTCGAAGAATTGAGCTCCAGCAAAACCCCTTAATGGACTATAACTCAGTTATTCTTCTTCACTCTGCCATTCAAAAGCGAATATTCCCCCCAACATCTGTTTATATATTTCCCGCCTGTTCATTACCCCGTAACAAGACATAATTTACCGAAAAACGAAACACAATCGGACATCCCTTGCAAACGAGATGTAAATTTGATTTGCCATAAGCTAAGTCCTGTTTCGGAAAACACTCCAAAGGTAGAGTCAAATTAATCCAAATTCCAAATGACAACGACTGGTATTATATCGCGATATGCTCAAAGGATTTATCCGAACACAAACACTGTCCTGGCTTGTGTTGTATTCCCTTTTTTTCTCCCCCGATCAATCTTGTTTAAAATCGTTCGGCAAAATAATGGCAGGGGAATATCCATTTTCGTTAAATGGCTTTACAGTCACCTGATGTTTGTTTTTTTTTTTTTTTTGCGAAAAAGAATCCCTTAATAAATACGAAGAGGTAGAACAAGAAACAGAAACAAAATGGGATAAGATACGAGGAAACATGAAAGCGCTTCATGGCGTGGAAATGTTTCTTATCTCACTGACTGGCGAATGGACTTTGTTTTTTTCTGTCGTTAAAAGCAGTTGAATATCTCTTTCAGTGGGGCCAACGCACATCCTTTTACAGTCAGTTGGGTCTTCGTGATGGCTGTTGTGTGTCTGGTTTTGATAGAGCTTAGATATAAATATCAAAAACAATAAGCCCAACGCAGATGAGTATCAATAATAACTGGGACATCAAATCCAGGGAATTGATTTAACTGAGTCTGTTTATATTTATAGTCAAATGATGACTGAAGGGAAATTGTTCTGTTTGTGAGAACTACGAGTAGCTATACCCAAGTTATTGTTTGTTTATGGAATCACTGGATGCTATGCATAGATTGGGTTGTCGGTCGTGGGGCAAACAGGTTTTCTTAGGACCTCCATTCAATTGGATTTGTAAGAGACTGGGACGGGGAATCTTTTAAATAATTTTACAATAGTTAGGAAAACAGGTCCTGAGAGCTAGGACTGACTATCACACTAAAGTCGTATGTACTCCAAAAAATAGAATCGAAAGACACAATTTTGCGTCAAATGTAAGGTCGAGTTGTGTGTACAAACCTCCGTCATTTTTGTAGACATTTTTAGTAGACACACTTTCTTCTAACTGACACGTGCCTGCTAGTCTACCACTGTGGCAGACGTTTTCAGACCTTGGAAATCCTCTATGATGATATTTGGACTCACAGTGATACTTTCTACTACTTTTTTAGAAGGTATACAGTTTTCAATATTTAATAATAAATTTACGGCTTTATTTCAAAAATAAAGCGAAAATGCCGCGCACCGCCCTGTGCTTTGGTCAAAAAACAAAAATTTGTCCTACCGAAAGGTACCCCCTTCACTGCTGCATAAATAGGAAAGATGTGCACATCTTCCGAGCGGACGTGTTAGACTTTTTGTTTGTTGCGTTTTCTGTCAGTTTTCCCTTTTCCTTCAGTAGCTAACTGAAATTTAATTTTCCCTCACGCAACACTAATAAAGATGTGCACACAAACGAACACACAAACTTTTGAGCATGAAATCTATTGAAATGAATTTGTTACAAGTTTCTCTGACAAAAAAAAAATAGGAAGAAAGGAAATAACATCCTCCGGCAGTTAAGTAGCCCCTGCAAGAATATATACACAAACACACACGACAGCCTCTTAGGGGAAGACAATAGATGTTGGCCATAAAACAACAAGCACCATCGGAGAAGAAGAAGCGAACTTTTAATTGAAATAGAAATTAAGTGAAAATTTGTTAAAAGCCAAGGAATCAACCATTTTTCATTCAGAAGCCCCAACCCACCCTTAGTACGTATACAGGTCAGGTCACTCTCATTCACTAAGCTCGAGCGATATGCTTAACCTATTGGATTTTTTTTTTATTTTTTTATTTGTATCAATACGTACACACTACACACATTCAAGCACAAATTGCAGTGTGTTAGCCAGTGACACATCGTTACTCGACTCGAATTGCTTTCAAATGTCAATATCACAAGCGAAAGTAGTAAGGGAAGACGACAGCAAGGAGGTAAAAAGTTGAAACACACCAAGCAGTTCGGTTCTCTTACATTATTTATCTTCGCTCGAATAGGGTCATGGATGTCTACTTGTTCTAATTACGAATGTCTTTCGACCCTGTGTATCCTGGGTTGCCCCCCTCTCATTCGAAAATGCACTATCACTGTCTATATGTCAACTGTGTGAGATGATATAGTAGCAGTGGCAGTGGCAGCAGCAGTGTGGATGGATTCCCAGTGTAAATGGAGGAAAACAGAAAAACTTTTGTCGGAACACTTTAGCCAAGAATATGACAACAGGAAAACCTATACCAAGAGGTAGAGTAGCGGGAGTCCCAGTATCTGCAGATTGGAGGGAGGGGGAGTGACGGGGTTCTCGGTATAAAATGACAAATGGCTTGTTTTTCTTATGGCAAATATTTGCGCGTTGAATGTGGAATTAGTGTTCGTTGCTGGAATGTTACCTTGGGAAGCTTAAGTGGCTAAAAGTGGATGAGTGATGGGCCGGGGTACACAGAAACTTTCCGATTCTTCATGGCTGAAGTGTACAGTCGAACGAAAATTTCAATTGGCATGGATCGAGTAAGTGGATTACAGATTTTTGATAGGTACACCGGCGCATGAACATAAGTCCCGAAAAATCAATTCGGGACTTATGACTCGGGGACTTGTGTACACAACCTAAGCGCGAGGTATGATCGAGAGAGCGAGGTATGATGATAGAGCATTCTGCCACTCCAAGACCTTGTTGATGGTTTCGGGGCTGTAGCTCACAGATCATTATGATGATATTGGCCTTAAGTGCTTGAGTCGTTTCCGGATTGTTGGCATAACATCGGTCCATATCCAAAGTCTAAATCGGTCAAATCGCAGCTTCGAGGCGGTCAATTGACATCGCCAAGACCGCTGATAACACGATTTGGGAGTTTGGTGCGCAAAAGATCGATATGACACTGACTTTCTGTCAAGATTTCGAGCGGGAAAACAGCTGTCAGTGTCAAAATAACCTGTGATTTAAAAAGAAACCACTCCAGTAGAGTAGTTCTCACCATCACCAAGTGAAGGCGCAGTGGCTTAGTGGTCCGTGTGTTGGACTACTAAGCGAGGGGTCTCAGGAACATTTCCCGGAATAAACTTAAATAACATCTTAAGGTCAGACAAACATCCGACTCAAGAAAAAGGACCAATGAAGAAACTAGTGTCATTTCTGAAGCTTTCTGCAAATTTAGAATTTTTGAACGATATTTTCCAAGCTTTGGCTTGCTAAGAAGGTTTTTAATTGGAAATAACAGCATTTGTAAAATTGTTTAACCCCTTTCTCCAACTAAAGCAAAATTGGTCTAGTGGGTACGGACGGACAAAAGCGAAACTAATAAGGTTCCGTTTTTTCCCTTTGGGTGCGGAACCTTAAAAAGACCAAAATGGCAACAAATTGTTGCAGGCTATCAAAGAAAAGCGCCAACGGTCACCCTTACGTTTTTACGGACCTGTTGCGCCAAATTTCTTATTTTTATAGCTTATGGACGATAAAGTCCAAACCGCTTTTATTGAATATTGTGCTTTCAATCTCATCGCCACAAACAGAACCGAAGACCGCCCTGAAATTTGTTCGCTTAACCTTCTCTATTAAGTATCCTTAACTTTGGGTCCTGATCATTAGTTGCTCTCCTTGTGTGGTTGAAACAGCGATTGGGAGTGATCCGAAAATGCAACCGGCGTTAAAAAACAGCTTGGAGGGACAACCTGTTAGTTCTACTGTTACAAGATACGTAAGTAATAATGTTGCCTCCTAAATAACAACCAATGCGAGGGAGTTAACCTTGACACAAGGTTTTCTTGTTGGTTTATAGGATTAGTGTGATAGCTTGAGAGACTTGAGAGGTCTGGTAGGCATATAGAATTTCAGTTTTCGAAAGTGAAAGACTCGCATTTTCTCATTTCGGTTTCAAATTAAGTAAGAGCGGAATCACTTGCATTTGTTCCATGCCTGGCAGTAATATTGAAACGTTTTCGCATCTTTTCGGAGCCTTAGGGGTGCTAGTTCTACAGTGATATTCAAAGTTTCACTAAATTTCTTCTGACTAAACGGGTCTTTGTTACACAGAGCCCTCTATTTACCTGTAGACTGTAGACATTATCAAAGTTTGAATTATGTCGGGTCGGGATTTTATGCTCCCGCGATATCAACTCGGGTGCTGTGGTTATTAGCAAACCGCAGTCGATTACATATTTCGAAACTTTGCAGCATCTCCTCGGACCTTGAAGGTCGATTAACAGAACCAGAATCTCCACTAAAGATACATATTCTTGTGTCGCGCTTCATTAGGCCGGCCCCTTTGAATATTGCAAACCATTCACCCAGTCCATTCAGCCAACTCGTGACGTCAAATTTTTTCGCCATAATTATGTCGATTCATACCCTTCGGCTAATACCCTTGATATATACTTCAGCCAACGTTGGGAAAACTCTTCACTGGATTTTCGTATACTCGATTCAAGTTAAGTCCCATATCGCTCAATCAAATCACTCGACGGGAACCCTTTTCAATGCAACTCCAATCCATTCATCGATTCATATCTGTCAGGGGTTTTTTTTTTATTCGCGCATTTCAAGTTCGCTCGTGTGCATGAAATCGCTTCAATGATGTGTCAAATTCTTTTCTTTTTTTTCTTTTTTGTATATAATAGCTAGGATGGATGAGTGATTCCCAGAAGACGACGACGATAGGAACATCAGCGGCATTTTAACATCACCAATTAATTTCCGATGCAGACTTAGCCCCCAACCGCCCTTTGCAATACCGAGTCGATTGGCATACTCTAATAAGTTATTGAGGGTTCGTGAAGTCTGAAATCGTTATCCTTGATTCGATGTAATTGAAGCGTGTAATTCAATTTGTTCCCACAGATTGTGGTGAGGCGAACTGTGATAGATGATGTGTGGTACGTTTGGAGAATGTGCCTAAAGCATGTGGTATTATATCGAATATATTTATATGACCGATTTTGGGCTGTCTAACAAATTTAGCAAATTATAGCTATGTGTGTGATCTGGTAACCTCATGAAGGTGTTTACTGCCACCGTCTTTTGTAGGGGGGGAATGATTATTTTTTTAATATTAGGAAGTGATGGTCTGGCGCATGACCGGTTTTCTTTTGTCCAAGAGAAAGGTTTCAGTAACCGTCTGTACTAGTAGTATTCCCAATTTTCATCTCAAGTTAGACACGAAAGGCTCAGTTACCGAATTGCATAAGAAGAGCCGTCATCAATACCATACCAGTTCCAGAAGAGATAGACAAAAGGGTGTCTGTTCTAAAGACGTCTTAGTTAAAAAAAGCTTTAGCTTTGACCTAAGCTAAGTAAAAATGGACTTCCTAACCACTTGTTAACCATCTTCCGACAGCCTTCCTTATAGCATGTGTGGAAAAATCCAAAACATTAGCAATAAACCCTAATAAGTTGTGCGAGCCCGTCCCTTGTTATATTTTTTATATGCGACCCGCTTCCTTTGCCAAAGAACCCAACAAATGTGTCCAATTTCGTGCGGCTGTAAAATTTGTCAACTTATAGGCCTCCCGTCGTTCCTTTGTATAAGGAAAATCAAATTCGCACTTTCCACCTGCACGAACTGGGCTCTTCACGTAGGTACAAGCAACATTGGAAACATTTTGCTCCTGGTTCCACTTTTCTGCTGCTCTTATCCAGCGCCTATTCTCCTTTTTTATCACCCATATCCTTGTGGGAATGGCTCTTATCGCACACTAGAGGACATGAATTTATTGAGCTGCGTGTCTATGCTGAGCATAAGCCTACAAAGGGCCACTCATAAAAATTGATTTACGCTCTCACTTGACTTTTTTGACACAGAGGGTATATGCAAGGATTTTAGAGAACTTATCGCGCCATGAAATGTACCCCTGCAGTAATTCAGTTGCATAGATATGCAAAAGTGCGATGGCCTCTGACCGTCTGCAGAGTGTTATGGAAAACTGACAGTTTGTCTGTCAGATTGAAGTCGGTATAAAACAAATTACACAAGGACGTAGTAGCGAAGTGATTTTCGACAGATTCAGGATACTGGGAGGCAGCGCGATGACTTGTTCAAATTGTATAGGCTTCGGTAATCCACAGAATATTAGAATCTTTTCATAAAACTTTTATAGTTGAAACAACTTTCGTTTTATTAAAACTTATTTTAGGTATCCTTCTTACAGTGTCCGGGAAATAAAGGTGAAGAAAAATGACAAAGAGTTTTATGATGTATGGAGTTTCTCGTGCAAATAATTTATTTTCGGAACTATAAGGAATGCGTTCATCAACTGTTAATTGTAACAGGATCCCAATACAGAAAACCCTACCTCGGGTTACATGTGATACTTGCTTTGCTGTACGATAACATCCGTTCCGTGCAATTACGAGTATAACCAGGGTTGCCCAGCAGGCAACACCCTCACATACGGGCCTTTTCAGTATAGCCAAGGATGAACTTTTTAATACATCCCTTTCTCCCTCCCCACTAGAAAGTAAAATGTGTCGTTTCATTAAAAAAAGAAAAAACTTTTACGTTATCTTTACGGATTTTCATTGTATATGACATTTTTGTTTTTACTTTCGACATTGTGTGTTGTATTTGTGAAATAGAGACTACAATCCTTTAGCAAAGTTTATTCCTGCAACGAGATCGCAGGGAAAAAGTTCCCACTCGGGAAATTGTTGGAGCATATTTTATGTGACTGCTGTTGCTATATATATCTACTTGTGTATATATATTATACCCATTCATACCTACTCAAGGGAAAAGTTTGACGATCTAATGAAATTTCGAGATTGACTATATTGATTTTCATGCACTGATTGACGTAGCGTTTTCGAGAGCTCAATTTAAATGTTTCGACGTTAATGAGCTGTCGAACGGAAACAAATTGATTTCTGATTGATGGATATTGACTTCAAAAGTGGTTATTCGTTCAGAAATAAATTGTTATGCCAACAATTTTCGTTGGTTACAAAGAACCCAAATTTTGATTTAAGAATGCAATTCTTGGCAACGATATAAAAAAATACTTACGGAGAGTATATTATTCTTACGCTGAATACCTGATTCTTGAAAAGTTCTTGTTAACAAAAAAAATGTTTGAACCAAGAACTTTTAACTTGCAAGTTTTTAAAAATCTCAAAATTCTTCGCTTAACAATTTTTTTTTTCTAAGTGAAGGTTTTGAACTTAGTTCGGCGTTTAAAAAACACTCAAACTCGTTACAGATTTCAGTAGCTCAGCATCAGAAAACAGGAAGCGCACATAAATCAAATAAGCAAAAATGCACACGGACTGAAAATTGTGGGAAAAATTGATAAATACCGAGTTTATTATTGACAACTGGCATTACTGGCAATCTTTCTTAGTCAATCTGGAACAAGTTCGATTATATTAAAGCTTCGAGCACACAGATCTGAACAGTGATGCCATTTTGAGCGATTTATCCCATTTGAGGGATCAAATTTTAATGTGTCCGAGGGATAAAGGGACATTTTAGCTATAAAAGGGATTTTCTTTCATACAAGGTGGCGCAAAAACAACCTTCCGATGTTTTTTGGCTGTAATTAAAAAAAAAAATAAAAACTTTGATTCTTCTTGTGGATTATTTTTATTTGGTCTTTTATTTTTTTTTACATCAAGTCGAGAATATGATGTCATGTAAATGGCCGCCGCCACAGTTGATTGTCATTTGAGCCCTTTTTATGGCATTTTCCATCACTTTGGCCAAAACTTCCGGCGATAGGTCCTCACATTCTTGACGGATATTGTCTTTAAGAGCTGCAAGAGTCTGAGGCTTGTTGACATAAACCCGCGACTTCAAAAAGCCCCACAAAAAGAAGTCTGGAGCGGTCAAATCAGGCGATCTTGCTGGCCGGGAAATGCATCCTTCAGCATATCGGTTGTGGTACGTGCAGTGTGTGCCGTTGCACCGTCCTGTTGTAACCACATGTTTTCCAATCCCAATTCATCAAGTTGCGGCAAAAAGAACTCGTTGATCATTGCTCTGTAGCGCTCACCATTCACAGTAACCGTTTGGCCCGCGACGTCTTCGAAGAAAAAAGGTCCGATGACTCCTCCAGCGAAAACAGCACACCATTCAGTGACTTTGAGCGGGTGTAATGGCTCTTCGTGGGTTACACGCGGATTTTCAGTGCCCCAGAAGCGTAAATTTTGCTTATTTACGCACCCGCTAAGATGGAAATGGGCCTCATCACTCATGATTATTTTTGATGAAAAATCATCTTCCTCTTGGTGGTCAGCAGCTAACAGCTGATGCACCGTCTGCACTTTGTACGGAAACATCTTCCAATCTTGTACCAAAATTCGCTGTAAAGACCTTCGACTGATACCCATTTGCGTGGCACGTCGTCTGGTCGATGTCGACGGCGCTTCCATGCCATCTTCGGCTACAGCAGCAATATTCTCTGCAGAACGGCTACTCCGGGGTCTGCCACGCCTGGCAGCATCTCGTGTTGTGCCAGTCTCTTCGAGGCGAGCGGCTAAACGTCGCAGTGTTTCACCAGTAGGCGTTGGACGGCTAGGAAATCTGCGACGAAATTCACGTTGTGCCAAAGTCACCGACCGATTATTGCTCAAATAAATAGTCACCAATATTCCGCGTTCTGGAGCAGTGTAGCGTAACATTGTTTATTAACGTGTATTTCGCATGTGTTTACTACACAAATGTCAAAACAGAACTGACATTAGGGGCCAATCGCAAAATTTATAGCATTTACTGATAGGAGGATTACTCTTGCGCCACCTTGTAGTTCAGTATTAAATTTTGTAAATGTACAAAAATTTCCTTACTACTATACTAAATAAAAATGACAACAGAAGCATATTAACGATCATTTTTAAAATATATATTTTTTTTATTACATTTATTCAATCTACGATTTATATTTTATAATCCACATTGTCATTATTCGAATAAGAAGTACCACATATGTGACGTTCTGTAGTTTTAGAATACATCGGGCGTGTCAGCTAATAGGATGAACAAAAAGGTTGAAATTGTAATATAAATTCGGTTTTTGAACACAGTTTTGGGTGAGTTTTTCGACACTTTAAGACGAGTATTTGTATTTGTTTTTCGACGTGTTTTTTGACGAGTCCTTGGACGCGATTGTTTACGCGTTTTGGACGAGCGTTTGAACATACTATCTCCGCTTTATGGAATTCTTTTTTTACGAAAATATGGACTCTATTTTTAGCGGATTTGAGCTTTTCCCAAGTATTTTTGAACGCGTTTTTCAATGTTTTTTGAACTCGTCTTTCACAGTATTTGTATGCATTTTTTGAACGTAATTTTTGATGCATTTTTGATTTTGTTCTTGCTCGCTTTTAATGTTTTTTTTTAGATGCATTTGTGGTGGAGTTTATTGGCATTTTTTTTAGATGCCTTTTTGGAAGCATTAGGACGATCTGTTAACGAGTTTGCTACCCAATTTTTGGATACTAATTTTTCCTCCTTTTGGATGAATTTTGTATAGCGTTTTTCGACGGGCTTAAGAATTGAAAGAAGACCAAGCTATCGCGGATGCCAGAACGCTTGGTCTGGACAACTGGAAGCAGCGTGCCCGGGATCGCAGAGGATGGAAGGCTACAGTGTCTCAGGCAGAGACTCTTCACGGGTCGGGAGCCCGCTAAGTAAGTAAGTAAGATTGAGTCTTTTGAATGCGTTTTTCGATGATTTTTTGGACCGACTTTGTAGGCGCATTTGGATGCGGTTTTCGTCGAGTTCTTTTGAAGGGTGTTTGGAATTGATTTTCAAAGCAAAGTGCAGGGAACAATAGAAAACAATAACTCCTTTGATCCAGAAAAGGGCTCCTCGAGCAATTAATAAATAGAAACTAATAGGTATCTAAAACAGAGGCTTAACGCACTCATCTGTTTTTCACTTACCCGTTTACACCCAGCGTTGACATACTTTAAGATATTTAAGCACATAAATCGAAAGAAATCCTTTTAAAGAGCGAAAGTTAGGAACACTTTACCACTTAACAATACGCAGTTTCACCTTACACTCAGTAGTATCACGCATTCGAACCAGCTCCCACTCCACCCACCTCCATCGACCAGACGCTTTCACTTTTGCTCCAGTGATCTACCCAATCGGAAATCCCAACTTACCACAATCCCTGTTCATGCTGTTAGAACGATAAAGTGGAAAAACGTGAAGCACCGATTCTAGTTAGCTATTTGTATTCCTTTTCCTATAGTCGATTCGAAACTCATTGAGTGGGGGAGGGAGCGCCACAAACAATCCAAGTGCTAGGTGCGACTCCTCCAAGATATGAAGTATTGCGCTACAACAACTATCCTGGTCATTTGTCAGTGTCTGAACTGTTTTTTTTTTTCTTTTCTTCTTTCTTTTTCGCTGACCCTCCGTAATGCGGCCGTAGTGGTAACAGATTTCCGTCGTTGTGAATTAATTTAGAATTTTGTTCACTTCCTTTTGTGTCGCGTCATTCTTTTCGCAAAGATGGATGGACCACAAATGGAGAGTTAAAGTTAGAACTTAAGTCGATCCAACTCTAGGGGTTCAGTGGAAAGCGCTCTTTGCACATAATTAGCCCACTAAAGGCAAATGAAGATTGATATTTGAATTTCGTGCAAGTGTCTTTGGGAAGGTTTTCTCTTTTTGGGGTGGACGTAAATTGACTGACGTAAATTGGTGAAAGGTTAACAAATTTCAAAATCCCACTCGCTTATAGAAAATCCTGAGCAGGTGCAAATTTTCCATTGTGAATTTAATCATCAGTTTGATTATTATTTTCTGTTGTCCAAGTTCATAAAAATCCTTTCCTCAGATGCAATTGCGGCTTTTTTTATAAGAATTTGAATTTTTGTAGTTTAGAGAATACGGTGGGGTGGATTTTGTGACTTCAGTCCTGCTCTCCATTCCAGTGCGTTTCATTTTTTTTTAAAGAACGAACAAATTTATACTTTTCGGAAAATTAATTTTCAATCATAAACGCGCTTAATTACGTCACCGAATGCCGCAGATCACACAGCGTAATTTGCAAGAGGAGAAACGCGAAAAATTAAAAACAAATTGTTTCCTTGCCGAGCGTTGCTAGATGATTTATCATTCCCTTTCTTATTGGGTGGCAAATTGCCTGTTTGCGATGCCAAGTGTGGATACAACTACACACGGAGGCCTCGTGGCATGAAATAAGACCACCACTTGGGTTGTTTATATGTGACACGAAGTGCGAGTGAATATTTCACATTTTTTCTCAGGTACCTGCTGCCATCTCGTGAAAGGGAAAAGCTGATTTTTCGATCAAAATTCTATCTCCGGAACAACCAAACCAAACTGTTTTTACATTTCCGGCTCGTGTCCTTTAACCATCTCTGGCCCCCTATTTTTGCGATAGCTTATCCCCACGCAAGCCCAGTCAAGCGATAACAATTAAGCCCAATCTGGCTCACACTCTTTGGCCGGCAGCAGTGAAAAAGAACTTCAAACACAGAAATGCGCAAAGCCATATGGTGTTCTCGGGTCCGGGATCCGGGTGCCATAAGAACATATTTTCCGTCTGGCCGCAGAATTCCAAAAAGTAACCTCGTCGTTGCCTCGAGCGACAATGCTATATGAGCTGGATGCTGTGTATACTGGGTCCCAAGCACTCGACACTTGTCGCAGCCCGTTAAATAGTCTCGACGAAAATTTCGTTACTCCCTCGGGCGGGCGCATGTACATCGTCCCTTTTTGTGAAATGATGTAATTATTTCAAGGATTCTTGTATTTTGTGGAATTGAAATCGTCCCTTATCCTGCTGTCGCACACCCTTTTCAGAACTAATTACAATCGTTATTATCTCAAGCTCTGGCGCTCTGGCGCTCTGGCGCAAAGTGACAGAGTTGCGTTGGGGGGTGCAGAAAACTTTTCAAAATTGTATTTCGATTGTACATGCGACAGGGAGGGTGTTCGCGGTGGAATGCGCGGTCGATTTGTTGTGGCAAGCCCCAACCGGATGACAGAAGATATGAAGTGCTGAATGAATGGAGGAAGTTTTCGCCAAGGAGCTGTGTAGCTGTGTAGGGAGAAACAAGACAACGGTTACTGCCGGCCGTGACAGGAGCTTTCACAGCTGCATTGATTTTGGTGGCATTGACGGATGGGGATGGGAAGGGAAGCTTTAATTGCGCCATCATTGTTGATTTATGTGCGTGTGTGTCTCGTTTTGTGGAACACCATCTCTGCCGGAACATGCAGGACATCCGTGTAGGTGAGTGGCAACGCGCAACGGAAAATCATATCGGTAGCGTTAATTATGATTTATGATAATGCGGCGAGGTTAATGGCAGATACTGTGTGTGGGTATGTGTTTGCCACTGCATAATTTGAAGGTAGATGTGTAATTATCGATAGAGCAGTTTAATAGCCCTACGGATATGTTTAAGTGAACAAGCCTGGAAGTTATTAGCAACATTGATTTATTACGCATCAAGATGATCTATGTGACGCGAATTAATCAGATAAATGTTTGGACTCCATCAGCAAGCTCAACTTCAAGCGAATTCCTTAAGTGTTGGGTTTGTGGTAGCTGGGAAAACATTGCCGACAATTTGTATTTGAATTGAGCAATATCAGATAGGAGGTTTTTGAAATTTTTAACTTTTTCGTAGTTAAACGACGACTACTTACTTACTTAACGGGCTCTCGACCCTTCCAGTTATCCAGACCAAGCGCTCTGGCATCCGCGATTAGTGTGTTGCAGAACGGTTTGAGACGTTCACACAGTGCGTTGGATAAGATCTTGTATGCGACACTAAGCAGGGATATGCCTCGATAGTTCTTGCAAGACATAGGATCGCCTTTTTTGTAGTTAAACGGCGACTGGTGGATTCGAATTAGAGGATTGCTTTTTGGATTGGCATTACTGTTTCGAGCGGCAACCCATTTGGCTGCTCATTTTGCAATGGGGCCTGTCCAGTTTTTTAAGTCTGGCAGGTGGCTGATTTGATTTGTTATAGATTTTATCTCCCTGGATTGGTCTCGTGAGCGCAGTTTTTTTAAGTGGCGTTTATAATTTTTTTCTCCATCATCTCTGTCACCATACCGACATAAGAAACACTTATTTTAGAAAAAAAACAAATTCGGGCAGAATTAAACTTCTTATAGTCATCAAAGTTTCAAAAACGATATCGTCACGACGACTTTTGTTATACGGAATCTACCCCCAGGATTTGAAAAAAAGTATCGTCCCAATTTCTCAGTTTAAATTAAGTAATAGCTGATAGAAATGGGCGCAGCTGCCCACGCTCAGCGACATCAAGTATGTGGACTTAGCGAGGGGTCTCAGAACAGAAATTCTATGTTAGGTTTTTTTTTCACTGTGCTACCTTTCGCGAACCTTTGGGCTCTGGCGAATATCCGAGATTATATCTGCCATGAAAGCGCTTCTCAATTCATCCGTTCGACGGGCTAAAATTGTTGGTCTCTTCTATTCGTCCAAAAAAATTTAAATTCACACAATCATATGGCTGCGAGTATGGTACCTCTATCCACCTGTTTCTTAGATAGAAATGAGTTTTAAAAACGTTAAGAATTTAAAACATTTTTTTTCGCTCTTAAAATGTATGTACAACGCCGCATTTTAAAATAGCTTTTGGAAATAGCTATCACTCCAGCCGAAGTGTAGAGATATTCGTTCACAATGTTTTGTGCTGTCAAAAGAACACAACAGAATCTGTCAATAGCCGCTGTCAAATTTAAGCGAAAAAACCTTTTACTCCTCGCTTTTTCCCCACTAAACCATGAGCGTGATAACATCAGTTCCGTTTATGGCGTCTATACCATAAACGAAACTGAATACGAAGCTAGTTTTAGAGAGAAGAGCGCTAAAAGAGCTCTTAACAAGTCTACCCCTACCTGCAATCCATTATGCTAAAAGCACTTTCCGTAAATTGCAGCAATATTTCTTCCAAAATTTTTATTAAAACGAAAATCTATGAAAGCACTTAAACTGTCTAATTCGAAAACTTTAAACTTGCAGTTTGATCATTTCTATGATATATTTCCATGTATAGCCAACCAAAGAGGCATGAAAGCAATTAAAGGCTATCCACCACTAGGGCGGGCAAAAAACCATCAAAATGCATATGAAATATGCAAATCGAGTGCTTCCGGTTAGAATGGAAATCAAGCGCCAATACTATCACACCGAAAACGCCAAATAAATCTTTTCCAAAAATAGGATATAAATAATATTTTCGCCGACAATTCAAATTCAAAATACAGCACACACAGCTAGAACTAGAGGCACGACTATCCTGACAGAGCAGGAACCATGTTGTTGGCCTTTTCTCCGGTATCCCTGTTTATGGTTTGCACTCCAATAAGTTTACAATGACGCGACAATGAGCGACGCAATAAAGAAAACTTCACAAATGAAAAAAAGGGGGGAAATTATAATTTTTATGATGTTTTTACGGTTCAAAGTTTGTGTCACTTAACACTGCCATCAATCCGACGGAAGGCTGCCATTTTACGGACCAACCAGGAAGTGGATGTCATAAAGATCCAAACCAAAATGGAGATATTTTTGAATAAAATTATTTTTTATGTACCAATAAAAGTTGGTTATTCACGGAAATCAGTTGGCGGAAGGTGCATATGTGTAGGTGTAAAGTAATGTGAGTGATTTCAGCGGCAATGTTATGACCCGTTTGATGAGTTCGACTTCAGAGGTCATTGAACATGGGAGAGCATCCTTTTCGGAATACGTTGTCAAAGTTTAAGGTCTGTCGCAGGTTGAGTTAGGTCGGAATAAAAAAAATGTCTTTCCCCGGACGTGTGTTTGAAAATAGGAGGAAATAAATATTAATAACCCATCCAACCGTACTCCACTATAGTATTCTGTTTCTCATTAAAAATCATGTCCGCACGCCGTGAAATGCACACACAGACACAATGCAAAAGAAAGCGTTAATTGCGTTAAGCTTCCCAAAGCAAACAATTTGCTTTTAGCCATTTTCTGCCAGCGAGTCTGGAGAGGCCCCTTTCACTGGCGACGGCCATGCCACGTTACGAGCAAAAGGACTTTGCACTCTCACAGCTTGACGCGAATCAGTTAGCTGTTGCATGCGATATGAAGGAGAATGGCGGTCTGTTCAAACACTTGGTTATATCTTCGTGCCGCCACCCCAGCGTGCTGTCGTAGTTTCCGGGGCTGATGGGGAATAGAATGCACCGTAGGCAGGGCATGGATGAGCACAATTGAGAGAAAAAAGAAAGCTCCAGCCAACCAATGGATGAAGTCAGGACGCGCGAGTAAAGTCACACAAAAATGAATAATTAAATTTATCTCAATACCCATTCCAAGGACGAGGTCGAGGAGTAGAAAACACCACTAACGCAAGGCAGGAGTGGTATATAGTTGGTGGAATGCCAGCGACAACGTGTCAATGGAATGCCGCCGAAGAGACGAAGCCCGTCAAGGCACGTAACATATGATGAGACAGTTGATGGTAGACAGGGTATGGCTAAAGTTGGCGTAGGTATTTACAGTCGCGAGTTTTCTCTGTCGGAATTACTCGAGTGTTTTTAATTACTTTTATGGTGAACGCCATTAAATCGATGTCGCGTGCCAGGACACTATTCACTTGGCTACTGTAACTGGCGCAATGGCATGTTTGCGAGGTATGGCTAAAAATTGCTGGGTTAATTGATGTCTACTACGCAGAGAATGGTAGGCTTGTTTATCTGTATGAAGCGGGGGTTAATTACAAAATTTTTAAAAATAAAAACTTTCCCTAGAAAAATAACCAAACTAAGTCGTTGTGTTCCGGGATGACTTGATGCTCTTTTTCCATTTGAAGTTGTACAGTTCCTTTCAATCGCGTGTAGTTAGGGAACTGCCATCATTTTTAGGTTTTTATCAATATATTCCAAGTTGTTACCACCATCGTTGGAGAGTTATGGCAATTGATTCGCGGTCTGCTTTCCAGCAAAGCAGTTCAATGATCGAGACAACTCAACAACCTATCCATATGGACAGAGACACCCCATTCCCATACAAGTCACAAGTCATCTATGAGACAACTAAACTTCAGGAAAACTCGTCTATTGGCATTTCATAAAAAAAAATAGTTGGCGCAATATTAACAAGGACTAGCTTCCCACAACTATTCCTTTGTGGGAGTTTTTCATTTTTGGGACGAATGGAAGGGATCTACAATTTTATGCCGAGTCCAAACGACTAATTCGAAAGCTCTTTTATGAGTCTTGGATGTTTGTCAGACCTTCGCGAGAGGTGGCGCATTAAAACAAAAAAAAAAAACTAAAAATTAAATTTGGGTTTCTTTCGGTAACCGAACTGGGAATACCTCGCTTAGTAGTCCAACACGCTTAGCACTGATCCACTGAGCCTACCACGCATTTCATACTTTTGAGAGATTGTCCGAAAATGATATACTACGGCTTAAGGCCACTTTCCACAAACGAAACGAGTTACCCACCACAAAATCTATGTTGGGTAGGATATTAGACAGATAAACTGGATTAAAGTTCAGTTGTGTCATTGGTGGGTTGCATGTGGTTATAAGATGTCCCAGGTATTATTTTCTGCTTAAAAACTCAGCTTTTGGACAACGGACTTTCAAATGCACCTGTGAAAAACGGAATCAATTTCATGCAGACATTTTTAAACCTACTCCATGCGGCCAAAAACTTGTCAGCTGGGAAAAAGTTGGAGTTTCATTTTAGGAAAGATTCCAACGTTTGGAAGACAATTGCTGTATCGAAGACTTAGATGAGTGTTGCCAGAATGTTATGATGGAACATCCCAGATTGCCCATTAAAAAATACTCTTTTCGATGGACCTTATCCCTTTTGGTTAGAATTTTTTTTAAAAAGTTTTTCCCACACTTTTTGAAAACGGCCCTCAGAATGGCCCTCAATATATTTTTTCCTGTGGCAACGCTGATGAGGAATGACTCTTAAATAAAAATTTTATTAAATTTACAAAGGCAACAAAAAATCAGCTTGTTTTCATTTTAATAGTGTTTGAAAATCATTTCTATATGAAACTTGTAACTAAGGTGGCGCAAAAGTAATCCTCCTATCAGAAAATGCTATAAATTTTGCGATTGGCCCCTAATGTCAGTTCTGTTTTGACATTTGTGTAGTAAACACATGCGAAATACACGTTAATAAACAATGTTACGCTACACTGCTCCAGAACGCGGAATATTGGTGACTATTTATTTGAGCAATAATCGGTCGGTGACTTTGGCACAACGTGAATTTCGTCGCAGATTTCCTAGCCGTCCAAAGCCTACTGGTGAAACACTGCGACGTTTAGCCGCTCGCCTCGAAGAGACTGGCACAACACGAGATGCTGCCAGGCGTGGCAGACCCCGGAGTAGCCGTTCTGCATAGAATATTGCTGCTGTAGCCGAAGATGTCATGGAAGCGCCGTCGACATCGACCAGACGACGTGCCACGCAAATGGGTATCAGTCGACGGTCTTTACAGCGAATTTTGGTACAAGATTTGGAGATGTTTCCGTACAAAGTCCAGACGGTGCATCAGCTGTTAGCTGCTGACCACCAAGAGGAAGATGATTTTTCATCAAAAATAATCATGGGTGATGAGGCCCATTTCCATCTTAGCGGGTACGTAAATAAGCAAAATTCACGCTTCTGGGGCACTGAAAATCCGCGTGTAACCCACGAAGAGCCATTACACCCGCTCAAAGTCACTGTATGGTGTGCTGTTTTCGCTGGAGGAGTCAACGGACCTTTTTTCTTCGAAGACGTCGCGGGCCAAACGGTTACTGTGAATGGTAAACGCTACAGAGCAATGATCAACGAGTTCTTTTTGCCGCAACTTGATGAATTGGGATTGGAAAACATGTGGTTCCAACAGAACGGTGCAACGGCACACACTGCACGTGCCACAACCGATATGCTGAAGGATGCATTTCCCGGGCGCCTAATCTCCCGTTTTGGCGATTTGCACTGGCCAGCAAGATCGCCTTGTTTGACCGCTCCAGACATCTTTTTGTGGGGCTTTTTGAAGTCGCGGGTTTATGTCAATAAGCCTCAGACTCTTGCAGCTCTTAAAGACAATATCCGTCAAGAATGTGAGGACCTATCGCCGGAAGTTTTGGCCAAAGTGATGGAAAATGCCATAAAAAGGGCTCAAATGACAATCAACTCTGGCGGCGGCCATTTATGACATCATATTCTCGACTTGATGTTAAAAAAAATTAAAAGACCAAATAAAAATAATCCACATATATAACTTTGTCTTGTCCCGTTTTTGACAAGATGTCGAATTTTTATTGATTTAATAAATTTTTAAACGGATTGATATGTTTTAATTAATATTGTTTATACACATATATACAGTTAAAAATATTACAAGGAACAGCTGCAATTTTAAAACTCTTCAAAGAACGTTAAACTATTGTCTCTTTTATCAATACAATGACATACAAAATTTATTTCAATGACGGTCGTTCCTTCAAATTCGAAAATCAGTGGAATATTTTTTGAGCATTGTTAAAAAAAGGTTTTTTCTTTGGTTGCTTAAATCATTTATATTTAATCAAAATTAAAATATTTTATTTTGATGCACACTTTTTTGTCATAATAAAGTCACTAAACAGGATCAGAGTCCATTTCTATTTTTTGAACAATTCTCAAACGCTTTTTGTAATTTGATCATTTACAAATTCTTCCAAAATTCTTACAGCAAAATATTTTTTCTTTATGCCTTTAAAAATGAAAAAAACTTTAAAGCTACTTATATTAAAAGCACAGCCTATGTCCTTGAGTTTTCTGTTAACAATTAATGCTAGAGATTGTGGCAATGAAATATTTTCATTTGTTGGAAAATATAGGACAGTAGGCCTGGCTACTCGCACAACCGCTTGTTTCCAACTAAAAGCAAATCGTATATAGTTTTATTTTGCAAATAATGCCCTTAAATTAATTTATAAAGGTATCACACAAGCTCTACCAAGACTGATAATATTACATCCAGACTGCTGATTTATAGATAAGTAAGTTCTATGTTGGATTAATATTTTTTTTAAATTTAAAATATATGCTGTAGCTGTTTAATTATTAAATGTGATACAACGTCTAAAAAAAAAAATCAGGGGGCATATTCCGTATAACAATTATCGGTCGGACGATATCGTTTTACAAACTTTGATGACCATAAGAAGTTATATTGTGCCCGAATTAGTTTCACTATCGTCAGCATTCATTACATTTGTGAAAAATAAACCGGATTAAGGTCTCAAACGTAGCACTTAGTTGCAACTTTTAGAGGTCTATCGTTCGACGATAATCGTTTAAAAAATTACGGAATGAGTGCCCAGTATTTTCTTTTTTCATTGAGAGTAGGAACAGATAATTATTGTTTTTAACGAATATTCATAGGAAATAAATTAACTTATACCATTTAACAAAATTATTACATACAAGTGGTTCTAGTAACGATACTCGGATAGGACATTCAGTGAATCTCTCCATGTACCAAATTGTGCTCGTTCGTCCGGTGAGGAGTGGTCTGCACTACCTTGCGGAGTGTTGGCATAATTGGCGGTCAAACTATGCGATGGCATTATTGGTGCAAAACAGTTCTGTCTGTATTCCGCATGCATGCCCGTCATTGAGCTCTCTTCGGCCGGTGTAAAGGAATTGAAGTGTTCTTGTTCACCACTTGATTCCCGAATTGGCTCCGGATTAATAATCTTGTTCCGAGCACCTGAAGAGGGTGGAATGTTCCTCACACGGTCTGCACCACGCACTGAATGGGGTCTTGAGTATTGATAGCTATCGGCGTCGATGGTTGCTGATCCATATTGCTGGTTGCTTATATCACGACCAGAAGCTTCTATTTGCGCACGTGTTTGTTGAGACCGCTTTCGCACAGTCCTGAGTCTGTGTTGGTATTGTTTCGAGGAAGTAAAATTTCGTCCAGCTTCAATCACATCTGGAAGTGGTGCCATTGTTGACGATGAAGGTTCGTATTGCCAAGAATGGTGTGTTTCAAGTTGAGGTTGGTACGAATGGTGCCAGTTCCGTCGTTCGACAACCCGAGGTGTAACCGGAGTCATAACTGTTGAAGGTATCCTGGCAAACGGCCGGGGATAGATTCGACCAACGGGTGAACCAGAGTAAGCTAAATTTTGCCGTTCATTAGCTTGAGGGTTACATGTTGTGCTTACACATGGCTGATCACTTCGGAAGGTATCATTGGCATAAGGTCGACTTGTACGCTGTGGCCTTGCGAACGACTCTTCTTGCCGACCTTGAAAGGCTGTCATTGGGGACTCGTCAAAATGAATAGAGTTCTGGCGTTCATTTGGTTGAGCTCCACTTGTCCGTTGTGGCCTTGCGAACGACTCTTCTTGCCGACCTTGAAAGGCTGTCATTGGGAACTCGTCAAAATGAATAGAGTTCTGGCGTTCCTTCGGTTGAGCTCCAGTTGACCATTGTGCCCCACGTTGGAAGGTTCTTCTTGGGGGTTCTCTCGAATGCACCGAGCTTTGCAGTTCATTTGCTTGAGCTTCACTTGTGCTTGTAACTGACTGTTGTTGTCGACTTTGAAAGATTCTCATGGGGGGTTTGTCCGGATGAACAGAGCGTTTTCGTTTATTCGCTTGAGGTCTATGTGTAGTCGCAGTTGGCAGTGGCGTCAGCATAAATGGCTGCCCTTGAAAGGTTTCCGCTCGGTAATGCTGCGAAGCTATTATGTCTTGTCGTATATTCTTTGGGGGTGCGTCCGGGTGAAAAGAGTCTTGTGGTTCATTTACCTGAGCTCCTCCTGAGCTTTGCGGCCTTGCGAACGACTCACGTTGCCGATCTTGGAAGGTGTTCACTTGGGGTCCTTCCGAATGAACCAAGGGTTGAAGTTCGTTCCGCTGTGGCCTTGCGGGTGCTTTCTTATGCCGATCCCTCAAGTTTCTCATTGGGCGTTCATCCGAATGAACAGAGTTCTGTTGTTCAAACACTTGATCCCTAATGGGAGTTGCATCTGGTTCGGATATTCTTGTAAACGACGGAGGTGTGTCAACTAAGTGAATTCGACATTGTGGCTCAAAGTCAAGCTCTTGTTTTATATATATGGAATTGGGATTGTTGTCCAAAAGCGAAGACTGATTGGCCTTAACTGCCGCACTAATACGCTCAATGGTGCCACCAGATACTACAGAGAATGGTAGCTTGCCACGCTTTTGAATTGTGGTGTCAAAGGACTGAGGTTGTGGTACTGTTTGAAAATTTGTATTTACGTACAAGGGGGAGCTAATCGCCGAAATAGATACACACAAGGGTTCATGCTGCGGTATCATCGGTTGTGCTGCAGCTCGCGTAGCCACTGAATCCAAAACTTGAGAGCCCACGTCCGATTGATAGCTCGTTGGACCGGCTGTGAAATCTAAATCGATTCCGTTGGCATAGCCTTGAAAGAACGTAGGCCTTATCTCTGTTACTGGTACACTTTCGTCCAGATCTAAGTGGGGTAGAGTGGCAATATCGTCGATACTGATCTCTGGTAGTTCAGGTGCTAGATCATTCGTGTCAAAGCCTAGTAGCCAACGATAATCCTCAAAAAACGTACTGCCATCTGATAATAGCTGATTAAAATCACTAGCCTGAGTAGCATCGTTTTGTGATTGGGTTTCCGGATTTATGGCTTTTGAAACAGGCATTAAATTATCGGTGCGATATATTTCTTCAGCGTTCAGTGCTCGTTGATGAGGCTCAACCATCAATTCGGTGCATGGTGCTCGTTGCTGACCGTCAGCAGTTAAATTGTTGTTGAGCTGCGTAGTTAAATTATTGTTATTTTCCATCGACAACTTGTGGAAGTCCGGTTTACATTTGATGTAGCAGCCTTTTGGAGGCCCAGCAAAAATACTCCTGTGCCGATTGGAGGCCTTAGAAGATTCTGTTGGACTCTCCTCGATGGCTGAAATATCTCCGCCAATTTCAAAGTGCAACGGATCGGTTAAGGGGTCCTGGTGGTCTGCCAAGCAAAGGTGAGGGCAGCTTTGACTTTCAGACAGAATTTCAGCCTCATGATGGGTTTGCATTGCGGACCTTAGCACACGGCTCGATCTGGGAATGTTTCTTTTGGAAATTCTCAGGCTAAAGTTGTCGGTATTATCAGAAGATCTACCGCGTCTTGTTCTGCGTTTATTGGGCGGTTTGTGGTCTAGGAAGTATTCCTTGGTGGATACTTTAATCATTGGTTTTCCACAGTTGTTATTTGCTTTTGAAGCTGTTGATGTTTGTCGGCCCTTGCGGGTCTTGCGACTTACAGTTGGAGGTGCAGTGTATTCCATACTCTGAGACCTGGGGAGGAGAGGCAAGAAATGCAGGATTACTCTGAGATAAAGGACAATGAAACATTCCGAAACAGGAAAAACTAAGCTCATTTATCTTGAACAATAGAGTTGGATGTCTCGTCATAAGCTTAACATCAAAAGAGTTCCACGAACTGAAGTCACAAAGTGGGCTGTGGTTTATCGGACAACTTTGTCGACGCTTAATGTTTAGTGTGTTGGGCTACTAAGCGAGGGGTCCCAGGTAAAAATGAAAAAACAGCCCAAATTCAAACTTAAGGTTTTTTTCATATGATGGTTGTGAGAAGTTAAGTTTAGGGTCCCTATGGACCTGTTGCGACGACTATTTTTTTTATTTTTAAATAAAAATGCCAGATGGAATCCACTCTACCAAGAATACAAAAAACCAATCGACATGTAGATAAAACCCCAGGTCAAGAGCTACAGACATGGACCCTAGAAAAAGAACAGTAGCCTGGGACAGGCAACTAGACTACAGAAGGAGGCAAGAAAAGCCTTTATCTGGTATTTTTCCAGAGGCTTTAAAGCTAGAAATATGAAACTGACAGCAGCTCTGTTTATGGACAAATCAAATGCAGTCCAACGTAAAATCCTTTTGAACCATCTTCAAAATTTACAGAAATAATCCACAATTTGTTCTGTCCTTATCTGTTTATTTGATGGCAGGAACAAGAAGTCAAATTTATTGCAGAACAGCAAAAAGTTATAGATCGTTAGCTGTTCCTTAAAGTTTGGTAATTTTCTCTATTTTTTCTTAACTTTACTTTTGAACAGAGTTAAGTAAAGAAATTGCGTTCGCTGATGACTTCTGATTCTTAGGCAGACTCAACTTTTTGACATAAGCCATGATTTGGAAGTCTTACATCAAAATCAAAAAATTGTAAGTAAACATTGTAAGGGTGTGTAGAACTCGGAAGGTAGCCCAACCGTTTTTGCTGAATGTTTAACACTTTTGTCTTCTTCTTTTTGTGACAGCAGTTTTAGAAAGTAGATATGGAATAAAATCCGATGGCGCTCTAGCAACTATTTAATGATTTTTTATATCAACGGGATTATTTGACCGATTCGCACCGAAAAAAAAATGCTCAGTTGAATTGCAAAACTGGACATGGACTTGGTGACAAACAAAACCTTTTGAGCTACGAGCTTTTATTTTCAGTGTTTCATTTCATCCCATTTGTTTCATAGTGTTCTTTGGCAAGGATTTAATGGCATAAGTTAAGCATCTTGCAGCTTGGATCATTATTTGTTTTTAACCAGATAGGTTTCTTTGCTAATCGGTCAGATTATTCCTGTTGATGGTACAAATCGGTAGTTAGTTTTTTGAAAGTTCGTTTGCAGTTTTGATAAGACCTTGGACATCTCAATGACCTTAGATTTTGTTGTATTATTTTATGTTTGAGGAAAAATTTGGTGCGGTTACTGAAAGGGACAGCATTACCTAACATGCAAAATTACGTGACACGTATTTTGGTTGACCATTTCGTTTAACGTGGTAAGAATTATTGTAAAGTGCTGCATGCGGATATTTTTATAGCGGTGGCTTAAGAAATTTCGCTTTCCTAGAAAACAAAATGGGTTCCGGATAATTATTTATTTATTTCGAATTGATTGATGCAGTTTTGGTTCAATTTACTGACACTAATTATGAGCCTCATTGAAATAGAAACGATTGCAGAAATGTCGGTCGCCGGAACCTCTGTTTATTGACATTTAACATATTTATAATTTTGGGTAGAACATCCATGACTGATTTGCGATCTCACTCTAACGACTATATTATAGTATTGACTGCACCGAAAAAATGATTTCAGTCCCGTCTCGTGCAAAAATGCGCGTGCGTGATGTTGTAAATGCAGTTTTAAGTTATTCAAAATTGCTAGAAGAGCCGTTGCCATGCTTAAGATGTTCAGGATAAAAAATGTTTAAAGAAGAAATCGTAGTCCAAATAGTTTCTTTCTTTGTAATAAAAGTCGTCGTTATAAAAGTTTAATACATATCAGAAGTCTCAGCATTGCACCTCTGAAAGTGAAACACTTGTGCTTCTTTAAAGTCTTGAAGCTATATTTCGCCAGATCTGGCGGTCTCTTGAACAGGAGCGCTCTTCTATCTGCAGTAAACGGTTTAAATCTTGCCTCAGCACTTCAGACGACTTAAAATTGTTCTTTACGTATGGGCACACAATATTTCTAGCAACTACTATCAGTGATGGTTACAAAAGAAATTGACATACAGTCGAATCCCTCTAAGTCGAACCTCCTTTAACTCGAATTGCCGTCGAACTCCAATTTTTCGACCCAATTTTTGCATTCCCTTCTGTTTGGCATAGAAAAGTCATTCTCTAAGTCGAACATATTCTTCTGATTCTATATATAACAATATTCCTCCAAGTCGAATTTTGCTCTTTTAAAATAGAATCATTTATTAAACGAGTGAACACTGCTACTTTCACATCCCAATCAAAAATAACTATTTTTTTTAACTTTCATATTTTTGACCTTAAATAAATTCATAAATTCACTTAAGAAAAATATAGTAAATCCCTCTTACTCGAATTTTTCCAGAAATCTCTCTCACTCGAACTAATTTTTATCCCTCGTGAAAAGAGGGATTCGTCTGTATTCCTATTCCTACCAATAAGCGCTCAAGTTTCAAGAGATTGATTGATAGCCCACCCGCACCACGGATCAAGGAAACAAAATAGGTATAAGGACATTCACATGATAGCATCTTTTCGTTTAAAAATATGACAGCGAAATGTTTGGCGTGTTGCACTGTGACAAATCTGTTCAGAGGGTAAGTGAAAATGCAAAGCTTTTGTGGTGAGCCATGCAAATGTTTTCTCTTTTGACTACATATCTCTTGTTACGTACAAGCAGAGACAGCGTATACAAATTGAAACCTAAATGTCATAACCTTGTAATTGTTTCCTTCAATCGCGGGTACGTTCCTTTTTGACAAAGTCATAACCAGCATGCCACAAGTGGTCTCTATGAAATTTTTTTTCTTAAAGTGCATAACAAGAAGAAATGTATCCAGCAAAGTCGGACATGCGATTTTCCGCTCTCATATGGACAACTGATGATGACACACATGCGAAATAAAAATTCCTCCAAATGTATCCATTCGTCTTTTACAGTCTCTTGGAGGAGAACGAGTTGTAAATATACCTAGGCTTCGAATACGAATAGATACATGCAGTCAATATGCGCAATATGCCCTTCAAGCCTACTTCAACAAAGGCAAACGGTCACTTGGAACACTTGACACAGTTTTAGAAACATGCGACTGGCTTACTCACCAAAACTCCAAGTATTCGATTCGGCGACAAGAAACTACTGGATCCAATGCGAAAGCACTGACTGCACCAAAACGGCAAATGTATTTATGTGTTGACAAAGCGAAGTACGAATATCAACTGCTCGATGATGAAAAGATCTGTAAAGCCCGATTTTTCTCTATCCCCTCCACATTATATCGATCTATATACCTACACTTATATAAACAATTTTTTAGGATGTGAATGCGACACGTCTCAGAGATCACGTTTCGCTCTCGAACGCACCCACTGCCCACCCTGCACCGGTGCATATAAAATAATAAAATAAACAAACAGTCTTCAAGGGGAAAAATTGTGTCCATCTACGTTATGCCGCCCGCTCGCCACCATCCGCTCCATATCGGTAGTACCTATGTGGCTACTGCCTTTTGAAAGAGTATCTACGCCAACTTTTCCAATGCACACGATCGGCATCTGCGATTTATTTGGAAGGAGACCCTCAGCCCCATAGCGGTTGCAGAAAATAATTAAAATTATATTGGCCGCGAAATGACCGAAGAACTAATGAAGATTTAATAAAACGCAACAGTGCTGCGGTAGGTACTCACGTGTAAGTGTAATAATTATGAAAAAAAAGCCCTCAATCAGTTTTAGATCTAAAAGTCACCGGCAGCTGTTCGCGAGAGACGGATTGAGGTATCGTTTTCATAAACACCACATGAACGCCCGCGATGAGTCATCGCTCAAAATATAAGCACGGAAAACCGATTTGTTTATGTAGAATTTATTTTTTTCAATATTTCCGAACTTGGTTCAAAGGTCTTGAGACACTACGGGCGGTACGACAACGGAACGCATTCCTTGAACGTGATCGGATCAGCGCGGCTATTCATCTTCCCCTGCAAATAGTACGAGCCAGTGTTTACGTATTGAGTGGACGCTTGCTGACTGCCATTCGTATCTAGAGGGCGCACTTTACTTCCATGTGCCCTTTGCCTGACCGGCATCGAACCGAAGGACAGTGGGGATTTTTTCGGAACTTCCTTCTTCGCCACTGGTGGCTTTGTGATGACCGGCAGAGCTGTGAACTTACTCATGTGCACCACGAATGGGAGCCATCCCTTAAACGAAGTCGCCAAAGTGTCTCTTTTGGTCGGCTTCGCTGGCTCTGGTGGCGGGGGTTTTGCACGTACGACGTGGATTTTTTGTTTCACTTTTTTGTCGACCGGCATCAGTATTAGGTCGCTACAATCCGCGTTCGTCTTCAACTGACTGCCTAGTTTGTTGTAAAGCCTAGCGGGCGGAAAATACTTAGGGTTGTTGTGAAAGTCGGCAGCCGGCATCGCCGTGAATGTTCGAAACTGCATGCCGTTGGCAGGTTTGTACATGCTCTTGCGACGTTCCTCGCAGCTGTTGCCACAGAAACTCGCATAAGAGCTTGACGCGCTCGAGGCGAACCTGCGCGTGTTGTAGATTTTCAAATTTGGCGACTTTACCGGTTTCTTCAGCGGGCCAGCCACAAAGCTATTTTTAGTCTGCATTGGCGGCGAGCGATATCCGGTCGGTCGGAGCCTCGATTTTGGGTTGTTTACAATTGGAAATGTATACCGTGCAGCGGGTGGTGTTGGAGTGCGAAACTGAGACTCTAGCTTGGGGGTAGCTAGCCGGGGCTTCTCCAAATCTGAAATAAAATGCAATTGTAGTAAATGGGGGCGAAGTGCTGGTCAGTGGGGATACCATTTCTGAAATGATGTGGTGCCTGCTTGTACAGCCATTGCACGTAGCAGTTGACAATATCCGATGGGTTCTTGGTAAGGTTCCAAGGCTTCGGGGATAAAATTGAAATTAATTGCAAAACTTTTTGAGTACGAACATTGGCCTTACCTTTAAATGTACACTACCACGCACGAATTTATTTATATTGTTTGTCGTCATGTTTTATTGATAAGTATTTATGTAACACAAATTACGGAACACACAATTTAATTTGAAATCAATGAATCAGGGGACGAAGGGACAGTGCTTGGTTACTAGTTTTTTTTTCTTTCTTGGTTTCACATAGCAAAGTGCGTGCGGGGTCAAGGTGATTTTCGCTTAGCAGAGGCTGCTGCTTTCAAAGGCGGTGTTCAATATTATTCCTTCGTGATTCAATATCACGAAAATTTTTCCTTCACATTCATTTCAAAAACTGTGATTCTTTTCACGTTCTCTTCGCTCGTATTTGAAAAAAGACACAGGGCCTTACTAACAACCATTTTCAACATTCACGGTAAATAGTTCGCAGGTCACAATGGATATTTTTATATAGAAAATGGAGACAACATTGTCTCTTGACAATGAGCTAGTGCTCACTTGTGCTCACAGTCAAAAAAATTGGACATGTCGTTGTGTGGTATTAAAAATTCCGCCACTGGTGATTTGCATCTTCTCTTACGTCACAAAAGTACTACGCGGAAATGTATATGCTTGAGCAAGCTACCAAATTTGCTATCAAAAGCAAGGAATCATGCAAATGTCGTAATGGAGTGTTTTTTTTTTAACTAGGAACCCATGGTATGATGTTTTTAGGAGCCACGCTGGGGGCGACAAGCTTCACTATTTAGAATCAAAATGAATGTTTTTTATAGACTGCGTTGTCACATAAAATGTCCGAGTATCAGAAAGTTGGCTAACACCCGCTCAAATGATTAAAATTTGACTCAACAGGTCCATGCCGATACCCTAGGTCTTGCTTCTCACTAGCATTCGTTTGTGTGTTTTTTTTTTTGCTGAATCTAAAAAGCTTTCACGAGGCAAATAAATTCTTTGATTTTTGTCAGGTGAAATTGCCAATGTAAAAAAAAACCTAAGATGTAAATGTGTTTTTCTAGGGATCGAACCCGGGACTCCTCCCTCAATAGTGACCACTGCGCATATGCATATTTTTTTTTGTGGAGTAAATTTAGCAGATCCTTTGCCAACGTCCTACCCTTGGATCTGGGTTCTCTGAAAGCAGAACAGATTTGACTGGCTTTTAGAGCACAGGTACTCCCATACAAAATGAGTAGTTCTGCCGCCAACTGGTCAATAAGTTGATGGGTTTTGGTTCATTTATTTATTTAAATCGTTTAGGTCTCGAAATGTACATGACGGCTCTCTTTCGTCGTAACCTTCCACTCTCTAGAGCAGATCCTGCCGACATTTAAGACGCACTGTCCCTACATTCCAAAAGCGTATTGCCAGCCATCCACTCCATTAATTTCATCGCAATTAGACAGTAATTCGATGGGCCAATGAAGTCCCGTCGCGAATTAACTTGCCATCAATAACAGAAATCCCTCTAAAGCTTCAATGGAAATGCCCCCAATTAATCGACACAATCAATGATGAACGTGCGCTTCTCCAGCATCCCCATGCCAGTTAAAGTCATTTCCAACCGACCAATCAACCCTTCAGATGTCCGAGAGCAAATTAACCACCGCCATCTTCATCATAGTTAATCGTCAACAGACAGATTCTACCCTCACCCAAGCATATGCCTGTCGGTGGAATCGGCACTGGTATCTACAATGGGGACTCCCAGCTCCCTGGCACAATAATTGCATCTGCCCGAGTTTTCCCCTTTGGGCTTAACATTATCAAATGATTCAGTGTATTCATCCTTTGGTCCTTTTTCAGGCAGAACAAAAATTCACTCTGTTCACATCCTTTCACAATAAACGATACAAAAGTTAGTCAGGGGGAAAGCCCTCCAACGAATGCAGGAACAGAGTTTTTTTCTGAACACAAACCAGCCTAAAATTCGTGAGATGAATTCCTCTATACAGGGAGCGCCTAACTTTGCACAGGTACCACTTGAATACATGCACGAAGTGTCACAGTAGTTGGAAAATGAAAACTTTTCCTCTTTTTTTGACTCACCAAGGAAATCGAATTGATGTAAGCGAGTGAGAATAAAATGCTTTTTGGCATCAGGTTCCTGTTACTGGTGAGCTGCATGCCAAAACACCTCCGTGAAAATTATAAATAAAATTTCTTTCACAGGTGGAGTGTTTGTTTGATATGCCAAAAAGGGTTTGTTTCAGAAAATGGATGTGAATCAGAAACAACGCCTCGTCTGACTCTCCTTCAAGTTGTTCGCTGTGTTGTGAAATTATTGCTCGTGCTTCGAATGGAAGTGGAGGGATTATTGAGGAGGCAGCTTCTTGGGATAGGTGCCCGACTGGGTTGCATGTTACTTGCTCTTTAATAATATCGTTGCGTATTTTAAGAGCTAAATTTGGATATGTGTTAACCTATGGTCGTCCCGCAATGTATTTTATTGCGGCCAACTTGCGTCCAGTTGTTGAAACTAAGGTAAGGCATTTAGCGTTCGGGTCTTGGAAGCTGAAATTCGGCCTTCGTTGCCGTCTCGAACCTGGAGGCTAGGATTTGAATCTGATTCGCTTGATATAATGGCCGGCCCAATGTAGTCGATGTATTTAGTCGTTTTTGGAGTACGTAGGCATCTTTGCGCAGCTCTACCTTTGCATCTTGCCCTTGTTTGCTTAAAGCCAAGCCAATAGTTTCCGTTGGATCGGCCGACAAAGTGGATATCTTCGAGCGGATCTCTTACAGGCAGCAACCTCCGTATTAACGCCTGTCCAGTGCACTATCTACTCCCAAAAAGATTTAGGGAAGTTCCATGATAACGCATCGCTTTTGCAAAACTCGGTTGAAAATCGAAACAGCATTTTCGAACATCTCCCGACACAGTTTAGTCAGTTTTCCCGGCACACCGGAGTTCGAGCATCGCCCTGAGGGGAATGCGGCTGCTGAAAGGCAGTATCCCATCAAAGTACCCACACAAACTTGCTGTCTTGCAGAAACCTACCCATTGTGGGGTGAAACAACTTCCCTTCGGTCATAAAGCTTAAGGGTGTATAGATGCAACATGCCCTTAGAAGACACCCATAACGACCTATCGTCCGATTGTCATTGTCATAGCCGTCCTCAGGTCACCAACAGAGTTTTTGAAGATTCTCTGTTATATTTACTGATTCGAGAACTCGGTTTATTGATCCTTGTGGTTATGCTGCATTGACATGTGGTCTGCGAATACCTCACGGTGTTAAATGCACTGCCAGACATGATACCTCCGCATTTCAGTCATCATTAACTTTAATGTTCTCCCACAGAACATGCATGCAGCAGCACCACCACGTTATGTTGTTTGACGACGACCGCATCCAATTTCTTGGGCGCCCACAAATTTTCTACCCCATTAATTACGGTCATCTGTTGCCCCCAATCGCTGTGTATCTCTCCACTCAACCCAAGGCATAGCTCATAAAAGTCCAGCACGCTGTCCGCAATTCCTTCTCACAGCTTCATAAACGAATTACCACTTCGATAAAAATATATTTATGGGGGCTTCCTGTTCCTTGCGAGAGCCTTCTGTGCAAAGGGAGCGTAATAATAAACATTGCGGATAAGGAACTTACTCACGAACTAAAGGCCCGAAACAGCACCAGATCCCCAGGCACACGGAGGAGCCGGCACAAGGATACTTACACCTGGAGAAAAATATGTTTGTTGATAGTTTTCTCTTGCTTCTTCATCCTTATTTAGTTGACTAACACCTGTCTGGATAATGCAGTGGCAAGGACGACACAAATGTTCTTAACAAATGTGTCTTAGAATAAGTTTGGTCTTCTGCTATCTAACTGAGGAGGGGTGGTGGCAATTTCTTTCATGGCCGTTGTATGTGGCGCAGCAAACAAGTGACAGTTGGTACGAGTATCGATGAAATTTCAGTGGCGCTTTGTTTCTTCCAACTGCTAGAATACCTAACACCAACGGACTTGAAACACGAATGTGAATATTATATTGCGCAACAGTTATGTTACCGATGGTCTCTTGGCTGGGGTAGTTATTGTTATCTGCCCCCGAGCTAGTTATCGCCATTGCGATAGTTTTCCTAGTACATATTTAATGGAAGTCGCTGAGGGTGTTTTGGGTAAAGGTGGAAGTAGTTTTCCGATTGTGAAAGAAAAATGTGCTTCTTGCTGCAATCGGAAGCGAGCATAGGTACTCTGACAGCATTAGGTAGTTGTTTGAAACTCCGAGAGAATTTGAGGCCATTTTGTACAATACTGCCCCTACTTTTTGGGAGCGCTTTCCTAACTTCACTGACTTTGCCATTACTCACATATATTTCTTGGGTAAAAAATACAAAATTTAAGTACAAAAAAGAACTTATTTCTGTAGAAGCTACCAATTAACTTCCTGGCTCATCCAAAAGCTGAAATACGGACCAAACTTTTTGAGTATCAAACGAAATATATTTCATCAAATGAAAAAAAATCAACGGCGATTGTTTTTGATCGTGGTTCTGCTTTGAATTGATTTCACTCCTCCTCCTACGTGATCCAACAAGTCTTCAATAAAAAGACAGAGTAAAAGGGTATTCAACCTTGCTTTAAGCCCATTGAAGAGCTGAATTCGTCAGAGAGATTTAAACCGTCCCAAACGCATATAGAATCCTTTGCGTGAAGGGCTCTTAAGATTCCGATTTTCTTGGAAGAGATTCCGAGACTATGTATAGTTGAAAAAACAAAGCTTTTCTATCAAAGCTGTCAAATGTCGCTGTAAAGTCCACAAATAGAGCATACACCTTTCTCCCACGATGAAGGTACACTTCCGCAATGTTTGTGAGCAGAAGTACTTGGTTCGCCGTTGAGTAACCTCAACGAAATCCGACTTGAAGCTTACCCAGGCTTATGTCAGTCTGCAGAATATCATTCTTGGAAAGAAAAAAAAACAACTAAATAAAAAAAAGAACGAAATAAGACGGTAGTTACTTGGTAGAGAGGTGTCTCCTTTTTTTAAATGGAGGAACAATTACAGAGCACAGGAAACAAGGGGAAATATCTTGGGACTGGTATTTTTTATTGAAGCAGTTAAGAAGTATGGATACAAAATCTGGCGTAGCACACCTGATTCCGAATTCTGTCTGTTCGAGTGGCCTTGGTCAATTTAGCTTTATTTAATGCTGTGATTAACTTTCGAAAAAGAAGAGTTAAGAAAATCATCTTTCATTCAGTGCCAAACGCAAAGAAGTCCTTGAAGTCTGCTGCCTTAAGTTTGCATCCTATAGAAGGCTTGGCTTCATTTATTGCTTTCATCACCTTACAAAGCTCCGCTGAAGATCCAGCTGTTGATAGAGAGTTAACCAATCTTCTATTGTAATCTTCCTTTTTCTTTGAGCATAATGATCTAAATTGCTTGTTTAATTTTATATTTTACTAGCTGGTACCCGCAACTTCGTCTGTGTAGAATTGGTACTTCGAGTAACTCAATTAAAATATTCATATCGACAACACCGCCACTTATCGGGTCCAAAACTATCCTATCTTTCAATCCAACCAATCAGCCCTACAAATTAAAATTAAATTGGTAAAATACCCAGCAAATGTATTTATTTCTTACCAAAACTATAGATACCCATGATGAATTCTACTATCCCTAACTTGAGAAACTTCATCCCCTTCACGTTCTCAGAGGTCCCATCTATCCCTATAGCTACCAAAATTTATAAAAATTGGTTTGCGGCCGTGAAAAGGAAACATTCTGACTTTCGCATTTATAATATTAATATGGTATTCGATTGGGCTTCTTGAGATTCTCTCTCAGACTTCAGATTTCCGTTTGTCTAATCGAACATAAAAACGTCACTTGCTCTTTGTGTTGATATTTGTGCGATTGGAATATGTGTAGCCTTCAACACTTTTCTAAACGCTTTCCATTAACTGGTTAATTTTTTTATGAAAACATTCAAGATGCTCGCCCAGATTGATTTCTAAACATTTGTACATAAATAATTAACAAAAATAGATCCACCCGATGCAACGCGTTTCTTTGCAATTGAAAAATTTCACGAAAGCGTGCACTAACTCAAACGTACTTGTATTGGTAAATCTGAGCAAATCTGAGAAAAAATCCAGATTCGCAAAAGCGCTCTGAAATCTGAAAAAGATTGCTTTTTTTGTACCAAACGAACATAAAAATTGCTCTAAGAGCAAAAAAGTGCTCTGAGAGCGCCCAATCGAATACCACATAAGATTATAGGTCTGTTCCCTTACTTTAAAATCTTACGAATTTGTACTAATTCGTACGAATTTTACTCAATGTCGTTCCTTAACTCGAAAAATTCGTAAAAGAGAGCGTTATCGAGAGAGCAAGACATTACCCCTCCACTGAGAATCTTACGAATTTTTACTCAACAAATTTCTTGGTGTAGAATTGAAAAAGCTGTCAGTCACCTTTCAATTAACAGCTGATTTGAAATTTGTTGTCCTATTTGACATATGAGTACATTTGTTTTGATTCGTTACGTATTTAAATGGTATCAACAGCAGGCAAAATAAAATTAATTGTTATCCTTATATTCTTTTCGAAAGTGGCGACGAAATTCTTCCTCGCTGTGAGGATTAAGAAAGGACAATCTCCTCCACGTAATTTTTAATGCAGTGTCGCTTTTTCCCCTTCTCGAATGCTTGTTGTTGAATCAGTACAAACTCTTCCACATACTCCGATTCTTCAAAAAGAAGGTCGATTTATTCCGAATGAATTTCATCTCTAGATGAATCAACTAATCTTGTTAGTTGATTAGCAAAATTCTTCGTTTATCAGATATTTTAACGACTTTCTGTGCCACTTTTAGAATTTTTGAATTATGAATCTGTCATTGTTCGTAGTTTACTACAAAAGCGTTCCCTAACTTTACAAAAGTAAAGGAACAGACCTTATATGAAGCCTACCTTGAATTTTTGGTGCAAATGACAACTGACAACAAAACTATGGTTTGAAATAACAAAGTGATGCCAAATTTGTACAGATATTTTGTGATCACCTTACGTATTTGACTATTACAAAAATGACTATTACCTATCACCTTACCTTACACAAATTTTGTTAATAAAGCAAGCTCAAGCGCACAATTGTCGCAAAAAATTATGAAAAAATTATGTAACGTAATCATAAACGTCATCTATCATGAAAATGGCGTCGTGAAATCGCTCAATACAAAATGTATGGAAAAATTTATTTTATTCATACATTTTTTTTCCGGGGATTTTTCGGGAATTTTCTTGGGTATTCTTCTTGTTTGGCCGGAAACCAGTCAGAATTGATGCGAATCATCGAAATCGATCCAGGCGTTCTCGATTTATAAGCGTAGTAACTAACATCACTTTCTTTTATATATTTAGAATACCATAATTTAAAATTGGTATTGTTATGTGCACGAACCAAAGCGAGAAAAGACCACCAGAGTTCTCTTGCATATTCGCACTCCTTGTCAGACCATTTTTGACTCTACTTTTTTGCCTTCACAAAATTTAACTAACGTGGCTGCGCTTTCCTTAACACATAAAGCAATTGTTCCAAACGGGGTACGGAAAATACTTCCCTAAGAAAAACTAGTTCTGAATGCATATGCTGTTGGTACTCTCGTAGAAAATTATCGCTCCATTTGAATTTAGGAAGCAGTTTCAATTCCGCTGTGAGAACTTGAGTAGGTACCTATATTGAAATAGCTAATATGTACCATTAGCTCAGAAAAAATCGTAGCTTGTACTTTTAAGTCTGCGATCAAATTCAGTCAATTACCCGGCAGCTATACCGTAATCAATGACAGAGTGCCAGAATGTTCTGATAAAGAAAAGACTTTGAATACTGAAAATAAGGTTGAAGACTTGAAAAAAAACCGACTGCTTGTTTCTTTTTTAAGTATTTAAACCTTCCCCCATGGTCAAGGCTCCAATTCGTCTGAAGAGCCCTCTCAGAACGTCCGCCTCAGTCCAGTATTCAGCATCCTTGAATCAGAAATAGGTAAACACTCGAAAACTTCCTCTCATAGACACAACTTCCAACTTCTCTCGAAACTCTACTCAAACACCGACTTAATCGTCGGCATTTGCTTGCGTTACAACTTTCTCCGTAATCGCTTTGCCTAAAGTCCCAAAGTTCACCGGAGAACCCAAGTAATACATCATTTCTCAAGGTTGGCTCGTAATCGTAAATCCAACGACAAATGACTGCACACCACATTCAAATGTAATCGGTAAAACTATCTGACCTAGATTTACTTTGTCCCTCCCCAAAAGTTAACCGAATTCACTCACTTGAGTTGGGCGCTTTTCTGTCGCTCTGTCGTATATATAATTAAGTTCCTCTTGTCTTAAACACAAACCCCTTGTGTGAGATGCTCGAACAGAAATTACGGCAAAAATCCTTCGGATTCGAACAGAAGAAGACAAATAAGAATAAATATCTTCAAGTGGAGTTTTGCATCCAGTTGAATGCCTTCTCGCCACACCATCCGCCCCCTGGAAAATGAGTTCACATTAATTGCGACCGAAAAATGTCCTTTCGTCATGATTCTCCGTTTGGCGTGGCTGGCAATTTGTATGTATTCTGCCACGGCTGCTGCTTCTGTATGACTGGCAACGGCACGGATACAACGCAAAATTAAAACTGATGGATTTCAATTAACAAAATGGCGATCCTCTTTCAGTATGCAGCAGTAATTAGTGCGACAGTTTGACACAATTATTCTGAATGTTTTACACACCCCTCGCGCTGTATGGCTGTGTCTGTGGCTGTGTCTTTGTCTGTGTCTGTGCGGGGAGGATAGTTGCCGTGCAAATTGGATTGTTGTCATCGAGAAACCAAAACCAAAGCAAATAAGCAACCGGATGAGCAAATATTGAACAACCATTCGGTAAGCAAAAGTAACCAACATAACCGATATGACCACCCGACCGCCCACGGTTGCACAGCACCACCACCACCACCGGACGACTGGTGTGCTGAGTATAATAGTCAAAATGGGAGAGTTCGCCCAGGATAAAAGCGCGTTAATAAATTATGATCAGTGTTCCGTTGAATTAATCATTAGAGCTGGCTTTTTGCTTCCGCTGTTGCGCAAAACTGGCTTTTGTTTTGCCAGAGCGGTTCACGGAATTCAAGGACCTAACCCAGGGTGGCTGTGACTTTTCTCTTGTTTATTTGTGGTTATTTGGATGGCGTTGGCGTCCCATGTTGACAAATTATTGTTTTTTATGGTCTGTGGATTTTGCCACGCGAAAGGACTAGCGGAATCAAGAGCGGGTCTGTGGTTGTGAGGTGCCTTTGCTTAATGAACGACAGTCTTGTCCTCATGCGGATAGCATGGAATGACAGCAGGAGTAAGTTTTACCGCATTAGAATCGAAAAAAGACTGATGGGCATGATAAAAACAGTGAAACGAAACACTCCTACTGTGGAAGGGCTCCTTACATATCTAGGTCACTTCCTGCCGTTTAAAGTATTTGAAAATTTAAATATGTTGGTTACCCAAACCAGCTGTCGTAAGGTGTGGATCTCTTGTTAATTATTTCGCTTAGCTGCCCCCTGTCACTTCAATTAGCTCAATAAGTATTTCAGTCGGTTGCCTTCATTTCAAATCAATTGCCTTGTTCAAACTGCCGCTGACACATCCTTTTCCTAATACTATGTAACTACAAGTCTCCCCTCTAGTTGACAGCGGGTGTAGTCTTAACAATTAAATATAAAACTCGACTGGGCTAACCACATCAAATCAACGTCCTTAGTAGTCGCGCAGTTTTCATTTTACGACTGAACGTGATAGCTCCTGCCATCGTTGTCATAGACTACACTGTGTATACACAGTCATTGTTATACTGAGCAGATGGTTGGTATAGTGTCTGTCAACGGTTCGTAAATCCACTGTCATGTCCATCACAGTTGTTGGATGCGCCAGCCTGTGTATTTCATTACATCGCCAGCCAGCACTCAGATTGACATAAAAAGAGTTTCGCCACCCCAAAAGCCCAGCCCCCTTTCGCAGTATAAGCAGAGATAAAACTTTATCTGAGGTCCTTAAGGAGTGATTTATCCTTATTGTCATAGTAACGTCAAGCTATGATATACAAGAGATCTGCTCGTTTTCTTTGTGCGCAAAATAAATGCAATTTCCTTGAGCAGACAAGGTACCTCAAAGTAGGTGGATAATTGAAAAGTGCTGCAGTTAAGGTGAGTAGGCTCATAATTTTATAAGTCTCAGTCTCAGCTTGTTGAAGATTATATATAGAAAATCAAAATCAGTTCGACACTCGACAAAAGGGTGTTCCATTAAATTCAACTATGCGATTCGGGTTTATGATCCATAAAGCGGTGTCTTACTAAGGATGCTTGGGTAGATTTTCTTTTATGGGTCCATTGTACTAGCGCTTAATGATTCATCATTTCATTTGGGCGCGCCATCTGTTGGTTGCGCTTTCAAATTAATATAGGTATGTATATTAAATACATCTATTATTTGGCAGAGTGTTATGTTTCGATGGCATATATGTAGCTCAGTGCCACTTACAGCTACACCGCACATTTTTTGCGAAGCTCTCCGGCAACCACTTTCTACGGAACATTTTAATGTCAAATAAACGCGTCATAATTTATATGCTTTTTATTTAAATTTAATACGGTTTGTTACCCATATTAACGGCCATATTATTATATTATTCACTCCCTTTATTACGAGTTAAAGGTTACACCCGGGTTTAAGTAAGTTTTAACCAAAAATTAAACCCAAGTCCATAATATTCAGTCATTTAACCCGAACATAAGCCCAGTTTTTTAAACTTGACAGCGTTTAATCCGATTGGACTTAAGCGTACTCCGGAGCTCAGTTTAAAAACTTTAACTCGGGTTTAAACTCAATTTCATAATATTGACATTTCTTCGCTCGCAAGAAATTAGGAATGTGAAATAAGAAACAAGTAAAAGTGTTGTCATCGGCCTGGCCGATGCTTTGATACCCTCCACTGCATACAAGTCATGCAAAATACCAGAACTACTTGACCGACATAGCCCATTTTCAATACCAACCTGACGCCGATAAAAATAAGTCCTTTCACCAAATTTCGCTCACTTACGTCAATTACTTTGGGCGCTATCGTGCTTTCAACAGACAGACAGACAGACGTACATGGCTAAATCGATTCAGAATGTGATCCTGATTCAGAATATATATACTTTATGAGGTCTCCGGTGACTCCTTCTTGGCGTTACAAATGTATTGGCAAAATGAATATACCTTCCTCTGGAGGGTATAATAAAAAGAAGCAGGGAGTTAAGAAAAAGGATTTTATTCATGAAATGTTGATCGTTGATGTCTTCATCATCAGAAGACGAATTTATTGGGGAACTGATGGTAAATCAACGCCGTCCTCGTCGTCGAATATATCGAATGCACAAGCGGGCTTGCGTCGACGATTACGACGGGGATGAAACTCTAGCGCTGTCAACCGGTGCGAGTCCTGTAAACTTCACTTGCAGAGAAACTGCGTACTTTGTGACGACCTCCGAAAGATCAAATGCAACCGTTTTTTTCTTGGTGGAAGGTGGCCCGAAGTTCCGTTTCTGTTTTTTGCTGTGTAAATGGAACTACATTAGAGACGAACAATAATTAACAACAATTGAATGAAATACTCACCACGACACCCAGGTGAGGCATTGAATGATGTAGTGATTGACTCCCATTCCATCAAGCGGCCTTTAGTTGTCATTCGATTCGTTTCCATACTGTTGACATTTGAAAACATAACAATGGACAACAGAAGATTGGAAAATTTAAATTGGATAAATTTGATTACAAGAAATATTTGTTTAGTATTGTTCATTCAATAAAATCGAATACAACAGGGATGGCCAATTGCAGCCATTGTTCACAAAAACACTCTCAGACTAATTTCAAATACTTTATGCACATATTTGGTGGTTCTTTAGTAGCCATTTTTAGAAATGAGTCGAAAATTCTTTCAATACCTAAATCGGCACCATACTCGTACGTAAGATACACTAAGACCTTCAGCTTGTAATCCGCCTGCTGCTGAAGCGGGCCACTCGCCAAAGTTTACCATTCTGGTCTTTTTTATCTAGCATTTATTTTCCGGTCTCTCATTTCCCGGGACTCTTGAAACACTGAGTTTTTCAACAAAGCTTCTTAATTGCTTTCAAACAGCCAGGTATATCATTTCTATTCTGGGGTCCCTCAAGACAACCACCTTGGTCCAATCCTGTTACTGTTTTTTATCAACGATTTACGTCTTTTTGTTATATACCGAAGGATTTTACTGTTTGGGGATGACTGTAAGCTGATATATTTTTAAAACAACCCACAAGGTTGTTCTCGAATCTAGAATTTCATCAACTGAAAGCATTCAAAGACAATTTCTTCTTTTCATATTACGTGATTTGCCTTGGGACCCCGAAAGTAGTCGATTAAAGTTCCTGAATCCTCAGACCTTGGAAAAACGAAGAGAAATATCAAGTGATTTATTTTTGTTCTGCCTCATCACTGGTAACATCAACTGCAACTCCACCTACATAAAATATTCTTAGTTTTATAAACATCAACACTAGATCGAGGACAACAAGGAATCCAATTTTTGTGTATCAAAGAACGTCTCGATGTAACTATGGAAGCAAGTTCAATAATATGATTGGTTTCAACTTAATAAAATTAAATTTAAGAAAAAATGTTATAAGACAACATTCGTTTTAATAATTGATTAACTGTGGCTTAAATGTTTAGTAGTTAAAAACTAAAATACTTATGTTATCCATAGTGAAATGCAGCTCTTGCCCTGATGGGCCACTTGAAACAACGAAACTTTTTATTATCGCTTTGATATTTTGGTAAAAGTAACATTTCTGAAATACAAAAGCATGTCTGAGTTAAATCCAAGGCGCCCAAAATGATTTTGCCCTTGAACTGGCATTTTCATCCCTATTAAGTATGACTTACAGTATATACAACTTGACGCAATGGACCCAACTAATGGTCTTAGTGTAGCTGATGTGTCAACTGCCACAAGAGCACCCACTTATCTACCGTTTTTACCTACACAGAACAACTTAAACCATGTCTTCGCTAGACAAGTTAACAAAATTGATTGCGATAGAAATTTACAAGAGATACTCCAAAAGAAGATAAACGCCCATAAAATTTTGTTAAAGACTGACAGGACAAGTGTTTTTTTTTTTGTTTTTGCAAAAACATATCGAGACACCAAATCAAATTACATCCAATATATGCACATAAATTTAAACATTTTATTCACTCGAAATAACCACATACCGCTTTAAGGACACACACGCGCCTGTCATTTGAATTATGAATTAGACGAACCACAACTTAAATAAATTTCCATAAATCAATGTGCATCAGTTCCCTTGTCTCCCCATCCAGCCTCCCCTCGCTGCCGCAACTAAGATAGCTCAGTTGCAAAAATAAACAGACATTCTTCTGACAGAATGTGGTTTTTCCATATTAAATATTAAATTTTCAAATGAAGGAAAATTCCATACTGAACCAATGTCCGTAATGTTAGTCTTTATTGCAAAAAAAAAGGATATCCCCCTTACTCAGTGGCAGAGCCAGCATATGGCAGCGAGGCATGTCGCTATTGGCTGCATTTTGTGAGCTATAGCGGATTTTTTTTTAATTTCGATTGTAGGGCTGTAACATCATTTATGACATCCTCCTCGAGGACATGTATGATATCCCTACAAAGGTAGACATCTGGAGTTTGCTGCTTAAGTGTACTTGTGATCGCTGGAAGAGCCTCAAAGTATTTTTTATTTTTTTTTTAATTAATTCCCATCCTTGTCATCGCATACAGCAGGATAATGGCTTCTGTGCTTAGGAGAATATTTTTTCCTTTATCAGGAGCGGCGGTGTGTTGTTAAACATAATCTCACGTTACCAATAATGGAAATACCTACCATGACTATGGAGACGTCTTATGCGCACATCAGCCGTATTTGAATGTAAACAAGGAATGTTTGCAATTTTCCACGATTTATGCGAAGACGGAGAGCGGGCCACATCCATCCCGCACCCTGTGTAGTGTATAGCGAAGGGCTAATGAGGTCGAGAGGGCTCATTGATTGTTGACTGTTCATCAGAACAAGCACCGAAGGAATTCGATTCAAGTCACGATTATTAATTTTTTCGTTCGCTTCGATTACCGAATAGAGCTCAGACAAGGATGTGTTCTATGTATGGAATTTTTTTTTAACGGTTCATTTAATAGAATTCTTTGTTACGGCAAGGAGATGACTGATTTTGTGGAAATTTATGATTGATTTACTCATATTCGTCTATTGTAATCTGCCGCAGGATATTGATGACATTTTCGAGTCCGTTTCACGACGAAGCGGTGAAGGTTGGGAAAATCCTTAACGTATGAGATTTATTTGAATGCGGGAGAACCATTTATTATTTTTGTTTACAAGTGGATTACGGTGTGGAGTTAACAAATGGCGTCCTTGTAGGGATGCTCAATATGAAAAGACTATAACCGATGGCATCAAGTTTTAGCGGATCCATCTTCTGATGAAAGATTCAAGCTAAGTGAATAGAACCACATGTGGGTGAAGGTGAATAGTAGTTGGAAGTATTCAAAGAATAATTTCGGACTTGTTTGGAGTCTCGAGTTTGAATTGGACTTGGGTTCATGGGAAAATCGACTAGACTTCTATACCCGTCTGACTGGCAATCCCCCTCCAAAGAGAAGAAGACTATTTCAGTGGCTAGTGATCTACTCTACTGAGCAAACGTTCTCAAGTTTAACACTCGGGAAAGCAAAAATTAAAGCCTCTTCCACTGAGCGTTTTAAAAATATTCAAGAGTTAACATTGCGGCCCCAAGAAAGCTTCAATCAGTTTAGTCCTTTAGCCGTTCAGATCTATCATGCAACTGTGGTGCGTACCTTCTCTTGAAAACCGCTTTTAAACTTTTGATGAAATTCAGAACTAGCCGATTATGATGTCATATTGCATGGCTACATCTACATATCTACTTCCGCAAAATACGTTTAAACACTCACAAAGACCAAGAAACAAACACGCTCATGATGCTTGAAACTGAAACTTGATACCCAAACGAACGAAAGCAGACAACAAAATTGCAAGTGGCTAATGAGTCGTTCGTGATAAATAGAAAGAATGTACGACTGATATTTGCCTTTGCCTTCTAAGCAGCATAACCAGTTTGTCACGAATTTTGCATTTTTTTATACCCTCCAGAGGAAGGTATATTCACTTTGCCAATACATTTGTAACGCAAAGAAGGAGTCACCGGAGACCTCATAAAGTATATATATTCTGAATCAGGATCACATTCTGAATCGATTTAGCCATGTCCGTCTGTCTGTCTGTCTGTCTGTCTGTCTGTCTGTCTGTCTGTCTGTCTGTTGAAAGCACGATAGCGCCCAAAGTAATTGACGTAAGTGAGCGAAATTTGGTGAAAGGACTTCTTTTTATCGGCGTCAGGTTGGTATTGAAAATGGGCTATGTCGGTCAAGTAGTTCTGGTACCTCCCATACAAAACCAATATTGGACCCATTTGTCTTTCTGTCTGTTGAAAGCACGATAGCGCTCAAAGTAATTGACGTAGGTGAACGAAATTTGGTGAGAGGACTTCTTTTTATCGGCGTCAGGTTGGTATTGAAAATGGGCTATGTCGATTAAGTAGTTCTGGTACCTCCCATGCAAAACCAATATTAGAAAACATATTATGTTAAAAACACGATAGCGTCGAAAAGAATCTACCTAGACAAGTGAAATTTTGTGAGAAAGCTTATTTTTATTGTCCTCAAGTTAGTATTAAAAATGGGCTATGTCGGTCAAGTAGTTCTGGTACCTCCCTCACAAAACCAATTTTGCATGACTTGTATGCAGTGGAGGGTATCAAAGCATCGGCCAGGCCGATGATAACACTTTTACTTGTTTTTTCTTAAAACCGACACAGTCACAAAAGTTGTTGACATTCACAAAACTCTGACTTTAATTTTTAATAATTCAAATTAGCTATATTTTCCATGTAAATTTTGCAATTGTGACATTTCGTAAATTTAAAGTCGAGGCTAAAATTTGCTATTGTGAATTATTTTGTAAACCAACACGGGAACTTCGAAGCCAAGTTTTCGGTAGATTTTAGAATTTTAATAGGACTGATGATTTTCTCCGATTACCGTGAGTGGACAAGTGTTTAAGAGAGAGCAAGATAGGTATACACACAAATTGTTTACGTTTTTTTGTGTAATTGGTAAATTGGTTTCAATTATAGGACGGGCCTGTGGTGGCCATTTTATTTAAGTGGCTTCTGTCCAATGTGGAGATTCCTATTCATTCACTGATGCCAAACCACATAAAATTAACAATTATTAATAACACGTTAAAGTCTTAAAACTTTATTATAAAAACAAGTGTTTTTCAGTGAAAACATTGCACCGATCTTACGGCAAATGCGATGGCCCTTCAAGGTAGATTCAGCAACGTTTGGTATTTAAATTCGAGACAAGTCAATAGATGACAATTGGTTCCAGCAGAATGGGGGGCTATCAGACGCCACGATGGACATCCTGCATCACCAATTTGAGTGTATGGTTATCACTTGCAGATGTGACATCTTGACAACCAAGATCGTGCGATTTGACAGCGGTAGAGTTATCTTATGGGGTTTCCTAAAGTCGCATCAGCCATCGCTCAAATTCATCATGTGCAACAACGTGCGAGTAATAAAAGGATTTTATTTGCCTTAGTGCCTTTGCATTCGGATGCGTGTCACCGTAAGAAGCCTCGGCGGACATTTGATCGTAATAACATACATGAGCCTTTCAAATAAATATCGTTAATACCTCACGACTTGTTTTTTACATTTCAACATCAATCAAGGCCGTTAGCGATTTTCTCGCTAGATCTAGTGGATTTCTAAGACGATTTTTAATAAAATGTTGTCGCTAAAATAAAATCTAGTGAATTCAAACGATTTTTTACAACCAAACCCTGGTTCTACAAACCATGTTCCATAAAAGTGGGAGCCTCGTACCTATTTAAAAATACTTACCACTGCGTATGGTTGGTTGCACATGCCAATAACTGATTGTTTAGTAGGTGATGCCGCGACGGAGTTTTTCATGGCAGATTTTTTTATTCATTTTATTCAATAATAATTTACTTTTTAATATTATGTATGTATTTTTTTAACCTATTCTTTCAGCTTGATGTTTCATCGAATGCTAGCATTGTGGTCTGGGTTTTTTTTTTTTTTACTTAGCGGCAACACTGACATCAACCCGTCCATATCTAAAATAAAACCTTCACAATGACAATATGAATAATTTGTATGAGAGCACGAGCATTGATCTTGCAGAGGGGAAGGCCGCTGTACATTATTTATCCGCACTCTACACTTATACATTTCCTTCTTTCGCAGTTATGAATATCTCAATTCCACAATAACCTTAGCATTCCCACCGCGAAACTTTTCTTCAATTCGGACTGCCCGTGCACGTAAGAATTTTTCTCACAAATCACAATGATGTTTATGCTAAGATTTATTTTTCTTTGTTTGTTTATTTAGTAAACGAACACTACATTGACCCCCGTATTAATAAACAAATGTGCACAAGTTAGTTAGCTAGTAGACATCAGATAGCATACAAAAATTTGACGTAACTTCCGAATAACGAGTTGATAACTTTTACGCAGCGTTTATTAATAAGGGGGTAAAAATAGTCGAAACAAAATGGACTGGATGAACGAACTTTTATATGATGGGACATCTTTTGTGTGAATGCATATCCTTCGGCTGAGTAGAGCTTAAATACCAGAGATTCGATTTCGAATATATTTTGTGCATTTCGACATTCGAAAGAATAATGTTCATTGTCGAATTTTAAAAGTTAAAAAGGTGCAAAAGTTTGTTTCAATTGCCTGCTTTTGACGTTAAATTTTGCGTCTGACTTAAAGGTTACAAAAATGTAAAAGTAACGTCAAACAACTTGTCAGAAGGTCACATTTGACGATGATTGTCTAAGACATACGAAATATAATGAAATATAATTTTCATTCATTGTGAATCCACGACACCTTAGGCGCTACTGCGGACATACATATCAAGAAACACCAGCCGCCCATCAGCAGGGATGAATTAATAAAAAGAGATAGATATCTTTCGCACGTCTATTCCCCCAAAACCCATTTGTTTGCATTATATTTTAGAATTTTCAATCCCTATCTGTGAATACCTACTTGTGACTTGTGAGCTAAAAAAAAACATGTTGGTAATTTGTTTGGATTTTGTTGAGGCTTTGATTCAATAAAAAAAAATAGTAAAATAAACATTATGGAATATCGAATTCTTGTAATAAAGTCCAATTCATGAACTCACAACTCACACCACATATTCTACAAAAGAAATTAGCATGTGCACGTGACTTCATGAATTTGTTGGGAAAACAGCTTGTATGCAGCCGCCTTTCCACTGGAAAGTTATATATCTCTGTAATTCCATTATCTTTGGCCATCAGCTTTGAATTTCGAATGATGAATGAAAAGTTTCCATCTGGTAGAAAAAATAAATGTAATAAAAGGAGATACATAATCTTGACTTTATAAATTTAGTTCGAAGACTTAAAATTTAATAATAAGTAGCATTTACTACTGTTTATTACCTGCTTTAACTAGCTGACCCGACAAACGTTGTCTTGCCTTGGTTCTCAGTGTCATAAATGTTGGCTGAAAATTGGATGAGGAATAAACAAGTTGGAAAATGTAAATGTTAAAAATTAAGTCAAAATGTCGTGATAGCCAAATAAAAAATTGTATTCTAAATTTAAATTTAAATTAAATTATGAATATATATATTTAATTTGCATCATATTTTGTCTACTGCTATGCTTTGGTACACAAAATGTTTTTTACCTTGTCGGTGGCGAAAACAAATAAGTACATATGTTAGTTTTTCGACGACTTGCAACCTTCAGTCGTCAAAAAAGTTAGCAAAAAGGCGACAAGTCTCTCCTTAGCAGCTTCACGTTAAAGCGACATCTATAGTCGACTTTGGTTTTAACTTTCGATGATTTATGCGTAATAATCGTTACAGATCTCACCAATTATTATCTTGGGTCTGAACCAACTACATTCTTCGACAGGATGTCGGTATTCTGCACACGTAACTATGGAAATTGAAATGGGGCTGCAGCAGGTGTTTCTTTCATTTGTCTCGACGTGGTACCAATAATTTGGTTTTTAGGTTCCATAATAAATCTTACAACTTCACAACGGCACCATACAAAATAATGTATTGTAATTTACAGATTTGGATCCAACAAAGTTTGTCTACGAATCGTATATGCATTTGCGTGAGCTTCCTCTAAAAGCACGCATTCTATCTGTCTGTGCGACTCGCTGCCTATTATTTTACCGACTGATACAAAACCTTTATTGCCTGGGATTCTGACATGAACTCGCCGGCAAACGAACTAATTTGCTGGAAGTTTTTTGAACGGACGCTCCCAGATTTTCATTACAAGATTTTCATTATTCCGTAGTAGAAAGAGAGAGCATGCTACTACTTTACAAACCTGTGCCCATGTTCTGTAATTATCACATTGATATATTTCTTACAAAAACGATATGAATTGAAAGAAAATGCTCCTGAGTTAAATAAATAAATTTTCGCATCGATACTTTTAAAGTATTTTCTTTCAATTCATATTGTTTTTGTGATAAATATATCGAAGTGATAATTACAGAACATGGGCACTGGTTTTACAAATGTCTTACGAAAAGCCTCTTTACTTCATATGGATCGAGTTAGTCATAGTCTTCCACTAGTCACAACTGTCAAGGGATGAGTTGTCCTATTGACAGCTAAAAAGTCTCCACACAATTTCTGACCTTCTGCTGTACTTAATATCAAACTCAAGTGACCTTATTCGCGAATGCAACCTATCCTGAGGCTGCCCAAGCTATATATAAGCTCTAAGTCTTTAATTCCATTATTTCACATCCTTATCCCCTTTTTGCTGCTCACCATGCAATGAACGGCTATACCCAGGCTCACCAAAACTGTGCAGCCAGCCAGCGGAGAAAAATTCTATTATTTGTTCGTTCACCCGTTTTGTGAGCGTTCCAAAAATGGGTCGGAGCGACATGTACTATACGAAACCACATGCCCCAGCCCAATCACTTACAGTTCCTTCTATTGCCACCCATATTGGCTGGGGTGACGACACTCCACCTTATGTTTGGCATCCCCTGAACGAAGGTTCGCATTTGATCTTTGAATGTTGTTGGCCATTGCATTCGGATTTTTACTGTTTTCTCCTTGATGCTGCTGCCACTGCCGCTGCTGTATGCTTTTTGTGGATACATCGGAATGCTCTTACACTAGCCATGTGTGGTATTCTCTGATCTAGGCCACTGAATGCATCATTTCTAAATGGATAAATACATTGGTAGTACGTGTGTCTGCACACAGCCTTATAGTGAGTGTGCTGGTGTATGTCTTTGAACTGGAAAAGCAAGCCATGTCGTAGGCCATGGACAGAGTCGCATCATAGATAAGAAAAAATAAGAAATAAAAAATGACACGGAACTATTTAGGTGCATATGATGGGTATGCACATAGACAACTCTTCACTGAGTTTGTTTTGTAGTTAGAAAAAGGAAAAAAAAAATGCGAAAAACAAACGTAAAGAACGAAAACTAAGTGACAACACGAACAAGAACAAAGGGGCGGTGAAGAGGCAGAAAAATAAGGTGTCATGTCCTGTTTGCCGAGAGTTTTCTGAAAAATGTTTACATTAAGCAAGGTGAATGGATGACCTCCTCCTCCTCTTTGTTTGTTAGTTTTTTGTACATAATTTTGATTTTTTTTTTGTTTTCATATTTGCCCATAATGTTGTGAGTGTGACATTATTTCTTTAGTGAACACGTTTTAGTGAAATGCTATATGCATGACATGATGTGCAGAGGGTGTAACTACTCGAGATGTGCCGAGTTCTCAGCACGCATTTAACATTTGGATCTAACTACATGCAAGTGTTGCAACTTGCAAGCACCGCAGCACTCCAACGAGGCTTTTATTTATGAATTTGCTGCGCAATATTAATTCAAATCTGAAGGAATCGGCCTTTTAAGTGTAGTCAGGGTTGCGCTCCTCAAGCTCAGGATCGTGTAATTGACTGCATGTCCAGTAACCGATATGAATCCCAGCAAACCTGTGGAAAAGGTGACCACAATAAGGCACAAAGATGAAGTCACCCTACTTTCTACTGTCTTATCCGGTGGACCTGGACATTTTACACAAACTGAGATAAAGCACGTTGATTAGGGGATAAACTGAAACAGCTTACTAACAAAACATTGGACACAATCGAAACTCTTGTTGTATTAAGTCTAAAGACTTCTCCTCCTGATTCTAAAAAAATAGAAAGAAGAGTGTTGGACTTGGTCCGTAATCCGTGCCACAAAAAGAAACCATTCCAGTGTTCTACGTCGATGTGAAGTTGACGCTGCAGGAGGTTTGCTTCCATCCTTCCTGCCTTGGGTACTATTTTTGCCTAAGTATACAGAGCTACATTTTCGCCTCCCGGAAATTACGCCAGAATTTTTTTCGGAAAAAATTACAGAAAATTTTCCATACAAAAGTCTTGCTTTCTTGCCTAGGAAAAGAGGCCTGACTTTTCTGGCAGTCTCTCCACAATTTCATGCATTTTTTCCAAAAAGTTTTCTAGCGTTTTTTCCATTTTTAAAATATTTTTGGAAGAAATCTGCCAAAAAAATGTATAGCAATGTTGTAACAAATTAACAGCAATATTAGACATTCTTGTTGGCGAAACGATTGCTTGCGTTGTCATTTAGTTGCTTTCGAGTGGAAAATTTTCTTTACGAAATTCCCAAGTAGCATTCGAACACACATTTTAGGCCTAGCGACGTTCTGGTGTCCATTCGTGATCCCATTTAGGAACATATCTTTCGAAACAACGAAGTAACAGTTCCTTTTTTTGGTTCGGAAGTGGCGCAACACAAAGTCGGAATTGTTTTTGACGCAAATCCTATATATACACAAATTGGGAAGAATGACATTACCATATAATTTCTGACGTTATGATACGTCATTCATTTTGTGTACCTGTGTTATGTACCAAAATAATATTCGAACTGCATCAAACATTTCATTATTAAACACAAAACAACTACTGAAATTTTATGAGCAACATCATTTTGCCTTGAAATGTTACTAATGTAGGTACTTCGAAAAAAACCATGATCCTTAAAAAATATGCTATATTTAATGAAAATTTTCTTTTAAAATTGTTTATGGTATTTTATAAATCTACGATGTCTATATACACATAATAGTAACATTTTAATCTATTTAATTACACCATATCCACCAAAACTGCAAAATTTAAAATTTCTTATTTCCCATACACATTTTTTTTTTCAATGCAAAATGGATACCTAACAAAATATTCCCAATTAGGATTTCGTTCTTATTTGTGTAGTAAATAATCTATTGGGAATTGTGTTTATTCTGTGTGCCACGAACTTCCCAATCGGGAATCGCGTTTAATCTGTGTTGACAGTAAGTTTTTAGGAATTGTGTACATGAACAGCCATCTCCACACATTTTACACGCTGCGGACATAATGTTTCATTGAAGAAACAATTTTGACACAATAAAGAACCTGTGTAGACATAAAATCCCTAGATAGGAATATTCCTAAATGGGAAATGTTACCTAGCATGTGTCGAAAATGTTACTCATTGGGAATATTTTCTGGTAACAAAACCGTCTTAACGACGTCGCTCAAGACACGTGACACATGAAGTCGCAAAATGCTCCTTGGGTTGTTAGTGGGGAAAGTTATTTAAAACTTTTGTGGTTTTACATTTAAACAGTTTAATTTTTATTTTATTTTTAACATTTATGTATTTATTTTCTGGCCAAATTTCCATTTTATTTTCTGGCTCTTTTTCCACACTAATCTGGCATAATTTCCAACTTTTCTTGCGTATTTTCCAAACAATGTCCTGGTGCTTTTTACAATTTTGACTAAATAAAAATTTTCTGCCGTTTTTTTCAAATAAACTTCTGCCCTTATTTCCGGGAGCCAGTTAATATCCCGGCTTTATAAGATTAAATATTACAGGTAGAGCTAGATAAATAGAACTCGTGGAAATTAGAACTGCTTGGAAATTAGAAAAAATATTTAAATTTTCAAGCTCAAGCTCAAGCTACATTTACGCATGCATTTTGTCCAAGTAAATTTGTTTGCTTTAATTTTTTTTTTTAAGGTGAGGTACAGTTTAGTCTGGAAAAAGTATCCATATCCGACTTCTTCAAACATACATAAGTAAAACGCAATGCGCCTTACTAATAAAACAATTAAGTCTCGACTTAAAATTTAAGAAGGATCACAATTGCGAAATTTTTATAGCCACTTGAACTACTTAGATCAGAAGTCGAAACTAAAAGTTGCGTAGAATTTATTATTTTTTAAATAAGCAACTCGGTTATGTACGTTCCTTCTTTCCTTTTTTTTTTGAATTTACCCACTTTCGGTGAAAGAATATGAGTGGATATAGTGGTCTCCTCAAAAGCCCTTGAAAGTTGAAAACATTATTTGAAAAATAGAATTCGCGAAAACTTCTTCTGTATTAAAATAAATTCCTAAACGATAAGAGACTTAACCTAATCTATTCCTCCCAAATAAGATTCTCCATGTGAATATCTTCGGACTGACCTTACAATTCCCATACCTAAGCTGGACCTATTTGTTTTTGGACAAATTCACTCTCACATCTCCACTCCGTCGATAGCTTTTGAGTACCTAAACTCAAATTAAAAAAAAACAAATGCGGTTAGACCCTTCTGTAGCCCGACGCATATTAAATTCCATAGGCGGGTAATTAAAAACCCCGCTTCCAAAATGTAAATGCAGCTACCATCTCTTGTATTCACCCCTGGTTGTAGTAGCACGTCACAATTACTAGCCTTGCCAAATTCTATCTGAACAGAAAAATGAAATAAAAATCTAAGAACACTACAGAAAAAAATATAATTTCATGTTCTTCACTATCTGGGTTAAGGTTAGACGTTTCCGCACACAACTCGCACACAACATACTCGAGCGCGTTCAAGTGCCATACATGATAATCACCCCCAAAAGCCTTTACTCACATCCTACACAGCTAGATACAAACAAAAAACGACACAAAACACCAGAAGAACAAGCAAAAGAGCAGCAATTCACTAACAATCCAGCCGAAAAAATATATAGCAAAAGCAACACCACCCAGTGCCAGCACCGACGTGCATCTATACATGAATGGGGTATTTCCCACTCCCCCCAAACCAGCGAGGCTGTGTGGAGAATAAAAAAGAAGCGAAAGATGATAGAAACTTATACCCGCACACACATTTGCATATGGACTTTTTTTTGAGAATAAATCTATTCTGCAGCAACAAATTTTCACAATTGGTGGGCAGTTCTTTAATGGTGGCTTATTTGGATGGGGTTAAGTGACGCTAGGTTCCGGTCTCTTGTAATGACATGATACAAAGCTGCAACTGGTGGCACTTCCTGACGTGTCCCAAAGCTATATGCGAAGAAATGGTCTCTGTACTAATAGCTTGTACCATTGATTTTGGTCCTTCGAGCTAGATCAGAAAGAAATGAAAATTTTATATCCGACTGCAGTAATCGCAAAAACCGGAAACAGACAAACGAAGTAATGGAAAATAATGCTCGCCATGTGCACTGCACTGTAAGAGAAACCAACAACTTCTGAGTGCCCACAAAAATACAAACAAAAATTGGATTGGGTCACATAACATACTCGGCTACATTTGGGCTTTGACACTGTTTTCCGTTGGGACAGTTCTTTACGCATACCTTTTGGTTTCAATATAAGTATTAATTGGTGTGTGGGGTAGTTGCCAAGAGCCTCGGAAAATGATGGATCTACTGTTGAGGACGCTGCAACACTGAAAAAAGACAAGGATGTGTTCGAACTAGGAATTTTTACTTAACAGACTACATTTCATGATTTTATTAGATTTAAGGTTTTGTGGTCTTTTCGGAACTTCTTTAGCAGACCTTAAAAAAGCAAACGTTGGCAACATTGCGCATATGTATAAGTCAAACAGCTTCCCAAAGACCTCTCCGTTCTGGTAAATCATCCAAATGAAACCACAAATTAACACGAAAAAGCCACACTGACCCCACTTTGAGTCTAAAATGCCTGCCATAAGTTCTATTCCACTACAAAATCTCATCGGAGGCAATCCTGTTACCGATACTGGGTTAGAAATGTGCCCAACCCCGCAATTACCTTAATAGCTCTTTTGGCACCCATATATAACATCAACGATTGTTAACTTGTAGAAGCATCTTAATAGCATCATAAGTCATTGGTAAAAGCCCACAGGGAGAAGTATATCCTTAAGCAAAGATGTCTCAACATCGACAAGCTTATTTAGCAATTTACTCACCCCAAAGGACACTGAACACCGACATCTCGCACCACACATGCTCTTCCAGAGATTTCTACGAATTGATGAAAAACAAAAAATTAACCAGATTAATATGTTTTTGGGATATTTTACCGCTACGTGACACATCCCAGTTAAGCACCCGCATCATATTCCTTTAAAAAATGCGAACAGGAATACGAAGACGATGATGACAGCGACGCCGACGCCGACGTAACATTAAGCAGAGTACAAGAGTTATGCGTTCGTGTGTGTTGGTGTGTGTGTTTGTGTGTAACGAAAACAAGTTATCACATACTTCTCCATCTCCAATGCATTCATTAGATATTTCCTTTATCCTTCGCCCTTGGTGTGTCTAAAGTCTGCAGTCTGAACGAGAGAAACCACAAATATTCCCACTCATTCACTTTGCAGCTGTAATGAAGGACGCTTTTCCCGAAGCGACACTAGAGAAGTAAAAGAATAAAACACAAACAAAAAATGTAGAAAGTCCTGTAAGGAATGAAATATCGGAGTACATTTTCGGATAAACTGCTGCAACATGGACAAAAGAAAATAAAGAATAAAACGAAAAGTAAAAACGCTCCAACATAAACGATTCACAAGTTCGTCTTATCCTCTACAGCGAACTTGATTCTTAATCTTCCTCCTTCCAGGACCAGGACTATGTTGATGACGATGACAACGACGACGAGAGCGAAAGCGGGACAGTGAATAGCGTAAAAGAGGACAACTTTCGACATTGACAAATTGCAGAACGTTTTTCACTTTTACTCTATGTCTACACAAACAGCCAGCACACAGATACAAAAATGCCGCAGCAAGGCTGCTGGCTGCATATAGGACAACGAAGAAGCACCAAAAATAAAGGACCTTCTTCATCGTCGACCAGAGAACAAAAAAGACAGCACAGAACCTCTCCACTTTTCACTGCCAGAAATATCTGAAATGCCATAGATGGTCCTTAGCCTGTCCCTTCGATTCGTCGTGCCATTCTTGCGGTAGTGGGTGTAATTTTTCTTCTTCGATTGCTGCGCTGCAACACCATGAGCTGGATTTACCGATTCAACTCCTGTGTGACTTTTTCTATTCACCAACGAATATGAAGTGCGAGGGGTGCGCGCGGTGTTTATTTCTCAAGTTTTTTGGGGTCGCTTAGACCGGGCTCCTTACCGCAGGATAAATATATATTTTTTTCACCCGCCCGCCATGGGAAAATATTAAATGAAATGGCATAACACCGAGAGGCAGGATATTACGAAAAATGGCATTTCACACTATGACCGTGTGTTTTTCTTCTGCTCGAGATACTATTTATAGATATACACCTACCCCATGAGAGAAATGTCCTTGCGAACAATTGAAAAGTGGGTTATTTTTCATCGCTCCAGCTTATCTTGGGTGAAATTTTAAAGTGTGAACAAAATGCAGGCAGACCCTCCGGGCGCGTTTACTTCTGCGGAACGTATTTTAGAAAAAATGCCGTCCTTTCGCAAAATGGTCGCTTAATCACTCAAACGATATCCATCTGTTTTCGGCGGAGAAACAAAACAAAATTAAATTCCCCAAACTGTACAATTAAAAGCTCTTAATGTCTCCTGTCGGGATATGCGAATAATTTAATATGTCTGTCATGTGCTCGTGCTTTTGTCATATTTCGTCCATCTCCAACTGCAGGGCCATAGTGTGTTAGAGTTAAACTGGACATGGGTCGTCCTCGTCAGTGGCTAAAAAATTAACAATAACAGAAATATATCCTTTTTTGATGGGCCATTGTTCGGTACGCGGAGTGTTTGTTGATCGCTCCATATGCACGCCGGGCAGTGTGACCAATTTGGCATGTTTCCTGCTAAATTTAGCAGGATTATTTTATTTTAAGTCTCTTTTTCAAATCATGTCAGATTTTTTTATGCTGTAGCAGGATTTTGGTTTAGCCAAATTATAAATTAAAATAGCAAAATAAAATCAAAGCAGACGAACCGTAGTGTGAACAAGCCATTACAATTCTCATTTGACAGTGAACACTGAACACAGCCATTCAACGAATTCAGCTGACAATAATGATTTATTTTAACTCAACGAAGAACGAACAGAGACTGAACTTAATTGAGTTAAAATATTTTTTATGCAAGCGTCACGAAGTGATTTTCATTTAATGATACTTTTATGCACTAGGTATATCTTATTTTTCCTGGAAAAACAGGGGTCGACTCGCTCCGTCCGTTAACGAGCATTACGTGACGGAATTTGTTTTTGTTTCACATGTAAAATCAACTTAATTTCGTGAACCTATAGCTCGTTTCCGGAAGTGGCGATTCGACGACAGATTTTTGTTAAATTTTTTGGGGGTTTTTAGCAGGTTTCGATTTGAAAAAGAAATATTTAGCACGGGTTTTAGCACTTTTTTTAAAAAAAAAAACATGCTATAGGTACTGCTGAACTTGACATGATTTCAAATATTGAGTTGGTCACACTGACGGCGGGTATCACGGGTTTAATGGTTTTGTGTACGCGTGGATGAAACAGAAAAAATGTCAACCCACCGAATTGGACATTTAGTTTTGTTTTTGAAATATGGAAAGTCCTGCAAGAGAGTCCTTAATGGAGTTGGTAGCCATTTCAACCAGTTCCAGCGATGATAATGGTTGACAGCATTCCATGTAAATGATCTTATGGCCCATTTAGCTGTTGAGTTGTTTCGTCAAAGTGATTTCGAATAATTAAGCCTTAGTAAGGGTACATCTGGGTGAAGGGGAAAATTGATTTCTTTCACATGGCTATATGAAGGGATATGGGGTATTACATTAGTCATGGCAAAGCCCTATTGTTTTAAACTCCAAAGCTGGTAAGAAAATTTGTTCCTTATAAACGCAGTACAATCTTATATACAGGTCCAGTCCGGCTCAATCTGGGATCCAACCAGTACGCCTTTTCAGTTAGAGCGGTCTTGGAAAGTTGCATCAGCTGTGCGCAATCCGAGTTGTTTGAGGTGGCTATTGATATCACTTATAAAGCGAGGCCTTGCTCTAACGTGTTTCTATGATTCGCAGTAAAAACGAGGAAGGGCCGGAGCAATGATGCTAGTTCAGTTCGAATGTCCTAACTACTCGTATCTTATGGTTCCCTTTTAGATTTTCTCTTTCAAAACTCCTCAACACAAATATGTAGACCAAAAATCACGCAGAGAACTTTTCATTTCTATCGTTAAACACACACACGCCTTACTAATAATTCACCTTTGGGGTGGCCCAAAAGAAGTCATCCGATGTTGTTTGGCTCTCATTTTCTTTTTAAATGAAAACACTTCGATTCTGTTTTTTGATTATGTTTATTTGAACCTTTAGAATTTTATTGGTCAAGTCGAAAAGATGATATCGGCCAAATGGGGGTATTGTTGGACACGATACGCAATCTCGCCATTGTGAGTATGAAAAATCTAGCCTGGACACTAAAAATGGTTATTAGTAGGTACCGCGGAAAAATGACTACTCAAGTTTTGTTTGCCCCTCTGCGAGACAAAGTTTGGACTGATGCCCTTCAGCAATAATAGTACGGAAAATAAATGGCAGGACTGAAGATGCGGAGACTTACTCATGGAAAAATAGAATGGAAAAGGTTGTAGGAACCAGCTGAAAACCTCTAAAGTCAGGTCCCCATCAAACCATGATGGCCAACAAAGGGACTCCCTTGCAGACGAGGTCGAAGACATTTTCTTCGTTGAAGTTTATGATTTGAAAAGGACACCTTTCGTCATGCAGAAAACTTTCTCAAGACAACAAAAGCGAGAAGAAGATAAATAGGTAGCTAGTGTGCTAGCGGAAGGCCATTGCGTATGATTTGTCTAATTTTTGCTAAATATCATTAGGTACTCTAAGAGCAACCCAATTGGGAATACAGAAAAGAGGACACTACTCCGGTCTATTCCCAAAGGCAAAACACACACTCCGACAACCCAAATTTAATGCTATGGAAAATAAATCCAAACTTTCCAAGCGTGAATCGTTCGCACGCCTCCCGTCACCTGATATACCCAGCATTTATAACTGTAGGCAATTCAAATGGCAGTCGGTCATATTGCACTGCTTGGAGTGTGAATCCCTCATTCCCACCTTCCTACCCCCCACTTGCAAGGTAATCCTAGACCTCTGCAAATGGACACCAATTCTAAATCCCCGAGTGAATGTGCCCATCCGTATTTTTTTTATCTCTGTTTTCTGAAAACATCCGCAGACCGTTCGCGTCACCCGCCATATACCCAGAGCCAGACCGACTCTGTCTCCACTTGAATGGCGAATAAAATGAAAGTGCCACCTACACAGCTGTAGCAAAAGGAAAACCCTTTCAGACGAAACGTTCGTTTATTTTTGTCCTGATGGATGTTAGCTACTCCATGCTTGTTTATTGTACCAACATATTTTCTGTCACACACGCCAAGCCAGCGCAGAGATGTGGGGAAAATTTCGCGTACGCGTTTTGTAGGTCATCTCATAGAGCTCTGAAAGGATTTTCTAATTTATACCATGTGTGTGTGTGCTCTGCTCAGCAGCAATAGCAAACAGACGCAAGAAAGCTTGGTAAACGTGATTAATTTTTTAACCTCAGTGTTTATATGTGTTACTGGCGCGTTACTGGTGCTACATAGACATACCGTTGTGCTGGGCTCCATTGCTTTTGTGTATGCGCCTGGCGCGTGACAAGGACGAGTGAGAGCAAAGTGTGCTGGCTGCGATCTCTATTCATTTCGCATTCCATACTGAAACGATAAGTACTTATAGATGCCAGCAAAAGGAAAGGATATTCCCTCACAGAGGGGGTAGCATTTTAATATTCAACTCAGGATGTTTTCTCTCAATTTTCGTTTGTAACGCTCGTACCTATATATGAGTTTCATGAGCCTTGATTAGTTTTTTTTTTTCTACGTTTCCACGGAGATGTATCCCTTTTTCTGTTCATTTGTAAGGCTGCTCCGTTTGTTTATGTGGCTGAGGCAGGGTTTGAATGCTTGCAGGATGGCAAAGCAATTTAAGTTGGGTTTCCTTTTTTTTTTTTTAAACTACACCAACACTATTCGTGTTGATAGAGTGTCAATGTTGAGTGGTGAATGGGGTTAAAATCTGTTCGCAAGTAAATTTAGACGGTAGGTACGTGCAATGCAATTGACTTTTCAAAATAAATGGGGTTACAAAGTTACGCTGCGATGGCAAACGTGAACTTTCAAAAAGGTTATGTTCAACTTGTACTGAAGTCGAAATGTATCTTGTTTGAAAATGTCATACGATATAGAGGATGGTTTCCAGTTAAATACTTGTTCAAGGATATACCCACCCTAAGATTTCGAAATTCTGATACGCACAGAAAAAAAAAATTGTTAGTCTGGAATGAGAATTTTTGGAGCTCGGTAAGTTGTAAGAGTTGAAGATACTCGTCCTGTTTCATAAGTATTTTTAAACTCTCACAGAGAACCCCTCATTTGCGACTCACGTCGTCGTTCTGTACGAGTAAGAGTATAGCCTATGAGTCTGTTGCTTTTCGTTCCTCTTTATGTCTGGCTCGACTCGAGCATCATAACGCGCGATATCCCCTTTTGTTTCCAGTCGATTTTTCATTCCTCGAAGGTAGGAATTACTGCTTAATGTTCTGTCGCTTTTTCGTTTCATTAGAATTTCGGATTACTGCTCAGCGGTCAGGCGCTTTCCCGTTTCCTTGGAGTTTGGAATTTTTCCCCAACGACCTGTGACTTTTTCGTTTCCTAGGACTAACCCCCTTCTTCTGCGTTTCATCGGAGTTAGTAATTATTGCTCTGTGACCTGTGACTTTTTAATTTCAAGGAGCTGTCGCTTTTACATTTCATTTTAAATTACTATAAAACGTAAGAAGTTTTTCTTCCCTCCACTGCATACAAGTCATGCAAAATTGGTTTTGTATGGCAGGTACCAGAACTACTTGACCGACATTGCCCATTTCCAATACCAACCTGACGACGATAAAAAGAAGTCCTTTCACCAAATTTCATTCGCCTATGTCAATCCCTTTCGGCGCTATTGTGCTTTCAACAGAGAGAAAGGCGGACAGACAGACGGACATGGCTGGAAGAACACTCTATAAAATTTATTTCAGTAGTCAGTCTTGAGCTTCTCGAAAGGAAGACTCAAAGTATGGCGGACGAATTCACTTTGTAGGACTTCTCCCCGCCATCAATGACAACTTTATATTTTTGCTTATTGTGTTATATGTCAATCCGCACTGTCAATTCCATCTACTGGCACACTGTAAAAGGTCCAGCACCTATTTGCATGCATGCGGAGCTCTTCTGCCGTTATGTTTGGAACTGTTTCCATCACAACAAAAGCATTGAAACTCTAAATAATTTTGAAGACCACATTCCACACAGCAGAATCATTAAAAAGGACAGCAACAATTTGCTCAAAATCACCGCCAGTGGCACTGAGTCCTTGCTGACACTCTCCTCCAAGTCAACTCAAAATTTAACACATCACCGCTAAGTGTTCCAATTAAAATGCATTTAATTCAAAGCACACAAACTCACGTCACAGGAAACGATGTTCCACATACTTTTGAAATTGCTACTCATCTGCATAAGCACACAGGCTGCGTTAAGTGAGCCCAAAAAGAGGAAAAAATTAAAAAAAAAATGTCTAACCAAGGTTACCACGAACTCGAGGCAAACTTTTTACCATAATCTCACCCTGCGAAGCCGTGTAAAATAACCTCCCCCCGTGTGATGCGTGGCAGAGCTCAAAGTAGGCAAACATAAAGTATAAAAAAAAACCGCCACCTGTTTACAGGATGTATAAGAGCACTCTAAACGAAGCAATTAAGATTCGCATTCTCATTTGAATGGAACGCTGGCATCTGGCTCTGTGCAGTCAATTGCAACATCAAAGAGATGTGTGTGTGTGTTTTATAGCCTTGCAACTATGCTACAGGTGTTGGCATCATAATCGTCGCTTTCGCATCTAGGACTGCGAGTAGGTATATTGTCTTGATCCAGAGAACGAATACATTTTCTCCAGGACCAGTGATCCGATAAAGAATTCTAGATTTTCCAGGCAGTGTTGAAAAAATGTCACACAACTACTCACACATCCACGCCAGGAGTTGGCGTGTGTGATACACTTGAAGAGTTATGAGATAAGTGGCGGTGGCCTACAGGGATTCCGTATTTCATATTCGATGCTTGCGTGACGAAATACAGTGGCAGTCAAAAGGTTGTGGAATGGGTAGTAAACATCCGGCAGAGGCTGCCATCTGTTGACAAGTTGGACGGAATGTGTTTTTTTTTGTTACATAAAATCACCCAAATGAGGTGTGATTCGCCAGATGCTATTCATCTTTATGGCATTGAAACAGCTGAACATTTTGTAAAAGATGGTGGTACTTGTATGCTGTCAGTCTTGCTACGAGAAAATATTGACACGAGGCTGTTCTTGTTTTTTTTTTTTATTTGACTTGAAAGTATACTGGGAATTAGCGCCCAATTACAATCTAATTTTGGTAGCGATGCACCTAATATATAGCGGAAAAGACAACAATAGCATGGGGGTAGTAAAGTCGCAGGACCAGAAGTGGGAATTGTATTGCTTAAGGTATGTTCTTGTCGATCACCTTAAAAATATCCTACTTTCCACACTAGTTTCAGATAGAGGCAATTGGATTATTGTGAGCTCCACTGATGGCAAGCGGTGGGCACTGATTTGATGAAATGATGATGTGTGACCATTGACCAACCATGAACCGCCATCTGTCAAACAATTTTTCATTCGTATTTCTCATCCCGAATGGGTTGTTCATTAGCCTAATACTAAAACTAAATGATCCTCCATTAAGTCATCTGTTCGGTCAAAGAAATCCATACAGGTTGGTTGAGTTGTTTTAAAAAGAAATGGTAACAAATCCACAAATATGGAGATGAACAATTTTTTACGAGTTATCCTTGCTCAAGCTTTATTAAATTTATTGCTAAAGTTTACCTTAAGTTTTCTTTATGTTAAACTGATTTTATTTTTCAAATCAATATATTTAAGTGATTTTTTTTAATAAAGGCCCTTTCATTAGCGACCTGACAACTTCAAACTTTCAGTCTGAACGCACCCTTAAAGCGATTACCGAACTGTCAATGTCAAAATATTCCGTAAAATCAACATTTTCATCGTTGGGAAGTACACGAAGGAACAACGTTTACAAATAATTAACATTTACTACCAAAATTCGGAGTCTGTCGCAACTTTAAGAGCGTTAACGCCAATTTGCTGGTTGATGTTACCGTGCCAGTGAGACTACGTTTTGCCCGATGTGTGGAGGATATTGCTGTCGTAGACGACTTCATAGCAAACAAGTCAAATCAGTCAATTGCAAGGCGTTCTCAAAAATTTAAGCGACATACGATCTCGAATTGGGCTCTGGACATGACGAAAGAAAATGAAGATTTAACGTCTCCAGACTTTTTTGTATGGGGCTACATTAAATCATTGCTCTATGCCAACAAGCCGGCGACGTTAGAGGAGCTCAGAGCCAACATTGGAAGAGAAATAGCGACCAACGACCATACCACGCTGAAAAAATCTGTTATCGTCCGATCACCGAAATTAAGCAGAGTCGGTTTTTAAAGCTGGACGCGAAGAGACATAATATTTTTGGAAGAGATATTACATTGGTCGAAATGTGAGGCCGAGTCATCGAAAATTGGGTTCAACTTATTGATCGCTGCGGATACGTTCCCGTGGTGAACATATGAACGAAATCGAATTCCATTCATAAATGCTTTGATTGTAATTCAAGCCAATTCATTTTATTTAAAAACGAAGTTGTCAAGTCCTTTATGAAAGACCCATTATAATAAAAGTTCCCCAATAACTCTGTAAGTTTGACCTAAATACCTACCCCTTTTTATTTTTCAAACTTGTGAGATTCTTGTTACATCGCCAGTCCTATTATTAAAATAAAATACCAAGGTTTCGAGTATAGCTTTCTTGACTTCCATCAGGTCAACAGCTGCATCTGAACTGAACTGAATCACCCAAGTAAGAACCCGCGAGTTGTATAATAACTCCAATATAAAGTAAAGCTTGTGAGTCCACTGTACCTCCTCTTTTCGTAGAAAGCGACCACAATACGAGTAAGTTGCTACTGAACGTTAACACATTCGAACAGTCAACGAACGACTATCCTTGTTGTTATGACTCGCTGCTTTCATTGCTTCACTCCTGTTGCGAGATCAAAACCACCAGAGATTGTGTGTTCCGTAAGCAATTTTTCGAGAGTGTTCACTTCGAGGGAAATGGTCTTGAGATCGTTGAAATTTTTTAAAATCTCTTCTTGCGTGGTATAGTGCAATTGGTGTTGCTGTCTTGCAAAAATGTTGATCAGTTTGAGTTTTGAAATTTGTCATTCAAAAGATTGTTTCACAGTGACACCTTCCTCATTGAGATCAAAAGCTGAGGGGTTTTTTTAAAAAAAAAAATAACAACAGCAGAAACTTATTTAATAGTTTCCCATGAAAGTTCAGGACATAAACTAAGTATGAAATAATAATAGTTATAATAATTATGGTTCAGAATCAGAATGAAAAAACTTTCCTAGTTAAAGGAGAGTTTCAAATAACAAGTAATAAGGCGCGTGCTTGATAACAAGTATAAAAACGAACTCGCAACCTAGTCCTGTGATCCTTACAGCTTCTGAGCTATGCAAATAATAAAACGCAAAAAACGTGTTCGCTTTAGTTCAAGATGTTTGATCGTTAGTTCCAACAGAATGGACTTGTAAATTTTTAGGCCAATTCAGTCCCTAATCCATTGGTACTTTTACCACGCCTGACTTTCTTGATATATTTTTGATTATTTTCAAAAATGGTTTCAGGTTCCGCACTAATTCTTTACGAATTTTGTAAGGGTCCCTCATAACGCCCTCAAAATGGGTAAACTTAAGCCTTAAGGTAGTCAGCTTCACTATATACCCATTTTTTGAAACTCAAAATCACTGTTTTAACTTCAAATCTAACGTATTTTCAAAAATCCTCTCTTTCGATTCGGTCCGTCAGGAAAACGAGGCACAGTGTTTTCCATAAACCACTTGAAAGCAGACGAGGATCAAGAACAATCGTTGCTGATATTTCGCGATTTGATAAAATAAATTTAAGCTCCTGGATAGGGCAGAAAGCTTATTGATGGCCTAAAATTTTAGGGAGGCTTTACATTTTCATATTTTGTTTTATTTATTTATTTTTTACTAATTTTTGTTCAGCATTATTTTGGTATTCTCAAACTAAGGGGAAAAAAAAAACATTTTTGTCATAATCTCTCCTAAAAATGGGCGTAGCGGTGATCTACATATCCTATAGCCTTCTCAGAGTCTTGATAAGTATTTTAAAAAAAATATTTATTACGCCAACTGGTAAAAGAAATTAAATCCCTGACAGTTTTATTTCATGTCGGTGGCAACAAGAAAAAGAAAGCATATGTCATTTTTAGACACTTTTCAGGAGCGCAGTTGAAAGGTTTGATTTGAGATGTGTCAAGACGACTTATGTGTTTTTCCCGATCCATAACACAGCAACCGTGAGAGATATTTCAATGAAAAGAATATGCCACATAGAACATCAGGGTGCGGTGCATCCAATCAAAACATTAACTCAATTTTGACAAAAGTCGACTTATGCTGTGTTCCTTCCTGCCACAAATGTATTATTATATTATTCACAGGCAGGGCCGGACCAACCATATGTGCAAGATGTGCAAATGCACAGGGCGCCAAATTCGGAGGGCGCATTAATAGGAAAGAACAAATACTGACGTTTGCTTTTCAAATAAAAAGCTTGTTCAAAGTCCAGAACAACAATCACTTGCAATGTTGTAACTTCAAGGAAAATTTAACTCAAAATATCGCAAAATGAAAAATTTCACTGGACCCATGCAAGTTTACTTCTTACCTACATAATCTCCTAAAATATTACACCTTCTTCATTTAGGTATATTTCTTGCAAATCCACTTACATTTTGCAAAAGAATCTAGCTCAAAAATCTCAAAACCAAAAATACCTCAATAAATAAAACACATTGAAAGTCTGCCTCCTGGCACTAGTTTGGCTTGAGCCGGAACTGTTCACAGGTTATTAGTTCAGCTAATTCTATTACCGACTTAACAAATAAACTCGACTGTTATAATGTTAGACAATCATAAAAAGCGAAAAGTTCTTAATTAAATTCAAAGACTTTACAACTTAGATATAACTTCCTCAAAAAAAATCTAAATTTTTAGGAGCAATACCAAAAAAATACGTCAAATATTTTGACATAAAGACCGTAATCATGATTTGACCTAAGAAATTCATGAGTCATGACAGCAACTTGCCTTTTCTGGATCTTTGAATTTTCAAAACTCTACCCTTCCTAGGTGAAATGGTGTAGATAACAGATTTTTATGAATGACTTTGGATCAAATACCAAATAGAAAATGGTACTTTTCTCTGTTTTACTTTCAAGCCCCACTGTCAGAAAACACGTAGACGTAGCTTTACATGACACACAGTTATTTTTCTAAATAACCATCTACTTAGCATGATACAAGAAAGGTAATCACACAATAGCAGCAGTCAAACTGGCTTATAACTTATTCATCCTGTTTTCGAGGATCGGTGACGGCATCAATGGAATGTAGCCCCCTTTGGGTATGACATAGCTATACAGTGCCATCCATTCATGCAGTCCGTGCTATATAAGTGCTGTACGCCAAAGTCCTTTTTCAACCTAAAGTGCTCTCTAAGTAGGTTAGGTCCCTCCTGTGTTCAAGTGAATGGCAGCGCGCGGTGAATGCGAGCAAAAAAAGCTCGCAACCATTGAGTGGGGGTGGTAAAAACTGAAACCGACTTGCTGTAGATTAAGAAAGAAAAGCGAAATGCCCAATGGAACTGTGTAGGCGCTGTGAGCTGAATTTCGACGGACGGATGAATAAATTGAAACTGTGCATCGCTCTAAGTGAATTGGCTGCCTGCTCTGTCTTTGAGCAAGACTTTGAATTAAAAATACAAAAGTAAAGAAGTGTAGTTAGCTCTGAGCGATTGTGATGGAAATGGGTTGGCTAATAGTTACGGACACGGCAAGGATAAGTGTTCCGTTGATTATTCATTGAAAGTTGTTTCGAACTATAGTTTGGTCATCGAAAATGCAGAGTCCTTTGAATTAAAACTGATACGAGTCCTCTTTTACGAGCGAAATAAACTATCAACTCGTCGTTAGCGAAATTTGCGAGAGTTCTCGAGATTGACCCTCAATTGGCCTTGACGCTTTTTGTTGTTCCTGCAAGGGTCTGGCCATAAATAATTCATCGCCAGCTAACAAAGGCAAATAGTGCACGTACGCAGCCACAACACGTGGCCGTGGTGAAAAGGATACGAAATTCGAAGGTTCCTTGCCGAGAACTGAAAATCAGCCGAATATCCTGAGAGGTGCCTAATTTATTCCGTCCTGCGGTGCATAATGAAATAGCATTTTATTCAGCCGCACGCTTTGTCTCTCCTTTGGGGTTATTCTTGAACTTGGTGTTGGAATCGAATATCAGAGCGGATGTGTGTACAAGACGTTGTGTGTGTGCATGAACAGTCTCCGTGTATAGTTTGCACCTACTTTTATTGCACGACTTTGTGGTGATTATGCTGCAATTAAGTATTAATGAAGGACGATTAAGAAAAACTACAACGTTCTGTTCGCAGAAGGATCCTGCGAGGTGCACTTGATTAATATTCGTTGCAGCACTTGTACTGGCGCCTTTGCGATTTACTCTATGAGCAGCACTTAGGAACAAGGGAAACTAAGTTAATTACGCTGTTGATGGGGGTTTACAAAAGAGGCGATATGGCGGAGACTTTGCCGTAGTTGGCTTAGAGAAGTTTCGTACTTTGTAGGTGTGTGATTTTCTCCTCTTTAGGTGAGACTTGCCGCAGCAGTTTGGTGATATAGCCGCAATCGGTACGACAAACTGTTGTCAGGAGGATTTTTGCATTCGAAAAGCATGTTTCACTGATATTTTATCATGTAAGCTTAAGTTTAAGTCTTTTTGAAAGCAACAATAGGAAAGTCAAAAGCCAGAGAAGGTTGGTTGTAAATTTTGGTAATCCAAGAAAAATATAAGAACACACCTTTCATACTTTAAAAATCCTCACAAAGGTTGTGAGAAACTAGGCCTATGAACTGCAACCAACCTTCATTTGTACGAGAATGTCAGACCGACGAGGACAAACATTTTCTGTCAAACTACCATTACTTACGCGGACTTATTTATTTTCTGTCATTCAAATAGCAATCCCTTCTGCCAACCATAGCACTCGAGCAGGTATACGAAAAGACCAGAATTTATTTGCGCCCTACCTCCTGCAAAAGCCGTCACTATACCCACTCCCCCTCGCTAACCGAAATTGAATTTCTCAAAAAAAGAAAAAACCTCCTTCCTATGAATTATTATCTACTGCTACTAAATGATGATGTATCCATCCATCCTGTGGCAAGAGAAGAGTTTTCTCAAGTAACCCCCAGCACCCGCTCGCCGCAACCCCATCCCTTTGGGGATTTTACTTAAATATCAAAGAATTACTTTATCCAAACTTGAAGATGAAAGTTTTAAAATGTTCTCGCATCGAACGAGCAAGGACTATATACTTACGCCTTCATCCTACTTTGGCGAAATTAATTCTCTGGCAGTTTTCGAGGCGCGTTTCTTCATAGTCCTTGCTCATCTAATGAGATAGACCATCCTTAATGGGAACAATCCGGGAAGAATACAAATGAAAGGGTTGCCTGTTCTCTCGGCTGAAATAATCATAAGCAGGCTTTTGTTGGATGGAAATTGATTTTCACAAGAAAACAAAAAAAAAAACTTTTCTCACGCTCCACAAACCACAAGAAATCCTGCTCAAGTCTATTAGGGTGGCGCGTAGAATCCAACCAGATCGGTGCAAAATTAAAAGGCCATTCCTCAATGGAATAGGTTTCTGGTTTTTCTGTTTTTGTTCAGGTTAGGTTCTAATTGGACAACTGTTGTTCGAGCTATTCATCGAATTTAATTGATTTAGACGATTGGCAGGAGGAATGCGAAAGGTACTCCCTCCGAGTGCGCGGTTACGTGCGTTCCAACTCACTTATATCGCACAGTCTTAAACCGGTCAGACTCAATCAATATTACTTAAGCACCTTGAGTAGCCGGGGGGGAGTTTGGGTGCCCTTTTCCTGTGATTTTTATGAAATATCTTTCAGTCGCGTAATCTGAAATCAATTAGACATTAGACTGCGTTGGAAGGTGGGTAGGTACGGGGTCAACAGGACGCTTTCAATTGCGTGGTAAACTTTTATTCGGCTTTGTGGATCCCGCCTTTGTGTAGATGTTTGCTCGGCCATTCTGCGTCTAAGTGATTAATCGATGATGAGTGAGAGAGTGGATTTTACTGGCATTGATTGGTTTGATTGAATACCGCTTAGCTTATACCATCTGGTTCTGCAGTGATATAATAATAATTCGGCGCGGAGGGCGATGGAGGCGTCTCATAGTTTTGCTTTTGAATAATCATTTTCGTTGTGACAGTAGAGCGAAATGTAAATATAAGTTTTGGGTACTAACGGGCCGATGACTGTCGATATAGGGAAGCAGGCTCAAAATTATTTTACTGTCCCGCACAACTCTGCCACAACTGCTTCATTGATTTATGTTTATATACGTAACTCAACCATTTGCAAAAGTAAACAAACATCAGTAGATGTACGTAAAATATGGATGACATTCGGTGCGAAGCGTCAAAAGTTCATTCATGTAGGGAGCGGCCGCGTTTTAAGCTCTAGACAGAAAGAAAAATTAAATTTATCAATACAACTTAAGCTTTATTAATTTAAACGATATTTCGTCAAACGGATAAAACATTTATTAATAAACTACTTTGTCAGATTAACAAACACACAATTTTCAGTTTAATAAATCAATATTGTAACAATTGAACAATTTTATTGTTGAATTAACAAAAGTTTTTGTTATATCCATAAATAAAGTGCTATGCGCACTTGTCCAACAACAGCAATTGAGGCCATTGTTGGGCTCTCACCACTGCAGTTCTTCATTATGAAGAGTGCAGCTAGATGCGCCATTAAGTTGCAAACAGAAAATAGATTTAATCCAGTTGATCATGTGGGTCATCTGCAGATACTTAACATTATACTAAACTTGGACATGTTCCGCTCCGTCCCGGACATTATGGTTAGGGAGTACAGTTTCGGTAAACTATATGAGGTAGAACTGCTTGAACGCGCTAGTTGGGCCAATGGAGTTCCGACAATGGACCCAAAAAGCCTAGTCTGGTACACCGATGGATCGAAAATGGATTCCGGAGTTGGAGCTGGTGTCTTTGGACCCAACACCAAAGTTTCGATACCCATGGGGATGTGCCCCACGGTTTTTCAAGCGGAAATCGAAACTTGCGCTGATCTTATCTCCAAAAAAGGTATGAAGGGCGCAACCATTCAAATTTTTTCAGACAGTCAGGCAGCCTTACAAGCCTTGGCATCCAATACAATGGACTCTAAAACAGTTAAGTGCTGTCACAATGCTCTGCAAACTCTCGCCAAACACAACAAGGTTAGGCTTGGCCGGGCCATCAAGGCATTGCAGGCAATGAACATGCAGACAAACTAGCTAGGGCTGGTTCAGAATCCCTTCTCTGTGGACCAGAACCCTACTGCTCAGTCAATTGGTCTACTGCACTAAGGCAAATTAACGATTGGGAAAAACAACTTCGTCTTAATCATTGGGAACATGTCCCTGGTCTAAGACAATCCAAACAATTAATTAAGCCTTACTCCTACAAGGAAATCCTTAGGCTCAGTAAGGATAACATAAGAAAGCTAACGGACTTCCTCACAGGTCATTGTGGCCTTAGATATCACCTCAACAAAATGAACCTTTGTCCGGAAACAGAATGCAGATTCTGTCTGGAGGATGTTGAGTCCTCAGAACACATTTTATGTGACTGTCCGGCTTTTCATTGGTTAAGAAAACGCGTCTTTAATAGAGAGACTCGTACGCCAGCAGATATAGCGCTCTCTGCTACTAAAGACTTATTGGCCTTCGTTAGGGAGGTCGAAAGTCTCAACTTTTCCCATTGATACAACAAATCTTACAGGTCGCAGTGTCAGCCAGCTGGGCATGGGTATTCTTTAAAAAAAAAAAAAAATATATCCATAAAAACAGAACCAGAAATCACTTTTGTAAATGTTTGTGAGATTGCCAAAACTTGTGCAAATTGTTTGTTAGCCAAAGAAAATACAGATTGTCAATATTACAAACATTTTGTTGAAATGAAAAACAATATTTGTACAGGGTGGGCCAAAAAAAAAATGAGAGCCAAACAACATCGGATGACTTCTTTTGGCCCACCTTGTAGATATCACAGAAATTTTATAGAATTGATAACATACGTGTTGAATCAATAAAAATGCATTTAAAACATTGTTATCCTTTTGACGCAATACTATTAATGGCGTCATTTATATTTGACATTTTTATACCCTCCACAGGAAGGTTTATTCACTTTGTCATTACATTTGTAACGCCAAGAAGGAGTCACCGGAGACCTCATAAAGTATATATCCTGAATTAGGATCTCATTCTGAATCGAATAAGCCATGTCCGTCTGTCTGTCTGTCCGTCTGTCCGTCAGTCTGTCTGTTGAAAACACGATAGCGTCCAAAGGAACCAACCTAGGCGAATTAAGTTTGGTGAAAGGACTTATTTTTATCGTCGTTAGGTTGGTATTAAAAATGGGCTATGTCGGTCAAGTAGTTCTGGTACCTCCCACACAAAACCAATTTTGAATGACTTGTATGCATTGGAGGGTATTAAACAGAGGCGTAGCTACCGCCGTATCTGTCCCGTGGCCCGGGGGCCCCCAACGTGCGTAAGCAAAAATTAATAATCGTCGAATGAAGCCTCATTTTTATCAAACATATCTACCAGGGTTTTATTTTCAATGGCAGAATATTTTGTAGGCATGCAGAAACTTGGCAGTTACATTAGGGGAAAGGAAAAAAAAAACAAAAAAAAATACTAAGAGTCGCAAACACAAATCACGTACCCGGGGCTTCAAAAAAATACCAGGAGTCTTCAACGACCAGCTTTTTGGAAAGATTCGAACTGATTCGATCTGCGGTTATTCATTTTCGATCATTCAGGTATACATACAAAAAATCTGTAAGATCTCAAACTTGAAGTTTTCAAAGATAACCATGTCGCCTTTTTTATAGAGCTTTCGAACTTTACGCGTCGTTCTAAGTGCTGTAGAGAAACTGGTTTGGCATTGATCTTGAAGAGATCTATACCATTTAATGCCGAGTCCCAGAAGCTTATTTGAAAAGTCAGAGACTATCACTGATGAGTTTAACCTGCAGCTACCCCCACCAAATGCATTCAAAAGAATGACAGCGGCTCTTGAGCCCTATAAGAACAGCAAAAGCGGACATCAGAACATCAACTTTACAGAAGGGAAATGCAAGAGCACAGAAGTGTTTGGTCGAGTATATAGGCACGTAAACAACTCCACGAACAATTTTCGTAATTTAAACCAAAAATTCAAAAGAACGTGTAAAGGCAACAAGACCCGAAGGGAAATCTCTAAAAACGAGGAAAGAAACCCTGTAGCCGGGTAAGCCGGCATTGATTTTATAGAAAAGCCACTTCAGCAAATGGTTAAATGGTGAAGACTAGTGCAATTTAGCTATCAGTCAGAATAAACCATTCAATCTTGCCGATGAAAGTCAAGACTTCCGTCCAACCAAATCGATGTCAGGATAGTAGGAAGCATGTCGGTTGGACTATTGAATGCATTGTCAGACGAGTTGGTGGGGAGAATACCATATCAGCAATAGACACATCTCCAAGACATGTCGGAAGAAAACAAGTCCCATTGAACCTCAGCATATAGTTTGATTGATCTACAAGTACACAAAAGTCTCTTTAACATTGCACATAAGATCGTACCTGCCGTAGCGTGTGAACGTTCTTAACGAAGATGTGCCCTTAGAGGCAGTCTTGGGCCCGCTCAGTGCACACACGTCCAAATACTCACACATGCAGAAAAATGACTGATTCTATGAGCTGAGCAGGTTGAATTTTTTTACAAAACAATTTTTTTTGTTCGATTTTAATCGGAAAACTATTCAGTCTTAATGACTTTCAAATTGGACGGAGGCAACCAGCTTTACACTGCCTTCCGCAACTCGAAATGAATGAATAATAAATAAAATGCAACAATTGCAAAGTTATGACAGTAGGAAGGTGCATCCCTGTTCAATAATAAAAACGAAACTCACCCAAACTGCATGTTAAACATTCCAACTTTGTAGCTACGTACTTAATCAGCTACTGCATCAATTACAACTTTTTTAACTGCTCTCCTAATTGGCTTTTGCCACCTCCAAAAGTTCGGCGTGTACATATGCTTTCCGGTGACCACCGAACGGTGTTGTATATATTTTGTGTCTGTGTTGGGCGCGCTTAAAAATAACCACCATCTCATTAAAAATTTCGCAGAGCCTGCACTCTGCTGCACAGTGCAGTGTATCCCGAATTTACCCGCCGCAATTAAATTTTCACCTACAAACACCCCGCCTCCGGTTCGCTTCCACTGTACAAGAACAACTTAATTCCAGGTAATGAAAATGAAAATAAGTTACCAACGGTGCTGTGGGACGGTGTTTTGTTTGAGTGCAGTCACAAGGGGGTGAGCGATGGGACTTTCGACAGGCACCAATGTCGTGGTTCCTTTTTAGCGAAAAAAAATAATTTCTTTCACGACTTCTGTGTGCGGGCTGTTAAAAAGAGTGGACTAGCTGAGGGACACTCACCCACAACTCATATGGCAGTAAGTCGAAGCTTTTGAAAAAACTAAACCAATTTCGGGCACTTTCAAGGATCGCTTGGGGCAAGTGTTTGAGTCTTGTGGTTATAGTTATAGTTTCGAAGGTTTTCGAATACAAATTGTGCAGCAAAGGGATAAGTGGAGTAGCTCCTTGTACTTGGATATCCTTTTCTATCAATTACGTCTAAAAGCATTGACAATCCCCAGCTCAGTTCGGCAGGCACAAAGGACAGAGCTCTTGCACCACATGCTATCGGCGAAATGTCTCTTCGCATCCGCAGCTCACATGTCCACACTCACTCTCTGACAATTTCCCTAAGTGCATCATAACAATCGAAGACACAAAAGCATTCCGCATCCGCTGTACAGCCATAACGGTTTCCTTCAAATGGCCATTTCAATGATCCCTCAGTGGGGCAGCAATTCAATTTTCCATTCTCACACATTCTCGCCGGTGTCCCTTACAAGCGAACTGGATGAAAGGCATCCTTCTTTGCACATATTTTATTCACAAATATTGCCGAAGGATATCGGCAAAAACAGACAACACAAAAACGCCAATAATCCAGATGTAGAAGTAGAATCCTTTTGTTTCGCTGACGTTGTGGTGAGTTGTCTCTTTTGGACTCGGATGCACAGTTAAACGCTGACAATGACACAGTAAAAGTGCACAATTCAGTCTGTCCATGGCAGGATTGCTCAGTTGCTCATGCAGTTGGGGGAAATTGACGGGAAACCGCTAAAGGTGGTGGCTGTGCCTCCTTTGTTCCTGCAGAAACAATGAAACAGGATGGCACCGGCCCCGTTCCCCTTGTACAAACGGTGCATGTGTACCTTTTTCTGCGAGTCCATTGTTTGGTTGCGGTGAAGTGGCTTGCAGAGGACCTCTCTTTCTTTGGATTTCTGGTTATGGATTTAAACTTTGCTCGACGTGTGAACTCTCTTCAGCCAACAGGCACTTGTGTGCAAGTCGTAGCTGAGGAGCTCCTCGACAGAGGTGCGCCGACCAAGCATGAGGCACTCAGCCATTGGTTTGAATTCTCGTGAAAACATAAAAACGGAGCAAAAACGTTCTCGTTAATTTCGACGCTGCGGCTGAGTGGGTGCGGGCCTACTTATTATGCCACCACTCGCTGAAGTGTGATTATCATATCAAAGTGTGAAATCGACAGGCGGCGCCTTTGGGATGGAGGTGAGTCGCTTAGCACGCGCGAAATGGGGGTGTAATTAAAATTGCAACTTCGACAGAAGTTGGCTTTTGTTTTCACGCGCGTGATTGCCGCCCCTCTGCCGCGAGTATTTGCATAACTTGGCTCGTTATTACTTGGGAAAGCACATTCGCTCAAACGAACAAAGATGTATGACGCACTGTGTGCGTGTGCGTGTGTTTGATCTAAAGCAATACGTATTATTAAATCGCGTGTGGAAACGGCATTGTATATATAGTATATATGCCTTCTTGTGATATCCTTAATAATGCGGATTTCGTATGTCAAGCAATTAAGCGAAAGTGACAATGTAATTAAGTCTGATGCGTATGGCAATATGGCGAACTTGAGGGACAACTCACCTAAGAGCTGACGTGGTGTGTAATTTGAGTGTGATATCGCTAAACTGAAGGACTAGTAACCACAATAATAAGTCAAACGAATTAAACTGTCTCGATGGACCCATCAATAGCCTTATAAAAAAAACACATAAGGATCAACATAAAAGGAACGAATTCGACAGAAGGTCTCTTCCAACGGATTCACAATCAATTGCACTGATTTATCGACGGCTTTTAACCCATTTCGGCACATTCAGGGTTCTTGGTCCGAAGTCTGGTTTCTTACAAGAACAATGTTATCCAGGAAGGGCGTTCATACTCCCAAATCGTCGCCTTTTTCCATCCCGATATCTACGATCTATCTACAGAAACAAACTTGACAAGCTGTATCGCCAAAGCTTGCATTTGAGTGAAAATGACAATGAAAACATATCTTATAGCGGCAGTGTTTATCAAACCCTGTAAGTTTGTAACTTCTCCATGACATCTCAAGCCTTGACAGATGTTCAAATCTCTCAAAAGCCTGGGTACTCCACAACCATAGAGCGTTTTTTAGATCAGACGGGAAGTAGTATAGGTAAAAAAAAAAGAGGTTTTGAATAAGTACTGGTCGTACTGAAATGCGATTTAAGGAAGCCCGGGTCGTTTTAAGTCCAATTTCCGTTCACAGGGGTTGAATCAGGAGATTCAACAACAGAACGAGATTTTTCAATTTCAACCTTAGGATAGGACTTATCGAAAGAAGGCAGGTAACTTATTTAGAAGCTTAAGACCAGTACCCGAAACTTTTGAACTCGTTCTTACAATTCACAATAGTTTTGATTACGAAATCATGATAAAATTAGAACGGGTAGAAATCATAAACACGAGCTCACCAAATCGATCCCAACCTAGAAATGAAATATGAAACGATACCTTCGAGGTGTCGAGTACTTGTCCTCGATGCTAGTATCGAAGAAAAGTACCTATCGAAACCTACTCGGGTATTGGATTTTAAGTTAGAAGAAACAGGAGAAGACAAAAATATTATGAAATCATTTTTAACAGACGTTTTTTTCCTTTTCTGATTGATTACGAGTGCCTTGTGATGCTTTCAGAAACCGAAATCTTCTGGCGTTTCGTCGATATCTGACTCACTACTAGAAATGGATATATCTTCTTTAACAAGATCGTTTAGCTTTTGGACGGCTCTTCCACAAGCATTGGGAAAGACTAAACGCATTCCTAGAGAGTTTTGACCGCACTTCTGGTCAAAAATTCTTATTTTATCTTTTGACTGGATTTTCTGACCGAATTTAAAAAAACAAAAATTTGACAAGATACATTTTTATTTAGTGGCAACACTGAAAACAAGCTATTGACAGAACACATACACACCAACACCATTATCTCTTTTTCTAATCTCTATATCTATACTCAGCAGAACTGCAACTTCAAGCTGCAACCAAGTAAATGTGGTGAAATATTTTGTGTTGGCTGACGGAGGACGGATCGGAGCACGTTTCAAATAGTTGTAAAAAAGCTTTGGTGTAGACAAGTTTGTTCTCGTCGTTGCTGTGAATTTTATTTAATTTTTCATATCAGTGCCTTGTGAATATGGTTTTGAATAATATATCAGGAAACAAATCTGTGAGTATAATACGTTAAAAGGTGCTTTAGAGATGGTGGTATAGATGGACGTTCCATAGATGCTAACCCTACAAAATCGAATTTGGACAACTTTGCAATTTAGTGACAATAAACGCCGTCCGTCGAATGTCGTTTGTATTATTGGTGTTTCCCCGTTTATTATTTGTCGCATATTCAAATATTCATATTCAATTTCAATTGTTTCATCAATACACAATACATTATATTTAGCAAAGAACACCTGACACGTTTTTACCTGGTCGTCATATTCACAATCAAGGGCGTCGTCTGATCCTCCACAAACGCCACTATCGATATCATTGAGGCAATTTGCACTGGATTTGAAGTAAAAAAAATTCCCTTTGAAAGTCGTTATCTCGGTAACTGTTCTTATGAGTAAATACACTCTGTGAGTGTATAATTGCATTGTTTGCGGGCCTAATAAAAATGTGGTCGAATGGAAATACAAAAATTCAAATCCGCCATCAAATTGGTACTTGAGTTATAATGTTATTTTTGTTGTATATAATTATTCCCGTCAACGTAATTATCGTCGCCATTTTCGTTTTTACGTTGGTGACACAGTAGTGCAGCATTTACACCATAACGCACGCGCATTTCTGCACGAGACGAGACAGAGACATCCGTTTGTCCGCAGTCAATGCTAATAAAGGGGTAAGAATGAGATCACAAATCAGACGCCCAAAGTGTCTTGAATGTTCTACCCATAATTATAGATACATAAAACGCAAGCAAGCACAACTTCCGGCGAACAACAGTTCTGCGATCACTTGAAAACATTTCTATATCTGATTCGAAACATGTGAAATGAAAGTGAAAACTAGTTTCAGTAAATTAAACCTACAATTAATCGATCAGTTTTACGAAATAAATAAATAACTGTCCGTTCATCACTTTCGGAAGCCATTTTGTTTTACTTATAGGAAAACAAAATTTCGTAAGCCATCGCTATAAAAATATCAACATGTGCATAGCTTTCCCATATTTCCTACCACGTAAACAAGATGGCCGACCAAAAACCGTGTCACGTTTTTTTGCGCGTGTTAGGTAGATAATGCCGTCATTTTCAGTTAGTCATAAAGCAAATTTCCTACACAAGCCACTGACTATTTCCACTGACACAACTACCACCATTGTCCATTGTTACTAACTTCACCATCTCCATTCCGATTACAGTAAGCGTGACAGTGTGAGCTGCCGCCGTCGCCGACGCCACTACAAGCACAGTGTTGAGTTTCGGTTTCGCTTTCGATGGCAGAATTTCTATTGTTTTATCTGTGTTTGGCGGCATTAATATTGTAATCGTATTTTATGGTTCTTATTTGTAAAATCTGAGTAAGCATTTCTGTAATGCGAAACGTCCTGAGGGGTTGAAGCCCCCCCGAACGCACTATAGACAGCTGAGAAACTCGACTTCTTCGACTCTGTGAAACAAGATTCATTGCAGTATGATTCCCTTTGTAGAGCTCTTCAAATGCTTCTCAATAAGTCTTGAAGAAATAACGAGCAGAACGTGGGCGATGTCTTCGGAAGCATAAAACCTTTTGGCAGCGGTCCCAAAAAGTGATTTTCCAGTAAGCCTCATTGTACGCGAAAAGCTCTTCAGCCTTTATCAATTTTCCTACAGAACAGATTCTTAGATTTCGTTTCTGCAATCGAATTATTATCCAATAATTTATCTCAATCGCTATATAAATAACAAAACTAATTAGTATCTACTTCATTTTTAGATTTCCCGGAATTGATAATCTTTTGCAAAATCGAAAAAGAAAAAATATACTACCGACCAAAAGAACAGGCGCCGATACCGCAAATTGATCACGCACCATCTACTCCGAAAGATTTTGAAAAAATACAACATTTAAATAATAAACTGATAGATACACCGAAGTCTCGCCAACAACGCCAAGCAGATCAGCTCCCAGAAGAATTGAATAAAATGCAAATTTCTGAAGCTAAAAATCCCAAAAAACACTTTCTACAAAAATACAGTATGATGGCGTGTACAACCGAAGATGAAAGTAGCATGGCTGCGTCATCGATACAGCCGCCCGTTTCTATGCAATCTCCACAACAGCCGAGGTCGCCAACTATAGGTGAGACGGCCGATGAGAACACTATTGACGACGTCGTCAGTCACGTCTCTAGCTTGTTCGTTCGAAGCTTAGCAGATCAAAAAAATATTGTTCAATGTTTTTACAATGACACAGAAACCATAGCGCCAGAAGTGCCCATAATCCATGACAAAACTTGTGAAATGGCAGACTTGGATCCAAATGAATATAAAATTGTTACGATACCACGGGAATCACCACTATCACATTTCATTGATAACAATCCAAATAATTTGAATTTACAACGTCTTTCAGTTTTTTATCATCCCGAGAACGAACAAGATGCTTTAAAATTCATTCTTGATTACGTTTCTACCCCAGTAGCGAACGAAATTACAACTGAAGCACCCACAGAAAATATATTAGCAGAGCAGTCTTGGGAACTTCGTAACAGGTTCGACGAAGAAGTTATGCGTTTGTGTTCGTCGTGCGTGTCGAGTACGAAGATTTGCAGAAGCAGCCAGTCTGTAATCCCCGAGGAAGTGTTTGTACGAAATACAACCAAAACCGAATTTATCATACATAAAGTAATCGCACCACATTTCGAGTACAAACCACAGCCTGAGCAAATAGACGATACAAAGTTCTTTGACATTTTTCATTTCGACAATGAAACACAATTATTTAGCCATCCACAATCGCCGCTAGTCTTCAATTATCAATATGAAAATGGAAACAGCACAAAATTTTTTGCTATATACTCACAAAATAAACATTCGCATTTTTGTGATCGAAGAAATGTGTCTGTGATTCGCAGATCCGAATTCCATTGCAATATAAATGCTTTAAAATTGCTCCCGTCGACCAAAGGTTCCAGAGTTAAAGTTTGTAAGCCGTACATATTGATATTTTCGTTTGAAAGCGATCTGTATATGCAATTTCCAGACGATGATTTCTTTCGGCGTAACAACACGACAGAAAATTATGTTCTTCGTTTAAAAAGAACTACAGAAACGTCATTTAACTACGTCATCAGCACCATCGAAACTTTAAAAAACGTTCAAATCTATGGAACCTATGAATGTGAGCAGGCCTATCTGGGTAAAATGGGCGCCGCTGATTTGGTTGAGTTAGACACCATAAAAAATATTGGCGCTGCGGTTATTCATACTAATGTGGCACCAAAGGGCAAAAAAATAACATCTTATTCGCCGATGGAATATGCATGTTTTAAATCAAAAGACCTGTCTTTGCACAAGTACAAGAAAACTATGAATTCTACTCAACACCAAGGATGATATAGCGATTAAATTTTGTACACAACGACCCTTATTTGATCAAATAAATGACATAATCACTTGATAGCAGTGTTTTTTTTTTAGATATTCATATTGCGCTATGGAGAAAACCGACCATGCCCTACCGTCGCGAATGCACTTAAAGTATGATAGACCTGCAAGCTTCACAAACTCGACCAACTAATTTAAACCTTATCAACAAAAGTGTTTGCACCATTTGATATCAGTTTTATAAATGCGACCAAGCAATTTATAAATCTTGGACGTCTATGAGAACTCCAAGAACTGATATCAAATGGCGCACACACTTTTGTAGATGATGTTTAAGTTGCTTTGTTGCATTTGTAAAGCTTGGACGTCTATCCCGCTGTATACAAGTGTACTAGAATGTATTGAAAACTGTTGACTCCCGCCTTTATTAACCTATAGCTTAACAAAAAGAAAACCTCGTCTCAACCACACACGTCCTAATTCGGCCTTAAAACTACATAGGGTTAGAAAGTTTTCTCTAGGGATCTACTGACATTATACCCACGAAACTCCTTCGTCTCACTCTGTGGGTGCAGTTTTAAACTCTGCATTCATTGCAGTCGGCAAACTTTTGGCCAACAGCCACAAAATCAAATACGTGAAAGTCACCCGGTGGAACAGGTAAGCCGCACGGTATTAACAAAAAAAAAAAAACTTTTCCAAAAGTTGATGCACCCCTGCGTGTGTATCCACCTTTAGGTGGCTTCTAAATTTCAGTAATTTACAAAATTTAATTACGTTCAGCGCATCTCCCAGAATGATGGAAACGAAATGTCATGCTGCATGAAAGGACACCGGAGAGGATTTGCCGCTACCAAGAACTGAGAACTGACTATGCTGACCAGGGCGACTATACTTATGGCTGCCGCATCCGGCAACAGGGGAAGCCAAGGATGTTTGGTACTTAATGAATTAAAATGCCAGGACTTTTCCTTATTTCTCTATCTGTTCATTGTGCAAGTAAGAAGGGTGGGGGGGGGGGGGGGGGGGCAAAAGTAAAAGCAAACTTACGAGACAAAAGCAAAATAAAAGTATCCTCCAGTAATTAATTTGACCAAATGGATTTTAAGCTTCTATCTCTCTCTGAGTAAGTATATACTGCAACGAGCAACGACACATTTTCTTAGTTTCCGTTGTCCCCTTTCCCTAGCTGTTGTCATATTTGTCTTTTGAAGGCAAGGGGCAAAATAATTCCTTGAGAGAAGCACAACGTTTCTCTCTCTCGAAGGGATTTGCTTAGGCAGTTGCGTTTTTTTTTTCAGTTTTCAGTTCTGGTGTCCATGTCCAGCTGCCAATGTGCATACCATAGACAAACCATACTGAGACCCCCAACTCACAATCCTCTTGCCGCTGGCCCCCTCAGTTTTTTTTCAAATTCGCCATTTTGTATTCCTATCGGTGTTATGTCAAATATGAATCCGTGTGACATGCAAAAACATACAAAAAATACAAAAATAAATGCTGCCAACCTCGGCAACCGTGGGGAAATGTGAAAGAGTTCGGGAATACCACATTTTAGCAGAACTGAATGCCATTGGTTAGTAATTATAAATTTTTTGAAGGTGAATAATTTGATTTGTGTGGTTAATAAAACTATCTAAAGGAGATGTTTTACATACTAGAAATATACTAGGACAAATATGGTTGTGTATTTCCCGCTTTTGGATATAATTAACTTCGATTTCGTGTGTAATTTTTTCTTAAATAATAAAGAATATTTGCTCAAAATGTTTTTATTTTCCCTCAACCAACCTACATTCTTAATTTTTCGCAAATATTTTAAGCAAATGTACACTTTTTCCTAAAAAAAAATATTATTCACACGTAACGCACAATTTCAAATTTAACGGATAAAATTCTATGAACGCTGCAAGCCACTTTGCCCAAAGCGGAAGTGGCATATGCAAGGTGCGAGTGTATTTGTTTCTGAAGTTTCGTGACATTTGTCAATACGAATTTCTATGTACAATACAAGCGCACTTAGCGTGTGCCACCCCATAGAAATATAGCTTGTATGCTAAGTAACGGGAAATCGGTCGAAGTTGGTGGTCTCAGTATTGTCTCTGGTGCATACGGTTGGCTTTCACTTCGAATTACGCATTCCGTCCTTTTTGGCCCCAAAATTAATGTCGAATGTAAGAGTACTTAAATGATTAATAAAAAAAAACAGAGAAGCAATTTTTTTTGCCTTCCTTGTGACCGGAAGCGGAAAGTGGAAAGTTTTCAAAATAAATTTATTTCCTTCCAAGGGTTTCTTTTCTATCGTCTGCGGGGTGTCGTCGAACATTTTGCCATTTGAATAATCGGTTTACAAACTGGGTTCCAAGTTAGTGGAACAGGTTTATATTTTAATAGCGTTAACCGCGCAAAAGAAAAGGAGTATCTGTCGTACACAATTGCTCAGTCGATCATTGAGTTTCTTTCTTTGCTGTGTCCTTCGTCCTTACCATTGAATGAATGGCCTTTAAAGCTCCAGCGAAAGGGCCTTTGAAAACAGTTTACAAATAAAATGGGCGATGTGAAAAAAGAAGTCGCAGAGGGTTTCTAACTAAATAAAGGGAAACATTGATGAAAACAAACTTGTACCGTCGCGTCGCTTGTGAGGAAAGGAAATATTGCGGGCAATGCAAGCAGTAGATAATGCCGAGTCATGGCATTCAAAAGATCTGACATTGGCCATTGGCGTTGAAAGCTTTACAGGGTATCCACAAAGGCTTTCCTTGTTGGGAAAGCTGTTCAATAAAATCGTGTCTTTTAGAAAGGAATTTCGAATATAGCCTGACGGTGTTAACTGATTATTTAATTTTTTGTTTAATGGGCGCAGCTATTTAACTTAATCATGCCTGAAGGCTGTAGCATGAGCTATACCCAATCGGGCTCTTAACTAACTGCATAGAACCGACAGCAGTTATTCTCATACAGAAAGAAAAGAAGTCATCCGATGTTTTTTGGCTCTCATCTTTTTTCTAAATGAAAAACTTCGATTCTGTTTTTTTATTGTGTTTATTTGAACCGTTAGAATTTTATTGGTTAAGTCGAGAAGATGATATCGGCCAAATGGGCGCCGTCACAATTAATTGCCGTACAATATTGCGGGCGATTGCAGACTTCGAGATCCCTAACGAACGGAAACAATTTCGTAATCCTTGGGAATTTCAACACTTTGGACCTTACTAATAATCATTTTTAGCTTTCTCACTAAATATTTTGTGGGTTACAATATTCAAATTTTGTATGGAAAATTTCGCCATTGTGAGATCGAAAAATTTAGCCAAGCCCGTTCCTAAGGTTGCGTTCACAGTTGCTATACATTGTTCCAAACATTTGTGTTTGTTTCGAAAATGTTATTGATGTAGGTACCTATGTACTATCTCAAAACAATTGAGGCCGACATTATCTGTAACTGACAGTTAATTTGCACGATAAACTCGGTCGTCAACTGAGCTGTGAATACGTGACTCCGTCATCCAACAAAAGTTTGTTGACTTCAGGCTAATGTTGTACAGTCCACAGAGTGATAACTGATAACCCTTGGAAAACGTTCGCTTCCGTTGAGATATCTTCTCGCCAAGCTTTCTGTTGGCTAGATCCCAGAACCAGTTGAACATCGCCACGCAATGCACATTTGGCTTTGGGCGCGCCGCAGACGAAGTGAAACCTTACACCCCGAGGTAAGTACAAGTGAAACATCGCTTCCAATGCCCTAATCAGGGCCACTGTACGAGAATGCAATTCCATTTGGAAGCTCAAACATAAATAGCCCGTCCACTCCCCACGGGCGAAACATGAAATGGTTTAATCCTGTTTCAGTGCACCTATACCCTGCGTGGACGTGAACTCAGCTCCCATGTAGAACGTGTGCTCGTTCCATTTATTTGCGTAATTTAATTGTTTTCCTGGCTGCCACCGGTCCACCGAGGCGTATTCAATTCAACCTCTCCTGCTGGATTTACAGCATTAACCCCACACAGGGCCATCTATGGATTCGGTAAAAAATCACTAGAAACAAAAATTTAGATATGTGACACAAATTCGGAACAAGGTTAAACCCATAACTGTGAGCCCACATCTGGTGTATTTGACCGAACTCGATTCAAATCCAAAGTCGACCTCGAAATGTAGTATTTAGCTGCGGTCCGGTCATGAGATTTGGGGTTAGGGACGTGGTGCGTGCGTAATATGTTTTGTCAGGGAAACGAACAAAAAACCGCCCTCGAACCGTATTAATACACAAGTCGTGTGTAGCTCCTATGCCGTGCGCCGGCCATATAACTAGAATGAGCGGTTTTGATTTCATGACGGTTTTTTGTTTGATTAGTCCTATTCGGTGAACTCCCTCGGGGAATAGTGCAGGCCATACTGGACTTGGACTACCTGCATCCAAGGTGTGTCATAAAATATTCCATTGCAATACAATTAAGCTGGACATTAGACAATCGATGGGAATAATATTTATTTGTTGAATTTGGGTCGAGCGGGACCGTTGTTTGAGGCTGAAAATTAAATTTCTAAAATGGAATTTATGTAAACACACATTCGTATAGAGAATGGCCAACGACGAAAATGAGACCGCTGGCAATAAAATTGATTGCATATCTGCGGGCTATAATGATTGGATACGGGATTCGAATTCAGGACTTCCCCGATGAATTTTAATTCGATTGCAAATGGAAAATGAATCCACAGAAAATTTGAGTGAGAAGGTTTTGGGGAAAATGTAAACAACCAGCATTACGGCCTTTTGGGCTATGGGTTTTGGGCACAAAAGGTAACTACTTTTAGTCGCGTGCTATTTAAAGCTAATTAAATTAGCTGCGACGTGGTTGTGTCAGTGATCCCACATTGAGGGGAAGAGCGCTTTTATAAGGAAAAAGTGAAAAACGAGGGTCAAGCCTAAAATAGGGGGAAAAATCGAAAATCTCTGTGAAACTTAAACTTAAAACTCATTTTCATTACAAACAAAAATAGTATGTTAAAGTTTACTCAAAATAAAATGTTACCACCATATAAACTAACCATACTAAGCCCACAAACTTCGACCGATTTTCCGTTACTTGCCTACAAACTATATTTTTATTGGGTGGCAAATGCTAAGGCCGGTTTTATTCACTCGAAGTTGAACACAACTTGGGGATTTTTATTTTCAACTTGAGAATTTGCTTTTATTCACTCAAAGTTGACTCGCTCAACTTTGGATATTCCGGAGTTGAGAAAACCGAGAGTTGTTCAACTTTGGGTTCGCTCAACTCCCCGAAATAGTAGACGTTAGCTCTCAACTTCTGGTTTTATGTGAAATTTTATATATTTTATTTTTGAGGACATAAAATAAAAATAATTTGTGAAATTGATATTATGTTTATTTATTATTGAGGAGATTTTGGTCCATGAGAGACGTCAATACAAGATATTACAACATGTTGGAGTTGAAAATGGGACGACCGTGACTTTATTTATCGTTTTCGTCTCTCAAAGCGAACGACATTGATGGTGCTGCAGATTGACAATCGTCTGATTCAAGCAGCGAAGATTACATTAATGCAACTCGATTTTGAATTTTTAGCAGTGCTGTTCTCTCATAGAAGGCATAAGAAACCACATTAAAAAATGTTCACAACTGCGTCGCATTACATCCACTATTTCCATATTGCAACCATTAGTTAGTTATAAATAAATAAATAGTTAACACAACAGGTCCGTCACGACCATAGGCCTAGTCTGTCATAATAATTCGTTTGGTGAGGGTAAGAGATCACCTGACGCCCTAGATTCCATGCACCTACTGATTTTAACTGGTAATTTACAACAAACTTTTTGCAACTCTGCAGCAAACTTGTAGGAAATGTCCTTTTAGCTGTCGGTCTATTCCTTAGGAGCTAGTGGGCACATGGTCATATACCCTCTCATCTACAAAACACGCTTAGACAAAAGTGGCTTACATCCAAGAGAGAGTATAGCTCATGGGTTTTTTTACATTATATTACATAACATTACTCTGGCGTATACACAATTTTTAGCATTTTTTTTGGAATTTTTCGTCTTTGCACACAACGAATATTATACTAGAAACAACGCACAGAATTCAAATCAAAAGTTGAAACTGCGTATTTTGTGTCACCTGCCACAAATATCCCAGGGATATTTCGGAAAGAGCAAGTACGCCAACTTTTGAATTTCAACTGAGGAGTTGAGAATTAAGGTAGTGAATAAAAACAATTTTCAACTTGCCGCTCAACTCTCTCTTTCAAGTCAACTCCGAAGTTGGTCAACCTCGGAGTTATCGGGAAGTTGAACAATAGTGAATAAAATGGCCCTAAGTGCGCTTGTATTGTTACACATAAATTCATATTGACACTTGTTACGTTACTTTAAAAATTACGGCTTACCAAGCACCAACACACTCGCCCTTGCATATATGCCACTTCCGCTTTGGGCAAAGTGGCGTGCAGCGTTCATAGAATTTTATCCGTCAAATTTTAAATTGATCGTTACATGAGGATAATATTTTTTTTAGGAATAAGTGCACATTTGCTTAAAATATTCACGAAAAATTAACAATGTATAGATTGGTTGAGGGAGAATAAAAACATTTTGATAAATTTTTTTTCATTATTTAACAAAAATTTACACACAAAATCGAAGTTAATTTTATCAAAAACGGAAAATACACAACCAATTTTCGTACTAATATGTTTCTAGTATATAAATCATCTCCTTTAGGTAGTTTTATTACGCTTTTAATAAAAACATTGGTGAAAAAATTAATTTCTTACATTTTTTGTACGATTTTGGAAGTTATGGGAGAAGTGCTGCCAATGTTGAGTGGGATTTCAAGTATAATTATGCTCTCATTGATAATGACAGCTTTCTATATCGCTGACACTGGCAACATCAAAGTAGGTAAACATTTTATCTACGTATATAAGGAAAGAAGTAAAAATTGATATAAATAGGTGGCGCAACACATCCCTAAAGGCACACTACGCTTAAATTCGTACCACCATTTCTTGCTCTTATGAGTTTTTTTATTTTTGGAAGTAACATACAATTTTATGCCGAGTCCAGCATATTTCTCAGGCTTATAATAGTCTTCGATATGTTAATCAACGATATCAAATCATATGAGAGAGCAGGAAAATCCCTCATGCTCGAATAGGGTCTAGGTAGCGTGGAGTAGGCATTGAAACCCAGGTCGGTAGATGTGAATATCCCACTTCTTGTATCTGTCCAGTAAGGGCGTCTTCCCGAGTTCGCCTCCTCAAATCTTAAGAAGTATATATTACCAATGATGGAACCTCTGATATGCAAGTCCCAAAATCCAGCGCACGAAACAGATAGTTGGCATAACGACCGGGAACCCATCAGCACATGATGGTGATGATGATGATGTACTTTCCGGCTAACTCCATAACATATACGCGGCTATATTCCTCGCTTCACATTTTACTATGCAGAATATTAGTCTTTTCGCATTTTTCAAGAGTTTGGGGTGGCATTGTCTTTTTTCTTGCGACTCTTTTGGAGGAATATCCACTGCGCCAGCCTATACAAACAATTCAATAAAATACCCAAGAAGCACAGCCACACCTGCAACCGACATAAAATCACTGCAACTGCCCGTTTAATCTCAAAGTGGCAAAGTGTATCGATGGCACTTCATCCTCTGCACAAAATCCAAGTGACTGCGGTAGAGCCCTCGTTTCACTGCCACCTGCAAGAGATGTGACAGCATTTTCCCATCATCCTCTAGTTCACAACAATGCCACACCTCCATGACCCCTTCAAAACAGTCCGCCATTTCATAGAAAATTGCACTACATTGATTCTAAAGTCCTTACCTCACTGTAACACTTGAAAATGTATAAAACGACAGGCAGCACCGGTGAGAGTGCCACATCATGAATCCAAGTGCTTCGGACTTCGGACAGTCCTTCTATCGGCAGAATTGCACCGGATGACAGATGGTGAGTTCACCCACAAATGCCAAACAGCTGACATTCCTAGTTGCGGTAGTTATAACTGAAAATTTAGCACACTCCTCCATGTGTGAACATTAGCACACGTGATTTAAAGTGTCAAACCGTGGAAATGTCATTATACCTGTCACCATAAAAGTCAGCGCTCTGAGGGGAATATCCCCCAAATGGCCCAATAGGCAATAAAAACAAATTAGTGCTAATGGCGATTCCATTAGGCCTCTGTTACACTTTGTGCATCCTATTGAGACAACAACAATCGGAATTTGGTAATAAAACGCTTCTAACTGTTATTACGGATCGCAGATATATGATTTCTGCCATGGGTTGGGTGGCACACATTTTCACCGAGGCGCGTGCCATGCCAACACCAGTTGGGCTAATCGAGCAATTTGCGGAATAATTTTTTAATGAGCTTTTAATGAACTGCGCGTTCAGCATTGCGGCGGGGGGAGATGTGTTGCGGTTTGGTCTTTGGCGTAGGCACGCGCCAGTCAGGTTATAAATATTTATTCCGAGCGAAATCATATTTAAGAGCTATGCATATTGATTTGGGTTTCCTCGTAAAACACGATTAGGATGTAAACTTAATTAACCAGGCGAAGACGATGGCGATGACATTTATTACGATGATGCTGTAAGCTGGGAGACGAGGTATTGGGAGAATTCATACTGCTGCTGATCAAAAGGATTTTGGTAATTAAGTCTTTGGTTTTCAGAAAGAAAAGTTTACACCTGTCTGAGAAGTGTCAGCTAATTTTCACGCCTGTCAAAAACCCTGCACAACCCTGAAAATTCGACTTCTATATCGAATAATGTTGCCCTGAAATCTGTCAGTTGTTGATATTGACAAATATTTATCTTTTGGAAAAACTTTTTCCCGTTTATTGCTAAAAATGAGTGAACTAAATTCTGAATTTGGGTTTGCCATAATGCAAATAGCTGATAAAAGTATTCTCAATATAGATGACGAGTTTGAAAATGAATGACAGCAAGCGAAGTGACAGCTAAACTCAGCACTGAATTCTTGCTGCCCCCACAAATTAACTGGGGTCAGTTAAGGGATCAACTAGGGTGTCCTAAACACAGGTTTTCAGTAACAGGGCGAGTTCAGTGCTTCATCGAACGCATTACGGTTAACTCAGTGCGCACTAGGGCCCACGTCAAACAAACCCAGAGCTATGTCTGCTGCTGATGTTTCTTTCGACTTCCCTTTGAAATCTATATTTTACACATAAACTAAAAAAATTTAAGCTTTTCCAAATCACTCAAGGGGATCTGCACAAACTTCCCTATACCCCAACCAACAGCAGCAGTCATCATTGCTGCATAATATGTAAGCACAGTTCTGTATATATGTACGCTGCGGCACAAAACCGCACTTACAGCTTCTTATTTATGCAAATTCACAGAGCCGCAACCTAATTAAGATTATTTAGGACTCTGGCATAAAACAATTACCGCACATGCACTAATTATACAAACAATATACCAGAGACACGTACGCTCGTTCGTCGCTCCCATCCTCTTCGCACTTGAATCCTCCAAATTGCTCCTTAGCACCACCGCCAAATGGGAACAAAAATATTGCTCTCCAGCAAATGGTAGCACGCTCTAATGCATGCACTTGAACAATATGAATTAAGGACACTGCAAATGTGTTCCACATCATCCGGGCAGCCATCTTTCTTGTTCTTTTTTGCGGGCGCACCAAAATCTGCGCTAAATTATTTGCGAGAGCCAATTAGTGTGGCGCACATTAGAACAATGTCACACGGGCGGTTGTAATTCACATGCGGTTTCACGCTTACCATGGTACAATTCAATTAACTACGCCAGCACACATCCTGAGCGCACACATAAATCGACATGATAAATCGCCATAGCTAAGCGATTGAAAAACTATTTTTCATTCAAGAAGAGCTCTCGTGCCGCATCTCAAAAACCATATATACGATATACGAACTGTCGAACTTGTCTAAATTGTTGATTTTGATTTATGAAGTACAAGTGGAAATTATATATAGAAAGGGGGCGAGAGAAGATCCAAGCAGGATGGCCCTCAAGTGGAATGACAGGTAGATGTATTTGTATATAGATGTTTGTTTTACGTCAGTTGTATGTTTTTAATCTCGCCATTCACCGATGGACCACGGGTCCTTTTGCTTTCTGCTTTGACATCGGACGGGATCGAGATCGAGGAAAAACTGCTAATGGATGAAACTAGACGAAGAACGAGTAGCTGCAGCGAACAGGATATAAGTTTGATGGAATCCAATTTTCCAACAAATTGATGAGAGATGAAGTGCAGATAAATCGGTTTTAATTTAAAAACGAATTAAAATTCAACGTCCAGCGTACCTGTAGTCCCTTGCCCTCCGAACCGATATGGTAAGTAATGGACTCTGCATAAATATGTAGAAGGTCCTTTGGTCGAGACGTTGCAATAGATAACAGAGATACTTTTACTACTCGTGCTTGTATCGGAAAGAAATGGAATTCAAAGAGGAAATTTCAGTTTACTGTCGACGGAGCAAAGTTTCGTCCTTGCGGTAGAAGGTGATTTACATTTAGTCCTGTAAATTGTGTTAAACTGTGTCGGGCTCTCATGTTTGCATCTAATTTTCATAATACTGGGAAAATAATTGGGCGTGTATTTTGCATCGGAAAATTGAGGTGAATTTTTGATCAAAGGATCTCTGGCAATGCAATTGTCAACCAAGGACTTGAGCATTAAAAAAAATGTCTGTCATTAGGTTCGTTATAAGAGCGGATAATTATAGCTCTACCCGATCGGCTTTGGTGGTGGATAGGTATTGTTAATGAAATTAAATAATGGTCCTCAGAACTCTTATATATATATCCTGAATTAATTTGAACGAATGCCTTTGAGTAAAGAATCGAATAAAGGTTCGGTAAAAACTTTGCCCTCTATGAAGGCAAGAATTTGCAGATGTCTCTTAAGCGCTGTACCATTGACAAAGTACCTTCTTGTCAGTGATTTGGGTTTGCCTATGCTGTAACATTTATGCGGTTAAGAAAGACTATCCTATCGATGGGACTACCAGCAATGGAAATAACCATCTGTGTGGACAGTCAAGCAGCACTCAAAGCAATCGGCTCCAACGTTGTTAATGCGAAATGTGTTACAGATTGCCTCTTGGCACTTAGGGCTATACGTCAGCACTCAGCTCTACTCTGCTGGGTTCCTGGACATGTTAAGGTGGAAGTGAGCGGAAAAGCGGATGAATTGGCCAGGTACGGCTCTGATATGAACCCTCAACTTGCGGACGGAGAGGTGCTACCGCCTTTCAACACAGCTAAGACTTTTATTGACAGCGTCACCACACAACTGGCTAAGGAACAATGGAGCAACACCATCGGTTGCGTCATAAACCGTAGTCTGTGGCCTGTGGTTGACACCAAAAGATCAAAGCTCCTGGTCTCTTTTAACAGAAGTCAAATCCGGATGCTCGCCGGGGTTCTAACCGGACACTGCACCATAGGAAACATGGCTAAAAGGCTGCGAGTTCTTGCTAATGACTCCTGCAGAAGCTGCAGAGACGAAGAGGAAATAGAGTCCGTGGAACATCTTCTATGCCACTGCCCAGCTTTACAAGAACGCCGCTCATCCTGGGAGCAAGGTTCTTCGAAAGTTTGGACGACTTGGCTGGGGTACCTCTATCAGGCATAAAACTATTCCTCAACAGATCGAAGTGGTTTTGTTAGCCACATGTCCTTACATGTATAAACAGGGTACTCACAATGGGCCTGCACGGCTTCCCGGTGAAAACTGCCCTCCCAACCTAACCTAACCTAACATAACATACACAATGTGCATCTCATACTATTTCACATGCAACTTTTTACGTACTTATCTAACTAAATCCCAAGCAAATACGATAGAAATCGCATGAGTCTGTTTACATTCCACAAAGAGCCACAAGGCAAACTTACTCCATTAAGGCGACCCCCTTTGGATATCGAAGCGAAAGGAATGCCCCGTCTATGACCATTAAGTTTCACAATACCATTCGACCTACCATTCCCACGATTACACCACTCACACACTATGTATGTAACCATCATCCTATGTCTGTTCGCATTAAAAAAAAAAAAAAGGATGCCCGTTCAGTGTCCGAATAAAAGCCCATTGTATTCCGAACCATGAACCGAAACCCCATTATGAGTCTTTTGCTTTCCGTATATGAATCGATCAAACAGCCGCAAGATGGCCAATATTAGTCGTTTATACCTAGTTATATATGGTTGAAGCCGCATACACAAGAGAGCGAATACGTCCGTAGAAACGAGGGGACAGTGGAGAAGAACTTGATGGAGGAAAACTCCTTTTCCTCAAATTATTGATGTCGTCCATGGTCCATGGTCCATCGTCCATGTTTTATTGCGGATTGCGGTTATCCATTTAAAGGCTTTTTTCGCTGCACGCTTGCAGTCATTCTCTGTTTTTCTCTCGCTGTCCACTTTACACGGATAGATGGATCACAGTCACATTGCGACATTGCGTTGCTTGGTCACTTCGCCCTGGGGCGAGCAGACACAGGAGACCGCATGGAGATGTCCGGTTTGGCACTTTAAAGTGCACACTGACATTTTTATTATGACCACGATTATATTTTTATAAGGATTTATAAATTTGATTTTTTCACCCATCGGAAAGAGTTCGGAGGACATTAAAAAGTTTCATGTTGTATACGATGGCCCATATTGTAGCCGTCTTCTCAGCGGACAATTTGTTTCTTCTGTACTTTTATAATCTATTTTCTGTGTGACGGCTGCTGACAAGAAATTATTATAAAAATGATAACAGCAAGGACCAACGAATTTTATTTTGTTCTTGTCACCATTTATGTTTAAGGCAATTTTTTGAACTGAAAAAAAAGTACTTAGTTTGCTAAAATGTCCTTTTGGATAATTTTTATTCATTTCTTTTTCGCTGGGCACTCAAGCTGAACACAGAAGTGCTGCAGCTGTTGCTTGTGAAGAGAGTGACAACGAAAGCGAAAATTGTGAGACTATGGTGAAATGTTCAACCGAGCTTTTTGACTAAAAACAAAAGTGTCAGCATAATATTTGACATGCAACACGAAAGCGTATTGAAGCGGTTAATTTAAGTTGGACTATTCAAATAGTAGTTACGTACGAGTGGGTATCTATTTTAACCGGCAAAATTGACAGCTGACAGAAGAATCTAATATTTATTTGTTCTATTCTATTCTATTCTATTCTATTCTATTCTATTCTATTCTATTCTATTCTATTCTATTCTATTCTATTCTATTCTAGGTTTCTGTCATTGGCCCCATTCAAGAATCTAGTTATCTTAAGTCGACTAGATTGGTCTGGATAAGATGTAACCTGAACGCAAAAACTATGAGAACTGTCAGCTAAGTACTCAGTCACTAATTTCTTGACTAGATTCGTCGGCTACCCCTCCATAAACGTCAACCAACTGAAACAGCTGCTCATTTGACCGACTTCCCCCAATCAAAATTGAGAATTGAGATACGCTTAGTGAGGGAGCTGTCAGATAGATACTAGATACTTGAACGTATCCATTTATTTGTTCTATTCTATTCTAGGTTTCTGTCATTTTAATGTGGGGTACTTTAATTCATCTAGTACAACTTAAGCTGTGTTTAATTGAAAAAGTAGTTCTGAAAGTAGTAGAACGTAGCCATTAATCAATATTATGCGAATTCTCCGACACTCATTGATGATGCAGGCTTTCCACAGATTGTTTCCTGCATGCAATTAAAGCATTTACGAGACAGGGCATTAATTTCCGCGAGATGAAAAGCTCCCCACGTTAAATTAAAGTGCAGGAAGTATTTGCCCATAGGGCGTTGCTTCTCGCCGCTAAGAAAACATCAATAAGCATCAAAATAAAAATTAATTAAGACATATTATACAATTCACTTCCCTTAAACCCATTTGCCTTCACTTAGCAGGACTACAACCGCCGTTAGTTGAAGGGAAAAAAACAATCCACCTTCAATGGAGCACAAAAATCGAACCAGACGACGCGGATATTGAAAATTTAAATACCACCTCCCACACAAACACTCCCGCTGAGTGGGACATAAATTTAAAATCCTATTATCTGTAAAATGTAAAAAAAATCATCCAAGTAAAATTAATACCGCTAGTACATTTTATGCGAAGCAATTTAAAGAAAATTGTCACCCCCATGCATTGTAGCACTTTGAAAAAAAATAAAAAATAGGACCCTCTTGTCTGTTCTTGTTTAACGCTCACAGACGGACCTCCACACATAAGGATCCGACTGAGTGAGTGGGAGCGTACTCAAGTAAATGCACACAACTAGAACTGTACACTGGAAAAGTGATTAATTATTAAGAAAACGAAGATTCAGAGGGGACCAGCACGGCCGTCGTCCTTGATAATGCTTCACTTCGTCTTTCGTTTTTCTTTTATACTTTTCATCCTTGCTGATGCTCATTTAGTTTATATTGCAAACTGGCTGCCAACTTTGTTGATGAAGAGCTTATATGTTGTTTTGAAAGAAGTAGATGGGCGGCCCGAAAGGCAGTAGGTATACAATAGGATGGCGAGGAAGAAGGAAATATGAACAATTTTGTTGATAACCGAAAGTTTAATAAGAATTCATTAGGACTCTTTCAATGGGAATCAAATGGCAGAACTCGCCACACAACAAGGCGGCGGTAATGAGCTCATCAAAATTTAACGAGCATCGGGGAAATTATATTTATTTGCGCGTGGGCGTCTAAAACTTATTTCGATTGACCGGAATTTCCTAGAGAAGTTTAAATAAACGGTGCCCTTGTAGATGAAAAACCTTGTAAGCACTAAACAATGGCCATTACTAATAATCATTTATTACCTTGACACTAGATGGGATATTTATATGGAAACTTAAAATTTTGCGGAAGCCCACAGTCGCGCAATTTATATCGAAGCCTAGCTTATGTAAACTCTTAATTTTAAGGTCGAAACTAAAAATGGTAGCGGAAAGGTGGTTTTGGATTTCTCACTTTTCGAACTGAATAACTTTTTGTTACATTATTGAGTGTTATTTTATAGTTATCTTTAGATTAAAGCTACCTCCGTACAAGTCTGTTTAAGCTACGATTACTTATGCCAGTTTTCATGTCAACTTTTGACATGCCGACGTCATAATGACGTAAATAACTGTCCTAACACCTCTCAAGCGTTTGGTCGGGTGACCACCGAATGGCCGAATTTTTGTGAAGTATTGTCAAAATTTGCCACGAAAAATGACACTTGTAATAGTAGCATACACTTTTTAAAGCCACGGTTACTATCATCGCTTAGCCAAAGAGCGTTATCACATACACTAAAGGAGCTTCAAAAACACAATTGGTGAAAGTTAATGAGGTGAAAGGTGAAGGACAAACTTGTATGTCCTTCACCTTTATGTCATAAAATAAAATTCTACTCTACACATGAAGGCTATGTGACATATAGCACTGTCAAATAGAAAAGTTTGAGTTTTCTCTCAAGAATGAAATAAGTCGTGTGTATAATTACGTATACCTAACGAAAAGTTCAAAATTACGTTTAGTATTATCAGATTTATCGTCATCGCCGCGATAATTTTATCTCAAATGACAGCTGTATTCAATTTGACTTCATAACCAACTCAAAATTTATATACCTATGCTTTCAACAAAATGATTTATGATTTAGTACAGACCTGGTACCTATACACGTATCATGATCGGTGCGAAAAAAGTTAAGAGGCGTACTAAAACGTACGTCAATGAAAATTTGCAAAATGGCTGCATTAAATTCACCGTTAGACAATCGTTCATTCCCTTTCAAGTTTCGACCGCCTAATAACGTAGCACAAACGTATTATTTATTTATTCATACGAAGCAAGAAAGAATAATTATGTAAATGTGAAGTGTCCTCATTAATCGCTCAAAGTTTTTGCGTGTTCCCCTTCCCAGGTGCCATAGTCACGCCTTTTTGACGTCTAAATGTTTCCTCCCTTTAATTTATCTAAATGTTACTTCAAGCGTTTATCTTAAGGATCTCAATTAACTGTACCTACCTACAACTCCCTTGCAAACCAAGTTAAAAGCAATTACTCCGCTACCCGGCAATACTATGAACAAAGTTCATTTTGGCTGATTGATTTTACAACCATAAATGTACGCACATTCGATTGAGTGCAATTTTAATACCGAGTCTATTTAAATTGAAAGGAATTTAATTACTTGACACACACAAACCAATGGATTCCATCCAATTTCACACTTGCCGCCATTGAAAATGTTAAAGCCAAACAACAAATCCCATCTCCCTTGAGTTCTCGCATGAGAGAGAGCGCGGGATGCGGGTAAAAAATATAACTAAATGAAAACTTTATCAATTTGCTTTCCAATCTGTAAGTGCTTGCGAGTCGATGGATTTTAATTTAAATGCGAAATGTCCGGCCGCAATTTTAATGCGTGAGAATTCACACGGATTAACAATGCACGTATAATCCGTGTGGGTATTTGTTTTGGCTTTCGCGCCACCGCCTTTGTTATCCTATTTGACGGCGAATTATCCTTTAGTTTTAATATTTCCCCAGTGAGAGATTTGTGTTTTTTTATTTTGTTTGCAATAACAATTGTGGTTAAAAAAAAAGAAAAAAAGAGAAGTTGAAACAAAAAAAAAATTGATATTCCGATGGCGGTGCAATATTTCCCACCTACAGCTAAATTATATCAAATTGCGGTAGATTGAAGTAGGTAGGTAATTGGTGAAATTAAGTTCTCCCAAAATAAAGATAATGGTTTCTCGGTTTTTTAAACGGTTTTTTGGTCGTATGCTTTGTCAATGACAGCGAACTGACAGCAGTGTCTACATTCTACAACAATTCCGCAACCTGCATGTCCACTTTGCAATGCATTTTTGAAACATACATTTTCATATCGTTCCCCCAGCCGTCTGTCTCTGTAAATTTTTTCCTATTCGTTGGCATTTACTTTCGCATTAAGATCATCAGAGTGCGCGTTTTAGTATGTCGTTGTATATCAATCGTTTTTGATGTTTCGAGTACTATCGGCCTGTACCCCAGTGCTACAAATGGAACAGATGAACCTTGGAACAATATAACCTACTGTTAAGATATCAAAAGTAACGAGAGTGAAACATACTTAGTTAACGAATAATTCCGCTTTTCGCATTTATGCAATATGAGTCTAAATTCCAAAACGTCAAAAAAAAATGCGCATTGTGAATGCACACTGCTTTTCTGATGCCAGGTTATGAATGCTTTTGCGCTGCTTTGCGTTAGTTATGTATTTGTTACAAACAAACCAAAGTAAGATTTGCAAATTATTACAAAATATATTATTTTACTTAGGACTCAGGCCATCAATCCATTTTATTTGGCTGTTCAAACTGAAATGTCAATTGTCATTTGCATCGTAATCATTACCGATACTCTGTTTCCTTTTGTTTACGCAGTTGATGCGTTTTAGTAAAGTATGCATTGCATCATAGTAATCCGTTTGCATTTTGGAACGCTTGGCTAAGCAGTAATGCAGAAGTATTGCGTTTTGGAATTCAGCCTGCACCACTGCTAGTGCTGCCAACAACATAAATTTAAGTTTCAACTTAGTAAACGTCAGTCAAAGGCCGCATTCAAAAATCTACTTATCTTAAGTCGACTAGATTGGTCTGGCTGAGATGTAACCTGAATGCGAAAACTAGATTGGTCGGGAACGTCACTTTTTCTGCGTCAGCTACATATGAGAACTGTCAGCTTAGTACTTAGTCACGAATTTCTTGACTAGATTCGTCGGCTACCCCTCCATAAACGACAATTGAAACAGCTGCTCTTTTGACCGGTTTCCCCCAATCAAAACTGACATACACTTAGTGAGAGAGCTGTCAGACTTACTAAACAAACACTCAAAAGATATGACTGTGAGACATCAAAATCTGGTGTGGTAGACATATTTTTCGAATAAAACACTCCAAGCTGTTTATAAACTTCTAAACCACAGCAAACACAAGAAAGTGTCAAATATTGCAGACCTCATTATTAGTTCACAGCTATAATCAGAGATGATAAAACTGTGGTCACTGTAACTCAGATCCTTTTACAACCCTCGCCTTTAATGCTGGCAAAGCTATTACAGCTAAGTGGAACAAAGATTCTCAGACATGAATTCAATGGCAGACCAAAGACCCCATCCTTGAATGCTGCTGCCTATGTTATGTTGTGCTTTCCTTCGGAAACAGGGCGATTGCTTGTTTTGTTTTCTTCTCTGTTTGCCCTTGAATGGTGGCGCTGCTGTTTTGGTCGAAAAGCAGCTTCCCAAGCGCATATCATCCACCAAGCAGCATGCAGATTTAAATTACATGCAAACATATACAGTTGCACTGTTGCGAGTTTTAATTACAAACTTTGAAGCGATATTGCGAAGGTCTGCCTGAAATTGTTAAGGCTCCCTGGTTCAGCATCGGCAGTCGGCACACAGTGCAATGTGGTTCAGGGATATTAGCTATTCATGCAAGCAGCAGGAGCTGGCGGGACGATTATATTACAAGTACGAGTACCTACATATTGTATACGTATGACTTCAAATGAATGTAGCTCCGTTGCATGGCGGGTTTCCTTATAACATTTGAATAAATATGAATAGAGTGGATTCCTGTCATACAATGGTTGCGTTCAGGATAAGCTGTATAATAGAGCAATGATACGAAGAGATGGTACACGTGGTCAAGGCGATGTAATTGAGCAGAAGTTTATGGTATCCTCAATGGATGCAGACAGATGCCACTCCTCATAAATTTGACGTCTTGAATCTGCTGAAAGTTGAACAATTTAAAGAGAAGCCTGGACAAATCAAAAAATTTTGTTACTATGCAGAAGTTGATAGGTCAGTAACATCACTCTTCCTACGTCAGCCACATATGCGAACTGTCAACTTAGTCACAAATTTCTTGGTTATAAATTCGTCGGCTACCCCTCCATAAACGTCAACTGAAAAAAACTGTTTATGTGACCGATCTGGGGCAACCTCTCAGACGTACTAAACTAAATACTTGATCGTCGCATTTTTTTAAAAGTACGACTTTCTCCTTGAAGTTTTTTGGTCTTAAATGATGCTTTTCCGTTGCGTTTTTTTTTAAATTTCTTTCGAGGCGTGTTTTACTCGTTTTTAGGTGTCGTTTTCGGGATGGTTTTGGGTCGTTATTCAGAGCTCTTCATGGCGATTTGAGAACGTTTTTTGTGTCACTTATTCGAGTGTTTTTTGATGTCATGGTGCTTTGAGGCAATTTTTAGATGGTTTTTGAGGGCGATTTTTAAGGAGATAGTTCGGTTCCTGTAAGGCTTATTTGAGTCGTTTTTGGAAGAGGTATTTGTGCCCTTTTCGGCCGCGTTTATGGGGAGACTTTCTGAAAGGCTTTCGGGCACTTTTTGGGGACATGTTACCCATTTCGCAATCGTTTAAAAACAGGCTGCAATATTTAACAAATCAAGTAAAAACATTTAGGTGCTAATTTCAGCCAGTTTTCTCTTAATCTTGATTAATCAGATGACAAACAAATGTCTTTTATTAATTATGTCGTCGGATGAACGTTTCCCTCATTATTTGCTCGTACCATTGCTGCAATTACCCACAATTGCGAATGTCCTTCCGACCCGTTTTCAAATCACACAGCTTCTTGGCCACATAGGTACTGAAAATTGATTCACGAGAACGAGGCAAGCCGAACACGTTATTTCCCCCGATGCCCTGATGCAGCCGGAAGCCACCCACTTTTCGCGTTCACTATTTCGTCCTCTGTGACCTTATAACACTTTCGTCGCTACTGGCGCGACGGTAAACATTTCCAATAACCCCCATTTGGCACTAGATTTCGCACAGGAAACTCCTCACCTTTGCCACAAATCGGGGGGGGCGCATTGCCATTCGAAGGACACACGCTTGTCTGTGTGTTTTGTGACACACAAAATTTCTGCCAAATATACACCAGCGATTGGGTCGTTTATCTCCGCTTTGCGAGAGATATCATCGGTCCCGATAAATCTTTGGTATTTTTGGGTGCCCTGATGAAGCCAGTGCGAAAACAGGATCAAGGGCATTGCGGAGAAGGACTCGTTTTTTCCCCCTATATGCGTGTTGTTGTTGGTCTGTTGGTTACCATATACCAAGAGCTAGTCAATTTAAAGAAAGACAATGGGCGAAGGAAAAAGTGCTTCAGGATATTTTTCATCATGGGAAATTTATAACAATGCAGGAAGTAAGGGAGTAGTTTATTTATCTGCTGTGTGGGGTATGTATGTGCAACCGGAGCAGGTAAGCATGTTGACCACCAACATCGTGGGAGTCCATGGACTATAAATACCCACGCAAAACAATGAAAACTGATGCTTAAACTCGAGGATGTACTTCGTTTATATTTAACGCATGCTCGAGCGCCCCTTTTCCCCACCGACATATCCATTTTCCTAACTCAATTCAAGCCTTGAGTGTGTCTTATATAAGACACCCACAAACAGGAGGATGCAAATGCATATGCAAATTGGAAAAAGGATTTACGGAGTAGGTAACAAAGTTCTTATTCGAATTGCGTCTCACCGAGTTAAATTTAGTTTTCGCCCTTACTTCTCAACTTGGAAGAAGCCCGGACCTGTATCTGGGGATGGTACATGCACTTATTACATTCCATCTGGCAGCTTGCCTTTTGGATTATATGTGTGGCAGAAGGTTTGCATAAAATTCGCAATCCACACAGCGAGTGTGGGACGTCCTTGTCGCTGCCATTGCCGCGCTAATGCAGCGCTTTTGATTTTAAATCTCAGAGGGAAGCGTCCTGCATCTGTGTGGAAAGTAGATGTGCTTCCAGCTATCGCCTTTTCGACATGGATTGCATTTTTGAGTAGTCGGCGATGGATATCAACTTTTCCGGTTATTTATGGAGTAAGACGCGAGCTCATGTATCCCACTTCTTCTGTGAGTGCTGCAGAAGAGTGTAGGAACTGTGTGCCTGATGTTACAATTTACATAATGCAGTTCCACTTAATCAGCTTTGTAGGTGTGTCTACATGTTTCCACAGTGCTGAGGAAATGCGAAAGTTTAATTTTGTTAGGGAATTTTTGTTGCGACGCACGTCATGATATAAGAAAGTTTTATCGTGTGCCACCGATGTTACATGTAATTTTAAGAAGCGTATAAAACTTTTGAGACGAACCCGAGGCTAAAGGAAACAAGAATCGCATCTGCATTAGGGTGGCTATCTGAGCAAGCTGTTTCGATGTTGCACCGAAAGTTGTGAGAAAATTTATTACTCAGGGCTTTTAACTAACTTACAATTTGATGGTTTACTTTTGAGTTTCCTTTAGCCGCCTCCGCGTGCCGTACGCTTTTTTTTTATAAATGGTCCCTCTTTAGTACCCTACTGTAGTGCAGTTGGGTGAATGTTTGCGCAAGGCTCTTGAAATGACGGGTATTTATGCTCCATGACACTTTAAGAATATGATGGTTTACTAACTGTGACAAAAAGCGCATCCAAAAACGGGTGAAAAATCGTGTGGAAAAAACCTTGCGATAATCGGAAGAAAAATACATCCAAGACTGAATCGAAGAAGGAATGTCTTAAAAAAAAAACTCTCAACAACGAGACTAAGATAGCATCCGAAAAAAGGTCGAAAAACCCATCGAGAACACGATGGTAATCCCATGAAACAACCCGACAAAAAGTGCGTCCCTAAAGAGAATCAGACAACACGAAGAGGTACGCGTAAGAAAAAACCGTGGAAACCCCCTTAAGATAAGTACTCCAATAAAAATTGCGTCCAAATAAAGAATCGAAAAACGCGACGCGGAACGTCCAAAAATGCTCCTAGAAGCAATGCGTTCTATAGGCACATCACTCCTGGCCTGGACCTCTACTTGGAGCATCCCGAGCTATGATTTCTCTTGGCAGACCTTTAGGAACTAGCGCGCGAAAATGTTGATATCGGGTTGCCGCCTTGTCGGGGTGGAAGGGCTTGTAGTAAGTCTGAGAGACATGTGTCCCCAGACTGATACTAAGAGCGACCCTACCTTTCCATTTATAAGGTGCCGGTTAAAATCCCACTTTAAGTCAAGACGTCAAGGCACCGTGTCGATAGCTGCATGGTCAGTATGTGGTTAGGCCACGTTTGTGTAGAAACAAAATCTTACAAAAAAAAAATGGGAAGAAAAACAAAAAAGAAGACAAAAAAATAAAATATCAGCTCAGGCTGCCAGAGGTTGGCACCTCATCAGAAGACGAACTGCTGAAAGACACACTTTAGCAATAGAAGAACTGGAGGCAAAGGTTAAGACTTTCGAAAACGCAATGAATGTGGCATACAAAGTATCATGCCCAGTTAAATGTAGTAAAAAACACTTTCCCCATGGTGGAACGAGGATCTCTCCATTCTCAGACAGGTGACTAGAGCGATTTTCAACACCTGCCACAAACACAAATTCTGGCAGCCTTAGGGACTGTCTTAAACTTTATAAAAAACCCATTAAGGCATCTAAGAAGGAGGCCCCTGAATGGATTACTGTCATTCAATAGAAACCCTCAAGGACTCCCCAGGCTGAGCAAAATTCTGTGCAAGGAAAACTCCAACCCTACATACGATCAAAATAGAACAAGAAACCTGCTCAACAAAACCCGCCCAGATACTGCCAGAGTCACGGCAGTAATCATGGGGCATTGGCCAATTGGAGACCATGCGGCCAAACTTGGGATCCCATACACATACACAACAGTCATTGGGGCAGTTGCGGAAATACAAATGAGAAAGAAACTCTCTCCCATTTCCTCTGCAAAAATGTCCGGCACTAGCAAGAGCCAGATTGCGGACACTGAACCAACCATTTTTCGACGACCTTAGCGACAATTCGGGTAAAGGGAATACAGAATGCATCACACCCTTAATAATCATCACAAACTAGGTCACACGAGTCGTGGTAACAAAAATTCACATCATAGTGCTACTTGGGTTCAAAGCTGAGCCGCCACTTTTGACAGGTGACCTTCTTTTTCAGTTCCTTTATTTAATTTTTTTTTTTTTTTTTGACAGCCAAGGTCAAGGCTTGTCTTTTATTTTTAGGTTTCCCAATCAACGAAAGTGTTTGTTAAAAAACTTACAAAGTCAGTTGGAGTAGAGAAAAGTAGGCAGAAAGAGCAAACCAACAGCAGCAACTGCTAAATAAAAAGAATTCTAAAAATATTTAGTGTGGTTTCTGGTCGCTATCATACATAATTGGTTAAGTTGAGGAAAACTGTTCTGACTGACGGTAAAAGGGACCAGTGATTATACTTCGTAGGATGCAAATTGAGATCTTGTGTAGGTCTCTCTCAGAGAGAGACACTTTGAAAAAAGTTAGCTATTGTAGTGAAAAATTACAGATAGGTAGGTACATAATTCGGAAATTAAAAAAAGTGGTACGAAAAGTCGTTAAAATATCTGATAAACTCGAAGAGTTTGCTAATTTATTAACATTTTTAGTTCATCTAGCGATGAAAGTGATTCGGAAGTAGCCGAACTTGTTTTTGATGAATCCGAGTATTAAACTGCAAGCATTCGAGAAGAGAAAAAGCGACACTGCATGAGTTTGTCCCTACTTGAGGCGAGGGAGAATTTCGTCGCCACTTTCGAAAAGAATTTTGAGGGCAACATTCAGCTTTATTTTGCCGACTTTTTATACCATTTTATTCCGCGGAAAATGAAAACATATGCACTCGTGTAAAATAATGATAACGTAGCAACCTGGTCATTGTAATGAAATGGATATGAAGAAGGGAAGGAATTGAGGATGCGATGGGAATTGGGGCATTTAACTAAAAATAGTCGAAGCGAAGGTGTTCGGCAAATAAATCTAAATATTAAAAATTATTGAGAAGTTTCATTTAACACTCGTATGCCAAATAGGACAACAAATTCTTGCTTTCTTTTTCGAATTTTTCGAGTTAATGAACGGTATTGAGTAAAAGATCGTAAAAACTCATAAAATTTCAATTTAGTAAAGGAACCGACCTGTTATACTCAATCGGTCGTCGAAGAGCTTCTCTATTCAGCCCTTTGTGGTAAACTCAGGGAACCTATACACAACTGTTGCGCCTATTTATTTATTTATTTTATTTAACTATTTATTTTTTTTAAAGCTATGCAGCCTTATTTATAAGAAAGCAGGAGGGTAGCGGAACATCCATCCTATTGGCTTGTTGCGCTGATTTTCGTTGCTAACTCGGACCCTTTTTGCGGCAGTCTTCAATTCAAAATGTCCTCTGCAGATAAGCCCGCTTCAGAACCTGGAAAAGAAGAAAGTTCTGTTGTGTATTTTCTAAGACCATGTATCCAAATATAAACTTACCAATAGATTTAAGTGTTCGCAGGCTCATAACTCCTGGACTGGCCTTCGTGTAGGGGCAATTTTTTTCTCTGCTGCAGCGATCCTCCTCATCAAGGGCAGTCTTCTTTTCAAGTTTTAATCTGGAGATACGCCCGCTTCAGAACCTGGAAAAGAAGAAAGTTCTGCTATGTATTTTCTCAGATCGTGTATCCAAATATAAACTTACCAATAGATTTAAGTGTACGCAGGCTCATAACTCCTGGACTGGCCTTCGTGTAGGAGCAATTTTTTTCTCTGCTGCAGCGATCCTCCTCATCAAGGGCAGTCTTCTGTTCAAAATGTCCTCTGCAGACAAGCCCGCTTCAGAACCTGGAAAAGAAGAAAGTTCTGTTGTGTATTTTCTAAGACCATGTATCCAAATATAAACTTACCAATAGATTTAAGTGTTCGCAGGCCCATAACTCCTGGCCCGGCCTTCGTGTAGGAGCAAACATTTCCTCTGTTAAGTCCACCTAACTGAAAAAAGTTGAAGTGGAAGTCGAAGTGGATACCCATCGAATTGAAGGGCAAGTACCGAGCTAAATATCTATACAAAATGAATTGGAAATGAGAAATGCAGTTCTGTAAAATAAATTTCTATTTATATAAGGAGAACGATTTTTAACAACAATTCATTATAGCAACAAATAAAAGCAATTATGTTTGAATAAAAGAACAAATGTAACAAGCAAAAACAAATGTAAGCAGCAGCTTGTAGTTTTCCGCGAGCCGAATCCGAACCCCAAGTCTTATTTTTTTGTCTAAGGTTTGGATTTCGCTCGCGAAAACCTACAAGACTGCTAATAGAAACCAGAGCTCTGGATGCTCAGAGTAGATGCAAGGAGGAGGTAAGGCATTGCTTTCTTCAATCGAAGGCTCGCCTCCTTGCTGACTATTAAGAGCATCGAGAGGGCCGAGGCCCTTAACCATATCCGCAACCATTGCTGCGAATTTGGTCATCTAAGTGGTATATTGGCGTGAGGTGTGAATTAAAAAGAACTAGAACTTTGAATACTCACGGCTTTAGGGCCAGTTTGTTGTTGGTTGGTTAAGGGATTCTTGTTTTTCTTGTATTTCTTGTTCGCTGCTTGGACTATTTCTCCGCTCATTTTTATAGTGCGATAAACTCTTGTGAATATTGACGGCATGGAATTCAAATTGAAGGCACTTTTATTTGAAGATTTGTCCATTTTTGTTGATTTCTTGGTTTTTTCTTTAGTTTTTCTTTCTTCAATCTTTTTCTTTTCGTTGTTTTTGAATTATAATTTTTTTTTCGACAGCTAAAGTCAAGGCCTGTCATTTATTTATTTTTTTTCAGTCAACGGAAGTGTTTGTTTGAAAATTTATAAAGTCAGTTGGGATAGAGAGAAGTAGGCACAAAAAGCAAACCAACTGCAGCAACAGATAAATAAAAATAATTCTGCATATATTTAGTGTGGTTTCATTCGTTATTTTATTGTCGAATTCGTGAGGAAAACGAAAGACGAAATCATTTTAAAAATATAAATTGTCTTTGCATACTAATAATAAAGCCCATATGGCACTACTACATTAAAAAATGCATTAAAAATGTATTCAAATCACATTAGTACCTACCTACATAATTTATCGTTAAAATACAAATTATTAAATTGACGTGCAAACGCGGCCACAGAAATCAGAACGTCAACACCGCCATCTACTTGCCATTACCCAATCCCATGACAAATGGTCTTCCTCATAAACGGTCTAAAATAAATAAAAACTGTCAAACGTCAAAAAATTGACAACACAACACCGACATCGACGTATCCGAGAAAAGCAAAACCAACTGAACAAATAGGAAAAAAGTGATCTATTTACTTACCCTCTAAAGTGGATACGCTTATTTCTCTACAAATCCCCCGTAAGGCTTGCAGTTATTCATTCAAACGAACATCCCCCAATCCGCTTATGCTCGAATAATAAGAAAACAATTTCTCCAAATCCATTATATCGACTTGACATCGACACACAAAGCCAAAGAAGAAGACGACGTTGTGTGGTGAAAAATGTCCGGCGACGAAGAGTCCAACGTAATCGATGAGAAAAAAGAAGAAAAAGTCGCTGAAATCGCTGCGTCAAGTGTAAGTGCTTTACAGCGTCAGTTCCTGCTTCGGACTGATAATAATATTGTCACATTTTATAGATTCGTTCCGGTCTGGCAGAACTAGAACTGAAGACGTCACAAGTACTGCAGCGATTAGAGAATGTACGTACTGCTCCGCCTGCCGACGAACCCGACACAACGCAATCGCAATTGGTGACCCTGCTCCACGGTGACAGAAAGCCACCCTCTGAAATTCTCAAGTCGCTGGAGATTCTTATAGCATACTCAGACTCTGAGGATGATGCGGAATTCCCACTGCCGGCGTTGGACGACGTGTCACACTTGGCACTCATTTCACACAGTATTATCGCGTATATGAGTCACTTGGATCGACAGCATTTGTTGCGAGTAACTGGACATATAGCCGGCGATACAACTCGATGGCTGGGAAGTCTATTTCGATTCCTAGACGGGTCGACAAGTTTTCACTCGGATAACGCCGATGCGATACTGAGAGCGGTACGATTGGCTATCGTAGCGAGATGTCCTGGCTACTTGGAGGGTGGAATACCTGCTCTGGCTAACCCGTGCTTCTACATCTCAGAGAATACGACGCCAATGAGGTTGCAGTATGCCTGCAGGCAGTTGGGTATTCCCCTAGAGGCAATCCGTTTGATTCCATCAAATTCAACTCTCGGTACCATGGACCTGACGCTTCTACAGAAGCAGGTGCAGGTTGACTTGCATGCGAACCGGACGCCTTTGTTAGTCATTGCAGACGTTGGATCGTCTGTGTGCGGCTACGTAGATAATCTTACGAGAATGAGGGACATCTGCAAAACAAACAACATTTGGTTGCACGCCACTGGCCATGGCCTGGCGTCTTTGGTCTGCACTCAGGGACCTGGTGCTGTGAGTTGCAAACAGTTGCTTTATCTTCTGGAGAATCTAATGGATGTTTTTGTTTCAGATAAGCGCAGTTGTGGACTCAATTGTTCTGAACTTGGGATGCTGGCTGGGTGTACCCAGTCTCCCTATTGTTGTAAGGATCATGCTGGCTGATAATATACGATAAGGACTACAAATATTTTTTTCTTTATAGCTCCTCCATCGACAGTTGCAAAACAGTGCTCTTACGGCCTTTGAATCCGATCCAGTTCTATCGAAGCGATTGAACTCGCTGGCGTTGTGGACAAGTTTGCAGGCACTCGGTCGCGAGACGATAGCCGAGAGGATTCATGTCGCATTCCAGACTTGCAGTATTCTACACGAGATCTCGTATAAATGCGACGGTGTCCGTGTTGTGGTGAGTTCTTGACGCTTATTCTCATAAAATGTTGCCAATTATACTAAACAAGTATGAAGTCGTGTCGAAGTAATTGAGCGATAAGATAAAAATGTTTGTGACCGATTTCAGAGAAACAGGCGTGAGTAGTAGATAAGGGCACAACTGAGATAGCAGTTTAGTTCAATCGGAAGTGAAACGCGTGTTTTTTGTTGGATGATAAGGTCATAACCCGAAAGATATTTATCTCTAAACATGATCTACACCCGCCCTTCACAGTTTTTAAATGAGTGTTGTATTTTAAAGCGCGTCATTGGAAATATACAACCTTATCTACGCCCATTGCTCAATGTTCTCACTTTTCCTTTGCAGAGTCGTCCCCCCGGTGGCCAGTCAGGAACCACATTGGTCGACGTGGTCAACAAACCCTTGGATGTTAATGTAAGTGATTTCGCGATAAATTCCAACCCATTCTTACTAACTCCCGCATCAGATTCTCTTTGAGACCGCATCGTCTGTGGTAGTTTTCCAATTTGATGGCAGTATCACCTTACCAGCCACACAAGATCCACAAGATTCGAGTTCGGCCACTGATGTCACCAAGAGTACCTCAGTCAGTAGAACTGTCGAAAAACTAACCAATGCGTCATACTACGACCGTCTGAATTCGTGGTTGGGACAAATAATGCAGCGGGACTGTCCAAATGTAAGAACCCACTGCTCTGTCATTCAGCAAACTCTCAAAATCCTCTCTTGCAGTTCGACTTTGAAATAATCGAACACTCGATCCATGGCACTTGTATTCGGTACTGTCCGCTTGAACTCGGACTGGGTGATCAGCCGCCCTCAGCTGAGAATCTGGAAAACTTCGCTCAAAGTTTGGAATCACATGTGGACATCCTTCGAGCAACGATAAAACACAAGGCGACCTTTATTCGATTGGTCGAGAAGAGCGATGTGCTACGTATTGTCAATTTGCCCGATTGGGCTGGTATGGGTGGTGTACGGTTTGTCCCCGAAGGCTGGGAGAGCCTCCTGACAGATCAGGCCAAGACGGAATTGAACAAACTCAACGCGGACCTAGTGGACGCTCTCAAGTCAACGGACAATGCGTTCTCCCTCGGAGAGGGCACCGATGGGCTTATCTGTGTTCGATTCGGAATGGTCACACATGAGACAGATGTGGAGGAGCTGCTTGATTTGGTCGTCTCTGTGGGAAAAAGTGTGCAGGAGAACTCGCGAGTCCTCGATACCATGTCGGAGATCGTCAAAAAGGTAAGACCATCGCATTGCTCGAGTTGTCTCCTCAATATAAATCAAATTTTCCAGGGCATCGAAGCAGCAACAGCCGACCTGCAACGCGAGTCCGATGAGAAACTCTGGCAAGAAGGCATCCTCCGACACGTGCCGGTTGTAGGACGAATGGTCAACTGGTGGTCACCGCCTGCCAAAGAAACCGGCATCAAGGGAAGGAGTTTGAATCTGACGCAGGGTGTTGTCGAAAGCACGGAGAATATTTACAAGTAAGTCATTTTCCGCCATCACCGTCACTTTCACTTATACATGCCCATGCGATACAGATACCACATGCAAATGACTGGTGCGCCCAATCAGCTGCCTGCCAATAAATCGCCCCCAACGCCAATGGTACAGACGCCAGTAGGTGCGCCCACAGCACCACCACCCTCTGTCGCAATACCTTCGGCCAATCACTCGAGGACCGTGAGTCAAAGCAGTGGCGCATCGTCCTCAGCCCCCGAACTAGTTGCAGCGGCGCCGGCGATAAACAATTGAAAACATCTAACAAATAAACAAATTCTTAACTATTTTCTTTTCCAATAGTGCATATATTATACATAAATAACAGAAAACAAATTATTTAATCATATTATAGCTCTAGATTGATATTCAACTAAGAAAAATGTTTGTCTGGCGTTGATTTGTTCGTTTCTTTTTTAAAGTCGTGTAGTATTTTTTAATTAGCTAAACTGTTTCAAACAAAACAAAAATTAAAAACCGAATTCTAAGAGCGAATTTTGAGATGAAACTCTATTATTTATTTACGTGAATAGCGAACGTAACAAATTGCGGCAAGATATTAAAATTAGAATTTGTAAAACTTAACAATAAGGAAACTTCATTCCAAAGTAAACGTCAAGCGTTCGATTTTATGTTAAAAATTAGCTGTAAGGCTGTGCAATACTTGTGTATTTGGTCCGAAAATTAACTTGTTTCGTTGGCTAAAGCTTGGGAGAGTGTTTTGTAAACTTGCGGGTGATTTTGTAAAACAATATCGGAGCCAAATACACATTGTGCGTCTTTTATCCCCTTTAAGTTGAGAGGGTTAATAACTCTTAGTCTTGTTTCGAAATGTCAATTTGTAGTATCTTCTTTTCAGTTTGTGTCGTGCACTGGTCTGCTTTGGAAGAATATTTCAGACATTTCTCCGACCAGTGACCTAAGCAGTTTTATTTATATGCAAACTTTGCTTTTGTGCTGCTCCTTTTCGGAAATTGCCTCATTGCCGTTTCGAAACGAGAAAGTTACATAATGTATTCCCGTTTACATTTTTGGTTTAACAAAAACCTACCCCTCGCCACATTTTCTTGTTAGTTATATTTTATGTTTGTCGACCGTTTTTCGTTGCTTCTCATAACCTAAATCCTTTATACAAAATTCTGCCTGATAAATATTAGGTATATGTAACAAAATTATTTATTTAAATAAGCAAAAAACTGCAATGGAGAGCAATATGTGCGATTACGTACACAAAGTGATCGAATGCGTTGAGAAGAAAACAATTTTTTTTTTTAGTAAATTTAGTAATTTATAATCAAAAACTTATTGCTGAATTTGCACAATAAAATGACGAAATTCAAATGGGTGTGTGTTTTTCTTAAGTCAATTATATGTACATTTATTCAAAACGCAGCATCCTCCTCTTTAAAATGCCAATTCGTGACCTGTTTTTAGTTGCGCATCAGAAATTGGCTATACTTACTTTTATCACCATTCTTCGACGTAACGAGCAATAAAATTTCTTAAAAACTTGCCAATTGAGCCAACGGGCTTTGTATAATTAAAAGAATAAAAACTTTAGCTACAATTTGGTGAGTTCAATTGCCTCCATCTACTCGGCCAACTCAGTTTTTGTTTGTTTGGTTGCAGTCGGCAACAGCAATGTTTGTGCGCTCATCTGGTGATGATTCACTGAACTCGCATGGGCTATATACAATGGCTCGTCCACCTGTCGGTAATTTCTTCGTTTCCTAATGTAAATCCAAGTGTGTGAGTCCACCCAAACCATAATTGTAAGCAAAACCGCAGTGATCCAGCTGGTGATCAACAGTAAAGCCAGGTCCAGTAAACCATCATCACAGATACCTCTGGCGGCAGCCACCAAGTGAGTATGAATATTCTTACAGCCAAGCATTCCCAATAGCTGAGTTAGAAGTCTCTTACTGCTATTAAGATCAGCATTAATGGCATGCAGCCTCGATCGCAAGTCGGAGGAATTAAACGAAGTGTTCATTACTGTTGCCATGGTACTCCGAGCGTTAGCAAGACAAGCCTGAGATTCCCTCAGAAGTTCAATCAAGGAATTTGTTTGGCCCGCCTCACACTGGGTGTAATACAAGACATCGCTCTGTCGAAGATGATTCGATGCAGTCGATACTATAAACTCTGACGGGTCGATACAAAGGTCTCCAACGGCAACAGATGATGACAGGTATAGGCCAACCACTAACCATGCGGCTGTTACAGCAATGAGACCACATACACTAAACAGAATCAGAGCAAAACGTGAATGTCGAGCTACACCTACTAAAAGCAGGATACAAAGTACCAGAAGGACCGCTAATATGCTGAAAGTAAACCGCCATCGTATCAGCTCCCATTGATCTCCACTCTGAAAAGAAGGATATACCAACACAATAAAATATACATATATCGCGTTATACTTACGGAAAGGTAGGGCGCCATTGAAATTCGCAATAGTGGATGACGTATGTCAGATGTAGCGCTAATCCTGGTGATATTTTCTTGCAACTTGTATAGCGACAGTAATAGAGGTGACGGTGATTTTTGATTCGTTTCCTGTCGGTCAACAATGTCCGTCAGTTCAACGAGCTGCGGTCGAATCCGATTTCTAAGGTTGTCCTGTAGCATTTCCGTTTGGTTTAATATTGCAGCAACCGCCTTGTCAACTTCACGTACAGCGGTAATTGAATCCGAAACCCCATTATGCAGATTACCATTCGCATAGAAACCTACAAAAAACAGCCCGGAAGGTGGTCATAGAAAAATATTGGTGAAGATCGACTTTTGATCTTTTTTCAGAAGGAAGAAGACTTATGGGATTCATCACGGCTTAAATATTCGTCGAAACCGGGAATACCATATAGTTTGTGCTTATCAGCGAGTAATACGATCAAAGAAGTGAATTTTCTGTTCAATCTATGGCCGCCTTGGCCTCATTCCAATGATCGAAGAATGGAATATTTAATTTCGAGACGTCGATTTGGGCCAGGTAGTTAGTAATTTTGGGACGATTCTAAGTCCAAGACTACAGTATACATGGATTAACGCAAAAACTTACCAAAACCAATAGCTGCGCAGCACATTACAGCCATAATAGAAAGTGCAACCTTAAGACCGTTTATAGAGTGTGCCGGTCGGATTTTTCTGTCACAACATCTTGTTATAAGATAGATCAGCAGCCCCAGTAGTGATAAAATCAATAATGCAACCGGAACCGACCACAAAATGACGAGGCTCTAAATAGGTACAGAGAGAAAAGATTATGAAAATGACCATAAATATAGATATACACATTTGGAATAGCACTTTCAATAAAAAGGGTTCCAAAGAGAATTGTGGACCCAATAGCAACGTTTGGAAAGCAATCAGAGACGGCATTCTGTAAGGCGAAACGTTCAAACTTGTGATTGCTTGTGTACATAGGGCATATCACTCGTGCGCACGAAAACGTTTGATCCTTTCGCCTTACAGAGTCTGACCCCAGCTTCCTTCGCAATTTATGATGCTGATGAAATGCCTTTACAACACTTCGAATCAACTATCTTAACGTCCAAGCGATACGTCCTGTTTTTTACGCTCACTATAACTTTTTCAATACACTCAGACTTTCAGAACCTGGCGCTCCGAACGCAAACGATTATTCTTCAATCATGAATCATGAGATACAAATATACGTAGAAAACGTGCAAAATTACCTCCAAATAGTTCTCGTCATTTGGCCGAAATGTTGCACTGGTGTTGTGGAATGTAGCGTTATAGTGGGGAATGGTGTGCAAAAGTTTTGCAATAACAGAAACTTTATACTGATCCTCTGTATAATCCTCGTCTTCCTCGTATTCAGCCATTGTTTGGTTATCCTTGACTTTGTTTTACTTGTTTTCCACTATCTTCTTCACAAGGTGATAACAGCAATGATCACTTGGTTTGTGCTGATACAAAGCGATAGCAATAAGTAGGTAGGTAGTGTCACCTTTACTTTATCACAACACAACTAGCATTTTTCTCTTTTGTTTAATGTGCAAATTATTGTTTGTGTAGGTGGGTACCTATCTCAAAATTAGTTTTATCTTTTTTGTATATTTTAACGCGTTAAGAGATCACTTAAAACAAACAATTTTTTCTGTTATCTCGTGCATTTGCATTTCTTTTTTACCCGACTGGTTTACTTTCAATTTCAATTTGTTTTGGGAGTTCAGTTCCAGGGTTACCAAGTTTCGTTGTCAGAGTCGACGCTGTTCCAAAAGTACAGGTTTAAGCAACAGTTTCACTAAAATCGTTTAAAACCGACAAATGCTTCAAATATGGTAGTCGTATTGTTGTGGGTACATTAATTTTATTAATTATCTGCTCTCCACGAACAATTTACAATGCGTTTTACGCTGTAAACCAAATGTTACACATCTGTGCCTATCGTACAAAAAGATCTTGTCGATACAACTCCATGGAGCCATGGTAGCCCTACGCACACAAAAGATATTTGACAGTGACAGTTGTCACAACTTATACACGGTACTGCCAGTGGTATTATTTCATCGGATTATCTTTTATACGGTTTTATTTTTCCCGATGTTCGAAGTATGATTTATACCAACGAAAATCCTTCAAGTAGATCTGCAGGTATGACAGCAAACCGAACATTTCGATTGAATATGACACAAACATTTAGTACCTACTTCCGGTAGTCTAAAAAATCTAAAACGAGCATCATTTATCAAATAACTCACATGTTTTTGCTGAAATCAGTCAGTAAATTTAGTACTTCAGCAATATTTATCTATTCCGCTGATCTTTAAGTTTTGACAATTATTGCGGTTCTATAGTTTTCAGTCAGTTATACATCATGTGTCATTTGTTTTGCGTCTATCATCAAAATTTTATCTTGGGTTGTTCTGTCCAAGCAAGGTAGCTCCGTACCTACCTCCTAATAATAACATGCAGATTCATTTTTTGTGTTTTTTACTCTTTTTTTATTATTCAACATATTAGTCATATATATAATTGTATTTATATATTTTCTTGCATTGTTAAACACTTTATCATGATACAATAATAAATGAATTATTTCTTCCATTAGTTATTACCACTTGAATATATGTAGATTGTATTGTAAATATATTTATATGCAGTATCATTGGCAACAAGCCTTTTTTAAAAACGAAATATAAATAAATCACAATATTTAAACGAAAGCTACATCGATATAATTTGAACGAAATATGTATTTAAATCAACTTAAGAACAACTTTAGATTTAGCATTTATTTTACATATGTCCCAATTTGTTTAAACTTTATAAATTGGTCACAGATCTCTTTTATTATAGTTCTTAATTGTAGTAAAAAGAAAAAATGATTAGGTAGGTATACAAAAATAATAACAAAACCACAAACATCTACAGACATAGCTCATTTCACAATTACATTGATAAGTACACATTTAAATAGAATAGCTTTTTTTTTTCATATTGTAGGTATTCACTAAATATTACAACATTTAACACTGAACTATAAGCGAATATAAAAAATTAAAAAGAAACAACTTTACAAAATGTATTGTACAATGAGTAATATAATTAAATTTATTTTTTGTTTGTCCATTTTAGATTTTCGTTTTTCCTGTGTATATTTATATAAACGTTTTTGTTAATATTGAAAAATGTTATGCAATTTTTGTGTTTGTGTTGTCCTCTTACAATAAATTTGTTAATTTTTGTTACCAGTCTACGTAATTGTTGTTGTTTCTTTTTTAGAAAGTAATACCTCTACTATTGCTTTTATTGTATCATTGATTTAAAATTTATATAAACAAAAACCCAAAGCAAAGATAATGTTTTTGGATTTTTCCCATTTTGCAAAACTTGTAAATTGTTCTTTATAAAAAAGTTCGATGTTGTTCCCGGTTAATTAAGAAAATGTATTTTTTGTTTATATCTTTTTGATGTATACTTGTATTCTATATATTATGTAATATTGTTTTCTATATGGTGTTTCTTGCAATGTGTGTTAAATAAATAGAAAAATAGAAATGAATAATATTTTGTATGTTTGGTGTATAGCCTTTACCTTATATGCATGCATTTAGAAAAATAAATAGGGAAACAAAACCAATGAAAATGTTTTCATATTTTTGTTTATGAAATATTTATATAAATATTGTTTATGTAGGCAGTTGTCAGTTAAAGTTGTAGGAATATTTATAGTAGAAATATTATTTTTTATTTTATAATTATTATTTTATCTTTCGCGATTACAGTTTCTTTTTTGCATTTATATTTTTTTAAATGAAGCATTTGCCTCTTATTATGTCTAATTTTATTTTCCTATAATATTAATTACTATGTTGACGATAGTATTATTTGTTTTTAATTTATTTATTATGTATCTACATATTCTATATTATTTACTAAGTCGGAAATATATTGCCACTTTATGCCCCTTCATCTGTAATCTGCGCCAACATAGAGCGGATTCGATATTATAAGAGACTTTATAAATAAACTGGGTCAGTTTTATTACTCCATGCATTTGCAACTGTCAGTGTCACTATTAGACTGTTGTCATTTGTTGACAGACCTTTAGTGTTTATCTCAAAAAAATGCGCAAAGGAACCTTTGATTAGGTATCACGAATATTAAAAATCGAAAACCGCTCATCATGTTTTGCAGTAGTACATAAAACGTGATAAATTAGGAATAAATAAACTTAATACCTTATTTTTTTTTCTATATTAAATTTACTTATACTCGCTATATATTTAACTTAGTAGGTATATCGTTTAGAGTGTTGCACCTGTCTTGAATCGATTTACAAAAATTACATAGCAAATGAAAATTCGCTTTGAGCTTATTAATAAATAAGATGTATACTAGATAAATTGAGTTAGTTATGCAATAAGTAAGAGTTCTTTGTTAATTTGAACAACGCCAACGCATTTGCGGTGCCCGCCATCTTTCCGTGTTCTTTACGAGTAGAGTTCATTTGTTCAAGTGCGGAAATCAAAATAAATATAAATTCAATTTAAAGAAGTAGTTTTCGTTAATAATTTTAAACCCCACAACAGCTTTCTCATGGAACAGTTCCGATTTCCAAAAAGATAGTGATGAACAGCGGAACAGTTTCAGCACGAATGGTTTGCATGTTTGACATGTCGCAAGTCATCAAGAATTGAATAGAACACGGTTCATGTTTTTATAACAGATCGATCCAGCTTATGTTCAATAGCTACTTCAGATGGGTGACACTAGTTTTTAAATGGCATTCACCAGGCAACAAAGAACTCTTAAATATCAGAACTAACTTTGAAAAACATCTGGAAGACTTATAATAATATGCTTATAATAACCACTATAAAATTATCTTCCAGAAGATCTATATTTTAAAGACTATACATTCCGAATTCTACTTTTATTACAGTTTTTGTTTTATCCATTAATTATAAATAGCCAAGTAACCTTTATACAATCCTAGATCCTACTATACCTAAAAACACACACGATGTGTCTTTCCTTTTGATTCTTCTTTACCATCTCACTTCGTCCTGTAAATCACAACTGTCATGTTTAATAAATAGGTACCCAACGAATAATTGCAAATTAGTTTGAATTATATTTTTTTTAATAATTTTTAATCAGCCTGTAGCGTAATTTGCAATTTCCGTGGACGAAAACTATAAAATAAATAAAAGTTATCATCATCAAAATGTCATAGGCCCTTTGTTTTCTGAAGCAGCAATCAAGTAAAATAATTGGGCGTGCACGTATGTATATTACCAGCAGTTTACATACTTAGATCTTAGGATAAGTTTATAGTTGTCTTTTCTTCTTTTTTTTTTCTTAAAGTTCAGTCACAGCATAATTAGATTCATCATTGAGCGCGGGTGGCGGTGGCAATGGTAAATCCGGATCTTCTCCATTCGCCGTACTTGGCGCGCTCATTGGAGTGCCAACTTTAGGAGGTGAGCTACCCATGCTTACCGCTGACGGTGGTGGTGGAGATTTCGTTTGAGCATTTATTGCACCAGGTTGTGAAGCCGGTGTTGCCGTCCCTGATGGAGGAATAGGTGTGGTCATCAATTGGCCATTCATATGACCATTTCCTCCGTTTAGCGATTGCGATGGTGTAAGTGATGGATTCTCAATCCTGGGCGGTGATATTACCTTCATATGAGGTGGCAGTTTCATCGGTGGCCGTTGGAGGGTTCTAAAAAAAATAAGTATGTGCATTGGTTGTTATAACTTTGACATCTTTTACATAAACAAAACATAAATTTTTGTTTTACATAAATATGACGTATGATAAATTAAATTGGCCGCGTTCCACTGCCCGCTAGACGACTAGCGGCATGTCAAACTCCATATAAAAAAAAGGTGACATTTCACCATTTGCGCTAGACGCCTAGCACTTTTTGTAAAATGCAATTTTTTTTATATGGAGCTTGACATGCCGCTAGTCATCTAGCGGGCAATGGAACGCGGCCATTATTGATCTATATCGGGAACGTCACTTTTTCTGCGTCAGCTACATATGAGAACTGTCAGCTTACTACTCAGTCACGAATTTCTTGACTAGATTCGTCGGCTACCCCTAAATAAACGTCAACTGAAAAAGCTGCTCATTTCACCGATTTCGACCAATCAAAACCGAGATACGCTTAGTGAGAGAGCTGCCAGACTTACTAAACTAGATATTTGAAAGTCCCCACTTACTAAACTAGATACTTGAACGTCCCCACTTTGATTATATGTCTGTCAAAGTTAATAAGTGACTTTATACTTTAACCTAACAACCAATCTGGAATGTGCTGATATTTTGACATTTAACCAAATTTGACCCGCAAAGTGTGTTCAAAATAAAATAAGTACCTCTACTTACTTCGAATAGTTATTGCTTGAATCCTCTCGCTTGGGTGATTCTCCAGCATCTTTCGGAATCTCTGGCAGTGGACAATTCAATATCGATGGTTTGTACTTAGGATCGAATTTTCCACCCTGTCTCAGGGTTGAGCACTTGTAAATTTGTTTATCGCGCTCATACATAGCGCTGTCTATACTGTTCGAACTGGGAACTTCGATGGTTTCGTTCGGTGGGGATTTCGCTTGTGAGGCTGACAACGGCCCTGGGTGTTGTTGCAGATGCGGCGGCATTGGCTGCTGTGGCTGTTGCTGTTGCGGATGTTGACCGTACAACGAATGTGGGCCATTGCTACCCTGGGAACTTTGGCGTCGCATTGTTGCCGAATTGGAGACATAAATGGGTGCTGCTCCACTTGTCGACTGATAGATCGAGTGTGGATTACCGCTAGTTACTGGCATTTGTCCTAGTTGTGCTGGGATTTGTTGATAAATTTGATTTTGCTGCTGCAGATGTTGTGCGTTTGCTGATACATATGGATACTGCTGCTGTTGGTGCTGCTGTTGATGATGATAGTGAGCATGCGCGGCCGCTGCTGCTGCGGCATGAGAATGCGGATGCGGATGGTGACAATAGATGGGTTGTTGCGATGGTTGTCGGTTGTTCATATCGCTACAGGCTGACGATTTTCAGTAAAAATCATTTGCTTCCAATGTTTTGCATTGTTTGCTTAATGTTGCATATTTACCGTTATTGGGACCTTGAATTTTTTTAAGTATTGGTTAATGAGAGTGCTAAGGCAGGCGATATGAGGGGAAACTTACCAGATAGATGAGTGGGGCTATGATTGTGCGATGGCAACCTTCCCAATGTATGGGTGCCCATAGCCCTCATGTTCTGCTGCATGTGCGCGTGCCCCATCATATCGTGCTGCTGCCTCTTTGATGGATGCTGTAGGGTGTGTGAACCGCTAATAGCCGGTGGGCTGAAGTGCCTGCAAAAGGGCGGTTAAGAAAGGTAGACCGAGATACCCTAATGCTTACCCGTTTGGATTTCTAGGCAGAGTTCGAGCATTCATCATCTGCTGATGATTTTGTGGAGCCGGATGGGAGATGTACGATGGCTCATCCACCTGTGCATAATCGTTTCGCTTTCGTATATAGATCCAAGTGTGTGAGTCCACCCACACCATGATAGTAAGCAATATCGCGGCAATAAAGCTGGCAATCAACATCAAAACCAAGCCCAGCAAACCACCCTCGCAGAGGCCTCTAGCGGCAGTTAGAAAATTGTGATGAACCACCTTACAGTCGACTAGTGCAGTAAGCTGAGTAAGAAGTCGCTCGCTGCTGTTAAGATCTGCAGTCACTGCACCCAACTTCGGCTGCAAGCCGGACGACTTGAAGAGAACCAGCGAAATTTTCATCACTGTAGCCATGGCACTGCGGGCGTTATTAAGTGAGGTTTGAGATTCCCTCAAGCGCTGGGTGAACGGGTTTGTGTGACCCGGCTCACATTGCGTATAATGCAAGAGCACATTAGTTGGCAGATCCCTCGGTGATGCCGATACTAAAAAGTCAGCCGGGTTTATACACAGATCACCTACAGCTACAGACGAAGACAGGTATAGGCCGGACATCAACCACGATCCTGTGACAGCAAGAAGCCCGCAAACGCTAAAAAGAATAAGAGCGCAGCGCGAATGGCGGGCTACGCCAACCAACAGCACCGCGCATAGAACCAACAGCAGGGCTAATGTGGCGACTGTACCCGGCCATCGTATGAGTTCCCATTGGTCTCCACGCTAAAAGAGGAGCAAAAGGTATTATAAAATTCATAACAGTGCTGCCAAACACTTACGGATAGAAAATGCGTCATTGAGATGCCCATCAATGGACGGCGAATGTCACCAGCAGCGTTAGTAGCTAAAGTGACATTTCCTTGCACCACATTCAGTGAAACAAACAGAATTGACAGTGCAGTTTGATTGTTGACCGGTTGGTCAAATATGTCTGCCAATTCAACCAACTGCGGCCGGATTCGATTCTTCAATGTGTTCTCCAGGATATGCGTTTGATTCCGTATTGTGTTGACCAGGTTGTCCACTTTGCGTCCAGCCGTAAGTACCTCCAATAGTCCATTGTGCAGATCATCGTTTCCATAAAGACCTAACAAAGAAAAATCAAAAAAAAATGTTCACATGAAACACGTTTAAGTGCGAATGCAGCCCTAAAGCCATTGCACCCCCAGCAAAATCCTCAAGAAACCTCAATGATCTCCCTGAATGATGCCGTTGCTCCAATAACAGAAAAAATAGAATTCAGTTCGAGCGTGAAGTATTCCACTCTGACAATTGTCAGTTGAAAAAGTTCCGCAATCAATGCAAGAGTTGCAGTGGCAGCATACAGTGCGCGCCTCAAGATAGAAAGAAAATTCTTTTAAGGAGTCTTTTAATGAGATTTCATTCCAAGTATTTTTTTTCCATTCTCTTTGGCAAGTTGTCCTGTTCAACCCCACCCAAGTTTCCATACTTATTTAGGGAATCTTTTAAGATGACTCATTTCCTTGCAGGAGGATGATGAAAGACCCAATGACACACTATGTTCGTATCCACCACTCCTGGAATCCAGGTTGCGTGTTTTTTCCATGTCCAATCGAAGTCAATATATGAAAATTAGGAATGTTGCCAAAAAAAACGCAGAAACGAGACACAGGAAATACGCCCAAGTGGAGTGTCCTGGGACTGGCACATATGCATGTGCGCTATGCTGTATGGAAAATGGGTTATCTCCCACAGTGGGCGGGGAGGCAAAAAAGAGTCAATGATCGATATTTAGATTATATGCGCGAATGTATGCGGAGTAGTGTATGACTGGAAACAATATGTGAGGAGCGGCCGCCACAAACGTGTGTATCATTCATCTTTAATGTGATTAGAAGGATTGTCTGTTATTTGTATGGTTTTCCGGTGAATTTGAATAATGTTCGTTCTGATTATGCGAAAGATGGATGATGAAGGAGTGGGACACTCTCTGGCGATTTGTCATGCCACTATGCGTATATGTATTCTTTCTAAAAGGCGGTTGCTATTATTTTATGGATTAGTTTTCTGTCATAAAGTTATTTATATGATACCTAGTTCTAAATGGCTATTTATACCAATTATTTATGGCATATGAGCATGTGGAAGGAAGGTATTCATGAACCTGAATGCATGGATCGGCACGGAATTACATGAAGGCCAATCTGTTTAACAACTTTAAGTGAGAGGAGGCACATAAATTCAAGAGAATTCAAATATGAACGAAAATTATCAAATCAAATATTCTCTCTACATTCGTTCAGAAAAAGATAGCAAATAAATGCATGAACCCGTTTTTAGCAAAATAGTGAATACCCTTCAGTAGAGCGTAGACCATTTAAATAACCGTTCCCTAAAAGGAAACTTCTGACTTAAATAAACAAAATTCCCTCAATGTCCACAACCACACAGTAAACATACTCAACGACATTTTTGGCATGGAAACACCAGAATGTGACGGAGATTGACATATAAGTAGACTCTCAAGTGTTAAGCAACCGGTAGATATACCGCAAGAGCAACTGTCATCCGTCCCCCTTAAAACAAAAGTTAATTAAAGTTGCTTGATTCGATTTCATGTATAGTGACCTCTCTCTTGTACCTTGGCAAATATCTTGCCCCCCAAACTTTGAACGCAAACAATTTATCACTTGAACTGTAGGGGAAGATAGTGTATACAGTTTTCTTACATTTAATTAATATTAATGCTGGTGGAGGTCCACGAGTACGAGCAGGTGTATGAGGTGTTTGTGGAGCATAATAGCTTCTACTAAAAAAGGCGACGCGACGTTGCTTTGACAGTGTAAGCAATGTGTCTGAATTTCGGAAATGACTTCATTAAGGATAGATAAGCAAGGAAACTATGTATAATTTGAAACAAATTCAGCAACTTTGAGGGAAACCCTACAATCTCGAACGTAGGCATTGGAAAACTTTGCGCGTGATCCGCGGAAATGGGCAGAACGAAATAATGGGGACGTTCAGATTTCTTGATTACTAATGTCGTTTTCAAATTGGCAAAACTATAAATTTTTTTTTTTTGATCTGAGGCGCTTTTGAGAAAACTTGATTTTTTCTTTCACTTTCACTAATACTAATGTGTATGACACACAGATGGCGGTTACAATTTGGTTAACGTTGGAAGGATTGCTTTTTGAACTGAATTATTAATTTTTCGAGTATGGTAATGATTTTTTATATTAAATTATTTTGAAATGCGTTATTGTAAATTTATGTGAAAATCAATTGAAATGGAAGTGAAAAAATATGTGTTTCAATACAAACAAGAACCAATCAAATTCGGATTTCTTGTTCGATTTGGCAGCAAAAGTCTGAAATCTTTTATCAAAATCGGAAATGACATAAAATTACATTTCCCAGCTGCTGGAAGCTTTTTTTTTGGCATTTCAAGATTTTTTTATAACAAATTCGTTTGAAAATTTGTGGTTGTTTTTTTAACGATTGCTACCCCTTTCGTAATAGACTTTCATCAGTTTCTTTTACATACCGCTGATTTTTTAACATGATAAAAATGAGGAAACAATCGCCGCATTCAAGAATCTAGTTATCTTAAGTCGGGAATGTCACTTTTTCTGCGTCAGCTACTTATGAGAACTGTCAACTTAGTCAGAGAGCTGTCAGACTTACTAAACTAGATACTTGAACGTCCCCAATGTAGTGTCATACGGGTTTAAGGAGGGGTATCCGACAAATCTAGTGAAGAAAATTCTGCCTGCATGTACTCAGTTGACATTTCAAAGTGTCAAAACCAAAAATAAACAGCGATTATAAAAACCATTTAAGTTGACTAGCCAACGCGTTCGTATGTCTATCCAAGTATCCAAACTTCCCCAACAGCTGTTTTATTTGATAGCAATGTCAGCTGTTCAAATTGCATTCGTTTTTGGAAAAATCAACTATGGATAGGTATCGACTTGACAAATGCTTCTCTTGTTGTAGATACAAATGGAATAGTTTTAGGACGATGAAGATAGTAATTGCTCCAAAATTATACCCATGGCTATTTTTCTATTTCTTTATTTTGGTTTTCACGAAACTTTTCGCATTTGTTTTGAAAGCAAACTTCTTAAAATGACATAAAACAGCTGTGCAAAGTATATTCGGTATTTTTGGCAGTATGTGTAAATCTGGAAAAAATATCGAGTTCTGCAAAAAGTAATCCAAATTAAGCAAGAGATTGATATTTTTGCCTAATGGAACATGAAAAGTGATTCAGATAAAAAAAAATTGATTTGATAGGTAAATGAAACAACTGGGTGCATTTATTGACTGCCTACGAGACGCGTTACATACACAGGCTTTCACGGTTTTATTTCAATTTATAATTTTTAAGTGCCGCCTATATGATTAGTTTCAATAGAGTTTTTCAAATTTCTGATGCTGGACCTAGAAAATTCGGGTTTTCTTCACTACCAACCACTATTCTGATTTATGAATGACATTTCGATCGGCCTTAAGTTAGGCGGACGTTTTAAAATTCTGCTACACGACTACCGTAAACAGTCGTACGGAAATGGAACGCATTGCTAACGATCTGAATGAACAGGCATGTCACTTGTTATCGTAGCGCTTTTACACAATCTACTTAAAGTGTCTAACTGTAATATTAATAGGAATAATTATGTAAACAACGCCCAAACTTACCCAATCCAATAGCTGCACAACACATCACCGTGACAATAGACAGCGCCACCTTCAAACTAGTTATCGAGTGTGCCGGTCGTGGTTTCCTGTCACAACATCTTGTCATCAAATACAACAGCAGCCCCAACAGTGATATAATCAAAAGTGCAGCCGGTACTGACCCCAAAATTCCCAGGCTCTACATAACGACATGGAAAGACAAAGACAAAAATGGACGAAAAAAAATGTTGAGAACACGTACACACATGTTAGTTGGATGAATAAAACAAAAGGAATTGCACGTAGGATTGGCTTGCAACATAAAAGGATAAAATGACATGGTTGTCGAGTCAGGTGTAAATGATAGTGTCCTTCCGTCAACAATGACACAGCGTATCGCTGTGGGAGCTCACCTCTAAATAGATCTCATCAGTTGGCCGAAATGTGCTGTTGGTCTTGTGGAATGTTATGTTATAGTGCGGCAAAGCGTGCAAAAGCTTCGCAATGACAGGCACTTTATACTGATCAGCGTATTCGTGGTAGTCTCCCATTGTTGTTTATCCTTGTTATATTTCCTTTTTAACTTCTGTTTGCTATCGTCGTTGTATACAACGTTCACCTCGCACCACTTGCAGCGGTAACGCGTTTGTGCATACGTACAGGGACTATGTGTGTCAAATGCTATCCTTGAGGGAACTTTGCCTAGACTTACAATCCACATTCGTGTCCTTAATTATTCATATTTGTTTCAGCGCATAGGATTGTGTGCATTTCGTTTGGCAGAAGGGGATATGTTTCTCTCATCATTACATACATCGATTCAACAACAAATTGTTGAAAAATAAAATGCGGTACGGTTCTCTCTCGCTCGCAGGATAATGCGGAAAAGGCCGCTCCTCGAAGAATAGAATTGTGACAATTTTACTCCCCGTACTTCATATGCAAATTGCGTATATGTATTGTTTGCAAAGAGGTGTCGTCCTGTCGAGGGAAACAACGTTAACGTCAACGTCGTCGACGAGATGATGATGATTATTATCCTCGGTCACGATATACCATCAAAGCCTTAATTATTTGTTCTTGTTTGTCGAGTGTGTGCAGATTTCTTAATTTCCATCTTCATTACCGAAAGTATCCTGTAGCAGTGTAAAGCTATTGCCACTTGAGCACTTGACGTGGTAGGCGACTTTATAACAAAAGCGCCCACAAGGACTTCCTCCTTCAGTGCAGGTCTCCTTTGTTTATTATTTTTGTGTATCGGTCGTCGTCCTGGTCGGAAATTTAAAATCGCTCCGTCAGAATTAATTGAGCAAATATCACGAGTGTATAATGGATAACGAATGAGGATTACTCCTTTTGTTCGTCTTCTTGTGGCCGTTTTTCACTGTGTCTGCCCTCTGCGGCTAGAACTAGTCAGATGGGAATAATTTATTTTGCTCTGTGGACTGGTACGGACAGTCGACTCAGCTTCAATTGGAGTCCTTCAAGAGGTCCTCCTTTGTAAGTTTTTAATTAAATAATAGATTTTTTTGTTTTTGCTCTACACTCCTTCTCTCTCTCGCGCGCGCTCACTGTGGGTGGACGATTGTGAACAAGGATGCTAAATCTCGACTTCTCACGGGATAGTGCAGCAACCTCTCATTCTTTACACACCAACACTTGCACACGTATTTTATTGATTGAAGTTTCCTTTTTTTATTTGTACTCCTGCCGTGTGCTTCCGTCCCAAGGAATATTGCAATATACACATACACATACGCATCCAGGATAAAAACGATAGGATGAAAGAAAATGGGTGAAAAAAAAACCCTTTTGAGAAACGGGAACTACACTAATGCAGGACGGGGAGGCGCAAAACCGTGACACAACACCGCCACCCCATTTTCCATAAAGAAAGGACTCAGCGAATATTTTTTTTTCTATTTTTCTTTTATCGCTTTCGTTATATTTTTTTACGTTTCACTTCCGGCCCCTTCACACTTTATCCATTAACAATATATTCACATCTTGAAAAAACCTTTGGCACAGTTGAATTTTTTTTTCTATCAACACCGGAGGAAGATGAAAACTCCTCACGCATACACTATTGAATATCCTTGATAGGGGCGGTGGGCGAATTTAAAGAAAAAAAGGAACTGGAATTTTCACAAAATTCGATGGGAAAATGGAAAATTTATCCCTCTAATAATCGGCTGAATTTAAATACATTCGTAGATTTATCCCATTTTACTGAACACATTTTACAAGAGGGATTGGATTTTTTAAAAAACTATATCGACCAATATTTGAGAGGAGTTATATAGTTTCATTTTTTTATAGAGAATATCCGTTTTTAATCCATTGTTTTAAATTTGTCTTGCTTAAAACACTGTTCCGCCTTCCGGAAGGGTTTTCTTTTTTAAACTTTATGCTTAATCCGTTTTTTTCCGGCAATGAACCGTCCACCGAACTGTGCAATTTGCGAAGACGATTGGAAAAAATATTTTTTCCTTTAACCCGGTCACACCCTCTAGATTGGGGTTCACTCTCTCTGCGCTCCTTTGGTCCTTGCTATTTCGTGAATTTAGTCCTATATGTGCTCTGTTGTTCTCAATATATGGACCGGCGCTTTTCCATGAGACATTGGGTGTATTTCTCTGGCTCTCCCAGGCTCTATGTTCAAATGCACTTTTCAGTGCGCGCTCCTTTTGTTGTTGTTGACTTGTTACAAGAATGACGCTCTCCGATAATCGACGGATTTTTACGCTCTTACAGAGTTTGTAGTAAATTTTACTCGCGTACACTCTCATTATTGTTTTTGCTTTATTATTATCCTGTTGTAAATTGTTGTCCTGGTGATGTGGTGATTGGAATGGAACCTGAAGCACCCACCCTAAACCGGGAAATGTAACATCTATTGCACACCCACATGAAAATCGTGTATAGGTACGACGTGATAGCCAACGCGTGTGTGTGGTTGATATTGTAACTGGTGTGAATGGATGGTAATATTTATGAACATCCGGGACACGGGAAGCGGGTGGTATACGTTTAATGGGTTGGTTAGACTTAGCAAGTAAGAATTTAAATCTTTTTTTTTTAGAAAGTTTGCTATGTAGATAATTCGCGATTCAAATAATCATTTTTAGTGTCACGCTAAATTATTCAAACTCAAAATTTTCCATACAAAGTAGCATATTGTGACCTACAAAATAATATAAGGTGAAAGTTAAAAATGATTATTAGTAAGGCCCAATGCATTTATTTACATTGTGTAAGGATGTATGAATTACTGGCATAACTGGGCCCCATTTCAGACGTTGATTTCGCTTTTAAGAACACAGTTAAAAATTGTGAATTTCAAACGTACAGTTTACTGGAAATATTCGAGTCGTATCTTGTTTATTTAAGCGTAGTACGCTGCTCGGGCTAGACTTAATTTTAGCTGTTCTCCAACTTTTTTCTCCAAACATCAGAGTTCTAGCTAAATTTTGACATAGAGTACGCAGTGGATAAGTGTCAGAGAAAAAATTTCCTTCAAAAATTGAATTCTCTCTTATTTCTACTATTTCTGATTCTAAGTACTTCTCGGTCATGAAATAATTAAAAAAGCTCATCTTGCATACTTTTCCGCAACAGAACAATAAATACACAACCATAAACTAAGTATTAAATAGACCGTCAGCTCTTTCAACTTAAGAGAATTTGCCTACAAGCTGTTTTCGGTGTTACTATGTGCCAAAGTATGTGTGCCAATGTTAAAGTAAATTAGACGCACGCATACACTTGCACATACTAACCTGACAGATGCCTCTGACAGTTTATTCCGTGGTAACATTGGAAAAAATTCAAATAATTCAAATAATTGCCCGTTATCGGGACGTGTTAAGAAAGCGGTGGGTGTGGTGTGGTGAATTTAGTACCAAATTATATTAAAACGCATGGTAGGTATACATTATTAGGATTTCTTTCATTTTACCTTGATAATCTATATAGTACAGGATGTTTACATTTTTGTTGTAAACAATGGAAATCGATGAACTTATGAATCATTGACAAAAATAAAAAAAAAAAAAAAGCTTATTAATATAAAAATTCTGATTACGTACTATATAGGTAATGATTTTGAATCGAAGGAATTAAAAGAAAATTGTAAGCAGCAAAACTTAAATGTGTGAGACATATCAGTGCCCATGTTCTGTTAATATCACATAGATGTATTTATCACAAAAACGATATGAATTGAAAGAAAATGCTCCTGAGTTAAGTAAATAAATTTTCGCATCGATACTTTTTAAGCATTTTCTTTCAATTCATATCGTTTTTGTGATAAATATATCGATGTTATAATTACAGAACATGGGCACAGGGTACAAATCAGTAAACATGTTTATTTCCAATGTGGGTACCTATACATATATCTATATTTAAAGTTTCGTTCTTTCCCGTATACATTTTAAAGAATATAAATTTTCGTTGTGTCTATTCGACTTTTTCTTTTTATAAAACAAAATTATTAATATTCTGGGCTCACGCAATTCATTTCAAATGTAATTTTTAATTATGTCAATTGTATCAAATTTTTTAATAAATTTTTTTTTTTGTTTTCCATTAATAAACGGAATCTTCGTGAAAAGATTGGGCCTTACTAAATTTAAGTACGAGTAGTTCACAGTGGTTATATCTTCCATACAAATTTCGCAAATGAAAAATCATACCCACACAGAAATGTGCATATCTTTTCCCTAGAGCATATTTGAATGTTCTTAATCAATGCTTATCTTTATATTGGTTACCGTTTTTCTGTCGACATTTTAGGCGAAATCATTTTTTATCAACCACAACCAACGAAAACAGACACAATATTTATATGAACAAAAATAACTTATTTTATTTTAACGAATGCATTTTTCACACTTTATTCCTTTATTTATTCATATTGATTACATTCGCTTTACGCATTATGTAAAATACATGTTTTCGTGGTGAATTAAAACAACGAATTTAAACTCTCAGAACGCATCCATCAGCTGACAGAAACTCACAAAATACACTAACTCTCAGCAGTGTTCTTAGCGCTCTCTCTTTATTTTTCCCACAAAGCGTATTAATTGTTCCCTTTTCACTAAACTCAAATTCCCTCGATTTTTTAATTTAACAAACCGTACTTTAAAAGTAAAATTTGTATTGTTCGGAAAGAAAATCACATTAAATTATTCTTCAGTATAAAAATCGCAGTTTTCAAACATTATAATGCATTTTTTTGGTACTAGAAATTGTTGCTAGAGGAAAATCTCCTTTTTATGTACATTTAGTGCGTTGATATTCATGGTGAAATGTAATTTGAATATTTTCTAGTCAAATTGTTGATATTCACACAATTTTGATGTTTTTTCATTTAACGCATGGAAGGCTTTTCGGTAATCGTAATTCCCACAAAAAGGTAGAAATACTACTATGTAGGAACACTGCTGAGTGTCATTATTTTTTTTACTTCTCCCGCCAATTAGAATTTCTTTTTTTGCTGCTTCACACGTATTCACAGATAGGAAATTTAAGAGAGAATTTTCTTTACAAAATTTGAGGGGGGAATCGGGTAGGTGCGCGGGAGCTGACGGTCTATTTAATACTTAGTTTATGTACACAACGATCTGTCACAATTTAGCTTGAGAAAATGTGCCGGCCCATTAAATAGGAGCGCTAAATTTTGACAGACACATAAAGTACATTCTGAAACAAAAGTTTGATTATTTAGCTCGAGCTGCGTACCACTCAGCTAAATGGGTTCGCTTAGATTTAGCTCATCTAAATTTTGGAGAGAATTTTGTATGGGAGCGAAAATTTAGCTCGAGCAGCGTACTAAGCTTTAGCCTGAAATCTTGATTAAGTCAAGAAAATCCTACCCAATACTCAGTTGACATTTCCATGTCCAGTTTGTAGAATATAAATTAAATTCTATGCCAATCATAGTATTATTCGATGTAAATGGAAATGTTTTCAAAATAGTTAAACTTTGTAAAGTTAGTCAATGCGTTGGGAGAGGCCAAAGTTCTTATAAGCATCGTGTGACTTAGCAAACTAGAAATCGAAACCCAACTATTTTAGAAGAAATATAACCGTTTAGTACCTTAAGAAAGATTTAAAAACGAAAACCCATCAACCAGTGCGCCCCAAACTGTGTCATCCTACCATAGACACCAACCGCAAACCACTGTGAATGATTTAGAATTTTCAATTTCAACCCCTTCTTTGCTCTCTTTCTATCAAGATAAACCGTCAAACTGACATTTCGCGATTTGCCCCCTTCGAGACAACTGAAAAAATCAGTCGATTTTCATAAAAACTGATAAAGGCATATTGCAACTCCTAAAAAGGCAATTTTCTCTGTACCATCTCCTAAAATCGCATGCAATTCGAGTTCCCAGTGCTTAGTGAATTATCAATCGATAATAAGTCACCCAAACAATATCAATATTTCCAAGTGCCATACAGTTCTGTGTAGTTATGTATAGTATTAAGTGTCTCCAAGGAGGAGTATATTTAGCCAAACGCGAAATACATTAACTCATCAACTATTTAGAACATCAATCGAAGAACAGACATATACATAACAGTTTCGCTTGAATGAACGTCCTATCACAATGGTCGTATCGTCGGAACCAGCGGGCAATGCCCGTCGGGGCAGTACCACCAACAAATTCAACTCGAACTCCCATTATGGACTTACGACTAAAGCGGCGCTGGCCAAACTTTACGACGAGATTTGCAATGTCGTCCTATGCTATGAATCAAAGTACAACGAGGAGAGGTAAGTACATACTTGTGTTTGTCGTCGATTAAAATATATATTTGTTGGTAATCTGCGAACTCCTTGATGCCATACAAATACAACGGTCGTATCAGGGTCACTTTTATCATCAGAAAGCTATATACACATTTTGTGACGATAGCAAAATCATATAGATATGATACAAACAAGCGCATAAGTTTGACGCAACATGAATATTTCAGCCAAACACCACTGTAGGATGAGTATTTTGGTGGGAATTACTGTGGCCTTTGGCAGCGCCATATACCCCGGTACAGCGCTGTGTCTATGTCAATAAATAAACAAATAATCATAGCAAGGTTGTGGGAACCGGAGAACGAGCACGATTCTGAGAAAGTATATAGGTAGCAACGTACACACGCGATTATTTCATTGGCAAACCTCTGGCATTGAACAGAAAATAGGACCGCAAACATCGATAGAAGAGATAACCAAATGATCAATAGAGTTGCAGTCAGAAGGAAAGTGTACCTACCATATGTTTGAACATCGCGATGTTTCTCATGCCTTTGTGATTCGAACGCCTTGCGCAGGATGTACCAGTCATAAGTTTGCTGGAGCAATCTGCTCCGAACCAGTTGAAACCAATTGAAGAGGATTCAATTGATACAAATGCGTCTGCAAGTTAATTGTCTTTAATTAGGCACGCATCGTTAGTCAATTGTATTGAGTCTTTGATGCTTAACGATCCCAGACCCCCTTTTCCCACATGATACGTTAATTAATTTCCTCTATAAAATAGTTTGTTTATGTTCACATGAAGAATTTGTTTCGCGACATATCGTCTATTCAAAGCCATTATATGGTGGAACAATCAAAGTGTGATCTTTGATGCGTGTCGAAATGACAGACAGATTGAATGTAGTCTCAAAAACAAAACTGCATGCCCTCGTCGTGCATTTGCCTTGAGGCCATGTATATAGGTATATATGGTTATGACATTACCTATCCGACAACAAAGTCCCTGGCACTCTTGATATTTCTTTTGAAACTAACAGTCATTTACTTTCTAGCGTATTCCGCAAAATCCGTTCGGCATTCGTCAAACGCTACGACAGCCCCCTGGGATGGTTCGCCATAGTCACCTCATTAATTGCAACAATTGGACTATTTGTTGGAGACGAATATTTGGCGGGAGTGTTGCTGGCCTTAATACTGACACTGGACTTGTTTATAGTCATCAGAGAGAATAACTTGCGCCGCACTGAAATCTATCGAAAAACAAGAAAAGTCCTCAGTGAAATAAAACTGGCGGAAGAGGAACTCTCCGTCGAATGGGAGCAGAAGAACTATCCACACGTTTCGTGTCCGATCTCACCGTGCGTCTCATTGCAGTGGACCTATCGCGATGGAGTGATTGTAAATCTCCCTTGGGCATTGCTTGTCAAGGGGGATCACATTGTTTTGCGGCCTGGACACACGACACCCGGGCCCTGTTGTGAGCTGGACGGTAAGAAATCATTCAACACTAATGAAGTGTATGGGCTGTCGCAAATTCAAGATCCTCCTATAAAACCCTTGGCGAGGACACCACTTCCGGACATAGTCTGCTGCCTGGAAAGCACACCGATACTAGACAATCTGAAGATTATCTTAGATGGTTCGTTGAAACGTCCACCAACCATATACAATCAGCAGCGGTATTTGGTAAGAGGTTCACTATATTCTTCCTACGATTGAGGTTAGTTTTTGTTTTTTCTTAGTTGGCAACAAAATACATCCAACAGTGGGGCTTCATTGTGAGCGTCGGTGTTACATTTTTGGCCGCCACTCTGGGGGTGAACGGCCTAGGACTGACGGAAAAAACCGACCAATACTGGAAACATGTCTTCGTTGTGTCACCTGTTGCTGCTGTTATGCCACTGCTTCCATTGTTCTTCCCCATCATGTGGATATCGATGAATTTATGGGGCATTGCCCGCCTGCAGGCGTTCCTGCGAACACCACAGGCTTTGATAGCCAAGGACTCGGAGAAATCATTTGAAGAGGATCTTGACACACCCACGTATGACTATGAGAGTGTATCTCTTCTGCGATCGACTGTCTTCCGGAATTGGCTACACTTGTGGAACGGAGGTAGTGAGCTGTTGCCCCGAAGCGCCAATGTAGTCCAGGTGTTGGGCTCCATTACAGCTCTCTGCTGTGTGGACAAGAAAGGTATTCTGTCATGGCCTAATCCCACCGCCGAAAAAGTGTTCTTCCTGCACGACTCTGGAGACGAATTGACTGACGTTAGTCAAACGAGCATCGATTCGGAGAGTACGCACAACAATCCAGCCAACAAAGACGGTGGCATTGTCGCCGAAGTTTTAGATCTTACTCACGACCAACACTGCCCATTTCGGCTGGAGTTCGATGATCATGAATGGAAGGCGCACATAAAATCCCTCAAACCATTAGGTAAAGCATTGAGCCACAGTTGACATGGAGTGTTTAACAGATTTGTGCTTTTTTTACCACAGGCTTGGCAGTACTACTCAACACATGCAGTCCGGCGACTCACGCTCATTACGGCCAATTTTGTGGACATGTGACGGCAGTTGCCATGTTGGATAAAGACCTCGTCCCTGTCACAAATCGGTATGCGTTCGTTGAGTCCAGTTTGAATTGCTTATTGCATGGGTACGTAGTTTCATTTCACTTTGCCATTCATTCATCTTATGTACACAGATTTACAACCAACAGTATTATAAATCTATTATTTTTTATGAATTTTGTTTCGAATTTTGTATTTGGAATGATTTTCTTTTAGTTTGATTCTTCAAGCGATTCCCCACCAAGGCATGTTAAATGGCCCCATTCGGAACTGTTCTTGTTTTTCTTAAACCTCTTTTTACAGCAACCGCGTGAACTGAAACCAGACATTGACAGGACAATATTCTTTTGATTTGAATTGAAACGGAAAGGTTTGGTACTATATAGAGATGCTTATGTCTTTTTTTTATGCTAAATTTGGCATATTTTGAGCACACGGCAAAACATTTTATGCAGATTTTGAGGTTACGTGTCAGAATTGCATTGCGCTTGCCAGCCGGTGGAAAAAGAAGGCTTTTAAACCGGACTAAGGCAACATGGACCTGGGAATGGCAATGGGCCTGGTCTTTTTGTGACAATCTTACAACCCCACTCAACCAAATGCCTTCTGAGCTCCAGTCTTCGGCATGATTAGGTGAATCGATTTCATTCCATGGCATTTTGTGTTTTTTTTTCCGAACCGGCGTGTGTTCCTAAGAAAATCGACTTTACGATGTAAAGTAACTTATGACTGATAGCCTGAGTCGGAACTATAACTATAGCCATTGTTATTAATAGATATATACATCACGCATAAGTTAATCCTTCGCAAGTGCAAATACTCGGCAGTGCGCAGAACTGAAACTAAAACACGTATACACACATTCGAAAAACGTCAGCCACGGAGTACTAGTACTCGTACTAACTACTAAAGAGAATATTATCTACTTCAGCGTATTACATTTCGACGTGTTTCCCCTTTTTTGATTAAATTTCGATGCGCTAGCTAAATTCGTCCTCAGATATTTTGTTCCCACTATCATCTGTGCTGGAAATTCAGTTCGCGTCGATGTCTATATTAGAAGCCCGCATTGTTAGAGACAAAAGCTGTTACTGCTTTCAAGACAAAAACCACTCTATTCGGTTTTTAGAATGAGAGAACTTTACTTAACCCAACTGACGATCCATTTATGTTAGACACCGCATACGACAGCGACAGGACGAAAACCATTCACACCAGCGCCAGTGATAGTTATTTCAGGCCAATTCTGTTAACAAAGATATGGGGGACCCGGGGAAACAGAGAACCTATCAATCCAAATTGGTTTATCTTTGTTCTTTAAAAGAATAGTAAAAAAAAACAGTTTGTATTCGAGAAATGTACAGAAAATCGCATCACTTTACCATCATCACTGAACATAACATTATTTCCGTGTGAACTATTATTGTTTTTTGCTTTTTGTGTGGCGTATTGTGTTTATGGTTTCTCATTTTTGATGCAACGTTTCGAACTCTACCTACCTAGACCTACCTATATATTACTTCGGAAAGTAATTACGAACATCTTTTCAAAATTACTGCATGGGCATTACTTTTTTGTTGTTGTTGTTAAATTGAAACCATTTATAATCGCCGTCATAACCATCTTTCCCATTCATTGTGGCTTTCAGTTTGTATAAATTTCTAAAACTCATTCTTTGTCTCGAACACGTCTCCCTTTTAAGTTGTGTTTTCTGTTACATCCTACACCAATATGATTCTAAACATTTACCACACCACAAAGCTTACCTTTTCTATCGTACCCAACATTTATATATATCGACATACTTGTTTGAGTTTATAGTGATTGTTATTTGCTTTTTGTTCAGTGCCGTCGCCACAGAATACCGTTATTAATGCATTTTTTCTCATATGCCATCGCGTTTAGTCGCTGCCTCTGTGAATTGGCAAAGCAAATTGGTTTCACCGACCATGCCACCGATCGCTTCAGTATGGAGGGACAGTTCGCAACCTACAGACACTTGGTAAGTTGGCCTGCCAAGTGGCTCTAAACAATGCTAACAATGTCGTCTTTTGGCAGCAACCTGATGTGGTCCAACGTGACATACGTTTCGCGCGACATCTGCAGCTCGCCTCTAAAGTGAAAGTGCCATTTCCGCATTCGCTTTCGGTGGTGATGCGAGAAAATCCTGGGGGATATCTGTCACTGTTTACACAGGGAACGGCCGACATTATCTTAGATTACTGCGATGACTTTTGGGACGGAAAAGATCTGCGTCCACTGAGCCAGCATGATCGCAAGCGAGCCCTGGACTTCTACCAAAGAAGCTCTCTGACTGCATACTGTACAGCGTTCGCTTATCGTCCGTTGCGGCATGGGATTATTGGACCTCTGAGTGGGTCAGAGGATGGCAATATTGCTTACCTGGAACTACCGCCAGAGTCAAAGTATCGCATGACACACGTAGACAAGTCGCGCTGTGACTTTGAAGGACATACGAAGCTGAGCCACTCGATCAGTACGGATTCGTTGCTGTTCTCTGAAAACAAAGACGATCACGACATCAACGATGTGAACGGGTGTTTCGAGATGCAGTGCCATCAAGTGTTCATCGGCATGGTAACCATGCAGTATCAGGCGAAGACTGACATCGTCCAGTTAGTGGAGCAGCTGGAGAGAGCTTGCATTCGTTTTGTTCACTTCAGCAAGGAGAATGAGCTGCGATCGAGGGTGTTTTCGGAGAAAATGGGACTGGAGTCTGGTTGGAATTGCCATATATCGCTGCTGAGTGAGGATTTGTGTCAGTCGAATCCACAGTCGCCGAAGAATTCGGAAAACTTCAAGTTTACCATCAATTCTGTTGTAACAAACACTGAAGGTCGACGTTCGGGCGGAGGAGATGAACTCAACTGCCTGCTGCCGCCTGCTAACTTGGAATCATCAAAGACGCTAAGTTCTTCAGCGCCAGGTGCCATTTCGAATCAGGACTACAATATGCTGAATTTGAACTCGGAGCGAGGATCAAACGAATCAATTAACATTGATCTCACTGGAGATCAGCCGCAATCGCAGGACTCTGCGATGGACGAGAACTGTCGTTCGATTAGTATTCTGACTGATAGCACTGAACAGAGTGCGCCCATTCATTTTGACATGTCAAATCGAGCCAAACTGCCAAGGGGCATAGAAAATATTCGTCCGCACTTGGAACAAGTGGACAATGTCCCGCTGCAAGTGTCCCTCTTCACCGATTGTTCGGCTGAGGCCACCCGAGAGATGCTAAGCATCATGCAATCTTATGGAGAGATTGTGGTGTGTTTGGGGTCGAGCGCCAGCAATGCAAATGCAGAAATCTTCCTTCAGGCGGATTGCAGTATCGCCGTGGAGCCCCTCTACCCGCAGGTTTGTCAGGAGATCCCCGCATACACCGAGGCCAACATACTTAACAACAAACTTAGGCTAATGAAACTTAAAGACTCGTCATCGTGCAATAACACATCGCAACAACAGCATTATCCCTCAGCGGAGCTGCTCGAAGGAGGACAATCAAAACCCATGCAATCACAGGGACACACAGTGTCGCCGATCTACTTAAGCAGACTACTTAATTCGCTGCCGTGCTCAATATCGGTGAGTCGAGACGATCCATTGTCAACGGTGGCCATCATAGAGCTATCACGGCGCTTTTCGTCAGGACTCTGGAATTGCATACAATATTGGGCGTGTTGCTCTGGAGCGCTAGCAGTAATAAATATTCTAAGTGCCTGTCTGTCGTTGCCACCAATTCTGGCACCGTTGACCGTGATCTATTTGATGTGTGTGCCAGTGCCGATGATATCGCTGTCACTGGCGCACATCGATGCCGATCCAAAGATGATGAATCGAGCCACTGGCAAGAAGCAAACGGAGTACGATTCGAAGGTGTTTGGATTCGTTCTATGGTGCTATGGATGCAAGTTTGTGACGCCCATTTTAGTGATGGTAAGTACGAAAAAGACGTTCGGTCTTTCCTTCTGTTGCATGACGCACCAGTGGGCGCAAAAACTATAGTAGTTGGACTTTCTCCTTTTGCACTTTGCACGTTGTAATTGTGTGTACGTTTCTCACGCATGGCCATCGTGAAAGCGTTCCATTTAAAGTCCTGTATTGGGCGCCTTCTCTAGGTCAATAGAAAAGTTGACATCATTTCCGTGATAGGCGTGGGACAAAAGAGTGCTGGACGCAAATGTCCCTTGCACTTCCATCTAAACATCACACTTTGCCTTTGAGCTAGAAACATGTACCTATTGGGACTTACGCCAGTAAAAGGACCGTTTCTGTTAATGCGTCTCAGCTCCCACCTTGCACAAACGTATGACCATTTGCTAGTGACCCATTTACTTCTTTAAATATACGGATTTTCTTCCCAAAGCCGTTTGATTTTTCATCAAGTGATACCTTCAAAGTGATTTAACTAGAAAAACAAGTTAAAACATATTGAGTTGTTCAGGCTTATGATCTGGCTCTTATTGTTTGCCTTTATGGCGCTGATTTCTGTTACAGTAGCCATTGCTATTGGTCCTTCGAGCTGGATCAATGCATGTGTTTATTATCATCATCTCCCTTTCTTCATACTTCCAGATCCTTTCATTTTGTACATTTACGGCGCATCCAGTCGAAATAATGGACATCGACGAAGACAAGATTCACATAAATTTGAAAATTGCTCGCATTTTCTCCCTTTTGGGAGTCATTTTACACATTGGTAAGTTTTTCCCACTCACGATCCATACATTCCGTTTGGAGTTTTCTTTGAATGCACCTATTCCTTTGCAAACGTTCCAGTGATAATATCCGCCTCATTTGTTCATCGTGATCATTCAATCTGGCAGAAGAATCCATTCAGTAATCGCATCTGGAGTCTGAATATTTTTACGATTATCATCATGCACGTGGTGATTTGCATCCTACAAGTGATGTGGCATGGTAATCTCTTGGACGAGGTCTATACAGCCTGGCCAGTGATTGTGTTTACATGCTGCAGTAGTTTGATAAGTTTCGCTGTATCAGAGACATGCAAGTGGCAGGAAATCAAGTGAGTTTTACTCTCTCCAATTGTGGGATTATTCCTACTGATACCGATTCTTTTTTTTTATTTCTTTCCAGAGTTAACTCTAGATATCAGCGACGAGCGAGACTAGACTTCGGAACAAAGTTGGGAATGAATTCGCCGTTTTAAGACAATGAGAGGAACAACAAAAAGAGGACAAAAATGGTTTTGGAAGACGCGAATTGAATTGTAAATTGTTGTCCGTGCAAATTGTACTTCTCTTTTTTTTTATCTGAGGAAGCGAAAATGCCTGTTGTGTTATATTTACTTATTCATTAATTTGTTCTGTGAACATTTTTTAGCGTTCACCAGAAATCGAATTGTGTTGAATTAACTGATGCTTAATTTTGTTCACCCATTGTGTTTTTTTTATATATGTGTATTTATAAAAACATGAATAACAGAGTTTTATTTATTTACATGAATATTTTTAATTTTAGAAGCCAAACAAAAAAGTATGTACCAGTAAAATGCAAAAACAAATTATCTGTGTTTACTTGTAGGTTAACTTTTGAGGATTTTAGAATGTTTTCCTTTTCGAACTGAATATATGTACTTTATTTAAATTGGATAATGTTTGAATGGATATTAACGCTCGGGGAATATGGTGAGTTACTTACTCATGATCCCCAAGGGAAGTTAGTGTTGCTATCATCGTTTGCTGTTTCTCCAACTCGTCGCCAATTGCTGTGTTTTGTTTTTTCGCTACTGATTGTAGATGAATCCTTGTCACTTCCGTCGTTGGGTAGTTGCGCCTTTTCTGGCGTTCTTTGTTAGCGATACGGTTGGTGAGGAGAGTCCTTGAGATTTATCAGAATCCGCACATATCTGTTATACTGGAAGCAACGTATTCAGGCTGCGGTATCGCAGTAAAAGTCCATGGAATTGTTTTGCAAATACAACTACATCTGCGAACGTTCGATAGACTTTTTTAAAAGATTGGATATTTATGTAGACGGTAAGCGGATGTAGTATACAGCACGTTACAAACGGCACGCTTCAAACTTTCATGACAGGTCTGACAAATCAATTAGTAGATGCAGAAAGAACAGAATAAAACACATTCCAGTAGTATGCAATAATAAATTCATTTTTAATCTCTTCTTATTCAAAAATTTTGGTTATACTAATAAAAATGTATCGCTCCTTGTTAAATACGCACGTCTTTCTTTTGAATAATTTTACCTTATAAATAGCAAAAGCTTAGCTAATATTGTTTTGTTTGTAGCTTCAATTTGTCATAAAAAGTATCTGCATGGTCAAATGTTCGAATTCGACGGCTGCTAATCGGAAAGGGTAATAAGACTGAACAACATGGTTACAACTTACAGGGAAAGAAAAACAAACATCTGCACTAAGTGTTTCGTCGCTCTTAAGGACTCATCGGAGCAAATCTGGGTTACAAAAAACTGTTCATTTAAAAATATATATGACTTGATTACTTTTCTACACTAAAGTGTGTTAAGCACAAAACAATTGACAACAAAAACAATCAGAATCCCATTTAATTCATCACTGAGGGCGCTTCATGAACTTTGAAAATATTGGACAACTCATCCAATAAGGTCTCGGAACGATAGGCCACTCGGATATCTGGCACATTGGTACGAGTAATGTCATTGCCAGCAACGCCTTCTCGTGTATAGTTTGGTCCCAGCCAGTGTTGCTTTATCTAAGGAAGAGGATTTAGACAACTGGTAGTGAATGTTAAGAATGTTCAGCCTACCCTATGAGGAAAACCACTCATGATGACACTGTTCCTTGCCAATTCGCACATGTCGCATGAGCTCAACTTCCACACTTGCGCAGCGATACTGTACTCTTCCATAAGGGGTTCCTGTGAATGAAACGAAATGGTTACAATAAGTTGTTTATAGCGAAACATCAGAAACGAACCTTGGTAAAGTGGAACTGCAATGGATCATCAGTGGACACTGAAACGACTAGGCCACGAGACAGATACTCTGGCAGAGGATTCCTATGATAGTCCAAAAACAGAGAGTTATTCGACAGTGGGGACATGGCTATTCCAATCTGTGCCAAGTAATAGAGATACTGCAGCACCGGCACCTTTCGCAGTAACAAACCGTGGGAAATATTCTCAGCCATCAAGTAGCCACACACTAAATGCTGTACAGGTCCAGCTTCGCCACAATGTGGTCGAAGGACAAAAGTGTTCAACCCACGCTCCCTGCAACATCAAAAAATTTATCAGTCAAAGCACTTTAGAAGCGAATTGTCAGCTTACTTTCTGAACTGGTTAAGTACACTTATGTTTGCATACATATAATAGATGTAGTATGCATACGGAGGATTGTCCACATCAGTCCAATTTGGTGGAGTTGCAATATCTCCGTCGAAGAGGGGATTTTCGGGCTTAGACTCGTCATCCACAGAATCGAAACCAATCACATATTGAAGGAAACGGTGCAGTTCCGGCTGACTGCTCGGATCATTAGTGGCTTCGAACAGGGGCAAGAATATATTGTCTAGAATTTCCTGGAATGCATCGACCAATTTGTTTGTCTTGAAGATATCGCTAAAAATTAGATGCAATTTTTTAGAGGACTGTATCTGCAGTTGGAACTCGTGAGACTTACAACAATCGCGGCATTTGAATCAACCAACGAATGTTTGTCGAGTAGACATTATTGTCGATAGCCCACTTGGCCAGTTTAACCCATTCATCACGAGATTTACCATAGATGGAGAGACGTAATTCAGCATTTTGGTATTTGGATTCCTCCAGATCGAAGGCCACTTCCTAAAATGGAAACATAAGTTTGTATCCCCAAACGATTTGAGTACACAACTTGCCTTGATTATTTGTGCAAAGTACTTTCCATTCAGATAGTTGTCTGTCTTAAGGAAAACTTCACGCAAACGGGATTCACCAATCGGATTGTACTTGGCATTGAATTTGTCAAATCGATGAAATGTGTTACGATCTGCGTGCACGTCCAACATGTCTACCGTGAGATCATATGTGGTCAAATTCATCGATTGGAATACCTGCGCCAGTGTCATCGGCTGGCCTTTGGTAATGGTGACGACTTCATTGGCGCTCTTCTTGATGGCCCTCTTGATGAAGCGCAATAAGTGCTTTTGGTTCATACAGGACGCCGCATGAATGTGGGTATCGACTTTCCTGTAATAAAATAATTGTTATATGAAAAGGCCCGACCAAATAGCAGTCCCTGTTTTCTTTGAATTAATCCAAGTAATTGAAAAGACATGCGAATTGGATGTGTCCTGTGCGTTAGCTTGAGACAGTTGCGCACAATTGTTTTTCGAATAATGCTAAAGCAGTTCATGGCAGGTCGCCTGGACATAGCTCTGTAAAACTGACTCACCTTATGTTGTAGAAATCCCTATGAGCAGTCGTCTTCTGGGATGCCAGCTCTCGCAGTTCGTTCAACAGAACATGCAATTGAAATTTTGATGATAAATAGCTTAGTCTCCGGTAGCAAAATGATTTCCTAAAAGCAAAGAAGCCGTAAGATTATGTAAACATGGAATCAAAATCTTCTTACAGTGGTCCATCAGCGATCATGTTGCACATGACCTGCATGTCATTAACAAAGCTCTTTAGTTTCGGATATTCATATTTAACCATCGATGTGCACTCCTAAACCAAGTAGAATGAATTTTAATTGAATCTACGAAAATAGTTTATAGGTATGCAAGGTGCAAGGTTTCTTCATAAAGGCTATTAAAAAAGTCTAGCCACTAGGGCAAACCGTGCTTGTCGATTCGGGTCATTTAAGTCGCAACATTCATTTTATGCAGCTTACTTACCTCGTCATGAAAAAGATTAAAAACTCCGTCGATCGCCTTAATTGTGTATCCTTTGTTTGGTGGAAATTCCAAATCCCATGGATTTGCCGTCTCAGTTGGAGGATGAATGGGATGATCTAAACCAGAGAAGGCAAACACGAAAAACGTTAAAACCAAAATAAACCATTTGGGCAGAATAAAACACAACAAAAAGGATAAAAAAGTAAACATAAAATCAAAATGTCAAACGGCAAACAAAACGAAATCAGTTCACTCTGTTCAATTGGTAATTTCTTTATTTCGTTTGGACGGGTCTATGCGTGGGGGTGTTTTTTGGCAAATTATGTGCGTCCTTTGTGTGAATGCAGATTGGTGCGTTAGTTCAAAATGAGACTCAACAAATTTCGGGCTAAAAAACCGCGTTCGGTTGTTGTCAATTTAGAGATTTGTGTGTTTTATTTTGTACTTCTTAGAAAAATATGGTGCAGCATCAAAAAGTGCAAACGTCGAAAAACGGAAAACTTCAAACACAATATACAGTCGAAATGAAAATGAATATAAAAAATAAAAAAGAAAACAAGCAAAACAAAAGATAATAAAATAAAGTTTGAGTCGATCTGATACTACTTGTAACAATTATTATTCAAAAAAATTCCCATTGAAGGAAGTGCTGGAAGAGCTTGTTGCGGCTTCTACTCGTATAAATGAAGACGTTTACAAGCAAATAGATTTCTACTGAATCAAGAAATAAGAAATGATGTGGGTTCCTTAGAATAGACAGAAGGTAAAGAGAAGCAACTTAAATGGGGATATTGTAGAGCTTTCGAATATGGTTAAAATTCGTCTCAGGAAGTGAACACTCAAAGGCCGTAAAATTTAAGTCAAATACATGGATAGGCATAGCCTTGATGTCAGATCGTAAGGTGCTGGAAGGGATTATGAAAAATGATAATGCCAAGTATGAAAAATAAAGGGCTTTCCAATAAGAGGTGTTATTTTGGTATTCAAAGAAAAATGCCATTTTTTGAGATAAATGATCGGATGTTTATTTCATAATAAAGAGGAAGGTATGCCGTAATAATGAAAAACAACATCAGCCAAATGGCCACCACGAGCACGCATACAGGACCATATCCTTTTCATGAAATTTTCCATAACCAAATCGCAAAGTGACTGCCCTATGTCCTCGATAGCCTCACGCTGAGGATGGAGAGGCTTCTCAACAATAACTCTTGGGTTTTCCGAGCCCCAGATGCGACAATTTTGCTTGTTGACGTAGCCACCGAGGTGGAAATGGGCCTCATCAGTCAAGATGATTTTTCGATGGAATTCCGGATCATTTTGGTGCCTTTCAAAAACCCAATCAGCAAAGACACGACGCTTTTTCACCATTTTTGTAGTGAATTTTAATAATTTCAATGCGTTGTTGAAGCGTGTATCGTTACATTTTTGGCGTAGTTTATACTTATCAAATGTCAAAGAATAAAAGCTTTAAAAGTGACAGCTACCGAAATAGCGGGTCATTCACAATAACACCTCTTATTGGAAAACCCTTTATATGAGAACCACTTGAAATGATAACAACGTTTTGAAAACTACCCTTCGCAACCTTTTTCCTAAGTGTCTTATAGTCACATGTAGTTCTTCTTGAATGGTTTAGTGTGAATTTTAAAAAATAGTCCTAACCGCTGTACGAAGAAAGTCCTACATGAATCTTAACTTAGATTGAAAACTTAATACTGGTAATAAGAGTTTTTGTCGTATTGTTTTTGGTTTGTTAGCGATGTCGCTTAGCTCTTGGTGCAGTGTTAAGGATTTATGATAATCCAGACTCGATTCAATAGCTGTTTTTTATTATCAGCTATGATCCATATAGATCATCGATTTACATGCAATTACAACAACAGCACATGATCCTGCTTCTCATCGAGATCATGAAACATGATCTGAAAATTATTTCCACTATTTCCCACTAGATGGCTTGTTTCATTTTTAAGTGTTGGTGTGCCTGCAAACGATAGCCACACAATAACGTTGCCAGACTAAAAAGTGGAAAAAAAAATCAATTGATTTTTTCGCATTCGAGTTCCGAGTTATTTTTTTTCGTTCTTTAAAGGTATATTCAGACCAGCCAAACACTTGATAAACAATTAAATACCCACATATTTCATAAATATTTCTTAAACATTTATTAAACAAAACAATTTTTATGAAATGTGTTGCTGGTTTGAAAACATTTATGAAATGTTTCACAGTTTCCCAATCGTGATGGGAAATAATTTTTGTTTTACAAGTTTCACTGCAGAAAGTAAGTGCTGTTTTTCGATTATTTTTTGTAAATAAAATACAAATGTTAAGAAAAGCTTGGGATACCTACGTAATGAGAAAGTGATGAATGAACAATTATTTGAATTAAATTGCGTGCCGCGTGATTCCCTAATCTAATTATAATCCTACCACATATTTTTTTTCTTATCCAAAAAAGGATGAAATATAAATATTTCATAAACATTTAATAAATGAATTTCAGAAATCTTTTACAAATGTTTATGAAATGTGTCCGATTTGCTTCATAAACATTTCTGAAATGTTTGGCTGGTCTGGACACACCTTAACATGCCAAAATAAACTCAAGTGGTAGCTGCAAAATATTGTTCATGTGTTGCATAATTGTAGATATATGAAATAAATTTGTTATTAAAAAAAAATTGGAAAAGATAAATTATGCAAATTCCATTAAATATGGTAATACCCCCGATATTTCGAGTGAAATGTCAAGTGCCTTGTGTGACGTCACGTTGGGCAGAATATTTGCAATATGGCTGGCAGCAATATGAAGTTTGTAATACCCCTCTATTATCTCCTTTGGTTTTGAAAGCAACTGGCTGGTAGCAATATGAAGTTTATAATACCCCTCATTATCTGCTTTGTTTTTGAAAGCAACTGTCGCCACAATTCAGAAATTAAACTTTTCAATGATCCGTATTGTTTTATTATCGTGATCTGATCCGGATCAGATCACGCTGATAATAAAATACGGCTAATATTTAAAATTGAAACTTACCTAATGGTTTGAGGAGTTCTAGCCGGCAAAACGTGGTTTAAGGGTAAACACTAAAACTTACCAACATAAGAAGGAACAAAGAAGACAGAAGATCACCGATCGTGACTTGGAATTCGTGTCCAATTCAACTCTGATAAGTCAACAAGCGAGGGAAAAATATAGCTGGTGGGTTGATCTAACACCGTTCTATTGGGATCTTTCGCTTTTTTTCGATTTCGCGTTAGAATTTACTAGAAAGCACTTTGCAACAAGCCAACTGAAAAGCAGCCTTACATTTTTTCACATAAGTCGATCGTCAGATTGATCAAAAGCATTTTTAATTTTTTCATTGGTTTTCAGAATGAATGACTTCTAGTTAAACCAAAGGCAACCGGTACTAAATTAAATTTTGAATCTGACATTTTACCACCAACATTTTGATACGTATGACCATCAACTGTCAAATCGTCACTTATTTTTAAAAAAAAAGTACTCAACGCACGTAATAACGCAACAAACAAAAAATATTTAAAAAGCAACATAAAACTTAAATCAAACTAAAAAGATGAACCAAAAAACAAAAATGAAAACAAAATGTCATGCCTTTCGTAAAGAATTCGCTTGAAATTTTATCAATTAACGAATTACCTTTCGGTAGGCCGGGAAGACTGGTCTTTCGAATAATGTCTATAAAAATGTTTAAAGAAAATAAAGTTGTTTTTTTTTTTTGTCACAAAAACATAAAACAAAATCAAATAATAAAAAGAGGTTGGTAAATAGAAAAAAAAAAACAAAAGTGTCCTTTAAAACAATTGATATTAAACTCGTGATTTTCGGTGACGAACAAAGTTTTCTAAGAAAAAAATTATTCTACAACTAGACAAAGTAATTCCGTGGATATCTGTGGTGGATAAGTTTTTGGACTTTACGGACAAATACTGTGTACAAAGACAGACATTACCTGCGATTGTCTTGCGATCCTCGTATTCAATGTTGTTGAAACGATCACGTTGGTGAACTGTCTTCAGGAAACGAGATGTCGTAGTGGGGAATGACTGTTCCGATAGCGACATGTAGCGTGCCCGAAGCTCCAGTGCTTGTATAAGAAGGGTGGATGCACGTTCCAAATCCTCCAGTGGCACGCCACTGGTGTCCTCGCCAGAGATCGAGACACGTTGAAAATTTGGCACAAAGTCATGTTCATCTATAGGCAGTCGATCATCAACGGCATCAGCTATAACAGAGAGGGCGCTTTTGCCTCTGGAAGATAAAGTAACACACATTTAGCTATAGCTTTTTTATATAGAGCGTTTGTTTAAAAAGGAGAAAATATGCCACACAATCTGCCAAATTTGAATTGGTCGGAGACGCTGACACGAGATACTTAATACTCAATCAAAAATGTCTCGTATTGATTACTTGTCGGCTATCCCTTGCAAAACGTGAATTTATTTTATTTATTAAGTAGGTCTATTCGCGTACTCGGTTTGAATCGAACGCAATCGATATAAATCGATCGCAATCGCACAATGTCTATACTAAATCTATACCACGTGTATAGACTTTGTGCGATTGCGATCGATTGCGTTCGATTTTAACCGAGTACGCGAATAGACCTAGTGTTTGATGAATGATTTGCTTTTGGAATAAAAAAACATTAATACATATTAGCCCCCGTATTAATAAACAAATGTGCACTAGTAAGCTAGTAGACATCAGATAGCATACAAAAATTTGACGTAACTTCTGAATAACGAGTTGATAACTTTTACGCAGCGTTTATTAAAAAGGGGGTAAATATTTTTGTTTTGGCATTGGGTCTGTTCAATGCGATAGAGGGTAATTTTATTGGTGTACCACAAGAACCGTGTGCATGTCAAAATATGACGCACAAACCGATAAACTTTTGACAGCAGCGCATGCTGTCGCTTTGACTTCACTCAACAAATCTAAACTGCACACACTACCTGGCATTAGGCGAATGAAACAAGTATTCGGCAAACGACATTTTAGTTGTCCTTTTCGTGCTATACAATTTATAAACTTCTAACTAGAACAAGAGACACTTCAAAACTGGACGAACTGATCACTATTTTTCTTCTAGAGGGTTACAAAAAAAAACCCGAATAGTACCAGAACAAGTTTATTCTTTATTGATGCCGTCTAAAGCCAATCAAGTGAGGAAATTATAATTTATTCATTTTTATCAATGAACAATGACATTTGGGTCAATGACGCCCATGCAGAGGATTTGAACGGATTTGTGTCTAATACGAAATAATATCTTACACAAAACTCCTTTCGCCCGCCATGATGTTGAAACTTTGACAAATATTCGCGCTACAATTTTGTGTTCCACAGAAAATACTCCCACTTTTGGTTAAATAAAACTATCCGTTTTTTCACCGTGCTAGTGTTCGGCAGGAACTTTTAAACTTAAGGCAAGTCCGCAAAAAATGTACTCACACTGACCACCAAAACCGATTTCACTTCAAACAGTCTACATGATCAGCAACACAAGCAGCTAACAGAGATTCAATAAATTTTGATTAGAATATAAAAAGGAATTACCTGTCATTACAGAAATTATACGAGTCATTGACAAATGACATTTTATAGCTTGAATCGTCAGTCGAGCGCACAACCGAAATAAGAGTAGCTGCCCGCCGTCGAATAGATTAATTTGCACTTTGTACACACCACACCAGCAAACTACTACAGACAAGCAAACATTTTAAATGAAATTATTATTTTGGCCACAAGTCAAAGGCTGCCATCAGTGGATGAATGATTCCGATACCAAATAGCAAATAATCAACTTCTCTTTACATAAAGGCAAATAAATTTGCGTTAGCATTAAATGTTTTAATTGAAAAATAATAACAATAATAAACACCACCCCTTTGTCCCTTATATACCGCGCTACTGTCACTATCTGCGCAAGTGGCGTGCCCTTGAAAACGTGAAATCTTCTCGTATTTCGTCATTAATAAATTTTCATAACCACACAGCCGGCCGCCACCCGTTCAACGGTAAAACAGCCTCAAGTCGTCAAGAGGGGGGCGTTCTGTTCCCTGTCCCCTGTTGTCATCGTCTTATAAAGAGAAAACGCGTGTGGAAAGGAGGTAAAGCGAACGGATTGCGTTTCATGTCGATTAATGGTGCAATTTCTCTGAACACATCCCCTTCAAAAGTTTTCTGTGTTGTGTTCGCGGCGCGGGCAATGTCTGTGTTGGCTAAAATGATGGGATGTCGTGCAGCACGAAAGGTGAAACTCACATAAAATGGTAAAACGAAAAGGACTATGTATATCCTGTTCTTGTAGGCCGATAGTGCGCCGGAGGGTGAACTCTTGTTGGCGTGTTATAGTTTTTGAAGTTTTCGCGGATGTTTTTCCCACTTAAAGTGGCATGAAAGTTCCATTTGGCGCAACAAGGAAACTTTGACAATAATCCTTTTAGTGGTGAAGTTGACGTCTGGCGAGGGTTAGGTGAGAGGTTTAACAGTTTTTCGCTTAATTGTTTGCTCGAACGTAGAGTCGAGTTCTGTTAATTAGGGCAAGATGGGACTTGGTTTTGGGTGTTTTTTCCCGAATGTTTTGTAGTTTTATTTTGTGTTTTAATTTCTGCACAGAGCCGAAAGGATATACATTATGTGATCCGAAAATGCTCGTGTAACGAGCAAAATGGATCGAAATATCTAGGTCGAAGATTGTGAAATTTGAATTTCGAATGGATATGCTTGAGCTAACTTCAGTACACACATTTTTGTTCGAACCGTTAAGCCTAGTATGCTGCTCGCGCTTAAATAGCCCCCATACCAAATTATCTCCAAAGATAAAATTAAGCAAAGCGGTTAAGCCAAGGAGTACGCAGTTCAAGCTAAATTTGTTAGCCACTGTACAAAAAATCTCTACAGAATTTAAGTAAAATACTTTTTTCCACAGCTAAATTTTGACAGATCAGAGAAAATATCGGTATTCGCAACAAAATTTCAAACTAAAGCAAATTAACAGTAACAAGTCAATCAACTTTACCAACACAGTTCTTTTTTTTACGGAACTTACACTGCCACAATTTGGCGAACATTAAGCGAAGTAGCGGAGAGAAATATTGGAGAGACGCTTAATTTCAGCTTTCCTGGAACAGCATACTAGGTTTAAGATCCGTTTTTAAAGAAACCCAACTTTTATTTGTTGGCAGTGCAGTAAAAAAATAAAAGTGTTTCCGGGGATTAAACCTGAGGCCAATGGCTCACTGAGCCAAGGCGCCTACTACTAAATCTTGGTCAAATATTAAAAAGAAAAACTTTTTGGGAAATCGCACATCTTAAGTTTTAAGCCTTGTATCCTGCTCGCGCTTAATTTTATATCCCATACAAAAATGTCAACAAAGATAAAATTTAGCAAAGCAGTATTCTGTCCGCACGCTAAATTCTCAACTTCATATAGATGATCGCAAGTCTTCACTCATTTAGCTCGCGAAATAATTTTCCGGTACATTAAATCGAAGGTACATTTTGATGTAAAAAACGGATGAAGATTTAGCGCGTTTTTGTTGCGTTACTATAGAATTTTTTTAAGAACTCCGTAGAAAACATTAATCGAGAAAGAAACGAAAACCCAAAGCCAAAAAACCCTCTTTTAACGTTTATGGAAATTTCGTTTTTTAAGCTTCAAATAATCTTACGTCTTTTGCAAATCGGCGGTTTGTTTGCCTTTTTTGCAAATAGGCATTTATGAGACACGAAGAAAAGTTCCTTCTTCTGCTTGCTACTACAAAATTACTTGAGCTGCTGCAGGAAAGATAATTATCTTCTTCAATTTTTCTTATATCCATTGTTTTGGAACGATTCAAATACTGCGATGTATTAGAAGTTTGAAATTAAAAAATTCTAAAAGTTACATTCACTGATTACTGTCATCAACAAATGGGTTTTGTCCCATCTATATAATGTTTAATAATTTAGCCGGCTAGGGACGCTAAAATTTAGCGCGAGCAGGATACTAGGCTTTATTCTTCTATTTCTCGCGTTACTGCTTACTGCGTTTATAATTCGAAAAAGTGATGAAATCAAATCTTAGAAATAATTTGCAACTGAAAGATTACTACCGACAAACGAACAAAATACGCATTTAAAAAAATAAAAAGTTAATAAAGTGTTATGGACACCAAACAGACAATACCTACTTATCCATTTTTATCGCTGCGCTTATTACATTAGCACATTGCACAAGAAGAGACACTACTGCAAAACGTCATAATACTAATTAGGTTACACTGACATTTTAGGTGCAATGCGTACATTCGTTTCCATTACAACATAATGTTCGCAATGTCGCTTCAAGAGTTTTCTAATTCACGGCAGCAACTGAATTCTACATAAGATGACAGCTACATGGAAGTCTCGCTTTGATTACTAATCAATCAACTTTATTATAACAACAAAACTTAAAAAAAAAAAAAAATGATTAGGAATGTAATAAGCAAATTTGGTAATTTTCTGTGATACTACAAGTGGCATCAGCGATACTAGCACGAAGTTGTGTCCTTATAATTGCGCACACCTGAACAAACCGACCCGTTCCGTTCGAACTATAGCTACTGAACTACCGCGTGTGGTAATATGACCCTGTGAGACAGATACCGGACACAAATAATCCGCAGAATAGCACTTCGTCCATAAATGAGCACGTAAAACGTGCTGCCGCACAGAAATTATGTCATTTTCATGTGCACCCTCGCCCAATACCCCACAAACACGCAAAATGTCCCCAAAGCCTATGGCACGAAGTCAGTTTCATTGATAAACCGATGGTATGGCGATTGGAGGGTGGAAGCAAAATGCCAATGAAAAACTGATGCCAAGTTTGTTGAGAGAGAAATTCCAAAAGGGAATGTTGTAATTTGTAAACTGTTCAACTGAAATCGGCTTCGAATCAGTACTGCCACTTATTAAATCGCTACAGTGTGTACGTTCACGCACTTTCCACAATAAAGACCAAGTCCATTCTCCAAGTATATAATATGTAGCGACAAATAGACAAATGACGATGATACGGGAGCGAGGCAAATTAATTTCGATTTTTTCATGTTCAGCAGACGCAATCGGTTTAGTGAACAGCTGGATGACGTGGTTCTATATCGAAGAAAACGCCAAAAATATATACGTCTTAGCTCAAAAGCCAATTTAGCATCTATAAAAAAGTCGCAGCGTTTTGGCGGTGATGTTTCGGCCAAGTTCTTTTTTTTTTAAATACAACGATCAAAAGGTTGAGTATAGTTAAACGAAAATGTATAAGCAAACCACGATTTATAGTAAAGTGACAGCCTTCTTATTTTTTTTTTTGTCTCAACCATTGTAAGAACATTTGCTACAATTGCTGCAAAGTGTAACCACTGTTTGCATTGTATTTGTGGTACGCTATAGAATAGCAAGTATGTACTAGGTACTACAAGAATCTACTTTCGACTAGCCTACTGTTATTGGATAAAAATAATATACACCCCCAGTGACCACCTCATGCCGTATTTTAAAATCTTCATAACGCACACGAGCGAGAGCAACTACAAAGCGATGAAAATAGGCACGACAATGTGGCCACATGGATGACCACAAGCCAATAATGCCAACAATGTTAAAATTGCCGTTGTAGTTTGTAGTGCATTGTGGTAGGTCTACGTAGAAACTGCGGTAAATCAAATTATCTACACACACACCTCCATTTTAAGCAGTTAACCAAAATGAATTCAATCGCGAAAAGGAGAATGAACACAAGAACAAAATAAAAAAAAAAGAGTTTCAATGTTCGATTGAAATCTTTTTTTTGATGTTATTCTCTGCCACATTTCTTTGACTAGGGAATAACGAGAGTTACCATTTACCAGAGACAAATCGACTAGTATTGTCTCTGCCATTTACATTTTACCCTAAAGAAAACTTAACAACAGCCGAGAGGGGTTTCTCATTAAAATGGAGGTCAGAGCTCAGAGGTATTTAAATGTTAGCATATAGAAGCATGCATTGAATTATACACATACACAACAAAAGGGCACTTTCGCAGGATCGGTGGATGAAAAGTCCCGACTATTTTTATGAGCATTTTCTAAGGGCCGTTTGCTTATACGACTCTTAACGATTTAAGTTCTACTTAAATACTTATGGGCTACTTTTTTTAGGGCATAAACTGTCACATAAGAGTTTATGTGGTACTTAAGTTCACTATGAGTCGTATCAGCAAACGGCCCTAAATATGTATATTAATTCAGAATTGGTAGGTATGGGTAGTTGACATCAACGAAGAAAACTTAACGAAGAATTGTGATTTTAGCTATTTGATCGTTTTCGTTTTAAATGCTTTTAATCTGAGAGAGTCCAGATTAATTTAAACTAAGCCGGATATGGAAACATTTCTGGAAACTCCTACATGACACACAGCTATTCTTGAAAGAATTTTACGAAACGGAGAATATTTTAAAAGACCCAGTAAGAAGTAAGTCGTTTTTTTTTTATAAATATTTATATCGAAGCAAAGTCTCTAAATAAACATCATGTCGTAAATAAACCTGTTCCACGTAGATCCTTACTGAGCGTAAACAAATTGTGATCACATCACTTATCAAACTTTTTCATCATTCAGTTCGGATTTATTATTAACACAATCGCAATCAAGGCCGCACTTCCCTGAAAGCAGATTGTCAACACAACAACATGTTTGTCAACAATAAAAGAAATATGCACAAATAAAAATAGAACAGAAATAACTCCCCATCAGTTAATTATTCTCCGGCAAAACATGTTTTCGCCCGAAGACGCAAAGTCAGCATCAATAAACCCAAGAATCTCTATAAAGCACTGGAGCTGGACATTGCATTATCATTAGCATACACGTGGAGTGTATGCTTGCACACGCTTATTAAAAATGCGCGCTTGTCTCATATTTTCCACACCCCAGCTATTATAGTCGCAAACGGATCGAAAATATGACACCTATCGCATGCATCTACGCATTTAAATTTGATTATGAATTGATGCAGCTCTGAGAGTATGTACGTCGCATAAGGGGACGCTGGCTATTTTTTTTTTAATTCGATTAACTCAATAGACTTTGAATTTTATTTTGTATATATGCGCACAGCGGGACATGTGTGGGTGTGAATGAATACTTACTTGACATTGAGCAGCCGTTGAATTTGTAATTTCTTCTCAATTTGTTCGATGGGAAATTGTGGTACCTCATAGGGGGCAGATATTTCATTTGGTAGAGCATCATCGGAGGCGTCATCGGGTCGTTGAACCGTAACTGAGTTTGGTAAAATGTCACTACCTGAAAATGGACAAAAGATTGCAAACATTATATATTAGCGATGGGATTTCAGTGAGTTTTTTGAAATTCAATTTGAGATCAATTCGTTATCAATGAGAGTGATGGTGTACCTCAGGAGTGCATATACGGGTCTATTCTTTGGGTCACCCAGCAAAAAACTGTTGAGTCAGAAAATTTACAGAAAAATACACATTGTAATGGTAGCTTTTTCTGCGGTATCGGACAAGGTTGACAAAAGGTCCTGAGGCTAATGTCACACGCTTTTTGATAGACAAGTAATCGAACTGTTCGCAGCGCGAGTTAGGTACTAAAAAGATGTCACTTTGTTCGGTCATAAAGTCAGACAATTGTTTTCTTTGCTGCTAAAGCCTGTGAGTTTTTAATTCGTATGCGAACTGTCGCTGTAGCGGATTAATCTAAAGATTAGAACGAATCCTTTTACAGAGTAAAGGGCTTTTTCCATGTGCTTTTTAAAAAAACGAGCTTGGGCTGATGGGAGAGACCGTCAAAACCTTGCAGGCTACAAAAGAGCTTTCTGGTTTTCAATTGTCATAATGTCTTTTCAAAAGAAATATGTATATGTATACTGAGAATCGACTGCCAAAATTCAATGGTTGGATTTATAAAAAATAATCCTTTGTTCTACCCCGACTTTCTCTTCAACCTTTTGCATTTTGGAATAGAAAAAACAATCAGTTAACAATAGTTAATATTTTCAGAATGACAACAAAGTGACAGCTGCTTTCTATACGGAAACAAAATTTTGCTATTAAATTCTTTGCAGTGCAGACGTTTTAAAGCGTCAACTTAAATGGATTTAGTTCTAAATATATTTATTTAGAGACTCCTTTATTCAGAGCACTTTGGCAAGCATTTGAAACATCAATCGGTGATTATAATTTATTGACAATCCCTTACCTCGGCTTATTGAACTTGGAGGACTTGCGTTGGCAGCTGCAGCAACGCGAAATATTACTTCATCGAGAGATCGATATGTCGAACTGCGCTGATTTATATTCATCTCTGTTTCTGTGTTCCCGTATAGCTCTACGTCAAGAGGTTAAAATTGGATTGGAACGATAACAAAGTTCGCATACGCTAATTTATTTAATCTGACATTGATATCGACATCGTATATGATACCTACATAATATCAAATATAAAATTCTAACAAGTAGCAAGTGATGTGACTGTGGGCATTGTAAATGAGTGACACTCACTGGTAGTGGGCGTAATCTGGACGCATTTTAATTCGAAGACTCGCCTGGTCCAATAAGAAAAGAAACGACAACCAATTATTACTGTCATAGGGTGGGCAGAGAGATCACAATAGCACTTAGAGTTGAAACGTCAAACTCGTTAAGGCTTCCTACATATTTTACAAAATTCAATCGACTTAAATTCTCTAGTGGATCCAGACAACTTATCGCCCACCAGCGGCGATTATTCACGTCAAAAAGTGTTCTTCACAATAAAATGATCAACAATTTCGTCTCAAAGAAAATGCATACTTATTTAAATTCAATTTAAATCGTTTTGTTTTGTACAATTTTATAGCAATTTTCATTACAACAAAGTGTCACAGTTCAACTAAGTGGCATGTAAATTACATTTAGGAAAAAATTGGCACTGTAAAAAGAGCAACGTCCAAAGAAAACGAAAAGATGTCAGATGGGCTAACTGCCAAATTGCATTAATCTTTCGCGAAGATGATGCGATGTGGCTTGCGATTGGCGCTAGTGCCATCGCATCTTAATCGCTAGAACAGGCGTTTAATTTAAATTTAGTTCAAATATTTTCGAACTAATGCATCCCACCACAAGCTGTGTATGACAAACAAATGCTGTCATCAATAATGCAGGCGGCACAACGGAAATCAAAAGACTAGGTAATGACTTTTTAAGTGACGTACATTATGTTAGCGCTCTGACGGTGACAGCGCAACACAATTAGGCAACTAGAAATACGTACATATATACTCACTTGGAATCAGATCAAACTTTGGCGGCTGTGCGTTTCGACCTATTGAATGTGCACTTAATGGCGTCACAGGAGTGTAGTCTTCATGATCGATCGGTTCGCTGATATCCAATGTGATGCGAACACCGCGAGAACTCATACTGCTTGTCTGAATTTGAGTCACAACAGCAAAAGTCAACCCTTTTGATGAATCACCTTTTTTGCACTTGTTATGTAACACCTGTCCGTTAACACTTTGCGTCTCAAGTTATCGAATTTGAGGACTTTGTCAAAAATGCTGACTTGTGTAAACAATTACTTACTAAAATTCGATTATAGGAAAAATAGTTTTTCTTTCGAACAAAACAAAATACTGCACCGTCGATATCAACCGGTAATATTCACTGACACAACAAAACCGTTGACAGTGCTATTCTGACAGTAAGACACCAAATATATTTATATGTACGCCGTTGGCCGGCCTAAAGTAGTATTTATCTCGTCAGTGTAACCGCTTCAACTCGAAAAATCACCAACAAAATTAAATACCTACACGATATAAATGGTTTAAAAAAAAAAAACCTAATCTTACTATGACAATCACAAATAAATGGCACTGATACCGCACATCGGTATATGTCTCACAGCGATAGAGAACATTGCGCGCCTCTAAAAATGTGTTACGATAGAAGTCAGTGTTCGATTGTTGACAAATCTAAAATTAACGCTAAATTTTGGAGTAAACAAAACGAATTAGGACGTTACAGAGATAATGACTAATGAGTGACGAAGATTGCGGCGAGGGTGGAAAGTTACCTGATGATTGTGACGGCAGAATGTTTGTCTCGTATTTAGCGAGGTTCTATTAGAGGGAAGCGTTTTCTGTTTTGATCAGGTTGTTGATACTTTTAAATGTTATATCAACAAACATTTGAAGTAAATGTGGTGACGTTGCCATTTGAAAATCTGAACAGAAATTGTTATATCTGACGGATCGATTTCAATTCTCTCAAAATGGGTACAACAGTAAAAAGAAGTACTCCCATCATTTCCTTATAGAAAAGCTTGCATCCTAAAGCTGTCAAGTATGAATTTTCCCTTTGTGTTAGTGATATTTAAAATTTCCTGCCTTAGAAAAATGTACGATGCACAAATTTAGGTTTTCCGTCGATTTGCGGTGGGAACTATGACATTTAAGCAATATTTGCAAGAAACAGACATACAAATTTTATTTTCTAAACCCTAGTATGCTGCTCGCGATTAAATTAAGCCCCTTATACAAAAATGTCTCCAAAGATAAAATTAAGCAAAGCGGTTAAGCCAAGCAGTACGCAGTTCAAGCTAAAATTGTTAGCCACCGTACGAAAAATCTCTACAGAATTTAAGTAAAGTACTTTTTTCCACAGCTAAATTTTGACAGATCAGAGAAATTATCGGTATTCCCAACAAAATGTCAAACGAAAGCAAATTAACAGCAGCAAGTCAATCAACTTTACCAACACAATTCTTTTTTTTACGGAACTTACACTGTCAAAATTTAGCAAAGTGGTGGAGAGAAACATTGGAGAGGCGTTTAATTTGAGCTTTGCTGGAATAGCATACTAGGCATGTATGAGCTCAAGTGAATTTAATAGGCGCTTTCCATTTAGCGCTAGAAGTTAAGCAAATAAAGTGAACTAAATTACCCCCTCATTAATAAACGTTGCGTAAAAGTTATGAACTCGTTATTCAGAAGTTATGTCAAATTTTTGTATGCTATCTGATGTCTACTAGTTAACTAACTTGTGCACGATTGTTTATAAGGGGGTTAAAAATTAAAAAAAAACAAAAATTGTTTCAGTATTATTTGGAATTGATGGACGCAGTTAAAACTGATAAAAAAGGGACTGTCAGTGAAGTTTATACGCCCGCTTCGCGCCTGCCTTAGCCATTTGACCGCCCCAAGCGGGAAAGAGAGTTTTTTAGGATAACTGAAAATATGTGTGTGATAATGCGTGAAATAATGCCATTGATACAGAAAACATAAATGAAAACATAAATTGACCGAAGATAATTATCATTCAGCGCAACTGACAAACGGTCGCAGTATCTTTTGTAACATTGTTTCAAAATTGAAGGCGTCCACCACTAAGTAAGCGGCTTCCATGATGAGAACATTTTCGCAATCATACCACAAGGACGTCAACAAATCCTCCGGAGAGACGACTGTAAAAATGTACTTATTTCCACGACCAATAACTAAATCAACTAACACTTAGCGATTCACTGATTTTCATCGCGGTTAATTTCCCCCCTCACATCTTCATACAAATTGCCAACGAGCCGGCAAAAATAAATATTTCAAAGAACTCCTATACCTACCTACCTAGCTTAGCTACGCAATTCGCCAATTAATGTCTTATAATAATAAATACGAGTATACTTTGCGCGATCGATTTTTCATCAAACGCAATTACCCATCATTTAGCGAAACCGATTGTCAAAAACGTCGACAGCTAAAAATTATTTGAAATAATTTTGACACCTTCCACATTAAGAACTGTAGGTTCTGTCGATAATTTCAATGAAGTGCACTGCACATTTTGGTTGCCTTTGGTAAAGCCTCCGTTCGACCTATTTCGCAAATTGACAACACAAGTCGTCGGCCACTTTGGCATTTGATCAAAATCTATTTAAAGCACACGATTTATGGTTTAAGTCACTTTTTGCAATTGCTGCAATTAATTTTATTACAAAAAAATAAAAGAAGAACACCAGCTCTCGCATTTCTGCGAACGAAATTTTAGTTGCATAATCACAAACGGCCGAACTATATTTATATTGGGTGCCGCTCGGTTTGACACTTCTTCTGCCATTGAGTGCAGTTATGTTTACGTGTAATTTTCTCGTAAATTTACGTCTATCTTAAAATAGAACTTATTATATTTTCACAAATTTTTCTCGAATGTATTGTTCGCCAGGGCAAGTACTTTACCGATCGTATTTTCGATAAAAACTGACAGCAAACGGCAAGAGAACAATCGCTTGCGAGAGAGACGTTTTATTTTGAATGCATTCGCGTGTTGTTAGGGTATTTCGAGCGCCGTTACCGGTACAACCGTGGCATCGGGGAGACGTAGACGGTATAGAGTGCAGCGGGGGCGCAAATGTAAACAAAACATATTCCATTTACATATACACAAACACACAAATTAGTAGGTTTATCTAAAAATAAAAGTTCTCACGAAACAACCAAACAATGGCGAGCGGGGAGCGAGCATATGGATTTTGTTTACCGTGAGCTGAGCAGTCTAGCTGACAATTTGGCTGCGTATATTGCCAAGATACGCGGTGTCCTAGAACCACAGTGTGAACTCTCTTGCCAATAACACATCAGGTTCGCTGTACGCATACTTGAGCAAGGTATGTTGTGTTCAAGTTCATCGTGGGTGGGTGTGTGATAGGTCTACGTTTTTTAATTGTCAACTTTTAATAGATTGTAAAGAGAATTTGTGTTACCTATTTTATGTGTGCAAGCTAAAGATTTATCGCAATTTTGCAGAAGCTAAAGGCTTTTAGGAATTTGCAGCCACTTAAGTTAAGCGAAAAATTGTGTCGAAGTTAAGGGGTTAGAAATAGGGATTTAAAAGGCCCAAGCCCAATGCATATCTAGAAGCCGCTGCAGAGCCAACGCCCAATAGGGTGCATCTTCATTATGCAATTAAAGAGTTGATTACAACCACCTCACAGCAAACTACAAGGCTGAATACAGGCTGACAAGAAGTAGGCGTGGCAATGAACAACTTAGCCCAAGCATTCTCCGAGTCGTGAGAGACATTTTAAACAAAGTTTCATCGAAATGTAAACAAAATCGGAAAACCCGGTACTGTTCTATTTTGTAAAAATAAATCTCTGCTATAAATTGTATCACTTTATAAGATTATAGTTATGTAATTATTTTGGGAATCCTACTACATAATATAAAAGAGCAGTCTAGACTCTAGATACGGACTAGATTTGCCAAGTGCAAAATCCCTGTAGGATTTTGTGTGTACAAATGTATACAACTATCAAATTTTGCAAACAATATTAATAAATCGCTTTTGCGTAATCCATTGAACAAATATAAATTTTAAATGACATCTCTAAGCTTACAATGAAAGTACGACTTAGGAGTCAGTGGGCGCATTCAAGAATCTAGTTATCTTAAGTCGACTAGATTGGTCTGGATGAGATGTAACCTGAACTAGATTGATCGGGAACGTCACTTCTTCTGCGTCAGCCACATATGAGAACTGTCAACTTAGTACTCTACTCAGTTACGAATTTCTTGACTAGATTCGTCAAGACCTTAAACGTCAACTGAAACAGCTGCTCATATGACCGATTTCGGCCAATCAAAACCGAGTCAGACAGCTGTCAGACTTACTAAACTAGATACTTGAACGTCCTCATTGTCAGCCCATTTACTCCCTTTATTGACTGCTTTCTTTTTTTATTTATGGGACGCGAAGACAGATGCGGGATTAAAAATTAATATTCGGATCTATGACCCGATTTAGCTAAATCTTACAAAATTTGTCAATAAGCGAGAACTTCTTAGAAAATTTAAAACATCTGTCGTGATACTCGAATAATATCCTACATACATCGTTCCTTGTTTCGTATAAAAATAAATGCCTCAACCTCTTAATTAAAAATAAATTGTCCAGAAATTGAAATTAATATCAGAGATCTAAAAATAATGTCGCGATAAAACTTGCTCAATTTGCAGCAGCAAAGAAAACGACAAATATATTCGTACATGTGAACGTCATTCTGTTTATGGATTCGTGCTTAAAGCTAATTCGTCTTATTCCACATCTCCCATCATTGTAGATAAAGTACTTTGTGGTTTTATTGCGTCCACGTAAATGATTCACCGGCATAGTATTAATAAAGAATTTCACAACTGCGTCTAACCGAAAAATGAGAAATGTGAAGACATTTTTCGTCCGACAAAATTCTTAAATGATTAATGTTTGTAAACAATTTCCAAATGATAGAATTTTCTTCATCATCTTGGTGGCATATGCTGTATTCATTTATGTCTACAGGCTGTAGTACTTGCGACTAGATAAACATTTTAGAATTTGTTTCCCCTAAAGGCTAAAGAATCTTATATCTGCATAAGATAAGAGAACACAATAATAATGGGTTCTTCTTTGTAGAGCACTTTGGTTAGGTTAGGTTAAGGTACTCTATTTTGATAAGGGTTTAATGAAAGATTTATTAATTGGTCGATTTAATGGCTTGTAAGCATTTTTTGTTGATGCAAAAATGGGATAAATCAAAATATTCTATCTTATCTATGAAGTTGTTTTATGTAGTTGGATGGAGGACCGTACATTTATTTTATATGGTTGATATCTTTCAAAAGAATCTATTTGCAACTCGCCAGAATACAGACGTGTGGTTGATAAAAGTTGAACAAGGTTTTAAACGCGTATTGGCCGAAATTTTTCTAAAATGTGTATGCCCTGTCGAAAAATGTGGAAATAGGTATAGATAACAATTTTTCTATTGTTGGGATTGCGTTCGATTCAAACCGAGTACGAGAACGGACTTAATTAAGTATTATTTCCATGCAACTGCAACTTACTGTTCGGATTAGACGCCACAACGGCAGGCTCTTTTATCAGCGCAGTGGCTTAGTGGTTAGTGTGTTGGACTACTAAGCGAGGGGTCCCAGGTTCGAGTCCCGAGAAAACCCAAATTTCAACTCCAAGTTTTTTTCCACTGCGTCACCTCTCGCGAACGTCTGACAAACATCCGAGAGTATAAATGTCATGAAGAAAAGCTTTCTCAATTAGCCGTTTGGACTCGGCATAAAATTGTAGATCCCTTCATTCGTCCCAAAAATGAAAAACTCACACAAAACGAATGGTTGCGAGAAGCTAGGCCCAGGGTCCCTACCGACCTGTAGCGCCAACTATTTATTATTTATTTACTAACGGCAGGCTCTTTAACAAAACACTCCTTTCTTTATTCACTGACCTTGTACTGTACGTGTACAGTCTGCTCCTTAAAAAAAGTTACCACGTAAAAATTTGGAGCCACATTCCGTAAGACATTGTTTGCATTCCATTTCGTTTTCTTTTTTAATCTGTATGCACAGTACACACCCCAAGTAGAAGCTCTTCTTGTTGTCTACCGAAAATAATTTATTTCAAAGTTATTTTTATTCCTCTTCTGTTTAGTGTACTGACGAGAAGTATCTCCACTTACATTCATATTCGACGCCAGATAGCTATGTATACGAAAGTAATTGGTTATTTTGTTTTCATTATTTTTGCCGGTAGATAATGTGTCAGACAAAGAGGAACAAAACAAACAAAGAACAAGCAATCAAATAAATAAATTCGCTTAAATATACTTTGGAGTCATGGACGACACGTTTCACAATCGGTGTCGCTCTTTGTTTGTCGGCAAACAAAGTTTAGGACATAGACTTTGATGGTTCTGCTGAAATTCAATTTCGAATTTAAGTGCTTTGACGTGCCCGGTGGTGGGTGACTGTGATATGAATTGCCCCTATCATCCATGTGTTGGCATAACTAGGTATGTGGGGGGGGAAATAAAACGAAAACTTATGAGCTTGGTTGTTTCCATGACGTGCCATTGGATGACAGCCAGCATTTGCCGGAAAATAACCCAAACTACCCATGGTAATGGAGGATTTACTGTCTGCATCTGAGCATCAGCATGGTCACAATGAGTCATACACTCTGAGACGTAATACTCTTCATTGTTCGAATACATCAAAATTTATGATAGTCTAGGTCTAGGCTTTTGGTGAAATAGATTGGACGGAATTTGCATATCGTGATCCCTTCGAGTTTGTCGTTATCGCTCTAGTGATTGACGGCTCCATTGCTGATAAGGTGGAAGGGAGCAACAAAAAAAAAAAAGGTGATAACGTCAACCGGTAGTCAATATGTCTGTCTAAATATAGCAAGTTCATAATATTGCTTTGACGATAAGGTAGGCTATAGATAACTGCGTAGCGAACATATACTTTTTTAGAGATGGGAAGCCAACAAATTGGCTGTTTGGTGCCAATTTAGCGAATTTCATGATTAGTTTCAATCGGTTAACGTGACGTAGTTAATACGGAAACAATGAAACTAATAAAAATGCCAGTACCTAGTGTCAAGCAGCTTGGCAAAATTTATTATCATTATTTATTATAAGGTAGTTACAAATGACAAGGTTAAAGAATTAAAGAGCCTAGCTGCTGAGACTATTGGCTCTAAAATTGAACTTATCTAAACATTATAACGTTAAAAAATAAATAAATAGTTGGCGCAACAGCTCTGGTATAGGTTCCCTGGGTTTGCCACAATGTTTCCATTTTCCGCGGAATAAAATGGTATAAACAGTCGGCAAAATAAAACTCAAAATTCTTTTCGAAAGTGGCGACGAAATTCTCCCTCGCCTCAAGTAGGGACAAACTCATGCAGTGTCGCTTTTTCTCTTCTCGAATGCTTGCAGTTTAATACTCGGATTCATCAAAAACAAGTTCGGCTACTTCCGAATCACTTTCATCGCTAGATGAACTAAAAATGTTAATAAATTAGCAAACTCTTCGAGTTTATCAGATATTTTAACGACTTTTCGTACCACTTTTTTTAATTTCCGAATTATGTACCTACCTATCTGTAATTTTTCACTACAATAGCTAACTTTTTTCAAAGTGTCTCTCTCTGAGAGAGACCTACACAAGATCTCAATTTGCATCCTACGAAGTATAATCACTGGTCCCTTTTACCGTCAGTCAGAACAGTTTTCCTCAATTTGACCAATTATGTATGATAGCGACCAGAAACCACACTAAATATTTTTAGAATTCTTTTTATTTAGCAGTTGCTGCTGTTGGTTTGCTCTTTCTGCCTACTTTTCTCTACTCCAACTGACTTTATAAATTTTCAAACAAACACTTTCGTTGACTGAAAAAAAAATAAATGACAGGCCTTGACTTTAGCTGTCGAAAAAAAAATTATAATTCAAAAACAACGAAAAGAAAAAGATTGAAGAAAGAAAAACTAAAGAAAAAACCAAGAAATCAACAAAAATGGACAAATCTTCAAATAAAAGTGCCTTCAATTTAAATTCCATGCCGTCAATATTCACAAGAGTTTATCGCACTATAAAAATGAGCGGAGAAATAGTCCAAGCAGCGAACAAGAAATACAAGAAAAACAAGAATCCCTTAACCAACCAACCACAAACTGGCCCTAAAGCCGTGAGTATTCAAAGTTCTAGTTCTTTTTAATTCACACCTCACGCCAATATACCACTTAGATGACCAAATTCGCAGCAATGGTTGCGGATATGGTTAAGGGCCTCGGCCCTCTCGATGCTCTTAATAGTCAGCAAGGAGGCGAGCCTTCGATTGAAGAAAGCAATGCCTTACCTCCTCCTTGCATCTACTCTGAGCATCCAGAGCTCTGGTTTCTATTAGCAGTCTTGTAGGTTTTCGCGAGCAAAATCCAAACCTTAGACAAAAAAATAAGACTTGGGGTTCGGATTCGGCTCGCGGAAAACTACAAGCTGCTGCTTACATTTGTTTTTGCTTGTTACATTTGTTCTTTTATTCAAACATAATTGCTTTTATTTGTTGCTATAATGAATTGTTGTTAAAAATCGTTCTCTTAATATAAATAGAAATTTATTTTACAGAACTGCATTTCTCATTTCCGATTCATTTTGTATAGATATTTAGCTCGGTACTTGCCCTTCAATTCGATGGGTATCCACTTCGACTTCCACTTCAACTTTTTTCAGTTAGGTGGACTTAACAGAGGAAATGTTTGCTCCTACACGAAGGCCGGGCCAGGAGTTATGGGCCTGCGAACACTTAAATCTATTGGTAAGTTTATATTTGGATACATGATCTTAGAAAATACATAGCAGAACTTTCTTCTTTTCCAGGTTCTGAAGCGGGCTTGTCTGCAGAGGACATTTTGAACAGAAGACTGCCCTTGATGAGGAGGATCGCTGCAGCAGAGAAAAAAATTGCTCCTACACGAAGGCCAGGCCAGGAGTTATGAGCCTGCGAACACTTAAATCTATTGGTAAGTTTATATTTGGATACATGATCGTAGAAAATACATAGCAGAACTTTCTTCTTTTCCAGGTTCTGAAGCGGGCTTGTCTGCAGAGGACATTTTGAATTGAAGACTGCCGAAAAATGGTCCGAGCAACGAAAATCAGAGCAGCAAGCCAATGGACGGATGTTCTAATGGATGTTTTGCAACTCTCCGGCTTTCATAGAGTCCATCATCTTTTTTGGTAGGTAGGTACATCAATGTTTTCCCGTTTTCTCTTTTGTATTTCGGGAGCGTTTTTGTCGCGTTCCTCGTAGCGTTTTTTGAATCTTTTCCACGGTATTTTGGACGGTATTTTCTGCGGTTTTTTACGCGTTTCTCGTCGTGTTGTTTGATTCTCTTTTGGGACGCATTTTTCTTCGGGTTGTTCCGCGAACTGTCATAAGTCATAACCTCATATTAATGCAGTTTTTAATGTATTTAACATCGGCGGAATTCAGTCCACTTTGTACGGAATATCAGCCAATAGATCGCCTTATTATTTTGACAGATGGTGGTTTTCTATATTTATGTTGGTTAACTGAACAATAATTCACAACTTCGGCAATTTACAAGCAACTTTGTACAAGTGTAGTAGCAATAATTGGACGCACTTCGATAAAATAATAATGAACGTACGCAGCACACACGTTACGTACCTACAACCGGCATTAGTTGTCCTGTCTGGATTATGATGTTTGCAATAATAAGTGGCTAGGTACCTACCTACCAACCCAATGAATTTCGATTTCATTATTTGTAATGCAAATTCAAATAGACAAGCAATTCCGTCTGTATTCTTAACGATTGCAACTATCCTTTTGTTTATGCACTTAGTCTAACAAGCCATAATGACCGTAATGATTATTAAGGCGATTATTTTCAATTTACCTAACCGGATCTACGTTCTGATATAATTCGATCAAATTTCTATTAAACTCAACGTGAAGCAATCAACAGTAATAGTTAGCAGAAAACCATCACCAGCTGTGCAAATAATTTACAAAGCCTTGTAAATTGAAAGCTTAAAGCTTTGGAATGACCTACCGCTACCAGCTACCACCCACTTAAAGATTTACCATTCATTGTGATGAGCGTGATGTGGGGGTGCATCACAGAAGTGAGGGAAATTCTAGGAAAGTCCATGGGAAACATCAGCATTAATCATTGAAACAAGAAAAGTGGATGTTGAATTTTCTTCACACAAAACCACCCTTCCTAATACCTTTTCAATGACTTGGTGTGGTACTTGGATGCTCAATTGCAATGCGTCATTCCTATACTCGTCGTGTTATCCACAAAGGATTGAGGTAACTGTAGGGATAGGGATGTGTCGCTAAATATAAAACAAACTTTACTCACCTGCCAAAGACCTGCTATCATCCATGTCCATTTCCATATCAATATCGAATGCAAAACTTCTAGACCCCTTAACGCTTAGCGCATCGGAGTAACTTTGCATAGTCGGATCCGCCGTTGTGAACAATTTTTTTCTATCGGCTTTTTTTCGGGGATGATTTTCCACTTTTCACTATAATTATGTTCTTTACTTTTTTTTGTCTTCTTGTTTCCTTTTGTTTTGACCTAAATTCCGCACCGCAGAAAAATTTTTATTTTTCTTTATTTGGGCTTTCTTTCTTAAACTTTTTGCTATGCAAATGCTTTTCGGAATCACTTTTCTTATTAAATGCGTTGATTGTGCGTTTCGTATAGTAATATTATTATTTTATTTTATATTGATTAAAATATTTATTGTTTCTTGTTTTTCTTTTGTTAATTGAGGAATAGTGCGGCTCCCATTACTACCGTAAACGATTTGACTTGACAGACGAAAAAGCACTGCCCCTGCCTTTATCCGCCACTGGTTTTGGAAGTGGTAAAGAGAAATAGAACAAAATTGCCAGCACAGTGGATTTTCAGAATTCGCTTTTGTTTGGTTGTGTTTGTCGTCGGCTCGGTCGTATTCGTAGTGCGTATCGTATGTCATATCGTATCTCGTATGTTTTCGTTTTGTTGTGACTTTTGATTTTGACCGCTGCGCAGCGCATGCAGTGATACCAGACTCAAGATATATTTTTGTTTTCAAGATTTTTGAGCTTTAAAACATTGTGCAATAATTTTACCTCAAATTCATCGAATTTCAAGATTTTTGATATCAATTATTTTCTAATTCTAACAAATCAAAACAACTTTTCCTATTGAAAAAAAAAACCTTTTCATTGAAGCCATTGTTTTGTATAATGTGAGTCGAACCGAGCCCGTGCACGACTTCTATTTACTAAAAATGTTTCCATCATAGGCAAATCATTATATAGACCACCAGCGATTGTGTTGCTGAGCCGGAATTTTTGAAGTTATACGTGACATTTGTCAATGGGATTTTCAACGTAACAATACTAGCGCACTAAATCGTGACCACTTCATAAAAATATAGCTTGTAACGGGAAATCGACCGGAGTTGGTGATCTCAGTATGATTGGCTATGGCTGAGAGCTTGTACCTTGTAGGAAAACCAAGCAACCTTGACATGGCTGGTTCAATTTTCTTTAAAAGTGACAACTGCAAAAAAAAGAGAGTTGAAGTTTCATTGCTTAAAAACAAGATGTAATACGCAGTTTTTTTCCCCGTTTAGGGAATTTGGTATCCCTGTTAAAATATTGAGACTTCTTTAGTTCTTCTTCTATGAATCTTCCTTTTAAAAGAATGATGGACTGTTTTACAGTACCTACCAACATATTGAACACATTTTACGCCAGTCTTTGCAAGACGGAATAGTCGTGAAGAATTTTATAAAACACTTATTTATCCAAATATTTGGCTGGTGCAAATAACAAATAACCGTAATTAATGTAATGGTCGGCATTCTGTAAGGCGAAACGTTCAAACGTTTTCGTATGCACGAAGACATTTGCTTATGTAAAATAGGGAAAATCATTCGTACGCACGAAAACGTTTGATCGTTTCGCCTTACAGAATATGGCCCATTATCTTGTATATACGTAGGAGAAGGGAAATAGTTAAGAAGAACTTTCAGTGCCTTAAATACAACAAGCGAAGTGATGAATATTTGTATGGACCAAAATATTTGTTGACTAGTCTCCACGCACCTTTCTTTGTGAAAAATGGCGGAAACAACAGTTTTTCAAAATTACCGGCCAATTCAGATATCAACATAACAGAATCAAGTGACATATATACAATAGGCGACATATCTCAAACTTTACCAGAGTATTCTTCTGGCCAAAAGCTTTAAACAATAAAATTTAGTTATGCCGCTACAACATTGGGGACATGTGTAGTTATTTCATTAATAAAAAAATTAAAAACGGAAACAGACGATTTTCAATTTCTGAAAAAATATAGACAAACTAGCATAATGGCTGCGAATTCAAAATAGAGATAGGCTGTTTGAATATGACTTGGCTTTTGCAATGATGGTCCTTATTGTCATTTCAGAAAAATCTGAAAGTTTATGACTAAATCCGGCATCTTCTTGCAGTAGAATTCAATCGCCTTTAATGCAATAAAAAACTGGTACCTACTAAGTCCGTGCCATTATTTTACAACAAAAATAATGTTGGTAACAACTTGAAGTAAATAAATAAAATAATTTATTAGCCAACGCTATGTAATAGTTTTTAGTTTTCTTTCTTTCAATTTTCACCTACTTCATCTTCTTAAAAATAAATTTAACTACATATAGCATTTTTGTTGGCACTTAAAGTGCATTCCAAATAAAAAGAGTAAAATAAAACCGGATAAAATATTGCGAAAAAATGTTGCAGGAGACGGCTAGCTACGTGTCCTTGTTCCTTGAACTCTGCTCATTCGATGGTGTTAACTCATCTGTACCACCAGTTGTGCTCTCACTACTACGACTGCCTCTGCTTCGGTTCCTCGGTCCATGACGTTCATATTTCCATGTCGAACATGACTCGGCAAACTGATCCGCCCCCATTCCGTCGTCGTCCTCTGCTTCTTTACTCTTGCGATCTTCCTCCTCGAACATCCAATCACGATCTTTGGTTATTTTAGTGATGTTCATTAGCAGAAATTCCTTGTCCTTGGCTTCCAAGTAGAGCATATCCTTCAGGAGTTTAACCATGATGCCCCGTGCCTGGGATTTCGATCGCAAATAGTACACGATCACCATCATGGTGAGCAGTATACCTCCAACGACAGCCGGCCGAATTAGTGTCATGAGAGCCCGCCATACCCAATGATGCTGCCTTAGCTTGAGCACTCCGTCGATAAAGATTTGAAACATAAAGTCATAGTCACGGAAGGGACCGCATTTTGGGCTCACAGGCACCTGGGTCATGATGTAGCCCAGGGTTATTATCACACCCAACAGCGATAGGAACGTAAAGACTAGGTAGAGGGTTTGAGTTTGCGCCGAACGCCATGTGTGCTTGGGCGACTTGCAGAGGTAGATTAGAATCGTTTTCTTTATATAGAACGTTAGAGCCATCTTTATGACCAACACTAAGGCAAGGAGTGGCGAAAACAGAAGGCCCACCCAAAGGAGAGTTTGATTGAAAACCAAGCCGAGGCTGTTTTGTGATATGTCAAAGCTGGGTTTCTCAACTTTTGGCCAATGGCGTCTGAAAACAGGGACATCAAGTGATATGTTTCATTGTAAAGAGAACTACTTACGTGATCACCGTAACACGGAAGACATCAATCAGCGGCATGAAGAATATATTGATGAAAAAGTCCGAGATGATCAAGCGATAGATTTCTTGCCCGATGGAGGTCTCCCAGCACTGCAAACGGAGTTATGAATGGTTCACAGAAACCGAAAGTCGTACTTACCCCTTTGTAGTTCTTGTTTAGCCAAAAGAAGACCAGCACTCCAATGATAACTGCTTCGAGGAGAAACGTCCGTATCAGAGTTACATGCAATGTCCTCCTTGGAGATCTGTAGTCCTCCATTCTGAACAAAAGTCAAATTGACTTAAAAAAAAACAACAACAAGAAACTGCTTAAGATGTTGCCACTCACTTTCCTATCCACGAAAAGAACGCTTGCAAAACAAGCATCGACACATTCACGACAGTAGCGACGTACATCGATGTCCACGGAGATGTAACCTTCGCTTCGCCGTAGAACTGAAAGACATTTTGTTAGGGCCATTGGTAATAACCAATCCGTTTTGTCTCACCTTTAGAAGAATCCAAATTGCTGTGCCCAATCCGGCAATCAGAGCGACAACTAGAAGATGGGCAGCTATTTGCGCGCAGAAGATCCAGATTTTCCAAAGCCTAGGAACGTGTTCCTTTGAATCATCCATTTCGTTGAGGACTTCTTTCAACTCATTGTAGATGGAGCCATGCTTCAGACTGGCCGCCTTGCTATGTGAGATTCCAAAGTCCCACGAACAGAAAATTTTATGCGTGTACATGCTACGAATGCCGCCAGATGATTCGATAAAACTTTTGCGATATGAACGCGCCATGCTGTTGAGAGGAAGTGGAGATTTTGTACCAAGACACAGCACCTGCCAAAGTGTGTAATATAAGAAGTAAGAACAACTTACCTCGATGAGATCACAACAAATGTGCAGAGATAGATGAGCAGCATCGTCATATAGTACGCATGTGGAAGGCTGTAGCTATGAGGCGTCCCAAGGGCAAAAGTCATATTAGTATACGCTCCATAGAAGAGCAGTGAAGTCTTTAAAAAGCCCTAAAACACAGAGATAGTTTGATTTTCATTCCTACATAAGTGAACCACTTACCTCTCCAGTCAAGACATCAAAAAATTTCCATTCCACAGCCTCGTTCAGTCCAGTGCTGAGTTCCAATACTCTATTGCTGGCATCGCCAAACGCATCATATAAAATTTGCGGCAACGTTATGAACCCAAAAGTCAAAGTGAACATAATAGCATTCAGCACAAACAGCCAGCGAAGGAACTTAAAGTAAGTTCCCACGCTGCAGCCAAAGTGGCCCTCAATTGTTTTCATCGCATCGTACCAAATCTCAATACCACTAAATATGTTTCCCAGCAGCACCCAGATCTTTAGGCAACAGAGCACGAGGAAGTTCTTCAATCGCTTTGTCACTTGCACTCGTTCGCCGGTTGCATGTTGCGTCACCGAGATAGAGAGTTTATCTTTCAGGCGACGTTTTGTCGATAGCGGTTGTGGAAGCGCTCGAATTGTGTCACTAAAAACACATAATGTTAGTATCTTTCAAGTACCATTTAACAGGCCGAACTCACATTCTTATTTGTTTGCCAACAGCAGTGTCCTGCATAAGGTAGTCATGCTGTTCGATTTCCTCCACCAGTTGCTCAATCTCCGCTTCACAGTTCGACGAAGAGAGTAACTTTCCCTCGACAGCAAACACCTTACGCGATGGCAACCTGTAGATGGTCTTATCCCGAATGGTCGCCTTTCCTTTGCCGATTTTGGAAATGTTCTGCGACCATCGACGGACCTACAATATCACAATTGGGTTACATCATCTTGAAATTCCTTAAAAAATTGCAAACTTACCATATTAGTCGGCGATTGTATTCTCGCCGCCTCCTCCACATTGTCTGGGTTGGTGAAACGATAATTCGTCCTAGAACCGGTTAGGAAGTTGAGACTACCAGTCGAGTTGAGATCGCTGTGGGAGGAGGATGCAGTAACGACGTCAATACGATCTGGGTCTTCAGTGTCAATGGTGAACACACAATTGTCCACACCTTGGCGGCGCATTTTCCAGTCGCGCGACAACAGAAAATATTAAGTTCTTGAACTTCCACAGCTTGTGTGTGTCATTGCAACTGTGCAGTTTGACGACTTAAAGACAGGAAATTGAATTATTTCGTATTTAATCAGCACTTTAGTTTAAAATTCAATTTACACGATACGCGTGTAAACATTAAGGAAATACATACACTAATGGAATGAAAAAAACAAGAATCTACCGTTTGGCTGTTTGCGGGGAAGAGTGAATAAAAGATAAATCAAAACAATGAACAAAATACAAAAAAAAATTGTGTTAAAACAAAAGGAACACGTAACTCGTTGCCTCCGAATTTAATTGAAGAGTGGAAGTTTTTTTTTGTGGTATGTGTCAATTGAATCAGCTGTTTGGTGAGGATGACAGGCGACAGCTGAGATTTTAACATTTTTGGGGTTTTAATTTGATGGCTGAAAAACTCTACAAATGCTTTCTCGGGTTCGCAGAGCGGCGAACTATTATTTTTTATCGACGTTTTAATTTGAAAATTGATTCATAAAATTTATTTACCTATTTATTTATATTTTCGTCAATTTGAGCTACAAACCCATTTAGACAACTTAAAAACTATTACAAAGGGCGGTTTAATTTTAAGGGCCGATGTTGAATGTGAACCACAACTAAACGTCAAGTTTTTTTCTGCATTTCATTTGACATTTCTCAATTTCAGGCTAACTCAATTTGAACCATGGAAAGATACACAATCGAGCAACGCGTTAAAGTTTCAACAGGACAGTGCCACTTGCCACACAGCTAACGAAACAATGGCTATTTTGCGCGACAAATTCAATGGCCGTGTTATCTCACGTGGTGGCGATGTCAATTGGCCGCCAAGATCTTGTGATTTGACACCGTTGGAGTTTCTTTCTTTGGGTTATTTGAAAGAAAAGGTGTACGTCGATAAGCCAGCAACAAGTCAAGAGCTAAAGGATGAGACAATTCGGCACATTAACGGCATAGAACCTCAATTATGCCTCAGCGTCATCGAAAATTTCGACCATCGGATGGAGGTGTGCCGCCGAGGTCGCGGCTGCCATTTGGCCGATATTTTGTTCCATACATAATTGAACCATACCAATATTAACATAATAAAAAGAAATGACAATAATTTCCTTAATAATTTGTGTTTTATTCAAAATCAACATCAGCCATTAAAACTTAACCACCCTTTACTTATATAAATCATGTGAGCATAATAAACAAGGCCTAATATATAGCATAAGAATTGAAAAAGCTGATTTCAAGAGCAGAAACACTTCTCCGAAGTGATTTTCTTGCCCAATTGTAGGTTAGGTTAGGTTAGGTTGAGTGGGGTTGTGAGATCGTCACAAAAGACCAGGCACCAAGGCGATGGGCCCATACCCCGGGTACCATTACGGTTAAAATCCTAAACCAAATCGCCCATACAGTCAATTTTCCTACAGAATTTAATTATTGTCCCTATATTGTTTGAGGAACCAACCTCCTCCAAGTTGTTAAAGAAGTACCTGCATTGGTGCCTCCTTGTACTCCGAGCAATTGCTTGACACTCGCATAGAAGGTGAGAGATATCTTCCGTGACTTGTAGGTCCTCATAGTACCTGCATATATCCGTATTAGCTAAGTCTAGTCTCATGCCATGCTTTCTAAGAAGGCAGTGTCCAGAGAGTATTCCTACCGTTAATCTCAACTTTGTTCTATTTATGCCCAATTGTAAATAAACAAACTTATTTTGAGCATACTCTAGGCATTTTTTTGGTCATTGCTGGCATTTTTTATTTATTTTTGTTCTTCCATTTTGCTTCACCACCTGCTCAAATTCCAGCCGAAAACTCACTTACACGCTTGCGAAATCAGAACAAGCCAGTGTATACTCACTCTTGCGGAATTTGATATTCCTGCGATAGTTTTTCGTGTTAGCGATAACAAATCAAAATAAATACAATACAAACAGTAAAAATTAACTTCCAGTTAAATTGACGATCATTTAGATTGTGATTAACAACCACTTATGCAGCAATTATTATTAAAACGGTAACAGAACAGACAGGGCAGGTGCTCCCTGCACGCGGGTTCATCGTACCAACGGCGTCAATGTCTTCAAAGCCGACAAAAACTAAACAACTTTTAACACTCGTACTCGTAGTCGCACCTGCAGCCATTTCCATCAATGATACACACATGTATTTTACCAATAAAATGTTTGTAATGATATCTATTTCAAGATGTTGAATCAATGGAATATACTGATAACGTGATACAAATCAGGCGATTATTCTGTTCAATAACTTTTTTTAACAGGTGTCACCATGTCAGCAATGGCTATTGGTTTAACACTAAATCTTATCGTAAACAAAATTAACAGAGAATAATACTTTTAAACACCTGCTACTTTATAACATTCTTGAGACAAGAAAAAAAAACCAAACCACAGTAGATTCTCGTATCAGTCGAAAGTCTTCAATAAATATTTAGATTAGATATTTACCTTGCTTTACTTAGCTGCTTAGTTACTATGTACACATACGCAATGACTTGATTGTGATTAGGATTAAGAGAGCTATTACCATTTTAAATGTAGATTTCGAAAAAAACTGCAGGTAAGGCTATCAAAGAAATTAATTCGAAATTTATTTATATATACACCTACATCAAAACGCTTGAGTTTCGGGAGATTGCCAAAAAGGTGACGTTTCTAAAATTGATGCAAACTTTTTGATAGCCGCCAGTAGTGGTTGACATTGGACATGGGAGAACTAGATAATGGGGACGTTCAAGTATCTAGTTTAGGAATTCTGACAGCTCTCTCACTAAGGTTTCAGTTGACGTTTATGGAGGGGTAGCCGACGAATCGAGTCAAGAAATTCGTGACTGAATACTAAGTTGACAGTTCTCATATGTGGCTGACGTAGAAAACGTGACGTTCCCGACCAATCTAGTTTTTGCGTTCAGGTTAAGATAACTAGATTCTTGAATGTGGTCAATGAGCAAATGAAAAGTAATGCAGCGGTGTACATTGTGAAATATTCAATTGTTCCAAATATTTATCTCATGAAAGCATAAAACTATTCCAAGTCGTTTCTTCTTAGATCAGCCTCAATATCTGCAAGCATTTATCGAAACTCAAAATAAACTGCCAATATTGGCAAATTTTGACAGGAATGCGAATGCTGGAGCAAAAAATTTTAGACTTTCTTTAAAAATGTAGTAGAAGCACAATTGGTGCTGTATTTTTATAATCAATGGGCCTCAAAGAAAATCATTTTTAACCTAGATATTTTGTAGGTCACAATGGACAATTTTATATTGAAAATTTCGCCATTGCGAGTTCGTAAAATCTAGCCTGGACACTAAATATGGTTATTAGTACCGCGCGTTGGATTCAGTGGATACCTACTGGATGTGCTATAGCTCTTTTAATGAGTTGAAAGATTTGTGCTACGCAGATAAGACTAGACAAGGTGTCAACATGAATTCCAAATAATAATGCATGACGAGCTTGGCTTCACCCTTCAGACCGCTAAGAAGAGCAATATGAGGAAGTTGCCAGTTTCTTCATTTTTAACTAATCATTTGGACTACTAGCTTATCTTGGGCATATGCGAGTCCCACCTTGCGGAGACCATCTTAATATCCGCCCCTATAATGCCACTTCATAAAGAAAGAAGCTAATTGCTCGAATAAGCCGATAAACTTGCTCGTTTACAGCCCACTAGTCCGCCAATCTCTGATGGCGAATTCTGCTGTTTTGCTCTTATCACCATCAGCCAGAGTGTAATCGAATGAGTAACAGACTACTAACTAGCATAGTTGAGCTAAATAAAATGCAATCTACACGTATATTCCTTCAATCGAATTACCAACCTGCACACAGGTGTTAATCGAGGCACTAAATCTTATCAACACGCCGATATGAGAAATTTTCTTGCAATAAGCTAGCCACCTTCCCAGACCGGCGATACGAAGACCCGCAGATATTTCAGTCTTGAAAGTGTTGACAACCGGTGTGGATATTGGCAGTCCTACGATTTCAACATGAAAGGTAAGGATTACGAAAGGACTTTCGAACACCACTTATCATCTATTCCCTTCAAGCAGTTCTTTTGGGTGTTTTGTTTCTCTTGGGCTTCAGCTGTTGGTCCATCAGCGCAAGATGTATTTGGTATGGCCAGCATCACCAGGAGGGCGGCCACTGGATCAATAGTTACAACACCACCGAGCCGCTAGCCCTGGAGCATGCAGGAGCCCGCGAGATCTTCAAACGGCGGTGTCCGTCTTTGTATCAGGAATACACTAACGGCGATGACGATGGTAAGTTTTGACGACTGTAGACCCTGGACAATCGGGAAATAACCTTCTGTCAATTCAAAGAACCGTTGAAGCTCTGCTGCGACATTGATCAGATCTATGAAATGGATAATGGCATGTCACAGGCGGATGGTATCTACGGTCGTTGCCCCACTTGTGCGCTTAATATGGGCCTCAGCATATGCGCGATGACATGTGCCCAAAATTCATCCGACTTCCTTGTTGCCTATCCGGACGAAACCGAGTCATATGTCACAGGAATTGATTACATGATCGACGATGAGTTCGCCGAAAAGATCTTCGACAGTTGCAAGAATATCATTCACACGGGTACAGGCCGTCCCTCAATGGATTTGGCCTGCGGAAAGTATGACGCGACTACATGCACTCACCAACGGTGGTTCCATTTTATGGGTGACAACTCCAACGAGTATGTGCCGTTTGCGATAAACTACAAGTTCCTTAACGAGCCAGAGGTACGCTACAAAGGACCAGCGCTCAATTGTGGCAGTGCATACCCCGATTCGCACAAGTGTTCCTGTGTGGATTGTGCCGAATCATGTCCGATAGGAGATCCGCCGCTAGGCGATGTCGAAGGCTTCAAAATTTGTGGTTTGAACGGCACCACGTTCATAGTGGCGATTGTGCTTGGTGTTACCATTATCGGACTGACATTCGTTGGAGCTTCCGACTGTTGTCGATGGAGCTTGAAGCTGCCCAAATTGTGCGGCGGCTTTGCGTTTACGAATGATTTTCTGTACAAGGTTTTCCGCAGCTTGGGGACGTTTTGCGCCCGCCATCCGGTCCTAGTGCTGGCGCTTTGTTCCTGGGCTATTGCTATCCTAGCCTTCGGTGTGCGAAACATGAAAGTGACAACGGATCCGATTGAACTGTGGTCGGGTGAAGGGAGCAGGACGCGCATTGAAAAGAACTACTTCGACAGCCATTTCGGACCATTCTACAGGACCAACCAGTTGTTCATCAAGCCGACCAACAGGGACTATGTAAGGACTTTCATATTATGTTAATGCCTTAACGCTGTGTTACGTGTATTTTTTTTTTTGAAGATCAATCACACATTGCCAGCTGGTGAGACTACATTTGGGCCTGCCTTTGAGAAGGAGTTTTTGCGCGAGGTATTCAAACTGCAAATGCAAATTGAAGCTATCGGCATGGCTGAAGGTGCTGGTTTGGATAAGATTTGTTACGCCCCTGTACTGTATCCTGGTGAGAGCCCAACTGTGCAAAAGTGTGTATTACAATCGATTTTCGGATACTTTGGCAACGACATCGAGGAACTTGACATTGACTATGAAATGGATGGTCTAAGGGTGAACTATTTGAATACACTGGACGAGTGCTTGCGGTGAGTTGGTAGTCATTTTGCTTTTTTGCCTTGAGTCTCGAAAATGTCCTAAGATACCTAATATATGTACAGCTGACAGTATACACCTCATCCACAAGACAAACGAACTTCCTTCAGGCATTCCATAAACGAAGAGTTTAATCATTACTTCTTCCTGAGTACTTTTTTCGGTATCACTCTTACCGCCTGGTTCTTATAAAGCTTTGCTCAACTGTAATTTGCAAAAGAAACGTCGCATGGGAAAATTGTTTGTGGTTCAGTTGTCTTGCGGAAGAGCTGTCCATTGTTAGCGATTATTGATTATTGATAGACCTCCAAAAGCAGCAATTAAGTGCCAAAATTACGAGTTTAAGACCTTAATCCGGTTCATTTTCCACAAATGTAATGAAAGCTGACGATAGTAAAACAAATTCGGACAGAATATAACTTGAAATGGTCATCAAAGTTTCAAAAACGATATCGTCCCGACGATTATTGTTATTCGGAATCTGCCCCCTGATGTTTGCAGCTGTTTTCAACAAACAGTTTGTGTTCAAAAAGAAACGCTCAAAATTTTGTGGAAATGTGATTCTCTTAGCTTATCGCTACTTCTCGAGTACTTTTAGATTAGCAATATTGTATTCACGCTTGCTGCAGCTGTTCCACTTAGCAGATTGACCTTGTTAACGAGTTACGATAAGACAAAGATTTATTTTTAAATCTACAGATTAGATTTTGCATGCAGATGGTCAAAGGTAGTAGCAACCTCACGACCATAAAATTGAGTACACTAGCGGACTAGCGGACCCGGCGACAAATTAGCATTGACATCAGGTTTGGTCGCCCTGATAGCAGATGGATATACAGACGAATCCCTCTAAGTCGAACTTTCACGGGAGATAAGAATAAGTTAGAGGGATTGACTATATTTAAAAAATATGAAAGTAGGTACATTTTGAAGAAAATTAGTTGAAAAAATATTTATTTTTGTTTGGGATGTGAAAGTAGCTGTGTTCACTCGTTTAATAAATGATTCTTTGTAAAAAAGGCAAAATTCGACTAAAAGGAATATTGTAGTAGGTTAAGAATCAAAAGAATATGATCGAGTTAGAGGGATTTTCGACTTAGAGAGATTTTGACTTAGATTTTGACGAAGGGAGTGCAAAAATTGGGTCGAAAAATTCGAGTTAGAGGAAAATTCGAGTTAAAGGAGGTTCGACTTAGAGGGATTCGACTGTAGTTGACTCAAAATTGACCCAAAATCACCAATGGTTTCCATCGCTTATAAATAAGTCTTAAATTCATTACCTATTGCAATAGGACCGTAGATTGACATTTAGAAGTCAGATTTCGATTCAGATCTCTTCACTATCATCACAGCTTAAATACAGACGACAACAAATTCTCTAGTGCGTGCTGAAATCAGTCCCGTAAGACTGTAAGAAGACCACATCATTGGCTAAGGGCAAATAACTTATCAGTAGATCTCCCAAATTTGTTGAGAACGACCGCCATTCTTTTAATCCGCTTAAAGTGACTGGTTTTTTCAAACTTTTCAAATAAAGGGTCTTTCATTAAGGGCTTGACAATCACCCTTATTCCGAGTGCCGTTTTACTTTCACGACGTTTGTCGTTTTTTGTTTCGTTCACCGCCTTACAGAATGACAGTAAAGTTTCTCACATGACGTTCGCCGTAAGCGAATAGGTTCACCATAGACTTCAGTGACAAATGGCGTTCAACGACTGAAATTCTCGTAATTCCAAATTTCAAATTCAAATTGGCGTTTTTTAAATCGTCGTAAACGCCACGGAATAGGGGTGAATATTTTTTTTTAAGTAAAATGCAAGCAACTTGAGATATCTCAAAAAAATGTTATTGGCTTGAATTACTGTCAAAATATTTATAATATCGACCGATACGGCCGTTATTTCTCGTTCAATATTGGCTCTGAGCCCCTTTAACGTCACCGGCTTGTTGGTATCCATAGACCATTGATTTAATGCAGCCCCATAAAAAAAAGGCTAGAGACGTTAAATCACACGATATCGGCGGCCAATAGAGGGGTCCGTTTCTCGAGACGTTCACTGAGCCTTTAATAACTCGATTGTTGCACCCGCTGTGTGGCTTGTAGCTACGTCTTGTTGGAACCACATATCACTGATGTCCATGCATGCAATTGCTCAAAGAAATAACGTTCCAACATGTCTCTGTAGCGAGTACCATTTACAGTAACGTGACGGTCATTTTCGTCGAAGAAAAAAAAACGGCCCAATGACGCCACCGGCATGAAAACCGCACCAAACGGTGACTTTTTGCGGATGATGAGGGAGACCACCGACTTAGAATTTCGGTAGTAAATTTCAATTATTTGCAAACGGTGTTCATTGGTGTTCATGATGAAAATGTGGATTTTACTGAATATTTTGACTTTGACGGTTCGGTAATCGGTTTTAGGGTGCGTTCACACTGGAAGTTTGAAGTTGTCGATTCACTAATGGAAGACAATTTCTAAATATATGCCACACAAATCGTAGTTTCGATTTTCCGATGCATGGAATCAGGTCCCCAATACCTTCAACATTTTACCTTTAAAGCCATCAACTTACCAGCATGACTTAACCCCCAGGGCCTACAATGTAATGTTACAAATACCCTTTTCCTTTGCAGAGTACCGATGCTGGAGAAATGCCTCGCACCATATGGCGGTCCGGTCGAACCGAATGTCGGTCTGGGTGGAATTCCCCAGCCAGCCGAAGGTGAAAGCACAGATTTCCGGCTGGCCACAGCAGTCGTTATTACCATCCTGGCCAAAAACTATGTTGATCCAGCCGCTACTGAGCCCGCAGCTCAATGGGAAAAGAAATTCGTCGACTTCATGAAGGCCTACGACAACGACTTGATGGACATTGCATACAACGCGGAACGATCCATTCAAGACGCCATAGTTGAGCTGTCCGAAGGTGAAGTCCTTACCGTGGTCATCAGTTACTTGGTGATGTTCGTTTACGTGGCCATTGCGTTGGGCAAAATCCGAGGCTGTGCGAACTTCTTCCGTGAATCGAAGATTATGTTGGCCATTGGCGGCATATGCATTGTGATGGTGTCTGTCGTGTGCAGCTTGGGCTTCTGGGGTTACTTCAATGTAACCACAACTATGCTGGCAATTGAGGTTATTCCATTTCTGGTCCTGGCTGTGGGCGTGGACAATATCTTCATGATGGTACACACCTACCACCGTTTGGACCTATCGCAGTACCCAAGTGTGGCCGATGCTATCGGAGAAACTATTGGACAGATTGGCCCTTCGATCCTGCAGACGGCTGCTTCAGAGTTTGCATGCTTCGCCATTGGTAAGGACGATGAAAGCGTTTATCGGTTCAAGTGTAATGACTTTGTGATCATTTAGGTGCCATTTCTGATATGCCGGCCGCGAAGACGTTCGCCATGTATGCTGCTGTGGCGATCTTCTTGGACTTCTTCTTCCAAATCACTGCCTTTGTGGCACTGATGAGTCTCGACGAAAGGCGCTACGAATCCGGAAGGTATGACCTGTTCTGTTGCTTCCGATCGAAAGAGAAACCACTCCATGAGGAGGACTTGAGTGCGCTGGAAAAGTTCTTTAAGAAGATCTATGCTCCGTTTTTGCTGTCTAAGTGAGTTCACATTTGTTCAAGCGCTTTTTTCATTGAACTAACTTGTTTCGGTTGGTAGGACTGTTAAAGTTGTGGTTCTGGTTACCTTTACGGTGATCACGGCTCTGTCTCTCATGGTGGTGCCATCTATTGAACTTGGCTTGGATCAGGAGCTATCCATGCCAAAAGACTCGCCGGTTGTGAAGTATTTCCAGGTGAGTTAGATCAGCAAGTTTGAAGGCTTCAATCTTACAGATGATTTCAGTTTATGGCAGAGTTGATATCAACGGGAGCGCCGGTCTATTGGGTCCTTGGCCCTGGACTGAACTACTCGCAGAGGGAACACCAGAACCTGATATGTGGTGGCGTTGATTGCAACAACGATTCAATGTCTACTCAGCTTTACATCCAGTCAAGATACCCAGAGATGTAAGTTCCGCATGATCGATATTTACTAGAGACTCCTCGAGTTTTAAGACTTCAAACATAATTCCGAAACTCATTCACAACCACAACTTACTAGAAAACATTTCATTGCAGTACCGCCCTGTCCCGTCCGTCGTCATCGTGGATCGATGACTACATAGATTGGTTGAGTATTGAACCCTGTTGCAGTATAAATAAAACCGATGGATCTTTCTGTGCCAGAAGTAAGACAATCCTACGATAAAAGTCGCATTCAAATGTCTAACGGTTCCACCCTGTCTATAGCTTCATACTCCGATGACTGTGTGTCGTGCCCTCGCACCTTTTCCGAAGACGGCCTGCGGCCAACCGAGGAAACCTTTGACAAGTACATTCCATTCTTCTTGAGCGACCTGCCCGATGCGGAGTGCGCCAAAGCTGGCCGAGCCTCCTATGCCGATGTAAGTTGTATTCCTCGCCCTTACAATCGCCTTCAAACAAACCCCTTTATCTGCAGGCTGTTATATACACTCTGGACGACAATGGTGACAGTCATATCGGCGACACAAACTTCATGCAGTTCTCAACCACATCGATAACTTCAAAGGATTTCTACAGCGCTCTGCGAGAGGCCAATCGTATAGCCGACGAAGTTAAAGCAATGTTTAAGGAAAACGGTGTCGACGTGGTGTTCTTCCCGTATTGCGTGTTCTTCGCATTCTACGAACAGTACCTAACCATCTGGGATGACACGCTCTATTCGCTGGGCCTCTCGCTGTTGGCAGTATTCTTGGTGACATTCGTCATAACCGGACTCGATTTTGTTTCATCTGTCATGGTGCTGCTAACAGTCCTGATGATACTGATCAATATGGGCGGAATGATGTGGGCGTGGGGCATAATGCTGAACGCGGTCTCTTTGGTCAATTTGGTGGTGTCCGTCGGCATTGGAGTCGAATTCGTGGCACACATTCTGAGGACGTACAAAAATTCCACCGGCTGCACACACGAACGAGCGAGTAAGTCACTCGCCGTGACCGGTAGTAGTGTACTGTCGGGCATCACATTGACCAAGTTTGCCGGCATTGTTGTGCTGGCATTCGCAAAGTCGCAGATATTCCAGATTTACTACTTCAGGATGTATCTGGGTATTGTCCTGATTGGAGCAGCACATGGGTTGATTCTATTGCCCGTTGTGCTCAGCATATTTGGACCGGCTTCCACGGCGAAAGTAGTATTAGCATAGAATAAGATAAACTGTTACTCGTAGAATGTAAGAATTTGATGGAGGTTGAGATTGGGTGTGCTGTGAAGTGATAAGCTGAGCGAAGCCTTGCTCTGCGAGGCTGATAAAACTATTTATTAGGTTATGTCAGCGTTTTTGTTTTTGTATGCGTTTCTCTTGTTAGTTTTTACTATTATGATTGGCTAGTCTAAAGGTGCTAGTCTTCCACCTGGCCGAGTCGATGCAGATGAGTGTATCACAGATTACCCCTCGCCAGCCGACAAACCTAACCCTAGGAACAGCCAAGTGGCCGAGTGGAGAAGAAATAAAGTTACTGGCAAATATTCCATCGTTCCGGAGTCATGGGACAACCGGACATTGGATGCCCCAACAGGAGACCATTCACAAAGACATAGGCCCGCTTGCACCTAGTAAATTCCAGCTTTCAGTGGTCTGCAAAGATATAAGGTATAAATAATGCGGAACTGGGAGTCGTACCGCTATGCAAATATAAATGTTTTTCCATCAGCTGCCAGTTTCAAAGGCGAGTCAAGCCAGCCTCAGTACGGCATGGAGAAAGCCGTTCCGTACACGAATACCCCCTGGCATATTGCATTGCGATGGCTGGTAACCCTTTTACCGTTGAATACCTGACAGCCATGCTTGTAAATGTTACTGATGCCTAAAACTGTACAAGCTGTAAATATGATGTTTACTCTTTTATGTGACAGTCGGTGTATATAAGCCATCAACTTAACTGGAACAAGGCACATAAATCAGGAACCGACGTCTTTATTAAAATATACCATTGCGTGTTCCGACATTACCTACCTCACACACAATCCCAGGAGCCCGCATCGCTGCAATAAAACCTCTCAAAAAGGAACCTCCGTCTATACGTCACCCACCGGGTGTAGATGTATATTTTTCCGCAAAACTTATGAATGGAAAGCCTTGCATGTCCACGAGGATGAAAGTAGGTAAGCTCCCTCCACGCAAACATCAAACTTTATTCCTTTATGAGCTTTTCAACAATGAAAGACATGCTTCCTTCCTTGCGCGCCCGGGAGAAGACAACGCAGCTCAAAAACTATGAAGCGGAAAATTGTCCTCCCACCAGTCTGCTGTTGTGTTGCCCCGCACTAGTACCGTTGCTACATTATTCTGTTATTTTTTTTTTTGTTCGAAAAATAGATCTCAGTGTCTCGGTATCGGTATACACAGCTTGTAACAATAGTTATGACTAGTCCTAGTCACAACGACTACGACAACGACGACGACGAGAAGAAACAGAACCAAGCTGAAAAGGTCAGAGCTGAGCTTCCTTATCTATTCGAAAGGGAACTCACAGTGAAGCAGAATAAAAGGATTTACATAGTCGACGAATTCATTGCCACCGAACGAGGTAGGGTGTCCTTATTTTATTTTTTTTCTGCTAATGTTAAAGGTCATAACGAGGTTCTTCTTGCAGTGGCACCCATCGAGGGGAAGTTTCATTCGAAATTCAATGATGCGCATATAAGGGATGCACAAGCAAAGTGCTACTGGAAATTGACTGAGAAATACCGAGACGGATCAAGGATGAAGCAAGGATTTCCTGTTTTAGAAAGCCAAACGTACGGATGGCTGCCGAAGAGCGTAAGTATGGTGGCATTGAAACGAATCAACTATGTGCAGGCACCGAAGCGTCGCTGTGCAATGACGGCTTACGGCGAGAAGTTGAACTGTGAACGGGTGACAGAACGACCCAAATTCACAGGCGAACGATTTCATTTGATGTGATGTGAGAACTGTAAAGTTTGTGCGTTAATGTGTGGGGATGGGGGCTATGGAATAAAAATTAAAAGGAACTCACTGTTGGCGGTATTAATTTCTTGTATCCTATTCCAAATTGTGGGTTAGTGGTCCTTATATTTAGATGAACCTGTAAAAGAGAAAAGTTAGTTATAGTAATCCTGACGCACAGTTGAATCTAATTAGAGACTCACCTGATGCGTGACGTGCAGAAGCATAGCAACATACCTATAAGTATGCATGGATCTCCTCGTCTTATTCTGTAGGCTTTCAAAGGTTTCAACAGTAAGGGCCATCACAAATGGTCTACACTGATCTAAGTTTGGTGGGTAGATGTTTTCCCAGTCTGTCGAGCCCACTTACCCAACCTAACCAATCACAACGGCGCTTATTCCTTCCGCCCAAATGCAGGCCACTTTTCGGGAACTGCTCCAGGAAGGTATACATTATAAATAAGACAACCTTAGTCTCGAAGGCGGAAAATGACAATTGCTGGCCAATTTAGGGGTTACTCTCCCGCCAAATTTTGATATTAATAAGTCCATAGTCACCGTTTTGTTGAAACCACACCCCGCCAAGTTATTTTCATCAACATTTAAGAAAAAAATCCTGAATGTTCACTCTGTGGCCATTTTGAAGAAGCTCTCCAAACCAAAAAAGAAAAGTCGTTTTGTGGGTCCTTCTGTGATATCTTTCCCGATTGCTCTTGTACTCTTCTCTCTTTGGTAAGTAAACATTTCAATTAGCTGCCATGTTCATGAAAAGAAGGTTCCATAAACTTTCTTTAATCTGTACACCCTACAATGGTCAATGGCCCCTAGCACATTCACAAAATTGCTGGAACCACTAAACCTGTGGTATAATTAAAATCGCCGAAAGGGGTCGTCGGCCACTATGTGATAAATTATTTTTAAACCCGCCTCACGAGGCAAAATCTTTTGTTTTTGCCACGGGCAAGTGAACAACTTAAATTTTTCTTTGTTTGCTGATTAAATTTGTACATCCCTATTCATGTTGTAGAGGCGAGCTTTCTATTTAAAACTTAAAGGTTCAAGAGGGCTTAAAACTTAAAGGAAAGGAAAGAAAATTATTGAAATTTGTTCCTCCAGAGTTACTTGTTTGCCGCTAAAATTGAAATCTAAAAATCTTGATTTTTAAAATAGCTTAACTGCTGAGGACGAAATTGAATAATTCAGTGCCAAAACCGCAATCGTAAACTAAAAGCAATAGCCTATCACAACCACCACCACGATGAACATTTGTTATGCATTATTCGACTTTGATTTTGATAAATAATTCAGGACGCTATGGAGTAATTGGAATTGAATATCCTTGTCGGAACAAATGGCAATGGAAATTTACGTTTTCGATGAATCTGGATAGTTTTTCATTTCGGAAACTACCAGATTGAGTAGGTACCACCTTACAGGTAATAACTTATTGCATTTACTTTGGAACCACAATCCCATCTTCAACCCCTTTCAAGCACTTTTAATTCTATTACTAAAACTAATTCACAACATCAAGTATTGCAACAGATTTTTACAGTAAGTGCACGTCCTCCTTGTGGTCCACCCCGCAGACTGTAAGCCCCATAGAGAAAAAATAAAGCATATCCTACCGATAAGACGGGGAAAACTTTTTGCTGATGGCATTGTCCCTATAGAGCTGCCTTTTATTTAATTTTTAAACAAAACTTCCTAATTGGATCACGCTGTTGAAGTATTCCATTGAAGAAGAAAAAAATTGTTGAAAGATAGCGAAAAGTTTGAACAATTTCCCAGAAGAAAATGTTCCATTGAATGGACAGGAAAGTAGTGGTTCTAACGTAATTATAGACTATAACGTTAAGTTGCGCTGCATTTGCAACAGCTTTGAGGGAAGCAATTCATACGGACACCTGTGTTCTAAAAAACTACTATTTTCCTTGGTTTGGTTGGGTTAATCTATTCCCCTAGCAAGCTAGTTTTCCCCTCAAATTTGGAGATCCAATTCAAAACGCTTGCATGCTACTTACATATTTTAAGTGACTTACCACACGTTTCTCTGACCAAATCTTCGAGCTGGACTAGATAAATTTATCTAAAATTTAAAATGCGACATTGGGCATGTTCAGCATCCAATCCGCCAAGTGGCTTCAATTTCCATTTAATCAGAGTCAAACTATGGGAGAAATCGCCAGCAAGTGGCGAACTGGGGGATGATTGTATCCCTCTAAGGTACACAATGCCGATCTCGAGTGATTCCTCCTTCAATGGGCAAACATTGACGCATCGGATATATTTTTATAGACTAGGTACTTGCCAATAGTGGGAGAGAAATACTACAACTATTTGCTCTTGTCCTTACAGCGATGGCAAATATTTGCTTCTTTCACTAAGCCTGTCCTGGATGAAACCGAATACTAAGCAATGCGTTGTGTCAATTAAAATAAAACTGCCATTCTCCATACATAGTTGGGTATTGCTTTCAAAATCGATATTCGTCGCTGTCAAAAAGCCACCCCATCAATATAACCGCTGATGATACCTTCACAGAAACGGACGCATTTCCCCTTTCCTAGTTTGGCTAGCCGGATACATCCGTTGGCCGGAGGAGACAGCATATTTTCGGTCCTAAATTTAGCTTCTAGACACCCGGTGTATCTTATTTCAAAGATCAAATTCATTTGCTTAATAAATTCGAATGAGCAGCTCTTGTCCACTCTGGTTGAGAGCTTTTAATTAGCAATAGCAGCTCATTCTATGCGTTGACAGGTGATTTTCAGCAAGTGACATTAAATTGTTTGAGAGCCGTTTATTTGGGGTTTAGATAAAAAAAGGACTTGCCCAACACAGCCATCCACATTGGATAGCGACGACCTGATTGATGCAACTTTTTATGGGGCTACATTTTTCGGGAACTAATTTTCTGTCAGTTTGTCTGTCAGGAGTACCTACATTTTTAAACTATTACAGACTATATTTTAAAAGTCTTTTTTTGGTAATTTGTTGTGGGTTTTTCTGTAGTTTTTTGAGTTTGTTTTTTCGATTGTTTTTTAAAGCGGTTTTCGGGAAACTCTTGGTCCTTTGTTTAGAGCAACAATTTAAAGAAATAGCTTCTTATGTTAGGAACAGTTTATTGCTAAGATGCTCTTTAATTTTTTTTGACTCTTACTTTGCTCTTTTATTGATTTAGATTACAGAAGTGACACACCAGTACTTTTTTTTAGGTCGTTACCCTTTCCTTAACTAAAGGGATTCTCATTTTCATATCCAATTGGTCAATTTCACGATAACAGATTACTTTACTCACATACCTTCCTGGTAACAGAATATTTTATAACCATAAATGCTTATGTACGTAGCCAGCTTCGCAGCAATTTATACGAAGCGAATACTCGCCCTTTGTAGATCCAAAGTAAGGAATTGACTTGCTGCGCCAACAATATAAAGTCAAAGTCTCCGTCACGTTCGCGAAGAATGGAATCATTGCCCTTTTCACTCATAATCGGTGGGGCGTGCTATCGGGTGTGGGGCTGTATTTAATGGAACGCACATGTCGCACGAATTTTACATGGATCCATAGCACTTATTGCGTTTCTCACACTAAACACGCCTGTTACGTGTCACAAAACTAATTATGTTACGAGTATGTCCAAGAGTGCATTTGGAAAATCATTATATCGCCATTCCGTGGGTGTTAAACATACAATGTTGGAATTTTAAATCACAAGTTCGTTATACAACCCGGGAACGAGCCCGTATGGCAATCAATTGTGACGGCGCCCATTTGGCCGATGTCATCTCTTCGACTTGACCAATAAAATTCTAAAGGCTCAAATAAACATAATCGAAGTTTTTCGTTTGGAAAGTCAAACAACATCGGATGACTTCTTTTGGCCTGTAAAAACTGTAATTTCTGAAAATTCCAATTAATTTCCTCCATCTTAGAACAAATCGCTTTCTTTAAAAAACCCCTTTTTGCCAAGTCTTCGGTTATGTTTTGGCTTCTTAAGTAAATCTCTGCACAAGACAACAGTCCATAAATCATTTCAAACTGACATTGTCCCAGTTCAAGTCATGAGCAGATGACAAAGCAAATGATTTATGAGGTGTCCTGCAACCGATAAAATATTCAGTTACCACATGATTATTAGAGGAGGATAGGGTTCACATTTGCTGGAACAGCATATGGTTGGCTGCATAAGGTTCAGTATTTTAATTTGAATATAAATTGGGTGTACTGTGCGGTATCAACGATATAGATCTGTGATAGGCGGGGGAATCTCCTACTTAAATATGCAGACGAGCTTCTCAAACATTTTCGTCTCCCCATTGAAAATTACATTTTGCAACTGTATGCCTTACATTAACTGAATCACTAGATATTCCCTTTTCTAAGCCTTTTCCTTATGTTTAACTTATTTGTCAGCAGTTTTCCCTTATGGGTCGTCCTTTCATCGAGTTTTCGCAGACAAAAAAAAAAGTTATTTGCATAACAAACATCCGAAAAACTTGCGATGTATAATGACAGGAACAATGAAACCGAGTCACGATGAAGGAACCACTGGTTATATAGGTCAATGTTGGTAGTCATGGGCAATGTCATTGTCGCTAATACATGTCCTTGGGTTGCTTAGTGGGATGGGGGACGGAGAAATATTTTTCGCCGTTGCATAGGTATAAGGGTAGAACTGGAACTACTAAACATCGCCATTTTTTAGCTATCAACGAACAATGGATTTTGAGCGATTCCATTCGGAATATGAAGGAAGAATCAGCCGCCGCTCCAGCGCGGTGCAATTGGTTGAGTTGGTAGCAGTAAAATCGAGGTAGTTGAGGAGCTCTTTTAGTTTCGAGTGAACTCTGGGTGTACTTCGGTTTGTCACAAAAGATGGGTTGAAAAATGTTGGCTCTAAGGACGAACTACAAGGTGGCGCAAAAGTAATCCTCCTATCAAAAAATGCTATAAATTTTGCGATTGGTCCCTAAAAATAAATAGTCACCAATATTCGCGTTCTGGAGCAGTGTAGCGTAACATTGTTTATTAACGTGTATTTCGCATGTGTTTACTACACAAATGTCAAAACAGAACTGACATTAGGGGCCAATCGCAAAATTTATAGCATTTTCTGATAGGTGGATTACTTTTGCGCCACCTTGTACATGCTCTTCGCAGCCCTTGTCAATTTTTCTTTTGTGGCGCGTAGTGGTGCACTGTAAGCAGGAAATAGATCCGATGCTGAAAATAAATTCTTTGACAAACTTTTGACCATTGTTGCCCCAAAATATACCTTGTTGATCACAAAAATTTGATTCTTCAGACAAAAGTTTTATGTTCCCCCCGTTCTTAATCATAAGCCACTCTAATACTCAATCGCATTCCTTCAGAGCTCATAATTCATTGTTTGCTGATCCTAATAATTAAATTCCCATCACACTCCGATATAGAAAAACAAACCTTCCAATATACGGTGGGTTCAATTAACTTCCCACTTTGCTCTAACAAATTGTGTCTCATCGAGCTTGAGGGTTATACATCAGCTCAAACCTTTTTGAATAAATGAGTCAAATTTAATTTTAAGTTACGAAAAAATTTGATTAAAGCCTAATCATATGAGGTTAAAAATCCATGGAAAGACACAGATACCCCAACGCAAACGGAATCCCAATTTCGTCGGCGAAGTGGGACTGCCATTGTTTTCTAGCAACTGTTCTACATTATGTATGACTGTGCAAACCAGGCAGATATACAGTTCAAGGCCTCCATTTATAGCAAGAGCAATGTTTTGGAAAATTATACCACCAAACAAACAGAGTGGGCGATTACAAATGACAGTTTTATATGAATTTACGGATTTCAGATGTTTGATTGTGTGTAACTAACTAATCCCGGCTTATTGCGAACATTTAAGAATGCTTATTTATCCTCTAACTTGTCGTTCCAACCTCCGTCAACACGTGGGACTGGAGAATTCAGTTTTTCAAATCATTAGTAATGATGTGGGGATAGAAAAGACAGGCGGCACGTGTTAACCCTTGCAATTTGCCAGAGATTGCTGCTAATGTTCGAGGTCAGTAATGATTGACATTGGCCGATAGTGGTTTACCTGGTTAGAATCCATTACGTCGACCCTAAGGAAATTTCTACAAAATGGAGAGCGCATACAACAGGAAAGAATGGAATTTATTTTTACAAAATTCTGAGCAACAGTGTGAAGCACTTCTAATGGGTTTGGTTGGGTTTGAGAGCTGGCTGACTGAAGTCGTGAGTTTAGCTGCTTCTCTTTCCATATAGTTATGAGTAAAATCGACAACAATTTCGATGGGAAAAGTCTGCCTTTCATCATGAGAGTGTGCTCCTTTGACGTCAGTCACACGGGAAGTATCCTCTGATGAATAATTTTATATCAAATCGCTTTAAGAATGTTTTCAAAAGAACTGCTTTCTTGGGATATATCGAATTAAGTCAGCTGTCGTGTGCTTGTTTGGAGTACCACTATTAGTTCCGCCTTTGTAAACAAAATAAATAACAACGCCAATGGACAGGCAAATATTTTCCTAAATAAACTTTACCACGGACACAAGCCTGTTAGTATATTGTTTGCGTTGGAATGTGTCGGCGCCGAGAACATTGTCAATCCTTGCCAGATTACTGATGAAAGATAAATCTATATTTGGAAAGCAAAAAACTCACTTATGCGTCTGTCATCAATGACAACTTCAGCCAGTGGATAAGGAAATATTTGGCTTGATTTCCCACAGGGATATGGAAATATTGACAAGAGTTTTAATCAAATAAGGTATTTTTTGGAAATACTTGAACTTGACAGTGGTTTTGGGTGATTTAGTGAATAAATGATTTCTTCCTTCCACTCAGAGCTGTTATTGAGTCTATTTCGAGGCTGCTGCTTCCGCAGCGTAAACTCATTTGGAATTTGAACTATTTGTATGAAAATTAAATCAAATTCCCTATGAAATTTTGTTTCCTTTATCTGTTGCCTCCAAAGCAAAACGGAAGCACAAATTCTGTCTATCAAGTTTTGGAAACAATATCAACCTTTTCAAATGGAAACAAAAAAGAAAGCTTCGCAGAACTGTTTTCTCTGTAGGTCTCGTATCTGGCCATCAGTTTCATTATTCGGAAAGTTTCTTCTTCAACAGCGATTGCATTTTCTAGATTAGCAAGCATTTCGCTTCGTCCTTGTGTAATTATTATTTCATTGATTCCACTGCAGAGTTGTTTTACTTGTGCAGTTTTTTGCACTTTGCGTTGGTACTAAACAAAGTTTTTGCAACAGACAGTCCCTAGTTTCGAAGAGTGTTCAGACTTTGCGAATGAATTGGTTCTTAATGAAGGATGAAGTGTTGCTCTTTTGATTGGATTTGTTGTTGATTAAAACGTCGCATCTAAGAGGATTTTTTTATTTTCGTATTGAAAATTCTGTATGATGCAAGTCGTATGGACGATATCATTTTGCCCTTCGTGGGGACGACTTAATTGAACGCGTTAACATTGAGTTGATAGCTAAGGATGTCTACGCTGCATAATTCGAGTCCAGATAACACTAGACTAAGCATATTCCTTCCTCTACATTGCCCTTTCATGCAACTCAAGTGCTGACAAAATTATACGACAAGTGAAACAGTCGAACAATTAAATAGAGTTTGCTACTAAAAGGCAATTTTTGCATACGAGTACAAAACACTCCCTCCTTCCCTTACATAATGTACATCTCTGCATCCGATAAATATACAAGAACGTGTCGCATTTCAATTTTCCAATAACCTGAATAATGCAATATCCTCCGCCATGACATTGATTTCATAAACAAAGGGAAACCAACCAAAGGGACGAGGATATTGTAGATCCCGCTCCTTTGCTGCTGCTACAATTTTTCCGATTTTTTTCGGAATTTTTTACTCGCATTAAATGCCATAAAATAAAATTGAATTTCGTGGTCGATTACTTGTCTACTGATTGGATCGATAAAGAACAGAAAAAAAAATGTAAAGCAAACCGAATTTGTTTTTTTATCCTTGTTGCCTTGACTGCAGTTCTGGCTTCTGGTACATGCGGGCACTGGGTAACAAATTGAACTGGAGCAACTACCATAAATCAAAACGCCCTGCCACACAAACCATCGAGCAGCTATTCCAAATGTGGGGTAATTTTTCTGGAAACCTTCCTCGACAAATTGCGTTTATCCGACAATTTGAAGTGTTTTGTATAGTTAGTGGTTCGCATTTGGTCACTACAGCGGATGCACCCTCATCATTTTATTTTACAAATGTTTTCTGACTAATTGTCTTTATTGTTAATGGGGAAACGACCAAATCGATTGATAAGCAACGAAAACTTTTTGCGTTCTCTGAAGAAAGTGAATACCTAGAGCGCCTATTAATAAGGGGTTTAATCAATCGCCTGCGACCTAAAACGTATCATAAAAGAAAGCGTGGATATCGTAGTTAAAATTTATATTTTAGTTCGATTATTCAATTTCAAATATATGTACTTGAAAAGGTTCAGCGACCCATCCATATTAGGTATACAAAATGCCGGCTATGTAAAATAAGTTCATAGAAAAAAATCAGGGTTGCCAATTTAAAAAAAAAACTCATTCTCAGGGAGGCTTCATTTTATTTCATTTTACCGATGAGTTACGCGTTTTTTTGTCGTACCGATTACCGCTGTATTTCAAAACCGATTTTTAAGAAATATGCGCCAAATGAAAGGTGAATTTTCGTAGGTGTATTATTTCGTGAGAAATGATAAAAACAAATTGGCCTATTGAATTTTATTGTCAGCCAACTCATTCAGGAGATATTTTGGAAGATAACACATTACTTCTGTGTCAGTAAATCAAAATCATTTCATCAAATCACATCAGTTCCAAAAAAACTATTTGAAAGGACAGTAACAACATATTCACTCAGAAAAAAAAAAATGGTAATGCCAACAATTTTCGTTAAAATGATATAAATAAAAAAATAAACCCAAGTATCAAAACCTTTGATTTAAGAATGAAATTGTTGGCAATGATGTAATAAAATACTTATGAAGAGTAGATTATTCTTACGCCGAATACCTGATTCTTGAAGATTTAGAAACGAGTTCTTGGTAACAAAAATTATATTTGAACCAAGAAATTTTGATTTACAATTTTGTAAAAATCCCAAAGTTCTTCGCTTAACAATCTTTATTTTTCTGTGTATTTAAGCAACATAGTTCCTGGACAGTAACTAAATCGAGTAGAAAATATTGAAGCAATTAAGCTTGGTGAAATTGAGCTAACCAATCACCTTTTACGAAATTGCGCTCATATTTAAAGTAGAAACACTCATTCTAAATACTTGAGAACTGACTGAACCGGCAAATTTTTTTTTTGTTCCATAACTCTTTTTATAATGTGTGATCCGCCATCAACAAAAACTCGTGCTCAACGAAAACGAAAATACACTCTCCATCGTTAAGATTCAATTCGAAATGCGTAAAACTAAAAGTCTCGAATTAATTTCGCACGAACATCGAGGAAAGGGGAAAACTATGAAAACATTTCACTCAGATCAATGGAAGAGGAATTATTCAAGGACGTGGAGGACATGCGACTAATCAAGAAAGTACTCACGCTATCGAAGGTAAAACTTTTAAGTAATTAACTTTTACGGCCACCCATGAAGGCGACGCACAGAAAGAAACGCAATTTCGTTACGCTTATATATATTTTCATTATAATACAAATTCTTCCCGAGCTTTATATTGCATCTTGATGCACAAAGTTGGTGCGCTTCCGTTTTGGTTTAAGGGCGAAAGATGAAAGAAATAGGGATTAAAAGTTGAGCGAAAGAGAAACTCATTACCGTTGAGAAGGTTGAAGCTTTCGTTTGAAGTTTTACTGATTTTGTTGTTGTAAGTTAAAATGGATAAAGTTGGGTAAAAGGATTTGTCCTTTCATATCGTCTGACATGGGTACGAGTACTATTGCTCAGAATTTAAGAGTTCTGCGCTTGAATGGAATTGTATTTTATTTATCAGCGGCACATTTTGTTCATATATTTAGGCGAAAATAAATTGTGGACGCATAACTTAAACCTATGTCCTATATATTTGGCATTCTATAGGTACCCACCACAAATGAACCAATTCTTCTTTCGCTTCAGGCGATTTTTGCTTTTTGTTTATTTATATGTGTCGTTGAAATCTACCAATACGAGGGAATATTATCTAATCCACTGCCAGGGATAGTTTGACTGGGTTTCTGGATATTAAGATTTAAGATAGACCCAACCTTTGCTGAACAGCCTCAACAAAGGCCAATGACACCGAAACCATTAAATAAATTGCGAAGGCTAAATCCTTCTCTCAAGATCTATGGGCAATTTTCCAGTGAAATGGCTTCATCCTAATTGGCTATAGGTTAGGTAAGTATGTAAATGTCCTCTTGTTGATAGAGTGTGCCGATATTACTATTTCTTATCTCTGGTGGGAGGCAAAGAATAAAATTTATTTTAGCAGTCTTTTGTTTTCCATAAACACTCTTATATGAGATTACCATTGTAAGGCAACCAAACGGAGTATCACCCAACTCTCTCCTGTCCACTCAATTGTGAACCCCTTATACCCATCCTATCCCCTCCTACACATTCATATCCTTGAATATTGCACTTATTGTTGTCAGTCGGTTGGAATTGCTCCAGGAAGGCGGACTTTCGGAATTAAATTGTCACTAATAAAAGTATAAATAATATAGAAATATATCAAGTGTCGTTATTTGTAGAGGAAACCAACAATTCAGAAGTGAGATCACCCACAAAGTTATAAGGAAAGAAAATAGTGTAATAAGTTATTGAATTATGTCCCTTAATTATCTCTTAAAAGTGGTGTCATACGTCGTAGCCATATCCATACACATCCCATCCTAAGTTGTCGCGACGAAGTTCCGCAATTTTGTTTTGTTCTCTTTTCCTTTTCGTTATTGTGGCAGTCGTGCAGCTGCCTATAGAGTTCAGTCCTGTTGGTGTGATTATTTTTATTGTGTATTGTTAACGAAGGAAAGGATCGCTCAGTTGATTTATTTCAGTTTTTTTTTATGGATACGGTTGTTGAAGAAATTGGAGGTCATTGAGGTATAATAAAACAAAAAAAAAACGAATAAGAAGAAAATGAAAAGAAAAGTAAAACGTTGAGGTATAATAGAATTTAAAGGAAAAAAAAAAAAAAAAAAAAACGAATTGAAAGAAACGAATAAGAGAAGAAAATGAAAAAAAAAAAGTAAAACGTTGATGTATATAGAATGAAAAGGGAAACAGAAAAACTAAAAGAAACGAAAAAAAAACGTGAATAGAAAGATAATAATTTGTAGAACATAGCAAATAGTTATAACTAGTATAACAAAAAAAAAAAAAAAAACGTTTATGATTATCTACTTCAGATCATGGCAGAAATGCGTACACGAAAAAGAAAACGTGGCGAAATTGTTGTCGAAACTACAAGCAACAAGAGAGGTTGTGGAGTTTTTAAAGAGTTAACAGGTAATCAAAATTTAAATAAAAACAAACAAAACTAACAAAAAAAATGATTTATTATTTATTTGCTCTTTTATTTTGTCTGTTTATTTTGTACTTGTTCCTTACCCATTCCCTATTTCGTGATATGGTTCTTGTTGACTGACAAACTCAGACGAACAAATTACAAAAATGACAGTAGCCGATCTCAAAGTACAATTAAAAAGTAGGGGATTGCAAATACGGGGAAACAAGGATGCTTTGAAGATCCAACTTATAGAGAATATAAAACAGAATTGTATCCTAGATACCACCAATGCTACGAATACCGAAACTTCGGATGAGTCATATATTCAGTTGTTGGAAAATGAAATTAGACAACTCAGAACACGATCGGAGGAGTTAGAAAAAAAATGCGAGGACATGGTCAAAAATGCAAAATCGAAAGAGCTTTTGGTACCAGGCAATGCTGCAACATCGTCAACATTCTGCGGCTTGCGTGATGTAATAGACATTTTACCTGCATTTGACCCGTCCAACCAATTTTCGGGACTTACTGCAGCTCAGTTTATTGATCGCGTTAATGGGTTGAAATCCATGTATGGCTGGAATGATAAGCTAGTTCTGTTTGCAGTTTCGACTAAACTGAAAGGTGCATCACGCATATGGTTTGACGGTCAAAGAACATTGTTCGAAAGCTTCTCGTCATTTTCAGTCGCGCTACAAGACAGTTTTCCGTGCGTGATAAACGAAGCAGATATTCACACGCGCTTATCATGCCGATTCAAAAGAAATGATGAAGATCTCGATACTTATTTTTTTTCAATGCGTGCATTAGGAACAAAAGCAAACTTGTCAGATGCAGCAATATCAAAATACATTATATCGGGACTTAGAAACCCATCGTTGTCCCATTTGTTTTCAGGGTTTACATTTTCTTCTACCAATGATCTACTTTTAAAAATCAAAAGTTTTGAAAATATGACACGGCAGCAAGAAATGAGCAGATGGTATGATGATTCCGATAGGCGAAAACCATTTTTTGTGCGTAATCATAATAGTTCTGGAACGGAAAACAGAATATGCTTCAATTGTTCGGAGCGGGGTCATATTTCCGTTAATTGCACCAAGCCTTCACGTCGCTCAAGGTGTACGGCATGTAATAGGAGCGGACACACTGAACAACAATGCATCCTTACAAATACGAAAAATAATAAGCCGGCTGTAGTGGAAGAACGACGTGTTAACCTAGTAACTCTAGTTTCAGCAAAAAACGAGTACTATAAACAGATTTTTATTGACGGCTTATCCTTTCTCGCGTTTATTGACTTCGGTAGCGAATGCAGCATTATAAGGCGGAGTGATTTTACTCTTTTGAGGTTACCTGCCATTTCTACGCATCAGAAGCTTATAGGCTTTGGGGGTGGTGGATTTGAGTCATTCGAAAAGGTTCAGGCGGAGGTGACTGTAGATGATGTAACAGCTCGAATTTATTTGGTCGTCGTAGATGATTCATTGCTCACATGTGCTGTTTTAATCGGCAGAGACTTTTTGGACCAACGAAATGTACGTATTGTTAAGGAATATCAGAGTCTTAGGTTTGAAGTATGCAAACAAATTCCACCTAAACCTGTTCTTCGAAATAACAATGCATTTCTCCTTTCGGATTTGAACTACAATAAGGAGATTACTGCTATTGACCATCAGAGTCTACTAAAATGTGTCAACGAATACAGACATTGCTTCGCAAAAAATATTTCCGAATTAGGCTTGTGCAATCTTTCGGAATTTAAAATTACATTAACGTCGAACGACCGAATTAATAAACGTCCATATCGAATCGCATTTACCGAACGCCCAAGAATACAACAAATCGTCGACGAACTCCTGGTCAATGGTATCATTCGAGAAAGTGAATCGGAGTATTCTTCTCCACTTCTTCTAGTAAAGAAAAAGAACAATGAGTACAGGCTGTGTATTGATTATCGGCTTTTGAATACGATAACACAAAGCCAACCATTCCTAATGCCGAATATTGAGGAACAGTTGGCGAAATTGTCTGGGTTCAGTTATTTCACTTGTCTTGATCTTATATCCGGATACTATCAAATCCCTATCGATGAGGCATCTAGAAAGTATACAGCATTTAATACATGCTCTGGCCAGTACGAATTTGTGAGAATGAGTTTTGGGTTAAAAAATGCCCCAGCAATTTTTCAAAGTACCATGAATAAAATTTTGCAACGAACTGGAGATGAAACTATATTGCTTTATCTAGATGATATTGTAATACCCAGTAAAACCATTCAAGAGGGAGAATACAAACTTCGACGCTTATTGGAAGTAGTGGCAGAAACCGGAATGACTTTCAAAATTGAAAAGTGCAAGTTCTTCTATACCGAAATCGAAATACTGGGTCATATAGTAAGCAGCAATGGAATTAAGCCAGGTTCAAAAACAAGTGCCATTTGCGATTATCAAGCACCTAGAAATGTCCACGAGGTTCGACAATTTTTAGGCCTCAGTGGCTATTTTCGAAGGTTTATAGAAAATTATGCTACAATCGCCGAACCTCTTAATTGTCTTTTGCGAAAGGATTCAACATTTAAATGGGAAAACGCAGAGGAGAGTGCGTTCCAAAAACTAAAATACTTATTATGTAGCGAGCCACTGCTAGCCATTTTCAATCAGAATGCTAGGCACGAGGTTCATACTGACGCATCCGCAATAGGTCTGTCAGGTATTTTAATGCAAGAGGAAGATAATAAGCTAAAACCAGTGCAGTATTTCAGTAGACATACAAATGCAGCGGAAAGCTGCTATTCAAGTTATGAACTAGAAGTCCTTGCCATAGTAGATAGCCTTGAGCGATTCAGGATGTACATCTTGGGGAAGCCGTTTACAATTGTTACAGACTGTCAAGCCGTAGAAGCAATTAAAGCAAAAACTCCATTGAATCGAAGAATAGCAAGATGGTGGCTTAGACTATCTGAGTTCGAGTTTAATATTGTGCACCGCCCAGGTAAACAGATGCAGCACGCTGATGCATTGAGCAGGCGCCCAAACGAGAATCCTGTTGAGCTTGAATCAGAACCTTGCAGTATTTTCAAAATCGAAATTGATAACAGAGATTGGATAACATCCCTTCAGGCCCAAGACCCAAAATTAGTTGAAATTATAAAAATGCTCAAATGCAACCAACAAAGTAACGAAACCAAACAGCTTCACATTGACTATACTTTCAAAAATAACAAATTATACAGGAATATTAACGGCGGCAAAATGTGGGTTGTTCCAGCTGGAGTGCGCTGGCAAATTGTAAAGTCATACCACAACGATCGTGGTCATTTCGGCTTAGAAAAAACTCTGCAACAATTAGCTATTACATTTTGGTTCCAGCGAATGCGACAATATGTAAAAAAATATATCAAATGTTGTGTAGAGTGCTGTTATAATAAAAGGCCTGGCGGTAAGCGAGAGTGCGAGTTCCATTCATCAGAAACCCACCCAATTCCTTTTCATACTGTGCATATTGACCATTTGGGACCATTTACAAAGAGTTCGTTTGGTAACCAGTATTTAGTCGTGCTTACTGATGCGTTCACTAAATATGTCCTGATAAAGGCAGTAAAAGACACTAAAACGTCGTCTGTACTAAAATATCTAACTGATATCACACTTATTTTTGGTATTCCTACTCGTCTTGTGTCGGATAGAGGAACTGCCTATACTTCCCATGCGTTCCAAAAGTATTGTGTCGAAAACTGTATTCAGCATATCAAGACGGCCGTTCGTACGCCCAGAGCTAACGGCCAAGTAGAGAGAACAAATAGAACAATACTTAGTGCAATTACAACTATGACACAAAACGAAAACGGACGCGACTGGGACAAGAACATACGAAACATTCAGTGGACAATTAACAGTTCCATTAACAAGACCACACGAAAGAGCCCAAATGATCTTCTTTTCGATTTCAGACCGCGAGATATTCTTAAAAACAAATTGGTTTTAGCACTTCAAGAAGATGAAAGAAACATTCTCCCAAACGGCGTGAACATCAATCGTCGGGATGCTTCTAAAAGAATAGAGCAAGAGAAAGCTAAGTGGAAGAAGCGTTATGATCTTCGGTTTCGGACTCCCACCAAATATAATAAAGGTGACTTAGTAGTGGTCGAGTCAGAACCACCATCTACTGGGGACTCACGCAAACTAGAAGCAAAGTATCGCGGTCCATTTATAATTGCTTCCGTTCTGCCAAAAGACAGGTACGTTATTGAAGATGTACCAGGAATTCAGAGAAAGCAACGTTTCTACCATTCGGTTTTCGCATCTGACAAGATGAAACCTTGGTGTCAGCTTAATCCGGATATGGACGACATAGAAACAGAAACGGGGTCGTTTCTACAGAAGGATGGCCGACTGTAAGGCAACCAAACGGAGTATCACCCAACTCTCTCCTGTCCACTCAATTGTGAACCCCTTATACCCATCCTATCCCCTCCTACACATTCATATCCTTGAATATTGCACTTATTGTTGTCAGTCGGTTGGAATTGCTCCAGGAAGGCGGACTTTCGGAATTAAATTGTCACTAATAAAAGTATAAATAATATAGAAATATATCAAGTGTCGTTATTTGTAGAGGAAACCAACACCATTTATAATTCAGCAATATCCCTCGAGTAATGAGCATGGAGAATTGATTAACACGACACCGCGCAACCGGAAACCACACGAGATCATAGCCTTCAATCAATATTCTACCAGCATTACCGAGCATTATTTATTCATTATTCCTCTGAAAGTGGAACTTCGGTTGCAATAAATAATTGGTAGTGTTACGGACTAATTATGACAATCCCATAATGAATGAGAAGATGTGAGCTCGGTGCATTTTTCACGACTCACTAGATTAGCAGATTAAAAGGTTTATTTATGGACTTTGGTGATGGTTCTATTTTTGGGAAGAACTCTAAGCGATGCTCCGAATCTCACAACAGTCAAAGTAAAATCAGAAGGTATTATAGGAACGGAATGGGACTGTAACTGAATGACAGCGACTGAAATCTAGCCACCGAAGCGCAGGGAATAGTGGATGCGTTTGAGAAAGCATTTTAGAACAGTAAGAAAAGTTCAATTCGGCCTTAAATCAGGTGATCGTCTGAAGGTCTAACGAAGGCTGAACTATTAGTATCGCAGCAGGTTTATATTCTGCAAGCCCTTGCAATGAATTTCGTTACCGAAAATTTTAATCGATTCATGCATTAAATTTTCCTGTATGGTTCGATGAAGAACACTTTGAAAAGTTGTTTCCCTCAGTAGAGATTGCTTTTTCGCATGCTTTTCGCAGTTCTTATAGGTTTCCATCAGCTATTGACAGAAACCATGTTTGGCTGGCATAACCCCTCAAGTTGTTTATATTGTAGTCAAAGTGACCGACATATTTTTGGACAGTCTTATTTTTGGAAGGCGCTTCTCTGAATTGACTTATTACTTTCAGTCTGTTCGTCCACAACACTTGACATCTTTTTTATAACAAGGCTGAATCATCTTTGATACCAAAACTTATACCGCAAAAGAAAACCATTCCGACGCGTCGAGAGATTCTCTTGCGCTGATACGAGTACCTTCAACTATAGAGTTTGCGTGATATGGAAGTAAGCTTCCATCGCATAGATCACTACCCAAGTTTAATGTTAGGTGGACGACAGGATATGACATCTACCGTCTATCCGAAAATTTAGCATTTCTATTCTGAATGTGTTAGCAGTTAGCTGATTGCGATGAAATCAAATTTAAGCACTGCTCCATGTACAGTTCTGAAAAATAGTTGTAGAGTGGATTTAATCTGTTGCGTGGACAAATCCAGATTTAGATTTAAAAACAAAAACATTGGCCCTTACTAATAATCATTTTTAGCCTTCACCCTAAATATTTCATGTCATGGTCGCAATGCGTAATTTTAAAATGGAAAATTTCGCCGTTGCGTATTCGTAAAATCACGCCTGGTAGTGCACAGCTCCAACAACATGCTAATTTTATTATTTTCAACTCAATTTACCCGCACTGAGGCTTTATCCGACCGTCGAAAAAGGACCAACTTTAACTAGAATGCAAATGAATTGTTATTTTGGTTTCCACATATTTACACGAATGTCATGCAACAACTGTCGGTGAAAGGAGATGGGTTTATCGAGTTATATTTCTGTCTCTGTACATAGCGATATGTGCGCTTATTTTTATTCAACGGAAGGATGAAATACGTGCACTAAAACATATTCAGTAAAATGTAGAACAATGCATCCATATGAATAAGTGGGAGTGCTCTTCACGAGGTCGTCTTTTTGGTAGTGTAACGAACTTAATTCAACATCATGTTTCCACAATACAATTCTTGTTAATTTTCTCGCATACTGGTTCTGCATGATAAGTTGATTTGTTGGGATGATGAAATGTTTCCATGGGTTGCATTTGCCACCATTTTTTGACATTAAAAACCCGAACAGATCAGCTTGATATGTTTGCGCTCTCGGGAAATTTAAGAATTTGTCTTTTTATTTATATATTTTTATTTTTCCTGAAGAAAATTATTTAGTAAACGGAGTCCATTTTGAAAAGCGACGGTGGGGGAGTTGAAGCATTTTTATATTGCTGCCATTGGCAACTTCCTACATACAGGGTGGGCCAAAAGAAGTCATCCCATGTGGTTTGGCTCTCATTTCATTCTCAAATTGTGACGGCGCCCATTTGGCCGATATCATCTTCTCGACTTGACCAATAAAGGTTCAACTAAACATAATCAAAAAACAGAATCGAAGTTTTTCATTTCGAAAAAAATGAGAGCCAAACAACATCGGATGACTTCTTTTGGCCCACCTTTTATAAGGCATATATATAAGCCTTCCCCTAAATTTTGTGCACATTTCAAAAATACCCGTCGACGACACAATGAAAGCTTTCGTACAATTTCAGATGACAATAATGGTGCACCATGAAGTACACTCGTACATCCTTCACTCGATGTTTCCTGTCATACGTACGGCCAATGTTTCTCGATTTATCGATAGGTGTCGCATAAATCATAGAACAAAATTAAATTGATGACGATTTTGAGCAAAAAAAAATCCATTTATCATGTCTCTTTGAATTTACTTAAAGGGTGAGTTTTCTTTCATCTTCTGCACGCAGAAAGTTTGTTTCGTCAAACAGTTTGACATTTTAAGACTAGGGAGCGGAAGACCTTCTTCTTATTTGGATCGCGGGATGTGGGTGTCTAAAGATTGACAATGAAGTGGGACACCGGAAAAAAGTTGATTCCTTACAGAACCCTTATATAGATTTCACAGACAGATATAGTATCAAATCGTTTTTATGTTAATTTGTTTTCGTGTCAATTGTTGTCTTATATACCGCTTTATTTGTTTTATTTGTGGAAGCGGATCTTAAAATAGCTTGAGTAGAAATATGATTGATAACGGTTTATGAAAATGCGGGAAATTAAATAAGATTCTCCGACTGGTTGTAAGGAGTTCGTTCAATAAAAGAAAGTGCAAAGCTGCGTCGCACGAAATTGCCTCGTTGATTGTTAGCTTAGCTTGGGCAGTCGTCAGTCACTTCAGGTTTATAGCCACTGGGTACATTTGAAATTTCCATTTTTCTGAGCCGGTCTTAAATTATACGCTGAGAGCAAAGAGAATAAAAAAAACATTAACAAACTAGTTGTTTTTATGAAGCACATTCCTAGGCACTCATATGTGATATCGGATATACGAGTACCACGCCATCTAGCAACCGCACCGTTGATTAAAAGCTAGTCGCCTGACTGAATAGTCATAGTTCACAAATATGTAAAGGGTGTTTAAGTTTTAAGGGCCGATGTTAATTTTGAATAAAACACAAATTATTAAAGAAATTATTGTCATTTCTTTTTATTATGATAATATTGGTATGGTTCATGTATGGAACAAAATATCGGCGACCTCGGCGGCACACCTCCATCCGATGGTCGAAATTTTCGATGAAGCTGAGGCATAATTGAGGTTCTATGCCGTTAATGTGCCGAATTATCTCATCCTTTAGCTCTTGACTTGTTGCTGGCTTATCGACGTACACCTTTTCTTTCAAATAACCCCAAAGAAAGAAACTCCAACGGTGTCAAATGACATGATCTTGGCGGCCAATTGACATCGCCACCACGTGAGATAACGCGGCCATTGAATCGCGCAAAAGAGCCATTGTTTCGTTAGCTGTGTGGCAAGTGGCACCGTCCTGTTGAAACTTTAACGCGTTGCTCGATGGTGTATCTTTCCATGGTTCAAATTGAGTTAGCCTGAAATTGAGAAATGTCAAATGAAATGCAGAAAAAAACTTGACGTTTAGGTGTTGTTCACATTTAAGTGCCCTTAAAATGAAACCACCCTTTATATGTCAGGAGACAAACGAGTACATTTCCAAAAACAAGTATCCGCCTGAGAAAAGAAATGAGACTTGTTGACATTGTAAGGTCTCAAATCTCAAGGTTCAATTTAGGAGACTAAGGACCGTTTGCTGATACGACTCAGAGCGAATTAAGTTCCACATAAACTCTTATGTGACAGTTTATGCCCTAAAAAAAGTAGCCCATAAGTATTTAAGTAGAACTTAAATCGTTAAGAGTCGTATGAGCAAACGGCCCTAAATGGTATACCCATTTAAAAGGTGGTAAGGAATATTTATAAAAAAAATCCCAACAAGAAGACACATTACGCTTATATAATATGCGGAGTTTTTATGAAAAAATCTTAAGGATTTGCTTTGTAGTTTTCGAGTCATGAAAAAAGTGTTATAATAAATAATGTTTTAAAAATCATTTAAGAAGGCTGCTGCTAATTATCTTGGGAAGTAACTTTCACTGTTTCAGAGCGAATTGTCCTTGATAATTTGTTCCAAATCTCTACTTATTTTGCGTATGGCTTAACCTCAACTGAATCATATTCAGCTCTTTACTCAGAAACTTTTTTAAGACTTCGTAGATTTTAGGAACTGCTTAAATAATATTGAAGAAGAACATTTTGAAATGCACTCTGCAAAGCTTCAACTTATGATAAGGACAGAGTTAGGATTAAAATTTAATTTGTATGTGATGACATGCATGCAGTGTGGTAATCGAATGGCAGGGTTTGCTTAACGATTTTATTGGGTGCACAAAATATAATAAATCTTGAAAAAAAAACTTATTGTCTTAACATATCTATCTAAAAAATAATGGCCCTCAAGCTTGTAATGAAAAGTAGTTTCAATTGCCCTCAACGATTGTGATTGTGAATTTTGCTTTATCCTTGAAAATGTACACCAGAAACAAATTCTTGTAACTTGTTTAATTTGTTTTTTGCGGTTGCCTGAATAAAACTAACGAACTAGTTCTTTCAGCCAGATTGAATCAATTTATTTGAAAGAAAATGTTTCGCTAGCCTAATCTCTCTCTAAGCAAAAGCGAGCTGAAAATACATTTATTACATTTGCAGGGCAGCACTTGCTTTTTGTTTACTTTGTTCCCAAAGCGGGCAGAACAATTATAACATTTATAAGGCATTCCCCGCCTTCCATTTATTTTATTCCGAACGTGGACAGAACTGTCTGTGTTTCATATGACTGTTGTTGCCAAATACTTTTTGTGTTTATTAGTTTGGACACCAACTGTCCAAATAAACGCACTAGAATCCTTTAAGGGAGCGAAAATATAGTAACGTGTCTGAAGGGTTGCTGTTGCATTTTTATTTTAATTCAGATTAGCTCCATTCCAATGCAATTAGTTGCAAAAACTTGCACCTGGATGAAGTTCAAAGTTCAACCACAAAAAAGTTGCCACAAGCTAACATAAAATTCAAAACATTTCACACTTTCCATCCGCGTTCAAAACAGAGATTGAGGCGATGAAGTCATCTCTGGGACAACGCAGTGTATGCACTCCTGTGGCAGTACCAGAGAACAGCACAAGCTATGAGGGAAAAACGTCCCCATGTGCAGTTGCCAACCTCTACAATCACTGGACTGCAATAAATAAAATTGTTGACTTGTTACCTTGAGGAGGTGCGCTATGTGTGTGCCTGTGCATGGTATGGCACAAGGGTAGGGGCATCCATTGCAGGGATTTATAGGATCTTTTTCCCCGTTTTCATCTTTCTGGTGGCGCTGTGTGTAGTGCAGTTATTACCTTTGATTTATGGTTATGACATTTTCATGTAATAATAGTCACTTAGCATGTTTCATAAAATTTTCATGGAAATGGATGACATTCTGCGAAAGAGGAGATAGCGAAGTCGTAATGTAATCATGAGCCGGACTGTGTAATGGAATAGCTGAGTGTGTTGCGCGCTTTGATATTCATAAATTGGGGCTTCTACTTTTGTTTAAATATTTGCAGGCCCTTCTACAATCTGCAATCGCCTACCTCATACGATTTAATGTCAAAAGCGGGCAACTTTTAGCTGCCGATAGAAAAACAAAAACAAAAAAAATTTAGACATGTCATCTGGCAATTTAGTAAAATTTAGTATGATGACACACAGGGAGCACACCTTCGAATCATTAATTGTCTAAACGCTTCACCAATTATGGCTGCACGGTGTGAGTTAAAGCTCTACCGTCATTTGTTTTTTTTTTCTTGGCAGGACTTCGATGTATATAAGTTAATGGCGATACGAGGCGACACGCGATAGTAAATATTTAAGTATTTGCCTGTGCTACTCTTTTCAATGTTTATATTCCTCAAGGACGACGTTTTGGGAGACCACAAAAACAACTTTGCATAACATCGGTTTGCCTATTACTTATGTATGTCATTGTCAGTCACTTTGATTGACAGTATCGTTTTGTAGGCACGTGATACCCACCACTGCGACAGTGAATGAGCAATCGATTTATAAATGGATTCAATTATGCGATGGCATGCATGAAATGTGGTAATCAAACTGCAGAAGGGTTAACGATTTTATTGGGAAAAGAAATATGGGTCATTTTGCTTTGGTCTTAACTTTTTCGATGAGTTGCCGTGAGTTAGTTTTTTGAAATGAAACCAAGTTCAATGGAAGTACAGAACATACAGGGTGCTGCAAAAGTAAACATCCTATTTTGTTTTTGAATTACTTTTTTACTAAATAAAAAAAGATATTTTGAAAGATTTAAATCTTTATTTGGACTTTTTTTTCTGTTAAGAGGAAAAGACGATATCCATCATGTGGCTGCCGCCAGAGTTCATACGCATTTATGCCAGTTTTATCGCATTTTCCATGACTTTCCGCATGATTTCCAGTGATTCCGCATTCATGTCGAAGAGCTGCTATTGTCTGAGGCTTGTTCGCATAAACCCGCGACTTCAAGTAGCCCCAAAGAAAGATGCCTGGGATGGTCAATAGGGCCCCATCGCTTGTCTGTTTTATACTGCAGCTGTTTATAGTTCACCAATGTCAAATATGATTGACGTACGACGCCATATGCAAAAGATATAACATCTTCCGATAGGGTGATTCATTTTGCGTCACCTTGTGTATGCAAGGCATATAAAATTGGAAAAGGTACCCTTCTGCTTCAGATAAATAGACGGAAATAAGAGAAACATGGTGGTCTTTTAAAATGTTGCTATATTGAGGGGGAAAAACAACGTTTCCGTCTTCCGCCATTTAAAAAGGTATATGCCCTCGGTTCGGATACCAATTTCAGTCTGGCCTCTCCCGCGCAGTGGCTTAGTGTGTTGGACCACTAAGCGAGGGGTCTCAGGCTCGATACCCGAAACAAACCCGACTTTCATCTTACGGTTGTTTCCACTACGCCACCTGAAGTCGTGAGTTTCAAAAGAGGCTATGCAACACCCGTTTTGGTTTGGGTCAATAGTAGAAACTCTTTAGATTCCGCTTTTGCATCGAAATATGCCGGTGATTTGCCTCGAACTTGGCACATCCGGTATACAAATCGGGTCGGTACTTCGAAAACTTTTTCATAACATTCCATTAGCAAGGGCTTTCTTTTAAATATTTAAATATTTGCTTTGAAGTCGCCAAGAATGATCTGGCGTCGGCTTTACTACGAGCTTACCTGTCTTTTCGATAAGACAACAGAATTCCCTCTTTGGCATGATAAAGGTATTTAAATTTATTTAAGCGGCGGTATGTATCTCGTTTCGTTTCAATTTCGAAATTAGTATTCTTCAATTTTCTATTCACACACATCGCGCTTCAGTTCCGACAGGTTAACCAAAAAATCTATCTCAGGACTATCCAAACTCACTTTAGTCACTCAAGTTTTAAAGTTGCAAGGAAAGAGAGGTATTTATTAGAACAGAAGCTTGGAATTAATTCCGGAACCCATTGAATGGGAGCCACTGTCCTCGTTCAATTCATCAAAAAATAAAAGACAACGCGTATTTTGCCAGGGATTTTCCCATAATTCCTACATCGTCTTTAACAGCAGCTGCCTGGGCTCACTATTCTCGGTACGCAAATCGAATTTCTGTTATTTGGAGAACAATGGCGCTGCCCACACATTGTTGTTGGAAAATGTGTGCACGAATGAAACACGGCTACCCAGTTTTTGCTCTGACTTTCCTGGCAACAATTACTTATTCCCGGAATAGACAGCTCTATTGTGTCTGTTGGAAGCTTATGGGTTCTCAATGGAAATTGACGTTGGTCAGAGTTTAGCTGTATAGGTATGAAATTTTCATTTTTCCACTTCACTCTTCAACTTAAGCCTCGAGAGTGGTAGTGTCAGTGTCTACAATGGAGAATGGAAATGCGATAATTGGGTTCGTTATCATTTATACATTTATTTGTCATATTTACAGAATTTATAACAAAAATAAAGTTGCAGAGAAAAATATGACGAAGAGGATTTGCGATGAAAAAATATTTTTGTAAGTGGGCTGCGTTTGAAGTGATGTTTGTTAAAAATCAATTAAATAATTTTCAGTTTAATACTTGACGCACTTTTGACTCGATAATGTTGTCATTTGTCTTCTCCCTTCATGCAGAGCAATTTAGTACAATGTTCATTGCAATTCTGCAAAGTAGTGGGTGCGATTTCCGTAAGAAATCTTTTGGGCCAAACCGGATGACCGGAGATGAGACGCTTCGCGAAATATTCCCTCAAAACAGTTATCGATGAACTTCAAGTGTGAACTGGAAAAGAAACTGTGCGGAGCACCGTCCACCATTGGGGTGCAAAATTGATCCTCTCACTGCCCTAATATTCTTAGGTGATCTTATGAGCCAATAGACTCCAGTTCTTCGTATTGTTATATTCGCGGTCTATTTGAACGAAGTGACCCATGGGATAGATTTAAGCAATTTCGGAAGGCGCGGAGTTGCGATTACAGAATATCCATCCAAAGAGTAGGCCTCGGTTCTAAAGCACTCTCCTCGCAGTTCCGCATGATTATGACTCAACTGGTGGAAAACGAAGCTTTATATAGCCACGCTGATATGATATGACCAAGTGCTGTGGATAAAGAGTTCATATACAACTCCCCACAACTGTACGTTACCTGGCACAAAGTCTTATGAAGGAAAGGACAATGTGGTTCTATGAGCGGCGGGAGTATTTATTGTGGGATAAGCTGATTTGTTTTACCAATCCCTTTTTTTGAGATTTGCTGTTAAGGCCTTTGTATTGCACGGGGTGGACTTTTTAAAACTACACTTTGGCCATTACTTACGATAAATGGAAAAATGCGTAACCCATTCCGCTTTGGATCATCTAAGTTATCTTAATCGGTTCTTAATTGTTCCTCTCCTTGATAATATAAACTTCTGCAAAACGCAGCCTAAAAGTTGCATTCAAACATGTTAATTATATCGATAACACATAAATGCACAAAAAAAAATTATGTCTTTCTAACTACTCTTAATGTCAACAAAAGCAATCAGCTCACAGTTTTATAAGCACGCTATAGCTGTTGCGTGTTGCTCCAAGACAATCTGCACTACATACACAGCACATACTATCCATGAAGCGCCACAGTATCAACCGAAACAGCTGTTTGCTCTTTTCCACAGGGAAGTTCGGCCTTAATGTTACTCGCGAAATTTATTAATGAGCGACTTGCATATCCGCGAGGAAGAGTTCCATAGCCATGCTAGCATTAAACTTTCTTTTATGGGCTTTTGTTTTGCACAATGAAGAAAAGTTCTTCCCCCACTTTGCTGAAAGACAGACCAAAAGTATGTATATGTATCCTGCTCGAAACCATGAGGCGGAGAAATGTCCTGAATTTTCAGTCTTCCATTGTGTCTTCCCTTGCAAGCAAGTCAGTGTTTTGCTATCGTTCTCGTAGTAAGAGATATTTGTGATGACTAGTTTTAGTCCTTCTAGTGGCAGTCCTGATCCTGCAAAGTGTCACAATGGCGAGCCAAAAGTTCGGCCCGAACTTCCCTATCTGTTCGAAAAGGAACTCACTGAGAAGCAAAATAAAAGGATCTATGTCGTCGAGAGATTTGTTGCCACAGAACGAGGTATGGGTTTTAAAAATTACTATGTACATGTGTAAGGAGAAAACCATCTCGTATATTCTCATTTCAGTCATACCAATTGAGGGAAAGTTCTATTCAAAGTTCAGTGACGCGAATCGGAGGGATATCCAACGCAACTCGAATTGTCGCGAAGAACGAAGGATGAAGAGGGGCTTTCCAGTTTTGGAAAGCCAAACCTACGGATGGATGCCAAAGAGCATTAGCATGGAGGCACTGAAACAGATCAACTGTGTAAAGGCACCCAAGCAACGCTGTCCCATGACGGTTTATGGTGAGAAGAGGTTTTGCGAAAGGGTAACCGAACGGCTGGCCTTTACGGGGGTGCGGTTTTATTTGCGGTGATAGGATGGGGTTGTTCCGATAAAGAAAACATGATTTGACAAATAAAATCTGCGTCGTTTCCTTTATTGATTTTACGGCAAGGACCAAGTAGGAAAATACTGAAGTGTGTGCAGTGCTGCCTTGAGCATTTAATTATAACATTGGTCACTTTTTACGGTTCCCTTGATTTGATTCTTATTCTTTCTGCCCAACAAGACTAGGTACCATTGGAGTGTTACAGGACTCCTCATAAATGCCACAAACCCTTACATTGCATATTTCTTGATGTTATGAATAGACAAATGTAAGAAAATTGTATTCCCCGGCCTACAGTATGCGATGGAAGACCACCAAAGGTATGCAATTTTAATTGAGTTTGAATGGGCATTTCATTTGCAAACTTTTGGGAATTATGTGATAAGCACACAAGGCGGTGTTAATTTATTGAAGCATATACCCTTGTCAAGACAGTTATTGGCGCCTTTATCAGAATGAAGGGCATATTTGGTACAAAACAACAACACATCCGGAAAAGGACTTTCGAACAAAAAGATCTGCTGGCGACACGTCTTTATTTTTAGCACATGAATCGCACACTTTAAAAGCCTTAAATGCACAAGAGGTCTTGAGCTTGAGTGTCTGCATGTCCAGATCATATTCGAAATTTTGCACTTTACGATTGACACCTGAATTTCTAAGAGGTCGACATAGTTTCGGACCACTTCTTCTTAGTACTTAAGGTACGGATACCCATCGTATAAATATACCCAATGGATGATGTAAAAATAATTGCCTTACAGCTACTTCAGAACTTTTGATGACCGCAGTACCGCGTACAAAGACCTTGTCTACATAAACTTGAAAAGAGATAGAGTTGAGAATCACTCTCGCCAATGGCTGGAGAAAGGTTTGAATAAACTTGAAACCCTACCTCAGTCATATCGGAGGGAACTTTCCAACCCATTGATAAATACAACAATTATTTCATTTATCAACAGTAATGCTGTTCATTAGACGCCAAAGGATTATGGTGTTTCGCGCTCATGTAATACGAGTCCGAGTTACAACGTACGAGGATATTTCAATCCCAATCGCTTTGAGTAACCGCATTGTGTTGCCATTTGTACACGTCCGAGGGAACGTCTCCTGCTGGTCCATAGATCCATCACATGTGATAAACGAGGCACACCCCTCGTCTCATTGCCAAACCCTGAAACGTATAAGTGTATACATGGGGGGAAAACTTCCTTTCTCTTGCAAACTATCACAAGAATGACGACTCGTACTGAATATTCGCGTGTGTGCATTATACGACAGACAACACCGTCAAAGGAGTGTAATAATTTAAACATTTTAGTGGAGCTACAACACGTCTGGAGTTTCATCATCATCATGCAAGACCTGGATGGGGGTAATCAAGATTCTGCACACATGTGTGGCAGGGGGTAGCTAGAAGAAACTTTCATCAGTTTGACGGCTTGTAGGTGTTTTGTTTGAAGAAGGAAGCTTGTGCTTCGGTATTCAGCGCCTAGTACCGGTCTCAAATTTTAGTCCACCTTTGACCTAGTTCTTAAGAAATCCAATCCACAAATCTGGTGAGCGTTTGAGATGTTGCCTTACTTTTACAACGCTGATGAGGTAAAGAAAGTCTACGTCTTTATCAGGTATAGGTTCACTCCTTTCTTACTGTAGTTTTTTTTTTTCCTATATTCAGCCACCACTGTCGAGTGGTGATATTTCAGCTGGTGAGTTGACTAGAAATATTTTTTTATTTATTACAGCTTCTAGTTTAAGTACTACATAAAGAAAAAGCACTATTAAAAAAAATGTGTACAGTGCACATCAGTTAACAATATACGAATACATGCTACATATAGGTAGATGAATATCACAGGATTACTTCTGCACACTACAAAATATCCACACCCCGTATGCGCGAGGTTTTGAAAATGTCGTCCTTTTTCGTGTACCACCTTTTTTTTATCATGCCGCATAATGAACATACCTGTAACTCAACTGCATAAAAAACTAAATACATCCTCATGCCTAGCTGACTTTGCATCAAATGCAATGTCATCCTGTGTTCGAGGATAATGAGCAGCTTGATACTAGTAGGTATGCTGTTGTTTGCATTTGCAAATAACAAATATCTAGGTCGCTCCGGGTCATGGTTAGTTGGTTAATCTTCGGTAAGCTTACGCAGTCTTAACTGCAGTCAGTGCACTTTCATAGGATTTTTATAGGAATCAGTGCAAATGTGATCAGGTACATTTTCATGGTCCTGAATGAGAATGAAATCGATTTGGAAATCCTTGCTGTGCACCTGGCGCTCAATAAAAAAATATTGTTAGATTTACATCTAAAGTGTACATACAAGAGGGTTGAAGGAAACGTTAAGTTCTCTGACTTGACAACAATACAACAATTTGAAGTCAATTCAAAGAGTTTCTGTGACACGGGCAGTTTCGGTCCTATTTTTAGGTAAAATTGAACACATGTATTTGTATTTTTGTGAAAATTTGTTTTTTTAGCTATAATCTGGGGCAGTATGCCTTATTATACTGAACAACTAAGTGGGGGGTCTTACATGCAACCCCCAGAAGAACAGGAAAAAAAATTCTTGAAAGTTTTTCTGCAGCGCCAAATCTATTAAGCATCGGACAAACAGTGGACCCATTTTGTTTTTATGATTTGTGAAAACACACTTTGCTCGCAGAATTTTAAACAAAATTTGTAAAAAAAATATTTTATGTGATAAATCTGTGGTCCTTTCAATGGTCCAAGTGCGTGGCAATGCAGCAATCGCAATCTACAATCCGAAAACGGATTTTCATTGTGAAATTTAACATTCCGCGCAATTTTTCAATTACAAGGACACACCGAGACTTTCGCCCGTAAACCATTAGGAGTGACAGAGGCATCCACTTCGAAATATGGTTTGGTGAGTTATTTGGCTGAACAGATTGATAGAGCTCCAGATCTTTCAAGACGTGAATGGAAGTTTTTCAGCACTGAATGGGAACATCCGAATGTTAGTCACCCAGAGATATGGTAAAATATGCTTTGAGAAATTTCCCCAGGGCAAATAACCTCACTAAATAAATACATTGCAGTTCCAGACTTCTTTTTAAGGGGCTATGTAAAATAAAAGATATAATAATCTCTCCAGGCCCCTGTAGCACGAAATAATGGCTTTAAATTCTAGGTATCTAAAAAAAACAACGAAATGCTAAGAGAGCAGGTCTATAACATAGCCACTCATGCCACAGATCTGTATACTTAAATAAATCGCGTCAAATTCAATATAAGTGCTCTTCAGAAAAGGCCACATCGCTGTGGCACATTTTTTGCACACGTTCAAAGGCAGACTACCTACGGGCTCTCTGCGAGAATATGGATGCAAAATCCTTAACAAAGTTGTACAAGTATTCATACGATAACTCGAAATTCCATGGACAGGCGTTGTGGCAATTTAAACTTTTCACGATGATTGCGTTTTGCAACCAGATTATGAAAGCGCCCATAAATAGAAAATCGGTTATTCCCATCACATTCGTGCGGCAAATTCAATTTGGATTTCTTTTGAAAGGCATATTCCGGTTAGCAATTTGAAAATTCGTTGGAAAATGACACACAGGACTGTATGATTTAGGGAGAGCATCATTGCATTCATTGGTAAGGCACATGAATGCATTTGAATGAAAGGCACATGTCCTGAATGAGGATGCTCTACCAAGAATACCAGAATGATTTTGAATTGTAGAATAAACATATCACTTTTTGGTACATCCCCTCCGCATTGATTTTGTAAAATGTTTGCTTTTTAGGTGTTGTCTAGTGATTTGAATTAACCGTGTGAAATGTGGTACTTCTGCTCACAAGCGACAGAGCACACAACAGTTCCTACCCCAAATTACATTAATTTCGAAGTTAATTGCCCCTCCACATGCATGTTCATGGCAAGCAAATGTATTCGGTCATTGAACCCGACAAGGATAATCTCAATCTTCCTAATAGTTAATTTCCGTTATAAATACGCAAGTGGGCAACATTGAAACCCGGCAGGACAATCTAGTTCTTTCCGTTCTTTGTCATTTTGATTGCATCATTATGGTGGCCAATTATTCCAGATGACTAGTCTGGCAACACAAAACGGGTACAAGAAACTTCAACGAGACGAAATGACTTAGAAGACATTTTACAAATTGCACTCGTAAAGTGTCTAATAGCGAGGGAGTTGGCGAAACACGAAGCAAAGAAGACGTAGCGAAGTGTCGGAATTTTTTTTGTCCACTTTTCGGTTTAAATGGAAAAGTCCTTAAAGCTGTTTGTATTTGTAGTTGAGCGAATTAGTCTGATCCCCGCACTGTTGTTAGTAAGAAATATTCAGTTGTTGCTAGGTATGAGGCTACCATGTATTTCGCGGTTAGGTCAGAGGCGTTTTGGAGGGTGTCAACTCTGCACCGCAGTTTAATATACCACCGCAGTTTGAATACGGTCGCTGCAGCATGAATGACAAGCTTTTAACTAAAATCTGGTATATAATAAGGACTGCCCCGTTGAATTCGTTGCCACTTGTCGTACATGAAATTCTTGCACTCATTTTTAACTTACTTACCTACTTAGGTGGAGCTACAGTCCAGGGTGAACCTAGGTCCAGGGTTTTTAACTTGATATCGGAAAATCCGTGGAAAGCAAGAGTCCAAAAATGTTGCAAAATATATTTAAGGGATGTAGACTATTCTACGCACTGGTGGAAGAGGTTGCGAAGGTGAGCGGTTAACCATAGCAAGTCCAAAGTAATGACAACTAAGATTGTTGCTACAAAAAAATGAAAGTTGTTAAAAATTTCTCGAAGAGTTCCTTTCCCCATCAAGAATACCTACTTTAAAGAATCTTGAAAAAATTAAATCACGAAACTTCTGTCCAAGCATGTATACCCAGGCATACTACACAAACGACCACAATCTTATTACTCATCTTACATCCACCATTTGGAGGGCATTATTTCCCTTTCAAGACACCATATTCCAGATAATAAGACATAAAATCCTTTCCACATTTATCTTCCAGAGCACATCCCTTTCTCTACACGATGCCATTCATAACAAAGTAATTTATCTTCCTAAACCCGACCGGAATGATAGCCATGTAACTCAACTCCTTACTCCAGTATATTACATACGCAACCCAGGGAAGTGTTGCGAATAGTATCTGTCCTAATGCAGGCCTATTGACCTACTTTCAGTTTCAATGGAATCGGGCGGGTGACAATTTTCTTCTTATAAAATGCCATGACCATTTAAGTTCCATTCATTGGAGGATCCAAACTCTCACCGTGACTCGGAAACGCTGCGCAAAACAATTAACCCCTCAGATTTGTATGGGCCATCTAGTGACTGATGGAAGGTGTGACCGGTTGTGGTCATTTTGTAGTATAGTTGCTTGGTGGTGGTGTTTGATTGATTGCACTGCTGATAAATAAGGATCGCCCATAAGTGGAATGAAGTAAAAGAGATTTATGGCCTTCCCTATATGAGATAAAGTTCAAATCAGAGGATCAAAAATCGAAGTCTGCTGGATTATATATGTTTCGAAATGTTGATACTTTTGAGAGCCCACCATGACAAAAACCTTGACTGTGTGACAATGTAGAAAGGATTCCGCAAGTATTAAATGCAGTTGCTTTGTTATCTGCAATCGATGGAGGTACCAACTACCTGCCTTCAGGGGAAATTAGCTGTCAACTGGAATAAAAAGATTAACAGTGAGCAGAGGCAAGAAAACAACCGTCCAAACCATCTGGCAACGGATACAAGTCGTCTGGAAAACCTCTTTTAACAGGAAGATTCCCATCTCTCCCGTGTTTCTGTAGACCAGTTGACCTAGTTTTATCTTAGGTTTGTAAGGAGAATCACTCTGACATATAATCAATGAAAACATATGCACACACAACATCGACTTCCATTCAGCCAAAACAAAGGAAATCAAATGTGATGAGTTCTTTCTTCTCTCGGTAATAAACCACACTGTCAACTTGATTTATTGAACTTCAATTTGTATATCATTCACCGAGTTTATGCCACTTGAGGGGGCCTTCATAATTCGTTTTGTTGTAGGGTGTGAGAAGTGGAAAGTTGTTACCTCTACCCAACGAGTTCCAATTCTCCGACCTTTTTGTGGGGTTTTTGTTTCATCCTTCGAGTTGGGATTTCGAATTTTGATTGAACTGAGTCAGGTCTTAGATTTAAGGTCCAATATAGCGAACATAAAGCTTAGACCTAAAACATTCACTGCTCGACTCATTTGTCTTCCTTATTTCGCCTTTTTGGAGAGTAGTATTTAATTTTTTTTCTGCGGCATTTCTCTGAACATTCTTCAAAAAATCACCACATACATTGAAGTAGCCCTTGAAGCTACCTGCTTTCCAAGCCATTGATGTCGCAGTTGATACCGGAAATAGAGGTATATCGATCGATAAAGAGATCGATTTTATCGCAAGGACTTCTTGCAAATTTGTTTCTTTTTGTTGCACAAGACCCACCCTTACACTACCCCAATCACAGATTCAACTGCCAGATTCTTCGATATGGTTATTTACGTTCTCAATTATCGACTGCAGACAGAGTGTATCTTCAGGCGATTTACTGTCCCAAGAAATATCAACACACGCAGAGCTACCATTGCACGAAGTCAGGCTATTAAAATGTTGCATTTCCCTCGATTCCAGGGACCAGACTCCGGGCGCTCTCCGATCCAGGTCACACATCATCGTTATACTCACACGAATATACGCACAATACACAGTCATTGCATTAACAATGACTGGCCCAGAGCCCCATCCGCAACATAGTGGCAGCATAGAACACATTCGAATAACTTTTCATTGGGACCACCTAAGCAAAAGTCAACAAACCAAAAAAGGATAAAATGTTATTGGCCATGTTATTGCTTCTGGTGCGTTGTTCTGCTTGTTATCCACCATCATGGTCACCACCCAAATCAGCAGGACAACAAAATAGAAAGTTTTCGAGAACAATGCGTAATTAAAATAGTTGCAGGTCAAAACAAGGGTCATAACACAACAGCGCAGCAGCCATTGCAGGGCGAGGCCATCAGTTGAATGTGAACTGCATGCATTCGAATTTTACGCAAGTTGTACAGTGGTCTACATTTCAGATTGTATTTTTTCAATTTCAGACAAAATGAACATCATGTACTAGCAATCAGAGGTTTTAAGAACTTTAGTGTGTCCTTTAATTTACGCAAAATTTGAATTTTGCGCCACTTAATTGTACAGTAATGCCAACAGAAAAAAAGATAACAATGTGACAGCTGATAGTTTCTATACCAAAGAATGACGCAGTTTCATGTTGAGCAATATTTAAAAAAAAAATAAGGTTTATCAGCAACAATCCGCAATTTTCATTAAAAATATGGCCGTCAAAGTGCAAACAGGCCCACGACCACCAACGCCTTGAATGAGGAAATTGGGAGGTGTATTACTGAAATCTAGTTCTCAGATATTGGTCAATTTTCGGACGTCAATTCGGACGAGAGGTCGGAGGATCACTTGCGGAGGGTACACTGCTTCGGTCACCCATCGCTTATCCGAAGACATATTGTCTAACACGGGGTCGTCCGAGGTTCACGGGCAAGGGGTAGACTGTATCGGCACCCTTCTCCAGATCCAAAGACAAACCACCCCGGCTCCCTCACAGCCGTAGGCAAATCGCCATAAGTATTCGGCAGCAACAACGAACCCACCAGCATGTCCGGTTTAGTATATTACCCTGGCCTTCTATTTCTTCTCCTCTCATCATGTGGTATCACAAAGGACCTACTTCTTTGGTCTAAGTGTGTCTTTCCAGACAGCCACCTTACCTAACCTAACTAACCTATTACTGAAATTTAGCCACATTGCGAATCGGTCATAAGAAATTTCAATAAAAGAGTACGTACACGCCAGCAAAGCCGTGGCGGCCATTTATCTAGTTGGTCTCCTGGTCACAGATCTGCAACTTCATTATCTATCTGAAAGTCAAATCATTGAGTGTCCTGTGAAATAGGATGTCCTCAACGCTGTACTACGAGCTCTCATATGCTATACTTTCAAGTAGAAGGAAAAGGGGGGTTTTACCTTCAATGAATCGGCCAATTTCTTCTCTTTGCAACAACTACATACATAAATCGATGAATTAATGGGATATAAATACTCGAATACGCCAACGCCGGAGTGGTCCTACAAAAGCTGCTGGATCTATGTTAGCATAGCTGCAACGAGTAAATAATGTCCAAGAATGCTGTGTGTAAAGAAGGAGTCAATAAAACCAAGAACTATCTCCAAATGTGGTTGTAAAATATGCTTACAGGACCTTAGCCATTCCAAAATGAATGTGCATTGATAGTGCCTTGGCATAGATAGTTTTGCGTCCCAAAAGTGTGTCAAACACCAAATGAGCGCAAGTAGCTAGTGCCGTGAGTTGATTTAAGGTTAATAGTTACTTATTTCACACTTTGATGAATATTTATTATAACTAGAGTACGCAAAGTGGTAGAAATTCTACCATTATATTGATCTGGCTGATTCACAACATATATTGAAAAAAAAATTACAGACAGCATTGCATCCCTGCACAATCTTTCCAAGAAAAAAAAAATCAAGCGCATAGTGAAAGTGGTTCTTAAATATTTCCCTTCACCTATTTATATATAAGACTCTGCCCGACTCTGGGATGCAGTATTAGGAATTGACCACACTTCCTTACTTTTAGTTTCAAGGCACTCAATTGCACTGTCTTAAAGTTATTTTGTTACCAGCCATTTTGATATGTCCTCGTATAAACTTGCTCAATCCAAAATGTCAACCGAATACATTAAGTAGTTCAACTACTTATCACAACGAAAACACGCAAAAATCCGCCGCGTTCCTTAATCCCTTCAACCGTTTCATATCTTACATGTAAATCGTCCCTTTAAAAAGCAAAAAACAACAGCTAAAATTGCGAACCATCTGATTACAGCTGGGCCATAAATAAGTTCTAGCTGCGCTATTGAGATCTGGTAGAAGGGAATTTAGACACCAAATTAAAAGCATATCTACCGTTCGCCAATCTGGGTCTGCCGGGGAAGTCCTCACCTATTTTGCAGGGAGTTTCGGAGGTAAGAATACACAAATAACACTCTGCCCTTTGATTAAAATCTCAACTCGTTCGTGGAACTGAATATGAATTGCAAAAACGTGCAAATTTAGTCCCGATGGAGATAGAAGCCATAACAGGATTTGTGGGTATAATATCTCCATGGGTACTGCTTCTGAATGAAATGAATTTGTGATTTAATTTTCTTTTAATTACCTCGATTTAACGTCTGGAAAGCAATCACAGAAATATGAAGTGATTTAAAGGGATTTATAGAGTTTAGTTTTGCCAATCAGGAAAAGTCAAATGTATATATGTTTCCGAGTTTTCAAGAAGCGCAATTTATGCTAACTGAAATTTCAAACAACATTTTTGTACAAATTTCATCCTCTTGGGTCTTCAAAATTAACACAAACTCCAAACGTAAGTAATATTCTAATAGGCATCGCTAAACTTAAACTAATTCTTTCGAGGAAATGTAGGTGATTGATTTATGGCAATTCACATAAAGAGCCTGATATTCGCTCATACCTCAAACAAACGCTCCAAAGAATTTCCTGCGAGTTATTAAGGAAACATGTGACACTAAAATATAATCCTGGGAGTTTAATTATACACAATTAGTTACGAAAACTTTTAGTCTCTTGAAGGACACATATGATGATATTTTTAAAACAAAGCCTATTAGATTTATTCAACTGTTGAATGGCGGTAAAGAATGCGGACGTCTCCCATGCTGTTGGAAGCTTTTTAACCTCACCTAGAACTTTAAAGTCGAAAATTTATCTTTGTGCAATCACTTACATAGTGCTGATTAAAGTGATATTTAAGAACCAAATAAGTCATGGACTGTACCGCCATCGAAATAAGTCAGACAACAAAATCATATCCCTGAGCCATGTTAAAATTCGTGAAAACAGCTTTCGAAAAACCCGTATTTTTAAGAACTCGTTACCTATATTATTATTATTATTATTTTACTTCTAAGTTTTGTTCAAATCGTTTAACGAAATCTTAACATTTCCGATGCTTCGGAGGCGTATACGTAACATTTATTGCTATAATACCTCAATTCTAACGAAAAACGCTTTAGTTTTGCAACAACTGGCTTGTACTACTATTTTTTCCTCAACCTTTAAATGGAATTTAACTCAATTCCCCATTCCTAAATTATTTTTTTTATTTTTTTATTATGGATTCTAAAAAGAAATAACTCTTAAAATTGTTCCTGACCAAATATCGATTCCTCTCTCTCTCTCCATCTGTTTTTGTGGCATCAAGCAAATTACAAAATTAATTTTCTTCAGTTTATTAGTAAACGTCCTTGTTTCAATGACACAAAGTTATTTTCAGCCTTAATATTAATTTATGCAGCAAAGGCAGCGCCAAACTCATGGCCACTGCGTTAGTCAACGAACTGAAAAGTTTTCTTCTCATTTCCTTACACAAATATCCAGGAAGTGTTCTTATTTACACTGTGTATCTTTCTTCATGTCTGCAAACATCTGAGCGACCTAGTTTCCAGGGAAACAGTGGAATATGTTTACAAGCGTTACGACGTCATAATGCAAATGATTATTGCTGGCTGTGACTACCTAAGTGTGGTGGCCGGGACTGGTGGAAGACGGAAAAATGTGCTTCTCCTTCTTCAGATAATTATTATTACATGATGAAAATTTAATTATAATACGTTTTTGTTTAAAAAGAAATTACAATGCTAGGCGTAATAAAAACGTAGGTATGGGGGGAGTTGTCACGTATTTAGACCTTAAATGTGCGAGCTTTGGAAAATGCGTAGGAATTTAATAAATTTGCAAATAAAATTATGGTTTTACCTTTACAGCAGTAGGAAGGCTGGCAAATCGTCAGAAAAAACAGGCTGATAACAATCTCGGGTAAGTGCACTGGTTTTCTATTTTATTTGCAGGAATTGGGATGTCTGGTATTAATGGTACATCAGGTCTGCCGGAGTTTAGAACCATGAATATTTTTAAGAGCTAGGTGACAACAACCTGCTCTAACGGATGAGACCTTCGTTTGAAGAAATATAAATAAATTTCAGAGTGAATTTTTAAGCGCATTTCATTTGGGGTAGCAATCACCGCTACCTTTTCAGAACTCAGCCATAGTGTGTCTTTTTATATGCAGCCCTATTCTTTCCAATTACAGGTAAAAGCCTATAGAAATGGAAACGCAATGGAATTTAAAATCGAAAGTTGAGTATTGGAATGGCTGTTTAAACATTACGTCTCCAAACATCATAGACTCAACGACAAGGGCGGTTACACCTTGTCGCGTCAACTGCCGTCACCTTATCCATCGATTCGAATTGTAAGTTAATTAAAGCATCAACCTAGTGACCTAGTTTTATTTTAAGCAGTGTACAAAGTACATGCAAATAAAACCGTCAAATAACAAGAGGACACCACGATGGCAGGTACATTCCTGGGAAATGAGTTTTGGGCAATAAATTGTCGCACGTAAGCCTATTGGTATCCATTGGGCTAGGAACACAATGAGAGTCGCTTATTTTGACTGAGGTATTTGTGCCAGTTTCCTGTTAGAATGCCAAGTGATATAGCCGTTCTCATTTTAGTTTTAATTAGACACGCCCTTGGATCTTTTTCTCTGAGTTGATGTACAACTGATGAATTCTTGTTTATTGACATGGACATTGGAAGGAAATTACTTGTGAATCGCTTTTCTTAGACTTAATGACCTATTCTCTTTCTTTTATTAAAAATTATTCGTTGAAATTTGGAAGCGCCCCTAACTATGAAAAAAGTTAACTGAATTCCTCTTTGAAGTCAATTACGTAGATTATTATTTTCCTCGTACTTTTCAATTAAATTTGGCCTTTGAATATCTAGTCCTTACAATCCCTTTAAAAATCCGAGAAGAAAAAATTTGCCTAACGAAGAAAACACCCACCAACCGACCGGACAAAGTGAAAGGCATCCTGTGCAGCGTCTCATTAATGGTTGGAAAAATAATCCCCAACTGCATGAGGCCTGCGGTTAGAGAACGTTAAAATCTGCAATGTAGACGGAACATTTTAATCCCTTTTAACAAAGAACCCGAAATGATTTAATTCGCGATTTAAAAGCGATTCACAGGGCTGTCTAATTGCGGTCGTAGATAGGTACTGCATTCGTTTGTCAGCGTTTTTTCTGCGGTTGAGGTTTTTGTGTAGGTTTGAATTTTATGGCAGCTTTAATTGTTTTTCAAGTCCAATAAACCGCCGATGAGGTTATATAAATTGTTTTCATTAGTGACGAGTGCAAAGTTATACTTTATCGATAGAGGGAATCAGGTCAGTTCGGGTTATAGATTCATATTATGGCTTGTAAATATAAGAGCTACTAATAAATCGAAGAATTTTAGTACTGAGGTATTTATTTTTAGTAAATATTGCATCTCATGGTATAACTAGCTTTCCGCCCTACGCTGTCTCTTATGCTGTTTCCTTGATAGTATTTTCAAGCACAACATTTTCTGAAATGCTTGGCCATTTCTATTGAATACCAATTTTGGTGAAACACAAACTTCCGTTTGCTAAGATCACTCTATGAAATGCACAGTCTGACGTTGAAGCAAGTGAAGGTCAAGCAAAACAATTGTGCACTAAGAACTATTCAGAAAAAACTGTAGTATAGCAACATTAGTTGCGTCAACATTTTTGAATTACCATTATACATCCAAATTGGTTCAAAAATAACGCCCTAATAGGTCCCACAGAAAAAAACCGTACATGCTATTAATAAAATGTTATCTTTAAGCCGCTTTAAGTCAGTAGTTAAACGCAGCAGGTACTTGAAAAACCGATTTTGTTTACATTAGCTTCAAGCTCGTTATACCGCCAAAAGTAAACCTAAGTCTGTAATATAACAAAAGTTCTTCCAAGCGGAAAAGAGGGAAGAACAGCCCTAAGTATTTTTCTAAATCGTTGCCTTCATCGAAATGAGATATTAATACAATTTTATGAATAGGTTCACAAACCATCGCCCAAGTAGAAAGCAAATCTGAGTGGGTAAGGGAAAAATTCAAGGTCGCTTCTGTTTGCTATTCAAATAGGTGGTTGACCTTTGAAGCCCGAGAGAGTGAGTAGGTGGAGAGGTTTTGTTCACTAATGCCCTCATAAAAATGCAGAGAAGGCGGGCAGTAAAAAAAACCAAATCCAAATATAAACAAACTGAGAATCAATAATTGCAGAAGGGATGGAAAGATACATTAACGATTGGTTAGCTTCTTGTCCTTTCAAAAATTCATGGCTCTGTTGAATTTCGACTATTAAGTCACTATTCGTATAGGTGAATTGCCGTTGTCGTACCTGGCAGAGTTCTGCGATACTTCTACTTGCTCGTCTTTCAAGTTGTAACTCACAAAGAGTTCAAATGTGTTATGGCTACCGACATCGTTTACTTCACAAATTTCATCAGCATCTAATCGACGTGCACATCACAATTTCCAGATATCAACCAGATGTCTTCGAATGCCAAACAGATGATGGCGTGGTGTGCAGCCAGTCTGCAAATAAATTTAATACAATTCATCCAATTAGTGCATCAGCACTTATCATGCAGCGCGACAACCATCAATGGCATGTTATTGAATTAAGTTCGTGACAGAAAAAGCCAACCCCCACTTGAACAAAGGATGCACAGTACGCTAACGTGCATGCAGCATCGAATAAAGATACAACTACGTGTCGCATTTCTTTGTCCCCTTCTACACACGTTGCATGGTGTTTATTCAATGAAAAAAGGGAGAATTAAACAAAAAAACCTCCCCACTTGTTAAAGTTTGCATTTTCTATTCGCTTCGACCGACTTTCATGGTCCCTTTTCGTGGTTGACTTGCAGTGCCATAAAATAAAATTGAATTTCGTGGCCGATTACTTTGTCGGTTGGTTGATTGAGTGAACTAAACGCAACGCTCATCAGATTAGGAAATTTATTTTTTGTTAACCATGTATAACATTGCACGGTATCCTTGAATGCAGTTTGGGTAAAAAATTGCATTCAAAGCGAGTGCCATAAATCACAGCCCCGGCTACGTCATCCCAGTTGCACAATACACATTGCAAATTGCACATTGCACATGATTGGCAATATCAAAAAAAAGCTTTGTCGACAAATTGCGTTTATCTGACAAGTTTAAGTTGATGTTTCGGCTTTGGTCACCGACATTATAGTTTATCAAAAGTTGCTTAACAAATAGTTTAAGTAATATTGTGGATGGTTTCAGCGCGTTCCTAATGATTAAGGGGCATTCTGTGCATAATATTGCTCCTTAGTCGCATGCAAATTACGCCGAAGAGCACCTCTTTTCAGTTTGCAATTATAAATATTGGTAAAACCTGGTTAGAAATGTACTGCGCTAAATAACCATCCCACCAACAATTAAACTTATTATTTGTAGGAATATTTTACCCACTCAACACTGCGCGTTTGCAATCTCTTTTCATTTGAAATTCGGTTAACTTAGTGATTGTACCAAACAAAAGAACATTTCATTGAACGCGAGTTAGAAAAACAAAAACCACCCCTAACCGAATTTAATATCCTATCCGACGGCGTTACATGAGCATGGATTTATGTTAACTCAATGAATCTAATCCCCGTTACGTGATAAGCCCAAATACGATTATGTTGTCCAACTTCAGAGTCTTTTGCTTTCATTAAACAGCCGTGGGGCGAACAAATAACACAGTGACCCAGTTTTTCATTTGTTTTGCTCAGTTCATCTGAAAGTCATTGTAAGGAATAGTGTAGCAAAAGAGATTGCGAAAAATAGTTTCTGCATAGTATCTGAGTTGTCATTGTCAGTGATTGATTAGCGTTTTCATTATTAATTACTCGCGAGCGTTCATATTCTTTAAACGATCCTCGGCTTTAACTAGAAAATCGCTGCAATAAATGTAACTAGCAAAGCTACATGCCAAATGGAATGGAATTAAAAATTTGCCCATAAATGGTAGATAAGAATAAACTTTGTTGTTAAAAGGGAATAGATTGTCTTTTTAAGGATTTAACTGGCAGTACGGTTAAGAGAATCCACTATGCAAAAATCGCAATTTAAATAGAGGGCTCAATGTGACTACGCTCTGTACAAAAAATGTACAAAAAATGAATTGAATCTCTCTTTTTGCAGAGCCAATGGCTTTTTTGTCGTTTTTCCATCGCATCCTGTGAATGTCACATGGACGTTGCTTATTTCCACCTTCTGTTTGTGATGTTCCTTGCAGCTGACACAAGGCTTGATTTTTTTTTTCAATTTTACTGTTTCCATTGAAAGGTAGGCGACTTTTTGGTATCCTGGGGAGTTGACTTGGAGTTTACATCAAATGCATTAGGTATGTATTTTCTTGGCCTGTTTTTCCAGTGATTAATTATATAACGAATACAGGGTGGGCCAAAAGAAATCATCATGAAAAACTTTTTTATTTAGAAAATAAATGAGAGCCAAACAACATCGGATGACTTCTTCTTCCCATCTTGTATTTACTAAATATACCACTTAAGAGAGAAGAAACTAAATTTGGCCTGAAATTTGAATGAAACCATCGTCTGAATTAGCCTCCACCTAAACTGAGCCTTACTTTAAAATTTAAAAAAAGGTCTTAAGAATCCGACTGATAAAAAGGGAAACCATCTAAACGGCGCGGCGCCACCTATCGTCGGATCAGACTAACAGGTCACCAGTGGCAGAATTTTTCACAAGCAAGTTAATTTTTGAAATTTCTGTTATAACAAATGTTGAGACATTCTAGATTTAAGTAACGATCCCAGATCAAAGTAATTGAAACGACACATGACTATCATTCTTATGACTCCATCAAATTTATTGTCTTGCATACTCCGAGGATTTAAGGCCTCAGGATGCTAATAGAGTTCACCTACTCAACGTGCTGGCTGCTGCCTAACTTTGAGACAATCTTCAATACTTGGCTACCACTGTCCTAAGTACATTCTTCTCAATGGTGGATGGTTAAAGTGTTTTTTATACCACCAAAGGGTTGTGATCTAATCTCTAATCTCTAATCAAAACCATACGGTCTCTTTTTTTAATGCCGACAAATGCAGAAAGCTTTAAAATTGCACATGTGCAAAGTTGTTTCAAGGACCCATTTTCACTCTGAAATTTGCCAACTTCGAATATAACCGTGTGTACAATAAGATATTGTTATATTTACCAAATTTATCTGTGCTCAAGGACACAATATTTCTCTGTATTGAAGCCGAACTTTTTTTTGCTTATTTTTCATTGGACATAGCTCTGTTTTTTGCAAAACTTGAATCACACAAAATCTGCACTATCAGTTCAACAGATAAACTATAATCGCTGTCTTTAGGGACGCAAACCTCCCTATAGCTTCCCCATATTGTTGTAAATTTAGTTGTATAAACAAAAAGGACCAACACAATCCATTTCAGTCTATTAACCTTCCTCTGGCCTGTGTCGGCCATTAGTTAACCCTAATACTAGTTGTAGTCTCCGGGGATTCTGAGGGTCATCCATAATTGCTTTTCCCCTCTTTACCCTTTCCCAGTATCACTGACATGGAAGTAGACAGAAAAGTCTTATTGTTCCTTGTGTTGTGTTGATGGAGATGTTTATCTTGGGTTTATTATTTTGACAAACCCACTGTTCACCACACCACTTCTTTAGCCTTCAAGTTCTCCAAAAATTATCCCTTTTAAGTGAATAATCATTTTCCGAATATCGAACTTAATCAAAATGTCGGTCAAGTCTCATTCGGGCTGAGACGTTTTGGTATATTTAACAGGTTGATTATAAAATGCTCAGATGTACGATAAATGCACGCATTTAATGTATTTAAGCATCAATTCGACCTATTTCGTGTTTCTGATTGAGGTTCAATTAAAGCTCACATTGCTGGTCAAGAGTTCCCTTTAATGACGCCCCACGTCTACCACTTATGAGATATTTTAGCAGTTTGTTTGTAGATAGTTGATCTATACAACCACACAGGATAACAGTCGATTCGTATACCTCTGCCACCCGCATCAACTTGTTTTCTCTTTCTGCAGACAAACATTGATTTATCGACTTTACATGACTGCAGGCCAAGGGGGAATACGCAAGGCAAGTTCAAACAATTTATTCACCTCCTTTGGGAACTGTAAACATTTTTGCTCCTTCAACGAAGCTTTGTTTCCAATGCAAAACGAACTTCTCTAGGTATTGCAATCAACACAAGTGCACGGGCAGCTATCCCCTTTAATGCCGCACAAATTTCGAAAGTGAGCTATGCGACAGCACTATGACCATCAAAGTCGTTAAAATGGACATAAAACGCCCACTCCACGCCGTCCTTGCCCTAATGGATAATTTAGCTTAAACAGTATCATCATCATTTCCAAACCGATTTCCTAAATGGTTTCAATGTGGCAGCGGAATTCCATTCCATTAAAAGCCTCCGGGAGTGCCCACCAAAATTCGGTCACAGTTGAAGGACCAAATTATTTCGCGTAATAAAATCGAATTTTTGAATAGTACTGCAAGTTCCACTTGCTGATTGCCTTCAATTATGATAAACTTGTTATGCTAGCAGGAAATTGCGAGATACAGATTCAATGTTTGTTCTGTTGTTCACAGAACAAAAATTCTGTTGAGAGATAGACCCGCAAAAACTTTCTCATTTCACTTGATCATCATGCAGAAGCCAGCAGTCCTTTGAGTGAATGCTGTACGCGGAGAGTTTCCGCAGCTCGTCAGCATCGACCCTTAATGACTTTTGATATTTGTACTACATAGCGTGTCTGGGCAAAAATAATTTGGTACGAGATAGACTTCTGCAAGAGAGAGGAAGCTTTGAATCAAATTGTTCACAAGAAAAGGCGATATCCGCCAACTACCAATTGGAGTAACTTTCAAGATTGCCGGTGCTTATGTGCAGATGCTACAACTTTCCGTTTAATTTGGATGGGGGCACAACTCTTGTACTTTCTTTGAAGTTTTGCTTTGATTTCAAGATAAATCAGTCTCAGCCTTTGAAAGTATTTTCGCCACAGCAACCCTTATTAAATTGCAAAGTGTAAGCACTATGATAACCTTGCATAGTTGGAAGTCAGCATAAGCATTTGACAATTGCATTGACATGCTATTGCATATTTTTTAACAAGTCTCTGAATGGTATCTGATCCACATACAGTAGGAAGTGCATACCACCTTTAGAAAGCAGGTTCGGCTGTTGCATTCCTTTGGTTTGTTCTCAATAAATTTTTTTTTTTAAAATCCATAACAGGGGAAACCATGCCAACTCTTAACCTCGTTCCTTTACCACATTTTGAACTGTAAAACTCGTTTCCTACCACATAACTATCAAACTGAAAATTGTCTTCCACTTGTTAGTCGCCTGTCATCCTCTTCAGTAAGAGCACGTTATACAATATATTTCCTACCATTATCCTTTGTCACAATATACCTTTGTGTGGTATAAAAAATTCTTGATTGTTATGACTACTTCTAGTCATTGTTCCAGTTCCAGTGCCAGTCAAACCGACAACGATGACAAGGACGACAGTAAGGAGAAACCACCAAAGGTCAGAGCTGATCTGTCTTATCTCTTCGAGAAAGAACTGACAGTGAAGCAGAATAAAAGGATTTACATTGTGGACGAATTCATTGCCACGGAGCGAGGTAGGTCGTTTTTAAAAGGTCAAAGCCATGTCCTCATATTCTCCCTATAGTGACACCAATCGATGGGAAGTTTTATTCAAAATTCAACGATGCAAATATCAAGGATGATGTGAAAAGGCGAGGCTGCGGGAAATTTGCTGACCAACGGCGGAAAGAAATGAGGATGGATGAAGGGTTTCCTGCTTTGGAAAGTCAGATATACGGATGGACGCCGAAGAGCATAAATGTGGTGGCAATGAAGCAGGTCAATTATACACGAGCACCGAAGCGACGTTGTGCGATGACGGTTTTTGGTGAGAGGTTGTTATGTGAGCGTGTCACTGAACGACCGATATTCACTGGCAAACAACAGTTTTACTTAAGTTGATTTATTTAAAAATATTCTAATGGATCGTGCTCTATAATATTTATTCAATAAATGAAGTAGCTACACTGAACGTATCTCAGTCATTTCTCTGAACGTAGCGTCACGTTAAGTCACGTTAAATGAATCGACTTCGGAAACATGCAGTGCCATTTCGTTGACGTTCTCTGCGTAGGTTCAGGGTCCATCGCCGGTATATTTCATTCAGCGTTAAATTCTAGTTTGACAGAGTTTGACTATGACTCTAACTCTCACTCTGATTTTGACTTTGACTAGCCAACTTTTAGTTTTGAATGTTGTTTAGAAATACATCGAGAGAAACGAAAGCTTTTCTAATTTAATCAAGCTGTTGAAATTGCTTCCTCCAAATTTACCTGAAGAACTATCAGCTCTCTGCGCACATATCTTGTCGCTGTTGAAGCCTAAAAGGTTAAATTTTGTTGAAATAAAATGAAAAACCACACTTATAACGCGAACAACAACATCTTTTCAAATATGTTGAATCCCTATATTACAATTCGATTTCTTTGCCATGCAATTGAATTAAACTTCTGAAATTGATTTACGTGGGATAGGAGTAGCTTCTTCATTGGGTCCTTTTTTCATATTCGAATGTGGGAATCCATGGCTATTCATTCGTGGCAGATGTTACCTACACCATTGATCTGTATTTTAACCAGTTTTTCATATCGATTTTAAAATTCCCCGAATGGGACTAGAAAAAAGCTCCTTGGCGTTGCTAAGTTTTCGGTTTCTCCACCTGAATGCAAAGTGAAATCATAAATGCTAAGGTGTTTGTAATTTTTCAATCTCAGACAGGTCATATTGATTTTTTGTTTGTGGATGCGAATGAAATGATGGACGGTCTTTTTTTACTACATCATAAATCACAGCTTCACATGGGTACGGACAGTACCCCTAAAATGTTTTTTTGGATGTTTGCAATTAGCTTTGGAAATGCGGAATAAGGATAAGTCCTGCAGTGAGGTTGGAAAACGGTTCGTAATAGACCTACTGACCCAGTTTTGGCCTATCATAAAATGATTAATGGACAAAAGGTGTTTAGTATTTATATTGTTTTTTTTTGCCGTTTTACTAAGGTCAGAGATAAATCATTCTGTGCTTATGAATTAACAAAAAAATAAAAAGTGAACAAAACTGTATCCTTCCTTCTTCTGGAGGGTTTCGCTTATTTTTCCATGCTAAAACCATAATCATATTTTATAACGAACTGAAAATTACGTGAGTAAACGCACAGAATATCAACTTCCTTTAAAACATCTATCATGATATAGATATCAGGTACTGTCTCTGTTGTGCCACTAATATTCTATTATTAAACTAAGAGTTTTAAAAATTGTGGAAAATAGTGAAGAATAATACTTAGCAACTACTTGAGGTGCACTTGCACCACAAGCAAAAAATAATTTTTCATTTTGATATCGCACCTATACAATCCGGTGGCATTAGCGTTACTTGAGACTAACTAATGGAGTGACAGAAAATGGAAATATCTACTAACGCGATTGTAATGAATATCTTTTTTTAGGGGAATCTGTTTTACTTTATGGGAACTTCGCAAAGCGATTGCGAACACAACTTAGAAGTTAATTTATCTAAAAGGGCTCTCTTGAAATCTCTCGTGCTATTTATTTAAGTCAAATTTATTGTTTAAGGTACTCACAGGTTGAGCTAGGTACTTACCTGCGAATTGCTGCCTTAAGTAAACTACTTATATGAGATCATTTGTCTAATAAATTTCAAAAAGTCGTTAGGAACTGTAGAAAAATATGAAAGTGATGATGAGAGAACTCAAACCCATACCCTATTGAAATGAACATACTAGAGAATAAACCTTAAGGATTTTTGTATTTCTTAGTTGAGTAGTTCTTTGCAAAGGAAATATATATGCTTCCGTTATAATAAGGGAAAGTGCCTTTATACAAGGTGGGCCAAAAGAAGTCATCCGATATTGTTTGGCTCTCATTTTTTTTCTAAATGAAAAACTTCGATTCTGTTTTTTGATTATAATTATTTGAACCTTTAGAATTTTTATTCATCGAGAAGATGACATCGGCCAAATGTGCGCGGTCACAATTGATTGCATACGATCTCGTTAATTATGTACTATGTATAGTTACACTTGGAAAATATAACCGGAACCCGCAACCTTTAAAAGGTCTTGCCACAATTTAAAATCAGCCGGACTTAGGTTTTTTTTTTCATACTACGAAATACACATTTCTTCTTCTTACAGTAGTTTTTAGTTTTTTTTATTCTAACTACAAAATGTTAATCGACACATTTCTTCCTTTTACAGTAGCTTTTTGCAGGAGTGCTGTGAGTTTTTTCAAACTAGTTTGCGGTAGCTCGTGAATTCCCTGATTGGTGACACTTCCTTGTTGCATTTACCATAAGATTAAATTACTTTTTCCACCGTATGGTAACCCTTTTTACTCTCCAAAGAGAATACCGACAGTCTGTCCGAAACGACTCACTTCATAAAAGTGACCTTTACTATACCTTAGGGCATTAAAGAAGTTGGTATAAAAAGCATCGCAAAACCCCGACATGATATCAGGGTTTCATCAGTTCCTGAAATTATCAAATTTGAAAAATACCGCTTTTCGAAGCGACTATCAAACTGCAGTTGTTGTAAAAATATCAAGTCACCGTTTTATAACGCTGGAATTTGTATGACAGGTAGTTGCACATCTCTTTGCTCTAAGCGGCGGAAAAACGATCTAATCATAATATGGTCTAGTCAAATTTTTCTTCTAAATTAAACAAACTTATCATTCATTAATTTTATTCCCTCCTCACTATTCTCATTTAAATAAATTCCTTTGTATCATTCAGGACGATTTTTGTACCCTCCACAGAAAGGTATATTCACTTTGCCATTACATTTGTAACGCCAAGAAGGAGTCGCCGCAGACCTCATAAAGTATATATATTCTGAATCAGGATCACATTCTGATTCGATTTAGCCATGTCCATCTGTCTGCTTGTCTGCCTGTCTGTCTATCTGTCTGTCTGTCTGTCTGTCTGCCTGTCTATTGAAAGCACGATAGCTAGGGCTATGTCGGTCAAGTAGTTCTGGTACCTCTCAAACAAAACCAATTTTACATGACTTGTATGCAGTGGAGGGTATCCTATCATCGGCCAGGCCGATGATAATACTTTTACTTGTTGTAGTTTGAATTCCAGAGCCTTTGATGGTTCGAACCGATGGGAAAATGGCAATGCACATCCACCGCCCTTGGAGGAAAACTGATAATATGGAAGTTAGTCTCTTCAACACTATATAACAAGACGCTTTTCCTTTCTCTTAAAATGCAGTGTATCTGTATTTGTTCTGAGTACCCTTAAATCCTTTTAAACTATAAAAGCGCATTGTCTTCGTTGAAATATTTTTCCAGTTAAATTTTCAAATCCTATTTAAGAACACAACACATGACTTCATTTATAGGAACTAGTAAACCCCAGCGACCTACATATACTTACAGGCAGCTGAATACCACTGCGCGCTATCCTTGAACGCATGATGACACATAACATCATTTTAAACAAAACAAAATGAAAACATTTTTCTTTGATCTCACATGCAGATGAGTTGCAAGCATGTTTATCATGGGGTGTTACGAAAAAGTGATACAGAAAAAAGGCTGGCATATCCCAACCAACTGGAAGGATGGTTAGTGATTCTTGCAACTAGATCAGTGTTGTAAGTGCCTAATGTGAATCGATAGAAATAGTATCCACTTGGGAAAAGTTTAACTAAAAAACACTTGCAACTTGCAAACTCAAATGAGTTTGGATTTTCTGATGAAGCCAAAAAGTTCAAATGTTGGGTCTAACTTTAAAACGAAAGTTTAGAAGAAACGAGTAAGTGTTGCAGAGAAAGCATTTGGCATAATTGGCTGTAGGTCTCGGTCATTGTCATGAAGTGATACATCACCAAACATGAAACTTTTTTCAGCAGGTTAAGGTGCTTAAGGTATTCCGATCGCTATTCAAATAGCAAGTCCTCCTTTTAGAGGGAGTGATGCAACTGTTGCAAATGTAAATGTTGTCCTTAGCTGGAATGAAGCCCGTAAAGGTTTTAATTTCTATTGACAGACTACAACAGGTACCATCAGTGGGAATGGCAGTTGTATTCAGTATGGATAAGCGAATTTTGAGAAAGAAATCCCATCAACCATACGGGCGAGACTGTGGTTTACTTTCTCCGAACAAGTACATGCCCGGCTCCCTTACAAATGAAACTCAATTTGGACCAATTCTCCTATAACGCTTTTCGTGATTTGCCGAATTCAGTCATGACAAGTGCCTCACTATTAAGACAAACTAGTTCAACGAGTAGGGACAACAATATATTTGTTGTACATTCAGACCGCATATGGTCCAAGTGTTTGGGTTCTCGCTGACAGCCACCTTCGCACCCTACCTTTAGATCTATCAATCGCTTTCAGTCTTAATTTGAATTCACAGCATGCATATATGTTCCCTAATCAAATTGTAAACCAAAACCACTGCTTCAGCAATTCCATTTATACATCCCCATCTCCGTTTCCATCAGCATAGACAAAATATTTTCCAAATTGCCATCTGCATGGATGTTCCTCCCATAAATTAATTTCGCAAAGAGGAGAGATTGCTATTAGGGAGGCATTGAGGTGAACCGCTAACCCTGGGTTCCATTTACAATTCCAATTCCGGATTCGGTTGGAGGCGAATGTTTAAAAGTTTTCGGAGGCACACGATTTAAATTTCCCAAGCAACTCATTCTGTTTAATTTGCACAGGACATTATGTGAATTCAAAATGGTGGCAGTTTCTTGGGGACAATGTTGGCTGGAGTAGTCCTACTGGGAGTTGAAAAGCGGTTGTCACAACACATTAATCTGGCATTATAGGTATAAAGTAAGCCCGGTTATTGCTGCTAGGGATATGACTCGCATTAGAGGTAAGTTATTTATAAAAATTGGTCAAAGGTGATTCTCAAAGATGCACTAGGCAGAATTAAGCTGACTGACTTCCAAGTCAAATCACATTCTTTCCATGATTAATATTTCGCCTAGAAAAATGTCATTGCATTCAGCTTTTCGTGAAGCCTATTGAACGTCTCGATTTCCACTTTTCTTGCTTTAACTAAAACCCCCGCTCTCGATAGGACACACCTTGCTTTGATTTATTTCCTTTGTCGTTGTCCCAACACCCGCTATAGCCCATCAAAAAGTTTTATGCCAAGCATCCGAGCCACTGGGACTTGCCGTCTTCGTAGCAAGTCCCTTTCAAGGATAAACAAGCCAATTCCTTTCATCTCAGCCACTTGAAGGTTGGCGAAAGTAAAATACAAATGAAATTGGAAAGAAAACCTATATAAGAAATAATCGTGTATTTCCGTGACCTACTTTCGTCAACATTTGTTTGCTGCCACTTCCAGTGCCGCCGTTAGCCGAAGGAAAATTAAGTAAATACGTGCGAAGGAGTCATGCGAATGGCATGAACTGGGTAATTTTCTTCCAGACAGCTCTGCCTAAACCGAGAACTACGAAAAGGCGACGATAAGGACTTTCGATCGATGCTAAGTATTAGGTAATTATGATGCATGATTGGCTGGTGGCAGACATCAGAATGAAAGTTGAATCGCCTTCATTTTGGTGAGACGTATCTATATACATTAACGATGTTGCCAGATGGGAGGAAATGTTATTGATACCCGGAAAAATAGAGAAAATCGGTTTGAGCAGTAAGTTATACCCGTTTTCGTGCGACAATGAATTATTTTGTCACAAAAATTCATACGCTCTCAATCACTGCTGGATAAATAGAATTCACAGCAACAACTATCTGGCAACACGACCCATTCGCCTCCTATTTCATCTCATTATTACACTGAAGGGTACCACGCCTATTGCTAGACCTGTCTAATAAATGAGACTATCCTTGATTATTAAATTGCTGTTGATGAGTTTGACATTGGGTTGGTGTTGTGGCTTATTAATTAACTAGCTAAAGTGCTGACAGGTTTTGAATAAAGCATCAAAGGGAAAATTATGTATATGATGGAGGCAGTCAGACTTCTTTGGATTTGGCTATTGGATGCGTTAGTGAGGAATTAGAGTTTTGATGTGCTAGAGCTCTTTAGTTTTCATCAGTTGTTGATTGTTTGAAATTGAATGGTATAGGATGTAAGGGCACCACCCTTTCGACAGGCTTTGGCCAAGCGTATCTCCTAACTAAGAAGAATGTTGGATAGGTCTTTAGAACCCAACCTTAGCCTATAATAGATTTTCGATTTCAGTGAAAGGCACTTGGGCGATGACGTCGTTACCAGTACCATACCCCAAAGGCCCATAGGATATGTTGAAGATTTAGAAGTCCCATAGAAGCGCAACTTGTTCATCATCTTTTAATAGGTATTTTCCAAAGAAGTTTATGGACTTAGACACGCGTTGTATTAAAACCAAGTTCAAATATTGCTCTAAGGCGAAAAACTACTTTTTGAATTGGCCTTCGAGTATTCCTATTTGCAAAGATCAAGATGAACACTCTGTCGCTATTCGATGACAAAACATTATCCTACAGTGTCTTCAAACAATCCCTACTTCGCAAGTGCTTCATGAAACTTTAACTCGGAAGTTTTGTACTCCTAAGTGGTGCGGAAGAACTTGCAAAAGCCATACAGACACATTCGATATCTTTTGGCACAAATACCATCGTTGAAATCCCTAGGAGATCCTATAACCCCCCTGCCCACCGATATCAGATACAATTTGTTGCCTTAAAATATAGATTTCGTCCTGTCTGGTAGTGTTGTACTTACGTACTTATTTTTTGTACCTACATACGTTCTGCTGCAACTTTTCATCATCACGAAAAGTAGGTCAGCGGAGCTGATGCCAAAAGCCACTAAAGATTCGAGCCAATAGATAACGTAATAGCTACACTGTTGACAACAGATGGTACCGACGGCTCAGGAGGGTATAATCAGGGTCTCTTTTTGCCATTATATCTAGTTAGAACGGGTAACATGGGGGAGAGCTAAATTTTATATGGCCCATTTAGGATGGGTACTTATTGATACCTTCTCCAATCCGTGAGATTGTTTTCATGTTCGATTTCAACCTTATGGTGGTTATTGGCTAATGTGTATTTGAAATTGTGCTGTGAGCTAATTTAGACTGATAGTCTGCTATGGCTAAATGAGATCACCGAGGATGATAACTCACATCTGCGAGAAATAAATAATGACTTCCAGTAATGGGTGATGCTGGCAAAAGGCATTAAAATGTGGATGGAGGGCGTCTTAATTTTATTTGCTCAATTTTATATGGGAACGACATCATAGATGTAGATCGTAAAATAGCCATTAATTTCTTGACTCATTTGGGAGTTGGGTATATGTACCTACTTAATAGCTTGAACGAAATATAACGAAGTTGTTGCTTGTCGCAGTGGCAGTGCAGTAAGCGGTTACCATTTCTGGTTCCATTTTAAAGCTTTAGATTAATTATTTGAAATGGCTACCGCGCCATTTTGAAGTACTTGCTTGTAACACGTATACCATTGTTCTAAATGGAAGAGTTTTTGGAAATCCCATATTTGAAGGTATGACTCTTACTAAATGCAAATAGCTTAATGGTTAAATTGTAAGGCACGTATAAGCAAGTAAGCCCCGCATCTGCCTTACACCTTGGGTTATCACAAATAGAAAAAAAAGTACTGGCGGCAAATGATTCGTAAAATGATTTTGGTATATTAGCTTCGACCTTGTCACACAGGGTCTATTTTAATGCCATAAAGCACTCCATTAATTTTAATACTTTAGCTACGAAAAATATGCAATACCCTATAAAGAATAAGGTTTGTGTTGATTCGCCCACATGATGAATATTCAAAATATTAAATTTAATAGCTGCAACTACGATTTTAGAATCGCCATACACCCATAACCATTATAAAATTGTTTGTCTAATTTGTGTGTGGCATCACGTTAAAAGAACTCTTGCAATCTGTATCAGCTTCTCAGACATTCCTTGAGCTAAATGCAGCACCATATATCTTTTGTTTCATAGCAATCGACCAACTTATTCCGGTGTCGCCCACGTCACATACATCATCGTCATCGTTTCATAAAATCTCCGTCAACAATTTTCAATCAGACCAAAGTCAAGTCAGTTACCCCTGCGGACGTGGCGAACGTTTCCGTAGACAATGTACAAATGACATTCGTGTTCACCTTGGCTAGTTTGTCTGCTCAACAGATACCTCTAAAGCCAAGTATAGCCAAGCACAAAGCTAGCATTTTATTCGATATAATTTTGAGTCTGGACCGGTTTCGATAGCAATTGTTCTGCTAAAAATTTAATTTATGATTTTTGTATTTCATTTGCTAGTTACTTACTTACTTATAGGTGGCGCTGCAGTCCGGAGTGGACCTGGGCCTCAACCAATACGCTAACTGGCTAACTGCCTCCAATCGAAGTTGGTTGGGGTCTACTTCCACTTGCGAGCGCCACCAACGGCGAGGTCTTAATCTACTGCGTTGTCCCTCCGTGTTGGAATCGAAGATTCTTGGAGCCGGAGCGTTGGTGTCCATTCGCTCTACATGTCCCTGCCATCTTAAACGACTGATACTAGGTCGATATCGCTGTACTGTGTAGAGTTCGCTGTTAAATCTCCTGCTCCAGAGCCCGTCAACGCAAACGGGACCAAAAATCACACGAAGAATTTTGCTTTCGAAACGACCAAGGAGCTCTTCATCCGACTTTGATTGGGTCCATGCTTCTGCACCGTAAAGCAGGACTGGGATGATGAGAGTCTTATAAAGAGTCTCCTTAGTATTTCTTGACAAGGCCTTACTAATCAATTGTCTTCTTAGACCAAAGTAACAGCGGTTGGCAAGTGTGCTTCTTCGCTTGATTTCTGAGATGATGTCATTTTCAGGATTAATACCGGAGCCGAGGTAGACAAGGTCCCGAACTACCTCAAAGTTAAAGCTGTCTATCGTGACGTTCTGTCCGATTCGTCGGTGTTGTGTGTCCCTTCTTGTTGACAGCATAAATTTTGTTTTGCCCTCATTCTCCACCAAACCCATTTTTGCCGCTTCTGTACTGATACTTGCAAACGCACCAGTAACAGTAACAGCTCGCTGTGGTCTGCCAATGATGTCGATGTCGTCAGCGTATGCAAGTAGTTGCACAGACTTCTGGAAAATTGTGCCTCTGGTTTTGGCTTCTAAGTTTTGAACAATTTGCACAATCTTCTCAAGAATTATATTGAAAAAGTCACATGACAGCGCGTCACCTTCTCTAAATCCTTTTCGGATACCAAAGGTCTCGGTGAGATTGTTTCCGACCTCAGCGAGCATTCTCCATCGTCATTCTGCACTAGATATGGCTCTGTATAGCTCGTCTCTATAAATGCTGTCATATGAGGCCTTAAAATCGATAAACAGGTGGTGGGTATCGACTTGGACTTCTTGGGTTTTCTCCATTTTCATTATAATTTTTAAAAAGCACAATCTTAACAAAAAGGAAGGCTCTAAGGCGTGGAAATTTACACAGGTTTGTGAGGCTTAAATATTCCTAGTTCAGATTAATTATTTTAAACGTTGGAGTGATGGGGTGTGGAAATAAGTCCGAAAATGTTTCATAATTTTTATTGACCACAACCTTGTCAGAATCGGGTGTACCGAAGTTGGCTACCTGAACAGAATTATTAATTAGGTGCATAAACTCATTAATCACATGATACGCAAAATACAGGACCAACACTTGCGTCCAATCTTAACCTTAATCCTTTGCTACGAAGCCCTTCCTTGGGTCTCCAAATTTAATCAATACCCTTTTTCTCATGGTATTCCTTGATGTTAGCCAATCAAGCATCATTTCTCTCTAATAGCCTTTGTTCCTCACATTTTCCTGTCTACAACAACAACTACAACTGCTATGCCGTCCGCATAACTTCTCAACACGTATTGCAGTTATCAACGTGCCTTGTTTTACTTTTGTTTTCTTTGGGTTAGTGGTGCTAAATCATGCTTCGTAGTGAGTAAACTTTGGCAAACTAGGTCACGGTACAAATGAAATCATTACTTTTGTAGTTCTTTGGGATAATACTTTCAACCTGAACTGAGATGAAAGGAAATTAAGTTCAGGCGTAAAACGGACCCCCTTGGTTATTTAGCTGTCTGGCATTTAACTTTGTCTGTTAGATGTGATACACGGGGATGTGGACGTGACGAATGAGGAAATAAATCAAAATGGAATAAAGGATTAACCGTACCGGCAAACTGCTTCAACCGAAGGACGTCATTACGATTTTTAGTTCTTCACAATTAACTCCCTTATATCCTATGGGTCTGCCAGTCAAGCCACTCGCATAAAGTTCACCTCATTGCAGTTGCAAAACTCGGAATCAGCTCTCTCCTGACCACCTTTCACCTGAGATTCAGATTCAAGGTGTCAGAGTTACGACTGGGAATATTTTCTGCATTCTGCTGGAATACAAATTGCTTGGCGAAAAAAAATTCAGCCGGGAAAACTTTCGCCACTCCCACCGTCGAGGCGTCGTCCCTGGGATGCAATAAATAAAAATGTTAACTTTTTACATTGAGGGATGGCGTAATGTATTCATGTAGCACTCTTCGCATGGCTTGCTGCTCTGCATGGTATTGCAGGGATTTGTAGGATTTTCGCTTGCATACATTTGGGAACAACTACTGCATAGTGCTGGTTATTAGTTTTGATTTATGATTATGACATTTTCCTGTATTAATAGTCACTTAGCGTGTCGCTGAAATTTGTTGAACAAAGGAAAACATTTTTTTAAACAATCTAGCGGTTGGGCTTTTTGTTTCCGCTTTGCAGTATGCATCTGTAAATACTGATGCGTTCCAATTTATTGTTTTGCTCATAAAAGTACGCTAACTGAAACTTACCAAAAGATATGCATTTTTACGGCTTCGCTGGGACATGATCACATAAGTTTTCAGACGACTAACAACTTGGTGCTGAAATTAAAAACAAGCGATATCATCCATCGTCGTACGTGGTCCTTGCATTTTTTTTTTAATTATTGCAAACATAGTTAAGTCCAACTTTGTGATTGCTGTCCAAATTGCACCAAAACACTAAGCGTTCGCTTGCAAAACTCCCCCACGCTACTGTGTTATGCTAAAGAAAAGGACTTCCAAATAAATTGTGACATTTATCCATCTTCTTTGAGAAGACATGTGAAATACAACACACGTGTCAACAGATAATTAAATAGAGTTAAGTATGATGATACCTCGGAAGCACACCTACCCAATCGCTAATTGTTTAAGCGTTCCACCAATTTGTGCAGTATGTTAGCTGTGTCTTCATTCAGTGTTTATGTGGGGTGGATGTTAATATAATGTCATAGCACGCGATATTTAATATATCGGTATTTACCTACCCTTCAAAGACGGCATGGTATGGGGCACCATGACAAAAACTAGCGTACCACCAGTTTGCCTCAGAATTATGTCATTTGACAGTCAATTTGATATTTGCTTGTGGAAACAAGAAAATCGATGGACAAATAAATACAATATTGACGTTGTAGCAAGTGGAACACTTAATGTCGAAAACTTGAATTCGAGATTGACAGTCACCAATGTCTATTTTAAAGTGCCAAGGTTTTTTTGGAAAATACCTTGTCTTAGACGCTGGTCGCACAAGTGAAAAGGTACCTCAATCAAATCGGAGTGCGTAACATAAACTGTGCTATAATATACACCGCAACCGGATGATGCTAGCGTTAATTAAGCGGACTTTGGTGCTACCTAAATAAATGGATTTCATGGCTCGGATTAAATAAAGAAAATGATTGTAGGTCAGCTAAGGTCATGGTTGGTTGAGCGAAAGTTTATACAGAAAATTCCATCGAATTCGACTTTGTTTTTTATCAGTTGCGTTCCAGGATCTAGTTTACATCGGCACTGCTTTTGAAGCAGCTTAGAATTTAGCTTTTGAGGTGAACAATCTCCGACGGAATGAAGTACGGAAACTCGTCTGTTGTAACTAGCGGCTCCCACATCTTCACCAGTGGTGACTGTGTTAATCCAGCATCCTTCAAATGGAAACCAATTGCTGGATTTATTTTTTGAAAGCTCTGAACCAATTGACAATCTACAACTCATGTACGACTGACAGATTGCCACTGCAAAAACAATGCACTAAATCGGAAATATCCCCGGATATCCGTGCCTCGAATTCAACCGCCGACATTTTTAATGTCCAAATGGAGAGCACTTTTCTTCGTTTTTCTTAGAACAGAAGCAAAAGCATCATCTAAATCGTTAACTTGGAGTTCGATAACCTTCTTTGTTGGAAAACTCGTTATCCCTATGGCAGCATAAATTTCCTGATATTGTGAAATGAATTACTTGGAAGTGATTTATGTGCCTCGCTGTATGAAACTTTTTCTATTGTAAAATTGTAACAAACCCCAGAAGATTCATTCAGTGTGCTACCTCAACCATATGGTACAGCATGTACCCGATGCGGGTGAACCGGCCAACACACAACTGTAACTTATTGATTTTCGAATTCCATGGGGGTATGCACATAGCTTGATGTTGAGAGACGAAGGATGTAAAACTTCTGTTTCCGTAACTTTGGCTGTGCATCCTGTTGACGGAAGTTGAAAATCGGTTTCTTATTGATGTCGCATTGGGAGAAGTTGTGAAGGCATTTAAATGAAAGCATAGGCGCTAGCTACAGTGGGGAGTATAGAAAATTATTGTGTGTAGCTTTACCAAACTTGGGTGTTGACCATTTCCAAGTTTTATCCAGATGCTATTTCTTCGCACCCATAGTTGCTTTTTGTCATTCGGCCCAAAAATAGAATAGTTGTAAATAGCTAGCCCTATAGGGTAGCTATGCACGGACCATTTGCGCCAACTATTCAAATGTTGTCAAATTATACAACCCACCATTTTGGAAAAGCAACGAGAATAATTATCCACGGCACAAACTTTCCACTTAAAACACATACGAGTAGAGAGCTTGTTGCAGATACAGTTTGGTGTGCTAGGAAAAGTTCTACAACCCAGAGAATTATTTATGCGACAACATGACCGCATCTTATGCCACTTCTATCTCCCACCCTGCCGTTCTAATGCGTAACGATGCAACTATACTTACGAGTTCTGCCGGAAGCCCTTCATCCGGTTGTGGTGTATATTATAATGCGTTGGTGTCGTGTTGGATAATGCTGTTATGAACCAAATCCGCTTTCCAGTGGGTGGCATATCCTGTGATTATAGTCCATCTTATCGCACAGTACAATGAACCGAGTGCAATGCAATTTGAAATACTACTCGTTGGGGTAGTTTGTTTCTTGAGACTCTGGCGATTAAAGACATTCAAAGAAGATTACCAGAGTAACGACTCAATTTATAGACCAGTCCCATGGTGTTGTTGAAGCCATATACTTGTCGAATATGGGTCATACGTTAGTGGAGATGCTTGATTGCACAACTTTATCAATTCGAAAAAATATGCTCTCAAAGTTCCCAAGTGCATTTATGAGTGGACAATGGCACTGGTTTTTTTTTCGGGTGCTCAGAATATTTGCGCTTCGAGGTATAATGCCATCAACTACTTATCTTCGAACAACTGCATTTGTAGTACCTATGGAGGTAGCATTTTGTGGCATCAAAATTCCTTTTTTTCAAAATAAGAAACATTTTCTTTTTGGCAGGAAATTAAGAAGTTGTTCTGAAAAAAATCCATTCAAGTATTTATCTTCTTTATATATATAATTCTACTGTACGTGTGTTGAGGCTGTACTCCTCCTAAACGGCTGGACCGATTTGCATAAATTTTTTTGTATGCGTTTGGGTTGCGCCCCGGGTGGTTTAGATTTACAATTCGGTCCAATTGGACAATGGGGCGTGGTACCTCCCATACAAACCACAAATTAAAAATCTATTATTTCTGCTCCTGATAACGGTATTTGCACAAAATTTGGTAAGTCGGTTTGGTGTGCATTTTGTATGTGCTGCTGCAAATATGGGCGGGATTGTACAAAGGGGAGTGGTACCTCCCATACAAATCTACTGTATGTCACTGAATAAATTTTTTTTGGTCATCGAATGTTTGAATCATGTTTGCTTTTATTTTTTGACATCTCACAAATTCGTTCTCAATCGTTCAAACAAAAGTAAATTTTAATTTACGCAATAGTGGTTTGTTTTATTTCGAATTGCAAGACAACGAATGTGGTGTCATTGAAAACAACACAAACTTGAATCAAGCAACAACTACGGCCACACGTAGGTATTCTAATTTAAGTGCGTTTCGTTATTTTCATATTTATTTTTTTTGTATCTTTGGATATTTTTGGTGTCTCATTTTCAGTCAATATTAAGTGTATTACATTCACATATAAGTTACGTAACTGAAACAATGCCACGTCTTCTTGGACGAGGAGGAAATATTGGTCGACGGACTACCCATTCACAATTACAGCACAACCATCGGTTAAATACATCGGCACAAGATCAATTGACGGACAATGGAAATGTAATAAATCCGACTGCAATCACACGTGCTAATGAAAGTCAAGAGCACCGCAATGAACGCCTTCGAGCTAATGCATTGACACAAAGACTGGCCCGTCAACGAGTCACCGACACATTCAGAACACGCGAACAACAGCGTTTGCAAGTGCATCGCACATTGACACGTGCATCACTTCTTCGCCTTGCGTTTGAATATAAGTCGGACATCGACTATACGTCACATTCACAAATTCTAAACGGTGCTATGAGCGAACAATGCCAACACTGTCATGCACTCATATACAAAGGTGAATCGGCCGGTTTCTGCTGCGCGTCTGGAAAAGTTGTATTGCCACCATTGAATTCGCCGCCAGAACCATTCAAAGCATTATTGGCTGGAGGTACATCTCAATCTAAATTGTTTTTGCGTAAAATTCGCAAATTCAATTCGTGCTTTCAAATGACATCATTTGGAGCAACAAAAATCGTTCACAATGAGGATGGTCACAATTTTCAACCAACCTTTAAGATTCAGGGCAAGTGTATCATCAAATTGGGTCTTTAATACCGATGCCTGATACCAATTCAAAATTTCTGCAAATCTACTTCATGGGTGATGAGGAGCAGCAAATAAACGCACGCTGCCAGTACAACCATATAGAGCAGATGGAGGAGCGAGAAATTGTGGGTATTTCAGAACCGTTTTTACAGAATCACAACCAGTTGGTCCAGTTGTTCAATACCGTTTCAAACAAACTGATTGAGAAAATCTGACAGGACCAACTCGATTCAATCATTAGCGCGGAAAAAGATGATCAAGAAGCTGACCCTGAAAACTATATCCATGCTTTGAACTTAATTTAATTCAAAGGAAGTTCCATTCGTTCAATAGAGAGGTTTAACTATCAAAAGGGATGTTAATAATTTAATCGATTTTAGGCGGTACGAAGTTCGCCCGGTCAGCTAGTTTCCCTATATATTTGTCCTCCGTTAGCAATTTCCTAAAACAACTCGAAGGCTGTAGTCCTATGACGCTAAACATTTAAAATGTCGGTATAGATCTTACAAAGCCATAAATTTTTAACCCCTAACTCCTAAATGGGGACTGCTAAAATATTAAATACTGGTTCTTACTCTCGAGTATTCAGCTAGTAATTTTTGATTGTCTTAGTTTTTTTTGAAACAAATTTATTTGCGAAGGAAAATATATTTTTTCTGCGAAAAATCAGTCCATAGGCTTCTCTATTGTTGTAGGTGAGTGTGCCACACTCTTATGTGGGTGTTATTGAATTTATTTCGTTTGCAAAAAAACTGCCAAATCATAAAAACCAATTTTGCTGTTTGCGATTAAGATATTATATTATGTTCGCAAATTCGAGGTGAGACGCAATTCCAATCGCCCACTCCAAACATATAGAGGACGAAAAACAAATAGCTACCTACGTGTTAAATTTTATTTTGGCAACAACACATCAATTTAAGGCTTCTTGGAATTTTTACTCAACCATTTATGGACTTGTTGGGCACACATTTTATAGCTGAATAAAGTAAAATAAAGTCTAACCCCCGTATTAATAAACAAAATGTGAACAAGATAATAGCTAGTATACATCAGATAGCATACAAAAATTTGACATAATTTCTGAATAACGAGTTGATAACTTTTACGCAGCGTTTATTAATAAGGGGGTAAACTGATATTTAGACTGATGCCAAATGAAAGGGATTTTTTTTTACAACCAGAAGCGACTCATTATCACAAACAATGGCGACAATAATTAGAAACAAAAACCCGACTTTGATGAAAGTATACATTTCTATATAAGCAATAGGAACAAAAATATTCCCTTGAAAGGAAGTTCGTTGAACTTACATACATCTTTCAGAATTTGCGGCGCTTCGGCAAAGCAATTACGAATTCAAATATAAATCATTCACACTCCATTATGACAAGGATTGATGTGATTAAGAAAATCAATAAATAAATGAATTCAGCAAATTAGAAACCACGGGGATTACTTAGGATGTCAGTTTCGATAAACCTAAATCCTACCGGTGTGTTCATGATTGATATATCTAGGCCATATAGAGAAACAGGACTCAGTAGATTGACCGCATATTTAAAAAAATATTGCTTCATTCTTGTTGGGAATTTAAGCCGAGGAGTTAATAATTCAGAGAGTGACTAAAATTTACCAATGCTGGCTAAGACGAGGTTTGTATTTTGGAATATCATTTGCGTGCACTTTAGAACACAGCTCAAAAACGACGCATTGAAAGCGGTTGTATTTTGTGCACTTGAAGTTCTTTTTGGTACGTTTGTTTCAAGCACGTTACAGTGACTCTCTGTGTATATTTCTATTACATTCTTGATCCAGTTTTGTTGTGTTTTTTCGTCAGTTTTATCGTGGAGTTCTTGTTCAATTTTTTGCGTTTTAGTACATTTTTTGTGTCCTGTTGTTGCGTTTCCTGTCGCGCTATTCACTCTGTTTTATTGGTGATTTTTTGTGGCGGTTTTCTGTTCATTTTGGAGTATGCATTACAATTTTTTGGTAGCGATGAATTTTCCTTGTTATTTGTACGTATAATGCATTTTTTGACGTTTTTTAGGGCGGTTTTCAATCCTTTTTGCGGTGTTTTATGGTGCGTTTGGTGTGCTCCGATGCATTTAAATGCATTAAGAGCATTTTCATTATAAGTTTTTTTTCTAATCATCAAATACATCAACTCCTCTCCTATTGGGGCTAATCTCATGCTCAACACTTTTCACTCGCGCAATACCCACATGATATAATACGTGCACACTCAAACCGTCACTTTCCACTTAGCAGAGCAATTAACTTTTGAATGGACGGCTGCATTGTTGCCAACGATTCCAACAAGACAGTACTTAAAACATGTTCAGTTCACACACACTCTTAGAAAGTAATTGACATGGATTTCTCTCTCCATCGCTTCGTCCTTTTCTATGACCCGACTGTCAGCTACATTTATTGACATTCTAGTTAGTTAGATGTTCATTTTGCAACGTGACATGGGAATACACTAAGTGCAGTACTATATTGTACGGAGTCATCTAGTTGGCGTCTACTGGGTGTAAGAATGTTCATTACTGAGCCTCTGTGACCTGAATTGTGTGTGCAATCCGGAGTGCCGACGTGGGAGAGAACAGTGACGACTCATTAGGATGCCAGTCGTACTGCAGTTAGTATATGCTTTTAATTTTTCAGTTGGAGCCTTATGAATTGTGACAGTCTAACTAAGGAAAGGGTGAAATTGGTTTGCCCTAAAAACAATCGATGTGATGCTTAAAACAAATGCAGGAAATTATTGCACAATTTTCAGTGAACAGCAAAAAAACAATAAATTATTTTACTGTCAGTTGAAAATTAATATCATTCCAGAATTTATTCTGTTAAGGTCCTATAATGTTTGTTACTGCAATCTGTCCTGACCGCAGTGATAATAAAATTTATTATTATTATATAGGTAGCAAAACATCTAACATATACAGAACTGCCTCCTTATTCTGCAAAGCAATTTCTGTTAACAGATTTAAACCTTATCAGCCTTTAGCCTTGCATTAAGCCCCACTGAAGTAAGACTCTCTGAGTTACGAATAGGACAACTATTACATTTTCTTTCACAGGTTCAATGAACCTATTATACTCTTTCCCCTCTCTTCTGACAACGAATCCCTTTGAGAGACAGTCATTTTCCAAATGAGTGTCATTACATTAATTGAAAAATGATGGTATTTCGTGTCAATAATGACAGAGCAATACGATGAAGGACAGAGGCAGGTACAAAGAAAACTCGTTCTAATGGTTTCAATTTAATCTTGCTGTTCATATAAATGATCTGTTAGCAAGTGGATACTTAATCGGTACGAGTACAATCCCAGAAGTACTACCCAATTTTAGCACTGATATTTGAACATATCTATTCCTTCATTGTAAGAAACACGTTTCAATGTTCATATGATTTTTCCTCAAACCACTTCCATTCAGCCGCAAAATTTTCATCTCCTCAATTTTATTATCGGATATAGTTGTTGAGCTTAAATAAGTGCATTAGCCCTGACACACTTGCAGAATGTAAGAAGCCAACTTAAGAGATATTATGCAATTCAGCAACCATTTTAACATAACTGCTCAAAAGGACACACCAATACACCTTGCTTCACATGAGCAAACTATACTTTGCTGGCTTTTTTGAATGCAAATATGTACGAGTAAATGGCCGTCGGGAAACTTAGCTTAGGTACACCAAATGCATGGTAAAAGTATATAATGAGACAAAAATGCCTAAGTTCCCATTGAATATCATTTCACAGCTTCAGGCAACCTAAAACCACAGTAGATAAAAGAAATATAAAATAATAGTTGGCGCAACAGGTCCGTAGGGCACCTAAGACTAGCTTCTCATAACCATTCGTTGTGCGTGAGTTTTTCGTTTTTGGAACGGATGAATGGGTCTAATTGTCCACCTACCCTCGGACTTTATCAATTAAATGCAAACCAACATTAAGACCAGTCCATGACCAACTATTGCAAAGCCTCATTGGTTATACCCCATAGTTGAAGAGGCCCCCTCCAAATGAGCAAACCAGGTAAAGCGTAAATACAGAATGACGTGCCAGCCACTTTGTTTCTTTTAGACCAGATTGCGTCCTTGAACGAAACGCGTCGCTCGGCACTTTTGCATCACTCTCTCAAACCGCATCGGGCTTACACAGTGAGCATTGCAATGTTACTCATCCAGCACCTTGCACAAGTTGTGTGCGAACAAAGTCTCAAGGACTTTCTCCAGCATCCTGTGTATACGCTCACGGAAATGCTGAATGCAGCAATTGAATATTTTTGGCGGTCTTTCATTTAGAAGCATGCGCAGAGTCTATTCAGCGGAACTGCTGGAATTTACATGAATGACTCCCCAGCCATATTAAGTGTGGATGGATAACCCTGTTGATAGTGTCGTCATAGTATTACCAGTTGGTAGCGAGTCGTAGAGGATGAAATATGTTTTCCATGGACAGCTATATGGAATTTAAATCTACCCAGATAGGGGTGATATTTCGTCAAAAACTGACGAAAGAATTAAGAAAATTTAACGGCAAAAGGAAAATCAAATTAGATCTAGAGAGAGTGGTTTCTCGCAGGATCTTGAAAGTTCAACGTTTAGTTTGGATCAGTAAAATAAAATACCAGATATTTGTAGGATAATTCTTCAAGAAGATGCTGATACTAAGCATCTTAGAAGCTCTAAAAATCAATACTTTCTCCCAATCACTGGAAAATATTAATCTCCATTCAAAAAATTACGGAGTCTTGCTGCAACCACACAGGACCAGCAATTTGAAAACAGAAACCTGCAGAATCCACCAAAGCTTATGTGCTACCACCGCCCTATGCTTCATATGCCCCTCGGTAGCCTTTTTGTACCCAATAATCGTGTAAAAAATAAAAGTAAGCAAACAATAACCATTTAATCGGATAAAGGAAGTTCAATTGCCTTTCATTGCCTCCAACAGCTGTATGGGACTATTTGTTGCTCTCGATAAATGGTTTCCCCTTATTTGTACAACAACAACGCTCACACACATGTGATTGTGTTTTTGATAAACCTTCTCGAACGGAATATATTCTTACCGAAGTTGTAATTCCACGGAAGATATTAATATTCCCCGGAAGAGGAAACTGGTGTGTTTAGGTTTTCAAAGGACAGGAGACAAGCAGTTTTCCGTTCCTTGAAATTCACTTTAAAGGGCTTTCGGTATGTGAATACTACGTATACTCAACATATGCGTAGATTTTGGGCGAGCCTGAGTTCCACGAAACTTCGTCGTTCGTATTAGAAGTTTGTCATCGTAGATAAGATAATTATACCACCCCTAAGCGATTTTTGGACCAAAATAGAGACAGAAGAGGAAACTGAAGCCAAAACCGGAACAAAATACGCCAACGTTGGTTGTAACGAAAAGAATGGACCGAAAATCTGCAAGGATCAGGAAAGTCGAGTACTTAAGTGGGTAATCAAGTCCTCGGTCTTAAATCCGCCGACTATATCTCGAGGAAGACTAAAGAGCTGAGCATATAACAACTATGCGAATGTCCAGCTCTTTACAGAACTAGAAGAAAAATTTGAAGTCCAGAAGAATTAAGGAAAACCTTACAATAGGAATATAGAGACTCTACTAACTTAGTTCCATTTTCACCCTTTTGGGACAATATTCCTTTTAGGTGGACATCGCTATGGCAACAGAAAGTCAGAAAAAAAAAGTCAGGTATGTATTTAAAAAAAACCTATGTTTAAATACCTAGGTACTTAAGGAAGACATCAAATGGAGGACAACAGCTGTTTACAACGTAAAATAGCAACTGTGTTACAAAGCATTTTCCTGTAAGGTCACGCTGTGCACCTTAAGCCCTTACGAAAGAAGAAGCAAATTACGTATAGAAGAAGCAAATATGGACCATATATGGACAATGGACAAGAGGGTATGGCAAGGCCTTTCTAAGAGTTACATGCTCACAGGAAAAGTACCCCAATCACTAAAGCATGTCGAAACAAAAACAATGACAATTCTTAGTTATAAATATTTGAGTTCATATATGTGAATAAAAAGTTCAACCTACAACCGAAATCCACTCCATTCCATAAACATAGTCATGATGAGCAAAACATTTTTCTGTTTGATTGATGGGTATAGATATTTCCTAGTTTCTTTTATTGTGGCAACAAAATTAATCGCAACCAAAAATCTCATTAACAGAGTTCATTGAACTCACTCACAGATTATACCAGCGCTATGAAGGAATTTCAGAACTCAAGAAACAATCACTATAATCAATGGAAGTGATTGACATTGAAACACACAAGCTGTTTCGGTTGATCAATCAACCCAAATTACATTCAAGTATTGGTATGGGTGTTTTCGTTTGGTGGAAATGGAAACCTTTGAAGCGTGTGCGCATGCAACAATAAATAGGCACAATAAAGCGACAGTGGGTTCCTAAGCCAATGGCATATGTGGTGTCAAAGTAGTTTGTTTTAGACGTCCTTAAGGACAGTTCGAAAAAAAAAACAAAATGTCAGGGTAACGAAGATTTATACATCCAACTTGTGATTGTATTTAGATCAACTACCTATATCTGCTTTTTTTTCCTCAATTTTTATTTAATTTTTTCGCCAGAATCGAGAAAGGAAATTGTTAACTGTAAACAAAAGGTCATCAGCGACATCTTAATTCTAGACTTTCGCACTAAATGTCAGCGTAGATATTGATACACTGTTGAGTCTTTCAATTATTTCCATTGATACCATAAGCGGATATGGATTTCATTCTTCGACTGCACATCCTCATAACGTGCCCACATGAATGACGCGTGCAAAGTGATTTAAACAGCGAAATAAAATAAATCATCGGGTTTATTGCAAAAGCTAGGTAACACTTTTTTCAGTTTATAAACCCCTTGCCATCACACCCCATCTAGGTAACAAGGGGCAATGATTCCCTTCTCGCCGAGCGAGGACATTAATCCCACTTCTGTGAGGCCGTTTGCTGTGGCAGTAGCACGATTTCCATTTCCTCATCGGGCTTTAAGGTATTGAATGGCTGGCAGTTTTAATTGAAAATAAACAATCACCAAGCAGCCGTATCAAAAGTATGGCTGGTTGCGGCAGGATTTGTGCGAAATTAATAAATAATTCGATTTCGCAACAAAAGCTTTGAGTTCGCAAAGTGGAATCCCTTCGAGAAAATCAATATTTATATCATTTGCTTTGGACAAATCTTACTTACACAAAGTTGGTTGGAAAATAATTTTAAACAAATTAGCGTAAATATCAATGCACTGATAAGAAAGAGTCCATTTCCCGAACCCCTGCCAAACGCGACAGATAAGCGTTTTCAACATCACAAAAGCACTTAACTCCATTCAGCTAATCTCGGGAAAATCCATTCAAAAGTGACAAGGAAAAGTATTTATCACTGTTAGAGGTAGGTACCTCTTGAAAAAAAGGACATCTCCAAATGTCACTCGATGGGGACGGCAATAGACACCCAATAAACATTTAGTACGCAAAGTAGCTACGTGTCGTTTTTTTTCGTGAACAAAGAAAGGCTTCTCAATCATTCCGAGTGCTGTCAACTGATATCTCCACCGAGTGGCAATTACGGTAACAGAAATCAATACGCTTTTCGAGTATAATGCGTATTCAAACTTCACTTGACCTAGTTTCACTAAGCATTTCGGGAGGCGATCGATGTGTTTGTATTCGTGTGGGACTTGTTCCAGTTTTTAAGGATTGCAAATCCCAAAAGAGAAGATGTGATGAAGCAAGCTCCCTGTCCGCCAGTGATGGTCCGATTTCATAATCCATACAGCGAAAAAGTGAAGACAGAGGTAAAGAGAGTGTTTAGGCTTAATGGTGTTTTAAAATAAGGGAAATGATAGGGATCTAAACGCACCAACAGGACTATACTTTACTATACGATTTGCCAATTTTAAATTGAAATAAATTTTCTCTTTCGCAAAATTTGTTTCACTTTCTAATGCAAAAGGTAATGACAACAACTTTTATGGATTCAATTTCTTACTCAGTTCTGATGATTGTGATTGACATTTATGGAACAAAAAATCCCAGCTTCATTTTCTTTCCAGAGAATTTTCTACATATATTTCTGCACGAATATTCTCTTTCGCAAACATGGTGATTTTATTTGTGTGTCCATTACTCTTAAAAAAAATTCCTACACATACAGAGGGTTTCCAAATGCGTTTTAAATAATAAATTCAATAAGCAATAATACAACTAAAACCAAATGCAAAACAGAAGAGTTGTGATTTTCGTTTTCTTGCACCACTTTGTATAACCACAGTGCACATAATACTTGACAATCCTAATATAAATAAATGATTACTTGTCTCTTGTTTTTTTATTTCCTTCAGGGGTGACAATTTCGGAAACCACAAACAAAAGCTGTTATTAACATTACTTCAGCGTTGAATTATTTCACTGTCTGTAATTTCGATTGACAGTATCTATTTGAGGGCACGTAATTTGAAGATTGGTTACGAAAGCCCGACCACAAATGAACAATCGATTAAATGACAAATTTGATTCAATTACACGATGGCATGCAACATGAAATAATGTGGCACTCCAATTTCGATGTGAAGAATGTACCAGGCAAAGAGAGGCGAAACCTTTTTACGACAGGACTGGCCACCGAGTACCAAGCACCGCAGCTTGTTCGTACTTTTGCGGCACATAGACTCAAGAAACAAATGAAAGATATCGCTCAAAATTTAACAGTTTGTTTCTACAAGGTGGGCCAGACGAGATCACAGTATTGGAAGATGCTCTTATTTTTGCAAATGGCCGCCAATGTCAAATCTGTTTTGACATTTGTGGACTAGACAGATGTCGAATACAAATGAACAAGCCATGGAGCGATACACTCCCCAAGAACGCGGAATAATCGTGTCTATTTTTTTGCGTAACAATTCGTCTGTAGTGTTGGCGCAGCGCGAATTTCTTAGTCTGACACGGACTGCGCAAATACTGCGCAGTTTGGCCACCAACCTTGAAGAGTATGGGACCACACGAGACGTTGCCAAGAGTTTCCGGCCCCGGAGTGACCGTTGTGCCGACAATATCGCCGCTGTTGACGAGGATCTCGAGCTGTCGCCGGAAACATCGACCAGACGCCGTGCCTCGCAATTAGCCATCAGCCAGTCGTCCCTAAGGCGAATTTTGGTCAACGACTTCCGCATGTTCCCGTACAAAGTCCAGTCCGTGCATCAGCTGTCGACCGCCAAACGCGTGTAACCTACGCCCAAGCCATCCTCAATCTCGAGGACGAAGTGGACGATTTTGCGACCAAAATCATAATGAGCGATGAGGCTCATTTCCACCTCAGCGGGTACGTAAACAAGCAAAACTATCGCTTCTGCGGCACCGAAAATCCACGAGTAATGCACGAGGAGCCATTAGACCCGTTCAAAGTTACTGCATGGTTGGTGCGCTGTATTAATGCCGGCAGTTAGATTAAAGAGTTGTTCTGAGATATGTGACGCTGTTATGTTCACAGATTTTTACTTTCATTGCGTCTCTTTGTGATAGCGATATTCATGAAGCTGTTTTCGCTGCATTTCTGGCTAATGTCTACATCTACATATTATACAAGTATCTGTTAGATATATGAAATGAGTATTCGAGCGTTCAAAGTCTAAGTGGTAGAAACTGTGCTGTTGAAATGGGTTCGTAAAGGCTGATTACCACATCCCTCACAGATGGATGGATTATTGAATTTAAGAACTTACCCTTTTAGCCATAAATCATCCTTCTTTCTTGATAAATGTTGGAAAGTCGTAAAATCGCCAATCATGTTTGAAAATTGGCCAGCCAGTAGTCAATTTTAGTCAATTTTACTAAATCATTTGCGGCTATTAATGAGTGGATGATATGAATGACTCACCATGACCAGTAAGTTGCATCTACTATTTTTTTTACAGCACATGCAGAAGAACATTTTTATCAATGCAAACATTCAGTTCTCAATTTTCTAAGTTAAAATAATAAAGTCACAAAAATAAACGCAGTTGCTAAAAGATTTTTAAAAGTTGATTTGACAAATAAATGGTTGGCTTACCAGGTATATAAAAGTATACCTAAAAATATAAAATAAACAACTTGAGTATTAAATAGAAAATATTGAAAATAATTCGCTAACCTAATATATTTCCAATCAGAAAGTCTTGCTTTAAGTTTAAAAATAAAACAAAACAAGTAAAAGTGTTATCATCGGCCTGGTCGATGCCTTGATACCCTCCACTGCATACAAGTCATGCAAAATTGGTTTTGTATCGGAGGTACCAGAACTACTTGACCGACATAGCCCATTTTGAATACCAAACTGACGCCGATAAAAATAAGTCCTAAAACCAGATTTCATTCACCTACGTCACTTACTCTAGGCGGTATCGTGCTTTTAACAGACAGACAGACAGACAGACGGACATGGCTAAATCGATTCAGAATGTGATCCCGATTCAGAATATATATACTTTACTAGCTGTACCCGCCCGGCTTCGCCCGTGTAAAATGTGGTTTCAGAACAGTTGATGGGAAAAAAAGTAAAGAAATTTACTGTCTTATTATAGGGGACTTAAAAACGTATTTCTTTTGAAAATCGCTGGAAGGAAAAATCAAAAAATCCTCGAAATACATTGTAGAGGTATAAAGTGAGGAAGCCTTCTTCAATAGTGAGGGACTTGAACCCGATCCAAAAAAAACCTCGCGAAGACTGAGTCTGAGTGGACAATGAAAATGAAAGAAGATAATTTTATAATGTTTAACTCACTTTTTTTTTATTAATGTAACACTTCTTTGTATACTATGTTAGCGGTTTTGTTTCTATCGGCGAAGATAGTGATATTTCCTGCATTAATTACCCTGGAGCACGCTACATATAACTGCCCGTGCGTGAAGCAATTCTTTCTTATCAACTCCCGATTTTCTTAAAGTTTGAGCCTGTGACTTATTAGTTGTCATGGAAGAACAAACATTAATAGGAAATTGAATCCGTTTAAACTGAAATGAATAACTGCTGGGAATTATGTGTAGGTATTCTTGTTATAAAGACCGTTTCTCCTTTACCACACCCAGTTAAAATGAACGCATCAATAAAGTTTTTCTCTAACGATAGACGTGTTTTTTTGAGGTTCGATCTCAGCAAAGCATAGTAAAGTACAATTTTCAGCACGCGATAACAACAACTCTACTGTAAAGTCTCGAAGTGCCTGTTATCACTCTCAATCTGGTTCCATTACAAAGCTTGGGGGGATTCAAATTGCGAAGCAACATAACGGGAACTTCAACTTTATGAGCAGCAAGGCCATGGGCTGTAATGCTATTTAAAAACTCGAGCGGCTAATTTACTGCCTTTGATCGCTCTTTTAGCTTTTTTTGAAAGGCAAAATACCCGCGAATTGGGTAATTACCCACCATCTAGTATCACTGATACATTTGACATTTCTTTTATTGTTTTTTCTTTTCCTTTTTTAACAAACAAACAGCACACTGCCTCTGTCTGTCTCCCTCTTCCGTACAGGAGTAAAATAAGGTTAAAAGAGATGTAAATATATCGCGCGGTTAGTATGTTTGATTTGAGAGTGAGTATTGTCTCTGGTTTTGTGTTTCGTATTGAACTTGTTTAATATTTGTGGACGTTTTGATTAAATAAAAAAAATTGTCAAATACACATAGAAAATACCGAATTCTCGCATTAAAGTCCACTGCTTAATGGCACCAAATTCGTTTCATCATTTTTTTTGTTTTAGTTATCTTTTCTTCTTCGCAATTTGCGTGTGTGTATGCTTATAATTCACATGCAAGCATGAGAGGTGTATAGGTCGCTTTAGGCTTGGATAAACATTTAATGAGATGCCATCTCTCTCCTTCCTACTTAATAGGCTATACACATACACACCTCCGTTTTTGCAGAGCAGAGAGTAGAAAATAGTTCTTATTCTTACCACTGCACATGCACACTCCACAGAATAAATCGTTTCCCTTCTTATTACCGTTACGATTTGACATTTCTTTTGCGGGATTTCATTTTTTTCTTAGCAAACCAAACTGCATCTGTCTGTCTCTCTCTCCGTCACAGGAGTAGATAATAGATACTTTTTTTTTGTAAACAAAACAGAGTTAAACAAACCTCCCCTTACAGTGTTATTAGTAATCTCTCTTCATTTATCCCACGAAGCGTGGTAATGTTTCCCTTTTCACTGTACTCAAATTCCCTTTTCAAATCCCACGATATTTTTTGCGTTAAAATCCAGTTTTTGAAAGTAAAATTTGTATTACACGGAAAGAAAATCAAGTTAAATTAACCTTTAGAATAAAAACCGCAGTTTGTAACACTGCTATGATTTTTTTTTTGTACCAGAAAATTTTTATAGAAGACGATTTACATGAGCTGTTTTTTATGGACAGTCAGTGTACTGATAATCATGTTGAAATACAGGTGTTGTGGTAGAATTTCACCAAAAATTTATAGTTTGAATGTTTTTTTGTTAGATTTCCGAAATTCCCACGATTTGGTGCATTATCCCTTTATCCACGGAAGTCTTTTCGGACATCGAAATTCCCACGAAAAGGGATAAATCCCACGATATATGAACACTGCTCCCCTACATATTTGACATTTCTTTTGTTGGCTTTCTTTTTTTCTTAGCAAAACAAACAGCAACTGCCTCTGTCTGTCTTCCTCTCCGTCACAGGGGTAATAAAGGTTAAAAGAGACGTCAATATTTTGCGCGTTTAGTATGTTTGATTTGAGTATGAAGTGCGTATCCACTAACCCAGGTGAAAATCGTAGAAATATTTCAAATTTTGCCTATTTATTTAAAAACCTTTTAAGTTATCGAGATAATGGATATCCTAAATTGTACTTGCAGATGTCCTTTATAAGCTGGTACTTAGTATATTTAAATGCTCCCAGTATTTTCGAACGCAAAGCGTTGCAAAGAAAAAATCGAAGCGAAACGAACAAAAAAATTACTCTTGTCCAATTTTTTCCGGAATTTATAGAGATATAGAGTTAAGAAAAAGTGGAGATTGTAGGCCTAAGTATCCTCTATAAGCCTGTGAAAAATTCACCAGAATATATTCAGCAATTTCTAAGATTTTTGCATTTAAAGACATGCAGTCAATTTCAATTTTAGTCGAACAGAACTACACCAATTTTATTTATATGTAGAGATAGAGATGTAGAGATGTAGAGATGTAGAGATGTAGAGATGTAGAGATGTAGAGATGAGGTCTCCGGTGACTCCTTCTTGGCGTTACAAATGTATTGGCAAAGTGAATATACCTTCCTCTGGAGGGTATAAAAAGGATTTACATTAACTATTCCAAATAGGTATTTTGCCAATATTTAGACATCAATTTTTGCAGCCCGATATTTTTGTTTATATTTAGCAGTTCTTAATTTATATTTTTTTAAACCAAAGAGCGCAACTTCTCCATCTTCATGAGAACGTTATTATCCCCGCGACTACGAATGGGTGACTTTAATTTCGCAGCTTTCCAAAATTTCCTTTATTTCCGACTGGAAATCTAAAAACAGCTGCAATTTCTTGAGTCTCTATAAGTATTTGTTAAGTTGACATGCTGCAACATTTCGACTACTGCCATTTAATCCATGCAAAAAGTTACTATGACCTTGGTTAGATCGTGTTTATTGCCAATTGTTCATAATAAAATGTTCTTCAGTACGAAAAATATTTATTCGCTTGTCGTTGTTCAAGTCCATCCATCACAAGGAGAATCCTTATTGCCACATACTCACATACCCCCGTAGAACAAGATACGGATAACTCATTCATCATGAGTGGTGCCACTCAACCAGACTGCTGACGAGAACTTCTTAAGTCTTTCAATTGTTACAGTGATGTTGCTCAAGGACGAGTTGATTTTTTTTTTTTGTATTTTGCAAGGAGTAAACTTTAAAACGGTACCCAGCTGCAGGTGACATTGGGCGATAATATAATTATTCATTCTCGTAATGCACCTACAATCCGTTGGCATCACCATTTGTTACTCACTGAGTGACGGCGAAATGGAAATATTTACGACCGGAAATGTGAAGGATGCGCTTGTGTTTTATTTCGCAGAAAAAGTATTCTCCATGTGGGACATGAGTGAAGCTATAGCTGATGGATATACACGAAAGCACTAAACAGGTAATTTTGTTAAGTGTTTTTTCCGTCGAGTTTGTTGATTTCGAATAAACAAAGAAAGTGTTAGATTGATCCTTGTGGTAGGTGGTAGGTACTTGTTTGGAAATTGGATTATTGCTGAGGCGATAAATTTGTAAATAAGAGATACGTTCTTTCAATGGATTAGACTTCATTTCGCGAAGACGGATCATTAAATGCTTGCTTGTGGTGTGGAGTTTCCCAAATTTATTCGCTATAAGTGAAATGCGAGCTAGTTTTGTTTAAGGGTTGTACAAGTGCTCTTAATATTTCGTCTTATAGATAGAATAATTCGTTGGGGGGGAGGAAAAAGGTGAGCTTCTCAGTCTCTAGGACACTTGGTCCTCTTAAATAGCCACAAAGTAGTCTGTAGCCCTTCTTCATCAGATACGAAAAGAGGGTACATGGACTCCACAAATTTTAGTCGGTATTTCCACCGCCTTATCGCAGACAAATATAATACTTATATACAGAGAAAGAGATATTATCTTCCTTCAGCTACGGGGAACGTGAAACTACCACCACATCCCTTAAGATAATCTGTGACGCCATAGCTAAAGTTCTGCCGTCATGTTTAGATTCACTCTGACTTGCCACAACTAACAATGCAAGTACACTTCCGAGTACAGCCGGAAGTCCTTGATCCGGTTGTGGTACACCGTGTTTATCGTAATGCACTGGTGTCGTGTTGGGTAATATTGTTATGAGTAAAATGCGCTTTCCGTTGGCTTACCCAGAGATTATAGTCCTTATAGCATAGCGGGCGAGTACAATGTACTCTGTGCATTGCAATTTGAAATTATACCCTTTGGCAAAGTGAATTTTTTGTTTGTAACTTAAATGACTTAGTCATGGTGGTAAAGGAGCTAAAAAGGGGGCTGCCTTTCCTCTAAGAGCCGGGTGTAGATAATCGTTTAGCTTATCGAATGGAAGGTGTGCTCAAAGCATTGGTAGAGGCCTTCCTCAGCTTTGATAACACGACAGATGTGCCTATCAATGTTCCCGGTCAGTGTAACCAGCAATATGTCCCCTCATGTAAGGATCATTTAAATCAGGACATCAAGAGAAATCCAAAGAGAATCCGGCCTTACACGAAATGGAATTATTCCCACCTACACTACACCCTACCTAGGATCATATAAATCAATGAATTCATGGGATGGGCAGCATAGTTCCATTATGTCGTCGAAGACATAAATACGAAATAATCGCACCCAAGAGTGTGTATTCGAATCCAGGCGATGAACATCTCCGAACCCTTGTTGCTAGCAAATGCAGATGCAACTGGTAAATGATGTAGAATGCGTGTGTACCAGGAAGGCAACGAGCAACCTAGTTTATGCGGGGGTGTGGCGAATGGTGAGTTTATTCCCAAGCAGCCCGGGGACAAAATAAGGACCAACATTGCACGAACGGTTCGACAGAGACTCATCGCACAGAACATGGTTCAGGAATTCTGTTCGACTACATGAGGTGGTGGCTAAAAGAAATGGGACTAATATCTATGGTTATGTGAGAGGTGTATATATGGCAGTTGGGTATGTTAGCGAAGGCAGTTATGAGAACTTTGTGCAGGTTTAATTATGACACAGGTCTTCAAATATATTTATAGTAATGAACTTTGGCAACCTGATAATGGACTTGTCTTCAACAGTAACTATTTTCAAATAGCTTTTTGGGTCGCTGTCGACATGATTGATATGACTACAAAGGCGGGACCTTCTTATCTAACACCAAACCATCACGGGTACAGTTCCAAGTAAATTGCCAGTGTTTTCATAGGCTGTAGGAGGCTGAAGGTAACTCGGTATAGATATCTGCAGCTATATAAAATTCTGTAAAGTTCCTACATGCATACATCATCATGGGTCGTTTGTAAGAGAATCACTGTAGGAGGCTTGGGTATGTTTTTTTTTTTTTTAATTTAAGACATAGCTCTAGAATATACTCGAATGTCCAAACTTTTGCTGGTATAGGTATATTAAATCCATCCATTTGCTTCGCCTTTTGTGTTAAATTAATTACAAACTTACATAGGACACTGGACAAATGTCTGCATACAACCCAAAACCACTTCTTACCTTATTGATTTTTGCTACCAAATGTGTTCCTATACTCGGTCCTTGCCTCGAGCCGTTATGTAAACTCATTTCGCCATTCTACTGAGTTCGAGGAAAAATGTAAACCAAAGCAGATATCATCAGCCACAGACCGGATATTTAATCTACAATTCAAATGCGGGGTTGCATAATTGGTACATCCCTGTATAGTGTTGAGAAAGTCTCAAAAGACGTATATACAGTGCTGCACCACTTCTACGACTGTACACAATTTTGTCATCTTATTAGATAGCTTCGGCAATTCATTCAATTAAATGTCTTCAATTTGCTAAAACGTGCAAAACGGTGTCTCTTGTGAAATAGAAGTCGTTATCAGTTTCCTGGGAACAATAGCTACCTATCTGCTGGGAAATTAAATCAAATTGTGCTCCAGTTTCCACGATGGGATCTCAGCAGCAGTACATATAGTCGGTCGTATTGAAGGTGGCTGGTAGTAGGAAATATAAGTAAAGCTTACAAATTTTAATCAAATTTTTTAAGCATCTTCCGTCAGTGAATTTGAGTGGACCGTCGTTAATCTTCATCGATTTATTTGTTGTATTATTTTCGCAGTATTCTTAAAAAGGTAGGTACATAATCACCAACTTTGCAAACACTTTTTTAAAATCGGTTTTTTTGTAGAGCTTAAACTTGGGTTAACTTTCTTTGGAACGAAGATATTACCAGCTCTATGTCGTAATAGCTCACGACAAGAATTTTGATTTTGAATTTTAACAAAACCGATTTATATATAAAAATTTAAAAAATTCACAGAAGTTTACACTCACTCATTTAAAAATTCAGCTGACAACGGGCATTGCTCTTTCTCTAGTATTAAAATTTACAAAACTACAAGGTGGCGCAAAAATAACCTTCCGATGTTTTTTGGCTGTAATTTAAAAAAAATGAAAAACTTTGATTCTTCTTGTGGATTATTTTTATTTGGTCTTTTAATTTTTTTTACATCAAGTCGAGAATATGATGTCATGTAAATGGGCGCCGCCACAGTTGATTGTCATTTGAGCCCTTTTTATGGCATTTTCCATCACTTTGGCCAAAACTTCCGGCGATAGGTCCTCACATTCTTGACGGATATTGTCTTTAAGAGCTGCAAGAGTCTGAGGCTTGTTGACATAAACCCGCGAGTTCAAAAAGCCCCACAAAAAGAAGTCTGGAGCGGTCAAACAAGGCGATCTTGCTGGCCAGTGCAAATCGCCAAAACGGGAGATTAGGCGCCCGGGAAATGCATCCTTCAGCATATCGGTTGTGGCACGTGCAGTGTGTGCCGTTGCACCCAATTAATCAAGTTGCGGCAAAAAGAACTCGTTGATCATTGCTCTGTAGCGCTCACCATTCACAGTAACCGTTTGGCCCGCGACGTCTTCGAAGAAAAAAGGTCCGATGACTCCTCCAGCGAAAACAGCACACCATACAGTGACTTTGAGCGGGTGTAATGGCTCTTCGTGGGTTACACGCGGATTTTCAGTACCCCAGAAGCGTGAATTTTGCTTATTTACGTACCCGCTAAGATGGAAATGGGCCTCATCACACATGATTATTTTTGATGAAAAATCATCTTCCTCTTGATGGTCAGCAGCTAACAGCTGATGCACCGTCTGGACTTAGTACGGAAACATCTTCAAATCTTGTACCAAAATTCGCTGTAAAGATCGTCGACTGATACCCATTTGCGTGGCACGTCGTCTGGTCGATGTCGACGGCGCTTCCATGACATCTTCGGCTACAGCAGCAATATTCTCTGCAGAACGGCTACTCCGGGGTCTGCCACGCCTGGCAGCATCTCGTGTTGTGCCAGTCTCTTCGAGGGGAGCTGCTAAACGTCGCAGTGTTTCACCAGTAGGCGTTGGACGGCTAGGAAATCTGCGACGAAATTCACGTTGTGCCAAAGTCACCGACCGATTATTGCTCAAATAAATAGTCACCAATATTCCGCGTTCTGGAGCAGTGTAGCGTAACATTGTTTATTAACGTGTATTTCGCATGTGTTTACTACACAAATGTCAAAACAGAACTGACATTAGAGGCCAATCGCAAAATTTATAGCATTTTCTGATAGGAGGATTACTTTTGCGCCACCTTGTATTATCGGGTAGTTATCATCACTAAGAGGTAGAAAAATCATAGCCAATATGTATAAGATATGGTGTAAGAGTTTCCCGAATTTATATAGTACCCTAAGTCAAAGTAAATAACCCCATAAAAAGAATGTCTTAAATATTTCCTCCGAATGTGCCCAATTTACACAGACTTACAAAGCCTGTATAATTATTGTGTTTACAACATCTTTTTTTAAAATACCGTTTCACACATTTCTAACTCAGATTTAATATGCCCAAGACGAGAAATACTACCCTCACAAAGTAAATGTTTCATAAAACTGGACCGCAATAAATTCTCAAAGGACCGCCTGCAAATTTGTTTGCATGACTGTAAAAGCTCCAAATACCTTCTGCTTGTGTAACAATTTAATTATCACCTTCTATGCGGGGAACTTGTACTGGACCTAAATGGAAATGCCTACGTGCTATTAAAAGTTACAGTTGATGGGAGTTTGTAATATTTTCGGCATTATGCTAAATACATTTTTATGCCGTTGGAATAGCTTGTTCGTTTTTTTTCTTCCCCCGATTGTGCTGTGTCCTTCGGTGATACAATTTTTATTAGACTTGGATGATTTGTTAAAATGGTATTAGGGTGTGGAATACACCGGAAATGTTTGTCATCTTAGAGAGGGAACGAGAGGTAATTATACAAATTACACGTCCACAAAATACTGTGGAAACAAAGGGACGAAAATTCTCATTAAAAGTGGGCAATTGTTTCTCAAAAAAAAGTTACAAGATTTTACCGAAGGGTTGAAAATCATATTAAATATGTTCGCTTAGAATCGAAAAACTGTTAGAACTAATGAGTTCAGCCACCACCATCAACAGGTCGGAAAATATAAAAAAAATAAAGCATAAACAAAGTAAATATTGCTTTTCGGAACTAAACAAATAAATATATGTAGGTACATGCGGGAATTCACCTACGGAAGTGTACCTTTCATTGTGTCCCAATTTTAAAAAATGGTGTTTCGAATCAATTACGTATTCGGTACAACAAAAATAATGCAGTCCCTTAAAATAACAATGGTCAACGATTCCGCTTGGGCGGCATTTGCGTATGCATATGCATATACAGTCAAACTTCCCTAACTCGAATCACCACTATCCAAGGTAAAAAGTAGAGACTTCGACTTCGACAGAAATTATATTTTTTATGGTTGTTAAATGAAACTGCAATTGTGTATACTTGTATATTTATTTTAAACTTCGAAAACTTTTCACAAGTTACAGAGTATTAAAGAAATCAGAAATTAGTGACTGAAAATTTCCCTTTATCTTGTTATTTTCAACAAAAAGAGATTCAAGTTTGTTCAAAGCCCTATAGTGGTCATCAGTGGTAGTGTCACTCGTTTGTAAATATACATTCAACGTTTTGAAGACGGTTTCTACATCGTTTTTGGAAGGATGATGAATATTGATTCTTTATTTTTTAAGATTGTGGAAACCGTACTCGCTGGGATACCAAATTTCTTAGCTGCATCCTTTTTTTAGCCCACTTTCAATTTCTTTGATAAGTTTGAATTTTTCTTCTAGTGATAAACATTTTAACACACGTTTTGACGCCATAGCATATAAACTTACTTGGCTTTACATTGATTATGCGCGACTGACACATAAGAATGAAAAACAAACGGAGAACATAAAACAATCATTTTCGGGATTTCCCCGAACAGTAAAATACTCAAAACAAGACAAAAAAATTGAAACAGAAACCAAAATAACCAAGCATAATCGGGGGTTTCCCCTAAAAATTCGACTTATGGAATGGTCGTGCCATAATTTTTATTCGAGTTATGGAGAAATTCGAGTTATAGAAGTTCGAGTTACGGAAGCAGAATTGTATGCAATTTGCCACCTAAATGCTGTTGACACTCGATTTAGTTCGAGTTATAGAAAATTCGAGTTATGGTTTTGACTGTATCATATATTTTTTTTTTTCGAAAAAGTGAAATTTGCATATAAGGATAAGACACATCCATCCTTGTCGTCTTGTTGCTACTCAAATGCAAACCTTTTTTCTATGAATGAATAAGGATACGGCTACATGATTAAATGAAACCATATTAAGTAATGAATAACATTGAGAGCGTTTTGCAGATTTCACGTACAACCATCTGTATTGTTAGAACAGCATTTTGAATATGATATTCAAAGTTGACTAACCTCCAAACAAAAGCTTTTCATCCCGAGGCTTACACAAATAATTTCACTCAACGAATTGTGGACTGATTTTTAATTGAATTTTGTGGAATTAATTTATGCCACTGGTTCAGTGAACTCTATTTCATTCGCATGGGCGTGAAACCATGAGGATCTTTTCAGACTGCCACCTTCGTGTAACATTCAGTTTGTGGGGGTATCGGGTTGAAGGACTTAAATTTCAAATCGATGTCAGAAGCATTCAAGCAAGAAGTGGGAAGTTGTTTTCGAAAGTATTTATTTTTCCTACCCCGGTTAAAGAAACAATTGTGAATCCAATTTTTTTTTAAATATATTTTATACTGACTGAATTTTTACTTAAATTATACTGTCACTTTTTCGATTCATCACAGCTCGAAGTTACTGCCTAACGGGCACATTAGAGGTTGATTTGATGGACCAAGAGGTGCCCCGAAAAACGCTCAACAAAATTCCACAAAAAAAGACTCAAAATATGCCTTGAAAATCGCCACCAAAAACCAAGCTATTACAAGCCACTATCGATCAACTGTCGTTATCTCCGTTAAGCAGTATTTCATAAATAATAAATAAAAATAAATTTCTATTCAAAATTATTCGTTGTCAAAAATATGTTCATAATATCGAGGCTAAGGACACAACTGGAGCTCTCGGAGAGGTCGGTTTAAGGTATTTTATACAGGGTGGGCCAAAAGAAGTCATCCGATGTTGTTTGGCTCTCATTTGGCAATCAATTGTGACGGCACCCATTTGGCCGATATCATCTTCTCGACAATAAAATTCTAAAGGTTCAAATAAACGCAATCGAACAGAATCGAAGTGTACGAAGGTGAATATTTCAAATTCCCTTCTTGGGCCACCCTATATTTTTTTCCCCCATTTTATCTTTGGAGGAATTTTGTACGGGAACTTAGCTTTAACTAGGCTTTTTTAATACCTACTCTGATAAAAATATCCATCAGGTCGCATCGCCTACATAAACTGAGATCCAGACATCTTTTATAATCTATTGGATCGGGCTCACAAATGTAGTCACGTGCTTACATTTTTACGACACACAAATTTCATAACTTCTCAAATGACTCCATTCCCTGAATACTGTCGTCACGTTTCCACGTCACGCAGATATTAATTTTGCAAAAGCCTCATCCCCTAAAAGAATTATTTTACGTTTTTCATTAGACAACGAATGGTGGAGCGAAAAATGTTTATGACAAAAACCAGACGTTGTCTAGCATCGTTGATGTTTTTATTCAGATTTTATCGCAAATACTTACGGGAAGGGGTCTAAATTAAACGAGCTTTGGTGTCAAGTAACCAATAATAATTTACAAGAAACTCCCAAGGAGGAAACGGATAAGCAGGGCAAAGTAATATCCAGTTGAGGTTTACAACCGCAATCACAACTCTTGTGATGTTAGCAATTATCATTTGCATTACGACATCATTTTGAAATATTTGTTATGCCATTCGAAACTAGGTCATCCCTGTGGCTGTAGACAAGGAGATATACATCATATTCCTCTCAGGGTGTAAAGTTAATTTTCTGAGTTTTCAAGGCGGAAGCTCTCTGCCCCATCAGGGAGATGAAGTGTCTCTGGCTTTGGGAATTTCATTATAATCGCTTCACTATTTAGTCTATTTAGTCCAGACAGTTACACTGTGAAGGGATAAGCGATTGAGGTTTGAAAATAATTTTTATTTTCATTCAAACAGTATAACCCTTTAACTTAATCATCTGAAACTATAAGTCTCTTTAGTGCGGTATAGAAGCTTAGAGATTGCCGTGAACAAAGCCGCCTTGCTGTCAAAATAAATCAGCACAGCATCGACCATATTCAGTCGCATATAACGCGCGCCAGAAGTTCAAGGTTTGTGTATCGAACTGCAAGAGTATTGAAACTCTGCTGTCGATGTTGTGATCAAGTACATATATAAACTTAACGAAAGACCGAGAAGGTTCAGATTATTGTATGACGAATGTCAGTCTATTAGCAGGAACCAACCAAGCAGGTTGGGTGAGCAGATTAATAAAAGTGGTTTTTTAACATTTTTTCCACTATAATTGCGTTGTTTTTTATTTGTTCTGGCGGTTTGTATTCTGTGATATTTAACTTCCCTGAGCTACGATACATTTTGGTCCGTGTCGAGCCGGATATTGTGCTAGTGACGTGATCGGGCAGGTTTTCTTAAAAAAAAAAAATAATGCATGATTGAATTGTGAGTGAACAGGGTTTCGTTTCGCGCTACGATGAAAATTACGCAGTCGCAAAATAGAGCAAAATGTGCGCAGGAATCATGCTCAAACATGATACGTGCAGGAAGTTGCATACCACCAGCAGGTAGTGCAAAAAAGAGCACTATAGTCATTTTGTACCTACAAGCATGTAAGTAAGCGAATAGATATTGTTTCGTTGTTTTTCCCCTTTGCAAAGCAGGAGCGAACGATACAAATTCTTCATCAAGAATTGAGAGCAGGAGCAGGTAAGAGAGTTTACAATTTCGACCAACTGCGAAAGGGACACACTCACGAACACCAAGAGCAGCGAGCGAGAATCGAAAATCGAGAATAAACAAACAATTATACCTATTATATTTCAAAAATAATTTTTTAATACAATACAGTCCACATTTATAGCAGGACAAGTGAAATTTATGAGTGAATGGTGGTGGTTGCAGTAATTTATTTAGCAACGTAATTTATTTTGTGCGCAGAAGTCGACAACGTGGGTGAAGGCTGTCTGATTATGATACGATTCAGACAGAGAAGGAAAAATATGCGAATGAGTGAAGCGAGTGTGCGTATTATGTTTTGTGAGATGGAGGAATAAAAACAATTCCATATTATTTTGTGCTTGTGAGATGGGGAATAACAATAATTCCATATTTTGATTTGTGCTTGTTGTGATGGGAGTAATGATGATTCCACAATTATAGAAAAAAAAAATCTAAATAACAAATATTGGTGATTGTTGTTGCTGCTGTCTTGTAAGATAGGGGTTGATAATTTTATTTTTTCTTCTAGGTTACTTGAGTTAAGTTTTTTTGTTGTCACCTTTTTTCTTGCCAAGATATTTATTTTGTCGAGACATTAAATGAGAAGGGGAAGGAGTGATTTGAGCACAAATGAGCTAGTCGCTATTAATTATACAGAGCGAAACATATATGTCAAGACAAATAATGTGAATAGGAAGGAGAGCAGGTGGAACTCAAAGCACTTTTGTGCGAGTTACCAAAATAAAGAGAAGGAGTGAAGGTGGAACTCAGAGCACTTGTGTGCGAGTTACCAAAATAAACAGAAGGAGTGAAGGTGGAACTCAAAGCACTTGTGTGCGAGTTACCAAATAAATAAAAGTAGAGAAAAGGGAACTTGAGTGAAAATGCACCAGTTGCCGTATATCAGGTTAGTTTTTGATTCATAAAAAAAAAAGGAGACATAGCAGGAGCAGGAAAAAACTCAAAGCATGACGGTGCTAGTTTTTAAGAGAAGGAACGCTTGCAAGCAGCAGGAACAAGTATTTCAGAATATGCTCAAATTGAGTTCTGAAATGCAAAACAATATAAAATTGTTGTGAGTGAGATTGGAATTAAAGAGCAGGTATATAAAACAACAATAGCTACAAAAGCAGCAACAAATTGCCATCCCATTTATATTTATTAGGTATATTATATTGATTTCGTTCACTACTTACCATATTTTCTTTACTGATTTATTATATTTACAATATATTTTACTATCGCATACTGGGAAATTTCACATTGAAGTAGTACCTACTGCGAATTATTACATTTACAACATACATTTTACTATCGCATACTGGGAAATTTCATATTAAAGTAGTACCTACTGCGACTATTATTTATTTATTTATTTATTTTCAGGATAAAGCATTATTGAAAATATGTTTTCTAATGCAATTCACTTTTTTATGCTTTTTAGGAAAAGCAAACAGGCATTTTTTATTGATGATAAAAAACGAGAAGGCAATCAGGTGAAAGAGATGGTAAAAGAGCAGGTACGCAACAATAACTATATGTTGGATGCCGGAATATTTTCGGTAAGCAGGATGCTAGCCTTCGTGGAGTCTCCAGCCTTTGGGACTTGCACGATGGCAGCAGCGCAGGTCAGGCTTGAAGCCTTGCAGGATGCTTGGGCAAAGGTGAAGGTGTCTGAGAGCAGGATTGCGACGGCCGACGACTTGTTGGTCAACGTTGAAATGCAGCGCAGGATTCCTGAAGCGGAGGAAAAATATTTTGCCGCCTATGCAGCATTAAAAGAGATTGCAGCCGAGATAGCTCCAACAGCAGGTGTAGCAGGCAGAGCAGGACAGCCCATCGAAGTCCAGGTTATTCTTCCATTCGCCCAACACGATGTAAAAAACACCTGGGTATCATTCGATGGTGATATTACAAAATGGCAGGGTTTTCGAGATTGCTTTGTGGCAGCGATCCATGATAATGATAGAATAGCGCCCGCCTATAAATTTTAGTAGAGCAGCGAGGACTTTCGTTGAATGGATACTCACCGAGGAAAATTATTGTGATGCGTGGAAGCGTATTAATGAGACATTTACCAAAAATACGCTACGTGCAGGGAACTACTGAGGAATTTCTTCAAGCTTCCGTCATTGCAGGGTGCACCGAGAGCAGGAGAGTTACAAAAGATGGCCAATACTACCTATGAAACGCTTCGCCAATTAGCAGCGCAGGGGATCCCAACAGAACAGTGGGATATGATCATTATTCATGTCCTCCATGAATAGTTGGATCCAGAGACGGCGTGCAAGTGGGAGGAAGTGCGCACTTCTGAAGAGCCCACTTCAAAAGAATTTTGTGCCTTCTTGGACAAGCGTGCTGAGGCATTGAATGGAGCAGCGAGCAGGAAGGTTGAGCAGCCGTCCTCCCTACAGCAGGCGCGGTCAACCCTGAGCAGATGTGAGAATGTACGAGCAGGTGGTAGCAATGCCCGGAGAGAGGAAGCAGCAGGTGACAAAAAACCATTACCTTGCCACTCGTGTAAATCTTTGAGTCGTCCAATGTGGCGTTGGAAGGAGTGCGTACGGTGCCCCGGGAAGTAAATGCACAACAGTGTACTCTGTCCTATGAGAGAGTTTCGGAATAGTGAAGCAATGATCTTCCATGCGCAGGAAAAGAGAAGGAAGAAAAAAAAAAGGCAAGCAGGAAGGCGAAAATAAGCAGAAGAGAGATTGACTAGTTGTTCCTTCCGAGAAACGCCCTCGATTGGACAAAAGTAGCACAAATTTACTTTGATGCTTACGGCACAGGTAATAATCGAGATGAATGGCAGGAAGTATGGGCCAATAAGAGCACTTTTGGATACAGGGGCACAACCTAACCTGGTGAGTTATCAGCTTGCTCAGAAATTAGGCTTGCCAAAGAGAGTTATTGGTGTGGAAGACGAGCCTTTCAACATCAAATGCGAAACCACCCTTCTTGTAGGTCCATGGTTTAATGCGCAGGTTTAAGTAGAGCAGGATTTCTGGGTACTGCCCAAGGAAAGTAAATGGCAGCCGATTGTGCCTACACACAATTTGGGATCGCCACGAATGGACATTTCTACAGGGATGCCACTTGCTGATCCAGATTATTGGAAAGCAGGTCCTGTAGATTTATTGCTAGGGTGCAGGTTTATAGCAGAAACATTTATTTCTGTTTTTGGGGCATCATCCAGGTGGTGTTCTAGAGATGTAAACTATTTTTGGCAGGATCATACTCGGAGAGTATGAAAGTGAGAAAGGTAGCAGGGGCATTGAGCTTGAGCAGGTGTCACATGTCGTGTACATGGACAACAATAAACTTCATGAATCGCTTAAGCGTTTATGGCAGTTGGATGACATTGAAATGTCATCAAGCAGGTCAAAGGAGCAGGAGCAAGTGGAACAGAATTTCATCAATACGTTCTCACGTGATGATTCCGGCAGGTTTGTTGTGACGATTCCTTTAAAGGAATCAGAGAAGGAGCTTGGAAGCTCAGAGATTACAGCAAGACGTAGGTTCTTTGCTTTAGAGAGAAGGTTAGCAGGAGATTCTGAGTTGAAACAAAAGTATGTAGAGTTCATGAGAGAGTATGAAAGAGCAGGGCACATGACACCAGTAACTGGTACAGTGCGTGGCAGAGTCATATACCACATACCTCATCATTGCGTCACTAAAAAGTTTAGAGTCGTATTTGATGCGAGCTGCAGGACAAATAAGGGCATTTCATTAAATGAAGTGCAAATGCTGGGTGAAAAGCTACAGAAAGATTTGCACGAAATTTTAATGCGCTTCCGCAGGCACCGAGTTGCCATTAGTGCGGATATTAAAATGATGTTCAGAATGGTGAAGGTTGTGAAGGAGCAGTGGGATCTGCAGCGTATATTCTGGAGAGAAAACCCGCATGATAATTTGAGAGAATATTGGTTGACGGTAGTCACCTATGGTATGACCTCATCAGCTTATAACGCTGTAAGAGCGTTAATACAATGTGCAAGAGAAGCAGAGCAGGAGTTTCCAAAAGCTGCTAAGGCAATTATGGAAGACTTTTATATGGATGACTGTACCACGGGTGCTGATGAGCGATGGAGAGATTTTTGGCAGGAAATAACGTTCTTAGAGAATGTAAAAATTCAGAGATGGATAGGTACCTCGGAAGAGGTACGGAAGGAAATTCATGGTTTTTCGGATGCTTCCGAAAGAGCATATGGAGCAGCGATTTATGTGAGAGCGACATGGGCAAATGGCTGGACGTCAGCGAATCTCCTCACGGCAAAAACACGGGTTGCACCACTGAAAACGGTGACAATACCGCGTTTGGAGCTTGCAGCAGCGGAACTATTGGGACGACTTATTGTTAGCGTCATCAAAACAATGGAATGGGAAGGTATCGAGTATAATCTCTGGACGGATTCACTCGTAGCGTTGCATTGGATAAACAAATTACCATGCAATTTGAAAACATTCTTTGCGAATAGAGTCTCGTCTATACAGACAAACAATGAAGTCAAAAGGTGGAGACATGTTGGAACGAAGGATAACCCTGCTGATCTCCTAAGTAGAGGAGTAAGGCCGTCAGCATTGGTTGATAACAAGTTGTGGTTGCATGGTCCGGAATGGTTGACAAAACCTCGGACGAGCTAGTCATCTGAAAAGTTTGTGCCAAATGTTTCAGATGGGGGGAGGGATGAGATGAAGGTTTTTGTGATCACGAAATTCACTGAACACTTATCTATTTATGTGAGGTGCTGGCGAAGGAGTATTCCATTGATCGAATACACGTCTACATTAGAGAAGGCTATAAATATAATTAGCTATGTGCTTCGCTTTATCAATGCAACTAGATCAAAGATAAAACGACGGAAGGATGATGAGAAGAGATATGGCAAGAGACGGAGACGTTCCGTACGTCAGGTGAGAAGGAGAGATAGAGCAGGAAATATGGCAGGGGTAGTTGATCAACTGTCTTCTGAAGAGAAGATAGAATCAATTGGTCTCTTACTAAGAAAAGAGCAGGAAAAGTATTTTCCGAAGGAAATTACTTGTATGGAGAAGGACAGGTGTTTACCTGATAAGAGCAGGATAGAATCCTTGAAACCCATTGTAGATGGTGAAAAGATTCTGAGAGTTGGAGGAAGGTTAGAGAGAGCAGAGATGGAATACGAGAGAGTAGATTACGCAGGTCCGTTTCAGATCAAAATGATCGACAGAGCTGGTGAGCAAATAATAAAGCAGAAATGTTGGATTTCCGTCTTTGTTTGTCTCAAAACGAGAGCAGTGCATATTGATTTGGTATCAAATCTTACGTCAGTGGCGTTTATTGCTTGTTTCGAAAGATTCATAGCGAGAAGGGGCAGGTGTGAAAGGTTATACAGTGACAATGGTACAGCATTTGTCGGCGCAGCGAACTAATTACAGAAAGCAAAAGAGCGTTGGCTAGTGAAGGATACTTTTGAGCACTTAAGCTTGAAAGGGACAGAATGGAGGTTTATGGCCCCTGCAGCACCACATCAAGGTGGTATATACGAAGCAGCGGCAAAGTCAATGAAATATAATTTGACGAGAGTTGTTGGAGTGAAGGTTTTAGCATATGAGCAGTATTTGACACTACGAGCAGGAATAGAAGCCATCTTGAATTCAAGACCGCTACATCCATTGAGCGATGATCCAAATAATCTGCAGGCGTTAACGCCGGGACATTTTTTGGTTAGTATGAAATTATAGAAGCAGCGCAAAACTATGCTTGCGCATTTCTGGAGCAGGTGGAAGGAAGAGTACTTTTCTCCACTGTATGAGAGAAAGAAATGGCGGAAGGAGAAATACCGCTTGAGTGAAGGACAATTGTGCATTATAAAGAGCGAGAATTACCCACCATCGACATGGGCGATGGGCGGATACTGAGATTAATACCAAGCAGAGACGGACCAGTTAGGAGCGTAGTTCTGCAACCAGCAACCAATCAACTTACGAGGCCAGTACAGAAGATCTGTATCCTGTATCGAAGAGCTGGAGTGATTTATAAATACAATTATTAAAATTTATATTTATCTTTAGCAAATATGTTTAAATAAAAAGCGAAAGGGTAGAAAACCGTAGGTTTTCGCCGGGACTGTATCGAACTGCAAGAGTATTGAAACTCTGCTGTCGATGTTGTGATCAAGTACATATATAAACTTAACGAAAGACCGAGAAGGTTCAGATTATTGTATGACGAATGTCAGTCTATTAGCAGGAACCAACCAAGCAGGTTGGGTGAGCAGATTAATAAAAGTGGTTTTTTAACATTTTTTCCACTATAATTGCGTTGTTTTTTATTTGTTCTGGCGGTTTGTATTCTGTGATATTTAACTTCCCTGAGCTACGATACAGTTTGCTTGCGCGAATTCGACAACAATATAGGCAATCGACTGAGTCTGCTCCTCTATGATTGGTTTTGGCTGTCCCCTTTAATTTGGCAGTAACGCTAACGTTAAATTTAAATCATGCTCTCTGGATGGCGGACTGCATTATTTATCACAATTCACAAACAGCAACGGTCCTTCGGATCCTCATTGTTGCTTTCTGTTTATGCACGGCCTTCTTTTTGCGGTCTCACACCTACTTCGTGGTGGGTGTTTGTTTTCTTCTTTGGTTCTTTAGTTTCGTTTTCACTAATGTATGGACTGCGTGAAAGTGGTACAAAGAAAACTTGGGGAAACTAGGTCACGGGGTGAAATAATTTCTAAGATACTTTTCTGTTACAATATTTCGTATTTTCCTACATTAACCTTCACTGTGATGGACTTTAACTTTACCCTTGAGAAGGTGGTATGAAGGGACTAATCCCGGTGGCTTAGTTGTTTGTCACGAAAGTTGGAAGACTGGAATAATAGTGGTGTTAAGGCGACAAAGAAACGCCACAAGTGGTGACAATTCCGAGAGAGTACTTCTTGGCAAAGGATTTTTTTTTACTTACACGATGAAATACTAAACAAAGTCTGCACTCAAGGAGATCATGTTGTATGGGAATATTGTTGCGTTGAATTAAATTTTGCTAAATAAATGGATAAATTATTTTGTGTGATCCTCACTTTAAAATTTTGTTAAGCGATAAGGCTGATTTTTGGTTGAGCCGCCACATAAAGAAAGAAAGTCTTAAAGCTTTCGTCAAAAAGTCGTTACATCCATTTAAAGTCGAGGATTGTTGGGGTTAAGGACAGAGTGAATCACGATCAAGAGAGACTAAGAGAGAGTAATACTTACCTCTTATTTTCTCAACTGTCTTAGGTTGATGTGAACGAGACTGGTTTGCAACAAGGCTGCAAAACTTGCCACAAATAGCGCAGCAAATTTTTGCGGGAAACCCTGCATCGACCTCTATATAAAAACTATGCTATGCAATGCATACATAATGTTTTCCTCGATTTATTAAGGCTAAATTATGGTCCATTGCATGTCCAAACAAATACGCAACTGCTACAACAGACTTCAAAAAATACTGCTCTGAAAAAATATCCGGACGAAAACCTTACACTGTTCGAAACCCGATTCGAAAAAAATATCCCATTAACTTCAAAGATTTTCCTAACAACCTCTTTCGCTGACTTAATCACCCATATAAGTTACCGCCGCCCAAAAAAATCTCTGATTACACCCCTGTGAGAAACATCTGCCGCGCCGTAGTGATCACTTCTTATCTATTGATTCAAATCCTATGTCGATTTCCACATCAGCCCCATTGACCTAGTTTTGGTGTAAGCTGTCACGAAACAAAGTGTGTCACGTACAAAAAAAATGCCAGCCGACAAGACAACGAAATTTGTTTTTAGGCAATAAATTGTCTCACGTATCCCGAGGACTGCGAACTGAACTGGCAGAAGATTTCCTCTCAGCATATATACATGGATAGGGGAAGGGAAGTGCTCTGCGTATTATGTCTGTCACTGGCCGTTGCGAAGTACTGTGTCAGTATATACTTTCGGGTTTTAGTTTTATGCACAGTTGAAGGAGTCTCGATTGCCAGACGATTACTGGCGGAAGTTTATTCAATTTACAAAGCTGTGACGTGGACATAGGAAGACAACAAAAAATATCTTAGAAATGAGATTTCATGTAGATAGATTAAGACAAGCAATCAGTTGGAAAATTATTTTTTCACTCACTCTGCACTGTGTTTGATTTTGAGAGGGGCTTCTTCTTTTCTGAATTACCTAATGCTAATGCAACGAAATATTTTGAGAAACTGTTCAGTATATAATAATTTCCGTGCGATAATAATTGTCCACATTGAATGAAATTTGATGACTGTACAAATAATCCCTAGCTGCATATCTCTTAAGACTCTAAAACTCATTTCTCCAGATACGTACACATCGATTCTGTAGCTGTCACCATCATCGGCACTATGAAAAGTCTGTGACAGACATGACAAATTGGAAACGACAACTTTTTCCAAAGTGAAATTAGATTTTTCTTTGTCAGCGATAAGAAGGCAGCAGGACACTTTTTCTAGTCTATCCCCGAATTTTTTGTTGACGCTTTAGTCCTGACAATACAGTTTGTCCACACTGTTTGCAGTTTTTCATGACTCTTTTTTGTTGGGTATTTTTGGCATGAAAGTTAATACGGTAGGCATTTCGATTAATCAAGCTAAGAAAAGCATTTTAAAGACAATCACGATGTGTACGATATAAAATAAAAATAGGACACATTGCGAGTGCAATTGATTTTCAATGGTTGTCCATCTACGGCGCACTGGAAGCAATCATTCATTTCATTTTCTGCAACCCATTCCTTAAGCTACCAATCTAATAGCCACCTAAAATGCTTGACCAGCATACAGCAAAATGTTTCATGTGCCATTCCCTTTACTTTGAAAAAATAATCCCTCAAAGCTTGTGGTCTGTGGCTTTAACATAATGAATTACTATGGAATGCGCTGCTGGCAAAGGTGTTCTGTCAAACGAAAGGATATAATTTCAAACGTAGCCCGCTTGAGGCCTGCCTAATTGCATTTCCAGCTAACATCCTGAGCTTTTCAGTGTAATTCTTCTCTGCGCATTTTGCGGTAATCGTTTTCTTTTTTCTCACCATATATCCTAGTTGAAGGAGTCGACCATCATAAATACTGACCCCATTCTTCCATCTGATATCATCTCGTTGAAAATTATTGACTCATAAAGTGCGTGATGGTACAAGCATTACTTTCAACGAGTTGTATGTGTGGCAGAAATTTTCTCAAACCCAATACCAATTAAAAGGAAACGCGTTTCTTGAAAAGCAATTTTCTTTCCGTTCTGCGAAATGTACAAAGCACTATGCTGCAGAAGTTTGCCACTCAGTGCCAAGACCAAAAGTCGCCTTAATGTCCGCACTTACTGCCAATAAACTTTTATAATAAACAATGGTTTTCAATTTACGTTCTTGTGGGACATTTGCCAGATACTTTTCTGCTCATATATGGTTGTTTTTATGTTGGCTGGTGTTATGTCCACAGAATCGGGTCACTTTTGAGACTTTTGTTTGTGGAGCTGTTCGCTTGGATGCAAGTGCGGTCGGGAAACACATGTGATGCTGCCATTTTGCAGTGGTTATGCAATTCAGTAATTTATTTCGTTGTTCAAAATAAGGACCATCCCTCTTGTTTGGGTTTCCTATAGCATTCATGCCTTCATTAAATATAATAGAAGCGCTCAAACAACCTCAAATGGAAGTAAATGTTCGGAGTGTATGGAATTTTATTGGTACCGACAAGTAGACACAACCTATTCAATGTCACATCTGTTTGGCCTTGGAATGACTCGATTTGAGTGGGTGGTTGACCCCATGCAACACTTGAATATTTATTTTATTTTGCGGCCCTTACCCTTGAGTGGGTGAATAAGTACAGGAGAGTATACCATAAACCCTGTGTAGGCATCCACTTAAGTGCAAAATGAGGATTACACCAGCTGAAGGGAATTTAAGTAAATGTTGATGATTGTGGGTAACACTTAATTGCTTTTAACAAATGGAAGGTTTCGATATTCTCAGCTTGGAAAAAAAATGTTACGTATACCCTTCGGTGACAGAGTGCAATTCTAAACCTGTTTTTATCTTTGCAACTATGAGGAAACTATGAAGTCTTGTGTGAGGAGGAATTCCATCAACTAGAACTCCCCAATGGATATGTGATCAAAAATTTTAAGTTCCACGAAATGCAGTAGCATCAACAAATGCTCAATGGTTTCGTGATATTCCCTGATTATTGACAACGGGAAAATGTACTCCCAGCACAACTCTGACATTGTTGTCAATGTCAGTCAAATTGTGCTGCTAAGAGTTGGGCTTGATTTCCCATAGGGATGTGTTCGCGAACGCGGAAGTAAATCAATTTATGGAAATTTTGAATCAAAAGTTGTTCCCAAAAAAAAAAAAATCAATATCTGGGGGGGGGGATATTTTTAGCTGGCATTGCTAAATATTTTATTTGAGAATAGGAAAACAAATATCGAATGTTGAAACGTAGGAACTTGCTGTATGTTTGTTTCTCTTAATGGTCTAGTGGATGGGTAATATTGTTGCCAGAGGAGGTTTAAAATGCGGCGAAGTTGTGACCCAGAAAACTCATAATCAATTTAAGGGCAATGACTCGAAATTGAACCGGCCATATACTAAAAGGCAAAGGTATTTGGTAGTTACCAGCATAAATCGTAGAGCAGGTTTTTACAAGTTTTGCTGTTAAGGGGTGTGTCAAGCAATTTTTGAATACAGAAATCCGTAAATACCACAATGGTAACAATAGGTAATATAGGCTCTAGGAAAGAATTCCTGGTATGATGAAACGAATGAATGAAGACTGTCGAGCCAAAATAAGTGAATGAAAATAGGGGTCATGGACATGGCCCAATCCACTGCTGAATTTATTACAAAAAGCGTAACTCATGCTCTACCCAATGCGACAGATATGTACAGTGTATCCACCCTATAGTAGACATCCTGTAAAGAATTGCGAAAGGAGTGGCACTTTGATCTATAAAAGCGAATGGTTTTGAGTAGCGCTTACTATTTTATTTATTAGATTGCACAATATTTATCTATTAAATGCAACATTAATAATAATTGAAATAAAAAAATAAATCGATTGTATTGCCAAGAGCATTTTGCTGAAGTTCACTTACAGCATACTCAGCACATCACAAGACTCAACTCATTCTTCCCCAAATAACAGCTAGACATTCCGTGGCTGATTTTCCCTTATCGTTGGTCACAAAAAGTTAATTACATATTTTAAGGTTTCGCCTTCGACGTTCAGCATCAACATTCCTAGTCATCGGCCATAGTTATTCGCCCCATTCGATCGGAGCGGAAAGTTTCCCAATCCCGCTCGACCTTACTCGTAGTGCTTAATTAATTTTCTTCTTCGGTAAACTTTTAATATCTGAAGTTTTGCAGATTTCGCGGATGAAGTAAAGATTAACGAAGTACGACAGGTTCTTTTTTACAATATTTCCATTACTCAGCAATTAACTTGACTTCCACATCATAAATTTGTTTCGGTGTCCCTGCAATTATATGCTTCTATGATTTTGTAGTAAATACATTTCTAAAGGACAAAATAATACGTTTGTTGGATGACCGATTTTGAAGGAGTTTCGAAATTTACCGTCAAAGTGGATTATTTTGCGTCAAGTCCATAAATACATTTTTAGCAACCTACTTCTGCAGAGTGGGTCGCCAACAAATCTCTTATCATGTCGTTGGATGCGCAGTTGGGTGACTGAATACCCTGCAATTGAGCTTTCGTACGGTCATATTGTTACTCAGCTACCAACCAACCCAAAGACTAGGGGCATTCGAAGAATCGTTGTTATCAAAAAGTATGGGAGCAGTGTGGAAAGCGTGGTTAATCTTACTCTTTGAAATTGAAGCTGAAGCAGTTTTCCTCTGCTTCAAAAAATATTTCTTTGTTTTATACCGCTATTGGTTGGGTAAGAGATTTTTATTTATTTTTTTAGAAGTATGAGTTGTATGTTTTTACAAAATTCCAACCAACAATAATGGCAATAAAAATATGCGCATGAATTGGACTTGGATTTTACTATCAAGTTGTCAAATGAAAAGTCATCATCTTTACGAGCAGAGTGAAATACACTTTCAACAACGGAAATATTTCCCACACTTCAGACGTGCACTTTTATATTGTACACGGCCAACCAACGCCCTCAAGTTTGCGCTCAATATTCACAATATAGGAAGAATCGCAGTTGATATCTTATTCATATCAAAGGAAATTCAAACCCAGATGCATGTCGATGGTACACTCACATTTTCCGAACAACACTAGACAGTTGTCATGTCAACCAGATGTGGTTTGACTCTATAATGTCAAATGGAGTTGGCATATCTAAGTAATGCAATTTCCCAAGAAAAATATTTTACTATCCATTATTTGCATCGTGTAGCAGTGGAGCACATATGTGCAAGTAAATAAAAGAATACGTTATAGAACAAGTAGTGAAGCGAAAAAAAAAAAATGGGTTCTTGTTTGATTCCATGCTGGTAATAGGGTTTCTGAATTTTTTTTTGCAGGATTTTTAAAGTAAAATGGCTGACCTGCACTAACATTTTGTTCTGTATACTGAGGTAGTTTTAGTGTTTTTTTAAGGCCGATGAAAGCAGATATTTTTGGAAAATAATACAAGCATTCCCGGAAAATACAAATTACATCTTAAAGTTTTTTCTCTCGACAACGTCTGACAAACATCGAAGAGCATAGCTGTTACGCAAAAGCTTCTCAATTAGGTAGCCGTTTGGACTCGGCATAAAATTGTAGATCCCTTCCATTCGTCCCAATAATGAAAAACTCACACAAAACGAATAATTTTTGAGTGAGGGTAGTATCCTTATGGACCTATTGCACTGACTATTTATTTTATTAGCTTATTTTAGTACATAGCCAATTTTAGGATCCCAAAAAGAGTTTCAGATAAAAATTAACTACAAATTATTAAAGGTTCTTGAACCACTGTGCTCATTCACTGGCCCAAGCTTGTCTCTACAAAGATATGTCCTCTAATAAACCTACAACTCAATAAGACCTTCAATTTATTCACTGCCATTCAAAAGTTTGCCACTTCAAGTGAAATAATGAATATTAATAAACCACTGACCAGGAAAACGTGGAATATTGCTTCGGACTTTAGTCTCATTTCTGTTCTCATTTTCTAAATTCAATTAAGGCTCAAGCAAGAAATAGCAAAAATAAAATATGAGTTTATGGTAAACAAAGTAAATTAAAATAAATTTCAACGATCTACTTCCCGCAAAGATAAGTACCACAATGGCAAAGCAAATTTTGTTACTTTGACTAAGAATTTAGGTTGTGTATTGAACCGACCGCAGGACTTGGAACAATTTGCTGCGATTCTATCAATTTATTTAATGGATTCAGTGTCATTGGCAGTTGGATTATTTATATTAGCGCAAAATTTATACGACTTATTATTTGTGTAGTCGAAGAAATAAATCGCACAACGCACAAAGTTTGAATAGGAATTTCTCAGGACGAAAACTTATCACGAGAGTGATAAATAAAATTCCTCAATGGTGGTGATGGAAAATCTCTGATAACTAGAAGGACATAGCAAATGGGAAAGAAAAACTTTCTCCAAAGTGGAATTCGAACTCCGTTTTTTTTGTGCCAATGCATAGCAATAGTAGAGAAAATTGTTTGTTGACACTTTAGTCGTGGCAGTGTTGGCAGCATTGCTCTCAGTGGATGTGTCAAGGAGCTCAATTTTATAAGTGAGGATATGTAAACTTTGAGTGCATATTTAGGTAGATTATCTTTGATGATAGACAACTTTACGTTGAACCACAAAATCTCTGTCACATTCCAAATCGTTATGCTGCATACGCATACAATTTACGTCTACCCACTTCATTTGCAGATATTCTTCTCGGTCCCTGCCTATCTTGTGTCAGTGTCCTCCTACACTTTTATTCAAATTGGCGTAGCTTTTGTTTTTTTTTTTGATATGGGGTTTTTTTCTTACGAGAACAATAATATACAAACGCTGGCACATGATGACTGAAAATTTCGGCATAATCCCCGAATTTAATTTCCATCACAATTTGTGTCCCAAATTATTCATCTGCAGGGTTATTTAGCCCAAGAGTTCAGTGAACTTTTAAGTATGTGCACACGTAACCAGATTAACAGTAATCCTTGTAATATCCAATGGCTGATTTATTCATGGCGCTGTGTTGTTTCAAAGTTTCTGCGTAAAATGAAGATGACATTTATATAGATTTAAGTTTTTAAAATATTTAGGTAAAATGTTAAGGGTTTTATTTTCAACTTGAATTGCCTTTTAATAGGCCACATTTATTTTTGCTGAGGAGTGTAGACGTTTTGTTGGTTTAATTACTTGGTACAAAAGTGTTAACTTTCGATTATAAAACCGACTGAATATGCAGTTAATGCGTGAGCATCAGCAGTCAGCGGAACTAAGAAGAGGTTAAGGATGAAGATTTGTGTTTCGATTTTTTGACATAAAAATATAATTCTAGGTGATGTTTTTGCTTTGATGTTAGAATACCGATATTAACGTGAACTAGTAGATGTAGCATCATTAGGTAACAAGTATTTTGGCCTTCGGAGTAAAAAGTTTCAAGTGAAAAGCTTACACAATTTACACCCTTAAAACTGTCGAGAAAACAATTCCTTATTCGCGTCGCATATGGTGTATTATTGGAGGTCCTTTTGATCGCTGCTTAATATAAAATTTGCATCACTGAGCAGCACGAAACACTCACTTTTGTGAAGGTGCGCACTTCGTGAATTAGTAATTTCGTAAATCAATGCGCGATACTTATAATCGATTTAAATCTCCACTTTAAATTTACGAATGCTTACAATTGCGAAATTTGTGTGGAAAATAAAGCCATTGTGAACTACTTAAATTTAGAGTCGAAATTTAGTTGGTAAGGCGCAAAAGTTAAAAGTTAAACATTTAATTACAGGACAATGAAATAAAATACTGGTAAGGTTAGGGTAGGTAACATAAATGATACTTAATTCAATAAAGATCCATAGCAATGCTTGTGGGGTTTATCACTCTCACATTATGGAAACATATTAAAATTGGAGTATTGGCAAGCCATCTCAAAGCAGCCTACACGAGAAAAGTGATTACAAGCTTCCATTAAAAAAACCAAAACATTTTTATAAGATGCATCACCGAGTTCCTTTATAAGAAAACTGAAATATTTAATATTTAAAAAATTCTGAATACTAGGAACAAAGGAGGTAATTTTTGTTAGACTACCCATTTCACCAAAGGATTTTTTTTGCAAGTAGCAACTTGCTTTGTAAATTAACATCCATAAAAGGCTTAAGAATGCATAAGGCGAATGGTTACAAATGTATGTTATATATACATATGTACTTACAGCCTAAATCGCAGGCTTCACAAAAGCTTCCATAACACATTACTGGTACTGGTCTCGGTATAATGATCCATTTACCAAATCATTAAATCGCCATCAAGATTTAATCACCATAAGGATTTAATTAAAAATAAAAATCCTCGCCCTTACACTCTGACTGTAGTGAGAATCCCTCCTTAACGCAATAGTAAACTGCACATGTTAAACAATCCAACTCGACAAGCAAGTTTTAAGTCCACTTAATCAAAGTCACACAAGGGGTGAGTTTCCATCGTCCGAAAGCTAAGGGGAATTAGTACATAATCCCCTATCACGAAGCGAATGGTAGTGGTGTACAAACATTGACATATCGGATATAGTTTTCACAAGCGGGCAAGAACGAGGAAGATAAATTCAAACTATTTGCTTGTTTCCTTTAGGGGTTGTTATTATAAAGGTGTGTACTCGCTTGCTCCAAACTAAACAAGAGAACACAGCTCTTTGAAGGTTACATAGATTAGTGTGTCAATTTATTTTATAAAACTTATATACCATACTGGAAAATTATCGTTTTGACTTCAGGATAATTTTTATTGAATGACACAAAAATCCATAAAACCATTTGGTAAATGGTTACAGGAAAGAGCACGAAATTGTATCCGCTTAGATCCGCCGGAAGTGGGCGTTAGAGTATCGTTGACATTTCGACGGTTTTGTGGCCAAAACTCGGCTGTGGTAGCAGCAGACATGACACAGAGATTTATTCTATCGTGTAATAAAATTTAATTTTTGGGCTTTTGCGGTCAAAAATGTTAACGAGCTTTTTGGTAAATTAATATTAACTCATAATATTCAGTGACAGGATATTGAGTGCTATTGACAAGCGGGTTAGGTTATTGGGTTTTATGCGAAAAAAAACACATTTTTCTAAGCTGTATTAAATTATGGAGAATGGCATTTTGAAGAACGTGTCAAGATGAAAGCGTTATTGGCTGAGCCATGAGTCTGGATTCGATGTTTAATTGTGTGGCAGTAGGAACCTCGCTGTTTAATAACTAATCCCATTGTCCTTTTAATTATCAACCGTCGTTTCTTGACAAGAAGAAATTCTTGTTTCTGAAGCGTTTTGTAAAATGATTGAATCTTTTGTGTTTGGTTCTGTATCTGGACAATATTAAAACCCTGTTGGAGATTGGAGGAGTATTGAGTCCGTAAAATGAGAGTTGAAAGCATTTAAATTTTTTTTTCGTGAAGACAATAGTACATTATAGGGAATTCTGTTTTCATTGACTATTGGCTATTGCATGTAATTTTTTGCAATAAACTCTAAGGGCCTTAGCAATAAACAATTTTAGTCTCGACTCTAAACATTCGTAGTTCACTGTGGCTATATTTTCCATACAAATTTTGCAATTGTGAGCTTTTGCAAATTTAAAGTCGAGACTAAAAATGTTTATTGCTAAGGCCCTAAGACTTGTCGCGGACACAAAATATTTTTTTTTGCTTTTAAAGGACATGAGAATCATTTTCAGATTTGACAAAAGTACACGATTCTTTACTTATATACTGGCTTACTACTGCGAGGACAAAGTTCAAGTTCTAAAAGTATATAGATGATACTCAGTCACGTTCATGAGCTTAGGATCTCAGGTGACCTCCGATCTCATTCACAAACTGCCTTTCAGCACAACGAACTCTACTGGGTGGTGAACTTCATTTATCAATTACTTGTGGAAATGCAACCAATTTTTTAAAAGAAATAGGCACTCTCATCAATTTATGTCTCTATAGCTGATCCTATCGCATCCAAGTATACTTTGTACTGTTCCCAGTCAGTGATTAAGATACTTGAGTCAACCGATTGAATCCAAAGCATCATGAAACGGTATGGAAAAATTTATTATTTATTTTTTTAAGCGACTTAAGGTCAGTGGACCCGATCAGTATTAAGCGTCAAGCTAGATGTACTCCCGATCGGAATCTGAACCCTTCATACAGAGCAGATGGTTCCCAAAATTCGGCGGTCTGCCTTCTTTTATTCAATACGAGAGCAACAGACATCCTCTCAAAGATCAGAGAAAAATGCGGTATGGGAGTTAGATTACATATCAGAAAGACTAAAGGTTTGACCACACTTATATATACTCATTTTGAAAGAAGTGCTCCATTTGTTTAACGTTTTATTTTTTATTTTTATTTTTCTTAGCCTAGTTTATAAAGCCATAATTTCTCCGTTTTTTCCTTCGCGCAATCACCACTATTCGATGATTCTCGGGCAGGTGGAGCAGGTAAATAAGAAATATATGAGCTTAAGGATTGAGTCGTGCCAGCTATGACCTATCTTGTTCATACCGTTTGAATGCATTTAACAAATGCCTAGTTTAAAACGACTCCGACGATTGGAAAAAATGTCTTCTCCCTAGTTTATAAAGCCTTTACGAGTATTTGGTAAGCCGGTTTAAATTTGCAGATTTTTCAAGCAAAGCGAGTTAGCGGCAAGCTTACTGAATACATGCGAAACTCCTGAAAACAAGTCAAAATCTTTTAAAATAATATGCAGTAGCTATAAGTGGTCAGAGGTTGAATGTGAATTTCATGGAAATTGTTGTCAAATTACAAAAAAAAAAGCATAAACTTCAAAAGAAAGAGCTTTCTCATTCATCCAGGGAAATTTAAGCTCCACTTCAGCGAGCCTTTACCAGGTGCTCCTCAGCTGTAAATATATTTTTTCACAATAAGAAATTGGTTAATAGGTACCTACCTTTCCAACTAAATCCAGTTGCAAAAAGTAAAATGCGATGTTCTCGCTTTCATTTTGCGTAATTCTAAAAAAGGCGTCATAATTATTAGTTTGTTATCCTTTTCTGTTGGATCTCGCAACTGATAATAAAAAGTGCAGCTGTCAGGACAGCCTGACCAATTTACCGTAAAGGAATCAAAGCCCAATTTGATTCTCTTTGTTGTACGACACCACGACCACAGCTACCATTGTCCACCACGAAAATAAATTGGATAAATCTCTTTGTAGTTGCTAACTCAATAGTTGGCATTAGCTGATGTGTTTGGCTGTATGGGTCACGACTACAAAACTATAATGCTTAATGTTTTCAATCTTAACATCATAACCATGTAATCTTTTGCCAATAAAACTCCCAGAAATGTCTTTTTATCCCCCCGGCAAGTTGACATCCATAAACAAAATCATAACATTTCCTCGGAATATGCTTCTGCTATCCTCCCTAACATCAACCCTCTTAGCCGCAATGGTTGTTGTAGAGACTCGACAATGGCATTACCCATGGCCAGCATATTTGACCTATATATTGTGTCGTTCGTTCGTTCGCTGTTGGCTTGCTCCTCACCTACTCGCGGCCATATTACATACTATTAGATCGTAGTCCTCGCGCTGGGTACATCCACAACTACATTGCAAGTTGCCAGGATGTAATTTCCGTCCCCAGTGTTGAATATTTGCCACATATGCAAATGTAATGTGTCATGATTCTGTAACGACGCATTATGATGAAGATCAAAGCAAACTGCTGACGACAATGTTTTGACTTTTGTTAAAAAAAATAGGGGTTGAGCTGTGAGGCTGCGAAAAGAGCCCTTTTCTCGAAATTGCAAAGATAAAGAACCATTTTCCCCTATTCACGGATTTACGTGATTGCTTTGGTGCACCCACTTTGTATTCAAATGTTGTATAGATTGAATTTTTATGTACACCCTTCCGTATGGCGCGTATGTTCTGTTCCAGTAAATTTGAGCCTCCAGACAGTAGTGCCTTGTGTGTCATGGTGGCTAACTGACTGTTTTATCGGTTTTAAAAGTCGTATTGCAGGGCTTCTCATAAATCAGTTTCTTTGTCAACTGAATAAAATTTAAACCAGAAGAATGTCACTTTAAAGTGATTTATGGGCAATTGTCTAGTGGTGTTTCGTCGTTTGAAAAAAAAAATCAGATGGGAAGGAGCCTTGAGGGATAGGATATTGTACGGTTTGGGAACGACAATTAAGTAGAAAACGCGGATTTAAATTTGAAGCGTACTGCAAGCAGATGGATATTTTGCGTATTTTAAACATATTTTCCATAAATGGGTGGCAGTTAAAAGACTCAATCCGTATATTAAGAATATTAAGGACCGTAGGCCGAGGAGCTCTAAATTGGAAATAAAAAAAGACACACTTCTCTGTGCAAGCACGGAAGCACGCTGAGTTCTGCGAATGTTGTCAATGTCAACCGCAAATGAAAATAATTTCACGTTTTCTTCCGGAGTTAGCTATACAGCGGCAGGATATTTTGGAGGCTGACTCCGCTATAGATAGCATAGTTTACAGGCTTTTCTTTGGATCGGATAGGGTTCCATTTATCTTATAAAATATCGACTGCCCAAACCTTGGAAATGAGTTCGGATTTTATCCACCAGACATACTCATCTGCACTCTGCTTAAAACCTAGTATTGTGTGGGCTGGTCGACTGAAGACAGATGCATCAGTTGCAGGGCCCGGTAGTCGGTACATGTTGTTGGCTGAAGAGGTCTTCTCAATAGGAAGCGGTATACAACATCAAGAAAGTCTCGGAAGGTGGTCTTGTGGCAGACGTTCAATGCTAAATATCCTCACAGTAATTTTTTAAATGTTATACGGCGTCTGAGATACTCGCATCTGCATTCACCCGCAGGCTAGGTGCCACAATTATTTAAAACCAATGGGCACCGGTTCTTTTCTCTACCTTTTCTAGTGCAGATTCGGAAGTCGCTTGTTTATTTTCATTTGCAGGGATTTTACATTCCTCAGGATGGCCCAAAAGCAATTTCCCCATTTATTTATTTTATCATTTTATTTAGTTATTCAGAACTTGACAAACAGGACTTGCGTTTATCATCATTGAAAAATATACAACAGACTTTGCCACACCGAGGTTCATAATTTTTGTTTGCGGACGAATGCCAACATTTGTGCTACGCAATCGTTTACCTTTTGGTTGATAAAACACTTGAGTATGATAAAAAATTAAAAAAAAAATATCAATAGTTCTGACATACAAACAAATTTCTTGTGATGGATGTCACAGTTCAAGCTGAATATGGGCGCCAGTTAAAGTAAAACTACGAACAAATTGCACCATTTTGAACAAAAAATCTAATTTTAATACTTTTAAAGTGCACGCATTACCTATTCAACGCTAAAGCGACTTTTACTCCTAAATACCTTGCTTGTCACAATTTGCAAAGATACTGCATCATTCTTTGTTATAAAAAATAAAATAAATAGTTGGCGCAACAGGTCGGTGGGGACCCTGGGCCTAGCTTCTCACAGCCATTCGTTTTGTGTGAGTTTTTCATTTTTGGGACGAATGGAAGGGATCTACAATTTTATGCCGAGTCCAAACGGTTAATTGAGAAGCTTCTTCAGGACAGTTATACTCTCGGATGTTTGTCAGAAGTTCGCGAGAGGCGGCGCAGTGGAAAAAAACCTTGAGTTGGAATTTGGGTTTTCTCGGGATTCGAACCTGGGACCCCTCGCTTAGTAGTCCAACACACTAACCACTAAGCCACTGCGCCGACATCATTCTTTGTTATGTTCGTGTCAAAATAAGGCTATAGGACTACCAAAACTCATGCTACAACAGTCGGAGTAGATGATATAAAACAATCAATACAAATGTTTGCACCTACGAACGTCAAAGTAATACGTGTTTGGCGTGTCCCAGATACATAGTTAAAGACCCAGCCTGACGCAGACTAAATTCACTCTCATTAGATGCATTCAGGGAGATATTTCATAAAGCGAAATTCCACTTTCGCAAATATCCAGTTTTATTTTTTTACACCTATGAGGACCCAGTAAGTTCCTTTTTTGCATACATTTTCCTCTTCATTACATTTTTCATCTAAATTTAAATACATTTTCAATTTTCAAGGTATTGGCATTGAAGAGGTGCCCGACTGGATGCGAGGGTGATTGCATCCCAGCAGATTGAAGCTTCCATTAACGCGGTCTCATTCGTGGTGATTGGATTTTTACAGGCCATAAACTCTCCTATCGTAAACACCACCAGCATGGCTGTCTGGCTTCCATCTAGTTGATTGTGTCTAAACCACGAACGAAATGTAGGTCACGGGTTGAGACGTAGTATTAAATATTTTTGTTGGATCCGACGACTGTGATAGAGTCCTACTTGTTGACATAACGCATGCCGATACCTGTGGCAAGACGAAAAGAGCTGAAAATAAAGGGACGCATATGACAGCCTGGCCGGTGATAACAAATTTTGAGCTCGCCACCACAGCACATAGGTTATGTTAATCTCTGTTTCCTATATGACTTAGAAGCCTTTGGCGATTCATACCATCAGAGTGGGCTGTAAAATGGGATGCCAACGTATAAAACCAGACCGAAACAATCCGAGCACAACCACTGCGGATTCCACTTCAGAATTCCGATGGAAGTATCCCTCGCGGCTATTCCCTGAGGTGAATTGTAATGGAACTTTCTACTTTCCATATTTAGCCTCGGAAAAGGTTTTCTCTTTTATGGCAAAGAAATTTATTTAAAGCATCACAAGACTCCTAGGGGAAGCCAAAAACAACCGAAAAAACAACTCAAAAAGGATATCCTGGAACTGGGTCAAGTGTGGCGTCACACTTGGATATTTATTCATGTGTCAAACTATTTTGTTATTCAAAGGAATCCCGGTGGCAAAAGAATTGTATGTCAACAAAGTAAGGAATCTTTTGTTTGTTGTTGTTGTTTTTTTTTTGTTCTCTTTTTTTATGGAGAAGACCAATTTAAATTGGAATGGGGCTGCCTAGGGGTTGGCCTTTAAAAGGAAACGGCAAGACGCATTTTCGGGTTCAAAATGTTCCCAACAGCAGAAGATGAAACAAGATACAGAATGTACTGACAATTAAGAACTAATCGTCCATAAATTTGGGTGGCATGGTCCATTTGTTTATAAGTTAGTTGTGGACTACAGCCATTGTATGTTGAATGGCGTTACCCAAAATTGAGGGTACGCACAATTTCGGTCACGTTGGACTTGCCATTGTTTTTTTTTTGGTCGTTCAAAATTGAATCAATTTTAAAGGTACAAGAAGATGAGGTAGTCAAGGGGGCGTGTCACAGGGTGTAGCGCGTATATTAAATAATTTTCTATAGGTAGCTACTTTTTATGGTATAGGTATGAAAGAAATATTGAGATTAAGGAAGCGCGATCGATTTTTCCATCTAAACAAATTAATGATACCCTCAGGAATCCAAATAGTGCCAAAGTTTTTTACTCTTCTAAACTAACTGAACCTTACCTACCTTAAAATTGAATCGGCTCTCCTTTATTGTATTTACATATATAATATACTTTTTTACAAAAATCAAGTGAGATGTTTTTTTTTCCATGGGTGCTAGCCCAATTTAAACAGGCTCAAGTCCGAAGTAGCTGAACTCCTCATACCTTTAAATATATATCTCAAATCTAAATGCTCAGATATTGTGGACAGTAATCCTCTTTCGGCTAGACCCTGGGGGATAATCGGTGACACTACAAAGAAATATTGCCCCAGTAAAAGTCCTCCTTGCCCATAATTTGTGCAAAACCACCGACTGATTGGCTTTCTCCCCTACGAAGAACATTTTTCGCTCAACACACAACCAAGATACAATACCTATCGCCTATACAATCAATCACACTTTTTATCCCTGACAAGAAGAAAAAAAAAAAAACAAGTAGTCCACTTCAATCCCAAGTGAATGAATGGGCTGTCTATAAAACAGATACCCTCTTGGACACGTCTTCGATAACTCACCAGTATAGATCTATCCAGACGTACAAGTATATATAGTTAATCCTTCCATACAGACAATTCCAACTCATTGCGGTGTTGTAATAATTCGGTCGCTCGTAAGTTGGGCCAACAAATCTTCTCAAGAATGGAACTTAAATTGTCGTATCATTTAAATGGGAGCGCCATAAAAATCCATCATCCCCATGACACCATAAGTAGGTCAGTAGGCCTGCACGAAGACAGATTGGGTTTACGCTGCGCTGGTGTTCTTGCGAAAGTGTAACATAAGCTGAAATACATCAAGGATTTGAGTTCGGAGTTGAGTTGTACACTTTCTCACTGTGGTTGGCTGGTGTGTAGATAAATTATTTCGTTTTGGGTATGGGCGCTTTGTGCGTTGGATGGATGGCCGGCGGAGTGTTGTGGAAGAGATAAGTGTTCGGTGTAGAATTTTGCGCGTCTCATTAACTGGAATGTGGCGTTGTCGCCTCAAAAGGTGGGTTTATTTTGTCCATCTATGCGGTTGTTTTGTTTTATATGAACGGGCTTATGAGAGGGTTGCAAGAAAAGTACTTTGCCACCAAGCTAAATCATCTTTGACGAACATCGGAAAAAGTCGGTTTTATCTATGCTGGTGATTGAACCTCAAGCCGCTGGCTGGCTCATTAGTCCAAAACACGCGTCAGCAATTTCATTGCATTACAAATTTAAACAACACCTCAAATAATTCCGCTTGCATTTAAGGCAGACCGCAAAGTGCCCATTTGACATAGATATCGGCATCATATGACGGCATTGCTATGAATGGCATTCTAGTTAAAAGGGTTTTTAGATGTCACTCGCGTTGCCATGGCATGACAATATTTTAATTGCACTACGACATTATGTGGATGTGGAGTTGTTGTGATGGCGTCTTCCGGATGCTGGCATTTCATGTACTGCGCCTCCCTGACCTGAAATAAGCGATTGAAACTGGTTACAATTTGTGACTAAAAGCTAAAGGCTTAGTCGGAAGAAAAGCAATTCGAATAAATGCGAGTCTTCTTACCCAGAAGCGGTACACGCTTGTCACATTTCAAGTAAGCCAACTAAAATGAAGAACATTTATCTATAGCTTCCCGGTTGAGCTAAGTATTGTGGTGGCTCCAGATTTTTCTTGATATTCTCGTATTCAGAGCATGTATTCGTTGTTGGCAATCAATTTGTGGAATGTTGCAAGCAGTGTTGCCAGTTTGACTGTTTTCCAGTCAAATTTGACTGGATTTTGTTGGTTTTGACTGGAAAAAAAAATCAAATCCAGCCGACTGTTTTTTTTGACTGGATTTTTTGTCTTTAAACGGAAATCAAGTCGACTGTTATTTATTTTTTTGACTCTAAAAAAAAATATTCACCTCCAATGTAAACCTAGTGTAAATGAGCGCAGTGCAATGAACACACCCATTTAGTAAAATGACAGAAAGAAACAGCCCACTAACAGCGGCATCAGTTAGTTTGTTCAGACAAAACTGCAGAAGTTTTATGGTTAGGCTTATAAAGGAATTACAGCAAAGAGTGCCATCTAATCTAAACATTTTGAAGCAAATAAGAATGCTTTCAGTAGATGAATGTCTTTCGCAAAACAAAAGCTCCTTAAAACCAGTGCTTGAAGAGATAAATGTGGAACCAGTTTTACGAGACAACATTTTAAGTCAGTGGAATAATCTTTTCCTGGTTCGATGGAAAAATATAAAGGAAACAGTACCATTCTGGTGCGAAGTTTTGAGCTATAAAGATGCTAGTGGAGAAAATCCATTTCAAGATCTCGCAAAGTTTGCTATTTCTGTTTTAGTTTTGCCAATTTCGAATGCCGCAGTGGAAAGAATATTTATTCAGTTAAATTTGGTCTAAACTAAGCAACGAAATCGGATGCAATTAACCAACTCTATTTTGACAATAAGAAATAATTTGCGAGATAAAAAAACATGTTGTACAAATTTTAAAATACCTGGGGAAACTATAAAAAAAGTTGGAAAGAATACTATATATCAAAATATAGAAATGGAAGCAATAGAAAGCAATGACACAGACTCAGAAGACTGCATTTAATTTAATTTAATGGTATAATTCATTACCAGTTAAAATTAATAATTTATTTATTTGTTTAATTGACCTAGGTATAAGAAATTAGTGCTGTGAAATTAAGTACGACTTATTTTTTTGTTTTCATGAGCCATAAAATAAAAAAAAATTTTGTTGAAAAACAAAAAAAAAAAAAAAAGCTGTTTTCATTTTTGACTGTTTTTTTGACTGGATTTATTTTTTCTAAATGTTTGACTGTTTTTTTTTGACTGGATTTGGACAGAAAAAATCCAGTCAAACAGTCCAATTTGACTGGATTTTAACATTTTGCCTGGGAACACTGGTTGCAAGTTGTCTCATTTTTAAAAAAGCAGACCAAAGCTCGTAGAATGTACTGTTGAAAATCCTAAACCGCTGCAAACTAGCCCCCCTAAAAGCTGCGTCAAATTTGTGTATGCTATCTGATGTCTTCTAGCTAACTAACTTGTGCGCATTTCTTTATTAATACGGGGGCAGATTCTTATTGGGGAGCTAAGAATGAGATTTTATTTAAGATTGACGTGAGGTGTTGATATTTTGTAGGTGCAGGTGGTAGTAGTTCGGGCCTCACTTTTGACTTCCAACGAGACCTGGAGAGTAACACCTATCGGGGGGTAAAGGAGAACTCATAGTGATGCATAAGCTATAGTTGGGGGAAATAACAACATTAAAATGTTTTGAAGGAAACTGCGAAATGGGATGACAAAACGAACCATATACTAGCTCCCAGATAGTGGACGACTCGGGACCCTCTCTCATCTTTTATTCAATAAAATTTGTTTTTTTTTTTTTTATGTTAAAAGACGAGATCATATGGGGGAAATCCCCCTGCTCTATTTGATATAGCATAGAGTAGGCTGCGAAACGCAGCTCATGGGATGAGGCAGCCAAATTGAGTTCATTTTATGCATCTGTCTAGGAAGGACGTCTTCCCGAGTACGCGTACGCACAGATAGTTTCGGTAATAGGGATTTTTCAGTGAATTTTACATTTGTATCGAGATTTATAGAGAAATTAAAGACTGGACTTGGCACAAACTTTTTGCCATTGTCGCTACAAAACTCTCAAGCTTTCCTACAGCAAGATGCCTTTATTCCTACGGCAGTGAACTTCTGCGAGTTTCTCAATTAATTTCTGTTTCTCTTGTGAAATATCGCCTCGCCACTTTGACGTTTTACGAGTGCAATTTGTAAAATGTATTTCGCCAAATAATTCTCTCTGGCCATCCAGAGATATTATGTATTCTATTTGGGCTTGTCATCTGGATAATTGCCCACAATGATGATATCATTAAAGTGACAAAGGACACTGTGACTGTGATTGGTACATGCGTGCAATTCCTGTAGGGAAATGTACTTGAGCATAGGATATCCTTTTGCTTTTGGTCTTGGATGGTTCAATGGCCGAAGAAATATTTATCTTTTGTTTGTGATTATTTAGGTCGGTCATGTGGACAGACGATATAAATGACTTAGTGTCGGTAATTTTCTAAATGAAAGTCATAACGAATGCTAATTAGTTTCAGTGGGCGAGTGAGTGTGTGCTAAAACGTCATTGCAATGGAATTAAATAAATCACTTCGTTAACGTGCTTGGCTCTGAATAATTTTGGCAATCTTTCTTCGAGAATAGGCATTCCAAACGTCGTTGATTGTGAAGAGAAATATTATTGTTTTGATGAAGCTTTATCTGTAGTCGAGTATACAAATATCTTAACGGCCCCAGCAGTAATTTTAAGTCGGATCTATCGAATAGAATAATAAGAGCCCAACTGTAGGTGTGGTTGGTCTATACTAAGCGAGAGAAACTCACACCAATGGATGTGAAAAGCTACGCCTATAGTGTTCCGACGGACCTGTTGCGACAACTATTAATTTTCTTAAGCTGCATTTCTATCTCAAATCTGCTCAAAAGTACCTAATTAAAAAAAGGAAGCCTGTTCAGAGAAAACGCCTACAACCCCATCACTCAAAAGCACCTCTAAAGAACTCAATTTACCAATTTCGGTTGCCTACCCTACATTCATCAGCAGAAGTGTCACCATCATCGTCATTATCCTGCAGTCATCTGTCCCCAACATGCCATCATTAAAATACTCCAACTGTTCGAAATTCTATGTTTCCTTGCCTTGCTCTGGATTTGCCTATTCAATTTGAAGAGCACGTACAGAATGCATACAAAGAGAAAAAAAAAAACACAAAAAAGAAAAGGAGACAGAAACATGCATCCATTTCATCGGAAGTTGGAAATCAGTCTCGCATTGTTAACACTGGGACATCCGGCTGGCGGACATGTGCCACTCATTTAAACGCATTCAGTTGCCGTCGAATCTAGGTTGCGGAAAATTCCATTCGCTGAATGTGTGCGTGAGTGTGTGTCTTTTTTGACGAAATTACACTCTAAAGGACAGTACAAGAGACTGCCATTCGAAAGGGAAGTAAATTGCATTCCCATTTGAATGCAAACTCAGTTATTTTACGAGACGCTTGTGAGCGTCACTTATGGGCGTTTTAATAACCGACAATCAAAGTGCAATCATCGTGAAAAGTTTAAGTCGCCCTAATGTCCACTGCCATAATGGCTGCCAATAAACTTTTCACATAAATATAGTTGGAAATGTTTCAGTTCGCCCTGTGTATCTGTATAGGCTAAGGGAGAGACTTTATTCACGTATGGCTGGGTGAACTTTTCAACTATTTGGCTGCCCGCTGAACTGGGTCAAAACGATGTAAGCTGCCTTGTCTCTTTTAGAAAGTAATAAAAGTGGGATTTGGCGGCACAAAATATTAACAATGTACGAGTATCTGCATCGTGACCGAGGGGTGTGCGTTTGTATGCAGTGTGAGTGGGATACCGATGCCAATACATATAGTCATTCTGATCAACAACAACAACAACAATTGCAAAGCGACACACAATTTCCACCAATCAATGCGTGACTTGAAAACATTTCGCACGTCACTGATGACGCGGACACAAAACCACATACAAAATTTCAAGGAACTTTATCATGTATATAGATAAATAGATAAGCTCAGGGCAATTGTTACACCCCTCTGCTACCACAAGACTAGTTCACTGCCTGTGCATTTTCGCATTGGCAACCCCTTCAATTATTCAGCGCGATTACCTTACCACTCATCTCTATCCATAATATAAAATCTTGATGAGAACTGCTCTTCTCTAGGATTGGATTTCCCAAACGGAATGAGCGGTTCCGTTTGCCATCTGTTCCCTGCTGAACTGAATTCTCTTGGCTCATTAATTTTTAATCATTCTAAAATGCACACCATCAGGGAATCGAGAATTAAATGCAAATCACCATAGAACGCAGTAATCTTCTTATGCTAATTGAAAAATTGGCTAGTTTGGAGAATTTCTATGAAGATTGGCAATGTCCCTGAAAAAGCATGCAGTTTAGCAAAAATCCACTGATCCTGCTATAGTGCACGGACTCCTTTTATTTTGTTGTTGGCTTAAAATAATAAAATAAAAAGGCGAATTAATTTATTAACCGTGACCCAGTTCGACCTAGATATTTGTTATTGCGCATCCCGCATCCTATAGCATCCTTGAACGCGGGTATGAACAGAAATTCAGGAAAGCCAAAGCAATATGTTGTGTTGTGTGCGCTCGTGTACTCGTTCCTCCTGTTTGTCATATGTAAATAAGTTACGATGTACATTGTCTCCTGCGATAAAAATTGATTTGTGAATTGGGACTCGGAAGAGCTTATAAGTGTGATGAACAAGTGATTCTTAATTTTGCACTTTAAACATCTTGGTTTGTCGAATAGCATCACAGTTGACATAAACCTTGACATACTTACGAGTCAGCTGCAATGTTTATTCCATTTAGCAACTATACCTAGGCTAACAGTTTTTATTGTGACAAAAGGGATGCAATGCAGATGCTCGTTTGACAAGAAGCGAACATGAACTCACACTCTTGACACTGTACTGATGCTTGACACGAATTCATGGCTGCCATTGTCAAGTGGGGAGGGAGCATATGGGGTGGCACAATTTGCATGCCATCTTTGTAGTTTGTGCGGCAACGTTTTGGTAGGCGTATATATAGAGTGAGCCTACCAAAAAAGATCCTTATCCCTGTAGCGAATTGAGTTTAACAAGTAATTTATTCGCAAAGTGAGGATAGAGAACCGCACAGTACATGATCCGTGAACTGATTTATCGAGAAGTGCATCCTAAGTCGCATCGATGCTTTGGACAGAGAGAAAGAGTCATAATTGAAATTTATAATTTTTAATCAAAGAACTTAGTTGACTGCCTGATGTGTTTTAGCTTATGATATAAAGGGTTTTTCAATAGGGACGCTACAAAAGTAGAGCGACAGGGATAGCAAATGACGCCGAATTACGTCCAATTTATCATCTTCAGCGATAAGGCTCATTTCTGTCTAAATGGCTTCGTCAATAAATAAAATATGCGGTATTGGTCAGGCAGCAATCCACACGTACTCCATGAGTCATCATTGCATCCCGAAAAAATTACGGTTTGGTGTGGTTTATGGCCCCAATTGGATGATGTGGACTTGGAGGACATGTGGTTCCAACAGGACGGCGCCACAAGCCACACAGCGAATGTCACAATCAATTTATTGGAAACCAAGTTAAGATTATTTCCTGTGGGGCTACGTCAAGTCTATGGTCTATGCCAACAAGCCAGCGACGATTGATGAACTTCGTACGAATATCGAACGTGAAATTGCAGCAGTATCGTCCGATTTATGCTTGAAAACCTTCGAAAATTGGGTTCAGCGTCTGGACTTCTGCAGGCGTTCCCGTGGTGTCCATGCAAAAGAAATCGAGTTTCATACATATCGGCATCGAACGTACTTTCACAGGAATAAATAATTTCATTGATATCCAAAACCCTTTTTATTTTATTTAAAAAAACGTTTTTAGCGCTCTTATTGAAAAACCCTTTAGAAGAAGATGTAAATAGAAGAGGTAAGAAGACCATTCTACCTCAATCATTTGACAATAGTTCTTGAGATAGCTTTTTGGAAAAAGAATGAAGATTTCCAGATGAATTTGGAAAATCACTTCTGCCTGTATATTCACAGTACCTACCGCCTGCGATAATCCTATCTAGATTACTCATAAAGTTGATACCTATCTGTCTTATGTAACCCCTTGCTTGCTTTCATTTCATCTTCAAATATGAGTTTTTGAATTTTTTTATTGGAATATGGCTCATGAAGACACGTCTTATTTTTTCAATAAATCATGTTCTCGCAAAGCTTCCTGCAAACGGTAAGGAAGAAGAACAAATTAAAGGTACTCTCCCTTTAAGTATAATTGTAAATGTAATTAACATTGAATTATGTTTTGTAATAAATATTTGTCTATCACATTACGCACCAAATAAAAGTGGGTCAGGTTGTGTCGCCCCAAGGCAAGGATATGCTACGAGTGTATTTACGAATGTGTTTTTTTTTTTTCCATGAGCAAAGACTTCTAAAGCAGTTCCTCTTATTCTACACTTCTCTTCACCCTTGGTTGGCCTCAGGGCGTAAAGAAAAAAAAGCGTGAATGCAAAATAATATCTCTTCAGTTCAGGCTATAAGACAGAACGACACGAGGGAGGATATTGCCTCTGGGCTGGGGAGAGGCCCACAAAGGAATATTAAGAAAACAAATAGAAGCGAAAGAATAAAAGCTGAGGGGAAAGTCCCCTATTCAGAGGGAATGGATTTAAATGAAAGTGGAAGTGAAATGTTCTATCTCATTAAGTTTAAAGGAACAATTTTCAATGAAATTTGTGTCCATCGATGTGTATCTAACCGCACAGCAACTTCTTTTGCTCTTTGGCGAAATGATTTTTTTTTTGCCGCCTTTTGCCAATATGGGCAGGTATCGATGTCTTATAGGAAAACAATTTTTATTATTTATAGAACATTTTATGAGACAATCAGGTGATTATTGTTTCATTAATGGGTCCTTTTTTAAAAAGGTATTCGCATCACGCAAAGGCTTCGTAAGGATTCGATTATCGCTACCCAATCCACAAATATTTATAAACATATAACTTTCATAAAAAAGTCAAGAATATTTAAGTAGTAGGTATAGCTACGTTTTAGTTGTTAAAACGTGGTCTTCGCCAATATTCGAAAGCTCCCCCTAAGACCATAAAACTATGGTCACTTCCTCACGATGTGACGACAAGTTATTCTCCAGAGAATTTTCAATTTTACTTAACTTACGCCAAGTTATCCCTTTAATCGCTGTTCTATGTAAGTTATCATCCTCCGATGGGCTACGTATGAGAGGCAAGGGCATAAAAAAGGGTCGAAACTTACCCTGTGACCTAGTTTTGTGGCAGCCTTCTTTTCAATACATAGTCATAACTCATAAGTCTATAATTTCCTACTTATATCAAATCAAACGAATTTAAGTGCGTGTAAGACGATATTATGAGAAAAAGGAGCGGTACGTGCCACGAATTGATAATACGATTTGGTGTTGGCAAATTCATATGAGTACAAGGTACCTACACAAAACATTTGACCGGAAAGTTTTTCTATTTTCGAAATGGAGGCATCTATATGTTTCAAATAAATTGAGGTCCTATAGCGGTACCTACCCTTTCTGAAGCTGACAAAATGGCAATATTTAGTGTTTATATAGCTTTATTGTATGTGAGGTGCCACGCCCATTTAAGCATTTTACTTATCTTACTATAAAATATGCATGTTCTCAAATGCAATTTTGTGTTGAAATTTCTAGTCAATTTTCCAAACTTACACCTTTTGACGGGGACTTCAAAGACGGTTAAAAAACGCATTGGAAGTCTCTTTGAGAAGTTTTAAAGAATACATCGGACATCGGAGGTTCACACTGCCTGACATATTTTTTAATGCAAGCGTCTGTGCGCCGCAAGGCCCCAGTTTCACCTTCGCTTCGAACATTCTTTCTCAAAAAAAAAATGTATGTTGGAGGTCTTTCCGCAGGGAAAGCTTCTCAATATTGCATTAGCGTAGCTGCTTTTTGCGCTTTTAAGGAATGAGAACGTAGTTCTGTCCTCAAACAAACACTTTGAAACATAGCTGATTCGAAAAAATTCAGTACCTGGCTTTTTCAAGTTCCTCGCACTCAAAATACTTCACTTCTGAGTTTTCTGCGTCTCAAGAGCTCTAGAGACATTCATCAATTTCACGCCCAACTTGTGCGGTCAGGTAGGCGTCAGTTAGTTGACATATGGTGTTGATGTAGAGATCTGAGACCTTTAACAGCGGTCAATTCACTTACTTGCAGGGAGCTCTAAGAAACCCGAAACCTACGCATACACAGTATTCCATCGACCTACCTTGAAAAGCACAAACAATTTTTCAACTTGCGTGGGTATGCCTTGTCAAATTAAACGTCAAAACAATCGAACGCCCAAAAAATAAGTTCCGAAAATAACCTGTGACCATTAGCGGCCAAAGTTGAGTGTTGTCTCGACCTTGGCAGCTAAATATAGTCGGATAAGTAAATAAGTTGCGACATAAAAGTCGAACAGGAAAGACAAATACCTCAAGTCCTTCGAACCGACGACGTCGGCAAAATAAATAGTCCAATTTGCATAATAACGTGATTAATTTAAAACCATTCAACTCGCAACAGCCACTCATCCAAGGACAATAAGCAATTAAACGCCAACCCAACACCTGAGCGCAAAGTCTATAGCTTTGTGACTTTTCACTTTCTTTAGGTGCCCACTTGAATGCGCTCCTTAGGTGAGCAAAACAGGTTAAGCGTAAATGCCAAATGACGTGTCTACCACAATAATCCTTCTACGGTTTGTGCTGTGGTGTGGTGACTGCGACTGGTGATGTCCTTGCACAAAACGCGTCGTTAAACAGTTGTTCTCGCCAACACTCTGTTTCTCTCGCAGGACCAGGAGCACTGTATGATAACGTAGAGAATACCACCCACCACCTACAGCACTCTCCCATAATTCAGCAAAGTCTCAAGGACACACTCCCACCCTCCAATGTCTGCTGCACACGGAAAGGCTGATACCCCTCATACTCCAAGTGAACACATTTGGCGGTCTTTCATATGGCAGCACATGCGTGCTAGCTTGTCAGCAAAACTGCTAGAACTGGTAACAGAACAGTCAGTGGCCGACGACGAAGACACAACCCTGTTGATAACACTGCCAGCTTGTAATCAGTTGGTGTTTTCAACCGAACCGAAGCGGACGCGAAGAAATTTCCCTGCCCAAGTCAATTGACAAGAGACCACACATCCAAAGAGATCCCTCTCCAGTCAAGGTTCCTCTTGCGTAGTACTTAGATGTATCATTGAGCGTGAAACGGCAACGGGAATAAATTCCATGTCAAGTGTCTGTCTGATAATTAAAGCGAAACGAAATATCTAATTCAAATTCAAAATCTCAAGTGTCCTTGCGGAGAATGTTGTGGTTAAGAATTGAATTTCATTGCAAGTTCCTTAAGTGCGTGTTTAAGTGAGTAGTGTGCTTCTTAGTGACGAGTGCAGAAGTTATCTCATCGAAATTCCCTCACAAAAATTGGATTAAGCGAAGGGATATCCTGGAATTGGGTCAAAGATGGATTAAAAACGCACGAATATTTCCGGGGGTGGGAGCCGAGCCGAGCCGAGCCGAGCGCATCTGCATACACAGAGACGACAATTCGGTACGTACGAGTATACTCCTGAGCGACACGTTCTGGGCCAGGGGATGCTTAAAATTTGTTTCTGACGCGCCCTTCCACACACGCACGTGTGCTAAGAATTTTGATTACCCCCATTGGCGATGTTGATAAATCTCCAGACGTGTCGTAGATTCTCGAAGAATGTTTGAATGATTGCGCGCTTGATGGGTGGCATCGATGTTGTACACATGTTTGATAGAAGCCTGAAAGTGTGCTGTGAGAGCGGTTGGGGGAGATAACATTTTCTTTGAGATGCTCGAGTACGTGTCGAGCTTTGGCAATGAGTCGGGATAAATATTTCGTTTGCCATATGTGACAGCGAGAGCAATTCACGTGGACAGTTATAGATGGGCGTACACTTTGTTGCATGATATGTTAATGTTACACTTTGTTAGAATGGGTGTTTAATGCCACAGGAGCAAGTGGGATATTTGCATGAACGACAGCGACCATTTCTCACGATAGGAGCACCTAAATCGTTACACCCTTGTGCGATGATTAATTGGAAAAGCTTGTAAAGCATAGCAGGGTAATTTATTAATTGTATTTCCTCGATGTTTCGGGTATATTATTTGGAGATAATCTGCGACATGATTGATTGGGGGAGGGGATGTCATTTAATGCGTTTGAGGATGGAATTTCATCGAGTGCTTAAGTAATAAGGTGCTTAGGGAATTCACGACACATGCCAGCCCATCTGCGGTAATTTATCTACTCATTTTGATTGATACTGGTCGTTGACTCTTGAGGAACGAAAGTGGAAGGGAGCACATTATTTCTCCCTGGGGTCTTCCTTTTGTGCTTTAGTTGCAATGAGCAGCGATGAATTGGTCCAGGTATCCCTAGTCGTGTACCGCCGTTCTTAATGCTTCGATAATGTTTAAGGTTAACTGAGGAAAGTGCTGTGTATCCATTTTGCCGTAGGGAGTAGGAGTTTTGAAGTTCTGTACCCCTCAGAGTTATTACCATCCGAAACAGAAAGGAATATTTTTTTGTGTCCCATGTTTAACAAGCATTTGAAAGTGTAACTGCTATGATTCGGACTCGATATTAGGCCCGCTTCATTTGTCAAGTAATTTGCGCACTTCCTTTCCATAAAGGTCCTTCCCTTGTTTTTTAAAGTCCCGAAGATTGGCTCTAGCATTTTTTGATTGTCTTAAAATTTGTGGGTGCACAGATAGCGACTGTTTCTTTTGTTCATAATATAAATTTATAATTGTATTTTCCATAGGCGGTTGGTATTATTAAGAAATAACCGACTTGAGCTAAGTTTTCAACCTGCAAATTTAAGTCGCTAAAAAATATTTAACCTCATTATATTTTATATTTATTTTTTTTAACTGGAAATGCATCAAAAATTGTTTAATGAGTCCTTCGGTTCTCTGAATAATTGCATTCATGCACCCACTGCACAAATAAAACGGATCTTTTTAGTTTTTAACAGCATTTTTAAATCTATCACAAAATATACTTATGAGGAAATTATTTAAACAAACAAATTATTTTTCACAAAGCTTTGTTTTTCTATTTAAATTTTTTTCATTTTCTTAAAACCCCAAAACAACTGTTTTATAAAAAGAACGATAAAACTTCTTGTTACCCACTCCTCAATTTCTAAAATTTTATTTACTTCTAAAATTTTTAAAAACTGCAAGACTCAGAGGAGTTCGAAGACCAAAATTTGATCTCGACTTCTGACTTTATCCATGTAGCTAAAAAATATGCAAACATGTGTTAAAAGTGTTAAATCCATAGTCAGATTAAATTGGTTGACACTACATCTGATCCAATACCATTGCGATCACATTGCAGCAGCGGTTCCCATTTGGAAACAATTCAAAGCAATGAAAGTATTTGAACTGTAGTTCAATTTTGCTAATTATACAGGGTGGACCAAAAGAAGTCATCCTATGTTGTTTGGCTCTCGTTTTTTTTTTCTAAATAAAAAACTTCGATTCCGGCTTCTTTTTAAATTCTAAAGGTTCAAATAAACATAATCAAAAAACAGAATCGAAGTTTTAGGAATCAAGAATTTCATAGATCAGCGCTAGGGTTCCCTTGATCAGCGGGGAAGCTACTTTTTTAGGAACCGCTTTCTCCAAAAATACAAAAATCGTTTAAATGTCCATTCAAATAAACAGCAAACTCGTTTGTAAGAGGAGTGTTGGAACCATAAAGTACATCATTTCCTACAGACGAAAACTCAAATTCAACTTTTTGGAACTCCTTACCGATTTCAGTTTACTTTTCACGCATTGTCTCATGTTCCCTATAGAATCGGTTCTTAATTTGAGGACTTTACATGGTAACAGCACTAAAACAACCGAACAAAAACAAATATGACATTTTTCGTATATCCCCTTTGACCCAGAAAGCTTCCTTAAACATCAATCCGACCGCACCCATTCCAACATAAAATTTCCTGTGTTTACCAATTTTCTAAAGTGTTTCAATCTCTTTTCCGTTCTTGGTTATATTATTTTTCGAGAAGCCCTATGTCAACACTGGCCAGCAATGCAGTAAAGAAGTAGCTACCCGCACAATGTAAAGAGTTCCTGGAATTTAGGTGTACACATGGGCTACCAAATTTTGAAACAACAGTGTCATAGTACAGAAAATAGATCCCTCTGGCAATGGCTACATATCATACTGCTATAGATGAATTGACTTACACAGATGCTTCTTATCCTGCAAATGCATGGTTGTACTTATGCGTTTTGCCCCCATCGTCGAAATGAAATGAGATATGGTCCGAAGTCGGAAGGCAGGTAACATTTTGACACATGGAATGAGTATAGAAAAATAATTCCCTTGGTCGGTTCCTAACGTGATATGTTTCGTCTGGAATAAATTTCTATCGGAACAATTCAACTTGAGTGTGATGGGTTATGTTGGCGGACAGGTTTCTTGGAAATAGAACGCGTGGATGTATCCCTGCCAAAGAGAGGGGAAAATCGATTGTGTATATGTGAGTCGGTAATCAAAAGCAGGAAATAATCCAGGGCAGGAAGAGCCTAGAGAGCGTTTATTATCTGATTGTAAGATAATTATTTCCACACTCCTGTATTTGTTCTGTTATAATAACGGATACATACATAAGTTATCAAACAGATATGTGGCATAGGTAGTAGGTACTAAAGCAACAGGTGCTGAAATGTTTTTTCGATAATACAAGGTGGGCCAAAAGAAGTCATCCGATGTTGTTTGGCTCCCATTTTTTTCTAAATGGAAAACTTCGATTCTGTTTTTTGATTATGTTTATTTAAACCTTTAGAATTTTATTGGTCATTCGAGAAAATGATATCGGCCAAATGGGCGCCGTCACAATTATCACATATATACTACACATAATTAACAATTGTAGGTAGATGGAGTGTCAGTTTTTTTTTTGACGACAATTCCTTGTCTAAGGGATCATTGTGGCTTATAAGATCGATCGTGTCTTTTCACGGTTTTAAATAAAACTTCTTAGATGCTGTATATTTTTGACGAGCGAGTTTTTTAGGACAGCCTCTATTAATGGATTGAATGCAACGAATGTCTACTTTATCCATCACCATAAATGAAACAGCCTTTAATTTCCAAAAGACCAACAATCAACGCCAATTATTTTGCGTAAGCACTTTCGTATCATCACCATTCTGATGAAATAACTTTTATATAAATTCCATTAAATGTGAAGTGGTTTACGCATAACTTTCAACATCATTGCCTTCGAGTATAAATGTTCATTTGGCTTGCCGAACTTAAGAGAGACCTGCGTCAAAAAAAAGGTAAGCTATAAAAACAAATCTACCCAAGAAAGATACACAATTTTCCATTTAGTAGATCTCCTCAGCAAAGCAAACCACTTTGCATAACTTACCAGAATATCCCAACGGAAATTCGAAAACTTTACTACAAAGTCATCAGAGGAAGGAATCACCCGGAATGTCGGTTCCATTAGAAAACTTCAATCTGTTGCCGAAATATTTTTAAAATTATCTTTCGTGCGAAGATGTCCATTAAAATCATTAACACTCAACTGAATCTGATTTATGTATGTATTTCGCTAGTGCTATGCTGCATGACGGAATTACTTCCTAATCTCTGACGTCACAGCAGGTAAAAAAACACACCCAACAAAATTGAAATAGTTTGAAAGCAACCCACAGATAGACGTCAGAGGATTCGTAACGAATCGCTTGGATTACATCTGTAGAAGAATACGAATGGTTGGTATGTCAACGTCGGAGTAATTGCTTTAAGGAATTTATACGGTGGGTCTTTGTGGACGGACAGGTGGATACACGCGTCTAGACGCGGAGGGTTGAATGACCTCTTTATAGTGCGGTGGTTAATTCACATCGAATGCAGGTAGTTTCAGTAATTACCCGGCACGTTGTGTAAGTCGATGTTGGCCTACATTGATGTATGATATCCACCTCCCTCTTGGAGACGTGGGAGAAATTTCCATTTCTGTTGTTTTTTGTCTCTCGGAAAGCAACTAGCTACTGCCTATATGGGAAGGGATAAATTATACTGACTACCCGCACAAAGGTAGCCTGTGTTATAACTTGGTATCTACCTCTATTTAATTTGCTATTGGTGACAAAGGCACGCAGTTAACCAACCCTTATGAAGGAATAAATGATTCAATTTGATCGACTTCACATACGTAATAAACACAAGTGGAGCTTACAAATCCATTAGGGGTGTGGGAAAAGTAGTTGTACAGAGGTATGTAGGTACTCATTTGAGTATTCGGAAATAAGACTACTGTAAGCAAGTAATCAGCCAAGAATGCTAAATTTTCTAACCAGGATGGTGAAATCTCTCATTCACGTGACCAACACCATATCAAAACCTAGCTCCAACAAGCTATTCATGGCAGCGGAAGAGGGCGGCTTGCTAATAAACCTTCTAAAACATATTTGTCAAACTTAAATAGGACCTCAGGAAAGGAGATACTTTTAAGTGCGTCAACTAAACATGAATAATGTTGTCTTACTGTGTGAACACCTCGGCTTCAGGTCCAATAACTCCGTCGCCTCATATTCGTGCACTTTCAGTAAATAGAGTTCACCTTGTCACCTTTTGTACCCAAATCAGCTGCAACGCGGAAGATCCGTACCTTAGGTAGCAGGTATATTTTCGGATAGCGGATCAAGCTGGGTATAGAGACTTGAAATTTAAGGGCGTCTTTTTCACCCCAAACTATAAGTGTCATCGATGTAAAGTTAGATTTTTCTAAAATTAATTCAGTCATCTTTTCCCATTATCCCATATGTCCCACTAACTGCTATTAACTGAGAATGCAACTATCACACAACCACATCCGGCACACGTTTTTAAAAGGACAGCCTAGTTTAGAAGCATTTGGTTAACCAGCTACGTCAGTGTACATATTTTCGGCGGCATCCTATTAATTTGTGAATTTTTTTTTTTTGTAGGATGTAGGAAGGTTACAACAAACTTATGAAAAGGACACCCTTTCTATATCCTTCTAAGAAGACCTGGTATCAAATCTCTCTGTAATGTACACCCCCTCTTCCTTTGCATTTTCAACTATCAACCGATTCATCCAATTAATTCGTCCCCATTAACGCTCATTTCAGAATCTATTGTTCGGGTTAACCAGTCAGTGTCATCATCATTTAAAATGACCAAAAGTTCCCCAACACAAATACCGCAGCCAGTTCCTCAAGTGTCAACTCAATGGAATGTCAACGAGATTCCAATTAATGAAGTCACTTCGTCCGATCATAACGATGAGTTTCAAGTGTTCCCCACAGAGGACAACAAGAAGCACAGCAGCAGCGCTACGAACAACAACAACAACCAGACTATCGACTCAAACATCATTATGACAGCAGATATCGAACTAAACAAATGCCGCCCAGCAAAAGCAGTAGAACATCTCTACAACAGCACTGAAGATTAATTAACTAAAATTCGAAGCAACAACAAAAACAAGTGAAGACGTCAAGCAAGGAAACCCTAGAATTATTTATCTTAATTTCATATACTGCCCTCACTCCACTCAACTCCGCCCACCCTGCAGAAGCAAGCGACGAGACAGCAAAAATTATAAACCCCTTTTAAAACGTTGCAAGATTATCGTAGTCCTAATTAGCAGAGACCCAAACTCCTATCCCCCTCAAGTTCATAGAGATATTCGAGCGAAAGGATTATCCGGGATAGTTGTATTTAATTTTGTTTGTTTGTTCTTGCTCTACTTCCCCCGCTGTGCGAAAGGAAACTATGATAACACGACTCTACACGACTGAGGAAGACCCCAATTTGTGTTCGATTATTTGGGGTGCGAATTTGTCCCGTGACGATGAGATTGATGTCAGCAGTATTAGCGAGGATGCGCCTACGCCCAATGGGGTGAGTCTCGATTTATGTGTTTGTGGGGATGGCAAATTGTCATGCGAATTAAAAAATGTCCTGCTGGGAAATTAATGCAGTTGTATATGACAAAATTATCGAAATTCTCTTTGCAGAGTCCAGAGGATCCGAGAACTGAAGCCTTACGAGAACTATCATATGGAATCGTTTTACCCATCATCTGTGCTCTGGGGATTATTGGTAATGTCCTCAATCTTATTGTCCTGACGAGAAGAAATATGCGGGGGACAGCGTACATCTATATGAGAGGTATGTGTTGTGTATGGGTGTCGATGTTTCTAATATCTCCTGCGGGTCGGTGTGGTGGATTTATTTTTGCGGAGGCAGTGTGTTTCACTTCTTTTTAGTTTTTGCTATTTTTATTTATGTTTGACTTTCATTTACCAGGGAGAGGCATTCCAAGCTAAAGACTCCGGTTTGTCGAAGTAATTTTGCGCTACACGTGTAGGAAGTTTTTTTATCCAAAGGAGAGGTAATCGGTGACTTTGTCTTTGATTGGTGTGACTTTTATTTTCGCCACTAACGAAAGGGTTTTAACTTTTTTTTTTTAAAAGGTCGGCAGACGAAATTTTTTTTTTAATTTTTCCTGTGCGGTAACCGAAAAACTCCTCCTCACACTAACCACTCCGTCTGCAGATACCTATCCGAAATAAGTGTTTGGTATAAGTGTTCAAAGCCGGGGGCCTATGTGTACACACGGGTATAAAAATATATGGACAGAGTCACAGCTCACAGAGTGCTTTTAAAGAGTGTCGTACACGTTTAGCTCTCCTGGGACCGACTTACCACCGCACTTCGTAATTGATTTGGTTTTGGTTCCGCTCTCGGTTTCCGTATTTCGAAGAAATTACAGCACAAAATATGCGAGCAATCGGCTTGCTCCTTGACGTGAGAGTAGACAAAACGTTGGGCCTTATCTATACAAATGTTTAGTTACGACTTTAAATTTATTTGCCATACAAATTTGGCAATTGTAAGCTTCCGTAAATTTAAAGCCGAGACTTAAATTTGTTGTTAGTACTGCGCTTTGTCTCTTCTACCAGTGGATTGACATAAAGGCGTTTTGTTTTGTTTCAAGGAATCTTAATTTTGTCGGACAAAAGAAACTTATTGGCAAAAAATAAAACAACAAGAACAACAACTAGGACAATAACGACAAAAGGCTGTGCTCAATATTATTGCCGTCATCGCATCGTGTTATACAAAAAGATCCAAATTACTAACAGCAAGCTGATTGATTACAATGGTCGTGAGACATTTCCTTTAAACGGATATTTTTCCTAGACATATACACACATTTGCTTAGCTGAATGATGACATCTGCGTAACAGTTGTGCCATGTAATTATTTCTGATGAAGATCGAATGGGGATTACAATAGAAAGGATAATAATTGTACATTTCATTAAAATAAATGAATTTCAGCGCAGGTCTTTTTTTTTGCTCATGAATCATGACGAATAATAACAATTTCTGCGTGTGTGTGTGTGTGCTTAATTGAGCAATAAGGTAGTATTCGGGGAAAATTGTTCGCGACAGTAAATAAATCTTATCCGACAAATTCCTGCTGACTTTCATTTTACTGGTTTTATGGGAGTTGAAGGGCGAAAGCTCAGCACTGGTTGCAAATAAGTTTCAACACAAGGGGCTTATTAAATTTTATACTCGCATACTGGCGCTGTATTGTTATGTAAAAAGGCGGGAAAGACTGATTGGGTTGTTAAAGCGGTGTTTACATGCGTGACTAATTATGCAAAAGAGAGGTACCTACGAAGGTATTTTTGCAGTTTGCTTGTGCACAGTAGGATTTGTTTAATGAAATGAGGTGTGACAGTCTATCAAGGCTTTTATTTTTCATTTAAAGAGTGATATCTTTTCAAAGGGAAAATATTTTAGGAGAAACAAGAATGAAGACTCTAAGAAACCAGTCTTTTCGCTTGAAATTATAGCTTTTATGTCTGTTGCCTGTGGACTTGTTAACTTCTGGACAGATTTTGATGAAACTTTCTTCTGAATATTTGATTAAGACTCTGAAAAGGCTATAGTAGGCTGTGTTGTTCATTGCCACTCCTACTTTTCGATTGTTTTTTTTTAGCAAAATGTTGTTTTCCGTTTTTATTGCAATTACCTCAAAAAATTTTTATGAGTTACAAAAAAGCGAAACTGACATTTACTCGAATATTTTAAGCTATCAATCAGCCCTTTGCCTTATCCAGAAGCTGCGCTATGACCTAAAATCTAGCATTTTCAATTTCAATCTCTTACACATTCGATATTAGCAACGACTGTTGCTGTGGTCATTCTTTATCATATTCTCTGCTGGAGCGGAACGAAAGGGGTGTATGTGAATTTCGACAATAACGACAATATATTGTTGAGAAAGTGCGTATAGCTGACTAATGAGGCACCTGACTGTCTGAAGGTATAGATGAAAATATTGAATACTAGTATTCCCCCAGGTTTTTAGAAGAGACTCTCGATAAACATTGCTTTCGCTGTGTTTAACGAAACCATGAGTAGTCGTTATTAAATATTATAAACCCTTCGAATCAGAATTGACCTACTTCACAAAACACACATGCATTTCCTAATGTTCGTAAGCAGGTGTAATAAATTTTCCTCCATTAACTGAGTCTAAGCCAATTACCTTAGCGGGCCTAGGGGACGTATAGAACATTGCAATCCTATTTGAGCATATGCGTTTAACATGCCTTAACCTCCGAAGCAAGGAACGATCTGTCCATTTAAGAAGCTGCTCAACTGTTTTTTTTGCAGCCTTTATTCGCGAAACTATCCTTTATGCGGCACCCAAATCTTATGACCATTTGTTGGAGTTTAAAGACTACCAACTTAGCTTTGACCTCAGATTCGGTCCATTTGATAGCAAACTGCCTGTGACAAAATTGTCGATGCTACGAAAAAATGCTACTTCCATCCTCCGCAACTAAGATCCCGAAATACTGAAACATATTCACTTCCAGGACTTCAGGAGATAAGCATGACTCAAGATTCGTTCACGTTTACTTCCATATGCGGCTACAAACTCTTCGACTGTGGTGTGATAGTGATGTTTGGTCTCCATAAACTTCATAACATGTTCTCTAAAATATCAAAATATCTCTCCTGCCCTATAGGCACATTAACAGACTGTCCATAAAATAAATAAAACTTCTTAAATGACCAATAAAACCCGTATAATTAAGCAACTTTTAACTTTTCAACAAATACTGCCAAGTTAATCAAGTCCACCAACAGACCTCGGTTCGTTTCTTCCTCTTTCATCTTTTCAAACAAAAAAAAGGGCAATAAAAAAATGTATTCACATACATACACTTTTCCATAAAACCCGCGTCATTATCCACAACATATGCCTGCCATTATTGCTCTCAAATATGTGGAACGTGGCAAAGTCATTCCATACCACTGAAATATTTCGTGCCTACCACTACCACTCTCTCTCTAATTTTCTTCTGCTCGCATCATGGTTCATGAACATTCCAAATATGTATTGTGCTAAAACAGATTCCCACGTGGCGGCAAATATATTCGAATCAAACTCTCGATGAGAAAATCGATATATATTTATTTTTACCACCGTCAGTTGCTTGCGGTCAATGGATTTTATATATAATTTACCAAAAACGGCGACTGTATATTATTTTTTATTAAAAACAAATTTTAATTGAACAATTTTGAGGAGGAATACCTCAACCCTGTAACCGGATCTATTGAATCACAGCTCCACCATTGCGGGCCATAAATCGCCGCGCCGGCTAGCAACGAAAATAAACCTGAACACCGGCAATGGCAATAAAATCCGCATTTTCCTTGGCCATGAAAATTCCTAACGAACCAGGACGAACGGAATTTTCACCAAGTCAGTGGGTTCGGCGTTTGGCCTGTGAGGATTAATGCGAATGTTATTGATTTTTTATTACCTAACTTGACTTTTGATTTCATCGCTTGTTTAAGGTCTGTTATTTATTTTTTAAGTGAAATAAATAGAGTTGAATGATGTGCTTTCGTTGGGATGAAAAACTGTCAAAATGCATAACATGCTTTGAAATATAATTAGCAGCTTCAAAATGAATGAAGCTGAGTGCTAAATTCAATATAAGGTCAATGGTGTTGAAAATGTCGCGTGAATAAAATTATTCGGTGGGACGCTGACAGGATTTCAGTTGATAAAATTATGGGAAAGAGTGGGTGCCGCACAGTGTTGATCAAAAGTGAAAGTATCGCTTCAATAAAAGAGATCAAGTGTAGTAGTCTATTAGATTCATTAGAGAGTTTTTATAAATATCGTTTTTTTTGAGTAGAAAAGAAAAAGGTACTTTTAACCTTCAACCAATTGTTTATAGTTCACCACCAGTTAGGCCAAGCTCTTCTGGAACTCTTCTCAATTGCGATTGGTGCTGTTCACTTGAACTTTATCCCTATTGGGTTTCAAATTTCGAACTATTCTTATTTTAAGATTTTTGTAAGGCATTTTGCAAGTATTTGAAATAATAAGGATTTAAATCGGTGAACACGTGCCTATTCTAAGAGGAGTACTAACATACCTTAGGGAAGTTAGCAGAAAAGAAACTAGCCCTTGAATTGTTGCAGTTCTCTCTAAAAATGCTTTCAAGGAGCTCCAAGGTTAGCTTGTTCAATTATAGGAAGATTAGTTAAGTGATAAACTGCACAAGCTCTGTACGGCTTATCGGGGTTGAATCAATACCTTTCATCGTGTGCATTGGATGCGTTTGGTGTCTTCCTCTTCATTACTGAGATGGGGTGTATAGAGTATTTCAACTGGGGAGACCTAAAAATTAGTCATCGATAATGGCTTGCGAGATTTTCCTTTCTATATGGCTGAACTTGAGCGTATTCGAAAAGATTATAGCCGCCTGTGAACGCCTGTTAAATATATTCCACATGTTGGAGGAGTCTCATGAAAACATATGGAAATGTTTCAGTATCTCGGGATTTTATTTGCGAGTGATGGATGAGTTTTCCTAGGACTGGTTAGGCGGGCACAATTTTGGGACTCCTTCTCTAGTTAACTGGTCACTTTTTAAACTTGTGTTTGACGCAAATAGGTATAGCTTAGGTATAAAATATTTGTTCGGAAACTTTTAAAATCTAAAAATTATGTTAAAAAAAATTAAGAAAATTGAAAAGAAGCTCGTAGATGAACTGTTCGCCGCGACTGTTCTAGGACCTAAAATCAACGAAAAAAATTTGATCTTTTAAGGGTATACGAAGCCGACGAAAACCTCCGAAACAAACTATTGAGTTCTACTGCCCGATAAAGGATACATTCTCGTTGACTTTTAATGCCTTTAATGTAACACTTTATTGGTATTCTGTTATCTGATATCTCCGATGCGGAGCAAGCTGACTTCTCCCTTTTATCGCTTCTGGAAGCAACTGGCACAAGTAACATTGGAAATTTGCGATGTTGTTTTGAGCAATAAAATTCAATAGATATTGAAAAAGTTCAAAATGGACGATATCACAAGGAAAGTCGTGGCAAATTCTATTATCCTAAATCAACAAGATTAACTGTGAAAGGGTTGTTCAAGGTCGCCTGGAATGGGTGGAACGGGCAGACACACAACAGTGTGCGGACTTAATAAACTTGTGGGTTAGGGAAAGTAAACATTTTGTTGGCCATGTGATCTAATGGATGGCCATTTAGGGAGAGTAACATGGAAATAGGTAGGTATTTTTGGCTCAACGGAATTGGCGGTGTTTTCATTTATATTTTTTTTTTGTGTAAAACAAATAGGTTTAGTTGTGCCATGGCATTAAATTGGTTGGTGAGACGGGCTTGTAAATACTTAGTTGGCCTTGGGAGTAAAGTCAGGCTTCGATTAGAGGTGTAGGAACATTGCTAGCTTTTTTGAAATCTTGAGTTAAAGTGCTGTAGAAGGGTAGTTTCTCTTGGGCATAACATTAGCAGCTAAAATATGTCTGCATCTTTTAACTGACTAAAATTGGCCTTGAGTAACTATAAATCATATTAAAGATGGAATAAAGGCACTAAGTGGACGCAACTTGCTGGTAGGTTGGACTACAGGACTTGGCTGTCAATCTAGAGGCATTTGTACACGTATTCTATAAAAATGAAGCTACTTAGCTAAGTTTTAAGATGATCAATTCTTTCTAGAAATTATGTAATTTGTGGGTTTCATCCAAGTAAGTATAGTCTGTACCTTTGAGGTGAAGTGCAAGAAAGTAGAATTCCTCTGCAGATGATTCTCAGAGCGGAGCCATGTTTGTTTGAAAGCTATACCACGAGCCAGTGTCACCCGTTTCTTATTCGCTTGAGGTGGCATTACTGTTCTGCGGGAACCTGGCTCTAAAAATAGGCCCCCTAGCTAGCCCCGTCCTTAGTTTATAATGTATTGCACTTATGCGTGCCACCTAAGTCGATGCCGTTTTCGTCGTCCCTCTGGGAAGGAGTCGCATCTCGACGGGATGTATCACTTATGTCCATCCGATCTTCATATCCTAGACGTCTTAGAGGACTGATCCGTAATTTTTTGATTATTCGTCAAGGCTTGTCGACGTTAACAGGGCCGACAATTCTTCGAATCGTAGTAGACTGACCTTTTGATTATTCGCATTACTTTTTGGCGGGCTGTCTCTGTTGACGTTCCCTTAGGGTAGGTAAAAGCTTACACTTACTCCCAATTTTTGCATTTTTTATTATTCAATTTTTTTTCAATTCAATGCGATGAGGTCATTCACCTCTGCAAACCCTTTGACAACCCTTGCCACTCAAAAAGAAGCACAGCAGGAAAATAACAGAGCCATTAGTCAGCAGTTGCGAGGCGTTCTTCGCAGCTCTTGCAGACCCTAGATTTCCATGAGCCCATCACATTCAACTTGAATTCACCCACAAGGACACCAGTCAGCTGTAAATTTCCTACAGCCATCCTTACGTTTAAAATACCACCTTATGTAAATTGTTTCCATTCCAACTTCCATTTAGACATCAGCCTCCAACCTCCATATCCCTATATTCTCTCTTTCAATGCTTGGCTATTCGTATTTAATGATGCCCTAAAGTTTCATAGCACTTTTACTGTCCTTTTATCTGTTTCACAAAAGAAAAACCTAATAACAATAACATAAGCAACAAAGGAGAGCAAAACCCACGACCCTCAGATACGGAGAAAGCCTCGAACGCCCCCAGCAGCTGGCTCTCTGGTATGGGTCGTAAAATGTGTCATATTTTACCACGAAACTAAACAAAGGACGACATCGCTATTTAGCTTTCTCTGTATTTACAGTTAAATCAGGAATCAAGATGACTTTATACCTAAATCATGACGCGACCAAGTCCCAGACCCTTCAATTCAAGGGCCGACTGTGTTGTTAGTGGTCGTTCTACAGCCAGACTATTACTATACCTTAAACGAATTCACTCTTGTACATCAGCATGTTTATGGGCAAATAAAGTGAAACCCAATCTGCATGCAATTAATTATCGCACTTACATAAATTGTGTATACAAACACATTGGCAAACATTGGCATAAATCATGCACACAAACAAGGCTCGTATATCTGCCACTTATAGTTATGAAACTATTTCCACGCCAAATAGCCAGCATTCCCGGATCGAATTAACGCTACAATTCATATAGGTAATCAGAGTCATTCCAGAAAATATCGAATTTCCACAGCAGTGGATCCCAGTTATGTGTAACATGTCGCATCGAATTTATTGCCTACCCAGCTATCCGCGTAAATGGCAATTTTATCCTTCGTACTTAATCAATAGGCTCCACCTCGCCCATGCTCGCCGCGGCACTGTTATTAATTGACAGGTAATTTGTCCGACTCGGCGAATATTCGCTAATTAAATGACAAAGGACACGCACCCTTCTGTCGGCTTTGGCAATATTGTGCTGACGCCGCAACACACATAAGGTTCGTAAATTGAAGGGACTTGCATTTTTTTTTTTCAAATTTAAATTTCTAATTACTTCGTTAAAAAGTTTTCCTTTCCTTTTTTTTATGGTAGAAGAAATCACACCGCACAAGTCCTTCGAAAGTCTCTTACAACGTGATACCACCCACCTTTATGCGGCTATATGAAGAAGAACGCCTGGTGGTGGTGCGCAGTGCACGTCATTAATAAATCTTTATTCATGCGAAAAGATGTATATTTGACTCAAGACCGGTATGCACCTCTATGCGGTGAGGGTAATAAAACACCGCGGTGAGTAGGTAGGTACCTATGCCAGGTGGGAAGTTGTACTGCTCTGAATTTGCAAACAATGCACGGTACTTTCAAAGATGGGAAATCTCCGAATCTGCAGAATGTGTGTGAGTCCTTGAAATCGTAAGCAGGCAACACATCTGTTGATGGGGGGTTGTAATTTAAAACCTGGCACTTGTAAGCAAACTTGTATGCCTGCCCCAGGTGAATGCTGAAAACATGTCCTTGCCGAATATGGTACGTGTAAACTGTTTAGTGGTAAGATATGCAACAGGTGTGATTTTGTTTTCATTGAGGGCATTTCATGAACGAACAATGTAGGCAGGAGCGATTTCAATGAAATTGCCTTCGGGCACGCTACTGGTCAATGGTGGGGTTGTTTTTGTATGAGGCCATGTTACACATTTCATAAATGAGGCTATTTAGTAGGTCAAGCTATGCAATTATGTGCGTTAGGATGTTTGGTGACGTTTGAAATGTTGAATTGGGCCAATGAATCACGGTCATTTGGTGAGCTTGTATCGCCTAAGTCAATGCTTAGTGTTGTGATATTTGCTGACGAAAATTGGGATGCTTGTTTGATTTTTTCGATTTGGAGGTTTGTTAATATTATTTTTGGTTCGAAGAAATAGGCACATCCACCTTTTACTGGTGTGTGTGTTTTTTGTTTTGAGGAAACTCTTAAGCGGACTTGAGCTTTGCTTGTCTATATCTCGACAGAGTGACGGCACGGCTGTGCTCATGGAAAGAGCACTCGCGATGCTAGCAAGATTAGCTTATGTTTATGCATTCGAAAGATAATTGCCTTCGGAAGATTATTGCCTCATCGGTAAAATTGTTCTCAAACTAATTTCAAACCTTCGATTAGAGGGGCCAAGCAGCGACTTAACAACAGGTTAGTCTTGACCATAGACGCGCTCACTTGTCCTTCTCCAAAAATTATTCGCAAAATAGCACATGACAACAGGGATAAAAACAGATGAACGTCTGGTACTTGCGTTTTTCGTTTCCAGGATATTTCTGGAGCCGTTGGTAAGGATGTGGTAGCATCCACTCACCAGCTCTCGATTGTAGTAACACTTAGCTATTAGAAAGTTGGCGTAAGACAGTCGAATGATAATGCGTATCATTGAAATTACAACGTTAGACAGCTGATTCGCTAATATTTTTTCATATAATTATAAGACTCCAAAAGTAGTTTCCCTCTTTCCCATGGTTCTTCTACAGAAATCGCTAAAGTACTCGGTGCATTTTCCACAACCCCTAAACACTGGAAAAGAGTTCATTCATAATGTTCGCATATTATATACCTGTATCCACCTTCGCTAATGTTGAATTTCGGTTGCTTTTTACCAAAGCCGGTAACTTTGAGCAATGGTCGGTAATACAGTCTTGCGCACCCCAGGCACAAACCAGGTCTAACAGCCTCAACCACCGACTCCAACCTTATCTTGTCCACAAACCAATAACAGCAATTTATATTGTGTAATTTACAGGCTACTCGGCGGCGGCACTCCTCGCCATTGTCTTCGCTATCCCCTTCGGAATCCGAATGCTCATCCACAAGGACCTCGGCAAATGGGAGGAATTCGGACCGGCATTCTACACCGCCCATCTGGAGCTTTTTCTCGGCAATGGCTGCCTAGGTAAAAACTTTCCACATCCACCCCTAATCATAACCTCAAACCATTTCAGGCGTCGGCGTTATGATGCTTTTGGTTCTGACCATCGAGAGATACGTTTCGGTTTGTCATCCCGGTTACATCCGACCGGTTATGGGTCCTCCAAGGTGTGAGTTTGTAAAATAAGAAAACAAAAAGCAACAACACAAAAAATTCAAAATGCTTCTCAGTGGTTGTCATATTCGCTTTTTGCGTGTAGTTCTCGCAGAGTAACTCTACATCCGTGTACTATATCCCATTTTCCATATTCATTACAATTTCCCTGTTCTCTTTGGCTCTTTTCCCCGGTTTTTCTGATTCTTCTCTTTCAGGATGACCGTCATCCTCATACCGTTGGTTACGTTTGTCATCTACCTGCCGAGTGTCTTCCGAGGTGAACTGATAAAATGTGTCCTACAAGCGGACGGGACTTTCGTTTACTTTCGACGAGATAACAGCGAATTCTTGGGCACGCTCTTTTATTCGGTAGGGTTGTTCATTGGTTGGCACATTAAAGTTTTGACCTCACTGCCGTTTAAGGTGTACAAAGTGATGCTGGAGGTTCTGTTCAAGCTCGTGCCGACGGTTCTAATCGCCGGCTTCAACCTTAGGATAATGATAGTCTATCGACAGACGTGTGAGAAGCGACGAAAGATGATTCTGTCGCGTACGTCGTGCTTCAAGGACGATGATCCGCGCAAATTCGCCGAGGAGAGAAGACTATTTTTACTGCTGGGTAAGTTAAACATCTCCGCCACCGACGAATGTCTGCAAGAAGTTGTGTAACATGGATTATTTTTTCAGGCAGCACATCGCTACTGTTTCTTGTGTGCGTGTCGCCGATGGCTATACTTCATATGACGATAGCGCCAGAGAATCTATCGAGTTTTTCATTTCAAGTAAGTTATCCTTTTGTCTTTGGATGGGGGGGCGTGGAAGGTGGTTGCATAGTTGATGGGATTGTTGCACTCCATGCGAACGATGAAAGTTGCACACATTTGATTGTGCACCAATAAAGATGGAGCAGCCAGATTATACCAAATGACTCACTGCCATACAGAGTGGCTTGGTACGTTGAAAGGATTAAGGATACTGTATGATAAATTAGAAGACATCGCGTGGGAGTTGATTTGCATTTAAATGAGCAAGAGAGAAAAAACGTCCTTGTGGATGAGCCAAGATTGCATAGATTAACTCGTAGACATTCGCCATTACCGCAGTCGGATCTTGATTGTCTGCTTTTAAGCTATTGGTGGATAAAAAATATATTAGCCTGTCCATAGTGGAGCCGTGGACATGAGAATTTAAATTCAATCCGGAGATGGAGTAGTTAAGAAGCAAATTAAAGTTGATGGGATAGACTCGCCCGAGGTCTATTAAATGATCAATGCCTGTTATAGCTCGCGCGCAGGACTCTATACAGTTGAAATGAGTGCATCTAACTATGGCTTATGTTATGTTGGTAGTGGACCTAATTTTTAAGACTTCGATCATCAGACGGTTACGTGACAGTGCTCACTGGGTGTCCTTAGATTTTTGTAGATGATATTTGCGTCTTTAAAAGAAAAACTGTCCTCCATGCACTCTAGTGGTCAATCATAGGCGTAGTTTCCAGTATTCCCTAGGGGTGGACCTAAAAGAGCACCTGTGATACGAACACCACAAGTTTTCGTGTTTGATTTGCATTTTTACAAACCTGGTTGCGCTCTTAAACCTGAGCTCATCATGATTGGTTCATAATTCCAACTTGGTTCTCTTGGTGATGTTGATTGGGACATATTTTTTGTGGCTCTTGTTGTTGCTCTTAAAATTGAGAAAGCTTCCCCATTGCATACAGTATATATACGCGTCATGTCTGCAAATGATTTCGGTTAGCGTTTCGTCAGTTTTTAAATTTTCCAGATGAATTTTCCCGCATGTCATTTAAAAAATATGTCAACCTCTACTCTAACAAAGCTATTACCTACTGCTTACAGGTTTTCCGAGCGCTGGCCAACCTAATGGAACTGGCAAACTACTCGATAACTTTTTACATATATTGCCTCTTCAGTGAAGACTTCCGCAACACCCTTATGAGAACAATAAAATGGCCTTGGATACCCTCTTCGTTATGTAATCAAACAGACGAAGTAAGTTACACCAGTTGCATCTACAACTTGCTTTAAAAACTTTCCATTCCATTCACCCAAGGTCTCAACTAAGGCCACACCACTAATAAAACTGGACAAGATCGCCTTTCGGAATCATCACATCACCACAACATCGGGCCTCTGTACAGCCGTTGGCCGGTCCAGTAGCATATGATCTAGTAGTTTTGCCGTGCAAACGGCCGTGTAAATCTTAATGTTATAAATGTTAAAAATAATTTAAGGAACACATACATAGGTATAACTATAAATAACTATGTTTACATTCATGCTCATTTACAAAATACTATATAATATTTTCCTAACAGCAGAGAAACGTTATATTGAATAAGGGAAAAAGAGAAATAATATATATGTCATGTAAAATTGCCTGGAAATATGATGTACATTGTATTTAAAAATAAGGTTTCGCCAGAAGAAGGAGTATAGGACACATTGGGATGTACGTATATAGTGTGGATATTTACATAATATTCGATGTAAGATTAGGTTATTGTTTCAGATTTGAGTTGTGTCTTCAGTTTGACAAAATATACCTTTTTGAAATCGCACTGTATTATAAGACAGCACTGGTATAACTCACAGTCCTTTGTAGTAATAGTTGCTAGTATAGAAGTTTTCCAGTTTTAATGGCATGACGTTTAAATTTGTTTTTTTTTTATATTTTTAGCCCTTCGTTAACTTTAAATTAGAGACTCTGATAGAACAAATTTTGGGGTTAAACACTGATGAACACATTGGAACCTACCAAAATGCGTAACTGTGAAGCCGATTTTAAGTTTATAACTTGTTCATCTGTACGTTCACTCTTAAGTCTTTTTAATGGCTATTCTGAAAAGAGAAAGTTTACCCTTGCTCTAGCACCTGCTAGCATTGCCACCGAATGTGGCACCGTTTGCGATCCTCAAAAAGCATAGTATGCAGGCTTCAAACGCTAGAAGCCGCATTTTCTTTAGGCGGTTTTAATACTACATACTAAGGTTATTGCATCAAATTTGAGTGTGCCGTGTTTCGAATGGACCTTCTCATCTACAAATTGCAGTGGATGGTTCTGGACCAAAAGAGCTTGCCTTTTTATTAGTATTGATTCATCTGGGTCCCCTCACCATAATCAATGTCAACTCATTGCGACCGCATATTGGTTGAACCTTTGTACGTACTTTAAAACCATAGAGATGCGTTGACGTAAGGCAACGAGCGACGGGTGGCCATTGACTGAGCATCATCGCTGAGTGATTAGTTACGAAAACGCCATTTTCTCTTAAGCAGAAATTAAATGAATGGCGTCCTTAATCGAATCGGTAACGCATTTAGCATTCATTTCCAATTTGACAGCAGATTTATACTTATTTTTGTTTGACACTTCACCATAATTGGGTAACACACAACCTAAGGTGATCGCAAAAAAAAACATTTTAAAATAATCCTTTAAACTGGACTTTATTCTAGTTCGGCCGCCTTTATGTTCAAAATCATACCTATACTGTAATGGCTCATAGCTCCACACAAAATCGAAACCATGGTCATTACTGTTGTATTTTATTTTATTTTATAATCGCTAGGACAAGGAAAATTTAGATATAATCAGGCAACCTTAGTCACTACAAATGACTTGGCATTGTATTTGTTTCTTATGTCCACCCATAACTATAAACTACCTATTCCTCACAATCTCTTCGCAGATGATATCCGTTTTTTCTCCTTTCCTTGTTTTCCCTATTCCCAATAAGGATAGGTGCGCTCAATTCAGTCGCAAAAAAAAAAAAACGTTCAATGCTAACAAGAGCACGCGACACTAAACTGTGACATCGCTGTCACACTTAAATTCAGTTTTCCATTTGAATAATCAATCGAACGACGGAAGTCGGTTGTGTGCGGCCATTCTTCATTCACCCCACAGCCCTAATGGTTAGTTCGTAAGAAAATTTTAAGCATTTATCGTACAACATTTTCAGTCCTCCGCCTGTTCAGCGAGTGTTTGAAACTGCCAAAACAAACTATTTGAAATCCTACCAAAATATTTACAGTCCTCATATAGGCATGACGCCAATTTCCAACATTACTAGTACTACCATTATAACTATATCTAACATACCCATATTTCCATCTATATATATGTATACCTACTGCCATTAGAAACTGCCCCCGTTATACCTTTTATCTTCGAATAAAATCTCCAATTTAAATAAAACATTCAACTAAACAATGTTACAGAATATTTAGACAAAAAAAACAAACATAAAAATATATTTTTGTAAAACGTGTTATTATAAAAAAAAAACGTTAACCATATACAATTGCTTAGCAAAAAAAATACTGAAAACATCTACCTACATACCATCAACTAGTAAACTATTTAAGAACAATAACAATTTACTCAACCAAAAATAGCAGAAGCATTGATTGTTATTGTAAAAATAAAAAATAAAAAAAGGAAATTATTTCAAACAATAAGAACAAAATTCAAACAAACGATAAGCGTAAAAGTGTCTAAAACAAACCAAATAAACATTAACCAATATGCCTGATGTTTGCGTAAATCATTTGCAATTACAATTAAAAATAAAAACATTTTAATTCAACTTTGCATAGTAATACTTTCTTCACCTTTGTTTGCAGACATCTAGGCTTGTATATAGGACGTATTATATCTATTGTTATAAAATTTTAGTTTAGTTATTGTGATATTTAGTATATGATTGACAAGTGACAAATTTATATTAAAAAACGTATGAATTGTATTTTGGTTTTAAGGTTATATCTTTGTAATTAGGAAGTGTTGAGAAAAACAATTGTGTATACATTAGATATTAACTATTATTGCAAATATATATATATACATACAATATTAATTAAAATGCATATAAAAATGAAGATGGGCGTGTGCTATTATTTTTATCTTTTACAATATAATACTCTGTGTGGCGATTTTTATTTCAGTTTGAAAAGTACGGATGGGACTCAGTAAGAAAAGAACTTTCGCATTTACGAAAAACGAAGAAATCATGCACAAGTAAATAAATTTGCTTCACGTAGGTAGGTACCTAGCGCCATTGGTTTTCATCTGTTAGGCTAATTTTCCTAGTTCAAGAAGATTTTTAAGTTTAGCACTACTTGAACCGCTTAACTCTAAATAATTTAGTTTATTGAAAGTAAGACAACGTGCCTTTTCAACGCTCAGGTGGGTCAGAAGGTTTAAAAAAAAAACAAGTGGCAATATCAATTTCCCTTTCATTCTAAAAAAGCCGTATTCTAGGCGCAGGATAAGAATATCTCCTGATGCTCTTGCCAAAAACTTAACGACTATTAACGACAAAATTTGAAAAATTAAAATAAGCCGATGGGACGAATGAAAAGGTTCTACAAATTTGTGCCGAGTCCGGATGAATTGATATTCTTTCATAAGACTTCTATACCTATACACTCGGATCTTTGTTAGATGTTTTCAAAGTTGCAGAGAAGTTTAGGTACCCTTAGAAAGACGCTCATGCATCGGTTTGATAAATAAAATTACTTTTTTTAATTCTAAAGTACCAACCTAAAAAAATACCGAATTTAAAAAACAATCACAGTAAAATGTAAAGAAATTGCCCAATAACAGTAAAAATTAATTGAGCAATTATTTGCAATTTATTTGACAGTGCTCAATGTTTACAAAGTAATACTTTTCCTCCATTACCTATAATCCATTATACTGTTGATAGTACTAGTCACAGAAGTGGGGGTCTGAAATCAATACAAAATCAAAATTGAGAAATGTCTTTTATTACTAGCGGGAGACGGTGAGCGAAATCAAAACAAAAAAATGCTACCCTTGTTCAAATTTTGTCACAGATTGCCATTCAACAGACAATTGATTTATGACTCGTGAACAAATTTATTTCCCGAAGCAAAGTTAAGGACCCCTCTCCTTGCCAAAAGAAAGTTCCAGGGATTTTTGTTTTTCATTTCACCATTGAATTTATCGTTGCTTACCAGTTTCACGAATTTCATCCCGTGAAAGGTATAATATTGACTACTTTTGATCGACAGTTTAGGATTGAATACATGTACGCACTCGAACCAGTTGAATGAATATGTAACCACTTGGCATGTTGTTTGTCTTATGAGTTACAGAATAACTTTGAGGGCATGGCAAATTGAAAGTTATTGTCCAGTAAGTGCTGCAAGCAAAGCACCGTTTTTGTACTTGAGTGGCATATTCTACAGCAAAAGGAGTTGAGGTTTCGCAGGCAAGTTCGTAGGAAACTTTAAAGGAGTCGTGCGTAGTTAGGGGAAGTCATATATGAATTAACGATTCCCTATTTCGAAAAGCACAGCAATGGAATTATTTTCGAGGAAAAAATTAACTTTTTGTTGGAAATTTTAAGCCCGGAAGGTAATTGAAAAAAATAGGTTTTTACATCTGATGCCCATAAGCAAACTTGGAGCCAGAAATATAACACTTTGAAGCAGCAGCTAGTTTCAGGGTTTCAAAAACAGGGCAAAGAAAAAATCGTGAAAAGGAGAGCTAGGAAGACCTTTTACCAAACAACTTGGACCAACTTAGACGCAAATAGGACCGAAAGCTGTGAACAAACATTTGTGTAACCCTTTCGACTCAAACATATTCAAAGTCCTGCCTCTGAAACGACACTACTTCTTGTTCCTGATAAAACATTTCCGTTTCCATTATACGGTCAATATTCCATTTCGTTTGGCCAGTTTTTCATCCATTGACATGGATGGAGTCGCACTCCATTTATTCAAACCGCTAACAACTTTGGATTTGGTCACCTAAATGGTGCACTTGCTTACCTAATATGACGCTTTATGTCTCTTTAGATCAAACACGAACACGAATAAAGTGTACTTAGTTTATATTAGTTTTCATGAAAGGTGCAGCTTATTTGTAAAACTTTTATACAAATATAGATATGGCCGATAGTGCAGGTCGCAGCATCGGATCCAGTCGCTACTCCGACCTGATTTTGTTGGAGCTTCAATTATTTTTCCAGTTTTTTTTTTTTTTTTAATTTAAACTTTGTTTTATGTAGGAACTTAATGTTAACATTTTGAGTAATGTTCTTAAAACAAACTATCAATATGTGCGTTAGGAGCATTCAATTGTCAAGAGAAGAGGTGAATGCGCGGTGTACGCTTCAAGAAATGGCTGATTGTTGATTGTTGATGTTTTGTTTGGCCGGTGTCCATTCTTTTTCAATATTTTCGCATTTTCTTAAATTTTGTATCATTATTATCATTTTCTGTTTGACAAGAAAATTTTTTTCTGTCGGTTAAGTAGATTTTAAAATTTATTGGTTGAGTTGGAGTGGATAAATTTAGCCATCTAGGCACCTGAAAAGCAAAACCTAAGTATAATATTGTTGCTCACGTTGAAAACTCACCTTCCTTGTAATGAAAAATCACCTGATGGAATTCTACGTGAGTTGGTTATAAATTGTTTCCTTCAAATATAAATGCGTCTGCCGCCTTTCGATGTCCTGACCCAAATTTGTCTACAGAGCTGACAACTTATTAAAATTATAAGTCCCTTCTTGACACAAAAAAAAAACTTCTGGTCGAGTCATATTGCCGTAATTATAAAGCCCGCCTAAAGCAATTTTTTTTTCAATTAAAAAGGTCTCCCCTTTGGACCCCTTTTAATTTGAGTTTCCCAAAGTCCTGTCCCTTCCTCCTCAATAATATTTCGGTCCCCAATTTAACTTGAAAAAATCAACATAGACATCTCGTCGCCATTGTCGAATTTGTCATTTTCCTGTCCTTCTTACTTTTTGGTTCGGCCAAGTGTATTCACAAAATTTACCTTAAACTTAAGAGGTTTGACAAAAACCGACAGACCGTATGCCTCAATGAATTAAACAACGGTTGAAGCATAAAGCAAATAAAAGGTATCGGTGCATTGAAAAGGTCAAGGCAATTGTTCTTTTTGTTGTTGCATAGCTTTTAACTTCTTTTCGCCAGAACAATCCAACCCAGCTTAGTTGTGATTGTCGCTAGCCTGTGGCACTGTGCTTAGACTGTTGGGAGATAGGTACGAAAGACATTGAAACGGAGGAGTATTAAGATTGATTAAAAGATGGCAAAACTTTGTAGACGCTGCAATTGAATTCTTTTCTTTTTTTGTTGTCAATCCAATTGCATTTAGTTGGAGAAATGTCTAATTTGCTTTTGTCTTTCTTTCGTCCTTTAACTGTCGTGGGGAATTGTAATGCCTTGCATTGGCGCGGGGAAGTTTCTATTTTTATATTTCTGCTAGAAAATGTTTGAGTTTATGCAAAGTTGGTGATACTCGTATATATAGCGACGCGAAAACCCGCCTCTCCGATAAATGTGAATGTCTACCGTAGTGTGCTGCATGTTTTTGTTTCCGCTTATGCCTAAGTGGCATGCTTACGCTTAGGCCATGCCTACCGCAGGTAACAACAAACCCATTGACAAAAGCGATTTGCTGTCAATGCGAGTGGCAGTCAATCATACCCCTGCCAAGGCGCAAGGCTGAATAAAAAGTAAAATCCTGTCGAACGGATACGGTCCCAGTATCATATACAGAATACTTGAGGAATGTTTCCCTGCTAATGAACCGATAAGAAGTTGCCCTTCAATAACCTGGATAACGAACCAAACACACCATCCATTAAGGGCACATAAAGAAACTGCTCTTGCAGATTTGCTTACGCACAAAAGTTTATTTAATATTAATTCTAAATTCTACAGACAGATTTGTCATTCATCTCAACTCCGATCACAGTAAAACGGTAACTCGACTTTATATAAATATATACTAAACACACTACTTCTTTAACTAAAGGCATTAATTTGAATTTAAAATTCGTTAACATAATGTCGCGCCATGTATATATGGGTGCGAGTAACTACTATAAAGCTATTTCCATGCATAATGAGTCCTTTTTGGATTTATCGTATTTACATGTCCCAGTCCCAGCTACAACAGCATTGTAACCACTTTCACCATGGACGCCAGACACCACCGCCGGCAGCATAGTCTCCTGCCAGTTCTTCTTTGGGGAACGGTTTACTTGGTGTATGCGATATAGCAGGCGGCTGTATGGGATACAGGACGTTTGTTTGTGGCATCGAATATCTTTGGTAATGGGCTGCGGCTATATTTGGCATGAACGCTGAAATATGTTTGAGAAGGTCACCGCTAACGTGGCGGTCGTATTTGGTAAGAAATTGTGACACCTCCGTGGCACAGTGATGAAATCCAGCCCAGAATTTATCGACATTCACTGCGTCTGGTCGCATGAAGAGGGTGTTGTTTTCCCGCAGGCGGTGTAGATGACGAACTGTGAGCTCAAGGATGTCTGCTTTCTCCAATTTCGAGATGTTTTCACCGTCCTGTAAGGAGGCAAAAAAAATATATCTTATTTGGGCACATTTATGTCTTGGGAATGTGAAATATGTCTAGAGATAGAATGACTGGAAAAGCTATCAGTTGATTGCCACCCAATTTGATTTTAAATTTGATTTTCAAGCCAAAAGACTATACAAAAGTAGGGCAGTTCTTCTTCTGAACTTACCACTACAAAAATGTGGAATTTTAGCAACTTGCATTTTGAAGTGTAAATTTTTTGTTCATAAAAATATTCAATTCAATCATACAGAATCTGGGAAAAACAAAAACTAGTTTTCTAGATTTTCCACCAAACCCGATTTCGTTTGTCGTCAAGTTTCTCTGGAATCAAATGGTTGATATCCGTGGAAGAATTGACTGCCTGTAGTTTAAATAGAAACATTGAATTCTTGCCAATTTTTTTTTAGGTCTGTTCCTCTACTTTTGTAGTAAGAATGGAAAAGACTGTCAAAATGGCAGTGGTTGGAATTCTATCACAGAGAGAGAGACGCTTACGAAAAAGTTAGGGAACGCTTTTGTAGTAATCTATTAAAATGACAGACACATAATGCAAAAATTCAAAAAAGTGGTACAAACTATGATAAGTCTTAAATAAACTCGAAGAAACTCGAAAACAAAATTAGTTGATTCATCTACCCAGCGATGAAAGTGATTCGGAATTAATCGCACATCTTCTTCATGAATCCAAGTACCTACATATGTAAGAGAGTTTGTACTGATTAAACTACAAGCATTCGAGAAGAGGAAAAAGCGACACGGCATTAAAAATTATGTGGAGGAGATTGTCCTTTCTGACTCCTTACAGCGAGGAAGAATTTCGTTGCCACTTTCGAAAAGAATCTAAGGAGGACATTCAATTTTGTTTTCCTGCCTATTGAAACCATTTTATTACGCAAGAAATCGAAACATATGCACTCATATGTCAAATAGGACAGCAAATTTCAAATCAGCTGTTAACTGTAAGGTGACTGACAGTGACAGCCAAGAAGTTTCTTGAGTAAAAATTCGTTGGATTCTCAGTGGATGGGTAATATCTTGCTCTCTTGATGATTTTTTGAGTTGAGGACCGACATTGAGTAAAAATTCGTAAAGGAGCGGACCTTTAATGTCTTCATTTTTGTTTGACATACTTCCATATCAATGAAGATTTTTCAATTGCCAAATGCAGATTTTAAAATATTTTTTCTGGCATTTAAACTATTTTGCCTGGCTATAGGTACTGACGCCAGCTCAGAAGCTCTCTTTCGATGCTGACAACTTTTATATTTTTTAAACTAAGTTTGTATTGAGCATGATTCTACTGAAGAATTGCTGAGTGGTTCTTGCGAACGTCAGGTCGTTATTCTTCTACGTAAGATGATTGCAAAATCCATATAAAATTTTAAAAATAGATCGCAGGGCTTATCATCTTTAGTTGAGTGACTACAAAACTCCTTTCTCGTTTAAATACAATCAAAATCAGATATAACACTCGGTATTGTATCTCATCTGCGACTGTTGCGTTAAGATGATTACTGAATGGTTCCATTACGAACATTGTTCGGAAGACGAACTCCATCGCATTAAATAAAGTTTTCGATTCTTTAGCTACAACAATAATTCAATCCCCTAATTTCGTTGTCAAAGCATTTTCTCCCAATACGCGAGCAAATTTGTGGGCATATTCATGTCAAAAGTGTGGAAAAGTTTCAAATTCAAACCGTTCCTTTGTGAGTGTTTGTATTCTTGGAAGGAAGTTAGAATTCTATGCCGTGTTGGGATGGCTTAACTGAGAAGCTTTCTAAGGAGAGTTGTACAGATGTTTGTCAGACGTTTGCTACTGTACCCAAACCGATAAATGGGAGTCACTAAAATTTGGATATAGGTCAAGAAATCTCTAAAACCTTCCCTAATGCCTGCTTCAGAAACTCGAATAAACATTTGAAATTGAAATACCCGTACCGCTTTCACAGTTTTAATACTAGAGGTGCTATTCGATCAAGTTAAGGCTCTTAAACGTCCAAAACATACTCAGACACCAACCGAAAAATGTTAAACTAACAATATTGTAAAATTAAATAGCCTTCATTTATGTAGTTACATTTATATTTAGGACCTATTTTTTAAGCTGGATGAAAATAATGGGCTGGTCTTGGCTTTGGAATATCCCTCTATAGCAATATTGCTCATCACACATATGAGGCAATAAAATTGATGTCGTATTCCAGTTTATAGCTGACGAGTTTTGTCCTTAAAAATATAGCGAGGCCTGGTATTTTATACTCAATCGTTTTAAAGTCTAGCGCCACAAAACCGAAAATTTCTGCTGCGTAGGTGGAACAAAAAAAGTCTGCCGTTTTTATACTTCGAAAATATCGCGCAATATAATTCCCTTGGACTGTTCGAAAAGTGTTAAAAATGCAGAGAATAAGGCTTAACAGATGACCTAACATACGACGGATAAAGTAGCGCTATTGGTACTTACAGCTTGGAGCGTTCCGGTCATTAAATCCTTTAGTTCCTCCAGACACTTGTTGATTCTCGCTCGCCTTTTCCGCTCCAACATTGGTTTCATTATTTTCCGATACTGATAGGTACGCGAAACGGGTTCCATTGTCAGGGAATTCATCGCGAAATGATGGTTCGGTGCCATCATTCAGATGTAAAACTTAAGAAAGCACACACAAGTCTGAAACAAATCTTAAAACCGAACACAAGTAACTTCCACTATAGTAACACGCGACGACATCGAATGAGCCCGGGACACAACTAACAACAAAACATCTACGTATCTCTGTTACTGGCAAATCCCTTTTGTTAACTCTCAAACGTCTTTATCCGTTGACGTGTAACGATCGAGTGATCCATCGTCTGCGTCCATTCACAATTTTATTAAGTGTACCGCGAGAGTGGCGTGCCGCTTGGCGAGAGTATCTTTGTATCTATACGGTACGGACTGAGTGTGGCGGACAACATCAACGATTTGGCATGCCCATGCCCATGCCCATGATGACGATTGTATGTCGTCGCCTTGTTGTTGTCGCTGTCGTCGTGTCTTTGGGTCCCGTGGGATAAACCTACGAAATGAAGAAGAGACTCGAATGACTTATTTATTTGGAGATTGGAGCCTTGGCTATTTGCACGCATACCTTTGCTACATTTAGATGGAATACGATATTGGTGTGATCCCGCATCTGAACCGCAATACACACACTCGAAGACCTCAGAGCGAAGAACTTGATCCCACTACTCGGATGGATGGTGGGAAGGGGTATCATGTGCCATTTTTGCCTTGCGATACACTGGCATACGCCGAGGAGCAGATTATGGTTGGCGTATCGGTTTCTATGCCGAGCATAGGCATGTGCCTGAGAGATTTATCGTGTAACTCGAAATCGTTATCGCATCGCGGCATCACGAATGGCTTTCGGAAGTTGTTTTGCCCCGCCATCCGAGCGCGTTGTCTTGTCCGGATGTCGAACTTTTGTTTACTTTCTGATATCTCGTGGCTGTTGCACATCATCTGGGGAGCCTTCGGCAACCACCACGACGATGCTGATGATGATGACTCTGCGACAGCAGTGTGGGCGCGAACTTGCGCGAAACTCACATCTCACATTCGCCGCAGCAGAGAATGCTGGCGCAAGAGGGGCGGCCGGCCGGCCGGCAGTAGCGTACTTGAGTCACTTGTGCTATGGGATTCAGTTGGTTCTAAGGTTCACAACCACCGACGACGTCACATTGAGACCTGTGAGATAGACAGCAGAACTCTAGGCGAATTGTTTCACACGCTCTGCTTTCTGTTTTGATGATCCTCAGAGATGACGATGTGGAAGAGTGGAGAGAAAGAAAAAAATGTATCTGAAGCTGATTTGTAGTAGGTAACTATTTGGTTTATTTGTTTGGTGTTTGATTTCCGCTTTCGGTAGTAAGTAGCTGGAAGGTTTATACAGGGGAACCAAGGGCCGGAGACCACACTTAACATGTCTCAATGTATGTTCACCGGTGCCGATGCGGTAAAGCTCCCAATTGGGTATCATCAGTGCACGTATCACACGACGAACGACTCTTTTCTTGAAAGAGATTCGTGCTTCGTGTGTTCGAGATACTTTTGAGAAGGAGTTGGAGTTTGTGTAAATACCGCTTACTGGGCGTTATTTTCGTAATAAGAAATTAATGTTTATCACTTCTCGTGGCAGCGCTATACCAATGCTGCTGACTGGGGCTACTTAATTTGCTGGCTTTTGTTGTTGTTGCTCTAGACTTCGCTGGAGATCTGGTGATCGTGGGAAAATTATGCGAAGATGGTGTGAAGATGATTAATCACCGACTGGGGCGTACGTTATGGATGCGTGCACGGGTGATGTTCAAAAATATATTCATGTTGAAACTAAGACTGGTGGCTTGTGTGAGGAAAAAGTGTGACAAATGGGAATTTGTCAAGAAGCAGAGGGGACAGATGTTTGGTTTTTTATGGATCATCATTTGTTAAAACACTATATTCAATTATACATATGTCGTGACTTGTTAGGAAGTATTGTTTTGCTATGAAGTCGTGTTTGAAATATAAATTGGGACCCAATGAAATGAAACATGGCCCCAAAAATAAATCAAATAAACCCCCAAATTGGGGTGAATTTCCATAATCAAATAATGCCCCATATTCAAATTGGAAATTGGGCTTACTTTTAATGAATTGCTGGATTTGTTGCGCTATTCTGTTGTTTGCTTACGACAACTTAAAATATAGGTAAGCCTCACGTTGAAAAGCATCAGCACTGAAAAAAATTCAGCTATTCTGTTGCGCAATTTTATTTTTAATAAAAATTAAACTGCGACCGGAAAATAATGCTGGGGTCTTATTTCATTGTTGCCTATGTAATTTCATAATAAAATTACAAAAAATAAATAAGGCCCCAAAAAGTGAAATTTCACTCCAAATTTATAAAATTTTTGTAGTTGTTGCTCATTTTTGGGGCCTTACTTAATTTTTACTGTGTGGTTTAATTTCGTGGAGCTTTATTTCGCAGCGACCTTTTTTATTTCAAACTCTTGAGAGAATCTCTTGTCTCTGTTTATAATAAGTTGTTAAAAAACTCATCCTAGAAATGAAACGACGGCCAAAATCCCAAAAGTCTTGCGGGCGTAGGACGATTTTTGTCAAACAAACTAGTTGAATGGACAAACAGACAAACAGACAAACAGATTTCATTGTATGAAATAAAATAAAGGGTGATTTTTTAGCTGGTTTGGTTTTGGCAACACTGGTTTTGACAGCTGACGTGTGTTTAGTACCTTGTGTCACTGTCAAACAGCTTCAGTTTGGTTTGCAATTTAACCATGGATCGTCTTACAAATGAATAACGCTTGCAAATTATTGAATTTTACTATCAAAATTCGTGCTCGGTTCGAAATGTTCATCGCGCGCTTTTTTATCGAAAAATTGTGTTCAGCGATGAGGCTCATTTTTGGTTGAATGGGTACGTAAATAAGCAAAATTGCCGCATTTGGAGTGAAGATCAGCCGGAAGCATTGCAACAGCTACCAATGTATCCCGAAAAAGCCACTGTTTGGTGCGGTTTATGGGCCGGCGGCATTATTGGGCCATATTTCTTCAAAGATGATGCGAATCGCAGCGTTACTGTCAATGGTGAACGCTACCGAGCGATGATAACAAACTTTTTTTCGCCCGAAATGGAAGTTCTTGACTTGCATGATATGTGGTTTTAACAAGACGGTGCCACATGCCACACAGCACGGGAAACAATGGCGCAATTGCGAGGCGAGTTTGGTGAACAGTTAATTTCACGTTTCGGGCCGGTCAATTGGCCGCCTAGATCGTGCGATTTGACACCATTAGATTATTTTTTGTGGGGGTATGCCAAGGCTAATGTGTATAGGGACAAGCCCGCTTCGATTGACGCACTGGAAGCCAACATCCATGCATTCATTCGTGAGATACCGGCCGATATGTGTGAAAGAGTATGCCAAAATTGGACTCAGCGGATGGGCTACCTGAGACGCAGCCGCGGTCAACATTTGCATGAAATTGTCTTTAAACATTAAATTGCAAGGTTCAAACTATCGATTCAAATAAATATTTCATTCATTTTTTCGAACTTTTTGTGTTTTTTTTTTTTAAAAGTTCTAAACCTCTTAAAAAATCACCCTTTATTATAAAAATAAACGGGTGGTACCTATGTCCATCATCACAGTTTGGCGGACGTTACAATGGACCTATTCTGCCCTATGTTCACCTTATTGCGGACCACTTCAACCGAACTAATAAGAATATCCACCCATTACGACAACCCACTATTTATATTAACATTTGTGTTATCAGATCACATTTCATTTCCGAGAATCCATTACTTAATCCCTCTCATATTTCAATTCTGCATGTATGCTCGCACTCTTACAATGTTTTTCCTAAAATCTGCCCAAGGAATAGGTCCAGTGGTTTTCAAGAGAAAAACGAACGTACATTAAAAACAAATAACACATGAAACAGAAAATGACGCAACAGGTCCGAATTTTTAAAGTGCTCATTGGCTAAAGTTGATTGAAATCCACTTTAACTTAACTTACCTAAGGCTGAAGTCGAAGACTCTTCAATATCGAACTTTGGTGCTATCCCTTTTAGGCAGCTACTACTGGCACTTTAAAATGCCCAAATATTCATTGCTTCTTTTCAAAGTCCTCCCTGAATACGCTAGAGGCTAGACCAAGTTTGGTCAACTATCATGCAACTCATGATTGCGATGCCTCTCAAATGTGTTTATTTACGAAACGAAAGCAACTGATATTCTTCGTGGAAAAACTATTAACCTGCTCGGTGCGAAACTCGCTGCAAAATGTATTAAAAAAAAATTGCAGTGTACTGATGTTGATGTCATAAGTGGCAGAAATCAAATATGCTTGTGCCATTTAAGGTTGACTAGGCATAGTTTACGATTGGACTTTCATTCTGTAAATTTCATTTTGCCGATGGTATATAACTTCTCTCCTAAATAATGGGCAACTTTCAGTTACTTATGTATCGCACTTGCTATTTAAACGTTTTTACCGAAAACCATCTGCACTTCTCAAGTAAAATATGCAAAGAACTCATTGAAGACTTAAAAAATAACCGACTATTCACAAATTCAGAAATTGCTATACTCGTATACCTACTCGTAATATCCGTTCAGTTCACAAGAGTAAATTCAACAAATCCCTTCAAGTGCAAATCGCCATCTGCATCTTGCACATTCGACCCCATGGAAGATGAACAAGAGAATTCAATTTACAGCGCTCGAATAGAAATCGATCCTAGGGTGTTTACTGCGTCATTACATTAAGTCGTCGTTTTTTTTTTTTTTTGTTTCCACCAAATATTCCATTAAATTTAAATCTTTGAAAAATTACATAGTCAAGCCATCAGCTCTCCATGTCTATTGATATTTTATTCACCTTCACCTATACACTGGGTAAGTTGTTACGTATACTGGAATCGATTCGCACCATGCATATTCACTTATATCCTCGGGAATATCTGTTTGATATTAAATATCTCAGTGTATGTGCACGGGACTAGAGTTTTTCGCAGATGATAGAAGAAAACTTACGAGGCGTTGCAGAAAAATGAAGGAAAAAAATTGTGGGCGTTAGATGAGCGAATGCGATTCCCGTCACGTAAAATAATTTCAGTTCGATTTTCGCTACCCCCCACATGCACAACATTCTTTCTGTAGGTAGATACATAATTATGCTGTTCTTTAGGTAGGGAAACTACTAACTCTTGGTAACTGTGTGGGATTCACTTAAGTTTACGATTTTCTACAACTTGAGCCCGTTGTTTGATGGGAAATAGTTGCTTGCGCTCAGATTGATTGTTGGTATGAATTGAGTTTGTGGGAATTCCGACTCTATCCATGTCAATGCAGACAAGAGCTTGCGGATTAAAAACTGACCAAACGAAATGGAATATTGGCCATAAAATGGAAGCGGAAATGTTTTATCAGAAACAAGAAGTAGTGCCATTTCAGAGGATGGTCTTTGAATATGTTTGGGTCGAAAGGGTTACACAAATGTTTGTTCACAGCTTTCGGTCCTATTTGCGTTTAAATTGGTCCAAGTTGTTTGGTAAAAGGTCTCCCTAGCTCTCCTTTTAACGATATATTTCTTTGTCCTGTTTCTGAAACCCTGCAACAAGCTGCTGCTTCAAAGTGTTATATTTCTGGTGCCAAGTTTGCTTATGGGCATCTGATGTAAAAACTTATTTCGTTCAATTACCTATCGGGCTTAAAATTTCCAACAAAAGGTTAATTTCTTCCTAGAAAGCAATTCCATTGATGTGCTTTTCGAAATAGGGAATCGTTAATTCATATATGACTTCCCCTAACTACGCACGACTCCTTTAAAGTTTCCTACGAACTTGCCTGCGAAACCTCAACTCCTTTTGCTGTAGAATATGCCACTCAAGTACAAAAACGGTGCTTTGCTTGCAGCACTTACTGGACAATAACTTTCAATTTGCCATGCCCTCAAATTATTCTGTAATTCATAAGACAAACAACATGCCAAGTGGTTACATATTCATTCAACTGGTTCGAGTGCGTACATTTATTCAATCCTAAACTGTCGATCATAAATAAAATCATTCAAAAGTAGTCAATATTATACCTTTCACGGGATGAAATTCGTGAAACTGGTAAGCAACGATAAATTCAATGGTGAAATGAAAAACAAAAATCCCTGGAACTTTCTTTTGGCAAGGAGATGGGTCCTTAACTTTGCTTCGGGAAATAAATTTGTTCACGAGTCGTAAATCAATTGTCTGTTGAATGGCAATCTGTGACAAAATTTGAACAAGGGTAACCTTTTTTGTTGTGATTTTGAACGCCCTCTCTCCCTAGATCACGCTATGCAGCAAAAGAAATTTCTTAGGTTTGATTTTGTATTGACTTTAGACCCTCGGTTATGTACTGTCAACAGGGTAATAGATAGTAGGTAGAGAAGGGAAGCATTACTTTTTAACATACCTAGTAAGTAAAAACACGGTGAAATATAAGTGGCCCATTTATTTTTAATGTTAAATGATTGAATGGAGGGTAGATCGTGTTTAGCATTCAACGTTTTGTAAGGCAGATCTTTATCTAGATATACTTCCGGCTGGTATTTGATAAGAAGCCTTACCAGTATCTCATACCGCGTTTCTATTGTTTAAAAAGAAATTTGTAAAATAAAAAAAACAGCTCAATAGTTTAATTTAAACCTTTTTGGTAAGGCCGCCCCAACCTGAATATATTTTTTTTTCCTTGCGAAAAAGTTTCACAAACCTGATGCGAAAGTGGAAGAACAACTTTCACTCGTCATATATTACTGCTTTGAAAATATCATCCCAGATAAGCTATTATTCCCTCAAAACAATGCCACATCAAAGAATAAAATCCTTCTACGGGAAATGAAAATTGACTTTTTACCACTGTAACGGGGAGTTGCGTGCCTTAGCTCTAGCTTGTGTAAGTGGCACACACGAAGCATTCAGCCGATATATAATTACAATGAACCCCCGCGAGATGTGCTATTTTTTATTTTTTTATTTTTACAGAAGTTTTTATGATACCCCTGCATAGGATGAACTGTTGGCAGGAGTTACTTTCACCCCGCCATCTACCCGACCGCGACCATTAATGAAAAAGCAAAACCAAGTGCTTTGCATACGCAGTGGCAGAGCTCACGCATCATGTGGCTCCTGCTCTCTCGGTACGGATCATGAAGTATGCCAATATCGCGGCAATTAAGGGCGAAGTTTGAAATTATTACTTAACGCGTGAGGTAAGTTTTGAGAAATGGCTATGAGGGTATAGTAGAGCCTTCGGCGCTCTTCGATGTGCGATGTGGTTGGCATCATATCCTCGGGCATTGAGAGCACATACCTGTACTGGTGACTTTAAATTTACGAAGCTATGGCACTTGAGATGATAGCGACTTAAGTGACATGAACTTGTCAAAGCTTATAGTATTTAGTCTTTACGACTGTGCTTATTCCAGTGAGATTACAGTGTTACTTACTGAAATCAGAAAAACATTCTACTGACCAAAACGTTCCATGACATAACTTCCTAAGATAGTTAAGATAAAGTGTAAAGTAAGTAAAAGACTTGGTAAACCATGTCTTGTTTTTAAACTTTCGTCTGGCGAATCGATTTCCTCTTGGTCAGAGTGCCTACCCATTCCTAGAGACGCTCATACGCAAATTATACAAGGATTTTTGAAAAACAAGATGCACAAACACCATCATCATAAATTTTTTTAACACTTTTGTATCCGAAAAACGCAAGTTTCTCTTGCTAGTAGTAAAATGTCTCGAAAAAGGCGCCAAGCAACGATTCTAACTTAGTATTCCGAAAAGCGTCGAAAAACCCATTGAGAAACTCTGGAAAAACCAGCGGAACAACCCGTAGAAAATCGTGTCCAAAAGAGAATCAAACAACACGACAAGGAACGCGTCAAGAAACCCGTAGAAAATCGCGTCCAAAATCACGTGAAATAAACCCGTGCGTCCAAAAAAAATCGAAAAACGCGACGAGGAACGTCTGAAAATATTTCGAAAAGCGCGACAAAAAAAAAACACACGGCGAAAACCTCGTGAAAAAAATTCGAGAAACGCGAGAGAAAGAGCGCCAAAAACGCGTCGAATAACAATCGAACAAAAATTTTCGCATGCTCTGCAAAATAAAATATATTTTTTATTATACCCATTGCAATGATATTTTAAATAAGATTTTAATATTGTATAAACGTTAATCTTACATTACTGTACGAAACAGATGATGGTCTGTATGAAAGCAGGAGAGTAGCGAAACATCCAACCTGAAAAAGAAGAAAGTAGTGTTTAATATATTCGAAGATCATCCATGGTATCCCAATACGAACTTACCAATAGAATTAAGCGTTCGCAGACATATAACTCAAAGTCTGGACTTCTCTAATAATTGAACTTGTCCTCTGCATATACATCAGCATCAGAACCTGAAACAGAGGAAAGTTCTGCTATATATTTTCTAAGATCCTGTATCCCAATACAAACTTACCAATAGATTTAAGCGTTCGCAGGCCCATAACTCCTGGTCTGCATTTCGTGTAGGAGTAATTATTTCCTTCGCTGCAGCGATCCTCCCCATCAAGGGATTGTTAGCCCACCTAACTGAAAAAAGGAAAGTTGAAGTGGAAGTCGAAGTGGACAGTGGATACCCATCGAATTGGAGGGCAAGTTCCGAGCTAAATGTCTATACAAAATGAGTTGGAAATGAGAAATGCAGTTCTGTAAAATAAATTTCTATTTATATTAAGAGAACGATTTTTAACAACAATTCATTATAGCAACAAATAAAAGCAATTATGTTTGAATAAAAGAACAAATGTAACAAGCAAAATAAAATGTAAGCAGCAGCTTGTAGTTTTCCGCGAGCCGAATCCGAACCCCAAGTCTTATTTTTTTGTCTAAGGTTTGGATTTTGCTCGCGAAAACCTACAAGTCTGCTAATAGATACCACAGCTCATGATGCTCAGAGTAGACGCAAGAAGGAGGTAAGGCATTGCTTTCTTCAATCGAAGGCTCGCCTCCTTGCTGACTATTGAGAGCATCAAGAGGGGCGAGGCCCTTAACCATATCCGCAACCATTGCTGCGAATTTGGTCATCTAAGTGGTATATTGGCGTGAGGTGTGAATTAAAAAGAACTAGAACTTTGAATACTCACGGCTTTAGGGCCAGTTTGTGGTTGGTTGGTTAAGGGATTCTTGTTTTCTTTGTATTTCTTGGTCGCTGCTTCTACTATTTCTCCGCCCATTTTTATAGTGCGATAAATTCTTGTAAATATTGATGGCATGGAATTTAAATAGAAGGCACTTTTGTTTGATGATTTGTCCATTTTTCTTGGTATCTTCGTTTTTTTCTTTAGTTTTTCTTTCTTCAATCTTTTTCCTTTCGTAGTTTTTGATTTATTATTTTATTTGACAGCAAAAGTCAAGGCCTGTCATTTATTTTTTTTTTCAATCAACGGAAGTGTTTGTTTTAAAATTTATAAAGTCAGTTGAAAGAGTTAGAGACGGATCGGCAATATATTTATCGAAGAGGTCCGAGATTTTAACGAATGAGCGTTTGTGAGTGCGTTTTTCCTTTAAACCATTCGATGAGTGATAAAGTTCAGCGATATAATTTATATTTTGAAAAAATAATTTGCAGTTTATAAATTCTTATGGAATTTGGAATGCTTTTGTAGTTTTCCTGAACTCCTGTCCTTGGCAGCACCATTCATTTTAATAATATTATTTGTTCAGAATTTTCATTTTCAAGAAATGTAGTTGAAAATGTGTCCAAAAACTAGTAAAAAAACCACTCAAAAACGCTTTGAATATAAATTTATCAAAAGCTAGCAATGAGACGACTTCCGTCAGACCTTATACTGTGTACCAGCTCTTGGTGCCATACACTCCTGTGCTGATATAAGCATTCCTTTCAACTACCAAATAATCCTAAGCCGAAGAAACGCATACTTTGTTGGAGCAACAGCTACATCTTCTCATAACACACCCTGCATCCAATTGACCTACGTTGCTGTTTTTTGTTTTTTTTTTGCAGCTTATCTCGAAAGCCAAACATCACGGCAAACAGGAAGAACCATTGCTTACACAGAAAATACGATAACGCCCCACGGCTGTCAGAATACAAAATTCTCGCAGTCATTCAGATATCCATTCGCGCCTTCGTTCATTCATCAATCCATTGTCGGGCCAACATCAGCTGCAGCCTTGGTGAACGATGCAGGGACGCGGCATTACCGAGAATCGCAACGACGAGCATTCATAAATATCTACAACACGGATCCAATGTCCTCCATGTCCCCATGTCATCGTGTCATTCACACAAGAAATATGCTCTCGGCGGCAGAATGCCAGAAGCATGCCATTAGCAAGAGCCCAGTTCGCGATTATCTTTAATCGATACTAACCGACCCGCGCCCGACAGCATGGTCAACTCAAGTGCATTCAGTACAACAACAGCAACGAGAAGCGGAGCAGTCCACAAAGCAAAAAAAAAACCACACAGTTCAACAAAGTTCCGAGCGTCACAAGGAGCTCACGGAGGCAGTCAAGAACAATTTGCCATTCCGCTCGTATGCATGCCGCTGATCAGCATGATCACCATGGTGTCCCATATGAGCAGAACACCACTTGTTTAGGTCTCAGATGGACGTGCTCACATGCGACCTAACATCGCATGCGTTCCAACTCGTGCGCGCCTCTGCACCAGTACCAGCACCATGTGTGTGGTGGGTGAGTAGGGAGCTCTATGCGCGCGCACATATCAGGCAAACGATCGCGCACACATCAACTTGTTTGCTGCCAGTAATGCCAACGGACAGTGTGACAGCTCCCCAGCAGCATACCGTGGGAATGTGAAACAGGTGCACTTTTGGGGTCGTTGAGTTTCAGGTCGACCGTACTTGTGTGCACGAGTGCTGTTTTGGATTATATTGCACGGTATACGCGCACTTGTGCGTTACATAAAAATAATTGAACGGAGCGCCTTGGAGGAGGAGTCGTGTGTTGGCGATTGGTGATCGGTCTGGTGGACGAGTTAACATTTTCGAAAGTCGATTGACTGCAGATAGTTTAAGGCGGTTCCACTTTAATTGTGTGTGTCGTACACTGAGGTGTAAACGAACATTTTATGCGATGGCGTTAAGATGGTAGTTTGATGGTAGTGGGTGGGTTGTTTCCAAAAAAGGTTATGGGATTGTGAGGACCAAACGTAATATTTTTCAGACTTCAAATTAAATAAGGGGTATGCTTATTTCTACCAAAAAATTGTTTAGCAAGGTAGTTGTGGGCGAAAGCTGTTTAAACAGGTGGAAGATGGTATAATTGAACTTTTCGTATCTATAAAACTAAGAACTTGGCTTTAGTTAGTCGTCTTTTGATTCACTTGACTATAAAAAGTACCTGTGAGTGAAAAGGACAGGCAAAAACTACTCAAACTACCCTCTTTTATTCCACGCTTATATACCAGACATATTACAGAATCTCTCCTTGGTTTCGTATCCTCTCTAATACCCTTTGTTTTCCCGATTAACTTTCATTAAGTTAGCACTGCACTGCTTGCGAATGCTTCTCTAGGGAAAAGCGAATGCATAACGCTTCGGGACCGCCCTGACAAGTGTACTAATAAGAAACAATTTGTTGCATCATTACAGTGTATTTTGAGGAATGATTCCGTAAATTTCCTCGGAGCATGTGGTGAAACCTATTATAAAGGCTTTAAGTTAGAAAACCTCATAAACGCAGAAGGCCCACGGCAGTGTCTATAAATGATATCACTCCACCTGTGGCTCTGCAAGACTGAAGGAGCGTATGCATCTCAAACTTCTGATGGCAAAATGTACCTCTTTTGAATAACCATAACCGTTTGGCAAAATTTGCCCAACTTCCAGTTCTAAACGACCGCACATCATAACTATATCCCACCGTTGTCTGCCCGCCAAGATCGTTCTACAAAAACTCACTCACAGCACATTCCGTCCGGTGGTTAATCGTATGCGGATAAGCCTAACATACTCCCCATCTAGTAGCTAACACAAGTTGACACCAATCACTTGGACCTTACCATGGGCATGCTCTCACAGTCCCCATCGGATACCAGATCATCGTCAGAGCTATGACTACACGTCGATCATCATTTGCACGCTTTCCGCATTCAGCAAAAAAATATATATATTTGTGTATATGACTCCCCATCCACCTCAGCATTCATTTGTTGCTGCAACAATTTTTCACCGTAGTGCGACATCATTCTAGTTTCTAGCAGGAGACTTCACCTCCTCTTTCGTCACCAGGCTCTATGGTTCTCATGGTTTTCGCGCCAAATCGACTTGCACACAGAGCAGTGCCTCCGCCACGATCAATGGGCGTTGTCGCCGTTGTCGTTGGGTTCCCCCAAGGAGTGTGCAGCACAGTGTTCTTCCCATTTTCAGTCGTTTAACCAGGCTCCCAGTGCATGAGCGATTAGTGCATCAACTTCACTTCGGAAGCTCCTTTCAATTGTGCAGCGCACGACGACGATGAACGGGGCACCGCTACCATGGGAGCCGGAATCGGAGCGCTTCGCGCCGTCATCGTTTCAACTGCAATTGGGATGCAATTGCTGTCGTAAGACCGTGCATCATCGTGTGGCAATGTTCATGGGAAAATAATTTTCTCCCGCGACTACGGGATGACGAGACGATTTTCGAAGCGAGCTCGCTGGTTAACAACTCCCCGAGGAGTACTCATATTGTTCGCGTCTTATACGATTAGGTGGTACCTACCCGCTTTTCGAAAAGTGAAATTCGGCCAGCACCAGCGTGTTAATTGTATCTCTTCGGTGGCTTATTGTGACCGAAGTACATTATCTATCAAAGAGCAGTTGATTGGCCAACAACACTACCGCTAAGCATGTTATCTCAGTAGCGTAACAAATTTTGAAAGCGGACCCGGGGAGGCAATCGATCAACCTCTCGCCGCGCCAACAGCAATCTCGTAGCCGACCCGACCAAAACGAAGAAGAAGAGATCAACTTGAGTACGGAGGCAAAAAGTACTTGTAAGTATCGAAAAGAAAAAAGATACAACTAATGTTGTAAATTGCGCACGCGCAGGGAGCAGAAGAAGTCCGCTGCGCACTCGTTCGCGTTCGGTGGACAGACGGACAGATGAGATGATCGCTGTTGGTGTCGTGTTGTAGGTATCCGAAAGCAGAAACTACAACAATAAAGCAATCGAGTCGCGCGTGCATCAAGCAAACCGTGGGAACCGCCTGCCTGCCACGGTCCCAAAACCATTTCGAGATTCTCTTGAACCACTTTGTGTGCACGAGATACGAGAATATGGTATGTACGGCCGTACGGCTAACCGATGTGTATAGAGCTGTTGATGTCTTGCTTTTGGATGTGCGGATCCAGTGGGGGGATGGATAGGGGATAGCTATCGTTCAGATGAGAGGCGCACGCAATAATTCTCGTTGCTCGTCTGGGTGTTGAGGTATGGCAGCGCCATGATAATTTGTTTAAAGCCTCTGTTCGGCTACTGGTTATGGCGACTCATAATTTACTTCTTGTGTCTGTGCGCAGAGGTGAAATATTTAAATCACTGCGCTACAGGCTAGAGTCATCACTGGCGGTGAATGTGTGAATATGATGAAGAGTTGGGTCGCCGACCATTCGGAAGCCAGATAAGGTGTTTGTCTACAAGTCAAACCGGCTGGTGTAATAGTGGGGAAGGAAGACTGGCTTTCGAGATGGGTACTCATGAGTACTTTTACAGATTTTTGACTTGAGAAACTTTAACCTAAAACTCAGCATAATACTCGTTTGAGGGTATCATTGTCCACTAAAGGTGATTAATGCGATTATTGGTTTTTAGTTGTGGAGTTGAGATGTAGATGGCGCTAGTTGGGAAATTTGGCTGGGGATGAGTTAAACCTTTGTACATACAAAGATTAAACCCGACCCGAGCACGACCCAGTCAAAAATGTTATTTCAGGTACCACTCCAATAAACAGAAAAAACAATTTTTGATCGAGTTGCCTCCCACTTCGATTGTCAGAAATCAAACTCCCACATTTTTTTTGAACGTCAAAAATGTAAAAAAATTTAAACAAGAATATTGGAGAAAGAAGGCTTCAAACGCAGGTATTGGCAATTCACACTCGGAAATCAACGCAAACAACCGTCTATGGCTAAGGACAAGGATGTATAATCTTTAATCGCACTAAAAACAGTCAAACAAATTCCAAAAGCAGTTGCAAATCAACGTCGACTGAATCGAATCTATTTTCTAGGCGAAGAGATACCTTCTCCTGCGCTGGAGACGTTGCCATTGTCTTTGTCCCACCCTAACACTCAAAAGTCCCCAAAAAAGGTAGGTTCCACTATGCAGTTCAGTGAATAAATCTGTCTACCACGTAGGACAGAGATCTCAAATATACTGACCACCATAGTTGGGGAACTACAAAAACGTTATCCTCACCGTGCTCAAGACACAAGAAGCCACTTTTTTATATTTTCTTTCCCAGATATTTTCGCGAAAGGGTCATAACCAGGCTTAAGATGACGATCAAAACGAAAACCCCCAAAAGTCTGTAAAAGTACTCATAACTATAACTACCCATCTCGAAAGCCAGTCTTCATTAAGATTAAGACATTTGGTTTGAATTTTTTCCACGTTGATTGTACGTAACACACTTGGAAGGGATAAGAGACGTAAGCTATACATGCATGACGTTGCTCTGTGTTTAGGATTTCGCCACAAGTGCTGTACAAGTTAGCTTCCCTGTGCAGCTATGTCACCACATAAAAAATAAATCCATTACAAGATAACATACCATACACAAACATGTCGTTATGAACAAGCTGTCAAATTTTGCATAAAAATCAGTGAATTATGGAAGTCTTGTATTTCCTGCTGTCGAAGTTGCTCTGTCAGTAGAAGAAGTTATAACTATCTAGTTTCTAGTGTATCTCTTCCTTGTTAGTTGGCAAAATAACAAAATTGCAGTTGCATCATTCGCCCATCTCAAACAAGATGATAGGTACAACAAAAATGGTTGAGACAAAACAGGTTTCGTCCTTATGCTCCAAATTTGATTTCAGAATAAAACGTTTCCCTACAAACATAGATGGGGTTGAGATTGAGAATGTCCGTCTACTTTTGAAGGCAGCTTGTTTTATGGCATACAGTTTGTTTTCCCCAGTTCAAAAAGATTTTTAACTATTAGAGTTAAACACCGCACCCGCACAACAACATATAACACATGTTGATTGTAGGACCATGTCCCATTGAAGTTCGTACGCCTTGCTCATAACATCACCTTTGATGTTGATGTTCTTGTTATGCGTTTGTTGTTGCTACTACTTGTTCAATGTGTCACAGAGGTGTGTTTTCAACATCGCCGCCATAGGCCGCAGAGAGGTATTCTCTTCCAGGTAATTCCATCGTCACCTAGCCGTGTGAAGTGAACCGCCTGTGGGAAAAACTAATTCAAACCGCCACAGTGGCAGTAATAGATGGCCAACACTGTTGTGCGTGTTACACACATGATGGCAGCTAATTCCCCAATCACGAACGTACCAGTAACCAGTACCTATGAACAATTTCAGAGAAAACGTCACAGTTTTACAAACAAAGATGGTGCGCTGCGCTGTGTATAGTCCCGAACTGGTTGATTGAAATCAATTACATCTATGAATACGATGTCGGCATGCATTATGCGTCCAGTTTCTTCTTGACAAATGACAAGCGCAGCTCATTTCATTGTTCACCGATGATGGGGCCCAGACAGTTCCCACAGCAGCTACCAGCATACCTTTAATCGGTTATGTATTGTATGTGATTTAACTGAAAGTCTTACCAAGTCGATAGTTCACAGTGACGGCGAAAAGTCGATGCGCATCCTTAAAGAAAGCGACTTACAATGTACACTGACTTTGTGACTGGCAGAGCTGCTTACAAATTACGCAAAATTCGTTTGGCATTTGTCAGATTCATGTCAAAAACTTTAAACCACATGAACAAATTTTAAAATTCAAATTAGGTCATTTATGTCGTTTTCCATTGGGACCAACAAAAATCCTTTTCAGATGTTAGATTTAACGATGTTCATGGAACATGCAACCAAATTGGTCTGCTTTTGTAAATGGATTAGTGCTCTATTTGACCGCAATATCAGCTGTTTAAAATGCATTCGTTTTTGAAAAAATCAACTATGGATATCGATTTGAAAAATGTTTTCACTGCTGTAGATGCTAATGGAGAAATTTCGGTGATTCGTAGTCTTCAGATGATGAGGACGACGATGAAGATAAAAAAATCAAACTTAATATTCATGGAACTATTTTTATTTGTCAATTGTTGCAGTTGGTTTGTTTTTCCGCCTGTTATTCTCTACTCCAGCTAACTGTATAAACTTTTAAACAAACACTTCCGTTGACTGAAAAAAAATAAATGACAGGCCTTGACTTTTGCTGTCAAATAAAATAATAAATCAAAAACTACGAAAGGAAAAAGATTGAAGAAAGAAAAACTAAAGAAAAAAACAAAAATACCAAGAAAAATGGACCAACCAACGAAAAAAAGTGCCTTCAATATAAATGCAATGCCATCCCTATTGACCCGAGTTTATCGCACGATTCAAAACGGCGGGAAAATAATACAAGCAGCGACCGAGCAATACAAGAAAAAGAAGAATCCCTTCCTCCAACAACAAACTGGCCCTAAAACTGTGAGTATTCAAAGTTCTAGTTCTTTTTAATTCACACCTCACACCAATATACCACTTAGATGACCAAATTCGCAGCAATGGTTGCGGATATGGTTAAGGGCCTCGCCCCTCTTGATGCTCTCAATAGTCAGCAAGGAGGCGAGCCTTCAATTGAAGAAAGCAATGCCTTACCTCCTTCTTGCGTCTACTCTGAGCATCATGAGCTGTGGTATCTATTAGCAGACTTGTAGGTTTTCGCGAGCAAAATCCAAACCTTAGACAAAAAAATAAGACTTGGGGTTCGGACTCGGCTCGCGGAAAACTACAAGCTGCTGCTTACATTTGTTTTTGCTTGTTACATTTGTTCTTTTATTCAAACATAATTGTTTTTATTTGTTGCTATAATGAATTGTTGTTAAAAATCGTTCTCTTAATATAAATAGAAATTTATTTTACAGAACTGCATTTCTCATTTCCAATTAATTTTGTATAGATATTTAGCTCGGTACTTGCCCACTTGTCCACTTCGACTTCCACTTCAACTTTCCTTTTTTTCAGTTAGGTGGGCTAACAATCCCTTGATGGGGAGGATCGCTGCAGCGAAGGAAATAATTACTCCTACACGAAACGCAGACCAGGAGTTATGGGCCTGCGAACGCTTAAATCTATTGGTAAGTTTATATTTGGATACATGATCTTAGAAAATATATAGCAGAACTTTCTTCTTTCCCAGGTGCTGAAGCTGGCGTATCTGAAGATTACAACTTGAAAAGAAGACTGCCCTTGATGAGGAGGATCGCTGCAGCAGAGAAAATAATTGCTCCTTCAAGAAGTCCAGGCCAGGAGTTATGAGCCTGCAAACACTTAAATCTATTGGTAAGTTTATATTTGGATACAGGGTCTTAGAAAATATATAGCAGAACTTTCTTCTTTCCCAGGTGCTGAAGCTGGCGTATCTGAAGATTACAACTTGAAAAGAAGACTGCCCTTGATGAGGAGGATCGCTGCATCAGAGAAAATAATTGCTCCTTCAAGAAGTCCAGGCCAGGAGTTATGAGCCTGCAAACACTTAAATCTATTGGTAAGTTTATATTTGGATACAGGGTCTTAGAAAATATATAGCAGAACTTTCTTATTTTCCAGGTTCTGAAGCGGGCTTATCTGCAGAGGACATTTTGAATTGAAGACTTCCGAAAAATGGTCCGAGTTAGCAACGAAAATCAGCGCAACAAGCCAATAGGATGGATGTTCCGCTACCCTCCTGCTTTCTTATAAATATGGCTGCATAGCTTTAAGAAAAATAAATAGTTAAATAAAATAAATAAATAAATAGGCGCAACAGTTGTGTATAGGTTTTCTGAGTTTACCACAAAGGGCTGAACAGAGAAGCTCTTCGACGACCGATTGAGCATAACAGGTCCGTTCCTTTACTAAATTGAAATTTTATGAGTTTTTACGATCTTTTACTCAATACCGTTCATTAACTCGAAAAATTCGAAAAAGAAAGCAAGAATTTGTTGTCCTATTTGGCATTCGAGTGTTAAATGAAACTTCTCAATAATTTTTAATATTTAGATTTATTTGCCGAACACCTTCGCTTCCTCAATTCCTTCTCGTCTTCATACCCATTTCATTCCAATGACCAGGTTGCTACGTTATCATTATTTTACACGAGTGCATATGTTTTCATTTTCCGCGGAATAAAATGGTATAAAAAGTCGGCAAAATAAAGCTGAATGTTGTCCTCCAAATTCTTTTCGAAAGTGGCGACGAAATTCTCCCTCGCTTCAAGTAGGGACAAACTCATGCAGTGTCGCTTTTTCCTCTTCTCGAATGCTTGCAGTTTAATACTCGGATTCACCAAAAACAAGTTCGGTTACTTCCGAATCACTTTCATCGCTATATGAAATAAAAATGTTAATAAATAGCAAACTACACCAATGATGTATTATAGCGACCAGAAACCACACTAAATATTTTCAGAATTCTTTTAATTTAGCAGTTGCTGCAGTTGGTTTGCTTTTTCTGCCTACTTCTCTCTACCCCAACTGACTTTATAAATTTTCAAACAAACACTTCCGTTGACTGAAAAAAAAAATATATGACAGGCCTTGACTTTTGCTGTCGAAAAACAAATAATAAATTAAAAACAACGAAAAGAAAAAGATTGAAGAAAGAAAAACTAAAGAAAAAAACCAAGATACCAAGAAAAATGGACAAATCATCAAACAAAAGTGCCTTCTATTTAAATTCCATGCCATCAATATTTTCAAGAATTTATCGCACTATAAAAATGGGCGGAGAAATAGTAGAAGCAGCGAGCAAGAAATACAAAGAAAACAAGAATCCCTTAACCAACCAACCACAAATTGGCCCTAAAGCCGTGAGTATTCAAAGTTTTAGTTCTTTATAATTCACACCTCACACCAATATACCACTTAGATGACCAAATTCGCAGCAATGGTTGCGGATATGGTTAAGGGCCTCGCCCCTCTTGATGCTCTCAATAGTCAGCAAGGAGGCGAGCCTTCAATTGAAGAAAGCAATGCCTTACCTCCTTCTTGCGTCTACTCTGAGCATCATGAGCTGTGGTATCTATTAGCAGACTTGTAGGTTTTCGCGAGCAAAATCCAAACCTTAGCCAAAAAAATAAGACTTGGGGTTCGGATTCGGCTCGCGGAAAACTACAAGCTGCTGCTGACATTTGATTTTGTTTGTTACATTTGTTCTTTTATTCAAACATAATTGCTTTTATTTGTTGCTATAATGAATTGTTGTTAAAAATCGTTCTCTTAATATAAATAGAAATTTATTTTACAGAACTGCATTTCTCATTTCCAATTAATTTTGTATAGATATTTAGCTCGGTACTTGCCCTTCAATTCGATGGGTATCCACTGTCCACTTCGACTTCCACTTCAACTTTCCTTTTTTTCAGTTAGGTGGGCTAACAATCCCTTGATGGGGAGGATCGCTGCAGCGAAGAAAATAATTACTCCTACACGAAATGAACACCAGGAGTTATGGGCCTGCGAACGCTTAAATCTATTGGTAAGTTCGTATTGGGATGCGACGCATGATCTTCGAAAATATTTAACAGAACTTTCTTCTGTTCCAGGTTCTGAAGCTGATGTATCTGCAGAGGACAACTTCAATTAGAGAAGTCTAGACCAGGAGTTATGTGCCTGCAAATGCTTAACTCTATTGGTAAGTTTATATTTGGATACAGGATCTTAGAAAATATATAGCAGAACTTTCCTCTGTTTCAGGTTCTGACGCTGATGTATCTGCAGAGGACAAGTTCAATTATTAGAGAAGTCCAGACTTTGAGTTATATGTCTGCGAACGCTTAATTCTATTGGTAAGTTCGTATTGGGATACCATGGATGATCTTCGAATATAAACACTACTTTCTTCTTTTTCAGGTTGGATGTTTCGCAACTCTCCTGCTTTCATACAGGCCATCATCTGTTTCGTACAGTAATGTAAGATTAACGTTTTTACAATATTAAAATCTTATTTCAAATATCATTACAATGGGTATAAAAAAAAATTATTTTATTTTGCAGAGCATGTGAACATTTTTGTTCGATTGTTATTCGACGCGTTTTTGGCGCTCTTTCTCTCGCGTTTCTCGAATTTTTTCACGAGTTTTTCGCCGCGTGTTTTTCTTTTGTCGCGCTTTTCGAAATATTTTCAGACGTTCCTTTGGACGCACGGGTTTATTTCACGTGATTTTGGACGCGATTTTCTACGGGATTCTTGACGCGTTCCTTGTCGTGTAGTTTGATTCTCTTTTGGATTCGTTTTTCTTTCGGTTTTTTCAAAGTTTTTCGATTGGTTTCTACACGCTTTTCGGAATGCTTTTTTAAACTCGGCATTGAGCACGCGCCTTTTTTCAGAGACAATTTTGCGGTGCTTTTTCCCAGGAGTGGTCGTCTCCACTTCCTACTGTTATCTGTTATTCAAACGCATGGAGCATCGTCTTTTCAACAGCTTTGCGATTTTCAACCCATCGACCGCAAACATTCACCAACCACTGTGCCTATTCATAACGCCGCACAGGTTTCGCATGTTTTAAATTTTGTTTCTGCACATGCAGTCGTTGTGGCGCCTGCGTTGCATCAACAAAATGAATTATTTGAATTGCCTGCACCGCGCTGTCGTCGTCGTGTCAAGTTGCCCAGTGAATGAGATTACTTAGAAGCGCTCACGTGGATGAGGCTTTCTTTGCGAAAAATTTCCGTGTAATTTTACAATTGAATCTGCCCGCTTTTCTTCGAACAACTAGATTTCGACAAATTACCCTGAATGATTAGTGTAAGTAAGTCCTCTTAGATAAGGTAGGCGTGGGTACATTTTTCTGAAGCAGAGCATTTTCAGTAATTCTCATTACGCTTAATCATTTCGTGGGTAATCGTTTCCGTTCTCCGAATAGAATTCACTTAGCGGTCCCATTCACAACCGTTTACTTTTTTTAACGAGTCACAAATGAAAAAAGTACTAAAAATATAAATAGCCCTGCTTATCTGTAACAGAGCTGGCTTGTAATTGAAATTGAATACCAATACGCTTTATGGGCCATCGATATAAGATTTCTGTGTAACTTGAAAAGGGTACTAAAGAGGGGCCATTAATAAAAAAGAGCGTACGGCACGCGGAGGCGACTAAAGGAAATTCAAAAATAGACCATCGGTCTGCTGGAATATAGTGTTTTTTTTCTCCAATCCGTACATTCACGTTCCACTTGAAGAAAGAATAACATTTTCTTCGGGGTGTAATTTATGACCATTTTCAAGGGTTTCCAAATAGGTACTGGGTACTGTATCAGTATCTGTGCTGCGTCATAGAGGGTGAAGCCGGTCGCATTGCTTTTTGTGTTCCCTTGATAACGGTGGGTTCTTGGATTGATTTATCAATTTATATGGTGACAGTGAAAGTATACATGTATTCGTTGTAGGAGTTCTAAATGATAGTTTTTAATAAATCATGAAATTACAAATAAAAAAATGGATTTGTTTATATAAAAGTAGTTGCTGGGATTTCTCAGGAACAATGGGAGAGATATCCATAATGTTTGTGTTTGAAATGCTTTTTGTCACTTATTATTTTCATAACACTAGATGAAAAGTTAAACAAAGCCTTCACTCCTTCACTCTAGACTATAAGTTAGCTTGATCAAAAAAGATGTTAGTATTCATTTAAGTATGCATAAGAAAGTACAAAGACTTGCTGATCTTAGTTCAGCAGGAGGGGTAGGGGGAGCTGCTGAGGCCGAAAAAAAAACAATGCTTAATTTTCTAGATTTGATCATTAAATGTACCGCTGCCAATAGAGCTCTCAGGAAAAGAGAGTCCTCGTTGCTTATCTCTAATAGACACCATCGACGAACTGCGAATGCTACAGCTATCGGACACAGACTATATACAATCCCCTGTCACTGCTTTAAACGCAACTGTTATCAAACATTCCCCTTGTTCTTTTCTTAGTTTTCTTACCAATAAAGAACAATGAGCTTTCTCCTCCAAACATGGAAGCAGTCTAGAAGCCGATGGATCCATAACGAAGACCGGTACAGACGAAGCTAACTTCTCAAAAGCAATAAAATTCGAGAAAATCTTAAGATTTCTGTAGCATTTTTTAAAGAGAGATACTCGTAATAGATAAAGCCATAAAGAACGTCTTCTTATAAGACCCTACACAAGATTTCATTTTGCGTTCTCAGGGGTGGTAACTTTTACCATTAGTCAGAACCGTAATTCATAAATGAAGTCTTATAACCAATAACCTATGATCTAAGGACTAGAACACAAGCAAAATATTTATAGAATTCCTTTTATTTATAAGTTCCTGCAGTTGGTTTGCTTTTCCGCCTGGTATATTCTACTCCAGCATACTTTAAAAATTTTAAAACAAACACTTCCGTTAATTGAAAAAAAAAAACAAATGACAGGCCTTGACTTTTGCTGTCGAAAAATAAATAATAAATCAAAAGCAACGAAAAGAAAAAGTTGAAAAAAGAAAAACTAAAGAAAAAACGAAGATACCAAGAAAAATGGACCAACCAACGAAAAAAAGTGCCTTCAATATAAATGCAATGCCATCCCTATTGACCCGAGTTTATCGCACGATTCAAAACGGCGGGAAAATAATACAAGCAGCGACCGAGCAATACAAGAAAAAGAAGAATCCCTTCCTCCAACAACAAACTGGCCCTAAAACTGTGAGTATTCAAAGTTCTAGTTCTTTTTAATTCACACCTCACACCAATATACCACTTAGATGACCAAATTCGCAGCAATGGTTGCGGATATGGTTAAGGGCCTCGCCCCTCTTGATGCTCTCAATAGTCAGCAAGGAGGCGAGCCTTCAATTGAAGAAAGCAATGCCTTACCTCCTTCTTGCGTCTACTCTGAGCATCATGAGCTGTGGTATCTATTAGCAGACTTGTAGGTTTTCGCGAGCAAAATCCAAACCTTAGCCAAAAAAATAAGACTTGGGGTTCGGATTCGGCTCGCGGAAAACTACAAGCTGCTGCTTACATTTTATTTTGCTTGTTACATTTGTTCTTTTATTCAAACATAATTGCTTTTATTTGTTGCTATAATGAATTGTTGTTAAAAATCGTTCTCTTAATATAAATAGAAATTTATTTTACAGAACTGCATTTCTCATTTCCAACTCATTTTGTATAGACATTTAGCTCGGTACTTGCCCTTCAATTCGATGGGTATCCACTTCGACTTCCACTTTAACTTTTTTCAGTTAGGTGGGCTTAACAGAGGAAATGTTTGCTCCTACACGAAGTCCAGGCCAGGAGTTATGAGCCTGCAAACACTTAAATCTATTGGTAGGTTTATATTTGGTTACACGATCTGAGAAAATACATAGCAGAACTTTCTTCTTTTCCAGGTTCTGAAGCGGGCGTATCTCCAGATTAAAACTTGAAAAGAAGACTGCCCTTGATGAGGAGGATCGCTGCAGCACAGAAAATAATTGCTCCTACACGAAGGCCAGGCCAGGAGTTATGAGCCTGCGAACACTTAAATCTATTGGTAAGTTTATATTTGGATACATGGTCTTAGAAAATATATAGCAGAACTTTCTTCTTTTCCAGGTTCTGAAGCGGGCTTATCTGCAGAGGACATTTTGAATTAAAGACTGCCGAAAAATGGTCCGAGTTAGCAACGAAAATCAGCGCAACAAGCCAATAGGATGAATGTTCCGCTACCCTCCTGTTTTCTTATAAATAAGGCTGCATAACTTTAAAAAAATAAATAGTTAATTAAAATAAATAAATAAATAGGCGCAACAGTTGTGTATAGGTTCCCTGAGTTTACCACAAAGGGCTGAATAGAGAAGCTCTTCGAGTTTTTACGATCTTTTACTCAATACCGTTCATTAACTCGAAAAATTCGAAAAAGAAAGCAAGAATTTGTTGTCCCATTTGGCATACGAGTGTTAAATGAAACTTCTCAATAATTTTTAATATTTAGATTTATTTGCCGAACACCTTCGCTTCCTCAATTCCTTCTCGTCTTCATACCCATTTCATTCCAATGACCAGGTTGCTACGTTATCATTATTTTACACGAGTGCATATGTTTTCATTTTCCGCGGAATAAAATGGTATAAAAAGTCGGCAAAATAAAGCTGAATGTTGCCCTCAAAATTCTTTTCGAAAGTGGCAACGAAATTCTCCCTCTCTTTAAGTAGGGACAAACTCATGCAGTGTCGCTTTTTCTCTTCTCGAATGCTTGCAGTTTAATACTCGGATTCATCAAAAACAAGTTCGGCTACTTCCGAATCACTTTCATCGCTAGATGAACTAATAATGTTAATAAATTAGCAACTCTTCGAGTTTATCAGATATTTTAACGACTTTTCGTACCACTTTTTTAATTTCCGAATTATGTACCTATCTGTAATTTTTCACTACAATAGCTAACTTTTTTCAAAGTGTCTCTCTCTGAGAGAGACCTACACAAGATCTCAATTTGCATCCTACGAAGTATAATCACTGGTCCCTTTTACCGTCAGTCAGAACAGTTTTCCTCAATTTAACCAATTATGTATGATAGCGACCAGAAACCGCACTAAATATTTTTAGAATTCTTTTTATTTAGCAGTTGCTGCTGTTGGTTTGCTCTTTCTGCCTACTTTTCTCTACTCCAACTGACTTTATAAATTTTCAAACAAACACTTCCGTTGACTGAAAAAAAAAATAAATGACAGGCCTTGACTTTAGCTGTCGAAAAAAAAATTATAAATCAAAAACAACGAAAAGAAAAAGATTGAAGAAAGAAAAACTAAAGAAAAAACCAAGAAATCAACAAAAATGGACAAATCTTCAAATAAAAGTGCCTTCAATTTAAATTCCATGCCGTCAATATTCACAAGAGTTTATCGCACTATAAAAATGAGCGGAGAAATAGTCCAAGCAGCGAACAAGAAATACAAGAAAAACAAGAATCCCTTAACCAACCAACCACAAACTGGCCCTAAAGCCGTGAGTATTCAAAGTTCTAGTTCTTTTTAATTCACACCTCACGCCAATATACCACTTAGATGACCAAATTCGCAGCAATGGTTGCGGATATGGTTAAGGGCCTCGGCCCTCTCGATGCTCTTAATAGTCAGCAAGGAGGCGAGCCTTCGATTGAAGAAAGCAATGCCTTACCTCCTCCTTGCATCTACTCTGAGCATCCAGAGCTCTGGTTTCTATTAGCAGTCTTGTAGGTTTTCGCGAGCAAAATCCAAACCTTAGAGAAAAAAATAAGACTTGGGGTTCGGATTCGGCTCGCGGAAAACTACAAGCTGCTGCTTACATTTGTTTTTGCTTGTTACATTTGTTCTTTTATTCAAACATAATTGCTTTTATTTGTTGCTATAATGAATTGTTGTTAAAAATCGTTCTCCTTATATAAATAGAAATTTATTTTACAGAACTGCATTTCTCATTTCCAATTCATTTTGTATAGATATTTAGCTCGGTACTTGCCCTTCAATTCGATGGGTATCCACTTCGACTTCCACTTCAACTTTTTTCAGTTAGGTGGACTTAACAGAGGAAATGTTTGCTCCTACACGAAGGCCGGGCCAGGAGTTATGGGCCTGCGAACACTTAAATCTATTGGTAAGTTTATATTTGGATACATGGTCTTAGAAAATACACAACAGAACTTTCTTCTTTTCCAGGTTCTGAAGCGGGCTTGTCTGCAGAGGACATTTTGAACAGAAGACTGCCCTTGATGAGGAGGATCGCTGCAGCAGAGAAAAAAATTGCTCCTACACGAAGGCCAGTCCAGGAGTTATGAGCCTGCGAACACTTAAATCTATTGGTAAGTTTATATTTGGATACATGGTCTTAGAAAATACACAACAGAACTTTCTTCTTTTCCAGGTTCTGAAGCGGGCTTATCTGCAGAGGACATTTTGAATTAAAGACTGCCGCAAAAAGGGTCCGAGTTAGCAACGAAAATCAGCGCAACAAGCCAATAGGATGGATGTTCCGCTACCCTCCTGCTTTCTTATAAATAAGGCTGCATAGCTTTAAAAAAAATAAATAGTTAAATAAAATAAATAAATAAATAGGCGCAACAGTTGTGTATAGGTTCCCTGAGTTTACCACAAAGGGCTGAATAGAGAAGCTCTTCGACGACCGATTGAGTATAACAGGTCCGTTCCTTTACTAAATTGAAATTTTATGAGTTTTTACGATCTTTTACTCAATACCGTTCATTAACTCGAAAAATTCGAAAAAGAAAGCAAGAATTTGTTGTCCTATTTGGCATTCGAGTGTTAAATGAAACTTCTCAATAATTTTTAATATTTAGATTTATTTGCCGAACACCTTCGCTTCCTCAATTCCTTCTCGTCTTCATACCCATTTCATTCCAATGACCAGGTTGCTACGTTATCATTATTTTACACGAGTGCATATGTTTTCATTTTCCGCGGAATAAAATGGTATAAAAAGTCGGCAAAATAAAGCTGAATGTTGTCCTCCAAATTCTTTTCGAAAGTGGCGACGAAATTCTCCCTCGCTTCAAGTAGGGACAAACTCATGCAGTGTCGCTTTTTCCTCTTCTCGAATGCTTGCAGTTTAATACTCGGATTCACCAAAAACAAGTTCGGTTACTTCCGAATCACTTTCATCGCTATATGAAATAAAAATGTTAATAAATAGCAAACTACACCAATGATGTATTATAGCGACCAGAAACCACACTAAATATTTTCAGAATTCTTTTAATTTAGCAGTTGCTGCAGTTGGTTTGCTTTTTCTGCCTACTTCTCTCTACCCCAACTGACTTTATAAATTTTCAAACAAACACTTCCGTTGACTGAAAAAAAAAATATATGACAGGCCTTGACTTTTGCTGTCGAAAAACAAATAATAAATTAAAAACAACGAAAAGAAAAAGATTGAAGAAAGAAAAACTAAAGAAAAAAACCAAGATACCAAGAAAAATGGACAAATCATCAAACAAAAGTGCCTTCAATTTAAATGCCATGCCATCAATATTTACAAGAGTTTATCGCACTATAAAAATGGGCGAAGAAATAGTACAAGCAGCGACCAAGAAATACAAAGAAAACAAGAATCCCTTAACCAACCAACCACAAACTGGCCCTAAAGCCGTGAGTATTCAAAGTTCTAGTTCTTTTTAATTCACACCTCACACCAATATACCACTTAGATGACCAAATTCGCAGCAATGCTTGCGGATATGGTTAAGGGCCTCGGCCCTCATGATACTCTTAATAGTCAGCAAGGAGGCGAGCCTTCGATTGAAGAAAGCAATGCTTTACCTCCTCCTTGCATCTACTCTGAGCATCCAGAGCTCTGGTTTCTATTAGCAGTCTTGTAGGTTTTCGCGAGCAAAATCCAAACCTTAGACAAAAAAATAAGACTTGGGGTTCGGATTCGGCTCGCGGAAAACTACAAGCTGCTGCTTACATTTTATGTTGCTTGTTACATTTGTTCTTTTATTCAAACATAATTGCTTTTATTTGTTGCTATAATGAATTGTTGTTAAAAATCGTTCTCTTAATATAAATAGAAATTTATTTTACAGAACTGCATTTCTCATTTCCAATTAATTTTGTATAGATAATTAGCTTGGTACTTGCCCTCCAATTCGATGGGTATCCACTGTCCACTTCGACTTCCACTTCAACTTTCCTTTTTTTCAGTTAGGTGGGCTAACAATCCCTTGATGGGGAGGATCGCTGCAGCGAAGGAAATAATTACTCCTACACAAAATGCAGACCAGGAGTTATGGGCCTGCGAACGCTTAAATCTATTGGTAAGTTCGTATTGGGATGCGACGCATAATCTTGGAAAATATTTAACAGAACTTTCTTCTGTTTCAGGTTCTGAAGCTGATGTATCTGCAAAGGACAACCTCAATTAGAGAAGTCTAGACCAGGAGTTATGTGCCTGCAAATGCTTAATTCTATTGGTAAGTTCGTATTGGGATACCACGGATGATCTTCGAATATATTAAACACTACTTTCTTCTTTTTCAGGTTGGATGTTTCACTACTCTTCTGCTTTCATACAGACCATCATCTGTTGCGTACAGTAATGTAAGATTAACTTTTTTAAAAATATTAAATATCATTACAATGGGTATATGTAATAAAAAATTATTTTTTTTTGCAGATCATGTGAAAATTGTTATTCGATTGTTATTCGACGCGTGTTTGAATTCGTTTTTCGACTCGTTTTCTCTCGCGTTTTTCGGATACATTTTTTGACCCTTTTTCTCTCGCGATTATCGATGAGTTTTTCGATGTGCACGCTCTTTTGTCACTTTCCTTTGGGATCTTTTGCCACAGATAATATTAAAGACTGTCCAGGATTTTCAACGGTACATTAATTCAGTAATTGTATAGATAGAACCTACTTTCCTCTCTTTCCATGGTAACTTTCCTTGAATGAGACTCAACAAAGCGAAGAAAGGCGCAATGAAATCTGAATGAAAAAAATGCTTAATCTCTAGAAGATATGCCCATTAAATATACCGCAGCAAATAGAGCTCTCAGACGTAAAGAACTTGAAACGTAAATGTTTGCAAACATTCTCCTTCTTCTATTCTTAACAAGCATAGGACAAGGAGGAGAAAGAAGAATATTAAGCAACCATGACAGCAGTATAGAAACGGATGATTGCAAGGGTTGCAAATACGAGGAAAGAGCATAGACGATGCAAACACTTATATGGCTCAGTTTCGTTTCCCATTTTCTCTTCTCATAATTTTCTTAGTTGTCAGTGATATTAAAAATTATTTATTTATTTACCAACCGGCAGCACTTTCAGCTTTTCTTTTCATAGTGGATCCAGAGAAACCACGTTACTTTGCCCGAAGATTGGAACAGGACGTATGCTAAACTCTTTTAAACCTAGGTCTCATCTGATGGAGTGCAACTTCTCACAATTGACAGTTCTCTTTCAAGCCTATTCTTCACCAAAAGACTTTTGCGTTTAAGGTATGCGTGTTTATAGAAACTGGGTTGGTACCATGTTGAATAAGTCAACAAAAACTATACAAAATGTTCTTCGATGATAACAAATAAACAGGAAATTTATTTCACCATGAGCTTAGAGTGTAACTCATTTAAACCAGTACACAGGCACTCAAGTCGTGCAACACCTTACGTCAATTTAATTCCGAAATATTTTCTTTGATCGCACAGTCTATGTGTCATAGCTCCGCCTTACATTGTTTTAATCGAGCTTAGGCCTATGCTTTAATTAAAATCGCTTATTCTTATATTTAAAAAAAAATTTCCTGAAATAGGTATAATCCTTTCCAAACAATATGTTAATCCTCCAAAATATATGCTTTCCAATCAAAAACACGAGTGTTATTGTCGTCTATAGTTAGCCGGCTCTGATTTTAAGACAGTGTACCAAACCTGCCTCTTTCCGTTGTCTGACATTCGCAAAAAACATTTCCATACAAAATATTTATTTTACAATCACTTAAATTAAAAAACGCATTTGTAAGCCTTATGACTAAAATTTCTTAGAAATTACACTTCTTTGGAAAATTTGGAAGAACTTTTGCTCACCACCTATTTACATTGTCTTTTGTTTCACTATAGTTCGCGTATCACCCATCAAGTTCACTTTTACCAAGGCCTCCAAACACCTGTCACATTTCGCTGCATAGTTGCTAGTTTTTGACGCTTTCTCTCGAATATTTGATTTCGTATCTTGTTCAGAATATCCTTCTTAGCTTGTTTTGTTTTTGCCACAGGCACTGCTAGGCAGCTGGCATTGTTGTCACCTAGCACCACGGACTGATTGTCCTCCGGGTCCACTGAGAGTCTGTCGCAGCAATCCTGTCGACTGCTCGTGATGTCTTCACTTTGAATCTCCTTCGAACTGCTTCGGTCCTCTTGGTTGGTCTTGAACTCAAAGGCCTTCTGAAATAACAAGACAGCCGTGAAACGCCTCCACCAAGCAAGTATATTGCCATACCTACATTTTTTGACTGTTCTGCTAAGATTCGACACAAATGCAAAATCTGCTCCGCAGTTATCCTCCTCTCCACAGTCGTGTTTTGCTTAATCCTTTCGCTGAACGTATCCATATTCACTGAATACTTGAACATCTCTTTATGTGAACTTTCGATCCGCTCGCTGATCCGGCAACTGACAGACTGATGTGAGCACAGCAAGTGATTTCTTCCTTATACGTCCTCGAATCTTCAGTCTCAAAACCAAAATCACATTTCCCGCTCGAAATTTCACCCCTTCCACATGACACTCATGATGGTGTATGATCTTTTTTTAGGCCTCCACAAGTGTTGTACAAAAGAGGAAAATTCTACGGAAAAAAAAAACAGACACAATCACTGCCAACCGATGTTTAACTCACATATGGATGCAAAGTATCTGTAAATATCTCCGAATCGTATAAAGTGTCTATAAATACCCAATGCCGCCCGATAATATGTCATACATACGTTCAGCACTGCACTCTGCAGGGCTGATTCTGAAAAAAAATTCAAACTCGTATACGCCGCCCTATAAATAGATCATGGGAAGACACTTTGCGCTCTTGTTCTGTACTTAAAAGTTAAAGCCGAAGAAGAAAGCAACAATAACAAGGAAAATTATTGTTTGTGTCGAAAACACACAAAACACAAAAATCGGAAAAATTAAAAACCAAACGAAGAGCGGCAGTGGAACAGAATTCATGGCATCGGGAGATAAGTTCCCATTTTTAGAACTGTTCGAACACATGTTGCACATTTTTGGACTATTTTCGAATTTTATCTAAACAAACAGCAATAGCACTTAGGGACGGAATATGCATAGCGATTGTTTGTTATGAAACGGTGGCCATAAAATTATTATTATTAAGTCGGTGTTACATGAGGTTATCTTAGAAAATGAGTGCGCTACTTTGCACTACATCGCTGGCTTTGGAATTTAAGTGTTGTCTTTAGTATTCTCACACATCTATAAACATGTAAGAACATTTCTAAGTTTGTCTATGGATTTGAACATGCATTATGCCAAAACGAATAGTCCAACCCGGATGTGTTTCTCAAAAGAACTAAGAGTCTAATAAAGAGCAACACGTAGTTTTTATTCTATTTCAATCGGCAAATTCATTCAAAAGATATGTGATTGCAACGATCACGTGACAAGGCCAAATCTAAAAACTTATGTCACTTTCACAAAACATTTTAAGGCCAATTGGGCTTTTCATGATGCAGAGAAAAAACTTCACCTCGAGTGGAAAATAGTTTGACTGCTTTTGGCAGTTCATTGGAAAATGCTTGCGTCGCGTTTCTTACGTTCGCTCATTGCTTTCTTTTTTTGTCGACGTTTAGAGGCGACTGTAGTATATAACTGTGTCATGAAGAAGTTTCTCAATTAGCCGTTTGGACTCGGCATAAAACTGATCCCTTCCATTCGTCCCAAAAATGAAAACTTCACACAAAACGAATGGTTGTGAGAAGCTAGGCCCAGGGTCCCTACGGACCTGTTGCGTCAACTATTTATTTATTTATTTTTTTTTATATCAAACGGTGCTGGTTTATATTCCAGTGATCGAACTCGCGTCACATCTAGTATCACTTTAGACTCTAATGGTGTTCTCTTATTCCATTATGACAACGCAGGTGCATTTGCATTTTTCTAGTTTATGTCAACTTAGGCTCGTAGCATTTTTTCAAAAAACGAACAATTCTCGAAACAATCTTAAATGCAAACCTGCAATTGATGCCTTACATAGCACTTTATTTCTGGACAGTTTGTGTATTTTTTTGGCAAATATTTCTCTCATCTTTAGTGTGGGTATTGACTCCGGATATTTGATTGTCGGCCAATTTCCTATACCTACCAACCTATGCCAGTCTAAGAAGTAACCTTTAATTGTCTGAATGGGTCCTGTATTGCTCAAAAGGTACCTTTAATTTAATAAACTCGCCAAAGGAGTATGAATATTTGATGTATCTACATCCATGAAGCCCGCAGTCAGACTATTTCAAAAGATTATCGTTTTTGCTCATTGTTAGTCCTATCACGGAAGGGACTTAATGTTTGTCTAAGTATACGTACGACCAGCTACGTCGCATATTTTTGATTGGATAAATTATGAAATACATTTCATTATCACTAGACGAGAATTGTTTAATTATGCAAAACATTATTTAAAATTCGGAACAGTGTTATATTCCCACGATGAGTCCCACAACAGCATCATTTGCCCCCTTTGTACCCAGGCCATAATCACACTTAAGCTTCCTTACCTAATTGCCATTAAAAGATAAATCCCATTGAGAACGATTTACCGGAACTATTATAAAACACCCTCCGAAAACAGCCACCGAAAGGGTTGCCGCCTTCCATTTCACCCCAAACACTTTTCCATTACCATCGCACGTTCATGAACTCCTGCAACCGGTTAATCCTGTATTCCTTATGATGAATGAAAATTCAAAATAATGTAAAAGGAAATTTACTGCCCCCACCCACCCAAACGAAGACATTCATTGGGTTAATCAATCTGTTAATTTGTTCTCATTCCACTCGTACATGTCCCGTCGAGTGTGACATGTAAACACAGCGTCAGAGTGACTGCTATGATTGGTATGGTAGAAAAATCATCTACACAAGCAGGTGGCGCCGCCTATACACAAATACAACACATCATCGCATTGCAACAGTTATCAAACGAAATGCAACACAAACTGCATTCAAAATAGAGCATTTCCCGTAGTGTTAGATGTGCCTTTCAGCAACAGCCGCACACACAAACGAACCTTTTGACCCTGCCCCTGCCATGTGTACAGCACCAACAGCACTCATGTTCGCACGCAGCAAGTGGAAACATAAGGAATGTCATCTGTTGCTCGGTGCTCAGTGTTGTGTGTTTTTGGAAAGCCAGACCAGAGAGCGTATCCAATGCCTGTCAGCTAATTTTAGACTCGAACGCATTCGAAAAGTGTGGGAAAACAATTTCCCAGAACACACCAGATATTCTAAAAAAAGGATAGCGTAGCGACAGCTATATGGATGCGATGCACAGTGCGGCTGATAAGAACGCTGAAAGTGGTGGATGGTGGTGCATGTGGCGCAGAATGAGTGGCGGTATAGAAGAGTGACAGCAATAGGTTTTAGAAGGGAATAGCATCGGTCCGTTTTTTGAGTTGGTTTGAAATGGTTTTCCAGCTAGATGTTGGGTCAAGGAAAATGTCTCAAAACGTGTTGATTATATTAGTGATGGAGATTAATCGACTAAGCGTACTGTCACATCGCATTAAATCACATGACACATTCGTAACAGGGAAACTTTAAAACACCATCGTTTTGAAAAAGCTAATTGAAGCAAGGTATGAAATGTATCGTTTATGATAGCTCGATAAGAAATTACTATTAAAATGAAGAGACCGTCTCTCGCATTAAGTTTCAAACCGCTTGAATTTTTTCGAATTCCCGGTGATTCTCCCATCGACATTCGCCACGACATCGACCATTTCACAAGATATTTGTATCGAGTGCGATTCTCAGATGAGTTCTTGAGCGAATGGAATCTTCTTTCGGGAAATGCAACGCGAACGAAATGCGAATCGCCTAGTTTGCTGACTTAGAGTTATTTAATTTTCGCAGATAAAGATTAAAATTTGAAGTTGAAGCTAACAGAAACTAGCTGGAACTACAAAAATAGATGTAGGCAATCTGAATTTGGCAATTTTTGTCGACGCTGCGCAAGGTGTTCCCAGATTTGTCACCCTCTCCCAATATTCTCATTATGAATTGATGCATTTAGAGGGTTTTAGAGCTGCGTTTCAATCTTCAAATAAATACTATGGATCGGTTAATACTTCTGCTGTTTGGTCATAGTAAGAAAATTATTTAAAGACGTTTTGTAAACCAAATCGGTGCCATTAGGCGTCTTCTGGGAGGCCCGAAGATGTGTTCAAGATGTTTCGATAAGGCTCGACTTGTATTCTCTGTCAATTTGGGGATTCTCTCTAATGATATGCATCAGTCAATAGCGGAAGATTGAGAGTTATTAAGTTTCCAGTTGAACTGATGATGAAGGTGCTTCTTTAATTGTCGCTTTTCAATGTCTGCGTTACGAGAAATTCCTTTAGGTAATACTTACTGTAGTTTAAGTCACAGCAACCACAAAGACCCTGCATACATTGGCCTCTGGGTACGGTAATTTTTGAACAATGTTTGTTGTGGCTTCACTATGCCTAAGAATATTGAGGTCGAGAGCTGCTTGTCTGTCTAGCATGTAAAATTTATCAAATAAAATCGTAAACCTTTATCTTTATCAGAAAAAGAATTGCCTACTTCATACGGGGCGATCTTATCAGTAGGTAGGTGCAATAAAAATACACGATTTCTTTTATCATTTTTTTTAATTAATAAACGGCACACATACATATTAAATAATTATTATTTATTTTGTATTCTTATTTTTAACTCTATTTCATTTTTCATCAATATCTGTTAACTTTTCTCATTAAAAAAAATCACAAAATTAATTTTCAATTTTTTACGATGTCTCAGGTTGCATTAGCACTGCTTACTATTATTTTTGTTACAGTTTGTTATTTTTTTTTTCAAAAATCTGTACATTTCTAAATAAAATCCGTGTTTTTTTTCTACAACAATCTACTGTTTTTTTGGTTTTAGAATTTTCTATTGCGGTTGGACAAACAGAATTCAACAGAAAATACTAAAATAAGGCTTATATGTCTCTGCGTTATTCTAATGCATGTGATTTCTTTTCTTAACATTGTATATATTTATTTATTTATATATCCTTTAATTTTACACAATATGTTTCTTTTGTTAAAAATTCATAAACTATGTGTATTGATTTTTTGTTTTTGTTTTCACAATTTATTTTACAATGTATAAATGCTTTTTACATTATATTGATTTATTTGTTTTCCATTTTTTAAAGAATTTAATGAAATATTAAAATACCAATAGAAATGTTGTTTATCAATGTTTTTTTTTTTCTTTTAATATTTTATCACTAATTTTTTAAATATTGCTTAAAATAGGATTTTCCTCGACTTTTTTTTTTGTTGTTTTTAATTATCGATTTTAATTTTTTTTTATTAACAATTTCTTTTTTGTAAGCAGAAAATAATAACACTTTTTGCTTAACGATTTTGGGTTTATAACTTTTAATAGATAGTAGAGGATATAATTCTTTTCACAAAATATTATTTGTATTTATTTACATAGGTGTTATGTATAATTGATTTTTTGTTTGCAAGAGGTTAAACCTTAAGCAAAAGAATTAGAAAAAAAAACATTTCCTTTTGTAAGCGTTCTGTTACTTTTTTTGTTTTTTTTTTAGAAGAATTTCAGTGAGGGTTTGAGGTGACGTCTTATTCTTAGTTCATGAATAAGTATTTTTCTTTTTATTTTAATGAATGAAGTTACGGTAAATTATTTACTTTGTTTTTTGTTGTACTAAGTTTTATAAAATTTGTGCAATTTGTGTAGGTATATATAAAGTGCTGGGTGTTTTTTTTATTGTGTTTGTTTGCTTTGAAGGTGTGTTGCTTTCGAGCAAATTTGCTGTAGTAAATATTTTGTTTCAAAGGAGATGCTAAAAGTTGTTAAGTTTTTTTTGTTTTTTTTTTTTGTGAATAAATATTATAAAATTTGCATTTAGCTAAAAGTTGCCTAGTGGGTTAAGATTTTTTGTTTGTGTCTGTTTATCTGTTACGACTTAAAACGTAGCTAAACCCAAAGTGGAAATATAGCTACATTACAATTCGAATGCAATTGTGGGGGAGGTGATAAAGAGAGTGTATGCAATAAAACTCTTTGGAGGTTGGATGGATGCAGTGTTGCTGTTGAGTATATTTTATTTATTTATATTAAATGTTCTTTTAAAATATTATATACATAAGAAGGCCTCCAAATAATTTTATCGAAGTAATTATATCTTAAGTATTATATAAAAGTGTAATTGTTTTTATTTATTTTTTTATTGAGAGTAAGGCGTGCAAAATATTCAGCATTATAGAATTGAAGAATTTTTGCAGATTATTTTGTAACAAAAATACTTCTTGTGTAGTTTAATGGAAGGTATGATGAATTGTGGTAGCAATTGTGGCTTGTAAATAGAAAATTGGGGGGATGGAAAAGGGGTTCGTTATTAATTAGCAAGATTTCTGTTGTTCACTGCTGGTATCCAGTCGAAAGAAAAAATAGATAGTTAGCCATGGCCATGACACTACAATGCGAAATATGTACGACAATGGGACTCTAGGACCAGCCAAACTTTATTTTGGCTGATTTCACAGCTCACAAGCATAGGCTTGATCCCAGAATCCGTCCGCTTACGATGTCTTATTGATAAATTATGTCACGTAGCCAAAAATATGACTGAAAAAAGTTCTTGAGATTTTAATTAAATTAACATTTGTTTAATTTGTTCAGAATTTTTATTATTACTATGTGAAACATTAAAGTCCCTATGTAAGACCCGGTATACCAACAATTTTAAATTGATTGTTGGTGGCACTAAAACATGACAATGAATATATGCATATGCACATACCATCACAAATATTGTAAGTCGCAATAGACAAGACTGTAAGGTTCCTTAAACGGCTGTTAGAAACCTTGATAATATTTCTGTACCCACTTTCACCATACCTTACACTTAAACATCCCCAAGTGTTTCGCAATTACCTTAAGCATTAAAGCTGGAAGAAAATTATACCATACCAAATTAGAAATCAAATAGTAAATAATTATAAAATACTTTTGAATTGTTTGAACACCTTTTACGTATTGAAATTGGATTTTCTTATATACTTATGTACACTCTATTTTTAACGTTAATTTTTTTTATTTACTCCTAAAAAAATTTAACAACAACAGAAATTGTGGAAACTTACTTCACTTCCCCAGGAAAATATTCCCTCTTGCTGCAAGTGCGGCACTTTTCAATGATTGTTTGCAATTATATATCATATCACAGAAAAATTGCACAAAACAATTCAAAAATATTACGAAAACAAAGAATCAAATCGAAATCAAATTTGTATGCAAATATTATACAAAAGTCGACAAGAGGCGGAAAAAATATTATCAGCTCGATTATACAGAGATATTATAGTACAAGGGTTCTATATAGAAATCAACCAAATGCAATAGTTGGAATTGTATGTGAAATTATAATAAAACTTTAATACAGATACAAGGTAAATATTTATATAGGTAAGTTATAATATATGTATATATATATACTTTTTTTAAATATCATTTCAATATAATTATGTATAAGTATATAATAAAGCTGAACCACATATAGAAAAGAAATTAAATCAGAATGATGATACATACTATTTGAGGTGTATATATTTTACTTTGAAGTTAAATGTTTACTTTTCTGCTGTTCGAGAAGGTGGTGGTGGTGTGTGTGTTAAATATTGAATAATTTTATTTTTAATTACAGTGTATACTTGGTGACGTTTTGCTGCCATTTTTGTAGTTATTCAAATTATTTAATTTTTTTAAATGTTTTTACTAAAAATAATTCTGCAAAAAAGAATATTATGCCGAATTGAGGAGGAGGAAGAAGAAATGAAAGAAGAAACTTTTAAACTAACTAACCATGCAAAATAGAGAAACTGGTCGCATTTGCTGAGGTAAATATGTTGCATAAAAAATGTAATTTTGAAATTTAATAAAAGAAGACGGTTAACTTGTAAACTTGAAATCATGCAGCATTCAATTGGCTTCAATTTTGAAGTTGGGAAATATTTTTAAATGTATGGAACTTAAGGCAGATTACTTAGATTTTAATGTGCAAATATCATTTTCAAATATTCTTTGCTTGTTACTTTACTTGTGAGGAGAGAAAATTTGAGGTGCAGTTTTAGAAGAAAATATTTTCAAATTTCTACTATAGAACGGAAAAATATTCATCGAATTTGTTAAGAAATGAGTGAAAATGATTGTTACACATTAAAACATGTTCAGAAATGAAAACAAATGCAAACGTTTTATGGGAGGCTAGAAAACATTTTTTTTTTGTTTTTGTCTGATTGCAATAGCAAAGAATTTTCTAAAGATTTTCTTTTTTTTGAGTGGAATTTATTTTAATTTGTTTTTAACTGGGTAAGTATGTATTTCTAAGAAGTGTTCATTGACTAGAAATGTTCCTAAAGCACAAACAAAAAATTGGGGGATTTTATTTCCTTATGCTTGCTTGATGAAAGCTTTTTCAAAGATTTTTTATACTTAATTAATTTTTTTACTTTTAAGTACTTAATCTAAGTTTTTTTTTCTTTTTTGCTGAATAAAAACTCTACCGAAGATTATTGTAAGTACCTATTAATTTACAGCGCCTTAAAGTATTTTTTTTCATTAATTATTGTTATTATTTTGAAAACGCTTAATTGTTAAAATTTTATTTTTAAAAATATTTTTGTTTGGTGTTTTTTTGTTGTGTACTTTTACATTTTATATAATAATATAACGCGAACGTTTTCCCTTTCCAATGTAAATACATAGATACTTTATTATTGTTAATATTTTTTGTTGAAATTTGATTTTTTATTCAAGGTAGATTTTTTACGAAGTTTGATTTTTTGTTTGCTTAATATGTTTTTCTGCTAAGACAAAATTATCAATTAGCTAGCTAAAATGTTAAAGGTTATATTAAGATAAACTTCCATGTAGTCAAAGGAGGTTGGCTTGAAGATTTTAATTAGTTTCCCTAAAAACACTATTAGGGTTGTATACGCAAGTCAAGTCAAGTGGACTTAAAAAGAAGTGTTAAAATTGCTTTCTGAGATCACTTTCTGTAAGCGGGAATATAAACACAAAAATTGAAAAGAAAGCGTGTACAAAAATCTCCCCCTGAACAATGCTATTATAATATCTAAAAGGAAATGTCTGTGTGGGCTTCAAACAATATACATTCCGATATAAAAGTAATCCTCGCATATGCCAGAAGACTGTAAGTAACAAGAACTTTATTGCAATGTGGATAGCCTTTTCGGATTTCCTTTTTTTATTTGAACACATACATATACTTGAAGTGCATCTTGTGATTAAATAGGGCCACGTGCAACTTCTCCACAGATAATATGAAGCTCATCTAAGAAATAAATGTCTTCAACATGCCTACCCATATACTTTTAACACTGTCTAAAGCATTTGAACTCTGGTATTTTATTTTAACGACTGACTGAATTTGCAAGTGCTAAGGTCTGCTAAAGCCTGGTCACACTTGAATCCAGCATAGGCATGATCAAGAGGAACAACGTCGGAACAAAATCATCCGGCTAAAACCATAAAGCGCTTTAAAGGCCAAATTCGGGGTACCTCAAGGCTGCCTACTTCAATTACTACTCTTTTAAGACAAAGCCTATGTATGTTTTTCTAGTGTAAAAGGGATCTGAATTTTGAAAAGATTATGGTAGCATCACTTCAAAGAACACATTTTTACAAAAATGTGAAAGGAATTTAATTTACACCAGATATTCCAACTAAAATGGGAGCTTAGAACTTGCCCATATAGAATATGCGCCAAGGGAAAATGACTAAATTTGTAAAACTTTAAAAAGCAGCTATATCGACAGTGAAGAGATAGTTCAATACCCAAGCAAAGCGCATAGAAAAAAAATCATTTGTACCGCTTATTACTTTTGGTTATTATAATAGTTTTGAATTATTTCCCTGCAGAGGGTCTACTTCTTCCTTATGCACAAACCAAATACCTTAAACGTATCAACGCACCTTGATTTCGACCCGGAATGAACCTTATATTTTTTTTTTCAATTTCGTTGAAGATAATTCAGTTAACATCAATACCTATATACGTTTTCCCTCGATTTAACTTTAAAAATATAGCTGCCTACTCAGTTTTACATATCCTTCGAAAACCACATCGATCCACAACATGATCTTGGTGACTAAATTTATCATCGTCGATCTTTCTGACTGATGGTAGAACTTTGCCTGATCTTTTGTTGAATGAGTAGAGAAGTTAACTTGTTGTTGAGTGAGTTTATAATTTAGTATTCTAGGAGTAGTAGTAGTAGTCAGTAATATTATTTTGTTTTTGTAGTAAGGAGAACTTAATTAAACTAGGTATCTTTTGGTTAATCACCACCTAAACTTAACGCCTGAACTATACGTGGATCAGCTTTACTACCCTCACGAAATTCTTCCAGTGTTAAACGATCGTCGTGATTTTTATCCATTTGATCGAAGATTTTGTCCACTCGCTTTTGTGGGGTATTCTCGTCCTCTGTCTGGGGCTGTTGACCCTGTTGATTGATGTGCGTATTTTTTTTTTACATAGAGACAAATAAATGGAATAGAATAGATTGGAATAGTGGATGCTTAAAGTTTTTTTTTTTTAAACACAAATGTTGAAAATGAATAAAACAAAATTGAAAGCAAAGGATAAACTTTCAGATTATTATCTGAGAGGAATGCTAATTCACATGTCATCCATCTACTTACCACCATTTGATAAATGGCATCCACAATGTTGTACATTTCATCTCTGGTTATATAGCCATCGTTGTCAACATCGTACAGTCTAAACGCCCCTACAGTTGTTAAATTAAAAATATACAGAAAGAAGAATATTTTAGCCTGACCAGACGATTTGAGTTATTGTTCTGAATAGCACAGCAATGCTTTTTGGAGGGGAGGATAACAAAGTTGGTCATTGTTTGGGATGGACATGCATAAAATAACTATTAGTGTTTGTGCTTTTTGGCTTGGCAATAAATTGGGTAAACAATGTATAAACATGAGTTATTTATGAATAAAGTTGTTCATATTGAAAAGTTGTAGGGAGTTGAATTTAATCAGAAGAAAGTTCCAAACCACATGTGTTGAATTAGAGTTATTTTTAATAACAATTTTGGAAATAGTTGGGCAGACAAAGTCATGAACCGATTAGTCTGTCCTTTCTTGAACTGAAAAAGAGAGCTCAGATATAGGTTACTCCATGTCATTACAATCAAAAGGTCTGTTTATAGTTCTGTTTTTTCATCTTCATATTATCTTTATAGAGTCGCAGGACTACTTTATAGGTAGGGTGACCCTGACCATTCGTACTGTTTTTAAGAGGACAGTCCTCATTTTCCTTACTATGTCCTCTCTAATTTTTTACTAAAAGAAAATAACATACCCTCTTTTTCCATAAAGGCTTTCTCAATAAGAAATATGAGAGATTACCTTCTCAATTTTTACAAAGCTGATATAATCTTATATTGATTTTCAAATACCAAGTCAATTCCCTTCATAAAACCTAACCATTTTTTGACTGTATAGGTACTTTTACTAAAAAATGTCCTCTTCTATATAATTGAAGAAATGGTCACCGTACTTATACACTTGGAAAAAAAAATTGTAATGCAAAAAGTTGGTTAAAATTAACCCAAGTAACAAAATCTTTGATTAAAGAATGAAATTGTTGGCAATGGAGGTTACACTATTCTTACGCCGAATACCTAATTCTTGAAAATTAAAAAACCAGTTCTTGTTAACCAAAATAATATTTGAACCAAGAACTTTTTATTTACAAATTTCTTAAAAATCTCAAAGTTCTTCGCTTAAAAATCTTTAATTTTCTGTGTGTGGGTAACAATATTATTAAGAGCGTTGAATTGTAAAAAAAATTATACTGCTCCCAGGTTTGACTGTATGGTAAGGCGCAGCTGTATAATCCAATTGAAAAAGTAGGGCAGTCAACTGCCGCTTTGTAACACGTATCTGCATAGCTAAAGCCCCTTACTCAAGCTATATGTCAACAATGGGTCTCAACGTTGAGTAAGGTACCACTTGCTTAAATCTACGTTCCTATGCAACTGAGCCAATAAATCAGCTTTAACGTTGTCCTTAAAAGATTTAGCCGTTCTGATCCCCTTATGCATATTGCATGAAACTAATGTGATCTAGATCCCTGTGCAAAATACACTGATTTGCTTAAACTCAATTATAAGGAATATTGTGCCAATTTATTCCGTATGCAGCAATCCGATTACATCCTACTCAACTTCTAAATTCGATCATAGCTACACATGTAAATATGTCTTACCGTTACTTGGGGGCGCTCATATATATTTAAATCAATTCAACTTACAGTGTAACTTCTCGTCCAGATTTCCTCTCGATGTGATCGATAAGGCCCGAATGAATTCCTCAAATTCTATCGAACCATCCTGAAATGAAAAATTCAAATTTCCTAATTAAAAATTCACATAGCACCTATACCGTCGGTTGATATTAATTCCCCATCAATAACATTGATTCCCCATCATCATCGTTACATTATTCAAGCGAGCACATCTCTACCACTGACTAGATTTCGAGTGTGCTCAATGGAATATAATCCAGCTTCCTCTTGTTTGTGGCTGACTCAGTTTTACTAATTAACAAAACTAATGCGTTTTCAAGAGAGTCAGAAGCTATCTATATCCTTGCAGAGCTCAAGTATCCCCATATCGAATGAGTTTCGATGTATGCCATCGACTTTTCCAGGCCCACACACCCACCCACCTAATGCACATCAGGTTCTAATTACATTTGAGGCTATTTGACTATTCATTCGATTCAATATGAATATCGTATTCAACGCGATGGAGCCTTCTATTGTGTATCCTCTTGAATGGTAGACATATTGATAAACAGAACTCGCCTAATGTCCACAGGAATCAATTTGATATCAATTAAGTGGGACGTTAGTCTGGTGAGTTTTTAATTACTGCGGCTCTTACATCCTTCCACCTCTTTTTTGCAGCTCCAAGTACTTACCGCGTCTTTCCGAGCAAAAACTTCGTACCTACCGAACTAACTATATACAGACTGTCACACTCAAAAGGATCCGAAAGCAGTAATTTTCCATTTAATTACTTCTGCTATCCGGATTTATGCTTGTCATCGTTCGTCATCACTTTACACCCACTCGCCTTTCTCGTCAATTACTACTTATCTTCCCCGCAGAGGTCCCACGAACTACGCACTATATAGAGTTTTGTTTTGGGAGTGATGTCGTTTAGTCCCTGCATATACTTACGTTGTTCTCGTCGAAAACCCTAAACACAAGTGACGCAAATTTGCTGGGATCTCCTTGTGGGAAGAACTGTTTGTAAATTTTGATAAAACCCTAAAAAAACAAAAAAAAAATAACATCAGATCCGGTAACACGATGGAGTCGGAACCCGGCACATCGTCACACGCAGCACGAACGGCAAGATTTTTTTACATCCCAACGGGCAGTTTTTGTGGTAACACGAAAAGTTCCAAGGGATTTCACGTCGATGATATAGATATAGACACGTCAAGATGAAGTTGAGTTCGTTCAGCATCCACACGGCAAACGAGAGAGAAACAACACATTTCGGATGATAAAGAAAGAAAGAGACAAAGTTCAGCGATAAGAAAAAATTTGGTGAAATATTTTCGTAAAAAAAAAACATCAATATTTAAGGACTGAGGAGGACTGTTGACTTCAAGGATATGGTAGATGGTGATGAAGAACAGTGATTGGATGTTTATTTTTTCCTGATGATGATGAAACAATATGTCTGAGGACATAATGAATTGGGAATTGGAACAGATTGTGATGGAAGGCAACCACCAGGTGAAGTGTCAAAGTGGCACTTTTCGGGATGGATGACAGATGAGGGTTATTGGATTGTACTTACTTGTTCTGTGAGTAAACCGTTCGGACAGTCTTTTAGAAAACCTTTGTGCCTGTTGGGTAGAAGAGAAAATAACAAGTTGTTATCACCAGGTATACCATTTCTTGTTTTGAGTATTTGAGAAGGGTTAGTCTGAACGCTTTTATTTATACGAGTATTATTATAATTTATAATTTTCTTATGGTGCGGATAATTCTACTACATACTCGCACTTCAATGCAATGGGTCAGACGCAATTTAAACACAAGAGGCATATTTTCCGCCAAACCAAGTAAAGTGAAACCTTCGTCAAGCTCACTGGATACTTGACACTTCCGAAATTCAAACTAAGTATTTATCCCAAGTTGAAGCAACTTGACACCAGCAGTTCACGTTAAAATCGTCCTGGCAGTCATGACTAGGCCAATAAATCGCTAGGACAATGTGAGATAATACTTAAATTCGAGACGCAACGATACACCACTTTGTGAGAGATATGACTGTGAAGTGTTGTTTGTGCATTTGTCTACATTTGCATTTGCCTTAATTTGCTAATATTTTGATTTTAAATAAAACAGGAGTATAATTTGATATAAGATGTCGTTAACTTTTACTTTTTATAAATACCCTAACCTAAGACAGTTTTCACCAAGAAGAATATTGGACTCGAAACACCAACATTCTTTATTCTACTGGATGTAAGTACGAGGACAATCTCAAAGATGAAGAAGAACTGCGTTTGTTACAGAATTCTACAGCCCAGAGAGTACTAGCTGATGATGAATCCAAGGTCTTCTACCTCGCGGTGACACCCATTGGTCCCCTACAGGCAAGCAATTTATTTTAATATTTAAAAACCCAATATAACTAAATTACAAACCAATATAGATAGGTACATATAGAACACATATAAGTGATCTTCTTGATTTATTTAAAAACCCCACTTACCATTGTCTGATTTCTTTTTCTGTGACTGAAATGAAAAGAGAAAAGAAAATCATGTTAATGCATTTCAACAACAGTGTTTGGGTTAGAATATTTTATTATTAAATAAATTCAGAACATACGATAGGTACATCCATATGTAGCTTTACTGATCTGGCTCTTTCCAAAAGGAAAGAGCCACAAACACTTAAAATATTTAAAATATTACAAAACGAAAGAAAGCAAAAACCTCTTGTAATGAAACTCAAACTTGTAGCATTATCCTTTGTATACTGCTCCAAGGTACCTCCGTTCGAGTATAGAGCAATTCACTCTGCAACACGTATCCGTTATGCATGTGCAAAGTGCAAGCCGCACACAAGAAAAACCGAAAGGGGAAAGCGGTAAAAAAAAATTTCTATGAACAGGGGAAGTAGGAATTATTTACACTTGAATTTCTCTCCATTTAACGAGGTCCTTTCACCCAGTTTCTGCCTCGAGGTCGACACTGTGTCCCCTATGTGAAACTAAACCTATTCACCTATTTTTTCATTTTATTTTCAACATTCGCAGGGAAATAAGGCCATGATAGGTAGGTGCATAAAATATATGTGTGTGCGGGCGACAGCTTCTGGTATTAACTGAATAGTTGTGCGCCCATGCACTTTCATCCTGACAGAGACGAGATTGATAATATAATGTTTGGGCGGTGGCAATCTTAAAGCAAGAGTGATGTGGTTGGGTATCATTTACAGTTTCGTTTTATTCGATGACGTCAAGTTGAAAAATATCTTTACTAAGATCCTCCTCTCTGTGCATTTTCTGCGTCGAAAGATAAGAATAAGAGCCTCTGACATTTGTGGTTTATTTATGAGAACATGTACGGAATTTATTACATCCCCAGAGGGTTAAATTAATTACACACAAGACAGATTCTACCGGTAATTAAAAGTTTTCCACAGAAAATCGAAAGTGCGTCCTTGAAAGGTAGCTCAAACGGAACTGCAAGCTTTATGCATTCGACTTTTAAACTCAAAAAGGTTCTATAATCAGAATAGATCAGTAATTAACCACAGTCTATGCATAATAGTTCAGCAAATCACACCACTGCCTAAAACAAAATTGGCAGCAAAAATGAAATGACCCCGAATCGCTTTTAATTGAAGCATGAAAGACGTCATTGTAACTGACAATGCGGTATGTACGTTGTACGCGCGTTATAATCGCCAACCATAACTTCAAATAAATTACTCAATAGCAAACAAAATTTCATTTTAATTATTCTACGTTGGGTAGGTGTGGTGCGATGTTTTTATGTAACAGAGCAGAGCAGGAGTGTGCCATAAATTTTCCAGTTTAATGATTAAATGTGCCATCAGAATGTCCAAGTATCTATAGCGGATTTGGTGTTTCTATGTTGTCCTTGTTATGCTGATGGGACATTATGCGCGAGTTTAATGAGTCACTTCAACTTGATTGACAGTCATAGTCGGACAGTTTTGCAGTTTTACGCTTTAAATTAAATTACATTTAGAGCAGTTGCTATTTGTCACAGATTTGCGGTTAAAGCTTTAGACTGTGCCTTCGGGTGTACATACAAGGCCAAAAGAGATTACCCTATTGGAAGATGCTCTTATTTTTGCAAATGGCCGCCAATGTCAAATCTGTTCTGACATTTGTGGACTAGACAGATGTAGAATACAAGTGAACAAGCCATGGAGCGATACACTCCCCAAGAACGCGGAATAGGTAATCGTGTCTATTTTTTTGTGCAACAATTCGTCTTAGCTTTGCAATTTCAAATCCGATTTTGTCTGAGAATGCCTGAATCTAATAAATCGCCCAAATTTGCTGATTTAATTGTAAGTACTTAGGTGGCGCTACAGTCCGGGTGGACCTGGGCCTGTAAGTAGCTGGGGTAATATGTTGCCATTAACATCATCCTACACCTTCTACAGCAGCATTATCGAAAGCAAAAATTTGGTTGAACAATTCATACTCCCAATTAAGGGGGAACAAAGATACTCTTAAATTTCCGTCATGGGACCGCAATAAATCTTTTTCCTTCTCTGTAATCTCCCGAGGACATTCCAATGTACTCTTCATTCCTATTCCGCGCTTGAATATCAAATCACGTAAATGCCGTAAGCCGAACAAAACAAAAAGAACGAAGTCAGAACTTCAATTACCCAAACGCCGAAAATTCCCGCATTACGCCATTACACATCAAGGGTATCGCTGTCAGGTGTTGAAGGTTACTATACTGCATACCATCTATTGAGATAAATGAGAATATCACCCGTAGGCAGAATATTAAAGGCAATGTTCGCAACAAAAGGATAATGTTCTCTGCCGCAATGGCAATACAACAACTGCAAAAAAAAAAAACCTCTATCACGACCAAAATTCAAATAAGCTCATTTTTCTCCTTCGCACATCCGGGATATACGCTAGAATCGGATTCATAGAATTTTTTCATGTGATTATCACGCAGAGCTCACGGGGCTGGAGCAGTGGTACCGGCACCACCCCGTGTGGAGGTATATAAAATGGGATTTCGCCACATCTGTTGTATTCACCTGCCGCATACAAGTCTTGTGTTGTCAGGGATACATCTGCCGTTATGTCTGGTATCCATATCCACCCACATATACATTTTTCTTTTTATTTCATACCTGGCACCGGCATTGGCAGTGGAGATGCGAGTATTGAGTGTGCATGGCTTTTGGAATAAATTTTTCATATCATTCCGCATTTGTGCTTCGAATTGAATTCTATACGAAAACAGTGCGTGCGAATACATTGCCATTTCAGGCATGTATGTGTGTATAACTTTGTGCCAATTTCAAGAGGATATTGTGGTTTCCACTTGCCATCCTTTGATCGAAGGGTATAGGGAAATATCCGCAGATTGCCCACATTTATGCAACACTTCCCTTCGGCTCTGCATAAGGTAATGATCTCGACATAAAATGGCAAATGTTTCGTCTCCGTGTGAAAGGCAAATTGAAGACGCGAGTTCGCGGTTAATGGCATGAGCTAATCCTGCAAAGTAATCCGCATTATGTGCAGAGGTGGTAAAACTATATATTTGATATGTACCGCAAGTAAGAAGACTTTGTCTAAGCTATGATCGCCGAAAGTACACAGTTTAAGGCCCACCTCTTTCCCTCTCTATGGCACTCTGTGCACCACCAGCTACACCCCATTCTGAGGTTTAATTCATGAAATCTGTGCATTAAGTATGCGCATACACATCTCCTTAATCCTGGAAATATGGGATTGAATTTAAAAGAGAAAATCCTCCAACTAACTTGGAATATAATACTTTTCATCTAGGATGCTTACCCCACCAGAACACACTGTCAAAGTTGAGAAGAAAATTCTTAAGGATTAGAGCAAATTCCAAAGGATAACACTTGAAACAATGAACCATCGAAGGAGTATTAGAGAAAATTGAATCCTGCACTTGATGATAAAGTTGTAACTGCATACACGAACCCAATCTCAACAGAAGGGATGGATAATGCCAGCAAGTGAGTGTATTTGCACAATGGTAGGGAAGATGATTTCAATCAAATTCCCGCGCATGGGTAAACGCTTTTATTCTTCGACGGAAAACTCATATATTTATCCTAATCGCAGCGTCATTGCTCTTGAGCTTGGATTTGCTGGGTGCCACAATTAATCACTTATATGAGCGAAAGGAAATTTGAACAGCACACACGCATGTAAGTATAGGAATATGATGACGCGATTAAATAATCTAATTCGCTGGTATGCAAAACTTTTACGAAGGTAAGAAATTTTGCGTGGATACGCAGGTAGCGAAACACCAGGAAGGTTATTATTTATTGCTAAAACATTGACTGGGGCTAAACTTTTGCGAAAATTCGACCTACGATTTGCTAAAACTTTTCGTTTCTTGGTTATCTGGTTTTATTAGTTATAAAACGGTTTCTCTAAGTATTGTTGAATTTCCCGGAACTGACGCAAGGCATTTCGTTAAATTTTGAACTTTGCTCTGTGGGAATATCAGAAGTAGGAGGAGATGTGAGGTTCCCTTCGAAATATCGGAATGGGGTTCCCAACAATCACAAGCTAATTTCCCTTGAGCCTAGTCGAAGTGGGTATACTTGTTACTCACTTACTTGTTTAGTTAGCGCTATTGTAGGTACGGGTAGACCGAGAATATTTCAAACCATTAAAACTCCCAAAAGCTCAAGAAGAAATTTTAAGGACCCCCTTTAATTAACATGTCCACACCTGGTTGCCACGTTGAACCAGGTCTCAAAATTGCTTCACCACTATTTCATGTCACATGGCTCTCCAGTTATATCCACTTCTTCACCACTGAACCGAGCATCCATCCCAACAATATTCACGCAGCAATTATTAGGAACCATCTGCCGTGCCATATTTTATAGCAGGACTAAATATTCACCTCTGAAAAAAAAAATTCTAAATAGCCCATCACTTCTCCCACGGTTGCGTATCATTTATACTGCGGCAATAAAGTGTTTACAAACGACTGCGCTTCCTAAAATTATCATTTTTCTTTATTTTTATTGAGTCCTTTCTTTTCACCACATCCTTGATCTTAGTAGCCCCATTTACCTGCGTTAACAACTCCCCCGAAACAGCAATTTTCTCAGCTATTGTGCGACAAAATCCTTGCGATGATGATGCTGCAGTATATAATTATATTGTGCGGCTAATCGATTTGCCCGAAAGCCTGGCAGGCAGAAAAATGTTTTCTGCTTCTAATTTGATATTAATTCGGGATAAAAGGACAAGAGGGGAGTTTGTGGTTTTTTGTTTCCACTCTATAAGAAAGTATGTCTATCTCTAGTGGTCCGTATCGAGAAACGGCCAAACGTAGACAGAGAATTTGTATATTTCATTTCGGGCACTGTGTCCTTTGTGTGCTGTGATTTTCTGTAGCAATGAAGGAATCTTTGGCCGGAAGCAAGGATATGTTTATGTCATGTCTCTAAGACAGAGGCCAATCTGTGTGCTGACCGCATTGAGGAGGCAATTTCCTATTTCTAGTGAATGGCATGTTAGAAGCAACGAATGGAAATCCGGCCGAAACAGATAACAGGACATCGAGTTATTTGCTTAAAATATTGGCATGAATGCTTGTTCAAAATGATTGGTATTGGATGAGCAATGTTAAAAGTGTTGGTGTCCTTGGGCGAAAGATTCTGCAGAAATTGTTGGTAGATGGTTAAAATTGAACAGGATAGAGAGGGGAAACTGCATTGATAGAGGTGCATTGTGGAATAAAATCGATGCTACAGGAGTATAAACGCTGTAACTTCTATGAAAAATAAGGAGAGGATGAGAAGTCTACCTCCATAGCTAGATTTTCCTTGACAACGCATGAGGCAGTAGAAGTAATATAGACCCCTAGGGGATTCTTTGGCCCTTCATAATACCCTCTTTTCGCACTATAGTTCATCAATGTCTACCAAATGTGGCCTAGGATTAGTAAGTCGCTAGATCCCATTAATACGAAAAATATGGAAAACCACCTTAAGCCAGATTTAGAACCTGCTATCATCGCTTTGTTTCTCTTTAAAGTTGGTTGTGCAAAAATAAAATCGTTTTGAACAGAAACACACGGAACGAATCTATAAATTTGAATCCTCAGAGGCACTACCAACCTTCAGTTCTTAACCTGGTTGTTGGACACGGACATCCATCAAATAAAATATAAAGCTCAGATAGGTATGCTTCATAAAATGGACAAAGCATTCTGCAACTTTGCGTTATTGAAGTCTTACTTAGAGAAATAAATTTATGACGTCTTGCGCTGTCAATCTGAACGGAAAAATTATGTGAAGACCTTACCAAACCATAAACGTTTCCCCTTCGGTTTCAAGTTACAACTTGCCATCACACAATTTGGGAATCTGTTGCTAAAAATAATTATAGCATGTACCCATCCAGTAGTAAATCCTACCATAAAACCTCCTTTCTGAAACAATTCAAAAATGTAAGTAGTATTTTTTTTTTTCCTTGTTTGAGCGTCATCCTCATTCATAAAATATTCATCACAATGATGGACAAGTTTTTACGATCGCATTAAAATACAGACAAACGTGGCGGTAAAACAAACTCGAGGTGTTGCATTACATCAACGCCCTGGAACCGCTTCCAAAAGTTTATGACTTCTACTTGTTGGTATTGACTTTTATATGACACGTCAAAACCGATTACAGCGTTTCCAATTTTTTTTTCAAAAAAGGGCTTTGCTCGTTACTTAAATTTTACGGCACCACTTTGTTCCTAATACTTCCTTTTTTCCTTGCGTGCAGAAAATTTGCACTCGTTCTTTTAATTTGACTGCTTTTCCCCAAACGTGGGGTAGGTAACTATTCTACAAAAAAAAGGAACCCTCCATCAGCTTAATTACATTTCATGCAACAACAAGCAATAAAAAATTGCAAGGATGTTCTTCTGCTGTTGCACGGATGTGATGCTGATAAATCTCTGGAGAGCAAGAGAAAATGCAAAAATTCTAAACCGTACTAACATCATGAAAAAAGGACGAAAATAAAAGAAAAATGCTACGTACTAACAGGAGGAACATGGAAAACACTTGTTCGCAATTAAAAGACAAAAAAATTTTTTTCTGTTGTTGCTGATACGAAATAGTAAAAAAAATGCAACGGAAATTAAATCATTCGCCCTATCTCTTTGCAGCATTTTTATGGTACGTAAAGTCTACAGTGTAGGCGTGAAGTTACTTACCCCAGAGAGTGGTAACAAAAAGTGCTCTATCCCAGGCACTACTCGCATACGGAGAGGAGTGTGTATTGTTGCTGATTTTGAGTATTCTGTATTCGGTATTCAATAAAATGAACAAACTTCGAATATGTGTGTGGTCTGGGTGTCTCTTGTGAGTTTTATTGAGAGGAATTTACTTGTTTTTTTTTTTTTTTTGTATATTGCAGCAATTGAGGAAGGTCCCTCGGAAATACCCCATTTTTATGTCCGTAAAGCGATAGCTGCTGACCAACTGTTATATCATTGCAAAGGGTTGTTAGTTCACTACCATTCCATTCCAGTATCCCCTTGTGATTCATGCAAATTGTGGGTGAAATGAATTTATCTCCCCCCGACGTACACGGAGCGGCATGTGTGTGCATTGCAAATGGAGCTTTAAATGTATTTTGTCACATCCATGTGAAATGGGGTTACGTTCGAGGTAGCATCGGTTTGGCATAACATTATTTAACGGGGGATAATGGGGTTATGCAATCACCAGTTTACGGCGTTTTTGTTGCAATTACATAGAAGACGATTCAATTTGCGGATAAGTGATTCCCATTACGTGACTTGAGCTGTGCAGACACTATAGGAGGGTCTAAAATATAATCTGCATCTGCTTAGGGTTCATAATCGTAGTTGATTGGAACTAGAACACATTTTCGAATACAATTTCAATGCTAATTCACCAACGTTTAGTGAACAAGACTGCAACTAATTACAAATGATTACAGTACAAGCATCGAAATAATAGCAAAGCAACGACTTGGGATGTCGAGACTTGGATGATTCGCTTAGGTACGCTCGCTCAGCTTTCAGAGCATAGGGCGGCAATGGTGACAATTTTCTTGTGTACAGCTTAAATCTTACGTAATCACGTAAGTACAAGGTGGGCCACAAGAAGTCATCCGATGTTGTTTGGCTCTCATTTTTTTTTTCTAAATGAAAAACTTCGATTCTGTTTTTTGATTATGTTTACTTAAACCTTTGGAATTTTATTGGTCAAGTCGAGAAGATTATATCGGCCAAATGGGCGCCGTCACAATTGATTGAAACAGGGTTATAAGGCACACAGAAACGACTTTTATATTTAAAGTTAACTTTAATAATATGCTACAAGTAATCTTCTTGAACCGATTACTTCGTTATTACAAAGCCGATATGTATGAAATATGGTCCAAATGAAATGGAGGTGATTTTTAGTAGAGACAGTGTTATGATGAAGTTATGTTGCCATAAGGGCAAATAAATGTGCCTCCATTGACTGAAGGTAAACCAAATACCTCCCTGAATGTGGTCAGATTTTATACGCTTGGTCTTCATTAAATTTGGAATAAACCCACCGTAAACGTCGATGAAAAGCAACAGAAAAATAGAAATGAACGGGACACGGGATTACCATTTAACCCCGAAATATTTCCCAATGAAAGCAGTCACCTAAAATTGGTAATTTTACTTTAAAAATTGTACGTTACGGGGACAACAATGATGTCTGTCCCTTTTCAGGAGACTTTCATTTCGGACATTGTTGGGCGATTACTTCAAAAGAAATACTCCTTATGATATAAGTAATATGTTTCCTTTTATTACTAAAGCTGACCTTTTTGGTAACACATCGCTAGATCAGATTATGACATCTCGATGTAAAAAATAATACCTAACCTAACAAAAATACCTATAGCAATACCCAGGGCTTGTGCTTCCTTAAAAGTGTAAGAATTTTAAAAATCAATTCCGTACATCCAGCCCAGTTGCATTATTATGTCAATAAAAAAAATATTTAAATAAACGTGTCCCCCACACTTCTCATTATACGCCTCCAATTGTTATATTTACCATTGCGTGACGCTTATTACACTTTCCAATTCAGGGGTTTTCAAAAACAAACTTTTGTTTTAATTTATCCTGCATATTAGAATTACAGACATTACTCGTATTTCATTCCACTTAAGGGAGTCCGAGAAGTTTTTCTTTTCCTTTGTTCGCATGGAAGAAAATTTAACTCGTTTCATTTTTGTAACGTTGGAGCTTCTTTGGGAAGTTAAAGTTTTCCCATTTATTTCTATACAGAAAGTGTGCTTCCGTTTTATTTTGTTTTGAAAAAAACTAACAACATATTATGGCTACTCCAGAGTATGATCCATGGAGTTATGATAGATGAAAATGCAGTTATTAATTTTTTTTATATTGTTGGTGCCTGTAAAGAAGATAAATAGCAACTTTTCCATTGAGATTAAGGACCCTTGGAGTTATTTACCTGCTGTGAAATGGATTAAAGGGCTCTCATATGAGTCCGCAAAGACAACAGTCTTTGACAATGAAAATCAGGACTTAGATCACACTCGACCACAATTAAGTGAAACAAGCTGTACATTAGTTCACTGAAAGATCACGTGTGCAATGATTTTGCTCCATTCAGTGATGATTCGGTCAAGCACAATGCAGAAATGAGCCCTCAGATGCTCGACGTGTGCCTGTGCGGTCATAAAGGTCTATTCGATAACGGACCTTCTACAGTCTTATAAACCCATACAGCGATCAGTCTTCTCATAGTCTACTGAGCAGCCGGACTTGATGGCATAATAGCTTTGTTCATAAAAACAGATCCGGGCAAAATTTCTAGTATTCTACTTTTAAACCTCATACAGGTCATTTAGAAAAATTGAAGCATTCCTCGACGATTAAAGAGACGGAGTAATTGCGTTCATACCAAAAAAAAGAAGATACCCTAGGAGCTGGCGTAGCTTTATTTTTTTGTCAATTGGGACCTTACTAAAAAATAATCAAGTGAGCCTTTCCAGTGGTTCATCGTGCATCAGACACATCAACATCTTGAGTAATATTCCCAAGAAACAAGCCGAGTTCAAATACCAGCTTTACATTTTTTTTCGTAAATTTCGAGAACACATTTGAATCGGGTATGTCGTGAGTGTATACAGAGACCACTTCCTCTTCTTAGAACGGGAACTTCCAAAAATGGTTACCATAATAAGGGAAACAGAAAATATTGCAAGACATTTCATTCCACAATTCTTCCCCTGGGAGATTTACCATTTCCACCATTTCACAGTCGTGGCATAATTGACAGTAGGTCTGTATTTTTATGCCCATGTACACAGATTTCTGAATAAACAGATTTAAAAGTTGATATTCTTATATAAGCACACCTTCCTTGTTTTGGAAAAGAAAAATTTCGTAATAAAGATGAAGTTTGGCCTTGATTTTGTCAAACATTTCTTTACAAACTTCCAAAATCCGCATCCTTTGCACGTACACCACAATCGTATGAAGACCATTTTCCAGTTCGCTCGTAAATCCAACTTGCTTACATTTTCTTTTCAATCTGTTTGCACATTACATTGACCTTACTCTGATTACAAGCGCAAGTTTATAATTTAAAAAAGAAGAACTAACTTCCGACGCTCGGTTGCATAAATCGTGGTGAATACACGTTCGTTCATTTAAAAATGGCTATACCCTCACACAAACAAACAACAACAACAGCAAAAAATGCCACCCAAAATTGCAATGTAAACACTTTTTAAAGGGAAAATCGATTTTTAAATCAACCCCATACGTACTCGTAGCTTCCTGTGAAATGGCTAAGCTATACAAGGATACTACGCGAATGAATTTTGAATTCTCTTTCCGATTTACCGAAAATATTCCCAAGGACTCCATTGAGTTTTTTCGTTTTGTGTTTTCCGTTTTGTACTTTTCGCAGGCAAGTGAAAAAGAATGTGCATTCAAAACTTCAGCTGGTGCTTTTTTCAATATTGTTCCGTTCAATGTTGTCGGGGTTTTTCACGTATTTCAATAACAGGATTTTATAAGAGGCTCTCTAGGTACGTCCTTATGCACATGTATCCGGTTACGATTTGGCAAAAGGTGCATTTTATTGGTGGTTTGGCTTTTATAAAATACGAATGCAGATATCCAGCTAAACTACCTATATCCTTGTTGTGGCGAAGTGCAAGAAGAACGCTACCTCCAAATTGAATGCCAAAAATTTGTTGTGGATTTGCAAAGTTGCTGAAGTTTCTGAAATACTGGATATGAAATTGCAACCTTTGAAGTTAAATTGGTATTAGGGACTTGCATACGAAACCGGGGCGGAGGTCTTATGAAAGGGAAGTAAGGAAATCTTTATTAAGTTGACAGTTTCGAATTGAAGGTTTTGGTGATTTTCCTATGCAGAAGTTTTGCATACATCACAGAAAGTGCTGCCGGCAAGACGACGAGCAACGACACATTAAGACACCGTAATTCAGTTTTTATTAGTTAGTGTTGGTTGGGGATGCCAGAAGATCAGTAAGAGAATAGAGATTACCTCAAGGGGTTAGTTGCTGATTTCACAACTACTTCATCGATTCAACCAGAATCAAATATCATCACAAGAATCTTTGCCTTAGTAAATCCCAAAAGATATCAATGGGATCTTGTTTAATATGTCATTGTAACAGGGCCTTATTTCGTACGTCGATATTTTTGGCGGCTGGTGGCTAGGTAGAGAAAGTCTTCACCTTCTTTAAAGCTATAACCATCTATTTTGAAGATGCAGGCATAAAGGTACTTTTTAGACCCATCTTCGGGCCTTATTATTAAGCCACATGCAAACTTCATCTTAAATTTATTATCATCGTAGAATGCAAGCACTTGAACGGTTTTTTTTACCTCTTATGTTGGATTGTAAGTTTGGTGCCATTGGCTCGAGAGAAATGTTAAAGAAGTTGTATGGTAGTACTTCGCTTTGGATGGTTTTCTTCCCTCCTATGACAGTGCCGAAAGATTTTTCATCGTCACACTGCATATCGAACTAAATAGATTGGCAACAGTTGGCAAAGCTTTACAATCTCTGTATAATTCGTCTCTATACGCGCTCTTGTAGGCGGCTTTTAAGTCGTTAAAGTCATAAGTGTATATCGATATAGAGCTCCGAAGAATGCACCAGTGCAAATATTCAAACGCTGATTGATTTTCCTGTGTTGCTGATAAAATAAATTACTTCTAAAGTAATCGCAGTTCAGAGTATCCCCTGCCTTATAGAAAGGTTTCGTGAAGTTCCGTTCATCAGGCATACTTTCATCTCAACTCAGCTCAGCCAACCATACTCTTCTAGGCTCCCCAATCTAAAAGGAAAAACCTATCGATTATCGGTTTGAGATAAGATCTAATGACCAAAAATTCCTGCTTAGATACACTCACAGAAAGTTGAAAAACTTTTTAAGTTCGATGTGCCTTTCGTGTTGTGCTCAACATTTCAAAGTAATTTCTAGTAAAACCAGTTTCAAATTTATGTTCCTCTTCAGTAACAAATTAAAAATCCAGCTCCTTGTCAAACAATTCCATCCCAGACCATTAAATCTCTTATCCGCTCGTAGCCAAACTGTGCCAAGACCTTTGTCAATTTAATTACAAGACTCTCAAATTAAACATAAATTCCAACGAACGTAATTGGTCTGTTAGGGATGAAACTTTTCATGGCTTTACCAAGCCCCCTTCCTGTAAATAGTTTCAAACTTCTTCCCCGCCCGGTTTACAACTCATCCTTCCACTACTGGTGGAAGAAATCGAAATGCGGGTCTACTTAATTCCTTTGTTGGAAGCAACCCCAGCAAAGCAGCGGTTACATTAAGGACAACTTTTGTGGCGTCAAAGGAATTCCATTAGTGGGTGCAGCAACTGTTGATGCAAGTCTCATGTCGGATACTATTACCCTGGGTGAACTCGCCAATGATGCATTGTCCTTTGAGAAGCATTTACATCCTTTCTTTAATTTAATGGTTGAATTTTTTTAAGGACATCATATTGATATTTACGATCCATGAACCTGTCAGTACACAGAATGCATACGGCATAGCTATAAATTTTAACCCAACCACCATGGGTCGGATGATGTAATAAAATGGGTCCAGCTTGCTCCTCTACTTGTTATTCTACTCACTTATGAAGCATAAACGACTATAGGTCCACTGTTTGCACAAAGCGTAGACTATTAAGAGTTAGGGCGAGCATGTGTTTGCCGTTGGAAAGGATTTTTATTAAAAAGTATTTTTGCACCGCAACTACCTCTCAAAAACACTTGATCCATGGGCAATGTGGCTGATTTCATAAGAACATCTAAATGTCGAGCAAGGTTTTTTTTAAACCCCAAGGATGTGTAATCGATATTCTGCGTGTTGGACACCCATGTGACCGGGTCACTTTGCTTAGATAAATATTTTCCGTTCCTTCCGTCGCATTTTGCCAGGATATTTACTGCGGTCTGTGCACATATGGCAGAGGGTTGCTTCGAATTTGGAGGACTAGATAGGTCATTACTTCTGAACTTTAAATGGGTATAATTTCATGTTTGCGTTCTTCGGGGTCCTTCTTTCTCGTGCCTCGTATGTGTGGTAATGGTGACACGTAGATGTATTCCAGCAGCGCGGGTAATACTATCCTATCTGGTTGGGGGTGATAATTATGAATAATGTACAAGTTGTGGGCAGGCATCGGTACTATATTTATGAAGGGTTAACCCAACCATTTTATTTTTTTTAACTTCTTATCGAGTGGTGGGTGCGGTTGTCATCGACCGACAATGGAATACCGGGGGAGTTTTGAGGGCTATTGATGATTAATTATTTATGGGGTGTCTTTAAAACGTGTATGATTTTTTATGACAATAAACTTTTTTGTATGCATTGGATACTGCAATGTGAATAATACTCTGTAGGGTCAATAAGCTGCATTTAAAAATTAGAATTGCTTTACAAAGAAACTTTCAATCTACACCAGTCAAAATGGCGGAATATTTTTTACGCCGCCAAGCATATAATACACAGCCGTGAACTCAAATCACAGGTGCCACTTTTACGGTCCCATTTTCTTTATTTAAATTTAATTTCAGAGTTGGATCTCTATCTCTATGATGGAAGAAAGGTTTTCAAACTTCATTGTAAAAATTATATTTCCAAAAGCAACAGCTATGCGATGCTTTTTACCAATACACCTTAAAATTGATTCATAAAATTCCTTATCAGTTCGATCGGATTTAGCTTCCTTAGCCGTTGTCATGAGAGTGGTGCAAGGACAAACGTTAAAGGTCGCAGCTATGCATTTGGAAACTCACTTATAGGGAAGTTTACAGATCTAGAAAGCGAATCCTATTTCTGAAGTTAAAATGATTAACTTTTGGACAAGGCATTCAGTAGTGCAATCTATTTATTTCTATCTTATTCTATATATATATTATATGTATATAATTTTTTTGGAATGAGTCTCGATGACGTTATAACTCGAAAGCCGCTAGACCGATTTTCATGATTCTTTCTTTCGTTTTGTTCTTATTGAGATAGGTTTAGGATTAGGCAGAAAGAAGATCCCGGAAATGAAAAATGGCAGAATGCTGAGAGCAAAACGTAGTTATGTCGGGCCCAGCTAGTTGACTTATAAATATTAGTTTCCCTCATAGTGGGTATCTATCGACTTCATCAAAGACTTTCTCACAATTTAATCCGAAAATAACCCCACAAGTTTATCTGGCAACTTGATTAACATCAACATTTACGACAAACACGTGTTTAATGGCAAATCAATTCCAAACCCAAATTGGATATATCGACCCTTCTAATGAATTTCTACTATCTCATTCGGAAGGGAAAAGTGAATTAAATAAAAAATACGCTTCGGTGGCGTCACAAGTCAATCACACAGAGACAAAAGCGAAATCGGAATTTCCACCCACAGCCTCTATCGCTTGGCTTCTTTGTTTCAGAAGCGTTGTTGATTTAACGTAATTTTTCACGCAAGGAGTTCCCCTTCATTTTCCCCTACAAAACAGGCGAGGAAAAGATTATCAATTTATTTTTCCCCATGGGAGATTGCTCAAACTGACGACAATGGAATCCGCTCTAGGGATTAGGCTATGAGTCGCCACCAAAGCTAGTGCGGAAAAAATGTATCCTCTTTGTATAGGGCCACCAAAAACAGTGGGAGAAAAAAAATAAATCCTCTCTGTATAGTTGGAATAGCTGAGGAAAATTTCACTTTGCCATATCCTCCATTCCCTTTATTATTTTTAATTTTCCACATCATTTCCTCGTGTGTGACGTTAAAAGTTATTTGCCGACAGATATTTTTTTTCAGCGAAAGATGATTAAATATTCTTGTAATTTATTCCACTTGAAGTAAATTTGATTCCCAGTTTCACACTGACCCCTGGAGGGGGAGGAAACAATCCTCAAAAATTACACTTGGCATAACTTAAATTAGTCAACGACAATCAATTTAACAACAATGCGTACTCATACACAGTAACAGAGTCAACAGGATCAAAAGGTAAGTAGATTTGCTCACATGAATTGACAGGAAAACCATTAGCTTAACCTCAGGCATTTTGTGTGACATCCATTCAATTAGCCGAATGACTTCAGCTTGAGGGATGAATAACATGAGTTCTTTGTGGCGACACGATGGTGATGTGTCCTCTGGCGTATACGAAATAATTTTTTTTTTTTGTGTAAATTTCGCTTTCCGCAGTCGATTACGTAATTAACTTTCCACAATCTGATTAATTTACCATTTTGTTGGAAAATAATATGAAAAAAAAGAACAACCCAATGCCCTCTGGATGGGCAAAGAAATTAAAGGCGGCCTGGGGAAGGACTGTGAGGATAAACGATAATCTATTATGGACGTGGGTAATTAATGAGTAGGTACGTTTATCTCCCTAATGGGAGCTGATTACGTAAATCAATTATGTGGTGTCAATGGGGACTTGTCTTCGGCTTTGTCGTGTCGTTTTTTGTCGATAGCTTAATCTTGAAGACGAAACACTGTTATCGGCAGATTAATAATCCGCCAATAAAAAAGAAAATAACCCCGAATTTGGTGGAAAACATTTCCCACACAGTCAGTGATATTTGGTCAACGGAATGAGGAATTATTTGCCAATTGAAATGGTTTTCAATCAGCAAAATGAGATATAGATCCGTTTAATTCAATAGGAATGTCAATCAGCAATACGTTGATGATAGTGGGCAGTTAAAAACCTTTTGAATGGTAATTTCTTCGGTTAATTATACTTGTCAAACATAAAACTAAAGTTTATAGTTGTCAAGACATATCAATTGAAAAGCGACGTGGGTCGGAAAGGGATTATAGTGGAACAACTAGCTTATCACAAAGAATTATTTGTTTGCTAGCTGTAGCTGTTCTCTATTGTGTGTCTCTAGCTCAATTTAAATATCAAGGAAAAGAAAGCAATAAACTATATATTTCCCAGTGAGAGATATATCTGATGAGTGTTGAAATCCACAAACAAACTTACTTTTGCTTCACTTACGTCAACTTGCTCTTACTATTTGTAAATCGTAATTAATATAAAATAGCTTAACATCTTTTTTGCCAATACCGAGTATTTTAAGCTATCAATAAAAATTATATAGAGTCGGTCTTACCAACCTTCTCTATTTAAGTGATGGTATAATATCATCCATAGGCCCTATTTTTTTTAATGTGCTGTATCAATGCTCACTGAACATGACTGGAGCAGCTCCGGGGTATGACTGTGTCCTCTTATGACCAGCTTTAGTTGGATTGGAGAAATACAAATGAGGGTTGTTGCTAATAATGCAAATTTTTAAACAGAGAGATGATTAAAATCACACATTTCTACAGCTAAAATACTAGCGAAATGGGAGGACTGCAACGCTCTTTTTTATATATATTAATTCGTTGTCGTTTTACAACAGCATGCGATAAACTTAGATCTGAATCTGAATCTATGAAGCTCTGTTATTCGTCTAATATATCCCTTTCGGCAGCCATTTCAAATAAAAATCAAAAATGAATAGATATCCTGAAAACAAGCACACTGACAAAATTGTACGCAAAAGGAATTAGCGAATTATTTTATTATGCAAATGCTCCTCCAGAAGGCAGGTGCACAGTTATAGCTGTTCGAAATAAAATGGAACATCAATAAACAAGAAGATTAAACGAGAAATATTAGGGTTATATCCCATAGTAATCGCCATTTACTTGACTAGCTTAAATCTATATCCTCGCACCCCATTGTGTAGTTAAGCGCCCTCGCTTTGCATCTTACAGGTGCCAAACGATGGTAAATTATTTAATTTCCTGGCAAAAATGTAAATATTCTCAAATTGATGGGATACATTTAGAAGAATTTAAGGGTGTAAATTCCATGGAATCGAAATGTAGCTTGCACGAGACTTTGTGTAAAACACAAATTGTGGTACACCAATGAATGCCTTTTTGTGGCTAATGTTATGTCGGAGTTTACAACCGCTTACCTGGCTTTTAGTAAACACTCGTTGATTTCAAAATATCCAAACAATTTTATCGTTGAATCGTTTTTCCTAGCGAACATTCCCATTAGTAGAAGGAAAGCACATTTTGATCGCCCTTCTGGATGAAATTAATGTTTTGGCAGGTTAAAAGTACGAGGATTTCAATATTTAATGCATACCTATGTTTTGTGGAAGTGCTATCTATTTTATGTAATAAAAAACTACTTGCTCTTCAATTTGAAAACATGCTGTACGGGAGGGGCAATATTTATCCACCATACATTTTCACGGATCAAAAAAAAATTCTTTCAATATGCAAACCAGTGTACAGGTTATTAAATCATGTCCACTCGTAGCATTTTCCACAATTGTATTACGTAATCAATTCGATGAGTGCACACAATCGACCGATTTATGGTGTTGATAAATTTAATAAATGGAAAAATTCACCAGCAATTCCATTGGCAATTAGGCGCTGTCAATATGCCTAGGGGAAAGAGGCAGTTGTTACGCAGCATGAACTCTGCAATGGGGTAGGGCAAACTGTTGCATCCGACATTTTTAACTGTACAAAACAAAGATAAGCGTCCGATAATGACGTTGATATGATTGGTGGGCGTTTGAGTATGAGTTAATATATGAGAGGGTTCAAAATCGAGTATAATACAATCTACAGGAAAGTACTCTTAACATTGTTCATTCGGGCAAAAACTTACTACTCATAGCTATGGCCCTGAGTTACAATTTCTGCCATCGCATCGTATTGAAGACGACATTTTATTGAAGTACCTAAAGCCCACTATTGAATACGCTGCAAAAAGAACACAGTACATATGTCTTTGTATATCGATATCAATATAGTCAAGCAAGAGTTCAGAAGGAAGCATGAGTTCAGAAGGAAACTTCTGAGAAAGCCTTTTTCAACAAAGCGCATCAAGTTGTGGAAATACCCTCCTTACTCCCCAATGGTCAACTCTTACTGAGGAATGAAAGTCTTATAAAAATAAGCCTTTCTAGAAAACTTTATCTGGCAGCGAATTATCGTTAAAATCAATAGATAGTTGCACTTCCAAGAGCGATTCAGAGACTACCCTATTACAGCTGAATTTTTTAAATTTTAATTCGTCTAAATCTAGGATATATGAATGAAGCAGTCCTTTCACTCCATTGATTTCAAAAAGTCCATTCTCCTACAATTTTAATTTAAAACAAATTAAACAGTGAGAGCGTCCTGTAAACTAAATAGACTCGCACGATTCCAGCCATGAGCAAACAATTCAAAAATCAATAATCGATTCAAATTAGCAGAGTGTTGTGTAAATTAGATTGAGGGTCAGTGCCAGTGCCGAAAATGGTTCAGCAACAACAATAATGCATACGGTATGAATCAAGTTATTTAAAACTTCCCTTCAGGTAGATATTAATTAGCACACTGGTTTCGGCTAATTAGTCGTCCTTCGGGCGTGATTGTCCGCAATCCCAATGAAGTCGTGGCGATAATTTATGCCTTCCATGGAAATGGAAACCACTATCGGTAATAGCCGTTATAATAGTTTAACAAGTGGACAACGAAATCCAATGCCAACAAATTACAATTTGCTGAACTCTAATTAAAATATTTTTTATTGTATTTTATGTGAATCGAATGCTAATAGAGCAATTTTGTGGTGCACCATGTTCAAGAATTTAAAGTCACCAATTAAAAAGGTTGCAAGCTATATGAATTTTAATTACTTTACAGCGTGGTGAGGCTACTTGCTGGTTTTTGGGCGCTAAAATATCGATACTAACTACCAAATATAAGGGATTAGTCTTAAATTGGCTTGCTTTTTAATAAAATGCACTAATTCTAACTGCAAGCCGTGTTAGCAGGACTAAGGTATTAGCTTGCAGATAGCTTTAACATTTTTAAGTAAATGGCTTTGATTTCATTCGTTATTCACAACAATTTCACGAAACCACAGGTACATAGAGGTCCATTCATCACACTTAGATTAATAAAGAGACGTTTCTCTCGGTAAAGTTTTAGGATATAGTAAAATCCCCAATTAGTTTCAAATTAAGAAACGACGTCCCGTAAAAACAGTTGGTACAACTCTATCAATATAAAAATCAGAGAGTTAGCATTGTTGACTCTTTAAACTTTGTCCTTATACAAAAGTTTACCACTAAAAATATTTTCCAGTCGAAAGTCTACGGCTATGGATTTTTAAAAGTACCACCCGAACCTAAGTCTTAAGAAACAACAAACACACAATCTGCCATCAATATTTAAAGCATTAGACAAAAATCCTCCAAAGTGCAGGGCAAATAAATACAGTCAATCTCACCACACCGAGAGTCCTTAGCATTGCTAATTGAGGTGAATGCAAATAAGGATATGCTCCATGCGATGCACAGATCTATGCGAATAGCCTGTCACTGCATAAAATGTAAATGTTCCCATACCAATACACTGATTGATTCACCATCTAAAATGAGAGCAGTTAAACTCTCTGCCTTCTTTCCTGTAGGAAATCAATCAGATGGAGACAATTTTCCTTCTGCCGTTTGCTCATTTGATTTTCAAATTACTTCTTCATGCATCCAATTTACAGTGAATGGATTGATTGTGGATGCTGATAAGACTCCCCCCACACAATCAAAGGGATAGAGTTCAATTTCAGCATCATGGAAGCAGCTCAGAAAGGAATAACAAAATTTGATATTCAAATGATTGAGCGAATAAAGTCCTAAGTGGTCCATAGTCGTACTGGTTATTGGTTGCGAAAGAAATGAGTTTTGATTCCACGAATAGAAACCTTTAAGAAGAAGTCCCCAATTTAAAGAGCAATTTAGGAGCAACATTTCATTGGGTACAGGGATTCGCCCACCTGATTAATTGCATCGACAGTTGTGGGTAAAATTTACTTTGCTTCCAACACGAGACAAACTCCAGTTCGAATGAAGACGAAATCGAGGAAGGAGCAGGCGAATGATTTATTACCATTAGTTTACACTTTCAGCTGGCTTCAGATATTTAATTGCGTGGAGTATACAATCCCTATGATGAAGAATGTACTTCCAGCTAACACCTTTCCATAAGGACACTCACTATATTTCTCATTTTTCTTTCCATTTTAGGGTATTTTTCTTCTTCGTTTTGATTGAAATTCGCCAAGTCGACTTGAGATGATTGATGGTGCCCCATGAATTGAACGTACAGGAAGTCACCTATCAGGAGTTGGAAGGTCGTGATTTGTGGAATCGGAATTCTCACTTTTTTCGGAACACACAAGGGGATATTGTGACACATTTGATGTGGAAACATCCTTCTGCACATGAATTGGTTCTTTAAAAAATGTTATCGAAAACCCATCTGGCCTCAAATGGTTCAGCCTCAAAGGCAAACATACCCTAAGTCGGTCCATGCACACAATGGGCGGAGGACATTGTCGGCGTTGTATTCACTCCCCAGGCCACCAGAAAAGATTGATATGCCCTACGCCAACAAACACAATAGAAACTACAGTGGACTACAGTTCTTAACAAAAGGGCATTGCCTTATGGTATATGGCTGACTGAGAGGCAAGTTGGCCTTACAAGGATATGTATATACAGCAAGAATATTTACAACTCTTTTGTTTTGATGGCAAGTAGTAAAGAAAAATGCACTCAATCCTTTTGTTTCTTCGCAGTTTTATTGTTTTTGTTCTTCTTAAAACGAAAAGCAAAAAAAAAAACACTTCAGTTAATTGAACATAGAAGGAAAACAAAAAAAAAGAGATAACACACAAAACAAATGCAGATCAATAACAGTAATTCTTTGATGGTTGAGTCACAATAACAAGTAAAATGTACAGACGTTCACTTCTGTGAACCCCAAAGAAGGACAGACGACCGACCGACAGGGGATTACACACTACTAGGCCTAAATTCCATCTCGTAGAATGGTTTTAGTTTTAATTCAGTTAGGGTATGGTACTTTCGACAGTGTGTCCTATTGAAATCGAATAGGCGAACGAAAAGAACACCGATAATGGAAAAGGGAAGCCGACATAAGGAGATCTAATTTGTTTTCAAATAAAAATGTTACGTATACGCCCTACGACTTAGGCAATTGTTTGGCACATAAATAATAAAATTGTGAAGGAGTGGACAAGTCGTCGAGAGAGAATTGTATTATGTTGAATTGCTGGCCTGGGGCCGTCAACAGCTTGGGGTAATATTATTCTGGTTTTCTTATGGATAGGTTATGGTAAACTCAGAAGGCATTCACATGCGTATTCGATTTGATTTGGTCGTATTTCCATCAGATCTTCTTGTGATGATGGTAATGAAACTATGTTCATGTGAGTAATGCGTGAAAACACGAGGAATCACAAATGTTCATTTCTATCTTGGATTAGGCATCGTCGAATTTTCTTCTAGCGATCCTACACTTGTCATAACACCTAGTCTCTGATGGAAGGCTTTTCTAGCGATAGCAGCTGCAATATGATCTACGGACTATATCTCTAGGCATAGCGATGCAAATTACTTCACTGTTTTGATATATTTGTTGTCAATTTTTTCCATGTCTTAGAAGTGGTTCGCATCACACTAGCACCACCATCACAAATAATAAATCTTGTCCATATTGGAACTTCAATCCCTAGAACGATTTTATAAGTACCTGTTGTCATTGAATTTTTTTTTCCTACCTATCAAAAAGTAAAGGGTGATTTTTTAAGAGGTTTAGAACTTTTTAAAAAAAAAAACACGAAAAAAATTCGAAAAAATGAATGAAATATTTATTTGAATCGATAGTTTGAACCTTGCAATTTAATGTTTAAAGATAATTTCATGCAAATGTTGACCGCGGCTGCGTCTCAGGTAGCCCATCCGCTGAGTCCAATTTTGGCATACTCTTTCACACATATCGGCCGGTATCTCACGAATGAATGCATGGATGTTGGCTTCCAGTGCGTCAATCGAAGCGGGCTTGTCCCTATACACATTAGCCTTGGCATACCCCCACAAAAAATAATCTAATGGTGTCAAATCGCACGATCTAGGCGGCCAATTGACCGGCCCGAAACGTGAAATTAACTGTTCACCAAACTCGCCTCGCAATTGCGCCATTGTTTGGCGTGCTGTGTGGCATGTGGCACCGTCTTGTTGAAACCACATATCATGCAAGTCAAGAACTTCCATTTCGGGCAAAAAAAAGTTTGTTATCATCGCTCGGTAGCGTTCACCATTGACAGTAACGCTGCGATTCGCATCATCTTTGAAGAAATATGGCCCAATAATGCCGCCGGCCCATAAACCGCACCAAACAGTGGCTTTTTCGGGATGCATTGGTAGCTGTTGCAATGCTTCTGGCTGATCTTCACTCCAAATGCGGCAATTTTGCTTATTTACGTACCCATTCAACCAAAAATGAGCCTCATCGCTGAACGCAATTTTTCGATAGCGATAGCGCGATGAACATTTCGAACCGAGCACGAATTTTGATAGTAAAATTCAATAATTTGCAAGCGTTGGTCATTTGTAAGACGATCCATGGTTAAATTGCAAACCAAACTGAAGCTGTTTGACAGTGACACAAGGTACTAAACACACGTCAGCTGTCAAAACCAGTGTTGCCAAAACCAAACCAGCTAAAAAATCACCCTTTAGAAGTCTTTTCTCGAAACAGCTTAGAACAAATTTAGGGTGGACCGTAAATTCATTGTAGACAAAAACAAATTATGGAGTGTGTTTGTTAAAAGAGACTAACAGGGACTGTTTGTTAGAAGCAAACAATCACAAAACTATATATAACCGATAAAGGAACTTCAACTTCGTCAATAATTCGTTAACTTATCTTATTTTTATGGCAACTTACAGTGGGGAACGTAATTACTTAATATCAGGCTCAAATGCTTCATCCTTGAAGATTTTCATGGTGGTTTCATTTTATCGCCAACAACGTATCCGGATAAATCGAATATAAGCCTCTTAAGCCCAAACCAAGTACGTTCAATAAATTATCATTGTTATTGTCCCATTGATAATAAAAAAACATTGATTTAAACATTTTTGCACTACTTGTAAACGCAATGTAATCTTCGAATCGGTTGACCACCCACCACCGGCATGCAGTTGTATAATTAATTTCAGGCATATTTTCCACCGAGTCACAGTCAGACCAGTGCTCATAAAAAATATAAAGTTGTCGTGCACGCGAATTTCCTTAATTGCGTCCGCGCTAAAAATTGGTAAAAAATCTCATTAATTATCTCACACAGTGGAATTTTAATTTTAATTTTTTTTAATGAGTCCTTACAACAAGCGTGACATGGAAGGATTTCCCGCCCCTACATTATATAATTAATTCCTTCTCTTGTATGGTCAAGCAAAATTGAACAAAAAGGCGAATAGATCCGGAAGGGTCTTGCAACACTTTTCAAAAAGGAAGTTATAACTTCGCCCACGGTGCACCCTTGCTAGCTGTGCATTTTAAGTGGCACCGGCAGACAGTCTCAAACCATACTCTTGCCAAATAAGCCTATTGACTGGTCCTACCGCACTAAGAGGATGAGACTTATAATTTATGGCAAAAGTTACTGTCAACAGAATGCGTCTACTGTGGATGTGGGAGTGGGCATATAGTGTTGGTCGGTGGGGAGTTTATGGTCGTAACAGATCTGGATGCGAAATCAAGTAAATTCTGTTGGGATTTGCTGTTAGAAATGACGATCTGCTGTAAAATGAAATTACCACCGGGATAAAGTGTAAAGAGGATGAAGGCATTAAGTAAATGAGCAAATGTAATATAACACGGGGCGGATTACATTTCCTATCTGCGCAGTTACTTCATGCGGACCGAATGGAAATGGAATTAGGTATTTTGGATGGGGATAATGCGGCCTTGACGGATTTTGATTTTCATTAAACTTGAGAATGGGGGCAGTAAGAAAAATAGATTGCAGAAAGGAAAGATAGTAAACGGAAAAGGTCAGAGTGGTAGAGAAAACGAAATGGAAAAGTAGTTGGGGAGTGTTTCTTGCAAGGAGGGTAGTAGGTTAAATAATTCATTTGCGGCTCATATTTTAAGGTACGCAGCTCTTATTTTAACAGTCCTAACTAGTATATAAATATAACCACCTCAATGGCCTTTTTTAGCAAGTCTTTGTTTCGCCTAGGCTACGACTAGTCACGTTGATTTAGAAGATATATATTGCACCATAGACCGGAGAGATTTTTAGACATAGGCTTTGAGACCAAACCATCGGTCTTAAATCCCTTTGTAGAGGTCCAGAGATTTTGTCAGATTAATTTGACTTACGTAAACCAAGGTACCCTGTACAATACAGTACCGCTTTGGCTCTATTTTGCCGGACCGCTGCTCATAGCCGCAAATTAAAGAGAGTTTTATTTGCAACACAAGATAAGCACTTTTAACTCATTGCTATGCTATATAGGTACCAAAGGGATACCCCGAACCGACAAATGACTGCTTCTCAGCAAAATCTACCCTTTTTCGTCATTAAATTCGCAAAAACCACACTAAAGTTAAGATAAAAGAAACATTCATAAGAGCATCCTCATTACATTGTCACCACTCTTGATATCGGATTGCCCTTCATACATACAAACAAAGTCATTACGTTCACCGTATACAATCCGTGTCTGTGGTATAAAACGTCACCCTCCTACCCTTTTTTTTATTATTATGCCAACAAATCTGATATATCTTTGAGGGTGTCCCCCCAGCAGCCAGACATTCACCATAGCTACAGACACTCGTATGAAAATCAAAACGAATCGATCGATATCTAAGGACACTTGGTGGTTTATTATTATTTTCATGCTTCCCATTAATGGATGCATGCCAATGCCCGCATAATGTCGGCAATCACGCAAATGATGTTTTTGATGAGGCGCGACAACGTATCCCATTTGGGTTTGCAATGAAGTTAAATGCGTCTTTGGAACGAAACTATTTAAAACGAGTTCCATCCAAAAACAATATGGAAGCACTAACGTGGGAATAATGATGTCTCATCAAATGATATCCTGCGACGACGGTTTCCTGCTGTTTTATTCATACACACTCAGAGTGGGACACAATCATAGTATCGAATGGTTTCCGCAAGTCGTGTGTATATGGGGGAGCTAGTATTGGAGGGAAGTTGTTATTCTTTTTAAACCACATCAATGAACTGGGAGTTAGTTATAATTTTCACTCATCCGTGCGGTTTTTGGGGAATATTTTTGGTGTCGTTTTGCGCGATGCAAATTATAGTGGAAATGAATGCCCGATGCAAAACGAATTCGGAAAAGAATTTTTACGCAGCATAACTCTGACTGACAAATGTTTAATCTTAACGCTCCTTCGTGAATAGTTGAGATATGGAAATAGGATTCAGGATATGGATTGACTCTCGCTTTCGCCACGCATCAGCATTTCAAAGCTTCGACAATTTTTTGTCGAACAGTTTGGTTTGGCTAGTTGGTTTAGGGGTGATCTCCGATGAAGTGCACTAAGGTTTATATTTAGAAAGGATATTTTAGGGCGAGCCACTATCCGACGCTATAATGTCTTTATTATTTTGCAAAAAAATAGGCACATTGTGCTGCATTGTCGGCGAGCTTGATGTTCAAAGAAAGTGCTAACATTTTAAGAGCCTCCTACGGATTTATGATGTTCGGCATTAATTCAAGGGAGGTTCGTCACCCAATCGTTATACCTCATGGCTATTTTGAAACAGTAGCTTCAGTGTACAGAGCTTTTACAAACTTCTCACACATATCCGAGCCTGCAACGTTCTTTATAGAGCTTCCAAGTTAGGAGCACTGGGATACGACAGCAAATGACCGGTCACTGCAAGCTGAACTCATTCCTTCTTACTATAGGTGGCTGTGACTAACTAGATCGTGATGTGGACCTGTTGCGCCCAATCAGCCTTCTAGGGGTCACTTTTGGCATGTATGTCAGCTAATTATTTTCCACCAACAAAAGTAAAGAACACAGTTGGTGCTAGTTTCATGGTAAGGATTTATAAGATTGTTTCGCCCTTCATTAATATAAGCTCCAAAAGTTTTCATTTACCGACTTTAGGAAAACGTTACATAGTACACTATATGGACATTATCTTAAGATAAACTTTTCAACTGAATTCACACTGATCTGGATTAAATGTGACCCTATAAGACCTTGCCTCCAGTTCCCCTAAAACACGCATCACAACAATACGAAAATAGTCTCTAATGGCTTGTGACAACTATAAACTCCTGGCGGCAACGGCACATTAACATAAATGTATTGAGGATAAAAATCCTTCAGTACGAGGATACTTTCGAACTTACATATTATACAGAAAGATAAACTATCTACCTTTTATGTTTTTGTTTGTTTATTGCCACATTAACCCGAACAAGAGACGTGTCACACCGTGGCTAGAATTTATGTTTATATTTAGAAAGGATATACTTAAGGGCGAGCCACTATCCGACGCTATAATGTCTTTATTATTTGCAAAAAAAAGAAAGATGGAACGAAACACCTTCTGAAATGAAAATAATTCCCAACCGAAGGGATAGTATACGTATGTGGGAAAACCACGTGTGGGTAAGCACATTTCCATTCCAACGCTCCACATGAACGGGGTAAATTATTTATTATGCAACTGTACTGGGTTGATGCACGTTATGCAAGTCTTGCAAATACATCCATTAAGGGTTAACATTGAGGGATGTGCAAATACAAGGAAGCGCTAATGGAAGATGACTGAGGAATTTCTAGAAGGTTTGATGGGTTTTTGAAAGCTCTTCAGTTTATATTTATTAGAACAGATTGACATCCAGTGACTAAGTCTGAATTTATCATAATCACTTCAGCACTAGGGATTTGAGGGTTTTTTTTCTTACATTTGTATTTGCATCTAATACAAAAAAAAAATATTTTGACAAACAGCACATCACCACTGTATTAGTAGCATTTTGTTACTAAGGACAGCAGACACAAAACCGTGCTACGCTTTCGTGTCTCTCTGTTTTTCCGTTCCGTAGAAAGTTTTCAATGGATTTTAAAGTATCTTTGCAACAAGCTACAGAGTTGAAATTTTTAACTCATAAATAGGTATAAAATTTACCACGTATCTCTGTCATAAACTCATCAAAGCCGATTAAGAAAAAAAAATATTTTTACTTTAATTTTTAAAACGGACTAAATTGTATAAAATTACGTATTTCTCCTAACTGCGTGCAGATTTTTAACTCCATTTGAGTCTCCTGAAGACTCGTTGGTTGTAAATTTGTAATAGCTATGAAAGCACTTGCTAGATTTAAAATGAAAAACGTTGGCAGCATATTCAATAATCGGTATAGGTAATAGTTTTATCGAGCAGCGTTTGTCAATTCTTGAGAATTGACTCAACGTTTGCTCATTAAAAAAGTGTGACTTATCGAAAATTGGACTGATCGGGTATTTCGGTATATACAAAGCCAAAGGTGGACATTTGAAAAACTGCTTTCTTGGCCTTACACAAAAGTGCCATATAAATATGACCTTGATAAATATAATTCAACAATACATACAGTTTTTGTGGCAAAAAGTCACCCGACAATTTTGAAACGAAAATTGTTCCACTTAATACTTCAAATGGGTTTTGACGGGGTTTAGCATTAGTCTTCTGTTGAGAATATGTGCTTAGGGGATCGTCTCTTATTAAATGGATTGAAAACTACCTTTCGATGAAGTTATTGGTGGCTTTAAATCTGATGTGATGAAAAATGTCATAAAACGAGCCCGTATGGCAATCAATTGTGACGACGCCCATTTGGCCGATATCATCTTCTAAAATTAATCAATAAAATTCTAAAGGTTCAAATAAACATAATCAAAAAACAGAATCGAAGGTATTCATTTAGAAAAAAAGTAGAGCCAAACAACATCGAATGACTTCTTTTGGCCCACCTTTTATAAGCACTAGTAATTCTTAGGTATCCGTTTTGAAACCAACTCTTTTTCTCATTTACATAAATGATCTCAAGTCTTAAAATTCTAGTTCAATTTACTCCTCCGCTAATGAAAACAGGCTGAGTTTCTCATCCAAATTCCAAAATTCTCCTCCCTGCCATTCGACGGAAGTATGCTTAGCTCATAAAATTCCGATTCCACAATTGTCAGACATATAAAGGAGGAAATTTGTTGATCCATACATGCTGTGCGAAGAGGTACATGGTAGAGAGATAGCTCCGTCACTATTTATCTATCCCGACTGGAGGTGGACTGCGTTGTTTATCTGTTTGGTATTCACCCGACCTAAGGTTCCTATTTGCTGCGACCACCTTGTTGAAAGGTGAATTTTGCATCTCTAATTCCAAAACAGAATTAGATACACCTTTATGTTCACCCACAGTGCAACCCATATGCATTCAGGCATTCTTTAAAGTGAATTCCACTGTGCCCGACCAAAGGACCCTTTCCACTAAAAAAGAAATAAAGTAAAAAACCCAGCAGCAGCATAGACGATGATCCCATTAAAGGGTAATTGCATAGTGCACCTTTTCGCTCATCGTCTCACACAGCATGGGTTGCACTGACTAGTTGTGACCCAAATTTCCGTTTACCCCGACGAACAACAGTGTTGAATTGAGCTTGTGTTTTCTTTTGCTCCGTCCTCTCCTTTCACATTCAATCTCTTTTTATTATGCCACCAGTAGAAGTATAATGCTAGCAATGAAATGTCCTTTAATGGAGTGTGCACTGTATCCCACCCTATATACATACATGAGTAACAGTACATTCTTTGTGCTTATTGTTCAGTTTCTTCCTTTTTAACAATTGCTTGACATGGAGTTTTTGGAGCTTGAAGGGTGATTATACAAAAAAAAAACCGACTTCGACGCCAAATGAGATTATTAGCTTCTGCTGCCATCAACTGGTTGATTGGAAATGCAACGATAGGATAGCACAACCGAGAGGATGACAGTTTGTGGGATGATTCGCTTTTATAGTCACTGTTATTACTTTAGTTGTTGCATTGTGACCCCCTCCATTTGCATTTTTAACCCCTTTGTTATCAAACTGGGGACAGAGTGTAGGAAGGAACAAAGCGAACTTGATGTTTTTTATGGTGTGGTACGATGTGGTGTAGTGGTCGTCATTTTTTATGCTGAAGTTGGAGAGGTGATAGGATTTTTATTTTGTCTTCATGGATGGCATGTCAAAAGGCACTGAGACAAATTCATTAAAGTTGGTGAAAGACGTGCAATGTTGACGAACGATTGAAAAAAAGTTTCAAATTGCTTATGAAAGGAGATCAACATCTGCTGTGGAGGGGTAGTCGTCATAACTGCCGACAGAATTTAGATAGGTGTTAAAGAAACGTGTTCTTAAAAAATACTACCTCGTCCTAGTTTTCTGTTTAGATAGTGGATATAAATTTCCCTATATGTGCAGGGTTGATTTTAAGAAAAGACCACCCAGCATTATTTTATATGGGCTAAAAAAACTTTCTTACAAAGTTTCAACTCCTACTCCTACAACTAAGATGAAGGAGCATCCACGATTGAAACGTCAAATATCTCACTACATTCCTCTGTGAACTCAATCCTTTTACATACGCACTCAGACAACAAGAAACTTGAAAGCACTCATCGCCCAAAGAAACAGAAACAATTTGAATAAAACAATCCGTGTTCACTTGTTGTGGCGAACTAAAGTTTAAACAAATCCGCAAACGGATGCAGCATACATTCGCAAAACTGTGCCACGACATGTCTCTCAAGTTGATAGTTTTTTTAAGTTCTTTCGAATCCACCCTCGACCACGTTTTTCGGGCCACACTCTGAGCGTCAAGGGATATTATTGGTAACGTGGTGGAGTATGCTCTGCGATAATTGTTTTTGAGGATCTGCGCTACTCCTTTGGTTTTACATCCTTTCGGGGTGAATATTAAAATGAGTTGCCCCGCTTTAATTAAACTCGGAGTGGTATCATGGAATACGAATTAAATTACTTAATAGAAGTTACAAAATCTAAGCAATTCTACCACAAGAGTAATATTACATTGGAACTGGAACAAAGCTGCCCACCCCTCATCTTCCGCCCTCGCTGAAAGGGATGTTCTGCTTAAATTAACCAAAAACTCTCATTTGAATGACAAACACGATTTTCATGGGTTTTGCGGAATCACTATACGTACACACACACAGAGAAGAGTTGTACAAAATTTCATGGTTAAGTAAGCTGTTGTGTTGGGCTATGTCTCCCAGGAATGTTGTTTGTTTTGTTATGGTAGAGAAATATTTGTGCGGTTAAAGTTCTCTGCATAATTTCATGTTCGTTTCTGTGAAGGGGTGTGTATTTGTGGGGACTAAAAGAGCACTTTTACTTTTGCTTATGTTGAATGTATGGAGTGTGGTTGGCGTTTTTTTATTGTCAAACAAAAAGATCAGGTGTGGGTTTTACATAATGTTTTGAAGCACTATTCTAACCCAATATATATATATAGATACTGATAATCCAGTTGGCACAGACATTTTAGATAAGCGCATTCTGTTATGCTTACTGCGTTTGAATGATTAATGTTAACTTCTCCGTAGAATGGAATAATTTAAGGTTTTATTGTCAGTCAGTAAGTAATTGAACAATTTTTTTTAAGCGCCAAGGGGGACGAATAATTAATCAGCGGAAAATATTTGGCGCTGTTGCTCAGTGGTTACTGATATGACCGACTTGACTGCGGGCTCTGAAAAAACCTATCACGATGGCCGGTTAAGTACATAGGGAGAATTTCAAAGCTTTTTATGCATGACAAATGCCTTCATTGGAAATGCCATTGTGTTCTGTGCCATTTTCCAGTGAAAAGAAACTCTTATTATAAGCTCGCATAAAATCAACTTCGATACAATTTTGCAGGAATTTATTATGTCAAACGGAGCCCACTCCACCTCAACGACTTCGTCATCAACAAAATCTGTATTGGTGGGAAGGGGAAAACTCCGCATATAATTCGGGAGCTACAAATGCATCCAATACGAGTCAAATAAGGATAGGTAGGTAGGTAGGGCCTTATTGCTTTGAAGACGCAAGTGAGGACATAGGTCATTCAGAATTCAGAAGCATTTTTGAAGTCCTCATCTGACTCAGTATTGTTTGAGCAAATAAAATATCTTCATGTTTGAAGATGATTTAATATTTTAAACCGATCGTTCAATATAATATTCAAAACGCTTCTCTGACAACGTTTCCTCAGCAATCGGTTTTGAAGCCAGCAACCAGTTGATTGGGATCTTATAAACCTACCTCCAAATTCTGTCTCAATCGCTAGACTCTTAGGTCTTTTAAAAGCTCACTAGGATCTTTAATTTGTCTCCTACATTCTGCTGGCTTAATATTTTTCCACCATTTTGTATTTCGTTTCCTGTGTCCAATTTAAGTTGCCTCTTCTGCGACTAATGTGGTGGGTTGGCTCATCAGTAGATTTAGCTCCGAATCCCATAAACTCCCATAAATCTAGTACGAATTCTCAGTCGAAGAAAAGTCGTAAAGAATTTATTTATGTTTGCTGGAGGGGTTTATTGGTTTCGGTTAGCGTATTGACGATGTCGATTAACTGGGACTGGGTTGATAACGTCCATGATAGGTGAATTCACACTGCAAGCTTCTATTATAATGCTAAGCTATTCAAGAGAAAATTTATTTTCCTGGGCGGTTCATAGCTTTTTCTGATCTGAAAGTGGAGTTCCGATTTTACCCACAGCACCCATATTTTACCCATAGACAGAGTCAAAGTTTGTCAATTCCAATTGTTAACCAAAAGAAGGACTCCACTGTCATGAGTTGTGAAATTCAGCCACTGTAAGGGAAAAATTGCATGAAATTGCAAACAAAAAATAAACAAAAAAATAGCACACCATCCGTCAACTAAAATGCCCACAACCGATCGTCCAATCATACAATCGTATAAAATAAGACTATGGCTAGTAGCGGCATACTGTTCCCATTAAACAAAGTCTCGAAACATGATCTAAATATTTGAGCAAACTTTGTTTTTTTTGAAAAAGTTTCTAGAATTCTGGACGCACCATGAATAGTCGTCCTTTTGCCCTAAACTCAATAAGTTTTGCACCGCCGACAGCACCATTTCTTAATTACTTCAGTTTCCAAACTCTCACTCTAAAATTCGACAGCAAAATAACTTCCGCATAAAGCGAAAGTAAAAATTGACTCCACCAATTGCCGTAAATGCTCACCGCCCACACATAAAAATTGCACGAGTACCCTAACCATTTACCATCCCCATCATCATCATCATCATCGCGGTCGCCTGTAGGCAATATACTTTTGCAAGCACCGACACAGACCCGTCGCCGAACGCACTTTGAATATTAATCGATCGCATAAAACCCGAGCAGCGACCACCAAAAACGAGAAAAACTCTTTAAAAAGTCTTACAGAGACCCTACTCGGGCGTATACGTAACATTATCCAACTCTTTACGAACACGCACGTGATGCTAAAACAAGTTATTACTCAGCTTGGCTATTAATATCCATCGATACTACCACCACCAAAGTGCAAATAAAACCGACTTAAAGCCAGAATGAATAGTTGTACATGACCGAGGACACAGGAAGCAGCGCCATCGTCGTATTACGAAAAATTTATCATTATAATTTATAGCCCCCGAAAATAATCAACCAAACATGTCGTTGCCGAAATGGCTTTGCACAATCGTAGGACGATAAAAATGGCAGCGCACTACGCACATAAACCGCTCGCTAAACTCAGTGGCAAGGGGTCCCTTTCAAGGGTATTAATCAAAGGGGCTGGGAAATTCATTTGTATATTACACCGCAAGAGAGAAGGGCAAGTGCTGATGATAAAAAGACCAGACACTGGCGTTATAGCGCTATCCAATGTAAGGCCTCAAAATTGACTGTTAGTAAAATATCTGCAGGGCGATCTAAGCGTCCTTTATTTGTTGAAAAAAAAAACGTTACCGCAACTCAAGGGTACTTGTAACAGCTTTAGAATCCCGTCCGCCACTGAAGAAATGGAATGTAAGATAGAGCGCTTTGTAAAGTGTGTCTACTCGCACGTCCCTGTGTATACACTTACGCCAACTGAATGAGATTAATGAGGATGCAAGGTGTGTCTCTTACTGTTTACATGTTGGCTCCCTGCCAGCAATGAGTTATACTGCATAAATTCTTCGAAATTTCCTACACATGCCTACCCAAGTGCTGACTTTATTCAACGCACGTATGCCTATAAATTAGTCAAAAGAAAATGTAATTCTGACGCACGAAAGGACAAAATACACTCAGCGTTGACAAAGGGATGAAAACCCAGAGAATGTACTCTTATGTCTTATCCCCATTCCAATTCTCTTAGCTACTCAGATTCGAAATCGGCTTTCCCGATTTCTTTAATGAAGCCCACTCAAATATTTATCGAAGTTTAAATTTTAAAAATTCCAGTGCGGTCTCTGCCGACTTAAATTGACTTAAGTGGGTCTCTGTTGGATTTTATTTGGCTCGAAGGACCGTTGAAGTGAATATAGGTATTTATAAGACCCGTAGAGGGAAAATACTTGACGAATGTGTTTGGGTCGGTGTCTAATTTTGGATCCGAAGTTATGTGCGTAAATATCACAAGATATTATGCACTGATATTTTGCAGAGTTCGATGAGAGCAGAGGTGAGCAATATAAGTCAAATTTATACACAACTGGTCTTTGTGATTCATCTGATAGAAATATTTATATTGTGGAGGGCCTATATGGAATGGCTGCAACTTTCGTCGAAAGATTTACGATTACCGCAACGGAAATTGGAAAACGTTGAAGCGGAGATAATGTTTTTCTTTCTTGTGTCGAGCTTTGTTGATTTATTTTCACTTGGGTGAGAGATAAAGTTGAATGGAACATGGATGCAAAGTCTGTGACGTACATAATGGAACACTTGAGGGAGAAATGTGATTTTAGAAGTGCGGTATCATTGGTTCATAAATATTAAATTTGGTAGACTTGTGCTTGCCAATTGAGAGAGGTGTGTGAGATGCTATCTATGGCGGGACATCAATTATACAATTTGTAGGCGTTGATGATAGCAATTGACAAAGATCCGTACCGAAAGGGGTTAACAGCATTTTGTTAATGACTGTTCACAGTGAATAGTATAGAGTGGTTAATATCTGTCCTGCTTTTTCCATCCAAATTATGATAGTCGGCAATGGACACAAAGGACAATGTCTGGTTTTCAAGTAAAATTTGGTTCCTATATTGGCAACTGGAAGACGCAGGCTATCTACCAAAAACCGGTTAAGCCTCTTCAGCAGAAACAGCTCGGAACGTTCTACAAAAACTATTTGAAAATTGTGGTAGAATTGTCAACACTGATCTCAACTAGTTCCAGTCCGGCAGTGAACTGCACACGCCTTTTAGAAAAGCACGTTTGCCAAAGCTAAAATAATTACTAATATGAGGTCTGAAATAGAAGATGTGCGAAAGATAAACCCGATTTAGTTCAAGGACTTTTAAGAAAAGTGATCAAAGATGTTTGTTCAGATGTTACTTGAACTATTTTCCTGGAGCCTTTGGTAGGACAATAACTTGTAGCCTTCGTAATGTGAATTTCCTATGTTTAAAATTTCATTCCGAGGCCTAATAGGCTACATTAAGGTTACAACTGATAAATATTAGAAGGAGATACTCTCAGTTGATCCGCAACTTGTTATAGCATTACGTTATTGATTGCACAAGTCCGCATTCCTTCGCATAGTTCAGTGTGAGATATTTCGCTACTTACCTCGCGTTTGTTTCAAAATTAAGCTCACTGTTCATTTTACGACTCTCATTCCAAAGAGAAATTCATAGAATCCCAAATTGCTTCCACAAATCTGCCCGCAGTTGTAGGTAAAACTTAAGTGCACCATTTCCTGTCGTATATTCGCAGAAACACAAACCACTGCAGTAGTCATATTTTTGTTTTCCCCACATGTTATAAATGAACTGACTTTTAGGAAAATTTGGAACTCTATTTTGTGATAAATCTCCAGCGCTGGCAGTTGTCCAGGTCTCTTATTGCGCCACAAAGTGTACATAAAGTAATTTGAAAACAAAAAAACTTCTTTTGTGTAAAGGTCAATATTGATTTCCCCTCCCCCTGTGATGCTAAACTACCCTTAATCGATTACCTTTGATGGGGCCAAAGGAACAAATAATATAACATAGTAAAGATACTGTTCACCCACCCTTTGGTTAAACTGGAAAAGATATGCGTCAAACCACCTAATAACTAAAGTAAAATAGAGGGTAGCAAAAGTACTCGTATCTGGGTGCGACGAAAATTCAAAAATAAACATCAGCAAATACAAAGTCAAATGTTGACATTTCAATTTACGATAATTGCCAAGCTGCATGTTTTGTTTTGCGACGAACGACGAACGCTTTTGTGGCCAGCACCATCCCCCGGACCAACTGAAGGGGTGGATAGTGTATTGGTTTGGTTACACCATGAGTTGGTATTTGATAAGTCGCCAACGGGTAGATTCAAAACTTTCTGAGGTTTTTTTTTTTGTGTTGGTCGTAGTCGAAGTTCTGTTGGTTTGAATTAATTTACGACTGCTGGCTAGGTGAGCCTTTTGTTGATTCGAAATACAAATTGAGAAATTCGACAACAGTCATAAATATGGCATTGGCATCGATTCAATTTTTGGTGTAGCTGTCACAGCTGGAGGTGGGAGAAATCCAATATTTGTTGATAGATGTTGTTCTTTGGCAGTTTGTTAGGTGTTTATTGCGGATTGGGTTTCTAATTTAAGGGAATTTGTATTAAGTGCTTTTTTTTGGTTGTTAATTGATTGCTGAACCGGGAGGTATAAGGTATAGTAAGCTGTGAACGCTGTGATTATTTCCAAAGAATAAAGAGGCTATATTTTTGCTTTCCATTGAAATTGTACGTTATTCTTAAGTATCTTATATCCGCGACTCTTTTGCTGAAAAAGCGGGACATTGAAAATGACTGATTGAATACGAAATTAAAGTCTACAATAAGATGCATATAAATATACTTCCTGTATAAGAAATTGTTGCCGGAAGTCAGCGAGAACAATTTGAAACAGTAAAAAGCAGGTAATACAAAAATACTTAAAGCTAGCTTTAAATATTGTTTGTATGTATTTATCATAAAATTTTTAATCATACACAAAACCTCGATTTTCAAAAATCGAACACAAACCCCATCATCACCACTGAATCACTGCATCTTGTCACATTTTTTCGCTCAGTCCTTAAAATTCCAAGCATTCAATGAAAATAAAACTCCAACAACGGATAATCAAACCTAACTAAAGTGTAACTGACCGGAATGTAAGTCTTCTTGTGTGCACAGCATTGATTTCGCTTGTCACTTCTGCGAAGAGGAACAACAAAAAAAAATTGCAGACTCTTCGGAGTCACTCGCAAGAACACCCATTATCCGCTTGTCACCCACCACTGCCAATAGTTCAGTAACCTTATACTGCAATCCGCAATACGAGGGAAATAATAACTCATGCAATACTGACCACATCAAGAAGTGGCAACCCCTACGAGGGAGTTGCTTGTTTACCCAATTTGTCGTTTATTTGTTCAGTGAAATGGTTTCCTCTATTGGTTCACCCACAGTGCTCGATAAATGCAAGGAAAATATACTCCAAGGAAAAATAACTTGAAAGAGAAAATGTATTTTTTCGAAAATACGTTTTTGACGTAGTATTTTCTGTTTTTGTGGGACACAAAGTGTTTTATAACACCTTGGAGGGGGTGGAAAAATCGTACTGAAGCCCACTTATAAAAATGTAATTGTTCATCAATGAATTTTAGTCAGGGGATTTTTAAACTTTAAAAACGGTTATGACGTAATTTTCCATGCTTAATGCGCTTTTGTGGGACTAATCCAGCGCTTGTCTGCCGCTCTATAGAATTGAAAATGAAGGCCATTGCCGGAACTACCATCATTCTGTGAATGAAATTCGGTCAATTTAACCCTCGTATATTTACAGCACCAGGGGAAATCTGTCAGTCAATATTATAGTTCTATTAAAGTCGAATCGATAGACAGCGATTACCTACGTATACTACTCAGAGATGGACAGAAAATCAACTGGGTCTCCCCAGCCATAACAATACTCTCCCCCTCATCCACAGTCGATGTCGACGTCGAACTGCAAAGCATATGGTGGCACTTTACAAATTGACCAAATCATTTATTCAAGGTGATTGTTCTATGAAAGCTGTCAGTGTCAGATACAGCAATCAATAAATAATAGCACACATTCGTACCGGGAAGGTTCTGTTTCGATAATTAAGTGGTCGACGGGGAGTGTGTAATCGAATATTTTCTTAAGTTGACCAGTATGAGGAGGTGGGCGAATACCTCCAAGGGAATTAGCAGTTTGGTGTCAATAGGGACTTTGGGATAGTTATCCACTTTGAATAGATGAATGTCATATTGATTGGACTAGTAGTAAAATTGATTTGACATAATTATGATTAATAACCGGAATTCTTGTCTGAATAACGATTTAATGTTAGGAGGAAATCTCGTGAAACAATACAACTATAATTGTTGCAAGTTCATAAATTATTCCGCACCAATTGTCTGTTTAATTTAATCTGACTACATAGTAGTACATGAGTTCAAGAAGTTTATGTTTCCACACAGCATAAATAAAGGCGACTACAAAAGTACAAAGACTAGCTTGAATCTGATTCACCAGCACCATGATTTCAACTCCATCCGCCTAACCACTCGACCTATACTTCCGCGAAACATCTTTATGCAAACATTGGCAGTCATACCTGCCAAACAATTGACTGTAAATGAACTAAAGAGAGTCACTCAGGGCTTCTACAGAAATACTTTGGTACTTTTTTCCTACCACGGACTACATCGCGTACACAGGCGGATCACAATTAGATGTAGGGGTAGGATCAGACATCTTCTCTGAATCGTTGAGCATTTCAGCATCCATAAGCGGAAGTCCTATCAGTGACAAGAGCAGCCCGTAAGTCTTTCACCGAGTTTGTTCTTCGTTTTCACTTCATTGCATTAGAACATGATCCCCTCTCTTTATGTTCTGCCATCGAAATTTGTATAACATTTTGCATAATCTGACAAATAACCTTCTTCCGCTAAAAATTACAAATTCATATGAAAAATAATCCACTGAATTATCATCCCCAAAGAGAGCCACATTCAAATAAAACCGACAACCCCAACACACAGCCAGCAACAAATACCTATATAGAAGAATGCCATTTTAAGGCTAAATCCATCTTTTATGTTACGATGTAAGCCAGCCGGAGACTTAAACTGAGATAAATAAAAATACTCAACGAAGACGAATCATAAAAAAGAGAAACAAATACAAAGGCAGGAGATAAAAAAGCTAAAACATCTTAGTGCTGGAATTTCCATAGAAAACTCCTGCCCGATGATTGGGTATATATATCTTCACATTTCGGATCTCAACAGTTACCAGTGGTATCAAAATTCCACAGCGGACACAGGACAATACGGAAAATAATAAGTAAATTGATGTGGGGGTAGACCAGGGATAGCAAAGGAATTAAATTGTTCCTTGTTTTTTGCACATTGTTTCGCTCCGCCTGGGAAAAGAAATCATTCGCGATAGGGTCTGCCTTTGGGAGGGAAAAGGTCACAAAAAAATAAATGCGCTGCTGAATCAAAAGACAGGTTTGATTACTTTGTATATCGAATTGCATCGATGTGGAAATTTTTACAAGAAGCAACTACTCGGTTGCTTTTATCCAGCCATTAGTGCTGAAGTTCTGTCTGATTAAGGGTTAAGTAATGGATATTACTGATGATTGTTTCAATTTAAGTCAACGTGGATCATCGCTTGAGATAATTAGACCTTGTACTTGCATAGATGGCAATCTAGTGGGAGGATAATTGTTTGAAAATCGTACTCGAAGGCGAACAATTTAAGGCAGCTAAGACGAAAGTTTGATTTTTATGAATTTTTAAATTTAGAAAATAGTTGGCCCAACAGGTATATTTAGAGCCGTGGGTATGCCCACTTATTTTTGGGACAATTAAAATGGGCATGCAGTTCTGAGAAGCTTGCCCAGAACTTAAATATAGCTTGATCAAATTGAGGCAAACAATTAAACTCAAAATTCGGTAGTTGCTTGTTTAATGTTATTAAATTCACAGTACATCTCCATATAGGTCCTTCCGCGGCAATAAGTTTCCCAATAATTAAAACAAACATATCCCAGTCTCAATCTAAATAAAACTCGAACCCAATCCTACTGCAATCGTTTAATGGGGCAAACTTACGGCAACGAAATCTGTTGTTTAAAATAGCTTTCCACCACAATAGTTCTCACAAAACCAAACAGGTAACTATCCCGCCAACAATCGAACTCAACGCTTTTCGCTGGAAATTAATATCACTGTCATGCTGACAATTAACCAGACACACCTACATCCAGCTACACTCCCAAACTATTCATAGAATCGGTAACCGCCAAAAATAACTAACCCACATCTACCTTTTCGGCCAAGGAGTGGCATGAAATTGAAACAGACATCGACCTTTTAACAGAGTTTGGGACCAACCGACTTGCGTGCGAGAAGAAAATCCACGTGTCAAGGTTAAAAGTTCAAAATTTCATTTTAACCTCAAAAACTGGGCGAAAACTATATACAACGGCGATGTGACCTAGTCGCAGCACACACCAGCCCACAACGCCCCCGAGAGGTGAATATGGTAGCCGCATATCGTCGATTTATTTTAATTTATTGCACACTAGCCCCTCTGCAATGGCCCATTAGTCCTTCGGGGAGCTATGGGTGGGCGGGCATACTCGTATTTACCCTGAACTAAAGAAAATGGTGCAGATAAAGAAAAGTTAAAATCGAATAGCATTCATTTGGGGGAACTTTTAATGCGAAAAATAGGCTTAGGTAGGTAGGAAGAGCCAAACAAAAAATAGAACAGAATATTAGGATCGCAGCGTAATCCCAAGGATGTTCATTTCTACGGCATTTTTCACTCACAACACAACGACTATAAAAGGAATGTGTTCACATTTATTTATCTATTAAACTTTTGTCATTGTTTGGTTGGACTTTTTAAAAGTCTATATTTCTCCGCATGGATGGATGTTGGAGCAGTTGTGGATAACGTGGTGAAGGAGGCAGAGATTAAGAGATTTGGGTCAGGCGATAACACAGAACGAGCATTAGGGTAAATAATGTGGCTGAAGATTATTATATTAAATTTGCAAACATTTTTCATTGGAAAACAATTTCATGAAAAGACGATGACTAAGTAGGGATTTCTGTCTCGGAGGTGAATTTTCCGGCAAAGTTTTGTTGTAATATGCAAGTGTTACTCGGCAATGGCAAAAGGAAGGTGGAAAGTACAACAGGAGGTATAAAAACTAGCTCATGGGTGCTGGTATCCAATTATCAAATGTGACAAAATAATAGCAATTTTCTGAACATTCACTATCCTACAGCCTTTTGCAATGTGAAACACTTCCCAAAATTTTGTTCAAACCTACTGCCAGAACGAATTTCAAAAGTTGTCTGTTGTAGTCAAAGCAATATTTTCTGCCATCGTTCAACAGAATATAATTGCGTGCAGACAAAAAAATGCATTATGTCCTTATAAAGTTTTCTTGTTTATCAATTAAAATTTTATTCCGAACTCCCTGAGCATGCATTGCTTATATGGTTCTGAGGAAGTTGCTGCTACCTTTTGTGAAGAATATTCATTTGTGATGTCGGTAGAGGAAACACCCTCTTTATGCTGCTGGACTTGAGCCCCACTCCGGTTGGAAGTAAAGTTGGTCGTTATTGTTTCGTGAGTCAATTAATTAACGACCCTTGCCACGCAGTGGTCAATGGGAAATGTGTAAATTGACAACTGCACAGTTTTTCCCATCCCAATGGGGTGATTAATTGAACCCAACTATAATGGTGTAGGGGCGCAATAAAATAGCGCTCTTCCTTTGCATATATCGGTTGATTGAAAGCGAAGGATTTTAACTGCCTCTTGTCAACAATCTGTTCGAAGGTAAGCACCTTAAATCGTCTTTATTTGCAAATGAAATTGAAACCACGACAAATAGACTTGCTTTATAATTGAATGAGGTACGGGTGCGTAAGTATTACTCCATTTAGTCAGACCGAACATAAACATACGTCAACTCTTTCAATGTAGGCAAACGTGTTTTTTGAAACCGCATTCATCATTTCGGCGCCGATAAATTGCCGCCACTCTATATCCTTAGAAACTTTGTAACCACATGCCATTTGGCATCTAAAGTACCCCAAACAGATCAATCCATCTCCGTTGCGTCCTTTTATTAACTCTTTCTCTCAGTCTGCAATAAAATCCAACAATACTCGTATGCGAAAGACAGCAACGTTCTCTCCTCAGGCAGGCAATAATCCCAAATTTTATTTCATTCAATTCGAAAAGTGAACATAAATTCCGGAAAAGCTTTTAGTGGCCTTCTGTGGCAGTTGCTTATAACCGACAACATGAAATTGTCAAAAATAAAACAAAGATGCTCCAGCAGAGATGGCTGTAGGCCAAAGTCAACAAAATCATAAAAAAAATAGCTCAGTCATGATTTGGAGAAAAATCGGAAAGCATTGACCGGGAATTCCTCTTCCTAAGTGATGACGTGATAGCAGCATTTCATATGGTCCTCATAGAATAATGTCGAGCTACCTCTCCTGAGACATTCAATTGACCAAATATGGTTCGGTGAAGAAAAGAATCAATAATGTGAAAGTCTATGGACAATCAGCCCATGAGCAATATTAAAGTTATACCACAAAGTCACCTGCCAATACGGATGAAAAGATAGAGACACCTTTGGCTGCCCTATGATACAATTCGGTTAAGTTGACTTTGGTCCGTCCACTCACTGGATTGAAATGGGAACCCATGCTCCTTGCAAAAGAAAAATATTGATGATGATGCTTTGAAGTTCGTTTTACTGCATCTTCCCAATTCGCTGTAATAAAAAATCTAAATCGCTAATACTTACAGTATGTGTCTGTGGTTAGTCGATCGATGGTGTCCTGCTTCAATTTGGAGTTTTTCTTGCCCATGTTGAATGTGCGATGTTGGCAATTGAAAGAAGTACTTGGTAATTAGTGTAGATACTTTCTATTCACTTTTCAGAGCGAGTTTTATGGCACTTCTTTAATTTTCTTTAATATTTGGTGTTTTCTTCTTTTATTCACTTGCACTTGTACAGGACACTACTTTAGTTGAAACCTGGAAAGAGAAAAACAACACTTAGATGGTGGGATTAGAGGATTATGTCGGTAGAAGGACTTTTCTGTTATAATTGACTCGGTTGCTCTTTATATTTGAATTCATTGTGAGATTGAATAAAGTTGTAGTAGCTAAATAAAAAAAAAAGTTTTCAGTGGTGTTGAACGAAGAATGGAAGCCTCTAACTACACTCTCGGATGTTAAGTAGCACTGTGCAAGCATTAACTCCCTTCCCTCATTCTGTAGAATTTTCCTCGATTTTTATGCACGACTACCAAGTTTTTTGACCTTAAAATAGTGATTGATGTCGCAAATATTTTTAGTATTGTTTCAGTTGATTGGCCTGAGAGTGTGTAGAGTCAAGAAGTTGTCAAACGAAATCACCCCTATAAGGGAGCGCTATTATATTCACTTCCAGAAATCATGAGCTGTAGGCACACACAAACATTATCTAATAAATGGGAAAAAAATACATCCTTGTCAAATATCATACAAGTTGCCTCAAAACCATTTTTCAAAATAAAATCTCTGTAAAAAAAAGTGGGCAGTCTTAATGAATAATGAATAAACGTCCTAATGAATAAACGTCTTTTTGCTGGTACACTTCTAAACGTGTCCTAAAAATTCGGAATCTGATAATGAAATATGTGCCTTTCTCGGGAACTGGCTGGCGCCCTCATCTCACTTTTTTCGATGAACTTCTGGCACTTTCGTGGTTTCTTCATTGCAGAACTTTTGTACCTGAATGTTTTGATGATTTAGCTACTTGGTGCTTTTCTAATACCTATCGTGACTTTTATAGTGCAAATTGCCCGTTTTTTTCTTGTTGTTTTTTTTCAAAACTGCCGCACGAGTAGCATACGTTGCACTCTTCAAAAATGCTACCAATTATTCTTCCCTTGCTAAAAATCAAAAACCACTTTGGGAATACCCTACACTAAGAAAGAATTGTTGGGTTTTTGATCAACAGTACAATTTGGAAAGTCTTTGTTAACTAGTTTGTTCCCCAAATTAATCGCCTTTGACATTGAACAGGTATTTCTTCCATAAACCTAACACCAGCTGTGAATAATTTTAAATTTCCGCACAGTATTTCTTCGTTGTTATAGCGTTTGAGATATTCGCAGTCGTATCTTGGCTACAACCAGGAAGTGGTTGGCGTCTACTCTGGAAGGTCGCAACATTCGGACCTCTACAAAAACTGGCAGAGTTCGATTGCAACAGAGCAATGCCGCTTAAGTGACGGTTTAATGATCTGGAGACTGCTATATTCTTCTATAAAAATTGAGCCGATAAAGTATAGGAACGTACTTTCCATGGCAAAGACAATTTTTGTTGGTTTCCAAACAAGGTTATTCGTATGATATGCCTTCCAAATATACTACCAAAGGTGTCGTAAGTGGCTTTCTTGGTCTTGATATTAAAATCATAGAACGATTTTAACATCACACTTTGGACATTGCTCCTAGAATCAGTCTGTTTCAGGGTTGTCATAAGAGGGCAACCCCCCGAAAGCTCTGGTTTAATCCTATGGCTTTTTAGTTCAATGGCAAAATGTTCGTTGAATTTAAGTACAAAGATTTAATTTGAAACACCTTTTCCCCAAAGAAATTCACACGCACACTTCTACCGTCTTCTTCTTGATAAGGTGTTGGGTTTTTTTAGTAAATATAAGATTAAAAATGCTGCATTTATTTTGACATGAAACTTAGAGATCTTGCTATTTCCTCGAATGTAATTGTTGCTACTATTTTGAAAACAATTTTATTTGCTCTTAAAAGGTAAAAAATAATTCCCCTTCAAGACTGCTTAGCAATATATAATGTTTCGGGAATAGCGTTCTTCATTTTAAAGCGCACACAATCTATCTGCAAATTGTTATACTACTTAAATCTCTCGCCATGAGTTTGTGTACATAAAACGCACTTGGATAGTCGTAATTGTTAAAGTACCCACCATGAAATTGCTATAAGGTTTTTTTTTAATATTTTTTTAAATAACGTTTAGAGACAGAACATTTGAGGAAAACCCACCCACTCGCTATCCAACTTAATTCGATAAAACACACTCGTTGCTTTCATACCCCTACACTTTGACAATGAAGTGAAATCTTTTGATTGCACATGCGAACATTCTCAGTCTCATTATGGGTCTACCCAGATAGGAATGCCATGAAAATATACATCTGCCAGTGAAATTTCATCCTTGAATTTTTGTTTTTTCTCCTAATCCATTTTGCTGATAATACACACTTGCATGCTGCTGCCAACCGGAGGAAAAAGTTTTTAGATCTTATGGAAAATAAAATTAAGAAGTGCTGAAAGTAGCTGCATATCCTTGCACCTACCATTGCATGGCTCAGCGTTTTTGTACAAGTAAATAGCAAAGAGATGGAATGGTTTTGCGTTTGCTATTACATGAGAGGACACAATTCGCAAGATATATATACACACCTACTACATCTACAAAGTTGAGTGAAAAGAATTATACGAAGAAGATTGTAAGAGAATTGGGAAAAGATGGAAGCGTTTCTTGAATATGAGTGGAGAGTGAAGTTTTAATTGGAAAGGTCTTGTTCACCTCAGTTATTCTACCACTTTATTTGTAAAAGGATTAAATATGAAGTTTAGTGCACACACATTTTTAAAATTTTACTTTTCAGCTACAAGAAGCTACCTGGAACATTTCAAACATTCGACAGAATAGAAAAAAGACGGTGGATAGGGATAGAAAAATAGTGCCAGGAGAGTTAGAAAGTTCTGGTATTATTTGACTTTCAAACTGTTTGTGACTCCAAACATGTGCCTCATCAGTCTACATCCGCTTGCACTTTCGTGAAAAATGATCGCTTGGCATGAGCTGGCGATAGACATTACAGCGACATGATGAACACGCACCTATGTGTAGAATCTATAAGCATCACCCAACGGAAACCACTGTTGAAAAGGCAGAAAATCCAACCGATACGTACCAACCTAACATTAGTTGTGAAAGACAAGAGGCCAACGCACTACTTTTTTCCATTGAGTGTCGGTTTTTTTTGGGAAAAAATTCAGCTTATGTTACATTGTCCTCAGACCTTGATTACAATCGTGGTTCAGCAAACCATCTTGTGTGACACTGATTTTAGCCCTTTCTTCTCATATTCCTACTTACCTCTACCTCCTACTGACGTATTACCGCATCCGAAAATAGTGCATAAATATAAGACCAATCAATCTTTGGTCCATTCGGACGTTTAGTAGATTTCCTAACAAAGTCCTATTAGCCTTGGCTTTACATGCGGGATGAGTATAATAAAAACCGAATTCACACAGCTCCGTATAGTTGGCATAATAATCCATCAACAGCACAATCAGTAAATCTACCCCCCACATCTAGCCTACACAAATATACACAGACACACTTTTACTACTAACTATAGGTATTCCCGTCTATATTCTCCTGCTGAGGTGGCGAATAGAACTGCCACTGCCACAATATTCATCCATTGTTTACTCACATATTTATTTGCAACAATTTGTCGATTCTACCTGACTATAGGTAGAGAGGCAATATTTTCACTGTATCCAACAAGAAATTTATGAACCCATAAAATGCTGTTTACGTAAACAGACCATAAATTACCTCCACCCCCAGACATCAAGGAATATACCATTCGAATGTATATATTCCTTGAAGCGCGGCATCCAGCCAGCAAACATAATGGCCGAACCGAAAATTCGCACTATCGACATGGTTCATTCCAATCCAACAATGATTTCTCGTGCTGACTTTCACATTATGAATGGAGAAACATTAAAAATTGTGACTCCACAGTTGACAACGTGAAGGTCCTGCGGATACTTGCGAGTGGGAGTGCAATTGTATAGTTCGCACATAAGACCGGATGGGAGGGGGGGCTGTGTGCAATTTATGATTATTACTGTTATTTTCCACTCAAAATCACATGTGGCCAACATTAAAAAGGATAATGGGAGCCGTATGACCAGGTATTCGTCGTGAGCGAATTTCATAATGGAAGTACACAATAATTTCGTGATTTTTCCACATTGCTTGTGTTTAATTTATTCCGCAACCGCTACCGTGCACCCCTTGATAGTAGCATAAATTACATATAATAACTCACACACTATATTCCGAGAGGATATTTTTTTCATATCACGGATGCTCTTTCGTGCATGAAGACGGCAACACGTTGCATAACAATAAGTCGTTCGAAAAGTTAACCAATTCCATAGTGGTGTATTCGAGGTGAGTGCTGTGGTGCAGAAGAGTGTCCTTACATGCGTATTATAGTGTGCATGTGGTTTTATGCCTTGCACGCAATTGCTTAACGATAGGCAACACGAATTTACATGCGCGCAATGACGTACATACCGACATTTGATGTGAAGGAGTGTTTTTAATTGATTCTAAATATAGAGCGATAACAATCCATGGGTGACTTTGTGAACGCTTTCGATGCAGATTAATCAGTTGGAAAAATATATCCAAAGATTTGAATTTAAAATAAACTAACAGCCATATTATTCCCGATCTACAGGGGATTTTGAGTGAAGAGTCGCGCCCGACGTTAATGAGGTTTGCTTTTATTTGGCTCCACCTCTCGTTTGCGAACTGTAGATAGGACAAATTGAATAGGTTAAGTACAAGCCGTCCTTAAGTTCTTTCGCCAGAGAGACTGTGTTCTTATAGAAAGAGCGGAGAGAGGTACACAATCAATCATCAATTAGAAAAGGATATTCAAATTGGGAATAATTAATTTTAACTCTCGATACTTTTCATCGTCACATTCTCGTTCTCGTTATCCTTGGACGATAAAGGAGATGTGCAGCTACAAACTCATAAAATGCTTCAATTTAAGGTGAAATTTAAATGGTTAGCCACGTCAGTATCGGTACTTATGTGGTTTTGTGATATTGCCGACGGGACCTTAAGTTATAGGTATGCAATTTTGTTGCTCGCAATCGTTTTAGACAAAATTTTAAAGTACTTGTACTTCTATTTTTAGAAATTTAACTTGAATTATATTTACTTGAATTATTGAGAGTATGCATTATTCAATGATTGCATTCAGATATAAAAATAATTTAATAAAATGAACGTAAGAGATTAGATGAAGAAGCTATTTGAAGAAATGACCTATTTTAAAAAAAGTTTTAAAAATGTCCATCTTCGCCCTTTTAGCTTATTTTGAAATGAAAATACCCACGACCTGGTATCATTGGGTAGGGCCTTAGTGGATGCTGGTTATGTACTTATATGTCTAATATTGCTAAAAAAAGGGTTGCCGCCTTAATGGGTGTTATTTACTGAGAACCTAGTGGTTGCTTTTCTTTTTTAAGATGAACATATTTTTTTAAATGAATAGAACGTATTATGTATTGACAATGTAAGCATTATAATTTTTATCGAAATGTAAAATTGGGTTTTCGGGATACTAATAGTTTTTTAAATCAAATTTATTGCAAAACCAAATTAAGAACGCAGTCGCCTTGAGTAAAAAAGTGCACTTGCGTTAAAATATTTTTTATTTCTTAATTATTAAAGTTACGAAAGAAATAGTGACTTTTAAAGCTGTACAATTTTTGTGTGATTAATTTGTAGGCAACACTATTACCTAAAACAATAAAATACACTTTTGATAAGTTCACTTTCCTGAGGTAAATAAAAATTTACTAAAATTTTGTTTGAATTGTGTTAAAAGTCAATGTCTTGCACGGGTGATAAAAATTTTTAGCAATAGTAAACTTTTATCAACTCTCACCCAATATGGTTGATCTAGGTGTAAAATACTAAAAGTTTTTAAATATATATTAATTGTTGGTGCCTAACCTACTTTCTTGAACCCTTCAGTTAAGTGGGTGTTGAAGATAGCATTTAAAGAAAAAAAACAGCGGATATTACGTATTTAAAATCTATATTATCGTGTTCATGTACGCATAACATACGAGTATCTTACTCAACCGAAATGAAAATAAAAATACATCCGAAAGTATTCTCAACTTCTTTGCTCATAGCACTACCTTGCAAACAACCAAGTCTCAAATCACCTTCCTGCTGCGACATGAAAAGGAAACCAGTCAGCTGAAAAGAAAAGCTAACGAGGCATCCGCACAGATGGCAAGAAGGGACTTCTTCCCAAAAAAAGATGAAAAACAACATGGTCACGTTTCAAAAAAAGTACAAAAGTACAAGTAATTCAAAACTTGTTAAAAAAATTGCTACACTTTCTTCCTTGTTCTACGTATACATGTGTTCATCCATATTAAGCGATGTTTTGGCAAAACAACGGCGCCTAATCGTTCTCCCATTGTATACAAAGATGGAGCTTGGAAAGCCTGCTCTCAAGTTATGGGTGTGTTTGGATTAATGGAGAAAGATATAAACTGGAAGACAAGTTTCGACCACTTCTAGGATGATTATATTAAATGTGCAATGTTTTTGCCGCTCGGCAAGGATAATTCTAATTGGAGGAAGTTTTCTCTTTTCTTAAGGGCGAAAACGTGTACAACTGAGTTTCCAAACGACACCAGGGGTAGCCAATATGAAGACTATACATGTCGCCTGGAGTGACAACACACACCACGGGAGGGTGTTTCAAGGTTGAGCGTTGGCGCGAAAATGTGTGTTTTCCCACAAGGTGGGTGTTGTGAACATAAAAAGTAACTTTCGAGGCGGGAAAGTATTTCACCCCAAAAAATGAGCCGCGTGTAAGCTGAAAGTACCTTCGCACTGCCTTAGGTGGGTGTGGATGTGGAGTTTCAAATTATTTTGCTTTTCATATTTCCTGTCGTCCAAGAAGGAATTATTAAATTCCACGCATATTTTACGGTTAATTTATGGCACTCTTTGGCTTGTTACGCTAAAAGCATAAAGCGATAATCCACTCAGAGGCTCTCCAAATTCTACTTTGTAGGTAATTTTTATTTCAAGTCCCATACTTAAAAGTACGTTCTGACACGACAACATTCCAATTCTCTTAGAAAACGAACACAAATCCACGGCGGATTCTGTTTCTGACGTCCGTCCTGACCTTTCAAGTTAGTGTTGGTGTGCGTCTCCACTTCGTGCTTAATAACCGGAAACGAAAAGATTTCACTGGTGTTTAGGTCCTTCGTTTTCAATGGTACTGCGTGCGTGATTTTTTAACTATTAATTTGAATTTCATAAATTTCCTCTACGTTCTTTGGTTAAAGTTTATATGAACGCCCCCAAGCACGCCTTACCCCTTCTATGCCATTTGGACATGTGTGTCGGTTAGTATTTGCATTTTAAAATGTAAACGCCTTTAGGTGGTTTTGAAAAATTGAAAAGCCGATTTACGAATGAGGTCATCAAGGCTTTTGACAAAAAGAAAACACAAACACATCTTTTTCATATGAAACAACAACTTTGTGGGGGCTATGTAGTTTTCAAAAACATCCTCAAGGTGTTAACGTTATTCGGGTGGATAGATAAAGCTGAGGGTGTTTATTTTATATAGGTATGTGCTTTGAATCTGAATGAATACGTTGGGGAAATGCTTTTGGAATAACTTTTACGATAGGTGGCAATTAATTTGAAGTTTTATGGGAACGCTTAAAGATGTTTGACCTAGTTTTCGAGGTGAACGTGATAGTTAAGTATACGTGCACAGTAAGGTAACGATGGTAAATAAATAATAAATATAGGCATTATTTGGGGGACGGGATTCAAATGATACGGCTTGGTGAAATGGGGCTCACTAATAAACACTTGCAGCCTTCACATTAAATGTGTTGTATGTCAGAAAATGCAGACTTCGCAATTGCCTGCTCGTAAAATTTGACTGGACTGGACACTATAAACGATTGTTAGTACCGCACATTGAAAATTAAGGTCCAATTACCAAAATTACAGAAAATGCAGCAAAATAATGTTCAAAAACAGCCGGTATTATCTTAATGTTTGCTCTAAAATTGTGCACACAATTCGCCCTTATTTAGAAAACATCAAGATATCAAATTAGCAGGAATTTGTCCATTTACATTCCAAAAGATCAGCTGCAATCGCATATAGACACCGAACCCTTTGCCTTCTATATTTTATTTAATCTATTGCACAATATGTATTCTAGTTCCCTCTTAAACCTAGTCGTAGTCAAACAGCCATGCATTTCCTGTAAGCGTATGTTCCCGCATCCACATAATGGAGCATTTCAATAAATCAAAATTTTCTGCTTCGAATCCTTTTCTGAAAATTTATTATGTGCTCATAATATATTCATGTGCACGAATATCTCAGCATTCAGAGCATTTTACCCAATCCAAAGTGGGTCGCTTGTGCGCTATACATTTCGATGAAAAATTCAATTTGATACCCATATCTCACTTGGTAATCCAATAAAAGATAAACTGATAATTTGTCAGGTATCCGGCAGAGGGTACAAATGCAGGTCATTAAGATTTCCAGAGGGAATTTCTACACCGTCTTTAATTCCATTCCACCCATACTTGACTCATTGCCATTATGATCATCCACCTTTTCCATGTAGGTACATGCGAAGTCTAGTTATAAAAAAACGTGTCGATATCAATAGCATTTCAGCACGTGCTAGCGAAACCATGACCACTCCTTAAATGGACCTTCCCTTATGACATTTTCGATATACTTCAATAAGTACCTCCTCCGGCGACATTCGACATTCTTTACTGACCAAAACCTCTGCACCACAAAACCAAATACCACCAAAATTTAGCCGTAAACAATTTTTTTCTCAATAAAATTCCTTCTCCAGTACCACAAAGAGGACACTCGAATATTTTCCTCAACTGGAATGTTCTATCTTCTTAGCATCAAATTATCAGCTCAGTCTCCTTATTTATTTACTTGATGCGGCCCTCCTGTCTGCCCTGCCAAGTCAATATTACATTTTCAGAAATTCAACTGAAAATATCAAACTAAATGAATTATTGTTCTGCATGGGCACATCCGTTCCTTACCACCCACCTCCAGCCACATCTCCGTTCTCCAACAATCTTCTTTGGGAGATAGTTTATGGAATTGCATTCTTGAATAGTGCAAAAGGAAGTTTTGCTCGGTTTTGTTGTTGAGCTGTAAGTCTTGTCGGAGAAATTTGTTGCTTTATTGCATTTTGTTGGAATTCCACAAGAACAAATTCTTCGAGTCGCATTGTTGCATTTTAGTTAAATGGAAGTACTTTCCTGGAGAGAATAGTTTGGCGTTTTGATTTTGACTTGACGTAGAAGTTCGTTGTATTAGTATGGAATTGGAGAAGAAGCTCGCAGCTATGTTTGCACTTTTGCCACAAAGGAACGTGGGGTAGATGTTATAAATGTTTGTAAGTGTTGCTTTATGATCCCGCAGAAATGAATGCTAACAATAAAAGACGCGCAAGCCGTGAGAAATCCCACCCAAAAGAAAACACTTCTTATATGAATAAATCAGAAATATACCTACGTTTTCGTCGATATAGTAAATCGGGCAGGTTATCAAAAGGCATATCTGGTGATTTCAGACAAACACTTCCCGGTGTAACGAGACGTACTTATGAAATCAGCCTTTAGCGCTTGTTTTAATAAATCTGGACTTGACTCAGAAGATAAGAGAACTGTCGGGAGATTCTGGATGTCGCAAACTTATATTTAAGAAGGTAACAAGTCCAGAAAGTAATAATAGCCACAATGTAGAGTCGGCCTTTTTCATGTTGTAGCTGTCTCTAGAACTTCAACTGCTACTAATTATGAAGATGTAAATATCTTCATTGCCATAGCTTTGTCAAAGTTGTAGATAGACTTTTCTTAAAAATGTTAACTGTCAAGAGAAATGCAGATAACATAAAACTGTATGCTTCAAAAAGCTGGAGTTAGTAGAGACAATGTAATAGTAATGTGACGAAAATCTTTCAGGATTTTGGTTTAAAATCTCGTGTTAGACTACTAGAAAAAGAGGAAAATTGTGGAAATATATGACATAGCAAGACTTACTGTACTAAAAATGACCTCAGAACTCAAGATTATGATACTTTCGATACGTATAAGGTACATCATTCAATATTGTAAGACTTTTGATATTTTTTTAAAGCAAGGAATATGGTATATCCCAAGACCTAAATACATTTTATATTATACCTAGGTCTTTATTGTGGGACCGAAATTAAATCATGTTTAGATCCCCATAGAAGTATAGCTCTAAGAACGAACAACATTCTTGATTATGCTTTGAACACACATAAGAAATCTGAATATTTTAACACTAGCATTGAACTTGTACCGGAAAGGGAATATCTCCTAGAAAAGGACAGATGATGATCGCGCGAGTACTTTGAAAGCAACGCAGAATAAATTCGCGTAGGTGTTTGAATTTCTAAATTTAGATCTTTACAAATTTTAGTACAGCTATTTCCATGCGAAAACTATTTCACACCGCATTGACCTTACCACTGGCTGCAGCGGATTCCCTTATCATGTAAACCAACCCCACTCACGGTTCACTTTCAGTTAAAGCAAATATTTCTCCAATGAAAACATTTGAAATCCTTGGCCAGAATAAAAATCCTAAAAGCACTACGACACCATTCTAGATACCCAGAGTCTATTCTATGTGAGCCATAAAAAGACAATGTAAACATCATTTGACTTACTGTACAGGTAGGCTATAGCTACTAATAGTCGCTACTTATAAGCCGTCTACCTATGAATGCCAACAGTAAATCGTCCTGAATATGAAAACAAGTCATTTTTTGTTCTCATCTCTCCTTCAACTGCTTTGTTGCAGATAAGCGTTACAAGGACGACCAGCTCTGCTCTTTCGCTCTCTCATGTTCATAAGCATTTCTATGTGATCCTAAACTCTCATGTAGGAACTCCCCCAACTCATAGTTATTCGCCTAAATAAACAGTACAACGCACAATTTATACACGAACTTACAAATGCAAGAACATAACCACGGGATTCTTGCGAAGGAAAATAAAAGCAAAAATCCTTCGAATGATAATCAATCCACACACTCACAGAAAATTAGATAGACATATGGACCAAAAATAAAGCATACGATCATGTACGTATACACTTGTGAAATATGAATAAACTGGCTTTGTTCTACCTCCTATGAAGGATATGTGCGTGTGTGTAAAAAAAAACCAGGCTAGTAGACACACAATACGACACGAAAAAGAAAAATAAAGAGCAAAACAAAATAATAACCATAAAGAGCAAAGAATATACGACAACGGAAAACAAAAACATTTTCCCTTCCAAAAACAACCACCCTCTGTGAAAGGATATGCCTATCATCTGAAGGAAAAACTCCAGCTCCTTTTGCTGGCGAGAAAACTTTCCCTCGCATTACAGAGCCCAACCGCCCAATGCGCCCTCCAATCAAGTCGTTTAGTTTTTATATGTAAAACACAGAAAATTACGTAAGAGTCCCGAAAAAAATCAGGCAATGGCAGGGAAAAAAGAACGTACACAGAAAATACAAGCGGAATTTTCGTCGTCCTCTATGTAGGGAGGAAGAGTAGAGTCTACGGCAACTGGCACTGGCACACGCTTCAATGGTCGTCGTCGTCGTCGTCGTTGTACTTTTTCTCGCTCACTGGCTCATATCCTTCGCTCTCCGTATTCATCGGATGATATAACAGTGTTTTGCCTTTAGTTGAGCTGAGTTTTCCTATTGCTTTTCTTCGGTTGTTGTTGGTGTTGCTGCCGCTACAAGAGTTCACGGTTCAAAGTATGTGGGTGGCCCATCAGCCATCACACAGAGGATGTTTTAAAAATGCCCAAATGGTGGTACAGCGCCTGCTGGCGTCACGGTGTCTGACTTTCAATAAAAGTTGACTACAATATCATACAGAGAGTCGTTACGTTCGTGCCTTTTTCTGCAGCTAAAGAATAATAGAATTTTGTGGATAATCCCCTTCACCCTTTGTCATTCAACTTATTTTTGCAATTTCATTCCCAGACCCTTTGGGGGAGAATTTGTAAAATCACTTTACGTCACAAAGTCCTTAATTGTTACCCAAAAATTATAAGCTCATGCAGGTGACCAGTATCCTTAGGATCGCTGCATTCACCCTGAGAGGACCAACTATCTCCTATTAGGTATAGCACTTGAAGAGATTTTTATTTTTTAATTTTCTTCCTTCAATGTGTTTTGAAACTATCTCGAGCAACCGGTATAAAAAGGATTTAAGTCCTTTTTCACGATATAATAATTAAAAAGAATATCGCACTTTCCATTACCAAAGGATTGAGGAGAATTCTGCACTGTCACACTCACTCACATAAATTTGACACAAAAATAATTAAATTTTATATTTAATAATTTCTTTTTTTATGGAAACAACAAAAATTCTATTGAAGGACACACGGGAAACGAACGGAAAGAAAAACGCCTGGAAGAGAACACGATTGTGTTATTTTCTTTCTGGTATCACGTTGTTGTGCATAACACACGGCCTCACAACTAATACTGAAGAGCTTTCGTGCGCCTGACGCCAAATCCTGCTCTGCCACTATCACCTATAATCCTTGAGGTGGAAAACCGGGTTGGAAATCAGAGTCACTGTAGGAGCTTCTCCTAAACCTGGGGAAAAATTTCCTATGATAACAATGAAAGCTCTCTCTTAGGATTTGCGCTCTCTCTTCTCTCTGTAACTGTAAGTTGTCAATAGTGAGAGTGACTGTGACTGTGACTGTGAGTGATTGCAGTTGCGATTGCGACTGTTTCTGCTTTCTGCTGATGTCTTACGTAAAATTATTTTGTTTCATAATAGCTAAGCTAGAGAACGAAAGGTAATAGTCGTATAGCTCTATTTTCTACATAGTTCTCTGAAAGACTCAGTGTGAGGGGAATGTGAGAAAATCCCAAAATTGATTGGAGATTTTTTTCTCTTACAGGAGATGCGGAGAAAAAATTCCAAATATCCTTAAAAGCCTATAGCTATACGCCTGGCGTTCGTTTGGTCGTTGTGGAGTGTAGGTACTGTACAAACGCCTGGTGTGGTGAGTGTCTGAGTGGTGACGAATAAATGGTGGATTATGAGATGAGGGTGAGGGCAGCATACTGACTGGTTACTGGAGAACAACAGCCTTTTGACTTATCAATGAACATGAGTAAAACGCAAAGCTTAGGTACTTGTGTCCAAGAACAGCTGAAAATGGAGTTATTTTTGGATATTTTTCTGTTTCGAAATCGAAGTTTTCGTTTTCGTTTCGGTTTTGAGGGATTGAGTTGTGTGCGGTGGATTTCCCAATTCTGAGCTGAAGATTTGAGGAATGGATTCGGTAGGCGCTTTTAAATATAAAAAAAAAAAATGTGTTGGAGAGAAAAGGAAAATGTGATTTGTGCAATAGAAGCTATTGGTTAAGAGGCTTTTATTTATTTCACTTAATTTATTCAATCTACAATTTATAATCAACAGATTTCGAAAAACAGTACAATAAGTTATATAAAAATTAGGATTAAATTCATCTTTGGATGATTTTATGACGATGATCAATTTTGGTGTTGAATTTGGCCTAATCATTGAACCATATAACAAATTCCTACTTTTGGTTTTGAGTAGGTACTTAGACGGTATAAAACTTGTTAGGCTGCTTACGTATTCCATGCCAGTGAGTCGACATGCAAATTTACTTCACATCAGTTTTCTATTTCAGTAAATGTTGGCGCACGCATATAAAACATTAACAGCACTTGTTCTCGTAGATTACAGCCGTTTTGATTTATCAAAAGAAAATCTTGTTTATGTACATATAGGCACGTGACTTGTCTACTTTGTAGACATATCCAAGCTGTACTTTCCGATTGAAAATTTGCTTTCACCGTGCATATGATATGATAGATATATATGTTGAAGCTCAATATCAAATGGTGCCCATAAATAATAACCTTAAGAGATTTTTTTTTGTTAATACTTATGGCAATTAATATTTTGGAGAAGTATTAAATATTTCTTGAATCTTAGGAAAATTCCTAACCTGTAGTGTTATGCACATGCGAAGTTGGTGGGTGATCTAAGACCGTATTCCATTTTCACTTTTACGTCGTTGAACGATTGAACCCTTCAGTTTAAGAAAAAAAAATGTTTAAGAAAATATTCCAATTCCCAAAAACCTATTTAACTTTAAGTATGCGCGGTTCGACATTCTGCGAAAAAAAATTGCAGGATTGGGACTATGGACTAGGGAATTTCGCTTTTCCTTACCAATAAAATAAATGTGTATGTCTGGGACGCATAGCTTGTTCCTTTATATTACAATCGTTTATGGCAATTATTCAAAATTTAAGAGCTTAATCAAAAATTCATATTTTTCGCGCCGTGAAGTATTGTACGTTCGGTCCTTAGAAAAAAAACAAAAAGAAAGAATATTCTCTTTTGATCAAGTGAATATCGTAAGACACGTTAGAAAAGTTGAAAAAAAAAATCAGACACACATGATAATTCTTAGCGGAATTAGTTGTCCATGCTTCGCGGCCATGTTTCCCTTTTTTCTCAATAAAGAACGAGAGTTCAATAATGAACGAGTGTAGACAAACCACCCTTTAATATCCTGTTGATGGTAAAATGTGATCTCCTGCAGAAACCTTTCGATTTAATGGATGGAACGAATTAATGTTATTTCTTTTCCTTTACTCCTCTTTTTACGAAAAGAAAAACCGCTATCAGGACAAAACACAACAAAAAAACATTCTCGGGACCAACAGCAATAACAACAACAACAACGTGAACACAATAATAGAACCTCTTGCACTTGCACACCAGGTCAAGGATATTAAACGTAATAGTGGCTTTTAGCCAGGCTGCACACGGGTGCGTCTCTTCTACCTTCTGCAAGGACGACTAATTGCCATAAATTGTCCTGCAAATTTATCTAAGCACTAAAAGCCATAGAAATACTCCCACACACAGCCGTATACCATGCACTGCACACCCTACCGACATAAAGGGGGCCGTATAGTCAGAGACAAACTATATTTTATCCTTAAATAGGATTTATATCTTCCTTTGTGTTTTTTTTATGATTTCCCAAAATATATATACGCTGCCAGCTATAGTGAAAAATAAAGTTTATTGAACCGCCACTGTGAGCTGGAATCGATTTTGCTCGTCATATAGTTTATGTATGTGTGGGCGAAGTTGTCTCGGTCCATTCCTGTCGAGTGATTTTCTCAGACAATGCAAAGGAACTGACGATGGTCCCGAAAGACATTAATTTCGAAAACATTTCAAGTTTTATTGCCTACCGTTGTTGGCAAGTAATTGATTCTATCCATAGAGTCCTTGGGTGGATTCTTTGTTGGTATGTTTGTGCTTTTGTTTTTCATTTCGGAATAGTGTGTTGAATTCCGCGACAAGGAAAGTGTTCTGCAAAAGGATGATGAAGGACGACACTTTATGGTGTTTTTCGCTCAGTTTTATTTATAAGTTTTCCATGTTTCTTCGGATGGCGCTTTGGGCTTATTTGTGCGGACTAGTGAGCCCTGTGGGCCATTCATGGCGACAGCGACGATAATGGAGATGTGGGTGAAAATTTTGAGAATTGTCAATTTGAGAATACAATTAGTTGGAGCTGCATTTTGAGTTGAGGGCGAACGGGCTAATATTCGCATATTGTATGACAGATGAGGATGACCGATAAAGCCGATAGGTTGCGGTCCAGGTGAGATGACAAGATTAATGCGTATGGTTAAGTAGGAATTTTCGCAAAATAGGAAGACGCGACAAATTGCAGATTCTGGGTTATTTAATCATAAGGATTTTTTAGCAACCCGGGTTCTATTTTGAAAACAACACCTTCGGTTGGTAAAGGAACATTGGCCTGATACAATTTACTTTGAAAACTAAACCGAAACCGAGAGTTATATTTGCTACAAGCAGCTTCCATCCCTTAACTTACAGGACAAGATCGATTCGGCGCTCATTTCCCATGGCATCCCGCGAGAGAAAAGTTCCTTATACCTCACAAAAAATCAACACTCTCTGACTTCGTTCGGAAAGTCGAAAATAGCAATTCATGCTGTATCAGGTATCCCCCTAGATGGCAATCAAGTGGAAATATTTTACTTTTACGAAGCTATCCACGCATTTCACGCTACGATTGCAATATTTTTTTTCATGGCTTCCAAAAGCTGACCTACTTATTATTCCGACCGAGTCAGCAAGCCAGAATTCAAAAACAATGTAAACGAAACTCCCCTCCTGTTTGGTGTGCTCTTTTCAAATTATTCGATTTGTTGTGGCAATAACCGAAATATTATGCAAAAGCTAATTAGACTAGAAGTATATGTATGCTTCAGCGGAGTTTATAGGTTTGGTTGGCGCATTGTCGGAGTTTCCCCATAGTCATGAACTTTGCGGATAAATTTCAATGTTCCGTTTTATTTTCGATTGGAAAACTTGCCATTTGTAGATACCCAAAGAAGGTTCCCTTGTATAATCGTAATTAGAGAGTTACTTTTGCGGCAAAAGTAAGCTTTATAGAAGTAGCAGCTGAATTGTTGTCGCTGGGATGTGATCATAGAGTTGATTAAGTGGCTCCTTGAGATTATAGGGATTGGTGGTGGATCTGAGAGATACAACGCTAAAATTTGTTTGTTTAATTTTAACACAAACTTGTGTTGTTAGAATAATGTGAGACTTTAAGTATAGGGATTTAATAAATTGTAGAGAGAATGTATTTCGAGCGACACCGCTAACTACAACTAAGAAGAATTTCTGTCTTTAAATAAATGCTATGAACTAAACTTTTTCCGGACAGCACTTTGTTTTGCGTCTTCCAGGGGTTGAATCTGAGGTTTTCTGTTCTTTTTTTTGGAATGTCTTTTGGAGCTCTAAAAATATCACATAGGTGATACTACGTCAAGTATGTAAATGCCATTATAGGTTTAACGTACATGAGCAGGCCTGGGCAGCTTTTTTTTACATTTTCGCCACTGGATCTGGAGCCATGCTTTTGGTTTCAATAAATGGAAGTGGCTGTGGATAAAAAGCCGATGTACTTAGACTATTATTGGGTATATTGTGGTAACTCGTACAAGTTGATTTCTTCCGATATCAGTTTGTGACCGTTTGGATAGCAGGCTCACAGATGGAATCCTATCAAGTACTGTGAAAATGCCCCCATTTTGGTAACGGCATTGTACTCGTATACAAATTAAGAATAAGTTCAGTGCTTAGGAAAACGCAGCCTCTTCAAAGAAATAGTATCAGAAGACGTAAAAAGCGTGACACTGCCTTGAAAACTTGCAGAATAAAAAAGATATGGCAAGGACAACAACGAAACAAGTACTGGTACAAAACTAGTCAAAAAGGTTCGTTTTAAATCTCTGCGTGCAGGCTAGAAACTATAGAGCATTATGTCTGGACCGTATAGAGCGGAAATGCGATAGAGAAAGACCTCATACAATATGTGTCCGCAAATGGACCAACTAAGCCATGAAAAAAATACATTTTTGTAAGCAAAATCCTTCCCCCATACACGCGGAAAGAAATACTGATGCCAAATATTAAGTGGCACAAAAAAATAGTAACAACACTACAGCATAATTCGCATTCGATTCATCGAACAACATTGTCCAGCACCGAGACTGAATGGCTATTGCTTCCTTTAAATGGCATTCAAGCAAAGCTCCGACGGTTTCTACTGAAGAGTAAAGCGGAAATTCATCATCCAACTAACAAGACACACAACGAACTATGCGAGAAATACATGGCAGAGGCAGTTCCCACGTCAACTTGCTCTCCATTTCACTGGAGAATTCTAATGCAGATGAATTTCAACACGTACATCAGGTCTGCAGGGACTAGCTCAATGCAATCGGAGGAAAAAACATACGACTGTTCAAATCGACGACCATTATGCAATCGCTCACGAGCGCACCACATACACACAACCAAAAAACCATACGCTGCTTACAGAGTTGATGGAGCGCAGCACACAAAGGATGCTGGGCGCCTTTTCATAATTTGCATAACAGTTGCATCTATAATGGAAGCTAAAGGCAACTTTGATTGCCATGCCATGACGCTGGCACTGGCACTGCCATACTGGCACAAGTGGGTAATTGAAAATCCTAACAACTGCCATGTGCTACTGGTAGTCCTTAATACTCGTATATGCAGAAAATTATTGTAGTCGTTCAACGTTCAGTTAGTTGGCAGAAACCGAGCTCAGACAATGATATTGCCGGATATAAGTGTGACCAAAAAAAAAAAAATGCGGCGGAAAGTGGTCCATTTTGCAATAATTAAAAGTTAAATTTGTTTTGCGAAATATTACTCATACGCCCCCCGGCACTCATATGCAAGTGAAAATTATAATTTAAGCATTTATAAGCGGGGGTGGGTTGTAGGTGGATATGTCCTGGGGTTCATTCAAATTAAATTCACAACGGTACACAATCTTGTTGGATTATGAAATGGAAAGGGGTCTCCGAATGCTCCGAATGCAGCGACACGAATTCTATTTAGTGTCGCTGTTTTGGGCAAGTTTAATGAGGACAGTAACTAATAAACTTTTCTGGTGATTACAATGGACGAAATTGCATGAGAAAATTTGCTGCTTTGTGCAGTAATTTAGCTGTCTTGATAAAGGCGACTTTCTTCCCCACAATCAAATATTCATTTTTGTTTCTATTCTGAAGTACACCCTTTTGCGAGGCGCCTTAGAAATATAACGAAGAAATCTCATTTCGACTACTCGAGTTTATTTCTTTCAGACGGTGCCATATAGTTTAATGCGAGGGTGCAACAACCGCTAAAGTAAAGACCACCAACTTAGCTTTGACGCCAAGTGTAGTCATCCTGTTAGCTAATTGACTAAGCTGTCTTACAGCTGGCTTGAGCAATTATAGAGACATTGCTGTTCCTGTTGCTGCACTCGTGAATAACACCCCGAAAGTAGGTACCTAAACGTATCCACTTGACCTGAAGATAGCCATTAGTTCTGAATGGAACACATTTATTTTTAGCACAAATATAGATGGCTTTACAAACATTTGGAGTGCGTGTTGAGTTTCAGCCCGATCCGTGGGGAGTTAAGTCAATTTCAATTCGAATAAGGGCAAGGAGAGGACAAGAAACGCAAACGCTTTTGTGAGTGGCAAGTTTTGAGTTCTAGTTTCTCCGGACACTGACCGTTATCACGCGCTCTACATAAGAACTTAAGCCGTCGTTGCTGATCAATCATTCAGTTGTCCTCTTCTGTTCCAATATTTGACAGCTCTGTGAGTTCTCGCAATTTATCAACTAGGAAATCTCGGAGGGCTTTGTTTGAATTCAGTTAAAGTGTAGCCTAATAATATGCAATGCATTTTTTTTTTCTATTCTTTTCTGCAGAAATGACTTTCAATGTCTTAACGGAGATGGTTGGTGATCATGATCATCTTTCACTCTAAGTTAAAAACCGAAGATTAAATGGTCATAAAACTAAATTGTTAGCAGAAATATAGACTTCTTTTAAGGTATTCGAACATCGTAATGTCATTTTATCCGTTTAACATTTTTGAACAGTTGCATTCAAAAAACGGACTCATTTTCGAGCTTCTTTCACAAGTCAACAATAAGACTTTGCTACTCGGCTGCATATATCTTAATCCTTCACGAGTTAATTTATTCCAAAGGCTACAAAAAGCATTTCCTTTGAAACCGCTCCGTGTCCAGCTGAAAATAAGAAAACAACAGCCGAATCGGATGGACTACCATTGCTAAGTGAATAATACCGTTTCCCTAATCGAAATCCATGGCACACTTGTCTTTCTTAACCTTTCAAACTTTACACATAAATTCGCCGAAAATAACAGCAAAAAATGTTTGTCCTTTAACTTGCCAGAGTCCTTCACCGACTGGGCGACTGCTACTCCAAGCCCCAAACCAAAAAAGCAGCTAAAACAAACATGAAAATTCGATAACGAAAAGTTCTCTTTATTTTAATTAACTTCTGTCATGGAGCACACATAAATCCCATCATAATGTCCTAGCGACGATAATGTCATGAACCGAGACGCTACCCGCTTATACACGAACGCGTATGTGTATGTAAAGAGTACTCGTCAGGCGTCAGCCTCAATGGACATTCAGTTTGGGTGTGCTTTACTATATCTCGTTTGCTTTTATCTTCTATTTCCGTTTCCATTTTTTTTCCGTCTTCCTTTTGGGTGTTTTTTTGTTTTTGCTTTTCTATACGATTCGCATTTCTGATTATCTGGGCTTACCACCAAGTGCCACGAGGAGATGTACAAAATTGCCTATCTGTGATGCTTAGCAATGTGAATCCAGCACACATTCTGACTCCTTGCAATATCGTATGGAGCAGAAGGGGAAGAAAATTTATTTTATGGAAAAAATTGCGAACTACAGAAATCCTCTACCCTTACCACTTTCGTAAAGGACCTTGCCATCAAAAGAATGGCAAGTTTTCGAATGAGTTGCCTTTGAAATAAAAGGAGCCGCCATCATCAGACAGACATCTTTAGTGTGCACTGTATACGAGTGTATTTATGGCCAAGCGACCTTGATGGGTGATTCCCGAAAAAAAGAATTTCTTAGCACCCACACCACGTAATTAATCGAAAAGCATTTTCATTTTCACTAGCATCCGCAGCAGGAATACGTGTTCGAAACATGAGATCGATCTTCCTTTGGTTAACATAGCCAACTCTTGTCAGAGATTTTACTGTCGTTTTATGTCCTGTTGCGATGGATACTATTGTGTCAGCGACTATTAGTATATTTCATGTCCTTTGTGGTGGGTATCTCTTTTTTCCCTATCCTAGTCTGGGTCGAAAAAAATAAGAAAAATAAAACACATACTCTCAGATTTGCATTGATTTTGAATAAAAGGTCTGCTACAGGGACGGCTAAGGAGTGGTAGTTTTTTAAATCATATATATTTATTGTCTGTGGTGATAATAAAATTACAGGCGCCTGTGGTTTAAGTGTATTGATATCGGTCGCTGGAATTGATTTGTTGACTTTGTATAAGTTGTTGCGATTTGATTTGTATTTTGACGTCGACAAAGTCGTTACTCTTTTATGTTAATTTTTTTCTTCTTGCTGATGAGAGGGTGGCAAATTTTGTGTTTGTGTGTGAAGTAGTGCGACGGGAAAAGTTATCGCATAACATTCGAAGATGTTCGTTGCTGGGATGTATTATAACTTTGAACAAAAGTTTCGCTGAAGAAAAGGCCTATCCCTTGGGTATAGCCATAAGTTTGCAACCGAGAAACTTAAAATATAACTACAATTCGAATTGAAAAAAGGACTGCTTGTGAAAAAAAAGGCTGAGACGTCTTTAAAATATATTATAAACCATTAAATTCATGATCAAGAGACTATTTCAACACAAGTGTCATTGCAAACATTTTCCCAATCAAATAATAGCTCTCTGCTTTCTAGTGATGTAAAACCAGCTTACGCACTACGTTTGGAGAATATTCAGCCAGCTATGCGGTTGAAATTTTGTCCGCTACTGAAATTGATACAAAGCCTTGCATACAAAACGATCATACATAACTATGTTGACAACTTAACTATTTTCACCCGAACATGGAGATATATTTTTAAACCGAAATATAGTCATAGCGATGTGGGACTTGATTTAAAGGAGGGTAGAAAACGACTCAAACATTCTGAATATAATAACAGAGAACTGCATCTTAGACAGATATGCGTAAGGACAGGCAATCTCAGTCCTTATGCATATCGTCGCAGAGCGACAAATGAAAGAAGCGAATTTCCACTCGTGATACTCCTGCGTCGACCACATTAGGGTGACGGTATTTTGATCACTACCACCATGATCATGATGACCGATGTCGAATCATTCAGGATAGGGCAACTGCTAAAAATAATTTCGAGAACTGTGACTGCCATAAACCATAACAAAAGATGATACCCATTCCATATAGCCATATGAGGGGAAGAAAGAGTTGCAGTGAGCTAATGTTTATTCAAATATAGGCTCTATATATTTGAATTCGACCCACTAGGGAAAGCGGTACAAAGCTCAAATCAGTATATAGGTATAGACTCTTGTTATCAAAACCATATTAGCTTCTGCGTTATCTAGGTCTCAGTAAATAAAAGTTAGTCCCGTCAAAATATAGTTTCCAATTCCATCACCAACCCTGTTCGTGGAACTAAACTTCTAAAGAAACATCAATACTGAAACACTCAGTTGGCATATTTTATATTTCCTCAATCCTATTGTGCAATTTAATTAAAAATAAAATAAACCTTCGCAATAAAAACAAGACACTTAAACTATTTTACGCATCGCAACAGCCGCTGCCATCAAATCAAAGAGAATCCAAGTCCAAATTACCATAAAATCTCATTCATCTTTCTGTAGGCACGCTTAAGGGAAAATGTTGTTTACGATAAATCTGCAATTCAAAGCACAAAACCAAGAGCCTGCATATCCATTTGCTCGTAAATATCCTTTGAGTTGCGACTTGCCAACTATACCATAAACAAAGCAGTCGTCCTCGTCGTCCTCGCAGTCTACTCGAACATCGCTGCAGACAGATAGCTACAGTCAAATGGTGAGCCAAAAGCGGATGTGTGTGTGTAGGGCAAAATGGGGGAATCATCGAGTACGCTGATGCTAATGACAATGTCAGATATCATTTACATAAATTTCATTTCAAAAACCCATTTGCTGTGCGCAATGCACGGCGAAATTATGAACGACAAGATAGAGTATGGAAATCTGTTGCTAAAACTCTTTGTGAAGCATCGCCGCCACATCAGCATAATCGAAATGTGTTTGCATGTTGTTTCAAGTTTTTTTATTTATCCAATGCAACAGTGTGATTTAAGCGGGAGGAATTAAAGGACCCTTTCGCTTTAGTTTGTCTGTACAGGTAGTCGTATCTGTTGTGAAAAATGGCGAGCTCAACTTTGGCAGGAATGAAGATAAATGTGATACCTGAGTAAAATGTATGATTACAGACACCAATGGGGGTGAACTTCCTTCGCTGGTCATTACACAAACACCTCCCCTCTATGGAAAATCAATCAATTTCTCCCCTTATATCCAACGATTTACTGCCTAAAATCGATCAGACTAAGCTGCAACCGAAAGACCATCTATCCGTGTCTCTCCATTAACCCGCACACCTATCCACACCCACAGTTGACTTATAACCTCAATCACAATGTTGGTCTCTTAAACCCGAAATCGTTTCCGAATATTTCACCGCAATAGCATGCAGCATCCCTCAAAACTGTGATGTAATCTCATCGTCTATGTGCAAGTGTGCTACTACGAGGGCAATCATCAATCTTGTTGTGTTCTTACAAGAAGACGCGGCTGAGGGCAGATGCAGATGGAGACTCGTGCCGACTTCTTCGGGCCACTAAGAAGATGCAACACATTATAGTCGGGAGGCACCATCTCCGCTAGGATAAACAAAGTCGATTAGATGCATATGCAACAGTGGACTGAATCATCTACTGCCATGAAGGGTATTTATTGTCCTCTGCAGCAGCAAAAAGGATCAGCGGGGTGTAGACTGTTTATTTTTGCCATAGCCAACACCTCCCACTCCCACAACAATCGACGGAATAATTCCAATGACTTAGTGCTGTGCTGATTTATTTGTCTGGCAGTCCTGTGGCAATGCACAAGCGAGTGGGGCCAACAAAGAAAAACAGAGTAGGGTGGCTTTTATATCTGCGCTCGCCACCAAACTAATGCTGCGGTCAGCAGGATGCGTGTGGTGTGCTGCTTCTTTTTGAAGTTCGGTTTCGGTTTAAATGGCTGTGGACTCGCCATCAACGATTTATGGTAATCCCGTTCCAACTGTATGCTTTTTGTTTATCTTTGCAGAAAGCGAAGTCACTACTGTCTTTTATTGATTCGTATCCGCTAGTGGTAAGGGAATGCGTACTTTGGAGTTTGGAATTAATCAGGATGATAGTTGAAACGATGGCGTCGGTTTATGGCTAAAGCGGGTAAGAGTTAACTTGCAAGTGGCATTTGAAATATAAAATCGGATTAGATATGAAATGGTCGTACTTGGGTCGCGGGGATGATTGAGTGTTGGTCACTAGTAGATTAAAATTGTGTACAGTGAAATTATTTTTTTTATCATTATTTTCTAAGAGGTTATTGTTATCCAGAACTTATCTAGAAATTTTATTTTCTTATTTACCTACACAATAAAATAAAAAAAATATATATTCCTCGTCTTATTAATTAAAAAATGAAATCATCGAACTTTGAATTGTGCAGACGAATCCTGCGATTTCATCATAATTTCCAGATATATTCATTTCCAACTGACAACCCTATTAAAAAAAATTTCTGTAATTTTTTCTGGGGGTTGAATACGAGGCCTTTCGCTGAAGCACACTACCTGCTCAGCCAATTGCAATTTAATGCGAGTTAAGTACGAGAAAACCTTCCAGCACTTGTAAGTTTTTTTTTTAAATGGAGCAATGAATTAGAAACAAATATACTTATATGAGATCCCAATTTTTCCAAAATAAAATTGCTCAAAATATTTTATCCAGTTGTTCGCCCTTCACATAAGATCTGTCTGCTGAGCCGATGAAGATTAAATACGCTAGCATTCCCACTCGCATTTATCATTTTTTCGATCTTATATAGGCCCATTATTCAATAACTCCTGCTTGCCCCACAATTTCCAGCTGCTAATTACGGAACTATTTACGCAAACATCTAATAAAAACAAAAAATGAATAAACAATTCACTTTGTTAGCTCTGCACTTACTCATTCACACTTCGTGGCATCTAACGTCTAAAGTCTTTGTTTCTTTTGCTACGTCTTCTTCTAGTTTCTCTTCTTTTTTTTTTTGCTAAATCACGCATTTTATTTATAGACATCCCAACGAAAATTAAACAATTAATACGTGTGGGGTTGGTTACTGAGTCATGGATTTAGAAATAAAATACTTAGTTATGAAATATTAGAGAGAGCCGAGAGAAAATCGGTAGTCCTTGCGTGTACGATGTCCTGCTAGGTATATAAAAATAAACAAGAGAAGATTGTCGACCTTTTTTGCCGCCTACCATAATCGAAGGCCATTGACTTCCGTTGCGAACTGCCCGACGACGCCAACAACAGGTGCCACCACTATTATTCAAATAAATTACCCTGTGTCTACCCGTAGTCGTCGTAATTACTATCCACCTCTGTGTGTACGTTCATTAGAAATTTGCATAAATAATCTATGGCACCCAACTGGCAGCCCCAGTCCCAGTCATATATGACTTTATTCCAACCGCAAAATAAGCGGAAATGTTTGCCTATCGAAAATCTGATGATACGGCTCGAAGGACCATACAATATTTATTTTAATAAATTGCTTCTTGTTGGCCTGATAAGTTGTAATTTATTTTTATGGCGAATATCACGAAGAGTTGTTGCGCACAGCACAAATTACGCTCGAAGTTGAATGAATTAATTTGAAATTATTACAGTAGATCCTTTTTTGGAAATGGAATGATTGTTGGATTTTTATGTCGGCCTTTCTCCACTCTGGTCTCCCAGAAGTATTAGCGAAATTAGCTTTAGCACGACAGCTAGGTAAGAAAATAATGAAAACAAAAAACAAACGATGAGTTATAAATGAAAAGAAAGGGCGAACTCATATTTGTTTTCGAGATTATTGTATACAGAAAGGGCTTAGGGAAGGCAATTAATGTCGACACTACCTCCCTCGGTTCTTCGGTTCCGGGTTCCAAGTTTTGCTGTTTTTTCCTCTCTGTCGAGTGTCTTTGTTGGACTAATTAAGTGGTAAGCTTTTCGTTGTCTCCGAGTCCTTACCTGTGCCATTCGACAGATTGGGGTGTGGTTATATGACGGCTGTAATGGATATATATTATGCAGGTAGGTTCTCCTTTAGAAACTCAACAAGATAATGGATTTGTTGCTCATCATGGGGCTGACAATTTGTCGTCATTTTGGGGAATGTGTCTTACTCACACTCTTGAAAAAAATACATGTATCGCATATACATACCTTTATCAACATGTAATATTCTGTCGAGTCGGAGCAGCTGAATTCAAAAGCTTTTTTGGAACAGTCATGCTCTCAAGTACAAAGCCCGGTTAAGGAGGCTCACTGATCTTATTTCAGAATCAAAAGATCTTATCTTAGCCAAAATAAGGAACTTCTATTTTTGGGCTATTTTAGCTAGGCCTATAGTTCGACCAACTGTTTACCTATTTGATATAAAATATTAAACGCATAAATTAAGTTACTGGGATTATTGACCTCAAACATCGACAAATTCACCAAATTCTCTCTAAGCCAAACATGCACTCACCCCGTCCAACAACAAAACAGAAGTCCACACCTCCACCACCTCTGTTCTGACATAATTTAGCAGAGCAGATATGTTAACCAAATCGTATCAATTCGAAAACGAATTGAATCACATTTGCCAACAAAATTGCGTTAATCCATTTGAAATCCATCTCAACTCCGATTTGAATGCTGTCCACAGGGATTTCATTTCCAAATATTGTTTATCCTTTGCCGTGCGACTTGCGAACAAATCCCAGCAAAAACTCCTCAACCCTCTGGCTGACTGTGTAGCAACAAATCGTATAAATACTTCATTGTCACCTTGATGTATGTATTTGTACATAGCCAGCCACAACACGCTTTATCTCCCTATATCTCATTTCGTACATCACCACAAATTGTTGCACCCCCACCAACGATTCCGAACTGCGGTGTGTTGACAGTAGTTTCAGTGCACTATCGTCCTCATCATTGAATCTCATCACCTGGGAAGAATGAAAATTGCTTCCGGAACTCATGCGTCATGCAGCAAAAACCGACTATGAATTTCCCTGAAACCCCGATATTTACCTTCCAATAGAAATTCATGAACTGCAAATTTCCATAGTTAATGTCGGCGACAACGGTGGGTCTGAGAGGGGGGAGGGTGCTATAAATTTGTCCAAAATGGAAAAACGGAAGATATAGTTGAAGATAGTCCGAATGGAAAGCATTCTCCAAGAGGGCGTTGCCAAAGGAAGACATACTCAGCAAGATCCCTAGGAGATTGGGAGTCAGAAATACACACGGCGATGACATCGCCAAGGACGTTTTAAAGTGAATTTTATCTCATGCCCGCACATACATTATTTCAGTAGTAGCTTACGATGACAATGACAATGACAGAAGAAAAGGGTACCAAACCTATTTATATGAGGAAGATTTAATTTGCATAAGCACAAAAGGAAGCCTTATAAAAAGAGATAAAGGACGAAATACTCGAAGAAAAAAGTACGGACTAGGGTTAGGTTTGGGGTGTACGAGTACATTTTGAAAAATTCAAATTAACACGTATATCCCTGGGAGTTTGCAGACTTAGTTGACAAGTCAAAGTGTTAATAAAGCTTGCGTTCACTGCATTACAATGGAAATAAGGGGTACTTACAGCAGATCTTAATAATGAAAATGTGAACGAGGGGTCTAATAGATAGGAAAAAAACACACTTTCAGGTGTGAGTGGGGTTACATTATTTGTATATCAATTCTGACTATCGCGGGTGCTGCCTATGCAGTTCCGCTGTCGAATTAAGTGTGAATTTGTAAAACCAATCCTTACGGGAAAGTTAACAAATAATCCATATACGTAATAGGTCAGTTGTTAGTCCGTCTTCTGTTCTAAAATCATATACAGAACATATTGGGCAATTGGGGCTTGATGACGGACACCCTGCAAAACTGAACTTTATATAACTAAACCTCTGGCTCTGACCAATAAAGTTGGTATATGAGCATATCTAAATAGATTCAGGAGCCACGACATACAGCAGCCGAATATGAGGCGATACAAAACTAGTAATCTCAAGGGATACCATACCAGGACTCGGTGCGATTGTGAAGGCGAAAGTTTTCAAAGTTTTGTAGATCTTAATGTCTAATGGCATACTAAGAATACAGAGAGCATGTGGGCGACAGATCATCGGTTATGCTTATTATATCGCATGGTGCCAGGAAAAGTAATAGAAATCGAGCGGCCAGAGCTACTTAACTATCACAAGTGGATCACAAAAACGAAGCTATCCTCATATATGCAGCTGGCAGAGGGTCGAAGGTCCTATTTAAGCACACTATTGAACCGAAGCCGAACGTCAAGTGCCGCCGACTCAAGTTCCAGACGCACGTAAAGTATACATGCGACCTCACAGATAGGGATCATCAGCCCCTCAAAGACTTACAGTATACCTTAATAAACTAGGTAAATAAAACTGCAAAACTTGTAAATCCATAAAACAAACCGACCTTAACTACTGAGTTAACAACCTCTTGTGTTGCAAAAATTTCAGTTGAACAGAGGACCCACAGAAATCTGAAGGCCCGAATTCTACCGAGAGACGGAAAATGGGATTTTTTCAAGTCAGCCTTAGTTTATTTTTTTACAATTAATTGAATGGAAAACCGGTCCAACCGAACTTAGATAAAAATTATTTATTTCCAAAGGACTCGCACGAATTTGAAACCATCACTCCGCTAAAACGAGTCCATTCTTGGTTCGCCCACACAAATTCCTCACAAAGACACTAAAGCCTCCAGGCAAACACCAGCATCTATCTTTGCATCTGCATCAGTTCTCAATGAATAACCAAATTGCTCCTGTTCTCCTGACATCTATTGGCTTCACTTTGCCATGAATTGCATTCATCGATTGTGACTTCTTAATCAATTAAACTGTCAATAGGGTTAGTCCAAATTGACACAATAACCTTTGAATTCATTCCTTGTGATGATGATTGTGTTTCCCTCCACAAAAGTCCGATAAAGTGTGTGTTTTGTACACATTTCCGAAGAAGAATATCACAGTAACCTACTTTGCAAAGAATTGCCTCGATTTTGTGATGAAAGCCAGACAAACTGGGTATCTATTTGAAAGGGACCAGTATGAATATATTTGCCAAAGGGTAGGTATTTATTTGCTTTGTGTTATTTTTCCAAAGGGATAACAAGGCATCAAGTCAAAAAATTTGTGATGGCATCAATTTCGGTTTGATTTGGTTCTGATTTTTTATTTGTTATGACTTGTGACTCACCAGAGATTCATCTTTCCTTCAGCACTTCACTGTAACACTACTCTCCCACTTCTCGTATTTCACTTCCATAAATAGACACTTTTCAAAAGTCTACAACACCGTGGGGCGTGAGTACACGTACTATAAGTATATACAAAATTGCACTTGCAATCGATACAAGTTGGAAGAAAAACACGCACCACCTCCACCGTCCGTTTCACTATCATAATACCCGCACGACTATTGAGCGATAATCCACGATCTGGCAAGAGTTCTCTTTCACCCACAAAATTGCAAAACTATACGATAGTGCGAGTATTATCGCTTTGAGGGTAGGAGAACGATTGGCTTCATAAGTTTCACGCGGTGTCCGAAATATTTTTTCAATTCGATTGGAACTTTCGGTCAATAAAACATCGGGACGCCAATACCACCCGCGGACAGTAAGAACCTCAGCAGCAGCAGCTCGTTCGGTGTGAGCTATTGGGAACACTAAACACGAACTGTATTTGCATTTGGAAGGCAGCACAGTAAAGGCTGCCCATTGTCCACCTCCGCCACCACCCCCACCATCCCCCATGCGACGCTTCGTTGGCGGAGTGTATTTTCAAACGAGAAGAGAAATTCCTCCCGAAATGTTTTTTTTTTTTTTTGAATGATGTAAACAGAGGGTGGCCCGTGTGGTCCATACGAGGACCAGGAGCCGAGGAGGTGATGTAGTGTATTGCGAGATCCCTATACCGAACCGCTCACTGGTGCCAGATGGTGAAGTATATACCAACACGCGTCACTATCGCTTCGGTGTGCTTCCAAGTGTCCGTTTGACTTTGACGAAGCAATCCGTTGAATTATTATACAGCCGGTTGCCAGGTGAGCTATATTCGACTGAGTTTTGCGCGCAAAGCAAGTGGAAGTTAAATTGGACTTTTATCTTTTGTAAGCGGACATAAGACGCAATGGTAACTTTTATGTTTGCCTTTTATTAGCCTGGAAATGGAGTGACTTAATGGGACTAAGTAAATATGGCAAAAGAAGACATAAGAAGATTTGGAGAGTATTTTTAAAATGGACTGTTTCAGTCGAGATGAAATGACGGACGCCTGATATGTGGTAGTACTGCAGAGGCTTGATAGCTTATTTGTCCCAATTTGGAAGTGGTTCGGTCCCGAAAGTAAAAATTACACCGAAGGAGATAACTTAAATGATTTCCTCTCCTTAGAAGAACAATTTCACTATCTGTCCAGCATTTCAAGAGTCATCTTGAAAACACAAATTTTGCTCCCAAAAAAACAGGCCAGATAAAAATCTTTTTTTCCGACTTTCAGGTGTTTGTCCGGAATAAATTTGAGAACTTCTGAACCAATTTAACTCCGGTTTTAACAGTTGCAACTAAAAGATATGATATGTACGCCAACTGCTCCAAGGACAAAGATTTTAAGATATTATTCATCTGATTACGATCCTGAAGCGTAACAGAATTTCCATGCGTTTACACAGCAAGGCAGACAGTTACTTGTACGCGATGTGGAGGCGACTGATTCTCGTGTAGTTGGTGGTGTTCATAGGGTCTCCTTTCTTGTGGAACGGAGAACCAATACTGGCGTTATATTCATCAGGTACATGTATATCCTAATGATATTCAAATCCAGAGCGTACCTCGTTTAAAATGTTGTCATCGTCGTACCTACTCAAGTCGCAAATGCATTCTTCTTTGCTCACATTAATTTGTGGCCAATTACTTTCGAATTGAACACCCACTCCCCTGATGCACTCTGACCGTTTATCTAGTTTCCACGCGGCAGCTTCGGTAGTAATTAAAACAGCTTAACACGCAATTACCACTTGTTGGGGCTATTTCAACCATAAGACACTGCACCTCCCCTAAAACAATTTTAAACGAGTTTTTAATTCTCGCTCGAACATTGCTTAATGTGTACAAATGTTGACCGTGCGGAAAAGCCAGAACCCCTATAATGAGCCGGTGACACGATGGCCTCAAGGTTCCCTTTCATAACAACACACACGCTGCAGAGACCGTAGCTCTGGTAAATTAAAGCATCTTTCCAGTGCAACATTACTTTCGGCTTTGTACGAACGAAGTGCTCTAAAACTAAATCGATTGGTGGGCGCAATATATACCGAATTGGCAATGCATGCTGCAGCGAGTGCAAGTGAAACATTACTCCAGTTTTTTGGGGGTAATAAAAATGTCGTAAAATGTACTCTATGTGAACATTCGAGATACGAGAGACAAAGTTTAATGGGCATCGTCATGCAGTGCAGCTCTGCAGAGCAGATATGCTGTTCCCAAAGGCGTGCAACACATGCAGTGTGTTTTGATGTCGCTGTGCACCATGACTACAGTGGTGTTGATCCTGGATGGAAGGATTCTAAATTGCTTGAAGGATGAAGTGGATTAAGTGCAATTACCGAGAAATTGGTACAAAATATGAAGACCCCGACACATGGGATGGCTCCGGCAATACCAGCATTACATTGTTATCAACATTGTTATGCGGAAGACACGAAGGATGCCGACAGCATGATGGTAGTCTCTCGGTTTAACTGCGCGATGTTGTTGCCTGCCGACTTAAATTTGAGGATGAAATGTACTTAATTTAACCCACGAGTCAAGACAGAGCATGGGTTGGAAGTCAGTGCCCTTCAGGCACGAGAAATATTATGTTCGTACGCGTTAAAGGTCCATTTGCATCCAATTAAGTTCGGACTTGCATCAATGACAATGAATATTGAATGAAGAATATGCAGTTCTGTGGCTGATTTTAGTGGAAACGAGAGCTCATATTTAATTGACAATATAAATTTTTTGTCATAAATTACGCGGCTTAACATAATTAATGTGACAGCAAACAGTTCCAACACTTAAAAACTGGCTTAACGATATTAACGCACTCGGGAAGCGCAAACAAAAGAACGAACAAAACTTTATGATTTATCGTCCTTAATTGGAATGCATGGAGAGCGTGATACAGGGTAGGTACTCGTATATATTGGTACGACTTCTGAAGCCCATTTGCATGTACATTTACAGTTGCTGACTACACCCGGGGGATGCAATAAAAATAGCACCCCGCATGCAGACCCATGACCCATACAAATATAATTAATAATAATAAATGGAGTTGGCATGTAGCCTGCGGTGGATGTTAGCTTTTCACCATAATGCAGGTCAAGTTTGAATTTGATAATGGTTTGGAGAATATTGAGGTTTAATTTAATGTAAATGTCCAAAGAAGTTGCAATGAACTTCTCAAGTTGTAATTAGCTTGTGAAGTGGATGTACTGTACATGCAGGCTCAGCGCTTAGGGCCTTCGACTCCGAAACAGTCAGACCCGTAGAGAAGAACCGAGGCACCTCGTCTTCGATGGCGCACACACAAGTGAAAAGGGAGCTTTAACAACTTGGAGTGTGCAACTCTTGGCAGCAAAACGCAAGAACTTTAGCCAATTTGACATTACGATCAACACATACAAGGTACACCTTCAGTCTTTCAAATCTTTGAAGTGGCCTACAAAATAGTGTTGTATCCTGAAAACCAGTGGCAATGATTCTATGGAAACCCTCATTTTGCTGGGTTTTATAAGATTACTATGAAATCTCTGGTCTGTTGACCATTGTCATCAATCAAATGCAACAAAACAATTTTCTGTGTAACAAACTTTTCCAAAAAATCGATAAAATTCATCAACACTGACGGGATATCCACTTCATAGCGACAGTCCAAAATGGGGTTAACAACCCTTTCAATTTTTAAAACCCTTTCCAACCGAAAAATGCTTATCTGGACACCCCTGACGTATGCTATCGGCTTCAGTTTATCGCTATACTAATTGACCCACAAGGGTGCACAGACATACCTCAGCGTTGTATTCAGCACTACAACCCCCGAAAGACGTAGACAATGTTTCAAAGCTGGCCCTCATCAAATTTCAACCTTACTTGCCCACGAAAATAGTTCCATTTTAGTTTGCTTCCCCGTCCATGTCGTAAACTTGCCCTCGAATCCTTATATTCTATGCCACGCGTGAGAACGGCCTAAAATCATGTAGTCCTTGCCTACATAATACACTCATTCGGCAGTCAACACACGCTCCAAAATAGTTTGCAATCACATTCACATTCTGCACAACCATGGACACCTTCATCATCGCCCACTGAAGTGAAAGTTCAAAATTTTTAACCCACGTACGTGGCGCAGCCAGGTTCGGGCTTGTGTTGTGAGTGATATAAGTATATTCAAGGGGAGGAGGAAAAAAAAACCAAAGTCCGTACAACAGGCTCGTCAGACGGACCCAAATAAACGAAACGGATGTGACCGTGACATGCAATCCAATAACCTGCCATTTCTTTTCGGAAGGAACAAGAGGTCGAGGGCGCAACATATTCCATTGCCATGCCAAATGGTTGCCATTGCTACGAAGGAACACGTTAAACTTTTATATCGCAGTTCTGGTGTAGTCTGTACAGAGTTGATAAGGGTGTTTTGAGCGGCACACAAACGAGTAGGATATTCGGTAATCGGTAGGTGCTCCAAACACCGGCACTGTCAATGTTAGGTAGGTAGCCATTTGGAGTGTAATTTTGTAATATAACATAGTGTTACATAAACTACCGAAGGGTATTCCCGACTTGATTGGACAAATTAGGCAGATTTTTTTTAGCTTCGAAACTGCTTTTAGTGGAATAGACATCATGGATGATGGCAGCTGGAAACATAACAATTCATCATTTGATCTGACTCCTATTCAGGCATTACTAACATAGATTATTGAATATTCTTCTCGTAAAAAAGGAAGGAGTCGGTTTATCACATTTTGAGCATCTACATTTTTCAAAGGATTCATAGACATACAATCGAACTCAATAAAAAGAGTAATTTTAATGCGGTGTTGCCAATGTTGGGTAAGGTTAAGGTTGAGGTTTCTAATCTCTTTTAAGTCGTTCACCCCAAACTGAAATGAAATGCCTGAGATATTTACAGAATAACATAAAGTGAAAACTCCTTCGAGTTTACAGGCCCTCACTGGCCCTTTAAAAAAACCAAACCATGTCATTATTACAATATATTACTTTACCATATTTGCTCAGTAAGAAAAGATATCTTCAGGAGAAACTTTTCCCATAAAAATGAACCGTACGCAACACTACTGTACCTACCTCAGAATACATAGGATAATAACAATTGCTTGGATATTTTCTCAATAATTGCAAATTGCTTTAAACAATTTAAACGGAACAATCGTTAAAGGCATTTGCCGAGGGTAAACTCAATTCGTCCCTCAAATGGCAGTTCCACTTTGCATCAATTCAAAATATGCAAACACATCTATTTACTGCCTTCGGTGGCACCTTATCCTACAAATTAGTCCTGCAGATACCTACTGAACACATTCCGACATTTGTCCCATTGTCCCCATCCCCACATCCAAGCTTTTAGTTTCTAAATGCAAAAACAAATCTTTTCGTTGTTCTTTTCGGAAAACATCCTCAGAATGAATATTGGCAGCAAGTTGAACAGCAGGCAGCAGGTTGCAATGTGCAAATGAATTTGCTTATGGCAGTTACTAGAGCTGCCAGAGTGTTACGCATTGAATTAGAATTTGTTCACAAGCTTAAGCTTAAAATATCTATCTTCCGGGTAGTCTATATATGTAGGAGATGTTTATGGGTACATAAAGGATTATTTCTTTTGTTGGGGGTTTTTTGCATTTTTATTCCTGCATGCGACTTATGTAGATTTAAACATTACTGGTGGGTGCATCTAGATCTGGGTGTGTATATGGCTATGGCTAGAGATTATGTAATCAACCAATTTATTTATATGGAATAAAATATAAACTGATGAACTGGGTGATATACTTTTAGAAGACTTTAAAAAGGCTATAGAAGACCCTAGACATCCAAGGACGCAAAATTATTTCTTTAAATTCTACGAGTGATTTACGATCCATTTTGGGTTGACGATATTTATGGAAACAACTTTTACACAAAACTCTACTACGAATAGTTCTAATAGAAGTTCAAACTTGTATCTTAAATTGGGTTAACTTCGCAGTTTTTTCTTCTTTTTTTTAAATAAATTACTATTCTTATTGTTTCTTCATGTCGGACAAGTGAGGTTGGCAACCCTTTAAATTGTACCCTGCAATGCTATTGTTCAGTCACCAACTGTTTGTGTAATAATGTTGGATGTTGTCGTTGAACACGTAAGCATTTCAATATGGGGAAGAAAAAAATCTTCACCAAATCAAAAGTGACTGGGTCAACTTCTTTTGATGCTCTACATCTACATGTTATAACGTTGCTTGCTATGTGGACCATTGCCAAAGTCGTGAAAAATATTGAATGCATCTTATCGGTTTATTTAAAATACCAAGCATAAATATAGCATGTTGCTTTCACATTCATAAAAACCATCCACCAGTTTGTTTTACGATCTGCGTTCACAGATGAAAATGCATGAGATGAACAAAAAAAAATATTTGACTTCATCAATCACCATTTCCTCAACTGACACGTGAAACTACTTTGCTAAAATTTTAGATAGTTCTACGAATTGGGACAGAGTAGAAGATAATCGTACTTGCCGTTCTAATTAGGAAACGCCACTCCTTTGTAATTAAATCGCCATTAATGTCCTCAAACAAATCCCACCCCCACTAAACATGGGCACCCACTCTACTATTAGTAAAAAAAAAACAGTCGTTAACTGTCTCCTACTGTCAGTTAATCAGGACGCAATCATAAACCAGCTAGAAGTAGTATCCGTGCCAAAAATGACTGCCAAACGCTGTACAAAATAACCACCAATCCCATAATGACTAAACTCGACCTTTAGCGCACCCTTCCTCCTCCTCAGAGGCCGTATAATTTTCAATTAACACGAAATGAATTAGACCTCGACGATGACGGCGACGATGTCCAAGAGGATGGTGCTTCTAACGAAGGCCAAGCCAGAAAAATAAATAAATTCTCATCCTACAAATTGAGTACCAAGGGGATAATATTACTTCACCTCGAAAAATAATGAAAAGAAAAAAATCCTTCAACAATATTTTGTTGTCAACAGCTTGGTTCAGTCAAAAAAAAAAAAAAAAATGGGGTGCGAGGGCTTATGGGGTACTGTCAAGGCAGTCTAAATCAAAAGTTTAATTCGTTTGTGACTTTTACATTTGCAGAAAGGAAAAAATCGTTTTTCATCTTTTTACACTTGACAATTAATTTTGTTAAAAAAATATGTTTGTCCTTTTCAAGCGATTTGATGGATATTGGGGAGCTTTCAGCAATTTAGATATAAGACCTTTTAATTTGGGACCACATTACAACATCATTAACCATCGCATTAATTATGTCATCAATCTCTGTACACGTTTGCAATGCGAATGTGGTGTCTTTTAACCCTAGAGCACACACCTGGGTGCCCTTGTATCCACTTCCGACTTTGAAAGAGTATTGCTCTTGAAATTTAAACTATTTTTTTTTATTTCGCAATACAGTGCTTACGTGAAACAGGTATAGCGCTTTCGACCATAATGCATATTGGGAGTAAAATTTATGTTTTCAAAATTACAGCGTATTTCGTTTTTCATTTGGATACCTGAAGACGCTACTTTAAGAACCTGCTCATATCTCAAAAACCATTCTCTATCCTCATGGTTTGAGGTTTAAGGAATATTTCAAAAAGGCTTTTGAGTTGTATGTTAACTCGGAATCTGCAACGAGCCAAGGATATATAGATAAGAACTCCTAGGTCTACCTAATAAAAGTCTGACATGTGATTTCTTATATTAAAAAGTTTATTAAATTGATTCACACTTTTCTAACCGGTCCATAAAATAAATGTTGCTGGTAGCCAGTGTTCAATTTTCCTGTTTCACAAGGGCAAAATTTTTATATTAACCCTTTTGTGCTTAACATTGAAGTATAGAAATGATTGTAAGTAATTCTATGACTCCGGACAATGCAATTGACACTGAACTTGTGAAATGCAATCGCCATTTGCATCCCTAACGTACCCATTGGCACAACTACAACCAGTCGATGACTTGTATTCATAATCACAGATGATAGTTCCATCCTTTGTACAAACTCGTGTGCAAATTCCACCAATCGAATTCTGAATATCAAAAATTTCCGAGTCTCCAGGGCACGAATCTACAGGAAAATGGTCGCAATGGTCGGTATCTCAAATAAAAGTTGACGATAATGACTTACACATGCACTGCCCGAGGGGTATACATAGTCCCCTGTAGTCACGAGCATATCCTTTGGCACAGAAACACCCAGCATGGGACTCTCCTTCACAAGCGTAGCCCCAGTGCTGGCAAAGTTGTTCACATTTTGGTGCATTGCACTCTGGATAGTATACCTCATGTGGACCTCGGCATATTGCTGACAAATTTTTTTATATAATTAATTTATAAGCACAATCGACTCAAGGAGTATCTATACATACGAGGACATTTGTTTATCGGGATACAATTTTGGTTCTCATCTCTGACATGGCCTTCCATACAAAAACAACCGGGTGTCCCGGCACCTACTTGTGGCGGACATGTCGCATTGGCATTGCCGCATGTGCGATCACATGTCGGAGCACAATCTAAGCCTTGATACACCTCAAACGGACCACAGTAGGGAGTTGTGTCCAAGTTATCTGATGTAAAGAAATAGTAAATATTATAGACTCGCAAGTACTTTTTATCACTACTCACCGGACAGGCCATGGACTAGCATCAAGAGCAAATTGGTTACATTCATGACTGCGCTGATCAAGTTGCCTCCTCAACATGTACTTGCACAAATGAGTGCGTGAGTTCAGTATAAATAGGTGACTCTGCCTTTGCAAAATAGCATTATCGGTTGTCCATGTTTTTTTTATGCTTGTATGCCGGAAGGATTGCGAAATTGCATTCGAAAAAGATACCGTAGGAAATTAAATAATTATCTTTTTCGAGATACGCGGAAAATGTCAAGCCTATCATAAATGATTTCGGAAGTGAGTGCCCTTCATGTCAGCGTTCAACTGGTAAGAATAATGACTCAAACTTCTTTGACTGATTAGTACTTACTGATGCTTATCTATCAGCAAGCAAAACATATTTTTCACTGCTGCGTAGCACTTCATAAAGCAACTTACACAATGGTGTTCTAAGGGAAGTTTTCTACAGGTTTGACAATTTTATTTTGGTTGGAGTGGAAGAATACTGTGGTCGGTATCTATTGAACATGCCCTTACCATCTTAGACAACTAGTTCGGGGATGTCTTCTGTGCTTTTAAGTTTAAGTGGTTTAAGTCCACAAGTCGGCACAACGCCCAACAGAACTTCACAATCTGGCTATAAAAGCAGTAAGATTGATTTGAATAACACTAAACCCCATTAACGTCCGTCTCATTGAATCTCAAAACGAAAGGTATATCGTTAATGAGGACAATCTTATTTGAAATTCTTCAAAGGCCGATGACGTGGGTCTCATTGAATCTCAAAACTGCGGAAGCGAGCAATTATTTTCGTTCTTAATCCAATGAAGTGCATCCTTCAACTAAATAAATAAATAGTTGGCGCAACAGGTCCTTAGCGACCCTGGACCTAGCTTCTCAAAACCATTCGTTTTGTGTGAGTTTTTTTTTGGGGTTTTCTCGGGATTCGAACCGTTGACCCCTCTTTTAGTAGTCCAACACACTAACCACTAAGCCACTGCGCCAACTGCACCCCTACAACTAAGCCGCACATAATAACCCGGTGCAAAACTACTGGCTTTGCATGAGTTAACCCTGCCCCATCAAACACTGGACACGTGATCACATCGGCCCAGCAAAAGGACAGCCGTCACACAACATAAGGAATAAAATCCCATCCAACCTAGGCGTTTTAATTAATACGACGAGGGAAATTTGTATAAGATTGACGGACAGAATGTGTACGTAGCCGGATATGGTGTGGACGTCCTTTCAGTGGTTGAGATTATAGAAACACACCCTCCTGTCAACGGAGCCATGGCGATACATGATAGTCATCTGCCAAAGCGAAAGGGATATTTATGCGAGAACACAGTGCAAAATGTGTTCCTACATGTGTTCGAAGCTGTTAAAGTCATTATCCTCAACGGAAATAGGGTGCCTTCAGTGATGGATAGGTGCGGCGCATATTGAAGTGTCAAAATGTTGTCGTTCGACACCAACCTTGCAATGATGGATTCTTCTTTTAGAATGATATTAAATGCTCTGCAACCGTTCCAAGGATGGTATTGCAATAAATTCAAAATTTTTGTTTGAATGGCTTTATGGCGGGGACAATAGACAAGAAAGTGACATCAGTACGATAATGAAAGTCGGCTCTAGTACTCCGGAGCAAGTAAGATATAGGGAAACTTCGGACTTGCAGTGCCATCAGAGAGATGAGGTGCATTGAGTAAAATGGAAGCAGTGGGAAATTTTAGGGTAATTCTTGTTCTAAAGTTGTAAAAAATGAGTTTTCCCTCTGTCCGTCTTCTGAATGTTCAAATAAATAAATCAGCCAAAGAAGATTTCCCAATGTCAGATTCAAGTGAAGCGCAAATAACTGGTCAGCATTTATATTCCCAAAGTGATAGATATGCATCTAATAGCGACATGTACTGGAGGTTACTAGACCACCAATATCGGTGAAAATAGGATAAGATAAGAATAAGCTGTGTTTGATTTAATTTAAATTGAATTGTGAAGCTTTTGTCGAATAGTATATTGACATTTGGTGGAAGCCCCCAGCGAGTTATCTTTCCCCTCAAATTCAAATCTAATGTAGCAGTGATAAAATGACAGCTGTATACTGTATTACACATTAGGCCTGTTCCCTTGCTTTTTTGTTCAATATTGGCAATATGTCATATTTCTCTTATTTAAATGAAAAATAATCATAAAGAAAAGGAACGCGTTGAACCACAAATTTGAAAATTGTGAGGTATTCCTATAGGCGGTAATATTCAAATATTAATACAACAAAGTACAAATTTATGTATATTTCAAGAGTTTAATTGATTCTTTTGCAGAAATTAAGGAGTTTGCTTTTTTGTCTAGCACAAAATATACCTAAATGAAAACAAATAAAAAGTCAGTTACAAAATAGCATCAACCATCTGTCAGCTGTAACTAGCCCAAAGAAATTTCATGGGCTAATATTTGCATTTTATATGGAGTAAAATGGTTTGTTCTCTCTTTGTGGCTCTCTTTTGCCCAACTTTGTAAGCGAACGAAGTTTGATTAAATTTGCCTAATATGTTCGAATGCATTATTGTTTAAGAACAGATCTATTACTTTTTCGACTTCAAAATCAAAATATATTAAACAGCTGTGCGCTTATTGATAAATAATTCAAGCAAACTTAAGGAGAACTTTTGTAAAACAATTGTTTCTTGTTTAAACTTACCAAGACTAGTAGCAGGATAAGAAAATACACCCACCAACACTCGGCATGTGATCAAAATACTCATCATAATAATGAAATTTAAATTTGTTTTGACCGCTAGCAATTATTTAAACTGTCAGATAACTATCCAGCGGACAAAGCAATCCAAGAAATTCTTAAAGAAAAACTTTACCGTGCTTCATATTTCGCTCCTATTCTTTTAGTTCGATTGTCTTTCTTTAGGGCATTCACTTTTCTGAATGCATTTCCTACTTTTTCGAAAATAGTCCGGCGGTGTGTCACTTCCACAATATGAAATTTCTATTTTAGGTTAAAGACAACTTTTACTTTTGATTATGGAAAAATCATATATAGCCTTGGTATAACTATCGAAATCGCGCATTTAGTTCTTGCGAACTATAGACGTATAGCACTGTTCTTCTTCTCAATTGATACGATCGTTGTTCGTATGCTCCATCAAATAGTACTTATGTAGGTAGCAGCGTTGCCACAAAGTGCCCGATCGGGCCATTTGGCCCGCTGATTTTTATTTTGGCCCTTTGCCCGGGTCAATTAGAAATGGCCCGCAAATATAGATTTTAGAAGATTTAACATTTCATCATTACAAAACTAAATAGAAACCATAGCCATTACAATGTGTTTCCACCCCAAACAAATAATCATAATTAAAATAGCGTAAGCAATCCAATGAATTTAATAAATAATATAAATAAATACAAAAAATATTAATAAATTGAATTTTTTTTATGAAGGATTTTTGTGTAAAATATTTGGCCACAACTTTTGTCATTTGGCCCGCAAAAATTTTTAAAATGGCCCTCTCTGTTTTTTTCTTTACGGCAACGCTGTAGGTAGGTCATTCCCTTTCACTTAAGTACATTACAAAAAATTGCAAGCCCTCCTTACTGAAAGCTGAGTCGGTAGCATTATACTCGTACCTATTCGTGTATTGATCTCGTATTCCGAGAACTCAGCATTCATTAACTTCTGCGACCGTCTTGACGAATTCATTTTGCACCGACGTTATCTATAATTGGTCTTATGTTATGAGCAATCGATTTTGATAAGCCGACATTTTATTGAATCATGTGCACACAAACAATTCTTTAAAATGCAAACTGCATACATCCCTTTGCAGATGAAATTGCGTTATACAGATAAAATTCAGTAAATGATGAATAAGTTAATTACTGCACCAAAACAAAACCCCCTGTCTTGAAGATTTTTTTTCATTATCCAATCACTACTAACCTCTTACCGATAACTAACTAATCTAGTAACTAGCCGTTTTTAAAATTGCGAAGCTAACACTTTCGAATATGTTAAAATGGTTGTGGAAATTGCCTAAACACGATGAATACACAGTTTTAAAGTGTGGGTTTTTGTTTGCAATTTTGTAAAGTCCCCCCAACACGAATAATTGTTTTACGAATCGGCAACAGGAAAACTAATCAACGATGAACAAGAAACCTTTATTTACTCGTATTGATCGTCGCAAAAGCGGATAGTCTGCAAAGCTGTCTGATAACACTTCCCTGCCATTATCTCAATGTCTGATTAGGACGATAAATGCAATTTGGGATATTTAAAGATAACGATTTCGGGTGGCTTTTCCATATAAATTGGAGTGCATTTCGACCAAATATCAGAAACCGCTACAATGATCAGAGAAATTATCATCTTAGCAGCAGTTATTGCTGCCGGGTGGGGTAAGTTATATTTCTGTTTTCAGCCCAAACGATTCTTAATAAATCCCTTAAATAGGACAACAGATGTGTAAAACCAACGAGTCCTTTCAGTTGGTGTTCTGTGACAACATGTGTTCAACTCTTGGTGAAGAATGTACTTCTTATAGGCCTAAGATTGGCTGTTTTTGTAACAAAGGATATGCGCGAAATTCAAAGAAGATATGTGTCATTAAAAGCGCATGTTGTACTAACCGAAATGAGAGTTACGAGTTATCAGGATTAGAAGAAACTTGTGATGGTTACGAATCTGTAATGAGAGAAGGATGCTTTTGCAGTAAAGGCTATGTAAGAGATCACCAAAGGGTATGCATTCTAAAGTCAGAATGTCCTATAAAATGCAAACCGAACGAAGAATTCAGGAAGGAGGGATGTGACAAGCACTGTAACGAACAGGACAACCAAGAGTGCGAGAAGGAATCAGGCTGTTATTGTGCGGAGGGCCATGTTAGAAATGCGGATAACGAATGCGTTCAGAAAGATGATTGCCCTCTCATCTGTGAAAGAGAGAACGAAGAATTCAGGAAGGAGGGATGTGACAAGCACTGTAACGAACAGGACAACCAAGAGTGCGAAATGAAATCAGGCTGTTATTGTGCGGAGGGCCATGTTAGAAATGCGGATAACGAATGCGTTCAGCAAGATGATTGCCCTCTCATCTGTGAAAGAGAGAACGAAGAATTCAGGAAGGAGGGATGTGACAAGCACTGTAACGAACAGGACAACCAAGAGTGCGAGAAGGAATCAGGCTGTTATTGTGCGGAGGGCCATGTTAGAAATGCGGATAACGAATGCGTTCAGCAAGATGATTGCCCTCTCATCTGTGAAAGAGAGAACGAAGAATTCAGGAAGGAGGGATGTGACAAGCACTGTAACGAACAGGACAACCAAGAGTGCGAAATGCAATCAGGCTGTTATTGTGCGGAGGGCCATGTTAGAAATGCGGATAACGAATGCGTTCAGCAAGATGATTGCCCTCTCATCTGTGAAAGAGAGAACGAAGAATTCAGGAAGGAGGGATGTGACAGGCACTGTAACGAACAGGACAACCAAGAGTGCGAGAAGGAATCAGGCTGTTATTGTGCGGAGGGCCATGTTAGAAATGCGGATAACGAATGCGTTCAGCAAGATGATTGCCCTCTCATCTGTGAAAGAGAGAACGAAGAATTCAGGAAGGAGGGATGTGACAAGCACTGTAACGAACAGGACAACCAAGAGTGCGAGAAGGAATCAGGCTGTTATTGTGCGGAGGGCCATGTTAGAAATGCGGATAACGAATGCGTTCAGCAAGATGATTGCCCTCTCATCTGTGAAAGAGAGAACGAAGAATTCAGGAAGGAGGGATGTGACAAGCACTGTAACGAACAGGACAACCAAGAGTGCGAGAAGGAATCAGGCTGTTATTGTGCGGAGGGCCATGTTAGAAATGCGGATAACGAATGCGTTCAGCAAGATGATTGCCCTCTCATCTGTGAAAGAGAGAACGAAGAATTCAGGAAGGAGGGATGTGACAAGCACTGTAACGAACAGGACAACCAAGAGTGCGAGAAGGAATCAGGCTGTTATTGTGCGGAGGGCCATGTTAGAAATGCGGATAACGAATGCATTCAGCAAGATGATTGCCCTCTCATCTGTGAAAGAGAGAACGAAGAATTCAGGAAGGAGGGATGTGACAAGCACTGTAACGAACAGGACAACCAAGAGTGCGAGAAGGAATCAGGCTGTTATTGTGCGGAGGGCCATGTTAGAAATGCGGATAGCGAATGCGTTCAGCAAGATGATTGCCCTCTCATCTGTGAAAGAGAGAACGAAGAATTCAGGAAGGAGGGATGTGACAAGCACTGTAACGAACAGGACAACCAAGAGTGCGAAATGAAATCAGGCTGTTATTGTGCGGAGGGCCATGTTAGAAATGCGGATAACGAATGCGTTCAGCAAGATGATTGCCCTCTCATCTGTGAAAGAGAGAACGAAGAATTCAGGAAGGAGGGATGTGACAGGCACTGTAACGAACAGGACAACCAAGAGTGCGAGAAGGAATCAGGCTGTTATTGTGCGGAGGGCCATGTTAGAAATGCGGATAACGAATGCGTTCAGCAAGATGATTGCCCTCTCATCTGTGAAAGAGAGAACGAAGAATTCAGGAAGGAGGGATGTGACAAGCACTGTAACGAACAGGACAACCAAGAGTGCGAGAAGGAATCAGGCTGTTATTGTGCGGAGGGCCATGTTAGAAATGCGGATAACGAATGCGTTCAGCAAGATGATTGCCCTCTCATCTGTGAAAGAGAGAACGAAAAATTCAGGAAGGAGGGATGTGACAAGCACTGTAACGAACAGGACAACCAAGAGTGCGAAATGAAATCAGGCTGTTATTGTGCGGAGGGCCATGTTAGAAATGCGGATAACGAATGCGTTCAGCAAGATGATTGCCCTCTCATCTGTGAAAGAGAAAACGAAGAATTCAGGAAGGAGGGATGTGACAAGCACTGTAACGAACAGGACAACCAAGAGTGCGAGAAGGAATCAGGCTGTTATTGTGCGGAGGGCCATGTTAGAAATGCGGATAACGAATGCGTTCAGCAAGATGATTGCCCTCTCATCTGTGAAAGAGAGAACGAAGAATTCAGGAAGGAGGGATGTGACAAGCACTGTAACGAACAGGACAACCAAGAGTGCGAGAAGGAATCAGGCTGTTATTGTGCGGAGGGCCATGTTAGAAATGCGGATAACGAATGCGTTCAGCAAGATGATTGCCCTCTCATCTGTGAAAGAGAGAACGAAAAATTCAGGAAGGAGGGATGTGACAAGCACTGTAACGAACAGGACAACCAAGAGTGCGAGAAGGAATCAGGCTGTTATTGTGCGGAGGGCCATGTTAGAAATGCGGATAACGAATGCGTTCAGCAAGATGATTGCCCTCTCATCTGTGAAAGAGAGAACGAAGAATTCAGGAAGGAGGGATGTGACAAGCACTGTAACGAACAGGACAACCAAGAGTGCGAGAAGGAATCAGGCTGTTATTGTGCGGAGGGCCATGTTAGAAATGCGGATAACGAATGCGTTCAGCAAGATGATTGCCCTCTCATCTGTGAAAGAGAGAACGAAAAATTCAGGAAGGAGGGATGTGACAAGCACTGTAACGAACAGGACAACCAAGAGTGCGAAATGAAATCAGGCTGTTATTGTGCGGAGGGCCATGTTAGAAATGCGGATAACGAATGCGTTCAGCAAGATGATTGCCCTCTCATCTGTGAAAGAGAAAACGAAGAATTCAGGAAGGAGGGATGTGACAAGCACTGTAACGAACAGGACAACCAAGAGTGCGAGAAGGAATCAGGCTGTTATTGTGCGGAGGGCCATGTTAGAAATGCGGATAACGAATGCGTTCAGCAAGATGATTGCCCTCTCATCTGTGAAAGAGAGAACGAAGAATTCGGGAAGGAGGGATGTGACAAGCACTGTAACGAACAGGACAACCAAGAGTGCGAGAAGGAATCAGGCTGTTATTGTGCGGAGGGCCATGTTAGAAATGCGGATAACGAATGCGTTCAGCAAGATGATTGCCCTCTCATCTGTGAAAGAGAGAACGAAGAATTCAGGAAGGAGGGATGTGACAAGCACTGTAACGAACAGGACAACCAAGAGTGCGAGAAGGAATCAGGCTGTTATTGTGCGGAGGGCCATGTTAGAAATGCGGATAACGAATGCGTTCAGCAAGATGATTGCCCTCTCATCTGTGAAAGAGAGAACGAAGAATTCAGTAAGGAGGGATGTGACAAGCACTGTAACGAACAGGACAACCAAGAGTGCGAAATGAAATCAGGCTGTTATTGTGCGGAGGGCCATGTTAGAAATGCGGATAACGAATGCGTTCAGCAAGATGATTGCCCTCTCATCTGTGAAAGAGAGAACGAAGAATTCAGGAAGGAGGGATGTGACAAGCACTGTAACGAACAGGACAACCAAGAGTGCGAGAAGGAATCAGGCTGTTATTGTGCGGATGGCCATGTTAGAAATGCGGATAACGAATGCGTTCAGCAAGATGATTGCCCTCTCATCTGTGAAAGAGAGAATGAAGAATTCAGGAAGGAGGGATGTGACAAGCACTGTAACGAACAGGACAACCAAGAGTGCGAAAGGAAATCAGGCTGTTATTGTGCGGAGGGCCATGTTAGAAATGCGGATAACGAATGCGTTCAGGAAGATGATTGCCTTCTCATCTGTGAAAGAGAGAATGAAGAATTCAGGAAGGAGGGATGTGACAAGCACTGTAACGAACAGGACAACCAAGAGTGCGAGAAGAAAGCAGGCTGTTATTGTGCGGAGGGCCATGTTAGAAATGCGGATAACGAATGCGTTCAGCAAGAAGATTGCCCTCTCATATGTGAAAAAGAGAACGAAGAACTTAGTGCAAATGGATGTGACAGGGACTGCGATGGAAAGCACGCCACAGAGTGTAAAAATAAACCGGGCTGTTTCTGTAAAACGGGTCATGTAAGAATGGATGGACGCTGTATTCCGGTTTCTGTGTGTTTACCCATTTGTACGGAGTCCAATCAAGCATATAAAATTAATGGCGGGTGCGACGAAGCTTGCAATGGTGGTACATATGGAGTTTGTTCCGGGAATGGAGGCTGTTTCTGCGTTGAAGATCACCTAAGACATTCTAATGGGACATGTGTGCAGCGGAATGACTGTCCCTCCAGATGTGAGAATCAGAACGAAGAATTTAAGAATCAAGGCTGTGACACGTATTGTGATCGCAGATTTTATGGAAACTGTCCAGGGGAAGCTAAGTGCTACTGCAAGAAGGGACACGTCAGAAGTATAGCGGGTAAATGCGTTCCGAAACCGTTTTGTGCAGGTAAATTATCGCCGCTAGTTAATTAGATACAGTTTAATATACCTACATCTTCCTCTCAGATGATCCACACTGCAAAGCCAATGAATATTACATTAATTCGACGGAGAAGTGCGATACTACTTGCATTGGTATCATTCAATTTTGTAATGCTACTTGCGCCATACCAGAAAATGGCTGCTATTGTGCTGATGGATATGCTAGAAATTCAGTCAATATCTGTGTTCCGAAAAAGCGTTGCTCTCCACGTAAGAATGTTAAATTTATATTACCGGAAAGTATTTTAAAGGACGGAAATTGTTTTACCTTTACAGCTAAGTGCTCTGGTCCGAACGAGCTTTTTTTCTTGTCTAATGATGCACCAACGTGCGACAACACTTGTTCAAGCTTCGGTTTACCCTGTAACAACACCGAACCAAAAGCTGGTTGTTACTGTGCTAAAGGATATGCCCGAGACTTGAATGGAGTATGTGTCAATGTTCTTTCCTGTAAAGGTAAGTTCTTGTTTGAACAACAGTCTATAGTTCTTAAAGTAACCAAGCAATCTCTCTCTAGACATCTGCAATGGTGCAAATGAAATATTTCTCCAGCAGGGCATAGCTCCAGCATGTGATACACACTGTAACCGTCCTTCTTATGAATGCTGTGGTTGCTTGACAAACCCTTCTGCAGCTGGATGTTATTGCATAGACAAATACTCCAGAAATTCCACAGGAACATGCATTCCCACCCAACTTTGCTCATACAATGCCTAAGCGTACCTATACTGTATATTATTTTTGAATGATTTTTAATTGAAAAAATATATTTTAAACACCAAGTTTATGCCGTTTTTCATTAAAGATCTAATAGATCGCACATAAGTAAATTTTGAAGACTTATTTGAAGTCAAGCACCATCCTGACGTTCAACAATAATAAGTAAGTAAGTTTTAGGAAACTCACTAGGAAACACCATGATTTTCCATGGTTCGTTTTTGTGTTAGTTCTTCCAATTTTTTAGTTGCACGCAGAGCTTTCCCTTTAAAGCTGAAAGTGGTAAAAACTTTTTGTTTCTGTTAAATTTAGAAGATAATATCTTTACTGTGAGTAACGAGAGCTGTACAGTGCATTCATTGGCACAGTAATATTAGTAACACAAAACCGACATAGGGTTCAAGATTGAAATATATATATATACACTCCTTAACTAACGCCTTCTTGTGCAGGAATGAACTGGTTAAACCCTAAACAACAGTTATTTATTATGATAAACGGATTGGCTTGGTTTAGTATTGTAAGGTTTGTTAGTAGCACTACCTTACCGATAACTAACTTACATTTAAAACGCATACGTAGAAAACTGTCGACTATGTTTTTTCAACTAAAATGTTTTTATCTGAGCAAGACTTGTTTTCTGCCTTATGGCTTAAATGTAAATTAAGTCTTTTCAGTTTCTTTTCTCTTCTCGATTGAAGCTAGCAACCGAAGTAGACATGGCATGAATTCCGTTCAATACGGGCTGTCCACCTACCCAACGTAGTGAGTCTTCGTACAACCCAAAAAACCAAACGAAATGCCTAATCTACTAGTTCAATCATCACAACAGACAAAATTCTAAGTTACAAATTTATTCACTTTTCTCTCTTTCAAGCCTTCAATCAAATTAGTCCTTGCGGACTTTTGCAGCCCTTGGGTCATCAGGTCTAAATATCACCCAGCCAATTTTATAACGACGATTATCTCCATCATTGCGGTAGTAGTTGGTGACTCCAATCGCAGTAAGGCCAAGTCCAATGATAGCTAAAGCCGAACCAGCTACTATATCGGGTAGTTCAACCCATCCACGTTTAATGAGACCGAAGAGGCCTTGTCGAACTGGTGGCGCCGACATTGTCCAAATAAATCTGTTAGGAAAGAGGTTTTATTTTATAAGAACTTGAGAAGAAATTTTGAGAAAATACCAGCAAATCTGTTACACAACTCAGTAAATTTTGACAAATAAATAGATGTCAGTTTTGACAGCAGCGTTCAGGTGACCAACGCAAATGAATGCTCGAAATCGAAGTGAACGTATTCAGCTAAAGAGAAGTGATGTACTCGCGGAACACAATGGCTGGGATAACATCGCATGAATTGGCAGTGTGTGGGAAAAATTGTTTTCGGCGGCTTATTTGGTAAAGTAACTATAATCAAATATAGTGTTGAGCGGCCATTAACGTTTTCAGCAGTTGAATGGTTTGCTTTTTTCACTTTTTCTAATCGCTTCTTATAAGAAAATTATAGAAAAGGCTCTACGAAGAGTCCCTGTACTAACCAAATATGGCACCAAAACTTGTTTTTTTTTAAATAAATGTGTTCATAGAAGTGCTTACATTTTATCCAGTAAGAAGAGGACATCGAAACCAAACAAGTTGTATAAAATGTTTCTTATTTTTCAGTTGCATTTGTGCTGGTTTCATTATTATCAAACCCACCATGCTTCTCTACTCCAATTCAGTCTTTAAATGTCAAAGCAAACATTTCCTTTGGCTAACTAAAAAAGAACAGGTCTTGACTTTTGTTGTGAAACAACAAAACATCAAGACAAAACGGAACTGAGAAATCGACGTATGAAGAAGAGGAAAAAGTTCAAGATCAAAGACAACAACGTGAGAAAAAAAATACATTTTATACCGCATCAATTAGACAAGACATCGAATAAAGGTGCAATTAGCATTAACGCCATGCCGTGTCGGAACTATGACAGTCACAAACAACTAGAATCAACAGCCATATAGGAGCTGCTATAACTGTGAGTAGTTAGGTACCTACCTACCTACCTTTTTCAAATTTTAGTTCGTAAATCGTAATTTGTATTCCCATTTACAGCTCATATAATAAATACAACACTTATGTTACAAATTTGCAACAATAATTATTGTGAATGCTTTAGGTCCATGATTCAGAGCACCCCAAGTTATTTTATGTTAGCAGAGAGCAGACCTTTAAAAAAAATGGTCGCAAGAAAATACGAGCAGTTGGTTGAATTTATATTTTGTATGATATGTTAGAATTAATGTTACGGAACCATACTGCAAACAGCATTCCAAACTGTATTTCTTATATAAATATTATATTATTTTCACAGTTTAGCATTAACCCTGTAATTCGATCTTGATCACTTTAACTTATTTATTTTTTTAGTTAGGTGGTCTTATTTTGACAATCCTTTGATGTTCGGTACCAGATAATTGCTACTATGGAAAGTCCAGGAGAAGAGCCTACGCCTACGAGCCTACAAATGTTTATATCAATTGGTAAGTTCATATTGTAATATCACGCATAATCTTAAGGAATGTTTGACAGAACTTTCTTCTACTTCAGGTTCTATAACTGCCGACAGTTAGGGCGCATCTTCTATCATGCGTTGTGGTACATTTTGGATTGCTTAAAGTGAAATTCGAACCCTGTTAAATTTTTAAATTGTATACAAATGTTTATTTAGGTTTTCTTCTATAAAACATAATGTTCCATTATAGTACTTATAATAGATGGGTACGTAAGTACTATTTTATTAATATAAACTTGATTTGTGAACAAAATTTAAAATAAAAGTTGTTTTGTGTAAAGCTATTTTAAAAGTCTTTTAAATGTGGGTATGCCGACAACTGTCATCAACTACAAAACAAATTGATTGGACAGTCATTTATTTTGCAGCAAGATAATGCCCCATGTCACAAAGCAAAAATTATAACCAATTTTCTAAGGGATGGGAACACATTGGATTGGCCATTTCAAAGCCACGATTTAAATATTATTGAGAATGTGTGGGCTTATATAAAGTGAAAAAGAAGTCCGTGTTTATGAAGAATGCGCGAGGAGACAGTTGCTGAGGTCGAAGGTCTTTGAAAGGACATTGCTCCGCAAAAGTCATTAATGCCTTTTTTTGAATGCTCATTCCTCATTATTATATCATTGTCACCTATTTTTCAGATTTTTTCTCTCACTGAAAAAAAAGTTGTTAAGAAATAAGTGTATTTTTTTTTTGTTGTCAAAATACTTTTTCCGACCATTGTACAATATCGGCAACATTACCAAAATACACCGCCACACACGTACTGATCGAAATTATCGATGACTACAAGAATGTAGGTTAGATACCTAAAGGAAGGTTAGGCGTTAGGGCTAAGATAAAATTAGAAAATTACCCAACTGTATTTTGTATTCGTAATTACAAAATTGAAAAATCTTTAATTGTTTTATCAATGCAATCGATGCGCAATCGCTTATTTTTATAAAGCTAATTACTTCGATATGATGAGGACAGTTAAAATTATTATGCGTGTGCTACTATTTCGATAAAGAATATCGGTCGAAATCCATTCCGTATGATTATAAATACTGAAGTATGTTTGTGTTAATAAATTAATAAATGAACTTGTTGGCCAAATCTTTCATTTATTTCAAGAGATGCCGTCCTAAAGACAAAAAATTACGTTTCATTACTTTGAATTCAGGTCGCGTCACACTTATGAATATATATTAAAAAAATACATATTTACCAAAGTTGGTATCCCGAACAAAATATATGGGACTTTATTTTATTGCAAGGTTTGACTTACCTATTCAGATGAAACTGTGCTTTCATGTGCATCCGCATTCGATTGCAATACAGCAATTTTTGGGAATGGAATTCATAAATTAATTTCATTGATAAATAATATTCTCAATTTGTTTTGAATGTACATACATATTTATAAATGATTTTTGGATTCTGCATTGACTTTTAAACTAAAAATTCATAACCATGGTACCAACCAGCCCAACCACCGTAAAAGGTAAGATAAGAATTTATTTGTAAACTGTTGCCTCAAATAAATTAAACAAAAAAACATATGCATGGGAAATCTTAAAAGTGATCCTCTCTATCCAATACCCTCAAAAGATCTTTCGAGTTAATTGAGTGAGTTTATTTTTTACCAGTTCACTGCGCAATGCCATAGAAATCCACGGAGGAGCTAAGTAAAATTTTAAATTAATGTGAGGGGTATCTGTTTATGTGTCTAACTGACCTAACCAAATATCACCGGCTGTAAAATTTTATTTGAATGATGGAAAATATAAAATAGCTATTGCATTCATTTTTGTACGCAATATCGTTCAACAATGGCTTATACCTGTAAAGATAAATATAAGGTTTATGGATCTGTGGCTTATCGACTTTATCGAGACTACAAGTCGATATCAAGAACTTCAATAAAAGCTTCGACATAACTTCGCAACGGCTTAGTAAAAACGAAATTGCCATCGGTATAACTGCTGACGAGACAGCATTTCTTTCGACATTTTTTCTTTCATTTGCAACAATAAAATGGTGAAAAGTGCATACTTTATATTCACAACTTTGACTATTATTTTTATTCAATCCCATGCGATATCTTTTGTAAACAATGTTACGGTACCCAGTGATTTCCTGACAAGAATGTTGTTTGATGGAATTAAAAATAAAAAAAACACATTTAACGTTTCGGTTAAAAATACAGACATTTACGATTCGGAAAAATGTATTTCCGGACTGCAAGAGATTGTCAATCGATTTCCAAATATAGATGTCTTGCCATGTAAGTTTTTTGACCAAACATCTTGGTGAAGTTTAAAAAAAATGGACATTTGAAATTTGTGTAATTGATTGCTTTGGATTTATGTAGTGCTAACGACCATTTACGAAAGTAAAAGTGATTTGTAAATATAAGCAAACAATCATAACGATAGTCCCTTGGCTTAGATATCCAAAAGCACGTCGGAATCCGATTAATATATTGCGTTGTTCATAATCTCTTACCAGATTTGCATGCAGAACCCAAGGCCTTTACATTCACTTTTACCCACGAGTTAAATCCAACGAAACATTATTAGATACTGAGTTTTAACCGTAAAAAAAGTAAAACATATGTTTTAAGTATGAATTCTGGCATAAAAGGCATAACAGCTACTGCAAGACATGTAGGTCATACATGAATCTGTTGTGGTTTTCCATTGGGACGAAAAATTTATCTTTTTTCTAATCTAAATCACTTTTCGTGTTCGATTGGGAAAAAAAATTATTTTTTTTTTGATTCGGATTTGTTTTAAAACAAACATCCTACAATGATGTAAAACAGTTGTGCAAAGTGTATTGGTATTAGTAGCAGTATGTGTAAATCTGGATAAATATCGAGATCTGCAATCCGAATCAAAAAAAAAAGAAGATTTTTTTCTAATAGAAAACCACGTTAGTTTGACATTTGCCTACAGGAATATAATAAACACTTTTCTGTTTTTTTATCTCTTATTCCACAGTTATAGATGCGTGGGGAAAAATTCCGGCAGGAATCCTCAAAGGCCATTTACAGGATCTGGGCCACTTTGATCAGTGTATTAAAACATCAGTAGTTTTGAATGAAGACACTGGCTTAGTAAACGGACAATATTGTTTCGCTTCAATTCCACTTTCGGACGGTATTTTCGAAGCGCCTCCACTAGGACACGAAATCCGAGTTCAAAAAAATGCTTACGAGGAATTAATAAAGATCAGCATAGCCGTATGTGTACCTGATACTTGTCATCCTAGTTTAGTTAAAGTCATCATTCAAGAAGCGGCCGATAGTATGTTCCATGGAGCACTTGCTGGAATTGAAGTGGATCGTTGTAAGACGTCCAAGAAGTCCGATTTCAAACCAATCAATATTATTGGCATGTGAGAATGAAAATGTGAAAATTTGAGCTTGTCACTTAATTGTACAATTATTGTCTTATTTCTTAAACAGAGTGATATTTTCAGTTTTCGCTGCATTGATTGTGTTAAGTACAACTTACGATGTTTATGCGGACTGTGTAGAAAGTGAGAACATTTGAAACTTATTGCGTTTTCGATTGAAGAAAAGAATTGTCCCTTCTATCAAAAGAGCACTTCCAGGTCAATTCTTAACACGAAAGAATTGCCCTGAACTCACCAAAAAATGTTTAGTAAGTGCCAGGTTAATGGTTTCTTTTGTTCTTGGAAACAAATTTTAAGTATTGCAAATAGTTTTGGACAATTCTCTCAGACCTTCAATGAAAAACGCCATTTACAAATTGTTTAATTATATATAGGTACATATATAAAATATATTTATTTTTTGATTTTGTGTTTATAGAGCCTGCGATACCAATTCTACTAGCCTTTTCTGTACTGACAAACGCCAGAAAACTATTCGATATAAATACATCAAAGTCAGCAAACTCAATTGAATGCCTGACAGGCATTCGCGTACTATCAATGATTTGGGTGGTATTCTGTCACAACTACTCATTGTCACCAATGCTGCCTTTATTAAATATAGCCGACTTGATAGATGTAAATTTTATTTGCAAAGTGCACTAAATTGTACAATTATTTAAAACTTTTGCTTGCAGTGGTTTAATAGGGCATCTACAATGCACATTACTATGGCGACTGTATCGGTAGATTCATTTTTCTTCCTCAGTGGTTTACTTCTAGCATGGCTGGGTTTCCGGGAGTTGGATAAGAGGTAGGTATTAGTGCGAATATTTACAAATCACTTTAAGGGAATGAATTTCCATCGCTCGAAAATTATGATCCAATTTTGTTTGGGCAAAAAATAATTAATATTATTTAATGTTTTCAATTTCCTTTTTAGCAATGGTAAACTTGATGTACTCATGATGTACTTCCATCGATATATACGACTCACACCACCTGTAGCGGCCGTCATGCTGTTTTTACTGAGTATAAACCATTATATTGGCACAGGCCCGTATAGAACAATCTTTGAGACCTTTCATGATGGGTGCATAACAAATTGGTGGTCCACATTATTGTATATTCAAAACTACGCCAATCCGTCAAAAATTGTGAGCTTCATCTCAAAGAGTGGTTACATAAAATTTATTAATATTACTCATAGTGTGTCGCACAAACTTGGTATTTAGCGGTGGATACTCAACTGTATGTCCTTTCTCCACTGATTTTGATTCCCCTATGGAAATGGGGAAGAAAGTTCATACCAATCATGGTCGTGTTGTCAGTTTTGTCAATTGGATGTGTCATTGCAACATACCTAACAGAAGGCTACACTCAATTTATAGGGTAAATAATAATACAAATATTTATTGAAATAATTTACTCAATATATATTTATTTCCTAGAGTATTGGAGCCAAATCAAATGCGGCTTACATATGGAGCAACTCACGCCAGGTACTCAGTTTGGATGCTTGGTATAGGATTTGGTTACTTTATGCATCAGAATAGATATAAACGTATGCGACCTTCAAAGGTCCTGATTCATAATAAACTATAGCAAGGATTTGTTAAATGATTTATATTTCAGTTAGTGCAACTGTTGGGATGGATTGCGTGCTTTTCTATCATCTTGGCCGTGATTTATGCGCCTTATTTCAAACTTAACTCCGATTGGAAAACAACAAGTATTGAGGCAGGCCTTTATGAGTCTCTTAAGCGAGTTGCATGGGGAGTGGTATTGTCGTGGATTGTTTTTGCCTGCCACTTTGGGTTTGGTGGAATAATAAATGCATTCCTGTCTCATCACTGTTGGCAACCCTTGGGACGATTGACTTACTCAATGTATTTAGTGCACATGATTGTTCAGAGTATAAACTACGGAACAACCCGGACAGATGTGTATTACTCGGATTACGCATTGGTAAATTAAATAACACAAATATTATATACAACTTGGACTTTGGTAAATTGTTACAGATACTTTTATTCTGGAGCAATTTCGGAATTTCTCTCTTGGCATCCATTGTGTTGACGCTTGCATTTGAATCACCTATGCTTGTAATCGAAAAATCACTTCTTAGAGCGGCAAAAGAGAGGGAGACTCGGAAGCAAGAATTTTGTGAGAAAAAGGTTAATATATAGAGCCATCTCAATAATCTGAAAAAACAGTGTTTGCTTTCAATAAAAAATAATTAAATAGTATTTATTTTTAAGTCTTATTATATAAAACAATATATACCTACCTATATTTACAAATTATTCATAAGCTTATAGAATCATCGTCTCATTTAAGAGAATACAATAAAAGAGCTCTATGTATTCAGGATAGTAGTATTATATTACTATTTTTTATGCATATTCATAATAACGACAGTCAATTTTTGTATAAATGTAATTTATCTTACTTCGGAACAGATATTTTTTGAGGGCTTTGACTTTTATTCTTAATACAAAAAACCATGATGCTGTTAGAGCAATATCCAGAAAATAATGGAATGACTTGTATTTTTACTTTCTGCCAATTACACCTTTAATGGTCAGCTCTTATAAGTTGAATACACATAAGATTCGTTAAAAAATGCAGAACTTTGCAATATATCCATCTATTGTTTTACATAATTACTGCTCAAGATTAGCGAAAAGCAACAATCAGGCGCACTTTGGGGTCTTCTCATTAGACTTTGTAGAGATGATACCTTTGAGCTACATTTCCAGGCATAATTTTTCTTACTAATTTATGAAAGTTTCAGTTTATAAATATTAAATCGTGACCCTTAGCCATGCAAAGTAATAATATAGTCAATCAGCTTTCTTGAAAAGCAAAGTCCAGGTAAATAAGTTAGTAATAAGTAATTGTCACAGTCTGTCTATAAACAAAATAATAAATCTAACATTCTCATAAATAAGAAAAGGTTATTCTGGTATCATAAGATCCGTTCCAGACGGACTTATCTACATTTATTTTAAATTTATTTCGTTGGATTCTTCTAATATTTACCAAAAGAATTTTGTTTTTTAAATACTTAATATTTTCGTATTTTCTTACAAGTAGATTTTATAAAAAACATCGATTTACAATAAATAATTTTACGTGCTTCGTAAGAGAATTTTACACTTTGGCGGGGTCTTCAATTTTGGTTTCAACAGGATCGCTGCTGGTAACAGCTGGTTCCGCTTGGCGAGGTTCTGGTTTCTTTGGTGGAGGAGCAGAACCGCCACCGAATATGGCCTTTTCGATTCCGAGAATAGGAGCCTCAAACGCCAATGTGGCAAAAATCGAGAGAGTCAATGAGATGCCGAAATCATGCCAGAAGCGAAGAATCTTCGAAAAAAATAATGTAAACTCAATAAAAAATCTCCGATTAGTAATCTACACTTACAGCCTCATAATCGTTCCAAATAGTATCGTGTTGAACTCGAGCTCCATTTACAAGTTGCACCATTCTGTGAATAACATACATGCAGTATGACAAGCGCGAGAATCCTTGGAAGAAACTCCACGACAAAAAGTCGTTTATGATGCCACCATGTCCATTGTAACACGCCCATACAATCCAGCCAATGGCGCAGGCCCATGATGCTCTACTCAACGGTTCATAGAAAGCACCCTCAATGATCGGTGCGTCTGGTGTACCTGGTAAAATTCTCCAATATGGTCCCCACAGACAAGCTAGCATGGTACCAAAAGCAACAATCCACCCGCAAATTACTAAACTCTAAAGGGAAAAATAATAAAAATATTTGTTATAATCAGATATCTTTTTGAAATCATGTTAACGAACTTTTTTCATCGGGATTTGGCGACCGCGGTTATATTTGAAGAAGAAGTACCCGAAGATAACTCCGATGAGCCAAGTTGGTACTCTGGTATGTGTTGGATAGTACGTGAGTCTCTGACGGTCATCCACATGATCACTGAAATTATTATGAAAAATATCTTTTTCTTAGAACAGATAGTTAACATGTTTACTATTTTGCTTACTCTTGCACTCGGAACAGTGTAAAATCATTGTGCATAAAGGTGGCGAAAGTGCATCCCATGCACAGCAAACCAAACACAATGATCGGGGCTAGAGCCTTCTTGCCCCACTTCCACAATGGGATAAGAAAGAGAGGGGATAAGAAGTAGAGTTGCGTATCAACTGCTAAGTACCATGACTGACTAATGCACTGTAAGAAAATATTAGTTGCAAAGGTGCGTTAAAAACGAATCTCAGGATCGTACGATTTTTTTTGGGAAAACGTAGTTTTGGACGTAGAGCAGAGTTGCCCACCAGGTGTCTGAGCATCGTTGGTCTTGTGTTCCTATCTTCATCCACATGGGTCCACGTCCAGAGTATTTGTACAAACTCATGACATACAAAATCACAACAGCTACCACTGGTGTCAGTCGAATGTATCGATGGAAGTACATCATTGGGAGGTTAAGTTTTCCCTTGCTATTGGAAGAATATTGCTATTAATGATAAAAGTAGAAATATATGGGTTTAGATACTTACGTCTTTTCCATTTCACGGAAAGCACCCCACAACATAAGCAAGCCACTCATAAAGAAGAAAGTGTCTACACAAAGGGTAGCGTTTTGTACCAGCATGGAGTATGGAGTTTGAGTCCACTAAAATACGATTTGTATTATGAACGCCATACACATTAAATTCAAGCTGCTGCAACTTACGGTAAAAAACTTATTTTTATTAATATGAGGCAATTCATAGAAAGTCATGTATCCATGTCCAAAGACCACCCACATCATGGAGAAGCATCGTAGACCGGCAAGGCAATGAATAACATTCGGATTGTTTGTCTTTTTGACAGTGAAAATTTTCGGAGCGTTTGAATACACAGAAAAGGCAGTAAGTAGTGGTGATCCCTTTTCTGTGAAAAACATATAACAAAAACAAAATTAAAATCCTTGTTTTACTGAGTATAAAGCTCTAACAACTTACCGCCTTTCTTCTGTTTGTATCCATCGTAGAAACTACTGAGGATCATAATAGCAATGATGCAGGAGAAGAAGACACTGAAATTTGAATTTTTTTTTACTGTGAGGGAGTTTAGTTCAGAATTAGTTACAAAAGTTCTTACATAGCAAATATATCAATTGCGCGGAAGTCCACAGGGTCATTATCTGCACAGAATTCCTCGCTCACCATTCGAACGTCTTTAGGATCTTTGTTAATAATTTTCTTGATAACATTTTTTAAAATAATATCTCCTATGTCGGCCGAACATGACTTTGGAATACAAATACCCAACTCGAATATTTGTGGATTAGTTTGCTTATAACTTATTCGAGCTTGAGAAACATCATTGCGTGGCTTCAATGTCTCTTTAAAAAACTTTGCTATAGGAACTCTCGCCAAACAGTATTTTCCTTGGACTGTATCGGTTTCGGAAAACTTTCTCGAAGCCGCTATACACTCCTCAAAGGCTCCCATGCTTATGGTGTGACCCCAGAGGATGCCCATTGGGAAACGGCCCCATGTGTCTGGCCCTGTAAATTTAGAAAAAAAAGTGATGAACATTTTGGGCAACATGTCTGACAATTATTGCTTGTGTGAGTTTTTATTTTTTTATGACCTATTAAGGGACCAACAATTTTATATCTGGAATTTTGGTTTTCTACGAAACAAAATTGATTCCAAAAGTTGGCAAGATTTCCTTGATAACAAAGAACTTCTCTCAAATGACTATAATTAATGTATTTTAAGTTTAAGAGCGTTCAATTGCTTCCATTTAATATATCTATATAGTTATGGACTGTATGGTTGACAATTTAATATGACTTCATATTCTTTATTAACAATGACAGAAATATATCTCTAATTGAATGTGGGGTAGTGTAAATGTCCACTGAAAATGTTCGGTAATTCATTCAAACATACAAAAATTTAGGTATTAGACTTCCAGTACCTTTATCTTGGAAATTAAACAAACCCCAAAACAATAAAAATGAAAGTTTAAGTCATGTTTAGGGTCATGCGACACTTCACTTCATGAACTTGTGCATGTGTGGATGAAAGTTCAATTGGGGGGAAGTAGCGCCATCTGCCATTCAACAACATAAATAATTTCGTTCTGTTTTAAAAACGAACGAAGACTAAATTATTTGGATATTGTTCATACAAAAATACTATAATCGCTATTAAAAAATGGTGGGTTGGGGTAAGAAGGTGAAGATTTGGGGTAATGATATTTTCTGATGCCAAATTAAAACAAATACGAAAAAATGGTCATCAGAAATAAAAGGCAAAAATGTTGTGGGCGTGGACACTCTAATCAGCTATACTTTACCACCGATTTTCATACCTACTAGATATACGCAACAAATTTCATAAAAATCGGTTCACCCGAGTACGACCAAAAACACCTTGAAACGGGATTTTTATATATCAGCCCCCGTATTAATAAACGCTGCGTAAAAATTATCAACTCGGTATGCAGAAGTTACGTCAAATTTTTGTATGCTATCTAACGTCTACTAGCTAACTAACTTCTGCACATTTGTTTATTAATACGGCGGTAGATATTTTATGTAGGTACTCATGAATGTTTGCCAAAAATTCGCTAGAATTAAAAATGTGGTATAAACGCAACCAAAACAAACTATGTAATGAAAAAAAAAATATAACTACAACTTTTTTTATGAAATACTTTAATGGTTGAACCTTTAACCTTTTAGTATTTTTATTTACAAAACACAATTCTTCTATAATTGGGAATTCCTTGAATAATTTCTCAAATATGCAAGATGCATTATAAAACTTTACAAAGTTCTAAGTGTAGTCGGAAATCCAAAACTTAAATTGTCCGATATTATGTATTTACATTGACCGATAAAAAAACAAACGTGTTTATTTAAGCACTTACAACACACATAAACTTGGGGTGCAATAGCAAGTTGCAGGTACCTATATTTACATTGTTAACTGAATTACTAATCCCTCATCAGTGAATGAGTCAATAAAACTCAATGAGTTCGTTGTGATTATCACAGTCTGTTTTACGATACTAAACATTTTTACAACTTTGATAGTTTTATAGGTTACAGCTAGAAAAGCCAGTAATGATTTTGAGGCTACTGAATTCCACTTTCTTAATCGTTGGGGTTATCCAATTACTAGATTGGTGACTGGGAAATAACAAAGTATATTGAACGTGTCACATAAATTACCACCAATTTTAATATAAGTTTGTATACCTAACGTTACTTAAATGGTGCTTAAGTACACATATGACTTATAACCAAAAGTGGTACAGAATTGACAAAATCTATTGAAATATGTTTTTGCAGAGAGCTCTATGCTTTATGCAAATCTAAGGGAAAAAAACTCTTTTAGCAAGGAGAGTGGTTGGACTTAAAATAGAGTTTCACCACACCAAAAAGGGAAGTTTCTGCTTAAAAGAATAGTAAATTTGATTCAAAAAAAATAATTATTTAATTTAATTACCCTCCTTTTTCATAAAACACCTGATAGCTTCAATGAAAAGACACAAAATTAAATGATTTAATATTTTATGTTCCTGCACCAAATATGGAGTTGTCTGTTATTAAATGCAGTTGTGTTAATATTCCAACCATTTCATAAGGCAGAGCCAATATATTGAAATTATTAGGCGCTTGTTATTTTGGTGCGAAATTTTCTAAAGCTGGAAGTTGAGGAGTGTTTTTATGTTTGTTTGATTGTTTGTATTATGTATAATCAGGTAACCAACATAAAACTTTGCATTAGGTATATTTACACACAAAGAGGTTATGCAAATCAGAGACAATAAAAATAACGGCAAGAGGATTGTGAGTTGGGGGTCTCAGTATGATTTGTCTCTGATGCAAATATCACATCGTCCATAACCCATATAATATATTCACATACAAAGAGGTTATGCAAACATTAAATCGGCCACATCATTGTACAAGTATAACAATTCAGAATTTTTTGCTTCAAGTAAATCACACACAAAATAATAAAAACTCATTTGAAATTAGGTGTTCACTTCACTTGATAAAAGCAATAAATAATAATGATCTTACATTCCAAAGCCCATTCCTGGTAGTCCAAAATTCCACTATATATCTTTCGCAAATGGCTTATGCACAAATCATTCTCAGCATCCCTGCTGTAATTAGACCAGGCTAACCTCTCGGCTTCCTTGAAGAAAGCAAATGCTATATCACTTCTAAATGGAGTTGTGTCCAAATCAGTTGATCCAACGTTGTCGTACTGTGACGATTCGTAATTCGAACACTGTGCACATCCTATTATGGCTAGGACTGCTACTGACAGTTCCAAAAGGAAGTGTCTACCCATGGCCAGGCAATTTAATCCGCGCTTTATCAAGGCACACCACTGCACGTTCAAAACAAATTTACAAAACGGGTGACTTTAAAATGCTACTGCCTCTTTTATAGCCGTTGAATTATGATATTTTATTTTTGATTATCAGGTACCTGATAGTGGCTGATCCGCACATATAACAATTGATCGCAATATTGGGTCGTTATCAATAAATTTAAGCAATTGGGAATTCCTTGATTTAATATTCGAAGTTAGTGTTAACCCGGATATTGTTATTGTGGCATGTGGAGGAAAATGCCAACAATCTGCTTAAGAGTTATAATTCCACTTCGGTTAAAAATGTACATTTTGTTGGGATAAAAAGAGGATCGCAGTTAGTAGGTGTTTGAATGGGCTTGCCATTTCACTCTTATTACATAAATTAAATGAATAAAGCCAACCGGTCTTTGTTTTCCAAAAATGTCTTAGGCAATTTGGCAGAGAGCCGGATTATTGATATAAGCATACCCAAGAATTATGACGATAAGCAGATATGAGTAGCAGATTGTTAATGCTTTTGCGCATTGAATAAATATTATTTGTCGATGCGGTTGTAAAAGTTCCTAAAAGGATTAAAACCAAACAATTAAACAAACATTGGGCTATACCCCAAACACATTTAGTAGCTTTATGTAAACCTTTGACATGAAGATGACGCTACTTATTGGCAATCAATGATATTTGTTTGATTGATCTACTTTTCGTGTTTTCTAGCCTTTACACAGAAAGACTACATTTAAAATCACATCTATTTGATGAGATATGGAAATGGATGAAATCTCGGGATTTAGCTTAATTTGTATGTTTTGCCAAAGCTTGTCAGCAAAATAACTCCAAGATTTTTAAGGCGGTCATTAGTATAATTTATACTACTGATGTCTATAAATCTTTATATTCGATTTGAGTGATACCACGCTGCAAAATGGGTGTCTCTTATGCGAGAAAGCTTAAACATATTTTATTATATGTATCTGAAACGATAGCAGAGTTGTATAATTATATGCCATTTATGCATATCTAAATGGCGATAAACAAAAAGTCGCCTAGCTGGAAAATCTAAGATTTCTGCAAATATTCATAAGTACGCTGTGGAATTGTATAGTGTCATTATGTTGGATTGTACTAAATGACGTGCTGATTTCCGTAATATGTGCGTTATGGAGATTAGATATTATATGGATGAATTGACATTATATTCGAAAAATTCGACATTCATGTGAACAAACGAAGCTGTGAGTATCCTAAACACTTACAAAGCCCACGTAAAGCAAAAGAAAAGCACCTGCAAATCACACCGCAAGAAACACTGCCTATTGTGGCAAGTATACTATTTGAGCAAATAAAGGATGATTTTTTAGAGGTACAAGTAGTCCAATTTTCGTATATCGGCAATAACGCTACGAATGTTGTCCGCCAAGGGGTCAATCGTTTCGGGCTTATCGGCGTAGACTAGCGACTTCATATATCCCCACAGAAAATAGTCAAGCGGCGTTAAATCGCACGATCTTGGAGGCCAATTCACGCAACGTAAAACTATGCGGTCACCAAACGTTGCAATCTTGTTTTGAGCCCATTTACTGAATCTACACCTTGCTAGGTGATCCTATGGCCTCAATTCTTACACGAGTTGGATTTTGTAAGCACGCAAACCAAGATCTTTCCGCAAAATCTTCCATAAAGTTGGTGGAAACATATCCGATTCCTGTGCACGATGGCGGATAGCAATGGGATCTTTTGTTGACCGTAAAATGGACGTAGAGCGCTATACGTATTTCGAAGAGAACCATGATTTTCAAAATAAATCTGGAGTCAATCTATTCATGTTGAAATACCAAACCAAACTAAAAATTAATCACTTGACAGCTGACAAAATGGCCGCCAATTAAAATAGAATTGCAACTTAAAGTTCTATACCTATAAAAAAAACACCTTTTAAGTACCTACCTGCATGGATTTGATGGACAAGTTTATGATATTAATATTCATTTACTCATCCTTATGATAACTTTTTCGAGTGTTCCACGTGCTGATGCGGTCAAAAAAGCACTAGATTACTTATAAAACAATTATAATCAGTTCATAAGCTTGCGGAGATTATGAATTTCGTTTTTTTAGATTTCCCAAGCGATATTATTAAGTAAAAACATCTAATCAAAGTTTAACGTCAAGAACTGATTTTTAAATTTGTTACAGTCCAATTCCCACTTGATTATCTTAGCATATATGTATTTATAAAAAAAAATAAAAAAAAAACACTCTATTATCAAACTTTTTGCAAGCCACTTGATCTTTAATCACTTCTGTTGTCATCATAGTCCAAAGTCCCAAACTAACCACTTGAATATTGTCCTCGTAGTTTCCGTGCGGTTTCAAAGCTTTAAAGGTTTGGATTTTCCCTTGAAAATAATTTTATGCCTCGCTATGAATTCATTGATATATTGGAAATGTAGTCTCTGTTGGAAGAAGCAATCAAATACTCACGATCAGGATAACGTCATTTATAACCTAACGATAAGTTATAAAGGTGATTGCCGATAAGCTTTTCAGATTTGCACAATTCAGGTTGTCCAATTGTTTATTCTATGCCTCATTAACTTATCTAGTTGGGGCAAACAAGAAATCTAGTTCTTTGCTGTTGGTTGTTTGAATCGCAGTAGGTATACATATGATTTTATGTTTATAACTACAAATGATTAGGCCTAAATAAATCAATACTAATCTTATTTTGGGGTATAAATCACGATATGATTAATGTCGTTTTCCATTGGGACAAAAAATCAATCTTTTTTTTGATCTAAATCACTTTTCGCGTTCCATTGGGAAAAAAAATCAATCTTTTTTTCGATTCGGAGCACTTTTCGCAGATCTCGATAATTTTTCAGATTTACACATACTGCCACAAATACCCACAGCTGTTTCACGTCATTACAAGAAGTTTGCTTTGAAAACAAATGCGCAAACTTTCGTGAAAAGCAAAATAAAGGAATACATAAAAAGCAATTGATATAATGTTGGAGGAATTATTATCTTTATTGTCTTCCTCATCATTTGGAAACTACGAATCACCGAAACTACTGCATTTGTGTCTACAACAGGGGAAACATTTTTCAAGTCCATATCCATAGCAGATTTTTGCAAAAGCGAATGCAATTTGAACAGCTGATTTTGGTGTCAAATACGCACTAATCCATTCACAAAAGCAGATCAATTTCGTTGCACGTTCCATGAGCCGCGATAAATCTGAGATCTGAAAAAGATTTTTAGTGGTCCCAATGGAAAACGACATAAGTAATGGACCTACGTATGTGCTTAGTCGTTAATAATCCAGCCTGTTTTTAAAGATTGCGATTATAATCATTCATAGCTAGGTATATCATATTCGTTATTAGTGCCGTCCATGTCTGTTTCACTTTTCCTTATATTTATTACCAATACAATTATATTTAAGCCATCTATATCTATATCTTAATTATTCCAGTTTCCATCTGACTTTTATGGAACACACCCATATTTAGCAAAGTGATACTTTAGATCTAATAATCGTGCTTCCAAATCGTGTGGCTATCGGTTCAGTTTCTTCGTTGATGAAACCCTTTGAAATGAAAAATGTCATAACGTAATTTGCCCAACCAAAGACATGCAAGTCTGACTTAAGAGTTTGACATAATTTAGACTTGTGCCGACGCGGTGTGATAACGGAGTGGGCTGGGGACTATGTGTCCCCAGTTAGGAGGGTCTTTCTGTGGCTGTTTCCAAGTTAGTTGACATTTTGCGCGCCACCTAAGGCCTCTTCTTCTGCCTTCTCCCATCTTCATCCGTCTTCGTAGATATTAACACTTCTGCAGCATCGAGCATAACTGGAACAATGAGACCGTTATATGTATATAGAATTCGTAGTGTTTAAGGAGGAAGCCTTAATACTTCATTGCTTTCGTAAGCCAAATAAACAGCGATTTGCAAGCCTAATTCTCTCGAGTTTTGATGTGATGCCAAGGTACGTAAAATTTAATTTAAACAGCTGATATTGCTGTCAAATAAGGCACTAATCCATTTACAAAAGCAGATCAATTTCGTTGCATGTTCCATGAGCCGCGTTAAATCTGAGATCTGAAAAAGATTTTTGGTGGTCCCAATGGAAAACGACATTACTTATGCAGCACAACCTTTTTTTTGGAATACGGTGCTTTAGCGTTATAAAATAACTTATCGAAAGGAACTTTGCGATTGAGAAAGTTTTCGTGCGACAAAGTCGTGCACTTTTTTTTATTTCGTACTATACTATATAATTCTGCTCTGTTTTAAGTCAGGGTTTTAATGATGCATATGTTGTGGAACAATAGAGTTCCTTGCAGAGTAATAATATTTCCGCGCTCGTCCGGTTTAAAAGTAGTTACATACATCTACATACAAACGAAATGGCAAAAATTTCCTATATTTTATTTCCTATATTTCCGTCTACCGCTCGTTGTTTATTTTTAAATGGAAATAATTATGGTACTAAGGTGGTAGTTCATAGTTCACAGTTCATTTTATGTGAATAGCGTCTCTGTTGAAACAAACGAGGTTCACGAATCACAAAGGTTCGTACACACAAATGTTCGACTCGAACATTCGTTCATTTTAATTTGTGTTTGATCGACGAAAACAATAAAAAACTAAAAACCTTATTTCGATTAGGTGATTTGGACAAAGTGATTAACATTCTGCATTTCATGGAACTTTTTCATCGTCACACATAATGCAAGTAACCCGAAGCGCATTTACCTGCGTGGTTTTTTGTCATTTTGTGTTTTTGAAAACTGTTAATATCGGATAAATTTGGGGTAATATTTGATGCAGTGATCAGTAGACGTCCACCTGCTGTTCTAGAGGAACTGTTTACTCGATGTTTATCGAGGCACCAAAAAGTGACTGAACCGTGAATCTTAAATCGAATCTTACGGTTAAAGAGTTCTGTAAAAATGATTTTATTAGTAAAAATTTAAATCAAGCTAGAAGTGGTAGGTATTGGTTTATGAAAAGAAAATTGAATTCATTTATGATTATATAAGCAAAGGGAAAACTTTGATATTACGGTTTGAGATTTCGATTTGAACTTATCTGAAGTATATTTTATAGGTAATACGCGAAATTAACCCATAGCTTGAATTTATATCTATAATTATTGATAGGTAAAGATATCAGATTTTTGGTAATTTTATAATAAGGAAAGTACGGAGGTCTTTGGAAACCACGGCGATATGAGTTATAATTATCTCTTGGCTTTGCCACCACATTTCAAAAAACGTATATTAAAGTAAACTGATAAGTCAAGTGATAAGGAGGTACCTAATCGCCCCCAAAACATGTAAATCCATATTTCTTAATTACATATTATTTTATCATATCGTATGGAAGCCTCAGTATTAACGAATCGCATTTTTGCTTCCACCCCAATTTCAAAAATTCTTCAAAATCTGTCTACGCAAAAGTTAAGGTTAACGTCAAGTTAGCAAAAAAATGCATATCGGCAGTTGTCCAACAGAAACAGAATATCCCATTAAGTCCAAAAAAATACATTACAATACACTTTACAACATTTAGAGAAAATAAAGTGTTTTTTTTTTTATTATTTGCAGTTTTTTTTAGCCTTATTGTCGTCCGCGTATAGTCGATATAATTAGTTGATCCACAGATTTTTTATTTATTTTGGAATTACCTACAAGCCTCGATCAAGATAAACATTATTATGTCGATTAGTTATCGTTTGCCGTTTCTAGCGTTATTGTATTTGACTGGCTGTATGCAATAAATACATATTGTTGTTTACAAACATAACATGAGTTATCAAAATAGCGTATGATTGGCAAAAGTTCTGCTTGGAAGACACTATCATGGTGAGTAAGGCTGATTATCAGGAAATCTATTAATACCGATTTTCTTTCCGCAGTTCATGTATCTAATTCTTCCCTGTTCGTAAAAACGCCGGGATATGGTCTATAAGTTAAATTCTGAGCATGATCTATATGGGTGCAAAAGCGACTGGTATATACGGAGAACAACATTCTGCATGTTTTTTTACCACAGACGCAAAAAGGAATAGTGCAGGTGTTTATTGGTGAATTATTCAGAGGCAGAATAGATCTGACGAACTTTTAAAGACTAACTAATGAACATTAAAAGCTATATTTCTACGATTTATAGAACTTGGAATATCTGCGTTTTATCGCACGGTTTTGAATCAATCACAGGTGCAATGGACTTGTAAATATACACAGAAACAACAGTAAACTACATTCGATAACTATAAGGACAAATTATGTATTAACTATAACAACAATGTTTTTTTTTCGATAAAGAAGTGGAATATCATCAACATGCAGTAGTAAAACATGCACAAGTATTATCTTTACCAAACATCCGTGTGTGAGTGGCACCAAACAGAATATGTTTTTAAATGCAAACTACAAAACTAAAAATAAACTAAACAAAAACGTGATTAAATTGATTCATATGTAATTTTCTTATTTTATTATTTATATATAAAATATGAAATATTTTCTATACAGAGAAAAATGAGAAAAAAAACAGTAACATACATGAAAATAATTTCTATAATATTTAGGTGTATGTGTAGGTGTTTTTCCACCATATTATCGATACAAAAATGAAGCTAGAATTACCAAAACAATAAAATAAAAACATAAGTAAATATATAACATTGAACTAATTTAACTGTAGGAATATTAAAATTCAAAGAAAATAATGTACCAAATAAAATAAACAATATCTTCAATTTACATTAGTCAGAAAATTATTAAATTAATATTAACTATACACAATGAATTAAAACAAATTGTCTTAGAATAGTTCTGTAAGTTCCCTTTTTTGTATGGATATATCAAGTATGCATTATACATATACTCGGGATACGAATCATTATACTTTCATTTGGAGAAATCTTAGTGTGTAGTCGTGTAAATCAGAGTTGTCCTACAATTCGATTCCAAATAAAAGCAGAAGTTATATTTTTTTATGTTTATTTTATTAAATTTTTCAGCTGGGGTACTTTTTGTCACACCTCTTTTACTATTTTTTTTTTCATTTTGTTTTTTTCTTTTTATATATATATATATAGAATCAATGCTTTACTCAACATTCATTTAAATTACCTTTTTTAGATTATTTATTTTACAGCATTCAATCATTTCGTTTTATTAGTTTATCTACATGTAGCCTACAAAATATGAAAAAAATAAAATAATGACAAACGCAAATTCGGGTGCACACGTATATATAAATTAAAGTGCTCAGTGTGGTATTAATTAGAAATAAGATTTATATGTACTCTCTAGTTCTATAGTGTTATCTTTCGGTTGTAACATGAATATTCATGTAGGTTATATATATATACATGTACCTATACATATAAATTCTTTTTACGTTCGAATCATTTCATTTTTGTTTTAACTTACGCGCACCGCCTTACATCACAAAAATCTTGGAATAAATTTTTAAATTTCACTTTTTTTATCATACATTTAAATTGTTTATTATTGATATCAACATTCTATTTTTTGTTTTTTTTTTTGTATTTTTTTGTATAAATTAAAACTTTTTTTCAAGACAGTGCAATTCATATTATGATTATAAGTTACAATAATTTATTTATTCTTACTCTTGTCTCCTCTATTGACATGTATCACGACGAAAGGATGATGAAGAAAATAGCTAATATACCTATTTATATTTTAATCGTATAAAAAAAGAAAACCGTTGATCATATCTGTATCCCTAATTTAGTAATTCTCTTATGATACTGATTAGCTTAGCATGAAGTTCGTTTAATCCTATTAAAAAATAAAGCACGTCATCATCAATTATTTTATTGTAACCCCATGTGTTTTTAGTTCTTATTTGCATATATATAAGATAATTCATATATACACAATTATACACCGTTTCACACTTAGCCACTTGCGTTATAATAATTCTACTTTAAGGATTTTAATTTTTTTTTTCTTTTATTGCAAAAATAGTAAACACGAAACGTATTGCATTTCTTCAAATCTTTGCTGGTTCTGTTTTTTTATTATGCAATTTTGCCAAAAACAATTTGTTTGTTTTTTATAAGTATTATCTATAGCAACTAAAAAACAAATTTTCCTTTTAAATTTTAACTTTAATAATATGTAAACGTTTTACTAAGAACTTAAATTTTAATGAATATCAAATGTAAAAGTAATAAAATGAACAATTTACTTTTTAGAGGTGAATTTCAGAAATCCGCATTTGGTTTTGCTTATAACCTACGTCATATTAATTATTATATTCCTATTTCTATATATATATACATATATATCCGCATACATGCAGATGTATACAAATTTATATGCACTTGTTATTTATACATGATTTTTGTGGTTGTTTTTTTTTCTATCAACTAATTACAAAATTTATTTACACATAACCATTGAGGGGGTTGGAAAACATATTACTTATTTTAAACGTAATAATAACTACAATAGAGTGATAATAGTATTAAGTTGCGGGTTACATTGTTTAATGGAAGTGATAAAATTCCGGTAAGGGATCTCAGTTTTATCTGCATCCTTTTTACTTATATATGACGCATGTATTCATAGAAATATATTTAGGTTTATAGAAAAATACCTACTTCTAATTATACTAGAGTTGTTCCACAAATTTTGTTAATTGATCCTGCGCGGTCATAGAAGGTGCGTCAGGACCGGGGCCACCAACACCTCCAACTCCGTCTTGCGGCACTAAAGGAAGTGGTGATTGATGAGGGTGCATATGATTGTGCATGTCACCGGGTTGAGGCGCGGGCGAATGACTTGGCATGTGGTGAGGGGATGGTTGAGCTCTTGGTGACGCAGAAGGCTGGGCTCGCGGCGATGGAGCTGAACGCGGTGAAGGAGTTGGTTGCGGACTACGAATTGGAGGAGGTGATCGAACTGATTGCATTAATTGTTGCTGAATAGAAAGAGGCGTTGGTGGGCCCATTACATTCGGATTTCCCTGGACACCTTGCTGCACAAGCTGACCGGTTGGTATTACTCCTCCAACAACACCCACCTGTGGTTGATTTGATTTGAGGCCTTGTTGCATTGCATATTGCTCGGGAGCAAAATTACCACCTCCACCTTGAAAGCCACCCATTTGTGGCGCTCGTGGGCGTTGCGGATATGGCGGGGCTGGGCCATTCGGCATTTGCATTTGACGCATCTGCATTTGCTTATACCACTGATTATTTTGCACCTATTGAAATACAGAGCATTTAAAGGTAATGTTTAAATTTCATATGATGCAACAATATACTTACGGGCACTTGTTGCTGAATTTGACTGCCACCTTGCACCATCATTGCATTTTGCATTGCTGATGGCATTCTATTGTGAGGTCCGACTGGTTGATTTGGCATTACCACCTGATTTTGTTGAGTTTGCTGTTGTTGACTCAGCATGTGTTGCATATAGCTGCTCTGCTGCATCACTTGCTGAGGTGGCGGCGGACCATTTCCTTGATTAAGAGCAGCAACGCCCGCACCAGGATTTTGGCTCTGTTGGCGTTGCTTGATAATAGCCGCCATAATCTGTGGATTCGATTTTAGCATCTGCAATATTTGGTGATGTCCCTCACTTGATGGGTTATTCTTAATCTTTTGCATTATCTGGGAGAGTTGTTGAGTATTTAACTGGGGACCATTTGACATGGGTGTGCCAGCTGGGCCACTAGCTGGGCGCATACCACCGCCCACACTCATTCCACTACCCATTTGATTCGAAGAGCCTGCACCCACCATGCCCATCATAGCCTGAACAAAAAGGAAAATATGTATTAAGAAAATGCATACGTACAAAAATATAAAATATATCACCTGTTGTTGTTGCATGGGGTTTTGTTGCATTACTTGATTCTGATTTGGGGGCCTTAGATTGGGTTGGTTTGAATTATTAGGGTATCTATTACCCCATTGATCCATAGGCAGGAGATTGCTGCCAGTGACAGGACCCCCCATTGGAATGCCAACACCTTGTTGATTAGGTTGATTAGGAACTACACCGAGATGGCGCTGTATACCTGGCGGTGCCATTTGTGGCGTTGGTGCAACCTTGCCAAAACCGCCGGCGTGAGGAACTTGCTGGCGGGCAGCTTCTTCCTGAACCTATAATACACAATAACACAATAATATTAAGTTGCTGTTCCGGAATTAAAATAGACTTATACATGCTGTTGCTAAATAACCTTAAGAAATATGTGTAATCATATCTTCTTTCATTCTCAGTATAAAATACAAATTAAAAAGGAACAGTGGAGGTTTTTCATACGAAAGTGGTGAATGCAAAAATGTACATGTACAGCTATTCGGAACCCTTTACTGGAAGGGGTACTGCAGCCAAAACACATGTGCAGAATTGCTTCAAACTAATATGACTAAGTGGATGTAGAAGGATGTATGTTCTGAGTTTCTGCACATGGGTTTTGGGCATAAGTTTAGAATTACTGTTTAATAAAACAAAAAACAACGAGCACATATTAAGGAACTCACTTGTTTAACCACCTGTAAGACGTTGGGCGATGGAGAATGTCCTCCTGGCTTCATTCCTAGTCCTTGTTGATGGGGGCTGGTCATTCCACCTAATGTCGTAGGCACAGACGATGGCACGGTTTGGTGTGGACTCATTCCTCCTGGGCTTCCAGGTCGGATGACCGGCGTTACTGCCATCACTGGAATTCCAGAAGATTGTATGGTCGGATTTGTAACGGTCCTTGACATAACAGCCATACGACGCCGAAGTAATTGAGCTTGTTGTAACCTAAATGAAAATACAAACAAATTTTGTACTGAGTGCATAGGTGCAATTTGTGCAACAAACCTTTGCTGCAACTGTTGTTGCTTAAGTTTGTGCTTGATGTTGGCACAGAAAGGCACCGGACATTTGGGCTCCTGACAGTGTTTAGCATGATAACAGCAGAGAGCAATCAGTTGTTTGCAAATTGGGCAGCCACCATTCGTTTTTCGTTTGCAGTTTTTGGTGTGCTGAACAACACGTTTCATCTTCTGGCACGATGGCAATCGACAGTTGGCATCTCTGCACTGGCACGCGTGCACAAGTGACTGAATACAACGCTGAATCGATTGCTTTCTGGCCTCCTGTGGATTAGCCTGTTTGAGATCTGCTGATGAAGAGCCATCATCTATATCGAATCCAAGTTTTTCCATCTTATGTGGATGTCCAACCTTATCCTTACACACAGTGCAAAGATCAAAGTCCTAAAATGCAAAAGAAAAACAATCTAGAATCAACATTCTACAGAATTTTGTCAGGGACATTACATCGCAAACAGTGCAATGGTATCGTGTTTCGACGGCAGTTTTGCAGTTGTTACAAGTGTAGACAAACTTGTCCTGTCCTTGGTTATGCAATTCGTAAAGCATCGAAAGTGTGGAGAATTGAGCCCGACGCAAAGACGAAAATTCGTAATGTTTGTCACGCGCCAATGTCAAAAATGCATCACGGCCATCCATTAAATCGCACGTCTGAATTGGATCAGGATCTTGAATAGGCTAAAGAAGAATAAATAATGAAAGCTTTATATTTTCCAGACGGCTGAATTGCTGAATTAAGACTCTTACCGCCAGACTCGCTGCTGACTGTGCTGAATGAAGGCGAATTACAAAGAACACTTCTTTGTGTTTTTCCATTGTGGCATAAATTTTCGCCGAGAGATCGTTGCCGGTTTGTTGCTCACTTGATTTTTTGTTGTTCTTTCGTTGGGCAGCCTTTGACTTATTCGACTTTTTTGCTTTCTTTTGGCCTTTCTTTTTGCCATCACTACTTGTATCATTTTCCTCGGACATGGAGAATATCTAAACAAAAAAAAATGTCAAAATAAAAACATTTAAAAAAAAAGTGTTCACAACTCACCGCATTGGCGGCGGCTGCTGCAGCTTCGGCGGCCTCCGCTTGTTTGCGTTTTTCCTCCTCCTCTTGATCGAGTTCTTTAATACTTTCTTCGAGCACATTCGGCCAAAAGTCACCCTCAAAATAGGGAAGCTCGGCAGCTGATGTCAGTTTATCCTCCATCGCTTGCTTAAGAATATCTTTGTAGTCTTGAATGGTGCGCTCTATCATACCCTTGTCTAGCATCTTCTTGTACCACTCCTGTAGACGCTTTGGTTTTGGTATTTTTTGGTCAGTTGGATGGCAGTGGAAAATGTAATCGTCTCCTTCAGAGGGAGGACACGCCCATATGTGCGCCATTGTGTAGCCAAGTTGCTTGACATAATCCATATAACCGAGAAGAATCTCATGGTACACGGCTGTACGATACTGACGTGGTCGAAAGAAGTGCACTGAATCCAGATAAGCGATATAAACTCGCCTCGTATTCGGTGCTGGGCACTCCGATCCATATTCTTGAACATGCATACCAAAAAAGCACACATCAACGCCATCGACCTCTTCAAATGCAAACAGAGCTTTCGCCCGATAGGGAAACTCGGAATTTAGCTCTCCAGTCTCTACAAATCGTCGACGCATACCAGGTTTTACTTCCACGCACTTATCTGAGCTGGATACAACGCGTATATGTACCTCGCCTGCACCAGCCTCCTTCTTTTTCAAGAAGTTATTGACTCGCGTCTCAATATATACACCTAATTTGGTCGGAGGCAAACGTTTCGCATTGAATTTATTGTCCTTTCGTTTTTGGTTTTTCTTCTTTAGACAATTGTCGCAAACGAATCCCCCGGGCCAAATTGTCTCCAAATATAAGACGCATATTTGATGCTGTTTCCGTCCGCATTCCTGACAATCGACAAACGGCTCGAGTTCCAAATGATCATTTTTCATTTCCTTAAATTGGTCTTTCTTTATTTGCCTAGATAAATTAAAACAATTAAACAATACTTCACCTACTTGTGTTTCTTTTTTAATCAAAACAATACATATATCTATTATTTTATCAGAATAAACGTTTTCTGAATCATTTAAATGTAAAAACTTTACTGACACGTTTTTGGGTTCTTCGCTTCTCTGACGAAGTCAGAAAGTAAAATCATTTTGGGGAGTAATCTCAGCACTAATTATGCTATCAACTATAACTACACACTCCTCAATTAAGTTGGGTTTCACATTATTATCTGTTTTCGTTAACATCATAATATTGAATAAATGTATGTTATACTCACGTTTGTGACTGCAGCGGGTCATCTCCCAATGTAACCGTATCACCGACGATATCGTTGAAACACTTTTGGCAGAACGTGTATCTGTTAGATGCAACACCGTAATCCTTTAGACTATTTTGGTTTGTTTTAAAACAAATTTTATTTGAGTGCGATGGTTATGTGGTTGGTATTGGTGATGAAGAGTAGTAGTGTGATCGTTTATAAAGGATACGAGCGAGTATTGTTATTTATTAAGAGCACATTCGTTTTACGAGCAATTTGATTATTGGATGGGTGGTAGTGGAGATGAATGTACGAAACCATAACCAGGAGGTATGTAATGGTGCAGGCGATGAAAAAAGAAAAAAAGGCAAAGGAAAAGGTTCATTATGTCAAATTCAATATGTGGTTAAGTTACAATTGTTTATAAGCCTTTGTTAATTAAAAACCAGAAAAGGAAAAACATACCTATTCTGATAGCTGTAGTATTTCGCATCTCTAGGAATGGTACAAAGTTGCTTGCCATAGCAACACAGCACTTGCGGGTTAAATGTATACTTTCGGCCACAGCAGTATCCAAGTGCTTGCATGACTGGATCAATCTCTAATTCAAACACCTCTGATAGCTTTATTGAAAGAGATACAAATGAACGTTTTATTAATTGAAATAAGCCACTAGGAATTTGAATTTGAATTTGAAAATTACCTTTGTACAATATCTGTATACACGAGAAGTCTTGCGGTTATACAGCCAAGCATTGTCAAACATTAACCAAACATCGTCCACATATTCCCACGGATCACTGTATTTTCCGTTCATTAAATTATTTCTTATCGTGCCCAAATCCATTGGCTTTTTGACAATTTCAAAATAATCAGGAATGCCCAGAGCATGAGGGTCCACCGGGCATCGAAACGGTACAGACTCTGGCTCGTGGCGGAGAAGTTTTTCTAAAGTTGGTAATAAGGCTTGTTTCAATTCCTCCGGATTGAAAACACATTTCTTCTTTTCGCCAGCTGTACTCGCATTGGGAACCAGCGGTTCAGGTACCACAGGCTTGACTTCTGTTTTGATCTGAAGTTTCATGTCACATCCTTGGGCACCAGATGTCGAACCCTCTTCTTTTATGAGGGGTTTCTCATCCTTGTCGCATGACATATGTTCGTTGTTGTTGGCTTGACCGTTGTCATCCGTATCCATGGGTTCGTTTTTAATTAACGTTGCGTTTGTACCGTCGTTGTTAACATTCTTGCCCACTCCAGCTGATCCACCCGATGACGTGTCCATCTGACTGTTTTCACCATTCTCATCCATAAATTCCTTCTTTATATCATCTTCCTGTTTAATGGAATCTAACTTTCCTTTGGGAGCATTAGTGTTATTATCTGGAGATGGTGTATCATCATTGTCACGGGCAGCAGCTTCTAATGCAGCCATCTGAGATGAAAGATTCGAGCTTGAGGACGGCCGTGAAGGTGGATGTGAACTTGCGGAATTATTGGAGCTGACACCTCCGCCTTTACCCATAGACATTTGCTGTTGCTGCTGATGTTGTTGTTGCTGTTGCTGTTGCTGCTTTTGCGCCATACTAGGTGTGGTTGCAGGGGTCACCATTGTTCCAGTTGTCGACGGTGAAGTCATCAATGGTGGTGTATTACGATCACTCATTGGTTGCATCAGTGAAGATACTGATGGTGGGTTTGGGGTGCTGACTGTTATTGGCCCGTTGCTGATATAACTCAGTGAAGGCGATGGAGCCATTGTAGAGTTTGCATTAGTTAGTGAGTCCAAGCTGGTTGGTGTTGGTGGCATTCCACCACTAACAGATTTTTGTTGCTGTTGTTGTTGATGCTGTTGCTGCTGTTGTTGTTGTTGGTGCTGCTGCTGTTGTTGTTGCTGTTGTTGCTGCTGCTGCTGTTGTTGCATTGTTGGATTGAATGCATTAACAGAGTTGTTCTGAATCTGTCCGGCAGAGTTGAATGGAGATTGCGGCATGACAATATTTTGATTTACAGAGGATACAGCTTGACTATTTGGATGTTGCTGCTGCTGTTTTTGAGCAACTCCTGCACTTTGCGAGAGCATCCGTGCTTTCATAATGTCATTAAACTGACTAACACCTCCGTTCGCATTGATAAACTGCTGCTGAGATCCTTGAGATGTTGCGGGCTGTGAAAGAATACCTCCACTGACTGTCTGTCCTCCGCTGGTAAATGGCGAGTGCACTGCATTCTGTATAACCAAATTTTGTTGTGATGTTGGCGTACCGTTCGGACTTGGACCTGGTGTTCCAACTACTAGGTTTCCAAGAAGTGCACCCTGTAAACTTCCCTGATTAGAAAACTGCATTCGATTTTGCTGCATTGCATTCGGCATACTGGCTGGAGAATGACTTCGCACTCCTGGTGCCTGTTGAGTAGCATTCTGTGACATCATACCAGGAGCTTGGCCTCGTTGCATCATATTTGCTATGGGGTTTCCACCTTGATTTCCAGTCAAAGAGTTGACCATTGATACATTTGGACGGATTTGATGTCCTGGCAGCTGTTGTTGTGGACTGGGACCACCAGCACCGGCCTGTTGTTGCTGTTGCTGTTGCATTTGCAGTAACTGTTGTTCCTTCCGCTTAAGGCGTTTCTCTTCAAGTTCCTTTTGTATCTTGTATATTTTCTCAGCAAGCAAGTGATAGTACTCAGATCGGGATTTCGCCATCTCATACATGTCTTTTTCGACTTTTTCCGCATACGACACAAGATTAAACATACGCTTGTCGAGCATTGTAGCGGGATCCGATGTAGGAAATATTGCCTGAACCAACTTATGAACGAGGTGCTTGCGCAAATCGGTTGTTACAGATTCACGCCAATCTTTCTCATTGTCACCTGCACCAGATGAAGCTGGCAGCGAGGAACCTTGTGAAAGAAGCCCCCCGGAAGTGTTGTTGGCGGCTGCATTAGCTGAGGCTGCTGCTGCTGCAACTGCTGCATGTGCCTGAATCTGCATTTGGGCCATTTGACTGGGAGCCATTTGTTGTGATTTGTTGGAACTTCCACCATCGACGGTATTGGAATTGCTGAAGCTGTGGACGTTCACAGAAAGTGGAATGTTTGCCTGAGACTGTTGCTGTTGCTGCTGTTGTATACCTGGTAATGCCTGTGCACCTTGTTGTGGACCCACCTGCTGCGCGCCGAGTGCTACAACATGGTTGCTGGACCCTGGCACAAGCAGCTGCTGGTTGGGATTAACACTTTGTATATCGTTGTTACTCATTAGCATGTTATTAGAAAGTACATTTGTGTTTGGAGGGGCAGGCACCCTTACTGGTGGTCCCGACATTCGCATGCCTTGAGATACTTGTGGTGCACTAGCATTAGATTGCATAATGTTTGGCGGAGCAGACACAGCCCCCTGCATACCCATGCTATCAAAACGTCGTATTTCCTGGTTCGGGTTCGAAGGTTGCATCTGTTGTGGTTGCATATCGCCTGCATTTGTCTTAATACTCATCTGTGATCCTCCTGGTCCAGCCCCAACTACTCCTGGACCCTGCACACTGTTTTGGTTCCCAACATTCTGCTGAGAACTTCCAGCACCTGTAACACCTTGCTGTTGCTGCAATTGCTGCTGTTGTTGTTGCTGCTTGTTTTCTCCACCTGCATTGGCACCACCGACCAGTTGGTGCGTTTGCCGGAATGGAAAACAGATAATACAATCAGATTTCATACAAGTCTTGTAATGAAGCAATATCTGACGTGAAGAGGTACAGTGTTGCACTGTACAATCTTTGCTATCTTTGCAATTCGCCATATGCGCCAAGACGTCCTGCATGATTTTGCAATGAAAGACGGTACACTTCTCTCTGTTTGGATTGGCAGCTTCGCGACGACTACATTTATGAGCATGCAACAAAATCATTAATTGCTGTTGGATCTGTTTCTTACGTGCAATCGGTAACGGATGTTGCTGTGGCCCTTGAGAAGTACCGGGCTGTGGCTGTTGTTGTTGTTGTTGCTGCTGTTGTTGTTGTTGTTGCTGTTGTTGTTGTTGCTGCTGCTGTTGTTGTTGTTGTTGTTGCTGCTGTTGTTGCTGTTGTTGTTGTTGCTGCTGTTGTTGTTGTTGCTGTTGTTGTTGTTGTTGTTGCTGCTGCTGTTGTTGTTGTTGTTGCTGCTGCTGCTGCTGTTGAAGTTGTTGTTGCTGTTGCATTTGACCAGGCTGTGGTGGGCGCTGTTGCACCCCACCAGTAGCAGATCCTCCCAAAACAGATGGGGGTGCTTGATTCGGATTCAGTGACTGCTGTGGATTTGTTAGCTGCTGCTGTTGGGGGCCACCAACGATTCCACTTACATCATTCCCAACGCCGATGAGACCAATATTGGTACCAATGGGGCCCCCAGGTCGATTTCCCTGCATTGCCTGTTGCATACTAGGTGGTACACGCTGCTGTTGCGTTATCTGATTGACCAACATTTGTTGCTGGGGCGACGGTCCACCTCCACCGACAGGATTTACATTTACGCTTACACTTTGCGGACCATAACTATACGGGCCATTTGGTCCACTTCCCATATTATTTATTTGACCTGGTCGAATCGCAAATTTTCGAGATAGCAATTCGTTTGTGGTCGATTGATTCTCTATTACGTTCAACTTACCAATTGGCATGTTTGGGTTTTGCATTCGAGGACCACCACCTGGTCCAGCGCCCATCAACTGATGAGGATTGGGGCCACGAATCATATGCTGTTGACTAACCATTCTACCGCCCACACCAATTGCAGAAGTTGTCATTAGAGGTCCATTTTGCATGGCTTGCTGGTGATGAATGCCTTGATGATTAGCAGGTCCAGCGCCTGGAACTTTTCCCGGTCCCATCATTGGACCGGCATTTATATGTTGCTTGAGTGCATTGACCATTACGCCTTGAGATGCAGTCATTCCACCGGTTCCAATATTACCGGCGCCCATACCACTATTTGTTAATACCATGTTTCCCAAGTTTCCCTGGGCAATGCTATTCATTCCTGCAAGAAAACGTATACAAAATACATTAAATAAAAAAAGAAAAGCAACCAAAGTCAAAGAGTGCGAAATATCTATAATTTTTTTTATATCCTAGGTAGCGGGCCGAATTATAAAACCTTGCGTAAAGAAAAAATCATAAGCAACAGGACAGCTTTGGCTGAGTCAGTAGATGTTTATGTTTATTTAAATAATTTATTTATATAGATAACAGACAACGGCTAGAGCGAGCGCATGAGCATGAAATAATCCGAGAGTCCTAAGAAACCTGCTTTGTTCGCACTTGTCCCAAAAATAAAAACTCATACAAACGAGTGATTGTGAAAAACTAGGCCTTTGGTCATATTTTTTTAACAAATGTAATTTTGTGTACCACATATTGGGCAGCAACGTAAAAACATGTAGCAGTTGCTTTGATTGGTATGAATAAAACCCTATTTTGCTAAAATACCTAAAAACTATGAATTACCGCGAGTTTTTTAAAATGTAACCTAATAAGATATATAGGAGATCATATTCCTAATGTATATAGGATCTCCCATATAGGAATGATTGTCTGCCCTATTTTATTTTAGCCAAATAGTACACAACGCAAATGCTTTGATTTTGACATTTCCTTTGAGTAAAAGCAATTGCCACTTTTAATCATACCACCCATTAATTCTTTGTAATGCAGATCTGAGAACTGATGGCTGGCAAAAAGTATTTAACACATAACATTAAAAAAATGTCTTCCTTATGAAATGTGAAAATGAATACAAAGATGGTAACATTCCCTCTTAGTGTTGTAGCCACTTAAAGTTGGAGAAATTGTACCCATGGCAGATACATACTAAGTTAAAAACATTTAATCACCTCTATGAACTTGTTTTAAGCCTAATGCAATACGGTAACTACTACTACTATACTAAACCCTAACCTCAAACAAGTGCTCTTAAGTGTGGTCAGACATATTTTACATTACATTACATATTACATTTCCTCGGATGGGGTTAACAATCCAAAGTGGTAGTAGCTCTAGGTTTATGAAAGCTCCACCATTAGCTATATAATAGTGCCACTGTGATGGGGACAGCCTCTGTGGCAAATCTGGTGCATACCCATCATTTGAGGTTGGATTCCTGGGGGCTGTGGTTTACTCCGAACGTGGAGACAAGTTGCGTTCCTTCAGAATGAAGAGGTCAGGATAGGCCTCGCCTTTACCAATGGGTCTTACTGTTGCCAACTTATCAGCCATCTTTCTAAAGGACTCTAATGTGGATATGCCCATCGTGAAATAGTGCGGTCAAGGCTGGTGTTCACTCTTAGCAATACTTTTCATATCTGTTTTGGGGTGGTGGTCGCAAATCGCAAGCATTAAAGAACATGTTATGTGGAATCGCATATCGCTTGGTTGAAAGAAGGAGAGGTACATTGTGTTCGTTATTCGTATACTGTTATTTTTACCAATTAATACAACTTTAATGTTCCATAGCACTTAGTTATATCGAAAGTGAAGTGAAGTGAAAAAAAAAAAATTATCCGAACGATTATTCTTAATTGCCGAGCAAGCTTAGAGCGACCGCCATGAAATCATCGCACGATTTTTCAAACCAAAGCTCAAAACGATCATGGGCTTCATCGTTAAGCACAATGCTTTTGAACAATCGCGTTTATCTGCTTTGCTTGATTTGGTTGATTGAGAAAATCTGAGGCCGACTCGGAAATCTATGACGTCGTAACTATGCATTGAACTCCATTTAATTCCAAAGGAGTTTCATTCGTTAAATAGAGAGGTTCAACTTTCAAAGGAATGTTAATAATTTAATCAATTTTAGGCGGAACGAAATTCGTCGGGTCAACTAGTATTATATACAGTTAACAACATAGTTAACAATGTAACAATTATTTTCTATATTTTTTTATATTTATTAAACAGATGAAAATGGTATAGGACCCAACCACATCGTGTTTCTAATCAATTATACGAATTCAACAATTATTTATGATAAAATAGGGCTGAATACTGTCTGTACTGTCTACATCATTAATAAATCATACTGAGACCGCCCGATTTACCATTACTTGCCTACAGGCTTTATTTTTAAGCAGTGACAACGATCAGGTGCGATAGAATTGTTACATAGAAATTCGTATTGACAATTGTCACGCACGCAGATCAGTAATAACTTTTTCCCGAACATAAGGTAAGTGGTGGCATAGTTCATAGTTCATAGTTATGTGGTGGAACGGGACACTTATATCTGATGCAGAAAATATTTGTATAATCATAAAACCCGTTAATCTACAACAGAAGGTGATATAACACAATTCAATTTTCCTTTGGATTAGTAAAACAAGTAAAGTTTTGGGTACATATTTTTTATTGATCCTTTGGAATTGTGACAAATTTCAATTCCAGTGACAAAAATCAAAATGCCTTATTTTTGCACTCCGCAGAGGAACTTCATGTTGCTCGTAGTGGAATTTTGGAAGCGCACCTAATTTTAGCCAGTGCGTAAAAATATATTTTGTGACATGTAACTGTAAATCGGCCGAAGTTGGGAGTCTCTTACAATGTCCTCCTTTAGAAGGCGACAGGATCATAACCTGCCGAAGCAATGCGTCCGACCAGCGATCATCTAATGATAGGCTTCTAGCTACAGAAGAACATCATAGGACTCACTATGAGATTAAGAGTATTTAAACAAGTATTTATTCGTCTTTCCACAAAGTGCAATCTCATACGAGGTGGTTTTTGAAAAACAATTTATTTACGATGGATGCCAACAAACCAGGGTAAGTAGAAATTAACTCCACTTCTTCTTTGTACTTCAAGAGACTTTGCAAAGCAGCGGGAAAACGGTTCTTCTAACACAAGTACAAACATTTCCGAATTACAGACAGCTGTTTCTTTTTTTCCGTTTCTGATTTTTAATTGGCAGTCCAGTTGCAACCAATAGTGCATTCGAGCAGTTTTTTGCCAGCCGAATCGGCAAAGCAAAAGCAATTTTTTTAACAAATTGGACAAATTGTGAGTTGGAAAAATTTAGTCCTGACACTAAAAATGATTATTGGTATCGTGGATAAGATATAAACACTGAATACAATTGTATTCGGTGGAACACAATGCGAATCGAGTTTTCGCATTCAATTTCAAAAAGCCTCCCAAATTTGTATGCAAATTTATTTAGATAAATTTTATAATTTCTGTGCATTATGGCTATTGATGGTTTGCATTTCAGAAGACAACAAGCATAGTAACAAATTGTAGAAGTATACAACAAATACAATTCAACTTATATAAACATGTAAAATTATTGTAAAGTTAGCAACTATTTAGTTTCGATTAATGTAAAGATTTTAAGAACGGGTGCAGTGTTAAGTGTTGAGCTATTGGGTTCAAGTTTGTTCCGCGCTAAAACACTAAGTAAATCTTAAGCTTAATTTGCTAATAATCCGAGAGTACAGCTATTGTGCGCAAGCTTCTCAGTTCAGCAATTTGGATATGGCATAAATTTGTAGGCCCCTTATAACTTTCGCCAGAACAACTTTTTTTACTCTACAAAATGAAAATACGATCCATACATATTTTTATTTCTTGATAAATATAATTTTTTTACATTCTTGTTCGTAGGAAATGAAGGAACGCAAAGGCAAATATATTTTTTTTACTGCAAGAGCCAACAAAAATATCGTGTTTGCGGAGAAATTGTGAAAAATGGAGATAAAAACAAAAAATCGCAAGTCTGTATCGACATAAGAATTGTTTGGTCAGATCGATCCACCTGGATTTGAAATACGTTTTTACGAAGTTATCGTGGCAAACTGTGGATATGGCAGCCAAATTGAGTTCATACCTCTTTTTATATGTAACCCGGAAGGGTGTCTTTCAAAGTTTGCAGACAGTTTTTGGTGCTTGATTCGTTTAGTTAAATAAACATATAATATGTGTAAGTTGCTGATCCTGGGTTACAATTGATAATGTATTTGGCATATGAAAAATACATCTATTATCCCTTTAAAAGATATCCTACACCGTAATATACATTATACCCCATAACTCCAAGTGTTAGTTCGCTATTATGGCTGGGAAAATTTGTTTATTTTGTATCATAAAGCACGGTATAATAAGATGATGCGAATGGACATTTTGACTCCAACCACAAACCACAAGATACCACGTAGAACTCGCTCGTCGACACAAGTCAAAGAGGACCTTCGAGTGTGCAAGTTGGGCAGTTAGCCTCACATGAGGTAAGTTGTTTATACTGCTTATATGCATTTCGGTGTCTGTTTGTTTTACGTTTACTATTCATTTTACTTTAAAGGTATTTTTTTGCAGACATTGAAAGCTAGTCCAGTTGCAGTTGCTGTAGAAAAACTATGTGCAAGAGTGTTTTTTAAATGGCTAAGATCCCTTTACACAATTTCGTGTGAAAATCGTTAACATGGTAGAATTGACTATATCTTCCGTTTTCGGTAAACAGGAACAGCCATCAAAGAGTATTGTATTTGTTCGACATTTCTGTATATCTATATATGTATAGCTCGTTCACGGAAGTAGCGATTCGACCAAATAAATGCGCATTTTAGTGGTACAAATTAAACTACATGTTGATAAGACTATCCTCTAACCCATTTCCAAACATAGACAGTCATATTTAGCTTCAAATATTTAATTAACTGAAAAAATAACGTTTTTATTATAATTGCGACTGCCGCCGAAATGCGGTGTGAATTGGCATGTTGAATGGCATTTTACTTATCCTAGTTTCAAAAACTGTACAAAATAAAGAAAATCCAGATCGAAACAAGTTTACAACAACTAGGATTGTGTAATTTTGTTTAGCACATGTTTCCTAAACCAGCCTATTTGAATGAGACAACGATAAACCTATTTGTACCAATCAACGATTTTAATATACTTATCTACAGGGCTTGATGAAACCTGGCTATTGATAAATTTAATATTTAAGTAAAACGCAAAAGAAGTTAGATTTTTTTATTCGAAAGTCGAAATTGTATGTAGTTTTTGTTGTTTGCTTTGTATTGGAAATACTAATCTCAGAGAATTCGCAAAACTTCTAACTTTTAGGTTATACTATTTTTCAACCAAAATTAATCCACTTTTTAACATGAAATAGTAAAATCAATAGAGAAAATCTACATTATTTGTTTCTTGATTACCCGATTGCAGTGCAAATGCAGTAGACGAATATGTTCATTATAGAAATTATAATTTTCAATACAGTCAGCGTTTGTTTTCGCCTTGCTTAGATGGGAAAAAAGGTCCACTAGCTTAGAGAAGTGGAGACATTGATTGAAAGCTGAAGTGTATGTTTTTGAACATCGTGTATATTTTTGAACATTGCCAGACTTTCCAGAGTTTCATTATACATAATAGCAGTCATTGCTTACTACGAAACGAAACTGTAACTGCTGCCTTTGGCACCATACCTATATTGTTTCAGAATCTTGGTCTAATTTATAATAACAAATATTGTTAGTATTGGATTTGCACCAATCGTATAATACTCGTAAGCCAATAAACACCACACTAAACAATTTGCACAGCTAACCAAAAAAAAGCTATGTAAGCTAAGCACCTAAACACTTTCTTTATACATAATATATTTGCTAGATAATAAAGATAATCATATTAAAAAAAAAACAATACAGTACAGCCTCGCTAGTCCGGACACTCGCTAGCCCGGACACTTCAGTAGTCCGGACACCTCTATGTTTCGGACATACATATATTATTTGTCTCTGTTTCTTGGAAAAAACGTTTGTTCGTACGATTACGGGGAATCCCCTTCTAGTTTTGTCGCTTGTAGTTGGCTCTGGAATCTAGACATTTTAATCGTTGCAAATTTACTCATTGGAAGTTTATATTTGTGGTCTTTGATTTGTCCATTGTATGTATATTTAATTTTTTCTCTATAGTCCGGGCATTTCGCTATTCCGGACACGGTAGACACTTTATGTGTCCGGACTAGCGAGGCTGTACTGTACTTTAAAGTTATAGAAGAAAACAGCATATTATGGTTGCATCTTACCTGGCATTGAATTTATGGTCTGCGTTCCATTATTCGAAATAGACATAGGCATTGGATTAACCATGCCCGAAACACCCATATTGCCAGGCATTCCGCCTTGCATACCAGTGGGAGACTGTAGATTTGGACTCTTACTCCCCAGTTGGTTTAAACCCATTTGGTTGCCGACCATAGCGTTCTTATTGCCCTAGCGAAGAAAAATGTCAGGTTGATAAAAAAGCAAAAATTCCAAAAAAAATTTAACTTTACCTGTTGTTGTAATAACTGCTGCAGGTGTTGATGATGCAGCTGTCTAATAGCGTTGTTTGCAACACCTCCACTGGGGTCATCGCCACCGTTCATCTGTGGCCCGCCCGGTCCTGGTCCTTGAGCGGGGGGTTTGTTCCCGCCGCCACCCATCTGATCGCCCCATGCATTACCTGTTGAGACAAGCTCGTCGGGTAAGTTATCCTCAAGACCAAATATGTTGGACAAAACTTCCGCTGCAAAAAATGCATTCGAAATGATTTTATGCAAAAGAGTACAGTACAATATTGGTTAAATTATTCTTACCGGATTCACTGGATGATTGGGGAAAGCGCTCCATCTTCACCCGCTTTTGGGGCGGTTCATCCATGTGATCCGCCATTGTGATGTCGGATTTCTAGTTTGCACTATTATTTCAACAAATGCAATGTTAATTGTTTTTATTTTCTTTCAGAAATTTATTTAACTCTTTTAGCCCAATTCGAGGCTGATGTTTTACCACACTATTTCACTTTATCGTGTTCCCAAACCGAGGAGTTAAGTGAAAGGCCCGCGGTTTGTCATTTTATTCAATTATATTATTAAACGACTTAAAAACGATTTGACAATTTTTTTTTTTAACTTTCGCACACAAAACAAAATCAACATAAATATTTGTTCCTGATTACAAGCAATGTTTTTGCATAGTTCTTTATTTCACCTATTGGAAAATTGTTTACAGTTTCCATTTGCATTCATTTTAAAGGCTCTTTTGTATTTGTTCCTGAACAATATATGAAAACTACAGAGACCTTCCTTTTCCTCCATTTGCACATTTTGATGCTAAGCTATTTTTTACTCCTTAACACTGCCTTTTCTAGATTTTGCTAAAAAAAAAAAGAAGATATAGGTTTTTAGACTCAGTTAATAAAACACGGCAGGGTAAGTGTTCGTCCAACAAAAAATGCAAAAAAAAAATAATATAGAAAACTATAGAAAAGTTAGTTTCCTTGCAAAGATTTGGCCTTGGATTTGTTATTTTCACGGATGGAAAGCCTAAACTTTTTACCGTGCCTTGAAATAACTCTTTTTTATCATCAATCTGAAAACTAACTCGAAGTAGAAGTGAGCAAGGCAAGAATGCGAAGACTACTGCGGCGCTGATGGCGATGAGGGAAAAAAAAATTTCACTCGTTTCAATTGTCATATTAAATAAAATGCACAAAACACATTCACTTCATAAACATTGAAAACCTTTTCCCACAATAATTGGAAAGCAATATGCACAATATTTATAACAATAAATACAATTTTCTTTCCCGGAAAAACAAAATTTAAACAACACTTTAAATACTTTTTTTTCTTTTGTAAAGAAAACCAACTGATCCGACGATCCCCGAATCTTATTGAGAAAAAAAAGGAAAATAATATTTATTGCGATTCCACTGGAAGTGTATAACTATTTCACTCTAACCTTAAACTAATTAACTGCATCGATCTTTGTTTTGCATTTGAAAAATCTCATCACCGTCGTGTTTTCTGAATGCGAGCAGTGAGTACTTCTCGCTCACTCACTAGGGCGCACAGCGCGTACAAAAATTGTTCATCGTTCTTCGTTGCTCGCCCCAGCGCGCACATAAACGCACACTTATACAAGAAAAGAAAGAAAACCATCGACGAACGAACGGCGAAACGAACAGAAAAAAAATTGAATTGAATTTTTTGTTGGAGACACAGGGAAGAAAAATCCAAATATTTTAGCACCGAAAAACTAATTAAAATTTAAAAACATGACTACTATTTTGGGAAATTTGCTTTTACCATTGCTTAAAGCATCGATTTAAATAAGATTTGAAAATTTATTATGTACAATTTTTTAGAGAAAAATTTTCACAAAGTTTCTGATGAAAATTCCCAGCAAATTTGTTCGAAGAACTACCGAGACTCCAATTTGTTCAAAATGGCGGACTTATATGTTGATGGCGAGAAAAAGTCGTCTGCCTGAACACGAACGGTGAAGCACAATCGAATGAAGTGTGTATGGGAAAAACAGGGTACTCTCTCTGCTCTCTATACACATTTTCTGCACTGCTTCGACATCCATTAAGTAAAGAGTGCAAGTAGTTTGTTCGTGCTTATTTGAGCGGATGGAAGTCAACACATATAAAATATCTCCTATTACCGAAGAGCCCATTGCGGATTGGTTGAATTAGTGCATGTGACGAATATTTCCCTGCTTCATTGGCTGGCTCGTGGGTTATCAGCATTCCGTCAGATGGAGCCAGCAAATTTCTTACACTAAGGGTGCGACTACATTTCATTATAACAATAAAAGTACCCATTTAATTATCTAATGTCGTTTTCGATTTGGCTTTTCAGATTTTGATCTGAAATTTCAGATTTCTGCTGCCAAATCGAACATGAAATGGGAATTGTTGAATTGTTCCTATTGAGTTGGCCGCAAACAAATTTTTTTGTTTTCCTTGCACGGAAGTCCATTTCAATTTAGTTTCAAACATTTATAATAATATATTTCGACATAATTTAATATAAAAAATGGTTTCCATATGCGAAATTAAAAAAAAAACAATTCCTACAATGATAAGCAATTCGTAACCGCCAGCTGTGTGGCTGTGTGTCATACATATTGGTATAATGAAAGTATGTATGTAAAATCTGAGAAAAATATCGATTTCTCAAAAAAGAGTCAGATCAAAAAAAAAATTGATTTCCTTGGCAAATTGGACATAAAAAGCAATATCGATCAAAATGAAAATAGATTTTTTTCCAAAAAATTGATTTTTTTGCCAAATAGAACACGATATCTGTGGTTGGTGTGTTTGAAACAAATTTAACTTAATTACTTATAATTTAATCACAATTTTGTGGGGTTTTCAATTTGGCAGATTTTAGATTTCTGCTGCAAGTAGAACATTCCCACATTTGAACGAATTTTGAAATAATCTTTTATAGAAACACTTTTCCATGTACGTAAAATGAATAATTGATCTAAAAAAGCCGTACTTCCAAGGATACACAATTCGTAACCGCCAGCTGTGTGTTATAAACATTGGTTTTAATGAAAGTAAGTATAAATCTGAGAAAATATAAAGTTTTTTTCAAAATTGCACGGATCACACAAGAATAAATTTTTCCAAGAAAACAGTTGTTATCTATTGTAAATCTAACACGGTCTACAAATGAAGGTCTTTTCATACGATTTCGTTTACCGCAAATATATTCCTCTTCAGTATTCTCTTATGACGGGCTGCCAACATTTACGCTATATATGTAATGTAGGTACTATATCGAAAGTCTCTAGGACCATTTTATAAGCTCAAAAAACACCCCTTTAGTTAAATGCAACATACCTACGTATGTTATATTTTTTAATACTAATGGATGAAGTGATCGGAAAAGATATTTAGCATTTTTCGATGCTTCTCGACTTCTACCGAAGCAAAATAAGTACCTTAAGTTAAAATTTTAAGTCCTAATTAGTTAAGATTCACTAGTGTTAGTTGAAATCCTGTTTGACTTAAATGTGCTAGTAAATGCAAGCTTTTTTTATGATAATAACTATTTATTTCAACTTTAACAGACCAAAACTCAAAATTACACTCATAAATGGATAATAATATTTTCTCAATATTAAGTGAAGTCAATAATGGTATGAATAGATATGGAAATGAAAATATAATGTTTATGCTCAACAAATTATCTTGATTAAATTTTATTTATTCTATTTCTTTAAAATTAGCTTAAATTTTGTTGGTTTTTTTCAGTCCCATTCATAATAATGTGTAGGTACCTACCTACCTACCTATTAAAATTTATTAAAAATAATCTTTCCTAAAGTGTTGTCGTCCCTTTAAATAGATACTCGATGATTCTTCAAAATTCCTCTAGATGCCGCTGCAATAGACGCCAACATTTCGTATTCATATTTTGACGGAATTTTGATTTGGAATGGAGGTAAATAGAAATAAATGACTAAAACTTAACGCTAAAGCAATATCAACACATCATCAAGAAGCATTCATACCAAGTTTCTAATTGAAATGCAATGCCATGCTCACCGGTAGGTACCAAAACTAATTAACTAGTTCGCGTAGGTGTAGCTTTTGCTACAAGGACGTGGCGTATGTGGATTATACATTTGACATCATAGATTATGCCTTTCAAGTTGTTTTTTACATAAACTTACAGCAAATGTATGTACCTCACCTATGTCAAATATAACATAAATAAAATAACCTTCCGAGCGTCGTGCATCTATCTACCAGTAACATAAGCACCTACACCCAGGCGTTTTCCCTCGCGGATGTTGAAGCGAAATTTCTTGTAGACCAAATTTTTCAATCTCTGAACAAATAAGTGTAATTATTATTGTTGCCTGGTTCCCTACATATGGAGTTTGTGGTAATGGCTATGGTATTCAGATTGAGATTGTCATGCCATTGCACAGTGTAAGACGTGAGAGTACATGCGTGTCCTTTTACTGCAAGCAGGCATAAGTACCTATTTGCACCTTATGACTGCAATTGCAGGCAGCATGTAATATTTACTGAGCCAGGGACCAAGAATAAATAAGATTTATTTTATATCACATCAGTTGATATAAATGTAGGTTGTATAATTCTTCAGTGGTGTTGGAACCTTCCTAATAATGTGTTTAGAAATTGCTAGCCAACTGTTTTCAACAAGAAGAAACTAGGAAGCAGTTTAATTATACTAAAAGAGGAGGTACACAGCTAATTATACCAGTTTATACCAATCATCGCTAATGTGACTTGGAAGAATTGTTTTCTACTCGTATCTACCAATTTATTAAGGTTTGTAGTATACATAGTAGATTTTCATAAAATTTATTGCATTCTGCTGGCGTATTTGAACGGTGATCAAATGCGATTGGGATTGAGCATGATCGTTGGAGCTATCAATAGAAAATAAAATGAAATAAGCCAACAACGATTAACGTTTGTTACCCTAAATACAAATGGGCGTACTTTTTCAATTATGTAGGTAGGAAAGGAACACACGTGTTAAATAAATACATTTTCTTTCCAAATATAGACAAAATATTCGTATACAAACAATATTTTAATTGATGTTGCGTTTTAGTTTTGACTTGACTTTTTATGTAGAAGGAAATAAGCTTTTTGAAGTTCCATAAGTATAGTTAGTACCACGTCAATTTCATAGTAGCAAACTACAAAAATAATTTCTCTGACCTGTGATTATTATGCACACTACCTACTGACTTGTTGTAAGCCACCTGATGGCCAATAGTGCGCAATATTATATCCGAGTACAGTCAGGCCAGAAAGCTTTATGTTACGGTTGTTGTCTTAACTTGTACATTTAATCTAACAAGTAATTGTATAAATTGTGGTTCATGCCGTAACTAATCCCTGATTGGTTTGGGTTTGTGCTCGTAGTAGTATTAAACCTTTACTCAAAAGGTAAAGTGGCTCAAGTCGATTTAAGCCAAAAACAATATTTTTATGAGAAAAATGTAGCTACAGTTTGGTGTAATGTGTAATAACCTTGTTTCTACCTACCCTGGAAAACCGTTTTATCTTCTGTTACAACGATTTAACTCAATGAAAGTAAAAACATTGCATTTGGAATAACGTCTTAATTCTGAAGTAAATTGCAGCCTTCTAGGTACTCAAAGTTGTTTTTTTTTCACGAATTTTTTAAGTTTAAAATTGCTCTCTTGAAAAATGTGAAAAATCGAATAAAGCCGTTTTACCTTTTGAGTAAAGAAACTAAACTGCCAACATCACAAATCTGTTTATTTTATTATTTTTTAAGGTTCGTATACCCAAAGGAACCTTTAGTTTCGCTTTTGTCCGTCCGAACCCACTAGACCAATTTTGCTTGTTAAGACATGGCCAAAAGTTGAATTCCTTAGGAATTTGGAAATTAATTTCTTAATTCCTTAAGGTGTCCTTGTAATAATAATGGAAAAAAGGACAGGACTTTAGTAGTTTTATACGAAAGATATACAAACCACACACAAGAAAAAAATCAGGTTGGTGGCAGAAAATCTGAAAAGAGAAACTACGGGTATATTCTTATTGGTAAAATTATGTGCAAATATTGAAAGCGCAAACTTTTTTAGCAACGGAAGCTCACAATTGCGAAATATGTATGGAAGATATAGTACACTACACTAAAAATGATTATTAGTATCGCGGATTGGCTAATAATCCAACCACTGCCACACGCTATACGCACAGTAATCGTGTCCACGAATGCTCACTTCGTATCCATATTTTAACGAAATTCGGTTAATGTGTTATACCAAATCAGCTACTGTGGCTGTGGCTGCTGCACCATCCAAAGCGAAAGAATTCAACTCAAGAGGCGGTGGCCTTTCATCGCACACAAATGCTTCTACCAGATAATCCAGTCGATCATCAATGCTGACGAGATAATGACAGTAATTCATGCCAAGAAAGACGAAAAGTTAAAAAAGCAACAACGCCAGCGGAGCAGATACGCAGTATGAGCTGAGCATGAGTGTTTATGTATAAGTTGCATCAACCAAGTTTATGCTAAGTCATGCGGTTCAAAGGCTTCGTCCGTCGGAAGACATTGTTTCGGTAGGTACTTAAAGCGGACGCAATAGCTCCATAGTTCGACTGCTTCTGAATTTTATTGTAGACATGTTAGTGCCAATTCCATTTTTGTACTCGTAATATCGACCTCATCATCTCTATCGTCGCGTCGACGGAAGTAAAGCATTGTGTTAATTTTTTGGTGCAAACATATCTTCTACATTATCAGATATATGACTCCGTCGTTCACTATCGTGGGAGCAAAATTAGCGAAATACGATATTCTTGCACAATCCATGCAATAGAAACACGACACTATCTTGTTATCTTCCCAGGGATAGTGTCATCTTCATCAATCGGTACGGTAGCTAGGCGAATAATTTGTCTTTTTTATTTCATTTGTGAATAATGGAATGCGATCATGCGATTCTTCACGGAATGCAAGGTTCCTTTCACAGTGCAATCCTGATGCAGTGTTTTGCGAGTATCGAAGGGTGTATTGAAATGAAGTAAACTAGCCTACCAGGAACCCAATGCACCAGATCAAAGTCGGACTCTGCGGGATCCCTTGTGGGCATTTCGACACTTTTTCGCAGGCACAGATAGTTTATGTCCTTTTGGGAACCCATTTATCAGGTCATTCGAGCTGGTTTTCAATGTACGATATTTAAGATACACGAAAATAAAAAAAAAAGCAATACGGCGGCAGGTTATTGAAGGATGCACAGTAAGGCGGTCACGCTCAAAGGCGCTTTGGTTTGAACAAAGAATAGAAATTAAAAAAAGGACAAGATAAAAAGGACATTCAGTTGTCAGTATACAAGTGGCGGTCATGTTTATAGGAATTATTAGGAATTTTGAGGCAAGTGCATGGTGATGATCACCAAAGTTGATTTGTTCATCTGTGATGATTTGTGCGTGTTGGAGCGTCAACACTTTTTCCCATATTTGGGTGATAAGAAATTGGCAGGGTGCGTAGTGTATATTGTTACACGGAGGAAAAAAGGGCAGGTACGTATAGTGGGCATAGTTTCTCAAGTAATTTTTAAGTGGCAGAAGTGATTTTAAAATATTCGTACAATTCGAGCACTTTAGCTTACACTAAAAATTTTCTGTTTTATTAAGACAGGTTGGGACGCTGTGGACTCAGTATTTTTAATAGTAAACGATGGATTCCAGGTTTCTCTCCAATGGTTCAGTTTATTGCTGCCCCGCTTTGACGGTGTGGTGTTTTTATATTTTCAATCAGTAATCTATCACACAAACCATACGCTTAAGAAACTCAACTTAGCGGTTCAGTTGAGTAAGTTAAAATTGCAAAACCCTTTTATAAATAATAAAAACAGAGTTATTTTGTTCGCAAATCGCGATTGTATAATTCCAGGAATAAATGTCAAACCGAGTCCATCGAAAAAAACCGCAGAATTCCTTTTTCAGCAAACATCAGAACAAAGGCTCAGTTTTATTTTATTTCTTAAATTCATTAATTTTCATATGATAAAGAAAATCTTTCTATTTTATGTATCCACTCGCCCCTTATCTACTCGAAGCTCCAATCTACTCTCTCCCTTGGAACCTTCAACATTGTTTTTCATCTATGCAATTCAATTGTGGAATTCCATATTAAACAGAAGAACAAGCGTATAAATTGTCAAATCCCAAGTAGTAGGTATCTTCTTTGGTAGCTAATAGTTACCTAAAACAAACGAAGACAGCTATATGTAATTCAAGAAAACGCTTACAAGATAATCGACAATAGAGCACCTACCATACAAGTCAATGTCAGCAAACAATATTACCAACTTCGTAAGTTGTGCTGATGTTCACTAAGTCCTGAATGCATTGTTACCATTTAATTTAAAAATAAAAAGCCTCACAAATAGCTTCTAAAATTTCCACTTTAATATGTGTATACATTTATCTGAGGTTCAACAGATAATTTTATGGAAACATTTTGCAATACAGTGCTGCTTACTGCAGTTCCAAGATTTTTAAGAACCAGTATATAAAATCTGCAAAGCGAAATGAGTTATGATTAGTCTTTGCCGTACTAATAGTAAATTTATGTCTGATGTCTCGACTTTAAATTTATGGGAGCTCGCACAATTGCAAAATTAGTATGGGAAATATATTGGCAAGTATTTACTTAAATTAGGAGGCGCGAGACTCAAAATGTTCATTGGTAGGGCCAAGAGGAAGCATTTTGAGACTCCAACATTTTACGTTTACTGTCGATGACCTAGAACTAAAAAAAAAAAAAAGATTTTCATAAACATATATAGGTAGGTATGTATAAAACAGAAATCTGTGTAGGTGGCACACATATGACATCCTTCTGATATTCCGGCGAAAACTTTGGATGATTCTCCTTAATGTCATGGTTTAATAGTCTAAACATTTACTATCGAATACCTACATTCAAAATAAACAATGCAAATCCTTTTTCATCGTTGTGAAATTCCCAAAGGTTGCCTTTTCGATAAGCCCTAAGTTGAAGTTACTATACATACCTATACGTTTTACAACAAATTTCCTAAACTGAACGTATGTTTTGAAAGGTGGAGGAGAATTCTGGCAAATTTGTAAAAATCCAATCAACAATCTGAACGTAAGCCCATTATGTCCGCTAAGGGATTAAACCACAGGTCATAATCGCGTGCGGTAGACCCGCACCGATACCCAAATACCTTTTGGTCAGTTAAAATATATAATTTACAATTGCTTATCTGGAAAAGTCAAGGGATCGCGACTAAGACGAAAATGTGGTAATCCCCCACTGTGACTTCACAGACAGGCTACTTTTTGGTTTTAACAATGCCTCCCTACAATAGAACAAACCCTATACAACATACAAGATGCGATATAGGTGCAATAAAGTTTTTTTCTTTAATTTTGCTACTTTATTACCAGCAAAGGATTAAGAAAGGGACCGTAATTGGATTTCGAGGATTTGCTTGTGTAATCCGCATGTTACAACAAAATATTTTGTACTCCTATATCACTTCAGAATTCAATACGCAGTAATTCGCTGTAGTTTTAGTGTTGATTTATTTTCTGAGCAAATCTACCTAGTTCATACACTAATTAAGAATTTGTTCTTCAAAATGTTACAACTAATTAAATGCTGGTTTTAAGTAAACTAAAAGGTTTATTATTTTATTGCAAGCATTAAAATCGTAAGGAAATACTGATGCGCCCACCAATAAATGTCACGCAGTAATTGTTCGCGTTAATCTGAACAATCCACACATACCTACCTCTACCTGTCATGTTAGGTAGAAATGTGTATAAATTTGAGAAACAAATAAAACTTATTGATTTCACATAATATAAACTATACAAATATGCAAATCGATCCAATTTTACAAGTTTTTGTTATATCTACGTGCGATATTTCGAAATAAAGATAAACTTGACAACACAAGTTTTCAAAATATTCAGCTATTTCTCTGTGTTTTTTTTTACAATTATATAAGACTGCTCGACTTAGAGCATTTTTGGCTTCAGAGATAAATGAGTTTAAAGATAAGCATAGCATAGGTATCTTTCGTTATTCTATCCCCCCAAAATCCATTTGTTTAAATTGTTGTGAGCTGAAAAAAAATGTTTGAAAGTTCTTATTAAATTGAAAAAAAAAATAGTAAAATTGTCCATCAGCCAGGTAGGAAAATCAGGTGACTGTGGCGCTGTGACAATAGATAGAATCAAGAAACGATATCCCTATACATAGGTATACCCATAAGGTAAGAGTCTTGAGGAAGCGATGACTATAGGTATATAACTTTGGATTAACCTAGCCAAGCCACAGCTATAGGCGATCATGTTTTAGTCGTTAAGTTAAATAATAAATTCACTCGTTAGTTCCCTTTCTAAATGTCTCATAAAGGTAGGTACCTATTTTTGAAGTAGGTAGGTATTATCCTGTTTAGTATTGACAAATCAAAAGCACATTGGAAGCTAAGCTACAGAGGAAAACATAGGTGGGTATAGGTACCTAGGTATATAGGTTCATACGCTTAAAATCAAAATGGTAAATACCTATACGACCTATAGGTACGTACGTGTCCTAACTAGGTACCTAACCTACCTATAATTAAATAACATATGTATATTCTAGTAGAAGCACTTATTCCTATCTATATGTAGGTACCTACCTAGTAGCATAAAAACAATAGGTAGATAATATATCTAGATCCTTTCGATGACTAATTGAAAAACCGGCTCATTCGCCAAAGACTCCCTAACGCCCCCACCCAAATTTATTGATTTGATTAGAATAATCCCTACACAAAACCCACCCTTCATTCCCTACCTAGAATGGCAACTGCTGCAAGTACGAATTTCATTGTGATTGCGCGCGCTCTCGATTTCATTACATTAACATCACTCATTCTCCAGAGTAGGTACATCACAAGAACTCGTGCCAGTAATAAACACCACTTTCCTCCCAGGGACCGCCCTTTTGCTGCGGGAAAAAGTCTTTTTGTTATAGCGAACAGCGAAGCGACCTCTACTCCTTCATTGAATAATAATAATTACACGAATCGAAAAGTGCTTCCTTATACGAGTAGGTAGGTATCTATACCTACTAGATTTTAAATATAATATTTCCAAATCGTCCTGTTTTTATGTTTCCAATATATAAAATGTATAATAACGGCTGTTCCTGCGATAAAAAAACATTTGGGGATTCTTCAACAAAGCAGAGGAAATCAATATGCAATAATTGTACTCGCGTGATACGCGCGCTCACACATTCAATTACTCGTTCGTGGTTCGTCTCAGAAAGGATGATGATGATTTTAACCAAAATAAATTCCTTTCTCTTCCAAAAAGTGCTTTACTCTCCATATTTGCTCTCTCGCTCGCTTGTCAACCGGGTGTTGAGTCACGCCCATTTAAATACAGTTATTTCATTGGACCGCATGCCACATATTCCTGTGCGCCCCTAATGAATGATATTTGCCCACTTCGCTCCTGGCAAACGAAACACAGATTCAAATTTTGATAAATCTAGCTCTCACTCAGCAGCATCATCCAAAATGGACCGCTAAGAGCGAGAAGGTTACGATACACAATTGCGTGCGATAAAAAGAAACGCACACAAAATGTGCCTTTTGTAGTTTTTCGTGTATCTCGATTCTTTTGTGATGTGGTTGTTGTTGTTATTGCTGCTGCCGCTGAGTGTTTTGTTTGTTTTGGGCAAATATCAAGGCATTCCGATACCTGCTTGGGAGGCTAGTAAAAATACCAAAACAGAGAGCAACGATTTATGCGTTTGTCTCTGTTGATCGACCTTATATCGCATATACGAAAAAGAGAGAACACAGTACTGTTGTGCTTCTCCTTCTCGTTCCCCTTCCCATTTCTAGTAACCTAACCTAACGTTCTTCAAATCCACTCTCTTCCGCACAACTTATGTGCAGCGTGTACAGATCTAAGAGGCTCAGTCGAAAACGATAATTACCGGTGGTTGTTTGGGAGAGCACTAGCAGCAACTCAGAGACGCAGACAAGACCAATAATTATACTTTGCTTTTGCTTCCTATACCAAGAGAGAGTGGACGACCGACGTGTGTCTTCTGCACCATCATCGTCTTCATTTCACCTTGTTGTTCTTGTTTCATAAATATATTTTTTCTCGTGTGTTTTATCTTGAGCTCAATGTTTTAACGGTGAAGTACGATTCGTACCATCCACTAGTGTGCCAGTGCATTCATTCTCCCGACGCGAACGAGAACAATTATTGCATTTCGTGCTCTTCCTTTTTGAACTGTAATTATCGGGAGTTAAACGTTTTCCCGCACCGTGCAAGCTGAAAAGTAACAAAACAAAAACAAGTTCACTACTTCATCCATGTAAAATACTAAATTACATGCTACATGTGCAAATAAAAGTGCGAATGAAATAAGCAGTTTGGATTCGTGTATAGCTGCTGCTTTGATCCTGTGACTAATGTGATTGCATAATATTTTTATGACAGTGTGAACAATTATTAAATTATTAAGACCTGTTCATTTTTAAAAAATATAAAAACCTAATCAACATGATTGACGCAACTTGTAACTACGTCAATCCCTACACTAGCAAGTTTCCTAGTGCTCCCACTAATGAAAGGATTACCATGCAAGAGGAAGATGTAAGTAATAACACTACTTAACGCTTCTTTGTTTTTTTGCTATTGAAATCATAATTGATGGTTGTGTTAATACATTCATATTGAAAGTGGACAGTTTGCACTTTTTAATCCGACTTATACATATATACGCGTATGGGTAGTTACCAACCTTCATCCATTTGGGAAAGCAAAAACGATTTTGTCTACTTTCTTGTTTTAGAAATAATTAACATCAAGAACAAACTTTGTGGTATCTTCTTTTTTTTTTTTTTTTTTGAGTATGGTAAAGGTACCTAACATTTTTAACTTAAAGTTCTTATCCTCTAAACAATTTTAAAGAGCAAGGAGACTAAGAAACGACTTCCTCCATGCTACCACAAATTGCACGGTTGATTGCATAATAAACCTATCTGGTGATGTACTTACCTATTTCGAAAAAAGAGTCCTTAAAGTACTCACCTACAATTCGATTTATGTTTGCAGCGCAGCATTAAATTTAACAACTCAACACCAACGGCATCGATTATCGCTTAAGCCACATACTCGTTCTTATATATTTTTTTTTGCCCATGCAAATCCACATCCTAATTCATTTTTCCTAGAAGTGAAAAAAGAAAAAGGTCAAACGCCTTTTTGCTGGTAAATCGGCTTTTCACTTTTAAACGCCTGTAGACACTGTTGAGGCGAATCCCTCTTTGTTTTGTTATTTTATTTATTGTCTACCTGGAGATTTTCGAGATATTAGGTCACGCTTATGGGCTTAGGATAATTAATACACAGAAGACTGAATGTCCACATTTCTAATTCAAAGATCCTCTTTTTTGCAGTTGAAACCGCAAGTTGTTGCAGCACACAGCTTAGGGAATATGTACCCTAATCCAGTGTCTGTGAGCACCACAAGCTCAATGGGACCGAAGGCGTCTATGATGCATGGATCACCGCCGAAAGTGCAAACCGTGTTGCAGCCACACCAATATCCGCCACAGACTTCATCGACGGGATCCGCCTCACCGAACTCAAATCTATCGGCAAGTGTGTCGCCAAGTATTTTCCCATCGCCGACATCGTTTTCATCAAGTCCGCCAACACAAAATGTTGACTTGGGGAGCAGCTACACTTGGAATGCATACACACGGTAAGGCTTTTCTCACATTTAATCGCAGTCTTTAACAATATCAAAAGTGGGCTTAACAGGTCCATACTGGACCCTAGGGCTAGCTTTTTAAGAATTTATACAGCTGTATATACTTACTAACGTGCAATTGCTTTATTTCGCTTCCAGGACTCAGTTCCCATACACTCAATACGCTACACCGGACTATTACGGGAACATGGGCATTTCGGCAGGGCCCGCTTGGTTTCCACATCATCAGGCATGGACCTCGAACTCGTATGGCTTTGGGAATGCTTTTGACGATATTGCATTTCAAACGCAACTACAGCGAAGAAGTGTTCGTTGCACATGCCCCAATTGCACAAACGAAATGTCCGGACTGCCGCCGATTGTCGGACCAGATGAGCGCGGCCGAAAACAGCACATTTGTCATATTCCCGGATGTGAGCGCCTCTACGGAAAAGCGAGTCACCTGAAAACTCACTTACGCTGGCATACCGGCGAACGGCCATTTCTGTGCTTAACATGCGGCAAGCGATTCTCGCGGTCGGACGAATTGCAGCGTCACGGACGTACCCACACGAACTACCGTCCGTACAGTTGTCCAATCTGTTCGAAGAAGTTTTCACGCAGCGACCATCTCAGTAAGCACAAGAAAACCCATTTTAAGGACAAGAAAAGCAAAAAAGCTATTTCCGCGGAAGATAAGAATACATTAAAAAAACCAGACGACGATGTTTCTGTGCCCACGGTTCAAAAGCCCGCTCGTTCAAATTCAGATCCCTTGCCGCAGACCGCGCTCAAAACAGAGCCCAATTCAATTGCCTCATCACCCGATGTACCGTCCGGTTACAATCCCTATCAGGGCTTTTACCAGAGTTCTGCGCTGTTTCCCCAACATCAACAAGCCGGCGATATGAGCATACAAAGCAGCCACCAACAGGCAAATCCCTCCAGCTACTACCCCCCTGTGAATGTGGGGGAAGTATCGTCGGTGCCATCCTACGCAGCATTCTCTCACATGCAGTATGATCCTCTACAAGCGATGAGCCAATCAGCCGCCAGCTACCCTGGAAAGAGCGACGCATATTCATCCTACCCTGAGTTCATCGGTACTGGTATGATGGGAGCGTCCACAACATCCGCCGCAAATTATCCCGTGTCCATACACCACCCCTGGAATTCGCATAGCTATCAGAATTAATTTTTGTTAAAAAGAAACTATTTATGTTGCCATATTTCGCCGAACTAAGTCTTCTTTATAAAGAAAGTGATCTCTCTTAAGAAGGAACATTGTAAATACATACCGAATTAATTTTATTATATTTTTTAGCATGTAAGAGATTAATATTTTAAATTAAACCTAAGTTAGTTTGTTAGTGTATATTTTATTAAACGTTAATACATTTATATTTAAAAAAATCTACTAAATTTTATTTCATAATTTATACCTTTGTGTTTTATTTACCTGTATCTATATGCATACAGCCCTGTCACCCCTATCGGGAATAAAATTTCCCTGGGAAGTTTCCTATTCAGCAATCTGATTTACATTGCTGACAAGGGAAACATTTCCATCGGAATTTATTCGCGATAATACTTATGTAGTATGTTCGTGAGAATCCCAATCTCAATGCTGCAATTTTTAAGGACCTCAGTTTTCTTGGAAACCATGACTAATAACGGTGTAATCGAGATATGCTACTAGATGTTTATAGGTGCCTACTGCCTACTTACTAGTTGCACACAAGTTGAGCAAAATGTTTTAAGTTTAAAAGTATAGAACGAACTTAATAATTTCTTCGGCTAACAATTTTGAATTTGGCAAAAATACCTTCATGATGCTCTTTGTTTTGAATATCTTTACGCGCGCGTGTTTAACGTATAGCTCTTTACTCGACCTGCGAATGTGAAAAGTCTGTTTTTTACAACTTACAGGGTGCGGCAAGAAAACCAAAAGTAGTGGACATACCGTTACAAAACTTGTTTATTCTTGTTACACACGATTCGAATTTTTCATTACATGGTTTTCAAGATGATATCGGACAAGTGATGGCCTCCGTTTTCGATACACTGAGATACCCGATTTTCGAAGCTTCTCTGAACTCTTTGAAGCATATCGAAGGGTATGTTCGCTATTGCTTCACGAATGTTGTCCTTCAGATGATTTAACGTTCGAGGCCGATCGGTGTGAACGATTGATTAAAGGTAACCCCATAAACAAAAATCGCATGGAGACAAATCAGGTGAGCCCGCCGGCCACGCAAGGTCGCCCCTCAAGGAGATTAGACGATCGGGGAAATGTTCCCTCAAAAGATCCATCGATGCGAGTGCTGTGTGGGCCGTGGCTCCATCTTGTTGAAACCACATTTCACCATGGTCCAGTTCATTGAGTGGAAATCATTGAAACGACCGTTGGAAAAGCAAGCCTCGGAAGCAAATGCGCGTTGCGCTTTCGTCCAATGCATGATTTGCGGCGTAGATGAAACTTCAGGAAGTCCCCTAAAAAATGAGACACTCTCCACCCACATCCGACCACTCCCCCCCTTGTCTACAAAAACAAATCGGCAAGTTTTCTTGTCGCACCATGTATTTCTATCGGTATCTGGTTTAGCCTGTCTTATTTATTCCAATTAGCTTAACGCGCACCCTGTTGTTGGATGGCGATATTCGTTTAATTATAAATAGGATCACGAAAAGTATTTATTTTTTTTTATTTTCGAAAGAAAACACCGTGAATTAAGCGGCTGATCGAAAAGCACCGCAGCTTCAATTATAACATTTAGATACCTTAATTTTGTTAAGTTTTCTATTTAGTCATCAGAGATCGAAATAGAAATTTTTTCACTATACCGTTAATGACACAGAATCTCTGTCGCTGTCCTCCGCAGGGTGTTGAACCGTTAAGTTCACCAGCAATTAATAAACACAGTTTTAAATGAAGATGAAATAAAATGTTTTAAGAATTACCGCCAAGCTATAATAATAAATGGAGCACCTATCGCTCATGAGTCATGAGGTATACAAATATGTGCGCAATACGATCTAGGTATGTAATTATGCTGATTCACAAAACTCATTCTACCGCAGTTCCGCAGTCCTTATTAGTATAATGCAAATTCATACTATTCACTCACAGTGCGTCCTCGGGGAAGGTCGAACGGTAATTCCCCAAGCCAGAAACCAGAAATCACGTCATGGTCTCAATTGCTGGTTATAGAAAGCTATTAGCTACCGATTTTCTTACTCGATCTTGAATCGAGTTGAACACCCTTCCTTAGATGAAAGTATATCTAAACAGCCGCAGCCGCAACCGTATCGATGCAAACAACACCCAGCCCATCAGAGGGTGTTCGCTCAATCAGGACAGGTCTGACAGATGCCGAAGACTTGCTCCGTAAGCAAGAGTTATTTCAGACATTCAGTAGACCACTATGCTTACGGCTAATGCCATTGATTTACGACCTAGCTCTAAACTTGGCCAAAATATTGCGAATTATTTCACTTCCTATTATCAACATCGCTGTATGCCCTGACGGCTCTATATGCATGTATACGATGACAATACAATAGGTTAGTGGCGGTGCCTTAAAAAGTCGCTTGCGATGGAGAAAACCCTCAGAGCAAAGTGCTACAAGTCTACTTTTGCTATCGCACACTGCTGCACATTTAACGATGCTAGCCTGCTATATTGTATACCTATACTAAGCTGTGATACCGACTGCGAACCATATTTCACTCTGCTGTCTGTTTGAGTATAATTTTCACATGCGGTTGCCTGACAACCTCGAATCATGATAGAGGGCTGTGATTAAATCGGCGCGTCGCGGTCGCTCGTCCAACTCGAACCATGTTCTGCAAGCTATATTGGATTCATGGTATTCATTTGAACGATGATAACTTCTGAAGACGCAGGACATTTTTGCTTGGTCTGTTTTGCAGTGAGGGAATATCTCACCGACGCATGCATCCTCGAGCACATCTAAGCCAGAATGCGTCGCCTTTTCTTGTTTTTGCTTTGTTTTATTAAATATAAAAAATGATGAACAAAAAGAATAATGTGTGTAAGTTACGTGCATACAAACTATAATTATCGAAAAATGAAAAATTCACAGCCCAAGGGGTAATGGGAACTGATTTATCGTATCCGAATCATGGCGAGGACTATCGCCCTCTCGTGCTCAACTTCTTAGAGTTCAGTGATTTATATTTCGAGAAATGTAGATACACTGAGTATGGTCAAAACTTCATACGATACCTATATGTATAATGTATGTGTTTATGGATGTACCTATGTTTGTATATATACCTACCAGCCCACATATATGTAGCAGAGATATGTTTTCGAGACGGTTTTAATGGTTCGGTAATCGTTTGACTTCTAATCTAATTATCTTTTAATTGTTATTTTCGATAAGGTTTCCATTTTTCAAATTGTTTTAAAAGATCAATCATTTGTGTGTGTCCATACGTAATGACAATTGGCAATAGGTTCTTGATCTCACTCGACTTTTATTTTATTTTAATTGTTTTGTATTTTTAGTAAAATTAAATTAAGGATATATGATCAATATGAATTTTTTATTTATAAAGAGTGATATAATGATAATAAAAATCAAGGGCTTTGGATCCTTCTGAGGATCAAGCTACTTATTTACTTAGGAGATCTGCATACGTGGCTTTTGGCTCCCTGTATGTCTCCATAGTTTCGCACTCCAAAGAGTGTTGGAGTCGTTCAATTACTCTACATAGCTTAGCCATCTTCGACAACAAGGTTAATGTCATTGTATAGCTTTGCTATTCAATTGTCTTCTCCAATCTCGTCAACGCAAACGGGACCGAACATCAGTTAAATTAAGCGTTCAAAACGAGCAACGCCAAATTTATCTGCCTCCGCTAAACTATATGTGCTTCTGAATATCCTATTTTCGGTCACTCAGTTGCATTATTGTTGATGAAAGAGCAATTAGCAAGCGCATAGTTCTTCGCTCTATTTCAGATGCGATGTAGTTTTCCGAGTTTATACAGCGATAGATAAAGTTCCTAACTAACTCAAAATTATATAGCTGCCTTCTATGACATTTCATCGGATTCGTCGATATTGTGTGTATGTCCCTTCTTGATACTAGCATAGGAACACTTGCTTTTACCCTCACGACTAAGCCTACTTTTGCTGCTTCTGCACTGCACCAATGAATTTTGTCCAGAATCTGTCGGTGTAAAAAATACCTTTTAGATTATTAGAGCGTAATATGCCACGGACGTAGGTCGGAAATGCCTCTTAAGTAGGTACAAAATTAAGATGATGATGGGCAGAATGCTTTTCCTTAGTAATATCTACAGTTTCTGAGAAATATACAAGGATTCCAAAATAGTTTCCTTTTAAGTTGTTCTATTTTGGAGATTGGTCGAGTAATAATACTAGAGTTCTACCATTATATTGACCTGGCTTATACACATCATATTACCAAAAATCAAATCAAGCGAATAACTATAAAAGCCTATAAATTTACAAATACCTAGTGCCAAATGAACGCAGCTCGATCAGCGTTAATCAGCGTTAATCATAATCATCATTTTCGTTAGAAATTTGCTTAGAAAGATGGTATCTATAACCAACTTTAATAAATTCTCACAGTTGATTTAGACTTTTACCAGCGGGCGAGATGCAATCGCTCGTCTAGACCACATTTAGGACGTTAATTTATTTTTTCGCACACGTTCCTTGGTCTCGGGCAACATTTCTGTTGGCGAGAAGTTCAAAACAGAACGAGGCAAAGAGAAAATATTTCAGCATCTCCTAGTTGTTGTTTCTTTTATTTTAACGGACAGCGAGATGATGCGAGTATGTTATGTATCATCATTTTCGTGCAGCCACAATGGAAAGATTTTGTGTTCAATCGTCGACACGTCTGCTAATGTGGAACCTTTCAGAAGTTCTCTGTTTTTTCGCACTAATTATATGTTGCCGATAAATGCGTAGGCATCCCAAAAACGAACATGCATCCACCAATGGACAACACGTTCAAAAATCATATCTTTCACAAGTCCATTTCCTCGAGAGCAATCATCCTAATCCTAAAGCTGCTGCTTTCCCAGATTCGCTTTGTGTGATCTGTGAATTTTATAATTGCAAGTTGGTAGGTACATATATGTATACGTATGTTCCAAAAAATAAATTTACTTATTCGGTGCGTTGCCTAATTGATTTTGGTCCAATGGACTAATGAATCGATTTTAATTGCTCCCAACTAGAAAGACTATGGCGCCATCATCGGCATCATTAAATAACCAACTCCCACGAACGACGAACTCTCATTTGGGTACCCGCCTGGACAGCGCAGCGTATGTAGGTACGTTACTATACTACGATGGATGTTGCAGTAAGCGCACCCTATATGGAAGCTGCCATTGTTTTGTCTACGGATTGAATTCGGCCTGCTTTGATGTGAGTGTCTTCCACCGGCATCTCCGGTTGCTTTGGCTGGCCTTTCCGAAAAAAAAAAAACAAAAAAAAAACCAATGATGAGCGACCCATCAAAGAGCAGACAGTGTAATTATGATGATCTACTCCGTTCGGCCTCCTCACCGAGTTCTCACACAGGGTCATTTGTTTCGTTTCCTTTTATTTTTTTGAGAACGGGATGGCTCTCTTTCGGTATTAGTTAGTAGGAGCCAATGCATCCTCATCCTCACTACTGCAGTCAACCTTTGAGGTTAGGAAAGAATCGTCAAACATCAAACAGGTGTCAAAAGGCTTTTCATTCACCAGATAATGAGTGCGCAAAGGTAACATCGAGGAAAACATATGTAAGAGGATTGCCCGCTCGTAACTGGAGCAGAGTGTACTTACCTGTCCTGCCCACTCCTATTGTTTGCTATCGAATTAATTCAGGATGATAGTCGCATGTGGATTCATTACTCATTCTATACGCACACAAAGTCGAAAAAATTACTTCCAGACAAGTGCAATTAGTTTAGTTCAAATGAGCCGGTGGGTTTGCGACATGATAAATTGACTTGGTAATAGATCTCCAGCTGAATATGGCCCGCAGTACACTGAAGGACTTTAATTTTAGTTCAAGTAATACCTATATATTATATATAAATATATATACGTATTTATTAATGCATCTGAATATATGTTTGGTATATGCATGTAGACTATGTTTGTAATCGCGCGTAGCACAGATTGTATTCCTTTGTATAGATATCTACATATAAAAATCGCGAAACGATATTACCTATTGAATTCCACTCCCCTAAGTTGTGTGAAAGTCAAAACAGTATCAATAATCATTAGTCACCCATTTCAAGCACATTCTCTGTGTTCAAGTCAGTTTTATACACAAAGCCAGCCCTGTTTTAAAATTTCCTTCCGCGGAGCGCAAGGAGTAACGAGCGTTAAACCTAATTTGATCTCGTTACGTGGTTGTGATTGTCCCTTTTGAATCTGGAAATTATGTTTTGAATTCAATCAACGTGTGTGTCATTAGATGTAATTTACGACTCCTACAATTGTTGTCACCATCATCATCGTCGTCGACGTCGTCGTCGTTGTCGTTGTCGTCAGTTTGGCCATCAACATCATCACCGCAGTAAGCACATTGTAATAAATGGACGACATTATCCCCCCGTAGAGATTCCAATTTCAACCCCAATAGCGCTTAATCTAAGGCATATTTTAAAATTTCGCTTCGTACGCATGCAGGCGATGCGTGCTGTCAGAAGTCACGTGCCAATTTCCCAATTTCACAAATTTAACAATCGCCTCGTCCTTTGAAATAGTAGCACATCAGCCACAAAGGTTGATCCGAAAATTGCTCGGGAAAATTCAAATTCTCTCATATAGTAGTAGATAGATGGCAGAGGCATTTTGGCTCACTTTTCAATTTAACGCATATTGTTCTTTTGCAAGCTTTATTTGCGTTTCCTTTCGTCTGTGAATAGCGAAGAGATATACCATAGCGAACTTATCAATTGGCTTCAAAGGAAAGGCTTGCATAAATTTTCCACTTGTACTGGCTCACAACCCTTTTTGTTCCATTAGTTGATATTTGAGCATTCAAATACAGATACACTTTGTCGTGCGATTCTTCGTCAGCGAGCTTATTTGAATTTCAGCAAAGCTTTATTTTTTCCTTGGGTCTAGGGCGTGTCATTTGTTTACTTTTCGTGGGGAATATATATAAATAATGTACACCTACACAGTTTTGTGCTATCATTTGGTTGCATAAGGACACACAGATATGTGAAATGTAAATTTATTAAGTTACTTTGAACCAAGGACATTTTAATGTGAACGATATATAATTCTTTCCATAGATATAAATTGTTTTTAAAGGTAAGGTATACTGAGAGCGATTGTATTGTCCTTCCGATAAAATATGGTGTCTTGTCATGCAAATTGAAGCGGCCTTTACAATTCCATGCCAAATCTAATCGGCTGGAGACTCGCTGTACGACTCTCTTTTGTTCGGCAAATAGAAGATCGCTTTAATTTGCAGACTGATGTAAGTTCTGAAAAGGACATATGCATTTTCAACACACCATCATTTATGGTCTTCAAAGCTGCATGGAAAAGAAGGTATACTAAATGCTCTGTGTTCTAAATCTAAACTTTTATTGAAAAAATAGTTTAAGGCTTTGTATGGTCAAGTATATAACAAGTGTACAAACATTTGGCAACCGCCTTGACTACACCGTCACAAAAGTAATTCTCAAACAAGCTAAAGGGTTTTCATACTTAGAAATTAATATATGAAAGGTTTAGTGTATTATCGGATCATTTGAACATTTCGAAATTCTAGTGCGCAAAACTAACACCTCTGCAAGCATCTCAGGGCGTTGTTGAACAGTCTTAGGTTCGCTCTACCCGAGGAAGTATAATAAGAAGAAGGACAGTTTTCAAGAAATTCTTGGTCGAAAGGAGTTGTCGTTATTAAGTGAGATGGGCGCTGTGAAGCTGTGAAGATATAAGCGGTAACATATATATGACCTACACCCTAAATAGGGTGCGACGGGAGCAGTCGCACTGTGTACGAGAACGTCGCGAACAGAAAAACAACCAATAATCTAAGATAAAGCCGTTCTTGAAATATGATATCGTTCACTATTTCTTTTAAATTCAACGATAGTCGAATTTCAATAAATATTATAGGTAGTTCCCAGCAAACTGGGTTCTCAATAAATTTTGTACTTACCTATAATGAACTTCAACTCCAAAGTTACTATAAAGCTCGACTTGTCGGGCCACTTTCGGTCCTTATTAAAAAAATAAATACGCGCTCGAAATAAACTCCATATACAAAAAATGTTAAGGCTTGACCACAAATATATACCTAGACGAAAGTAATTTTCTTCAGACATGTACGACGGGCGTCCAACTTAATTAAACCGAAACGATACTTTGTTTGAATTTAATCATCTAAACGCAATGACAATCAAGCCAATTGGCTGTTTTTGGCCAAGTCGATACGCGGTGCACCAAATCGGGGCGCATATAGTTGAGTCCATTATCTTCATTAAAAGTGAACTCTGGCATAGAGAAGTTCCTTCCACACCTTGTTAATACGAAAATAATGACTGCATTATGGGTTGAGGCGCAAAACAGCAATCATTTTTATGGACAGAAAGACAGCCACTTAGCCGTCCTAAACATGAACCATGGCCACAATGACAAATTAACAATGCGTGGATTTCTTGTTTAGCGCCCGTGTGACAATGGCACTCGCTGTAATGCGTCTCAGTGGCATTTACTTACATTAAAACAACCCCAAGTCCGCAATGTGTAAATTGATTGCCGACTGTCAGGGGTAGCCGGCAGTGACTGAATTTGATAATGTTTTATTTACGTGCGTTAGCAAGCGGTAGTTAACCCAGCGCTTCGCCTATCCACTGAATACAAGAAAGGAAACAAAAAGTCATTCTGTAGCATTCTGTAGCACGCTTTCGGGACATCAAATAGTTTTTTTTTGGTTTTGTTGTCTTCGATAATGACAAAAAAATAAAGGACACAATTTTAGACGCTAAGGGCGACAATTCATTTGTAAATAAATATGTTTACCTCAATATGTAGGTACTCTGTTTGACTGGCATTTGTTATGTTGGTTAATAAATTAATTTGACTCCCATATACAAACGGAGGATAAGGTTATCGATTGTGTCCTCACACAAAATTACGCAGAAATATACGAGCACTCGTATGCCAGAGTGTTTCCTAAAATGCGGCAGATTTTCCGTAACCAACAAATTTCCCGAAAATTCGGTTGACCATAAAACCAACAGAACCAATGCTGCGATCATGTGGTTGATTATGATGACTTAACTAGGCGGCGTGACTGGGAGGCGTTGACTCATGTTTTGGATGCCATCGGCAATTGAAATGTATACACCGACATATGGCCCTTTTTATCGGCGCAGAGGCCGAACAACATCTATGTTCCGATCTCGTGCCGCATATCGTTCCGCAGAAGTTATTTTCCAAAAACGGCCGATTCAGACATGTACAGAGGTCAGAAAATCGAAAAATAACTTTCTGGTGTTAGTGATGTTGCCTTATAGGGAAAGGAACAAGAACCTTAAAATATGATGAAGTACCTAATATAGGAAGAAAATGGAAACCCACTGACATATGTGGTCACCGTTACAGTTGAGATTGTGTATCAGGTACGGACGTACGGTGCGCCTAGTCCACTCATCGCACTCAAACACCCACGCTTGTTGTAGGATTAAGATTTTTTTTTTCTTTTTCTGAATGGCTATATGAAGCACAACTCTTAATCAGCCATGACCAATATGAATAAAAAGAAACACACAGCGTGCGGAAAAATGTTTAGCTTATGCAGCGTGAAATCAATATCCGAGAGTGCGTTAAGCCACGAAATTATGTTCAGGGGTTGAATAGTTCTCCAGGGAATAAATAAAGGATTTTCTAATAAACGCTTGCAGCATTTTCGAACTGACTTGTATTAATGGGCAAATTGCGATCAAAATGAAACGCCCCGTGGGACAATATTTGTTTTTGGTAACTAGATTATTATTGGTGTAGAGAAACTGCTATTCCGTTGATATAATAATAACAGACCGCAAAGGCGTGTTTTTGACTGGAACGTCGAAAATCTACTTTTGTCTTTTGTGGATATAAAAATTGAATTCCGATAAAACAAATTTGCCATGTATTAAACAAACAATATACTGGAAACTTGAACAGAAAGGTTTTTGTTTTGATCGCCTACTTTTACTCATTTACTCGTATGAGGTACTTACTCGTATTTACTATTTGCGATTGTTCGAAGCGATCAGGAAGAAATTCATTAGCCTTCGCTAACGTCCATACTTAGGGTCTTATATGAGAGCCGTTAGAGTTCCTGAACAAGGGCTTACTAATTAAGCTGTTCATTCCAGCAGCCTTATTTGCTTTAAGAAATGATATTCGTATTCTCATTTCAGGTTGGTCAGGTCAATAGAAGTCTTGGCCTTAATTGTCCAGGTTGAGTTTCGTTCCGTCAAAATTTTTTTTACAGCACCAACTACTACAGCATTTCCTTGGTCTTCTCTATAGATCTTTGTTTGGGTATTTTTGGCGTGACACGTTCTTTTAAAGTTTTGGTTAAACCGCTGAACATTGTCCCCGAGGAAGCGCTTCTCTATTTTCTTGCTCGCCAGCTTCTCATACATACCCTCTGAAGAAGCCTATGGTCGCCTACTTTTTCAATGTTTTAATCCTAGTTCCAAGTAAAATGTTATTCGAATTAGATCCTATTTGCCGTATATGTGAACGCGTGAAAACATTATTATAACCACTTATAGACCGGTTTTAGGCCCGGAGAAAACCAGTCACCTGTTTGTCAGTTTTAAAAACACATCTTGTTTTGGTATGCTTGCCAAGTCTGTACCTCTAAACTGCATACCATTTCCAATTAAAATATTTTCGTCTTCTGGGGTCGAAACTAGAAATAATACAGCCAAGAAATAATGAATTAACTGAACAAAAATACATAAAATTCAATTTACAACAAATGATAAGGTGTTTTTTTTTTATTAAAATGTACTTTCGTAACGTAACTCTCATTTTAAATGCAATCTTTTAAAAGTGCTAAACAAATATGGGCGGAAGTTAGTTCTCGTCATTGCAAGCGATCATTGAACTACATTATGTAGTTCATACGTCAGCACTTGACTTTTGACTGACTTCTGTCTGCAACTAATTGACAACCTGATCAAAAGAGCATTTGTACCAGACCAACAAGTAAACTCCTGGGGAATAAGGTATAGGTAAGGAGAACGTGACGAAGCTAGAATTGCGCTTAAGAACCGTAATTTACGTGAGCACTTCTAAGCGCCGCAGTCCCTATGGCAACCAAGCATTATGCGCTGCGGTGGTGGTGCTCTTCCATGACTGGCTGTCTGCTGGTGGCTAGTGGCTACTCCAGCGCAAGTGAGCAAAGTGGAAAATATTGTAGGCAACTTTTGTTCGCCTCTTACCTTCAATTAACCTATCAAGGTTGGATGTATTGATTGACTTCTCCAGTGAATGGTTAAACGCCGCCGCTGTACGATGAATGGTAATGGCGAATACTCGACTAAAATAGTTTCCTTGTATTTGTATTTTCCAAATTTGTAATAAAGGAGGCAGTTCATTTCAATAAATTAAGTGCTGCGTAAGAGATGCATCATAGCCAACCAAGTGAGTTATTTTGCATTTTCGGAAGCAATCAATCATCCTGCTTGGATAAGGAAATATTTGGCAATACTTTAGGCACATTCGCACTTAAAAATAATATTGTTTGGTCAAATCAAACATTCCTAACGTGTTGATAGCTAATAATAATAAATTATCAATAAGCTACAAGTCGAAGAATATACATCCTTCCGAAACAGAAAGAAATCACTGTAATAAATAACAATCGCAGACCCTTAAAAAATGCAAAGGATCAATAGACATAAGCGTTACATGAATGACACTCATTCAGTATCAAAAAAAATGCAAATAAAAAACTGGAATTATTTACCATACATAATAGGCCAAACAACATCACGATGGCTATTCAGATGAGAGCTGTTGAATTTTTATTAACTACTGTTCACATCATTGAAGGACTAGCACTCTAGTGCACAGTAAAAGGCACACAAAAATGTCCTTTGTCAGAGAGTATCCTTTTCGAAGCGACGTGCACACTGATATATGGGAAATGACATTGGCAATGTGTCACGCTGTTGTTTGGTGGTATATGAATTGCTTTCTTTTTCCGCTGTTTGTTGTCATTTGGAGTTATTTGAAACTTTGGAGGATATCCTTGACATATCCTGCCGATTATTTGTTTTCTTTCAATCGAAATTTGAGTTTCTTTTTTCGTTTAGACTATAATGTATGGTAACATTGTTTATTATACATTTTCGCATCATATTACTCCCGATCAAAGAAGAAGATAGGGAAAAGTTGTATGCGCATATATCCACCTGACGGAAGAAGGCGGAATGAGGAATAGTTACAAAATAAAAAGATGTTTCTATTTATAAATGTCAATGAAAGTATGTAGGTGCATATATTCGTCGACATATCAACTTTCAACTAAGCGTTCTGATTTCGAGCTCAATGTTTTTAATAGGAAACTAGCCTATAGCCTTATTTGGTTACTTTAAGAACGATTTACAAATAATCTAGGTCAAGATTTAGATCTTCGCTATAGACAACTGAAGGCAAACTTACAAAAAAGTCATTCATTCAAAGGAGACAAAAAAAAAAACACATATCCTTGACGATTTGAGGTGTGATTACATCACGTAACATGTTCAGCTGTCAAACATTATCGTCTCGCTCTCAGCGATAGCAATTGCATAACGTCTATTTAGCTATTATGTAAAGCAGATCTCATTTAACTGGTTGGAAATATCCGAAGGCATCCCACAAGGATCTCTCTCGAACGTCTGACAAACATTCGGGAGTATAACTGTCATGAAAGAGCTTCTCAATTAGCCGTTTGGACTCGGCATAAAATTGTACATCCCTTCTATTTGTCTCAAAAATAAAAAAACAACAAATGGTTATAAGAACATCTTGTCAAACATTTTTAATCGAAAAATTCTGTCACCTCACTTTCTTTAAAAGCTTGCTCGATTTCGTAAAGAGCGTAAAGAGTTACCTAAACGCTATAACAACTGAAAGAAGAAGATCGAATTCATTATCTGAGTTCTGAAATTCATTTGTTACTCATTTGAAAATATAAATGATTTGATTTATTTGAAAAATGTCCTCAAGAACGCAACAGGGTAAGGACATATTGTCGCAAAACTACTAAGATTTTGCGATGACACTCTGACTCTTTCAAATACCAAACCACCTAAAAAGAATTTTATTAAAAGGTATTTTTTGCCAAAATAATCACAATCTTTTGATTTGAAATTACATATAAAAAACCAACAAATGCCACTAGTCACCTTTTTCAAATCTTAATACAAAAACACATGCATAAAGTGCAAAAAATATATATATATTTAACTATTAACGAATGTACATTGTACACGCCATAAACAAAAAAAGGCGAATCAACTTTCTTGAGCTGCGCACAGAGTTAACCATTTACCTAAATTTGAAATACTCGTGGGTCGTGGGCATTATAAACACTGGAACAGCAAACGCATTTGTGGTTGGATTTTTTTCTCTTGGTTCGTTTTGTTTTTATTCGCTTGCAAAAGTTAATTAAAAATTCCAATCATCGTAGGTACAATTAATTTTTACGGAACCTATATCAGATGTGCGGTATACAACAAAAGCTGCGCACAGAGCTTGCATATACAGCATAGGCAAAACTTGTTACTCAACTCTAATAGGTGAGTTCATGATTCGGACATTTTTGCTTTTCGAAAAGATTCCAGTCAGGTACAAGTGCTCATGGATAATAAAATTACACATCCAAGCGCCTACTTTTTTTTTGCAGATTTCGCGCTGTCACACTTGCATGGTAATCGATGGACACCGCTTTTTCTTTGCATGATGGCTGTGCAACGTACAACCATGATACGATGCGCGCAGTAAAAAGGAAACCTGATAGCACCGTAGTCCAACTGAAGGAGTATGGTGCAAGCAAAAAATATATATATATAAAGAAGAAGGCAAAGGTAAAATAAGCCTGCGCATCTTAAATCATCTTTATGTAAAGGAAGCATAAAAATCGTCAAGCTTTTGGATTTGGATTTAAATAGTGTGACTTTTTGACTAAAGCCCATGTCAAAGCTATTTTTAACCACTGGACGTATGGAAGACTTCATCATCAAACAGTGGCAGGTTGTCCAAAAGCCTGACTGACCTGATTGCAGATGGACGACGTTATTGGCATATTGCATGAATGGTCTGGAACAAGTGACAAAAATTCTGTTTTGAAAACTCGTTGTATCAGTGTTCAATCGACAGCACTCTGGCAGCAAGGGTCAAATGATGTAGATGGAAAATCATTCAGCGTTTTCTGTTAGGTATACTAGAGTATATTGTTTTTCAACAATCTACCAAGTGGAATTAAACATGAATAGCGGCTAAATTTTTCTACAAAACGAATTATAAGATGTGAACAAGACATATTCAATTACCTATAATTGAATTGACAATCGAAGATTATATACCTACACAGCCTCACAAATATGAGTGTATTGAGTACCCTCCGACTGCCAAATAGTTAGGTATAGGTACTTGAATGTGTCTTGTTTATATCTTTTCAGTCACTCGGGTTTTTTTAAATTAAGTTTTTTGTTTATATCTTTTTAACCTTTGACACTCCGGGGAAGAATAAAAATCTAATGACACCCCTACTCTTAAAAATCCTTCAAGCCGTTTAGGCTACGTCACATAGGAACGAACATAGGATACGCTCGAAACACATAACCCTCCCTGTGTCCAGTCGGGTGACCAAAAGTTTAAACATTTAGTTTTAGGCATAGTTTTCCCTATCAGTGAGATCCGCTGAAGCTTATCTGCTAATAGGGCTCATTGTTAAAGTCAGTTACCCAAACATTTCTTAATGTGGAGAATGCGGTTGTCGATTTCCGAGATCAAGGATATGCCATACTTTCGAGTATCCTATACTGGCGACTCAAATTTCAAATTCAGAACTGAGAAATGCACTCTTAGTAGTGCGGTCTATGGCCAGGATTCCATACTTAGAACCAAACGTCATTCAGCCGGACTTCAAAGAACCTTATAAAAAGGCAGTACACGAGTCGCATAGAGCATACGTTTTTTTACACCGCACGGGATGGAATCCTAGTGCGACAGACTGTTTTGGTGCCTAATGCCAGAGGTCTTATATAACCAAATATAAGTCTGTCGGGGTTAATATTTCCGTGTCAGTCAGTCCTTTTACCTAACCTTACACATCAATTATCAAGACAATTTTGTACGGTCTCCACCCGATTTAAGAAAGTGTGACATATCCGACGTACAGGTGCAACTAAATACTCTAAAAACTCCACAAATCCAGTAGCAGAAACGAACATTTTTCCGATAAAAAAAGTCGGCGGCGTTCCTCAATTCGCAAAAGTCCTTAAATTTACCATTTATGTGTTTATAAATAAGTGTTTTACGGTCCGTATAAGCCATTCACATAAAATTGTAACCATATTATTGAAAATAAGCTATACAATACAAATAAAAAAACGACAAACATTTCTCTTTTCAACCCCATTCATGGTAAACACGTGACCCGCCCCTATGGAGTTCATTTTAATGAAATGTCTTTTTCCCCTTTTCAGTGCGATACGCATTATATTTGACCAGGTAATATTGCCGCTACTGCTGCTTTTTAAGCTCCCTGGAAATCAGAGTTTTGGGGATTAAAGTCAATGATACATTTCGTACACAAAAAATGCTCGTAAATTAACATTCCGTGGGCAATTGTCGGTGGAAATTGAGTGGTTGTTTGGACGTTTGTCCATGTTAAACATAAATAATTTACCTTAAATAATAATATCTACTTATTTATGTACAGCTATGTAAATATTTTGCAAAAAAGCCGAATGCTTAGCAAATATGGCAAAACTATGCACTTGTACTTTTCTGAAAAGAATGCTGTAAATAGCAGGCATTGCTGCTATTGTGTCAGTTCAGTACGGTTAGTCAAAGGCCATACTGAAGCAGAGATGAGAGAAAATATGATAAGAGCGCATAGTATTTTTTGTTTAGCCCACAGTTCCGCCTCAAATCGATAAATCGTTTTTAGCCAACTTGCCGTCGTCGTCGTCGTCGTCCTCGTCGTGGTCGCTGCCTCACATTTCACATACATATACATACTATACCTACCCAGCTCTCCTCAACTGCTTGTCTTGTCACTCCGCGCCCAGAATAAAGTCAGCACAGACTTCCAGCAATATACAGTACAGCAACATGATTCTGCAGCAATTTTTCCAAGCCGCCCATTGTGGAGATAAATAATTGAAAAATGCATAAGCATCTAATCGGGTCGTATGCCCAAAGCACATTGTTCTTTGGACAAAGAGGGTGGTGGTGAGTAAAAATAATTCAAAAATTATGCGGATAAAATTTTTAATTTTCCGTGTCGACTGAATAAAATAAGAAAAAAGTGTATAAGAGACACCTTAGAAGGGATAGGTTTGTGAGAGAGTAAAACAGGTATTCATTGCTTTTTGGAACACCAGAGGGGTGTACGAGATACTGCAGACGTTTATGCGCATTAAAACGTTTTCACATCTCTTCTGGTGTCTCGTTGCTGGCTTGTGGTTCAATTCATATCACACCGGCAATACAACTAAGGAAGTCTTACGTTTTATTAAAGCAAAAGTTGGCTTTTATATTTGTCTTGGATGGCGAGAAAATCGCTTTGCGGCATCTTTGATCTTTGTTCCGAATCGGCGCTACGTTATTCAATCAAATGTAACCTTTTTCAGCTAGAAAGCACAAGAAACAACACGATCTGAAAGTAGACGTCATTTATTTACTACGAGTATATCCAGATATAGTAGCGTCTGATGGAATGTGTTCGTATCGTAAGCGTAAGTATGAGTATTAGGTTGTGTATATTAATGCAAATATAGATGTAGAGAAAGTCTGAGTAAAGGATATTGCATTTGGAAAAGTTTAAATATTCTTATGTGTGTGGCATAAGAAATCAGAAACAACTCGACATATTTCATTGAAAATAAAAGAATTTGTTCTTATTTGTGCCCGCAGTGTGCAGAAAGCAATTCGAATGCAGTTCGATATACGGCGCTCTTGTTTTTGAAGTGTTTATGGAAATTTGAATCACTGTCGGAGACCAAGTCGTCGATTTGTAATGTCAACGGGGATTGTTTGTTCCTGTAAGTTGCTTGCAGGTATTTTGTGGCGCAGTTTGATCTTGTTGCGCCTGGACCATAGAATCTTAAAATCTTATGTAAAGTGAAACTCATGCTTCGCCTGCGCGAAACCTGGCAAATCTCAGCTTTTATTTAGCATCAGAGACAATACTGAGACCACCCATAGAGATAATACTGAGACCACAAACTTCGGCCAAATTTCGTTACTTGCCTACAAGCTACATTTTTATGGGGTTGCAAATGCTGAGTGCGCTTGTATTGTTACATAGAAATTCGTATTGACAAATGTCACTTAACTTCAAAAATTCCGGCTCACCAACACACTCGCACCTTGCATATGCCACTTCCGCTTTGGGAAAAGTGGATTACAGCGTTCATAGAATTTCATCCGTTAAATTTGAAATTATTCGTTACGTGTGGATAGAATTTTTTTAGGAATATGTAGTTACATTTGCTTAAAATATTCATGAAAAATTAGCAATGTAGATTGGTTAAGGGGAAAATACAAAAAATTTTGAGCAAATTTTCTTCATTATTTAAGAAAATTTACACGTGGAATCGAAGTTTCTTTTATCCAAAAGCGGGAAATACACAACCATTTTTGTCCTAATATGTTTCTAGTCAATAAAGCATCTCCTTTAGATAATTTTATTAAACCTGCAAATCAAATTATTCGTCTTTAAAAAATATATAATAACTATCCAAAGGCATTCAGTAATGTAAAAATGTGGTATTCCCAAACTCTTTCACATTTCCCCATTGCTGCCGCTGTTGGCAGCATTTATTTTTGTATTTTTTGTATGATTTCGCATGTCACACGGATTCCCCATTGACATTACGCCGATTGGAATAAAAAATGGCGAATTTAAAAAAAAATTGAGGGGCCAGCGGCAAGAGGATTGCGAGTTGGGCGTCTCAGTATGATTAGTCTCGGTTTAGCATTGTCCATCGTTAAGATTTGTGGGCAGCACTATCAGTAAAACTTAATTTCGATTTAAAATTGTCCGTGATTTGATCGATAATTTGTAGCTTTTTTCAGTCTCCAACCAAATTGTTTTTATTTAACTCTGTGGTCTGCTCTAACCAACATTCCAATCTTTTCAATCTTTTAAAAATCCACCCATTAATATGTAGACTATTCCGGATAAGCTTGTATATTCAATATTTATTGATACAACATTTTCGTCTTTTATTTTAGAAATTTGTATTTATAATTCTCACTTAAGACACTGCAAACACTAGGTAGGCAAACAAATCGCAAGAAATATAATTCCTTGGGACTCCTTCTGCGTCGCGAAAAAAAAAATCGAAACAAAATAAATGCTTAATTTAAAGAAGGCTGATTCTGTGAACTTGTTTTCAATAGTCTTGCTTCGCCATAATCTCGCAACTGTACACACGCAAATAAAACATGAAATGCAATTCAAAAAGGGGTTTCTTGCTACACACAGATAGCATCAATCGGAAAATTTATTTCTTTTGATTTGTATCGATGGATAATTACACGTTTGCAGCCCAACCGATTTATAATTAATGTTGGCCGATGTCTACCTACCCATCGTTCAATAAGGCTTCCTTGGTGAAAACATACAGAAACTATAGCATGAGAAATGCTTCTTCATATAGTATGCTTACGATACCACACCAAAACGACACATATATAGGAATAGTGCATATGTATACGCGTACGAAATGAGACCGGACTACAGTCAAACTTAAATCTGCATCTGGTACATGCACTTAAACAAGTCCAGTACCTACCAGTTTGGAAATTGTTATTCAACTTCAATTGATGCATAGCAGTTGCCATTGCCCGATTTAATCACAGAACTGAGAGACTACCCTTGCCACCTAGTTCTACATGTCAAGTTGGAAGCTGCCTAACTAACCGTAATAATAATGATTAACCCCAAAAAGAGATTAGCGAATACTTCCGTATGCGCGTGGAGTTACAACGACCATCAGCCAGCGGTAGCAAGGTCTGGATCTATTCTATATCCCAACACTGGTGCTTTGAGTATATATACATATACTATTTGGCAAGTAGAGTGTTCTCAAAGTCAATTATCAAATTACGGACTGAGTTTCATTGTAATTACCTCTGTGGTGGAGGAAGTCTGCACGGTGGTACCTATGGTGCGCCTCAGTAGCTGGGGCGTAGTTGAACTTAATTCCTTTAATAACTATTAAGAAACCCATATGCTTATAGTTGAAGTGTGTCCTCCATGTGAGAAAAAGGTTAAACGTCCTGAACTTTGGATCTAGAGCAATATTCACGAAAATAAGCGAAAATTAATGATACAACAAGATATTGCTTTTAAGCTAGACAGCTAGCCCATTAGATTCATTTGAATATTTCGTATAATTAAACTGTAAATAAAAGAAACTTAATAGCTGAGCGGATAAAAAGCAAAAAAAATAAGTTTTTTATCTGCCTCTAATTTAATTTTAGCCGAACAACCTTTTAGTGAGCCATTTAATAGAGGATAATTGTTCACACTCTCCTAAAGAAAAAGCAGTATAGCTTTACTTTAATTCTGGTTTCACCGGCCAATGTGATCGTGCACCGAAAGTTGTATGTAAAATTTTCCGTCACGCGTCCCAAAAACTCTGCGTCACCGCATTGATGCTATTTCAAATTTGCAACTGATTGCAATTTGTAACATTCTAGTTTGGATCAGTTGGCTGATTTTGACATCATTCGTTTTTATATCTACATACAAATTTTAAAGAACAAAACAATTCTTAGTAGACTTTCGAAATCTGATAACAAAAAAATTTACGATTTTTGTTTCGTTGTACCTGTAGACACAAAAAGGAATGATGTACTGGTATTTTATAAAATGATTTCTATAATTCTGTTTATAACTGAATCGCACCGAGGCCAAGCAAAAGGCAGTGCCATCAGGCATCCCGTTCCGTATGGCCTTGAATATTAGCCACCTACAATTTTTAAAAGCGCTAAACCAAATATATTTGAAGATGATTAACTCCTGTAAATAGGACATGAAGAAAATTTCATGTATTTGACTAAAACCAACTTCTAACTACCTCCCTCGGAAGTGAGAAGCCTCTGATAGTTGTGCCTTTTACAGCTAATACTTTAAACTCTCCATTTTTAGCCAGTTCTAAGGAAGTCCAATTTGATTGTGCCATAGTTGGTGTCATAGGATTCCAAATGAATGATAAATAAAGTGCACGACTGGGTCTTTTTCTATTTATGTCATGGTCGGTAGATAAAAACTTTAAAAGGAAAACCATATAAGAATAGTGTTAAAAAAAATATTTTTTGTTTTAAAATAAAAGAGCCTAATGTACTATTTTTAAGCTTACACACCTTACAAGATGTTTGGGTATAAAGTCAATATAGAAAAGTGTGGCAGTTTTGAATTTTTCCACGATTGGAAGTAGGGTTCGTGATATACCGATACTCTTACACAAATATAATTGTGTAGTTATATACCAATTTGTTTTAATTTAATTTAATTTCTCGGTTCTAAACTTTCTTTGTCATGAACTTATATGGGGGTGTAAATGAAGTTTAAGATTCCAATTCTTTAAGCTCCAAGTAAAAAATTAAAAATAAATAGTTGGCGCAACAGGTCCGTAGGGATCCTGGGCCTAGCTTCTCACAACCATTAGTTTTGTGTGAGTTTTTAATTTTTGGGACGAATGGAAGGGATCTACAGTTTTATGCCGAGTCCAAACGGCTAATTGAGAAGCTCTTTCGTGACAGTTATACTCGCGGATGTTTGTCAGACGTTCGCGAGAGGTGGCGCAGTGGAAAAAAAAACCTTAAGTTGGAATTTGGGTTTTCTCGGGATTAGAACCTGGGACCCCTCGCTTAGTAAGCCACTGCTCCAAGTGGTTGCAATTATTTTAAGGTTGGAAATAAGTGGGTGGTTTAAAATATGTTTTCGTAGCTATTAAGATAAAACAGATCAGGATTTGGGTAGTCATTAAAAAAAAAATTTACATTACGGCTTTGGTTGAATTTTTTGAGAAACATTTTGTGTTATCCTATACCTATACGACTATACGCGCTTCGGTCAAAATCGATAAAGCGTTTTTTTTTAACTCAAAACTGGCTCGAGGTATTGTTCCGGATGGAAACATTTAAATTTTTATCCAAATTTAAAGTGGGGTTTTCGAAATATGTATATGCAATTTGCAAAAGTAGCATTTTCAGTGATTGTATTTTTTCGGAATAATTTTGAAAACATCAGTTTTACTCCAAGTATACATATATTTTGATCAATATCAAGTAACTATAAGCAAACCTAAATAATCGAAATTTTTTTTTCAAATTCGCTATAGGACAATCTGAACGGTATGTACCGTTTTCGATATAAGTCCAATTTTTAAAAGTGTTATTGTTGTGTAATCGGGAAATGAAACAAAGTTTGTTAAGAGTCGGGAAAATATATAAAAACGCGACTATGGTTAAATCCTTATCTCTACTTTTAATTATCTCTAAGTTATTTTTTGATTCTGTATTTCTGAACTTCTTTATTGTTCGATTGGAACTGAACTGCCTGACGGGTTTTCAAAAAAGAGAAAAAAACCCACACATGAGTAAAACAATATAAGTCAAGTGTGAGTGATTCGATACAATTATACCTACTGATCTTAAGCGAAAACCTGGGTATGAGCACCTATGCAGTCATGTTATATTTGCCCAATTAAACTCAAATCAATTGTTGTTCTTCCCTTGCCCTCGGCTTATCTTTGCTGCGAGAAGTGGGTCTTGTGCAAGAGTCTTATTTGGACATATGTTTGAGTTGCAAGTGACCCCCTAAATGACCATTTTATAAGCAAGTTCTATTTTTATCCCCTTCTTCTTCTTACTAGGAACTAGGAGATCTGCTGTGTTCAAAAGCTACTTATAATTCAAAGTTTTTCCATATATTTTTATATAGGTAGTTAAAACCAAGTGCTCTCCTACACAAACATGTGGTCATTTGCTAGAAACATAATTATTAAGTCATAAGTCTCGTTTGGCTCATTCTGCCATTCAGAAGTGCATAGTGGAAAAAGTTCCAACCTCTTCTTGCCGTTCATAAAAAAGAAGGAAACACATACATTTTTTATTTTCCTGGAAAAGGCGCCACATGTCCCTTTAAAAAAAAAGTCTTAAATTATTTACCCCGGTTTTTTTAATGCAGGAGTTAGGGGAGTTAGCAGGGAAAAAGAAAAGAAATAATCACATCATTAAAATTTAATAAAATCTTCACCTGCATATTGTACGTTGCGCTTGTAACGAGACTCAAATCATAACTTTATAGAACTTCCCCCTTTCTGTGTTGGTTTGAGGCTTTAAATCATCACTTGTGGTTTAGGGACGTATTTGTTAACATAGGGGTGTTGACTGCGTCGACATAGATTATGTTTTATTACCGAAAGCATTCGAGCGAACGAGTGGAATGCTATTCATTCATGTCTTTCCATTTAGGAGATAGTTTTTGGTATATTCTATTTTTGAAAGTGTAGACGCGTCACTGAGAGAACTGTCATCAGACTGAAGAAAGGGTGAGTAGATGCACGTTAAAAATGAAACATCGCATTGGCACTGAATATAAAAGGAATCTTAATTTAGAGAAAAACAATTTCAGCGCGGTAAAATTACAATAATTAAGGCTTGCGTAACGCTTGTAATTCACGCACACGCCCTGTTAACACTTTCTTAAATGCATTGTCCTATTAAAGGCTTTTTGCATAAATTCCTTTGAGGAGCCAGGACTCCTTACCTCAGTCATCACACATATTGCCCCTTGGGCATTTAGCGGCGTATACGGCAAAGGCATACAAAATTCGGCTTAACTAGCAGTAGCAGAGGCTCTGCTTCGCAGACATACATCCATTCATCGGGCCATCGATCGAATCAACTTCAATCGCAGCTCTGACGTAAATACACGTTGCACTTTGACTTAATTAGCTTAATAACAATTATTATCTGGTTCTCTCTGGCACTCATCAAATAATGATGGATTGCTGACTATCAGGTCGTCGGAATAAGGAGGCGCCACTTTTGAGAATTTCGGACGATGTGATGTGATGAACAATCTCTGTGTGTGTATATACCTATACAAATACATAATGTAGGTATGCAAGAATATGTCGAATAGGAACGCTTGTGTAAAATTCTTTCTACTATTCGCAATAATTGTATCCATTGTAAGGAAATCGAAAGTCTACTGTGCTAGTGGTCTGATAATGAGGGTCGTAGACCACCACTCTGCTCCTCTACCTTCTAAAGTGGTGCACACTTCAAAGTGATTTACGATCTGGCAACGCCTTCGCCTAGCAATTTAGCCAGACATTTTGAGTTCAGCTGCAAGTATCCCTCTATTTAGTAGAGTCTTTCTGTGCGTGGAGCTGTGTGTATGTTTGTTAGATCCTAACCTCAACTCCCCACGCCCAGTTGGGTTTCATTTGTAATCATGAAAGCGCTTTCACTCGTCTTCGTCCTGCTTTATTATGTCCTAATGTTGTGTAACTAAAGTGAACCAGCCATTCACTCTCCGCCGCAGTCATGGCAAGGAGTTTCGTCAGCCAATTTCTTCGCTTACCCCAAAAACAGGACAGAGAATATATATATATGTATATATACCAATCCCACCCTTTAGTGTTTTCATCATTGTAAAGAAAAGAATATCAAGGATCTCCGCATACAATTTTTTTATTTTTTTTTTGATTTAATACACTCGGGAAAATCAAACCAACTTAGGAGTTTCGATTTCATCTATATACCTTAAGGCCATGATCCATAAAGTGTTTATCAGTTTAGTATAGTTTTAATGTTTAGTTAGTTGCACTCATGTGAGTCCTTAAGTGAATAACTCAACTTTATTCCAAAATTAAGTACCTCACAGTGGTGACAAATTATACAATTCACCCCAGTTGTATATGGCAGTATGACGTATATAATTGTACTTTTGGCAGTTGATAGCAGTTTTACCCCCGTATTAGTAAACTCTGCGTAAAAGTTATCGACTCGTTATTCAGCAGTTACGTCGAATTTTTGTATGCTATATCTGATGTCTACTAGCTAGCTTACTTGTGCCCATTTGTTTATTAATACGGTGGTTAACTTGTTGTTATATAGGATTTTCATTTTCCGTTGGATAAAAGAACAAATGCAAAAGAGTCTTATTGGTAACTGCCAAAAGTAGATCTCAGTTTATCTTATATACTTTTCTGGTTACACGGAATACCTTTCTTTCTTTTTTAGATCTCAGATTTAACGCGCCTCATGGAACATGCAGCGAAATTGATCTGCTTTTGTGAATGGATTAGTGCGCTATTTGACAGCAATTGGAAAAATCAGGTATGGATATCGACTTGAAAAATGTTTCCCCTGTTGTAGATACAAATTGAGAATTTTCGGTGATTTGTACTTTCCAGATGATGAGGAAGACAATGAAGATAATAATTCCTCCAAATTTATATCCATTGCTATTTATGTATTTCTTTATTTTGCTTTTCACCAAACTTTGCGCAACAAAAAAAAGGTTGATTTTTGTCCCAATGAAAAACCACATAAAATTGGTTGGTAAGGTACATGGAAATTTATTTTTCAAAATTATTTAAAGGAGAATAAATGTGCAACAAAACCATAAAAGATAAAGAATGCTGAAAATCATCATCAGCTTAAATCGCTTCCATAGATACTGCCTTAGTAATTACTCCTTACTCCTGAACTGAAATGGAAAACAAATCATTGTAAAAGTTCGTCGGAGAGAACTCCATAGCTGAATCGCATGTACAAATAATTATTGTGAGTTACTGTGTGTGCGCTTGACTGATGAACGATGGGTATCAGGTTCGATCCCCGGAAAAACACAAATTACAAATCATGCTTCCACTATACGTCACTTCTCGTGTAAGTCTGACAAACATCCGAAGTAAGACTTTCATGAAAGACGTTCTCAATTCAGCCAATTGGGCTCGGCGTCGGCATAATATTGTACGTCCCCCCTTCTGTCCGAAAAAAAACTCTCACAAAACGAATGATTGTGAGAAGCTAAGCCTATTTGGCAAACTATATTTATTTATTTATTTATTTAGAAAGTGTTGCTCGGAAATTGAATATGAAATAATATGAAAAACATACTGGTGTAAAACCAGTGATTTTAGAACGCTGAGGATATTATAAATTTATTATGACTTCAAAGTCAGCGACCATCGCGTTCATGAAATATTATATTTGGTTAGATTACATTTCACGTTAAACTATTTTCCATATAAAAATATATCTACTGCGACCTACAATATATTCAAAGCTTATTTTTAGGATTTACCTGTAGTGTAGACCAACTTATGTATTCAAGACTTCCATCCTCTGATGTGGGATCCTGGACACCTTACTTTTATTTTGCCTAGCTCTGATTTAACCCGGTATGACTGTGTCTTTGAGATTTAATTGGTATTTTAAGAATTTTGCTAAATTTCTATAAATAAGGCCCTGGTACCTCAAGGCTTCGTCAGGTTGTAGCATAAGTACGGTGGAAATAAAATAAAAAATATATGGTACTGAATACTGAACTCTTGACTTAGAAATGCTTTCGATACATAAGAAAATAAATTATAGAGATCTAAGTTTGTCTATATTAATTACTTATTTGTAGATTTATTTACTTATTCTTTTATTTATTTTTTACGCTCATATTTAGCCTGTGATTTTATTTACCCACATCTACATGAAATCCATTTCTTTTTTCTATTTGACTTGAAAAATCAAGCTGCTAAAAATAAAATACGAAATATACAATACACTTCCTTATTTCTTTTAATACATCCAACAGTAAGTTATTTTTTTATTTGTACGTACTTACCTTTTGAATTGTCATTCATTCAGCACTATTTTTCTTACTTAGTAATAAAAATACATAATGTCAATATAATTCATGTACTGTTATAATATCTATGAATTTATATTTATGAACTGGCATTAAATAAGCTGCCGTGAAATAACGTTGTAAAAAACGAATTTTGCCCAGTCGGCCTTATTTCGCCTTGAATTTGTAAGTACTTACATTCGTATAATATGCAAAATAAAGCTTTTATTTTAACTATTCGAGTTAATTTTGAACTATTGTTGTCTCAAATTCCCCCCTCTAGTTATTTCAGCATTTATAATATAGTTATAGTTAAAATATGTAGTTGCACCTATTGTTTCTGCAAATCGAAGATATAGGAAAATGTCTCGGCCATTCTGAAACATTTGCTTCGGCTATGTTTCACAAGCAATGTTCGGCATTATCTTAGATCAAAAAAGATTTAAGAGATCTTACAATAATCATGAAGATATAAGTAAATCTGTTAGTTTGTTATCCAATGTTATGTATTTATTTGCAAAACTTTTAAATAGACACAAACTACCTCTTAAAATTATTATGAGCTAAAGGACTTTTCTTTTCTTCATTTAACAGCACATAGATATTTAGCAGCATCACTAAGAAATGCAAAATGCTGCTATGTATTTGGATTTAATTAAATCAGAATGCAATCTGATTATATTGGCCATATAAGCTGCATTAAACATATCTACCAACATATTTTTGAAAAAAGTTTATATCAAAAGATGTAAACCTACCTATTTTTAAAGCTTCTTCTTGTTTTAAAACATAGGTAGGTAGGTACCTACCTATACATCCATTTTAAAATGCTAGGTGTGTTAATTGTAAATGGTAAATGGATCTGTGATAAGAAGGATTACAATTCCAATAAGGTATAAAACTCTTTAAAGAAAAAATTATGAGATATTTATTTCATTCAATTTTTCTTAATCTGCTGATTTTTATTATCATTCAATATTTTTTTTATAAATAATTGAAAACACATTCGAGAATCATTAAACAAAAATCATAAAAGTAGGCAAAAAAAGGGAGAAGATGGTTGGAAGGTTATATAAAGACTGTCCTGAAAAATTTGTTTGTAACAAATTAGAGTAATGTCGTTAGAAATGTCTAAATAAACTCAATGGAAGCCCATACATTTAAAAATCTGTTTCAAAATATTGTCAGTGGATGTATGTAGGTACCTATTCCATTTTCCCAAGAACTAGAAGACGTAAATAAATCCGGTTCAATTTAGAATTACTAGGGGCAGTAATTATTGCAAACAGATTTAGTGTCAATGTTCGCAACATTGAAAAAATCAGCATTCAGCAATTATTTTATTTTTTTTACACAAATTTAAAGTTTCAAAGTATTTTTTATTTTTAAAACGATGTAGGTATCAGCAGAAATAACTAGATTTCAAAATAATAAAAATGAACAGATTTCTGGCTTTCAAAAATGCTATAGTCTTTTATTGTATAAGTGTTGGCATTGGTTTCCAATGTTTTTTTTTCATTCAAAGTATTTTTTTATTACCCCTCTCTCCATAGTAAAAAATACTTGTATTTAACCCCTCTACAAAAAAACGTTATCATTTTGTGGCGCCTAAGTTTATTTGAGCTTTTTTTGTTTATTTTTACTTACATAGACATTCCACTAATATTTTTTCCTCATAATTTAGGTAGGATAATTTTGTTAGGTTGCTACAACTACTTTTACTAGGTAGGTACTTTAATAACTTTTAATGAACGCTAGTATCTACGTATACCTAGTCTTACAGACATGATATAATTTACCTGCACCTATTTACTTTCTTGGTTTTTGATTCGTTTCGGTAATGGCACAATAATATAAAAATTTTAATTTTTTTGTTTTGTTTTTTTTTTTTTAACTGAAGGTAAATTATAGCTTTCCACATGCAAATCTAATGGAATAGGGCTACTTAACCATATCTTACCGAAATCGAACCACAGGCACGAGTATGAGTACCTACCTACCTAAAAGTAGGTAGGTATAAGCTCGAAAATATTCCAGTCAGACAGCACTATTTTTCATTCATAAAACTCAATCAAAATTTCTTTCTAATGCAGTCCCATATAAGACAATCTGAATGCTTCAATTGTATCTGCAATCTACGCATGTATCTTTTTAAAAATGCGTGAGGCAATGAAATAAAATTAAAAACAAAATGCCAAGCCAAACGACCACCCCTTTTCACATATAAACAGGATACGGCGGCGCCCGCATAGCTAAGAGCTAACCCCTGTGAAGAGCACGCGTGCTTCTCCAGTAAACCTCTGAAAGACTATTTCCATTGCATTCGCTCTAATAACACGTTAGCTTCAAATAACATTTTACAAGGCTCTCATTGGCCACCGGCTCCTACAGTAGGCCAACCTCTAAAGAGTATCTATAGATACAATCTCGCCCGTTTGGTTATTTATCGTCATGGTGCACAACATGACGGCGTGCTGCCTACAGCACACGAGTAAATAATATCTCTGCCAGCAGAAGGAGCGAGAAAGCAAGTAAACACGTATCTACGAATATCTTTGCGCACATTTGAGAACAGGGGGAAAAAAGCATTTTCTGGTTTTCCGTTTAGTTCGTTAGTTGTCTCATTGATACAACTACGTTTGGTGGTTTGTTTCATCGTCGCTGTTTCTACTTGCGTCGCCGTCGATACTTGTTAACAAAAAATTTGCACACTGCGGGTTCTCATATTTATGGCCGGAATTTATGGGTTATCTATCAAACTCAAATGACGAATTTGCATTTTTTTCGACCGTAACAATACTTTCAAATGTGTGTATTTAATCAATAGTAATAACTAATCGGAAAATTAATAAAATCAAACATTTACCCGAACAATCCAACGACAAAAATCCAATTACCAACGACACAATAGAGGAAAAGGCTAATATACAAATCTATTGTGAGCTACATCCGATAATTTGACGGATTACGAGGATCGCTTTTTTTGTTATACCTACCTAGTTCGCAGCGCAAAAAAAAGAAACACAAAGGATTTCCCTTTGTTGTCAGGATTCGTGTTAGGTAATGGGAAGTGGCAGCCTCACCGGAGGTCTGAAACAAATATCCAAGTGTTACCCAGATTTGTGAATCTCTCTCGCTTTGTATTTCTGTTGTCAATCATTTTTTTGACTTGAAACGACAATCGGTTAACTCTCGAAGTGCAGTATACCCAAATGCGAATAAACATCATCCCTGTTAAATGAATTGAAAATTCAAGACGGAACATTGAGTTTTTTCATCGTCCTCATTTTGCAAAAGTAACAAAACAATTAAAAAGAAAATAACGAAAAAAAAAACACACATAAAGCATGCTGACTGATATGACGCCGACGGCTGGGCAACTCTACGGATCCCAGATCCCGGCAATGGGAATGAATATCACTAATATCGCATCGCATCTACAGAAACCACAAGTTAATCCGGTAAGTAGTTTGTTAGTAAACGATAGTGCCAATATTGAGTGTAGATAGGTATACCTACGAATGAAACCACAAGCGGCGTATCAGATTTCGGAGAATGAATTCTTATAAGATCTTTTAAGGACGTCTTCAAATTCGAACTCCCTAAACAGATAGGTATAAGGGTAGTTGTGAATCTGTACCTAGTTGCACTACGATGGGTCAAGTGGTAGACGGATTGTGTGTGAAAAGATGCCCCGCAACTCGTGTTACTAAATTGCTGTGAAAGAGATCTCCTTTTTACCTATACCAATCTTTTAGGCTGATACCTACGTCCAGCTAGGGTTAAACTAAGAGTGCTAGATACAAATCGCGCTTTAGCTGAGATTGTGACTTCGCGCACGCTTAACTGATCATTGCAACGACAGTTTAAGCTTGGTTGTTAATACGGTATATTGCGTCAGGTACTATAGTACACATATGTTAGGCAGATGAGGAAATGTGCATGTCCACGTATAACGTTTTTTCTCTTACAAGTACGAGTATTAGAAAATAAGCAACATCCAAAAAGGTTGTAAGTTGTGCACCGCACAGTTGTTATTGTGAATACCTAGTCACTTTAAACTCTGTTGTTGCTTTACATACATGCGTCGAAACCCAAATGTGTCATCAAATTCATTTATGTTGTACTGACTGCTTCTAATTAAAATAAGTGTGAACTTTAAATCTGCTAAAAATTTAACAGCTGTCGGTAGGCTGTGTTATTCTAAAGTAATTTTTGTTGCATCTTGCAAAATTTGTTGACACTTTTAAAATAAATTGCAGTGCGCAAGTGGAGACAGTATATAAATAGGTAATCTATAAGCGTAGACCTTTTACGTTTTCCAACTTACTTTAAATTTAAATAATAAATTTTTGCTAGCAATGCCGACTAGCTGACTTTTATGTCCTATTCTTTTAGTGGAGGGCATACAAATTACGAAAACGAAAGCCGTAGTGCCACCAAAAAGGCGATAGATTCTACAAATCCGAAAATATGGAAAATGTTTCCTTTCATATATATTTCTATAGCGACAACCGAATGGTAATGCGTTGTTCAAGTAACTTTTTAGGGCCGCGCCGTCAGCTTCATCATGCTGGGTTAGGTTAGGTTAGGTCTGTGGGCCGGCAAGGAATATTCCGCGCCACACTCAGGTTAATGTTGACCTATTGCGATACCCGTAGAGGGCAAATGTTTATGCTTCACCCGAAGTAACCTATTCTGTTACCCTTGTAATAATTAAAAAATTTTTACTGTGTGTCGTCGCATACAAACTATCCTGATGATTTGATAAAGTTCATGATTTTGTCTGTTGGTGTGCTAGATAGCTCGGTCAGGCTATATAAGAAGTATCTCTATAGGAATTGTTTCCTCGAGTGTTGGAAGCCTGGACTTGGACAGTGACTTAGGAAGTGCCGAAGTGGGTTATGTCCTCTATAACTCCCTCGTCACCGCAGCCTCTGCAAAGCTCTTCTTGGGTCAATCGCATTTTGTTCATGTGGTATAGCAGGGTGTTGTGTCCCGTGAGGATACCTACAAGTGTAGAGAGACATTTCCAATTATTCCGCATGGTTGAGTAAAACTGGGTTGGCGGCATATAATAATTGTGTTCAAACTATCGGAGCTTGCCTCTGTGTCTGAATTAAAAGTTTTCTTGTGGCAGTTCAGAAATGCATTATCTTATATCCCCATACATTGATTGCATTATACTGTTGTGTACTTTAAAACTTTAAAGGAAAGCAAACCCCTTGGACTTGTAACTATGTTACTAAAACATTTTATATTTGTGGAAAAATCAACACTTGCTCGCTTAAATGAGAATACTAGTGCTGTTTTTGAAAATAGGCGCCTAATAGCCCGTTTTTATGTAAAGATGCAAAAACGTTAAATGCTCACAATTGACCATAACGTTCTTCTAGGATAGAGGCATGCGACAAGTTAATCTTCGTTTATATATGGGTAAGAAAATAAACCGTTGAAAAATCAGTTTTTTTAAGGATGTTAAGCCTGTGCAGGACTGTGGTGTTAAGCTTATCCTAAATACAGGAACTGTTGCTAAGAGAATCACAATTCTATTGACAATATAACTACTGCCAAATTGAGCTAGACAGGAAACCTCATTCAAAATGTATTATATGAAACTGGGCGATCGATCGGAAGTCAAAAGAGTACAATACAGATCGTAGGTTCTATCTGATCACAGCCTCTGCCCGGCTATTATGGCTGATATATGGGCTGACCGACGGGATAGTGTATGTTTGCGTCAGTCTGATTTCAAGGTTTCAATTCGCGTCTCGCTCATTTCTTCTTATTGCTTATTATCTGTCACTCTAAAAAAAGTTGTCATAGCTTATTCTAAGGGGCGCAAAATATTCCAATCTATATCCTAAAAGGAATATAAAGGTTTAGTAAGATAAAGCTAAGCTTGGCGACTGACAGTATTATAAAAGTTAGATTAGGTTGTCTAAGCCCAATATACAGACCATAAGTTTGTGGTTCATTGACAAACCCAATTGGGGGTGGGATGGTTTCTAGAAGATTATACTGCTCCTAAGGCTGGCATTTTTTCTAGTAAATTGAGTTAAAAGTATCTAAATGAGGAGGTGAAACAATAAACATGCATGCAATAAATTAAGGATTATGCAGTATAGATAGCACAGACCTCTGGGTGTTCCATGAAAGGCGAGTATTACTTCAAAAGTTTAATATTATATAATTTTAAATTAATTAATAATTAATAGGAAATGATTGGTAACGAGTTAAAAGATCATGGCTTTCTTTGATCTTTGAATGATTGATTATATTGCCGAACCATATACATTTTATTTGAAATGCAAATCGATTCAATTAAAGAAACTCCAATTAAGTGTGTTTTGTATAAGTTCCCCAAAAAATCGTAATGTATGCATTCTCCACTTATGCGTTGCGCTAAAGGGATTTATAGGCAGTAAAACAAGCGCCACATGTGACCTGCTGCCGTGGTGAGGTCTCCCGCTGTTAAACCGCACCTTTTGCCTAAGGGAAAAGCATCACATGTCACCGCGCCGCCGTTCGCTGTCGTCTCATGTGTAGCACGATTTCACGTTGATCAAAAAATTAGTAATTCCAGTTTTCATCCATTTTCCATCAAATCGAAAATAACAATAATTTTGGTAAGAAAAAAAAAATGTAAATCCACTGCACTAACTACCAATTCTTTTGGGAACCGATAGTCAATTAAGGTAATATCTGGTCATAATTTCCCTGGCTGACTTTAAATATGTTAATTTAAGTGGTAATTTATCAAAATTCTATGGAGTTAACAAAAAGAAACCATTTTTTGTCTATATGGATACACGAAAGTTAAAAAAAAATATATATACGAAGTAAAACAAATTTGTACTTTGATCTCTTGCCGCCGCTGATTTAATGATTATGATTAATGAAGAGTAGTATAGATCAGTCTTGGAGTTGAGGAAACTTGGCTATAGGGTTAAGGATATTTCATAATAAAATTAATTTAACATAAATTTTAAACTAAACTGAATACAGTTTTGATTGCCGAAGAAAATAAAGAGAACAATGTGTAAGACATGACGTTATTTATTCCTATGTAAAAAAATAATGCTATAGAATGAGTATTGTTGCAATATAAAATAAATTAAATATAATTTAAATTAGACAACATTTGCATCTTATGTTCACACCACACTTATGCAGACGGCGGCTATTAACGTCCCGCGATAGTACATCATTTAAATTAGATGTCAGGCGACGATTCGCTCTTGGTGACAGTTTACGACTTCATTCTGATTAGAATGACGAAATGAGCATCCCTTTTCATGTATGGCTTGGGGCCATAAATCAAATACTAAATGCCTCGATGTGGTAAAATTGTGGAGTGGATCTAGTGCGTTCACTCGTTGCCGAGTTGAAGATTAACGAACCGAGTTTCTGTCTTTCCGGGACGGAAAACTATAAAGAGTTGCAATGTTATGTAACGAATCGTTTCATTTCCATCCATGGTACATTGCAAATCTTAGCGCAAAGAAATATGCTATCATATGGCTCGACAGATGCAATATTTACTGCATATTTCTTTTTATGTTTAAAACGGAATTAAAAAAGTTTCTTGTTCTTGGAGATAGATGTTTGAGGTGTAGATCCTTAGATCTTGCAACCCAAACCGGTACGTATATATAAGAACATTAATCACATTATTCTCAAGCTCGATCAGAATTAAACTTTCACTGGAATGAATATTGGTTTTATGTTGTATGCGATCAACTAAATTAATAAAAACTTCCAATGGCATATGAGTGTGCTTGTATGTTAAACGTGTGTTTAATGTGTGACAGAAAACAAACAGGAAACAAACTCTTACTGGTTTTTATTGTTTAAAGTACAGGTAGTATCTAAAGCCCATTGGCATGGACCTAATCCTAAATTCAGCATACTGTATCTCTATATATATAAAAATGGAGCCTAAAATTGTGTTGGTTTGTCGCCGATTCACGCCTTAACGCATCTACCGATTTTAACCAAACTTTCACACAACTCTGGTATTGGTCTTTATATCATTTTTGTGAAGTTTGGTTGAAATTGAAAAACTTATGCGTGTGTTGTGCGTGCTTGGAAAAACTCATGAATTTCAGTACATTTTGGTTTTTCAATGATTTTTTTTAGTGATTTGACATCTCAAGATGTCGTTCGAGAAGCTGAAGACTACTAATTGGAAGATTATGACAATTTTTTTACCAAAACCGGAGCAAAAAATTGTGTTTGTATTGTAAAATACGTTTTTAGTTTTTATGAGAAATCAATTTTTATTTTGTCAAAATACTTTTTCGAGTTTTCAATAGTGTTTTTCAGGTTTTCCCAACATTTTGAAAAAGTTTAGTCCTGCGGCTCCTACGCTGGTACCTTTAACTTATTGAAGATTGATTTCTTATAATTTAATTTTTTCTTTTAGTTTGTATCAAAAATACTACGTCAGCGGAGAAGTGATATTGATAGTCGGTCACGTATAGAACGCAAAATATGTAGATCAAATGAAAGGCAAAATCAATCACAAGAAGAGCGAGAAAATCAAAACCGAATTCAAAGAGAACGTATGGCCAGATCACGTTCAAGTCATTTTTAACTTTAACTTTTAAATTCATTTTTACTCAATTCATTCATTAAGTTCAGGTCATTCATCTGAACAACGTGTACATCGTAATGAGCAAGAAAGATTGAGAATGCAATCGCATCGCACAACAAGAAATGTTAATGAAAATGCTGAACGAATCAATGTTAATGTTGTTTTAAATGGTGGATTTCGATATAATAGTGTCATTGATTATAGTTTGCACAAATTTGTGGTTATTGGCGCAATGAACAAATTATATCAATATTGTAATGCATTCAAATTTGGAAATAAAACTTCTGGAATGTGTTGTGCTTCTGGGAAAGTTCGATTACCAGAATTACAATATCCACCTGAACCATTACGATCATTACTTTCTGGCACTACACCAGAAACATTTTTTGGATAACATTCAAATGTTCAATTCATACTTCCAAATGACATCTTTTGGAGCAACGAATATAATACGAGATAATTATGTCGACATTTATGGTAATTTCGGCATTAGGCATTTCAAATGAAACATTGAATTGACCGAATTACATGAAGCATTATGTCGGCGCAGTGGCTTAGTGGTTAGTGTGTTGGACTACTAAGCGAAGGGTCCCAGGTTCGAATTTCGAAAAAACTAAATTCCAAATTAAAATTTTTTTTCTACTGCTCCACATCTCGCAAATGTCTGACAAATTGGCCCTTTGGACTCGGCATAAAATTGTACTTCCCTTCCATCCGTCCCAAAAATCAAAAACACGCACAAGACTAATGGTTGTAAGAAACTAGGCCTTAGGTCCCTATGGATCTGTTGCGCCAACTATTTATTTATAGTATGTGCATTCTCGGAATTATTTCATGCTTATTTTGAGATTCGATTCTTTCGAAAGTGTGTCGAATTTGAAGAATCTGTATTTTGACTTTCTAACAGATATGAAGTTCATTCTATAAATCGAAAGTTAATTTTTCATTACAATGTTGAGTGTATTTTCACTTTCTAATCGTTCGCAACAAATGTCATTTTTCTATTCGTCTGTATTTTCCTAACGCTAAAAAGTGATAATTGTTGCTTTTCCATATTTTCTTGAGGATTTTTTTTTTCCCGAAATGGATTAGAGGCATCCTTATGTATGATTTTTGTTCATCTTTCATCCATAAACAAAACAATCGCCATGTCTGCTGCTATTTGTCACCAATTGTTTACAGAAAAAAATAAAAATGTGCAACCGCTGATTTCAAAAGTTGAATTCATTTAAATTCATTTTTTGACATTCTCGATAGTGAATATTATTCGTTCGAATCTCAAAATACACAAAGTTCATTCGAACGAATAGAGACATTCGTTAGAATTGATTATTCGTTTGAATCTGAAAATAAGCATGAATATATTCATTTTACTAACGGGCGGAACGAAGTTCGCCGGGTCAGCTAGTGTATCTATACTGATAAAACACGGCAACTAAAAAACTACTTCTTTAACATCAATTTGGAAGAGGTTGGGCTGATCAAACAAATGAGACTCTTTAAATTCCAAGGGAATAAAATGTTGCGAGTCAAATGATAAGGTATTAACTTTCATCCACAGAGATCGTGAAGTGGCCGCACTGAGGTGCTTATATTATATATTCTAAATTTTTCTTGTCAATAGGAACAGAACCGAACTAACTAAACTACTATAGAAATGTTTACTAACGAATGCGGTTTCGGTGATATGTACTGCCATACGCATCCTCTTTTCTCTCATGCACTCGACTTGAGAATACTCTTTTTTGACAAATATACCTACATATTTTCAATTTTTTTTCTAAATTTTACCAACAGATCCTTGAGAACAATCAGTTGAGTAGTAATTATGAACGATTTTGTGTTTCGATTCTATGCACTGGATGTTGCCGATTTGTCTAGAAATACATTTTTCTCTTAACAATCTAGATTTGAATAGTTTTGAGGTTTTGTTCTTTTGTTACCAAGAGCCAGATAATCTGCAAAAATACCTAAATAAATGCACGCACACATTGTTCTGCGAGAGCCCTTATCTGCCGGATTATAGAAGCCATTTAAGGACTTACAACAATGCGAATGTACTTGAGATAAACACATAGGGAGCATAATGAGAACCTCTTGATTTCTACCTTAAGCCTCTTATGTGCAAAGGTATTTCCACGAATCTGCTCACTCAGTGCCAACAAAAACGCAGAATTGCAAGTATTATAAGGCGAATTCGCATAATTTGATGATATCATTATTTACCTAAAGTGTACCTAATTCTATTGATCTCGTTATGTATTGTATTTGACAGTCAGGATCAATTTCGAAAAGCGTTTAAACTCAATCGTATGAAGTTTGAAATTACATTTTATCCCAAATTTAAAATGATATGGAAACCATCATAAAAGAGAAAACATATATAGATAGGTAGGTACGACAAGTTTGTTAACGCACTGCCGTTCGTGTGGTAGGTACCTACATTACCCTTTATACATTACGGCATCACAATTGCAACCATCATTACTTACCGTCCACGTCCACGCTTCACTAACTTTCATCAGCAGCTCAGTTGAACAGTTCACCCACATAACATTCGTGCGCCAAAGGCTCCACCTCTTCACAGAAGATTCAGATATCAAATTAGACCATAATTATCCTCATTAGGCGTTCACTGGAAATATAATAGGTCTGCAGACGGGTCTGTCACAATTACGACAGCTTCAAAACGAACGGTATCGCATAATGTAGAGCTGCGGAAGCAGAGTGGGTGTATGGATTCATTTTCTAATCACACACAAGATGTGTCAAGTGACAAGTGTAAATAAATTTAAGAGTGCAGTTTAGGTTTTATTTTTAAACAAAAATCGGGCATGCCATCAATTTAAAGCGCGCGAAAAGGGGAAGTATGAAATTCTTTGTTGACAAATTCGGGACAACTCTCTATGTCAGAATAAATTTACACCAACATCCCAGCGACTTATATAAATGTTCTTCAAGGGTAGGTATATTTGGTTCTACAATTTAAAACTCCCTTCATGCTAATGCATGAATTGAGCATCAATCGCGTCAGCCTTTTTTTCTTATATCTCATTCAAATGGGCAGAGAAATTTCATTCAGCACTGGAATCCGCTCTGCATGCAAATCACAATAATACGGGAGAATCGGGACTGTTTTTTATTCAATGAGAACGCAGATACTGTTCTTTTTATTTTTGTTAGTGTTTAAATGGATTGTCAACTCAGCAGCATTCCTGAAATATTCTGACATCAACAAGGAAAAAGGGCGTACTTGAATTTGAACGCAAATGTTTCTTTTTTTTTTGTCGCTGGTCCACAATTTTTTTTTTTTGCTTTTTGTTTTCTCAGGGTTCAATGAGAAATAATGTACTAACCATTTGCCTTTTATTTTTGTCCTCTGAAACTTGCGCAAGAACTATTACGAGATGAAATTTATTTATTTGAATCGTTTAAGGCAACTATGTATAGTTATTATATCGTCACAAATGTGGTGTTGTTTAGGAAATAGATTTGAATTATTGTGTTGTCGGTGTCGTTGTATAGTACTGATTAGATTTCGTGTCTAGTTCTATCAATTCCATATCTACAAGCGAACTTAACAGTTGTCATCCTTCTACAGAGTGTTTCTTATAAGGGCCACGAATAATTCCCTTTCCTGTTACACTTAAAATATATGCAAAAACAGCTCTGGTAAATACAAGATTGGTCAAAAGAGATCACCCTATTGGAAGATGCTCTTATTTTTGCAAATGAACGTCAATGTCAAATCTGTTTTGACATTTGTGGACTAGATACAAGTGAACAAGCCGTGGAGCGATACACTCCCCAAGAACGCGGAATAATCATTTCTATTTTTTCGCGTAACAATTCGTCTGTAGTGTTGGCGCAGAGCGAATTCCGTCGCCGATTCCACGGTCGTCCGATACCAACTGCGCAAACACTGCGCCGTTTGGCCACCAACCTTGAAGAGTATGGGACCACACGAGACGTTGCCAAAAGTGGCCGGCCCCGGAGCACCCGTTGTACCGAGAATATCGCCGCTGTTGATGAGGATGTCGAGCTGTAGCCGAAAACATCGACCAGACGCCGTGCCTCGCAATTAGCCATCAGCCGGTCGTCCCTAAGGCGAATTTTGGTCAAAGACTTGCGCATGTTCCCGTACAAAGTCCAGTCGGTACATTAGCTGTTGCTGTCGACCGCCAAACGCGTGTAACCTACTCCCAAGCCATCCTCAATCTCGAGGACGAAGTCAACGATTTTTCGACCAAAATCATAATGAGCAATGAGGCTCATTTCCACTCAGCGGGTACGTGAACAAGCAAAACTATCGCTTCTGGGGCACCGCAAATCCACGAGTAATGCACGAGGAGCCATTAGACCCGCTCAAAGTTACTGCATGGTGCGCTGTTCACGCTGGAGGAGTCATCGGGCCATTTTTTTTTCGAGAACGCCACTGGTCAAACGACAACAGTGGACGGTGCGCGCTATAGGGCCATGTTAACCAAGTTTTTTCCGCCGCAATTGGACAAATTAGGACTGGAGGACATGTGGTTCCAACAGGACGGAGCTACGGCACACACTGCGCGAGCCACAACCGATATTCTGAAGGCGGCGTTCCCGGGTCGCCTCATCTATCGTTTTGTCGATTTGCACTGGCCCGCAAGATCGGCCGATTTAACCGTTCCAGACTTTTTTGTGTGGGGTTTTGAAGTCCCGTATTTACTTGAACAAGCCCGAGACCCTAGAAGCCCTTTAGGACAACATTCGACATGAGTGCGAGAATCTGTCGCCCGAAGTTCTCGCCGAAATGATAGAAAATTCCATAAAACGAGCCCGTATGGCAATAAATTGTGACGACGCCCATTTGGCCGATATCATTTTCCCGACTTGACCAATAAAATTCTAAAGGTTCAAAAAAACAGAATCGAAGTTTTTAGAAAAAAAAAAATGAGAGCCAAACAACATCGGATGACTTCTTTTGGCCCACCTTGTATACATAAATAAAATAAACAAAAATAATTGACCGAACAGGCACCACTACCCAAGCGGCCTACACATTGTTACCGAGTCTGAACGGCTAAATTGAGATGCCTTTTCAGGAAAGCTACTTGTATTTAAGAAAATCATTCGATGTAATTTGTGTATATCCAAGGGATCGAACCTGAGGCCTTACATCGAATTTTCAGTTTAAGATCTTAGCAACTCTCGTCTTTAAGCGTCTTCAACTTATACTTTTGCTTATGCTTCTATATGTACACACGAAAACGAGAAATATGACACAAGGGGCCTTAGCAATAAACATTTTTAGTCTCGACTTTAAATTTGCAAAAGCTCACAATTGCAAAATTTGTATGGAAAATATAGCCACAGTGAACTACGAAAATTTAGAGTCGAGACTAAAAATGTTTATTGCTAAGGCCCAAGGAGTAGGAGTCCTCAATCGGATTTTTTAACAGAGTCCCCAGTGGCAATAACCTTATATCTAGTGTTATCTTCGTTCTTCCGGGAATTGGACGAAAGACTCCCGCCATAAGGCAAATAGTAAAAAATTAACAATTCGTTACTTATTTCCAACAGATAGTAAGGTAAGGTAGCAGTTGTAGAAAAGATCGTTCAACACTATATACATACTTATATCTAAAGATTAAGAACTCAGTGTAAAAAAATTTATCATCCTCAGTTGTCATTCCCAGTGTTGAAGTCTCATTGGACAAATCGGCTAAATCTTTACCACCTGTACCATCAGTTGTCATTCCCAGTATGGAAGTCTCATTCGACAAATCGTCAACATCTTTACAACCTGTACCATCCACGTCACCCTCAGCGTCCATTGTTAGTAACCAGCCAACAATTAATGCTGCTGTTAACCCGCTTGCTGCTGGTGGTACATGTTCCATCGTTCCATCGTCAGTGGCTAGCAACTCTGACAGCTCTTTGAGAGTTGTGCCTCCACCTTTTGCCGTGTTTTTAGCACGCTTACAATACGGTACTAAACCTGTGGATATAATCAACTTTATAAGGAGCAAGGGCATTGACACCGATGCTATCAAATGTCATAGCCTTACACCTGAAAACCTGCCGGACCGAATATCAGCCTCATTTAAGTTGCTCGCTCCATCGGATATTGGAAAAGTTTTAGTAAACCCAAATTTTTGGCCGAAAAATATGATTGTGAAGGAGTTTACAAATCGACCTAACAAGAACAACTCTAACAGGAAGCCAAAAAACTTACCGAGCTTGCCCTCTTCTATCAAAATGTGAGAGGGCTAAGGACAAAATGTACGAAGTTCCTATTAAATGTATTCAGCTCCTCATCTGATGTCATAGTCATCACAGAAACTGGATTGGATGATAGCTTTTCCGATGCTGTTATTTTCCCAAACTATTATTCTGTAAATCGCTGTGATCGATCACCTGAAAATAGTTCATTCGAACGATTTGGTGGTGTTCTTATAGCAATCAGAAAAGATTTAAATCCTAAGGAACTAAAACTTGACGATTTCTCGGATATCGAAATCTGTGGCAGTAAATTTGATCTCGCCTCATCGAAAATCTTCATCGTGTGTGTCTATATACCTCCTAGAACACAGCTTTCCGTAGTGATTAGATACTTGGATGCCATTCGCTATGTTGAAAATCTTACATCCGCTTCTGACAGGCTTTATGTCTTTGGTGACTTTAACCAACCCAAAATTGATTGGACTGCCGGAGATATTGATTGCACGTATCTAACCCATGCTAATACCTTATCAACCATTGAGGCCGAAATCATCGACTGCTTTCAATCGATTGGACTTTTTCAAATGAATCCAATTAAAAACCATCAAAATCGGTCGTTGGACTTAATATTCTCCAATTATAACGATGATAGTTATGTAACTAGAAGTCTAACTCCGCTGGTTCCTGAAGACACCTATCATCCGTCATTATATTTGTTTTGTAATATTGAGTTTAATATTTTAAATGTTTCTTCTTCTTACAAATTTGATTTTAAAAACGCTAACTATTATAACATCTGTAATGAGCTTTACAATTTTAACTGGAGTCCATTTTTAACTCTTGGAGTAGATGAACTTTGTTCGATATTTTATCGCGTCTTAAAGAACATAATTTTTGATTTTGTCCCAGTTGTTGAAATTAAAAATTTTATAAATGGTATTTGTCCTTGGGATAATGATGATACACGTAGACTTAAAATTCTTAAAAATAGAGCCTATAAGAAGTGGCGCTCGAGTATGTCGAATAACGACTATACTTTATATCGTCAGCTCAGAACCGAGTTTAAAACTTCTATTCACCAAGCCTACTCAGCTTATATCAATGATGTCGAATCAAAAATCAAATCATCGCCTAAATTATTTTGGAATTTTGTTAATCTACAAAAAAATAGTGATGGTTTTCCGGGCTCTTTCTTCTTTCAAGATCAGTCAATAGATGATCCCCGCATTATCTGCAATAGTTTTGCAGCATTTTTTCAATCAGTGTATTCAAATCCCAGTTCAGTTATAGATGAACACTTTTTTTCTTATTTAGGTGCTCCACATTCCTCTATTTTTAGTCATATTGCCTTTCCCGAAGATATGATACTGAGTAAACTTAGAAGTTTGGCTCTAAATTTCAATCCTGGACCCGATGGTATTCCAGCTGGCTTTTTAAAAATGTGTGCCTTGCCTTTACATTCCATACTTTGCCACATATTCAATGTATCGCTAAAGACGGGTATCTTTCCTTCCCTATGGAAAAATTCTTTTATTGTACCAATATTTAAATCTGGTAGGAAAAATAATATTGAAAACTATAGAGGCATCTGTAAACAATCGTCCATCCCTAAGCTGTTTGATGAGGTGGTGACTGATAAGTTGAATTTTTTTTGTAAAAATTTAATTTGCAATAACCAACATGGTTTTGTAAAAAACAGATCCACTGTTACCAATCTTCTCCTTTTTACAAATTTTGTTATTAGTGAGATATCTAAGGGTAATCAGGTCGATGCCATTTACACTGATTTCAGTAAAGCGTTTGACCGAGTTGACCACAGGCTTCTTCTTTACAAACTTGAACATTTAGGGTTTCCTACATTGTTTCTTAAATGGCTATCATCCTATTTAGGAAATAGATACCAATTTGTTAAGTTCCGTGGACACTTATCCAAAGAAATCAGGGTAACATCCGGTGTCCCTCAAGGAAGTCACATAGGCCCACTCCTATTTATTTTATTTGTTAATGATGTTGTCAAATTTGTTCCACATTGCAAAATCCTGATGTTTGCCGATGATTTTAAAATATACTCTTCATGCAATGATCCGAATAGTTTTCATAGATTAAATGCACATCTCCAAAATTTCGTTTTGTGGTGCACTAAAAACTACTTGTCCCTTAATGTTAGTAAATGTTCGGTTATTACATTTTCCCGTCGTGCCTCACCTTTCACTCATGCTTATTCCTTCGACAGTAATGCTATTCCGCGTGTTTCTTTGATAAAAGATTTAGGGGTTATGTTAGATAGTAAACTATCCTACATTTACCACTATGAATATATCTCAAATAAAGCCAATAGAGCATGGGGAATGCTTAAACGTTATGCTAGGGCGTTCTCTGACCCCTATGCGCTAAAAATTTTATATTTGTCGTTTGTTCCATCACTGTTGGAATATGCGTCCATTGTTTGGTGTCCATACTACAATACTCATGTTGTTAGAATCGAAGCAATTCAAAAGAGATTTCTTAGGTTTGCCCTCAGATGTCTTCCTTGGTCAGATTTTAATAACTTACCCCCTTATTCAGCCCGATTACAACTTATTGGACTTGAGTCCCTTGAGGTTAGGAGAAAGGTGTCAAGAGTTATTTTTCTCCACAGAATACTTATTGGGGAGATTGACTGTTCTGATATTTTAAGTCTTTTGGGTCTTAATGTTCCATCACTTAATTTGCGTAATAACAGATTCTTTTATGTTCCTCGTTCTCGTACTAATTACGGTAGATCCTGCTCTTTAAATGGTTTAATGTTACTGTATAATGAGTGTGCGTCTTTAATTGACTTTAATATGACAATACCATTAATAAAATCCATCTTGTTCAATTATTTCCAGTTGTAATTGTGTTGCTCAAATTTGAATTAGTTTTGTACTTGCATTTTCTTTTTTCTTTTTTTTCTGTATTTTCTTTTTTTTTTTACATAATTTGTTCCTCAATTTTTAGTTCACTTTTTTGTAATATGTCTAAGAAAGGCCAAGTACTTTGTTGACAAACAAATAAATAAATATATAAGGCCAAAGTCATTTATTTAAAAGGATATCTCAGCAAATTCAAAAGAAATTTCCTGATGCTTCAAAAAGTTACCCCCTTAAATCAATATGTCTTTCTACCTTGGAAGAGAAACACTTTTATCTTTTCACATTCAATAATTGATTGTGCAAATCATGTTCACCTCCATCCTGTGCCCTGTCCTGTTCCTGGCCTGACCATATGGTGCGTGATACTCACTACCAATGCAAGGTTCCGTCTCTGATCCGCATGCAGTATATCATTTGTCGACCGCAAATGAAAAGAGCAACGCATTCAAATTAGCGAATTTGAAATGAAATGAGCGTCCAAGTCTCCAGCTGTGCATCGGAAGCCACACACTCGAACCCCAAGACGTACCAAAACAGAAGAACACCGGTAGCCGATTGGAAGGTTGTACCTTCGCCTGGTCGGAGTAATAAATATGCTCACAGAATTGATTTGTTTATTGTGAAATTTATTTTGCATTTTACTACTACCGCTGCTCCCGGTGTGGTGCTGGTTTCGACGACAGTGGTGCAGTGGTCGGCTTGGTTATGCTTATGACGAACGGAAACAAACGAGTAATCCTGTTCTCGTAGCACCCAACATTTATGTAAGGACCAGCACAAATCAGTCAAATGTAAAATATTTCACAGACTGGCGCTACAGGAAACAGAAACATTTTCAATGGTCGGCTCCGGCAGTTATTTGATTTGCTACGCCTACTTACTTAAAAGGGGCTATGCATTTGTTCACGACGATACAAATATATGGGATTTTATACCTAAATGTGAAGTGATCCTCAGGTTTGTAGAGGCCTATGAATCAATGTTCCTTTGACTACCATCAAAGCGCATCGAATGCCATTTAACACAAGGCAATTTTTCACAGTATTGTTCCTGACATATTATACGGCAGCACTTCATTAATCATTGAGTAAAGATTTGAATGTGCCAAATTTACCGGCTCCTAGATGCGGAATACTGGAATACTACTTTGAATTGTGAGACCGGCAAGAATGTTGCGCTAGGGGTTATAAAGTTAAGATGATAGCACCGCAGGGGTCCGCAGTGGTGGTGTTGTTGAACCAAATTATCATCAATAAAACGATCTGCAAATACAGAGGCAACCACTTTTCATTCATTTTTATTCATGCCACTTTGAAGTGAAATTTTATTTGCTTAAAATGAAAAAAGGAAGATATTATGATTCTTGTTAAAAAGGAAATTCGTTAACGAAGTTTCGTTGAATATTGACACGATGCTGAACTTTGAATACAAGTAGGTTAGTCACTTCAGTTACCTATATATAGATGTAGATCCGTCGATTCAGGCGAATGTTATTATAAAATATTTTTTCCAGTTTGTGCATTTTAAATAAAATCCGCAAATCAATCAATTATTTCCCCCTGCTGATGTAAACTGCCGGGATAATCGCTCTCGACTCGTTGAAGGTGGAAAAATATTGTATAATGTGACTATCTCCATGTCTACACAAAGTAATGCTCATATGAACGTAAGCTAAACACTCACTGCGTCTGTTGGCTGCTTTGCTTGTTCATGGCGGTTGGATTATGGGGCTCGATTTGATCGCAGTCACTTATACCTACGTAAAGGTACCTACCTATGTGTTGAATGCAAATGCGTTGTTTAACTTTTAGCTGCAAGCGTTGTTTTGTTAGTCGTTTCTGACCTCAGCAGAGTGCGCATATATGTAGATACTTATGTTCGCACGACTCAAGGGGGACCTACAAACAATTACCAAGATTATTTTCAATAATTTCAACAGATTAAGTAACTGCACACAGCTTGAATTGACTTCTCGAACTGCATTTCGTTATCCTTAGTTAGTCTGGTCTACTCATGCATGTGCTGTATGCTTGCAAATTGTCAAGGGCAGACAACTTGTATATAGGTTTCGCAATATCCGAGTACGAAGGCCTTCAGGTTTAACCTCATACCCGGTTAAAACAAAAAAATGTGTATTAATTGTTCGAAGTGTCGAGGATTTAAAGACAATGTGCCATAGCAATAAACATTTTTAAATTTACAAAAGCTCCGACTTGCGAAATTTGTTTGGAAAATAAAGCCACTGTGAAATACGAAAATTTAGAGTCGAGACTAAAAATGTGAAAATTCGGCTAAAAATTATATTTCGTTAAATTGTGTTGTTTTATGTTAGGCACTACTTTTTTGGGCGTTTTTCAAAAATCTGCTGGATTCAGAAACATACTTACATTTCTGAATAACCACCATGTAACTTTACTGAATGTGTCGAGTTAGTGTTCCATTAATGGGAATGTTCGCTCTTACTAATAAAGCCATAAAACATGGAAAAAATTTAATTTTGTTCATTTTATTGTATCTTTAAAAAGAAACTTGTATTTGGCCCACCCTGTATAGATTTGCATAGATTTCGGCCTTTCTTTCAAAGAGTTCTAGCATGTGTTAATATCTATATATACTATTGTGGTCCTCGTTGAAGTGGACTTACTGAGAGGCGCGTTGCGGCCGACGATGCCCGCATATTTACAACCATCCCTTTGAATAGTTAACTCCCTGAGATCTGTGTGACCTTTGGTTGTGGTTAATGTTCGTTGGGACTGCTTCAATATCTTTCCGAAGACCTGGCCGAAGACAATATAGTCACCATTGCTGGATACCATAAGATCATGAGGCTTTGAGCTTATCGGGTAACGAAGATGCATGTCTGCTTGCTCACTGATACCTGTGGTCATATACATTTTGCGCAATTGTACCAAGTTACAATCTAATTTTGTAATTTATATCAGGGCAGTTGATGATTTCGCTGGCAGGAACATTCTATCCACAGATCGTATTTTTGAGGACAATAACATTTGTGTAGGTGTTACAAGAAGTTACACTCAATTGGCTTCGTATTGACTGTCATAAAGCCGTTTTAGTGAAGTATAATCCATGCAACACCTTCACTCGTGGATAAGTAGGTACATATACATGTACCTATACAATGTAGAGGCGCTAAGAAAATGTTTCGCAGAACGCAACTTAAATGGCAATAAAACTAAAACCCAATCAACACCGAGTCCTTCATTCGTTCATTAATCACGTTCATACTCGTATCATATACCTACCTAGAATACACAGTATTCCAACGATTCTCATATTGATCACGATTTCATACTTAGATGCGTTCACACAAAAAAACTAGTTGTTTCTATGGCAATTTGTTATCTGCAAGGTATTTTTCGTGCTGTAAACATTTCATAAATTATCCATTAAAAGTCGTGAAACACCTTATTCTTGGGGTGAGCAACTAACCATTAGGTGTCGTTGTTTTTTTCTATTTTTTATATTTACTCTCAATTATTATATTAATTTACAAGTTAGAACCAGTTAACGGAGGCAAGTGTTGAAATTTGAATAAAGTGTACTGTAATCCATTTTTTAAGATGTGTGTGTAATTGAAAACACGTAGATTCAATAACAGCATTGCATCGACAAATATTTTGTGCATTCGAGTTAGCCATTGATGTAATAAACTATTTCAATCACTACACATTTTGCTGTTTAACATAAAAAAAACTATATAGCGTGGGTAACGGTGAATGCACCCAGACCATTGAATTTGTTATCTGTGGTTAAGATTCGTGTCGTAAATGGGAACTGGCAGTAAAAATAAAACTATTAATAAAATCAAATTTTTAAATGTGTACATGAAAGCAATATTACATCAATAAACAGTTGTAAGTATGAGCACAATATTAGTCGAGCCCGGCATTTAGCAACCACAATCCTTAACTACAATCGCTACAACACTAATTAACATCCGTTTGGGATCACTAAACAAATAAATCACCAGGACGTATAGCGCAAATATTTTTCATTCTCATTTCAATATCGAATGTGGGGCTGTGTTGTAAATAATAGTTTTTCTTAGTCCCAATCCCAAGTTGAAATTTTTCGCTAAATTTTTATATAAATAGTTGTTCGATTTTCTTTTTTCCTGGTATCAAGTGAAACGAATTATGTAGCTAGACACCATGCAATAAAAAAGTTTTCTAAACACCGCAAATTCATTTATTAAAAAAAAAAACATTTTATAGAAACTGCTTAAAACAAGCATACGAAATAATTGAACATTTTTTAAGCCATTTAAGTTTGTTTTTTATTTTCTCTTTTGTTAGGTCAGAATCTGAGTAAAATACTTCAGACGACCTGTATCCAGTGCTCCCAGATTGAGGGGAAAAGCGCCAATTTTGGCTTAAAAATAAATTTCAAAGAAATGAGAAGTTCACACTAAATACCTATGTATCTGAATGCATTCACTCGACTTTACGTTTTGTCTAATAGGAAAAAAAATCATTTCAAATTCAAATTTCATATAAAAATAAAGGGAAATTTCACTTAGGGGAAAAAAAGGGGAACTTTTTTCAAATTTAGGGGAAAACTATTGCATTTCCTGATAAAAAAAAGGGGAAAACAGTCTTCACAGTCTGGGAGCACTGCCTGTATCGATTGTGTTGTTGTTCCTAATGAAAGGTGACAACCATCTGTAAAAAACAAAAGTCAACCTTCATACACTGCACTAATTTTTATAGATTAATAAAATTATTTTTAAAATATCATGATTTAAATAAGAGCAGTTTACTTACGTGCGACACCGGGAATATACCATAATTATATTTAATATCTTCATCATGTCTGTGCACATTTTACAAAATATTTAAATACTCTTAACGATTTTGGTCTTGAAAACTCCAACAATATATTATGTTTATCGAGTATACGAGTACAAACTACATATGTGGGTATATACTATTCGTTGAATTCTTTTAAGTTATTCTCACAAAATTGATCATAATAATTACCAACACGAACGTGAAAAAATGCAGATAAATTGCGATTGCGAGTAAAAAAAGGTTATACTCTTTTCATTTGTAGGCTCTCAACAAATGGCTTGAAAACGATATTTTTATCTCTCTTTCAATTGTCTATTTTAGTCACGCCATGGTTTTCCATTATGCGGTTCACCGTCTTTTTTGCATGCTAAGCTATATTGCCTGGAATAGATTATTTTAAAAACTATCTGCAGAGTTCGTTTGTTTTGATGGATGCATTTTATTGCTGTGACTGTCTACAAAAAAAAAAAAACAACTGTATTTTTGGTTAATTTTTTTCTTAATATATCTAAGAATTTCGACCTATTGGCATGGGTGGATTCTGTGCTGAAAAAAAAAACATGTCCATCAACATTTGTTTCATAGTTTTTCTACAAAAGTATACTTACGAGTAGTTGGTCCTAATTCTGGATGATTACCAGCCGTTGGCATTATGCTGGTCAGGTATTTGGATCATTTTGAAGTGCACTCTCACAATGTTCACATAGACCAATAATCTCTAAATCCCTTAAAATAATATAAATATGTCCTGGGCGCACTTAATGCTTACGATTTTGTTTGTGTTCTAAAGGAACGAAGGGCTGTTGTATTTAGCCTCGTGTTAATCTCTTCTCAATAAGTAAGAGTGTATGTTATTGTCCTTTTCATTACAAAAAAAAGTACATAATCGCACTCTATCCAGCAGTGTCCTGTGGAGATAATAATAGCGTATGTGTTTTTAAACACTGATGAGTGAACAAAGAGTGCTGTTCACCTAAGCGGTTTCGGTTCTCTACATTCTACAAGGCTTCGCAAAAAGAGCATCCGAATCTCAAGCGTTGTTTTTATGTAAATACATTGATCTTAAATTTCTTTTAACTGCATATAGCTTTGAATAATAAACAATGCTAAGTGGTGGTTTAATTGGGTTAATTTTATTTTATAGGTATAATGATAAAAAATATACCGGTAGGCTTTGGAAGCTGTAGTAAAAGTTTTTTCTTGACTGAGCTTATATCTAATAAGACTGCTAATAATGCCATGCTTGTATATATATGTACCTAACTTGGTTTCATCTGCAAGAATGATAGCAATGTCCCAAATTGCTTTTAAACACACAGGCAAAGAGGGACTGGCTATTTGAATATTGGAATTAATATAATGTTTACAAAAGAAAGAACACCAGAGAACAAAAGAATCGAACACTCCTTTTTCTATAGCACAAAACCACTGAAGACGAAGTGTGTGAATTTGTTAGTACTGTAAACCCCATCCATCCACAGATTTTATTCCGGCGCCAGCATTAAATTTCTACGCGCCAACAACCGCACAGTTTTTCTTAACACTTTCCACCGCAGCTGGCGGAGAACGGTGCGTGGTTGTTGGTGGTGGTTCTTACTTTGAAACTTGAATTGCTTATGTTTAAATTACAGTGAATAAATTTTAATATTCCCATGTTGAATTAATCAGTCGAAAAGGCTATCCACTTGAAAACAAAATCAATTATTACCCAAGCTACGTGTTGGTGTTGTAAACTAGTTCCACAACTTTTGCCTGGTGTCTAATATCAAGTTATATGACCCTAGTCGTAAGTGACCCAAATTCTTTGCAATTACACAAAATAATCCGCAACTTTAGCAGCGTGCAAGTTAAAAGCAAAGTAATAAGAAGCGTCTCCTGAATAGCTAAATTAATATAATGGCCAACTAGGGCCAACGATATATACATTATATTCTTATTCATATTTCCAATTGCCAAACGAAATTACGCAACGTGATATGCCGAAATCCAATTAATGCACACTTAATATGTCCTTCATACACACTACAAGCAAACATGGACTTTAACGGATCCAATAGGATCATCTGCCGCTATTAAGCCTCGTAATAATATTTTCACTAAACTCATGGTCTGCCTTGTTCTATACACTCTTCATCATTTTGTTGTCGTTCTCGTTGTTTTTTTTTTTTCTTGTGCGCTGGTTTTTCGGCGATATCAGTCGGTGTTAGTTGGAGTAGCTTCGCGTAATTATCTGCTAACTTTCAGTCAGTTTAATATTTATGATGAAGGGAGCCAAGCAGTCAGGCAGCCAAGCAGCCAAGCAGCCAAGCAGCCAGCAGCCAACAACAAACGACTTACAGCGAGCTCCATTAACGTTTTTCGAAACCTCACTCAACTAAATGAACTTTTTCGCGTTCTTAATGAGTTTTGTGTGTGAGTGTGTTTTTAATTTCGGCTGCTACGTTTTTCCAAGGAAGAGAAAATTAAAAAGAACCTCACCATCACCAGAGAACCCATCATGAACATCATTATGATATATAGAGCTATCTTTATCGTGGTCTGGCCAAAGTCAATCTGCAATATCATTGATTTTGTTGGGCCAGCCAGCAATTCGTCTTTGGAGATTTCCCACGCCTGTGTGTTTGGCTTTTAAGTTTTAACAACTCATCGAGTCCAGTCGAGGGAACAATGAAAAAATTCAGAAGTGGAACTTATGTTGCCACTTTAACTAATAAAACAATCTTTAGCTACGTGCGAAATATGTTTGTAGGTACTTATACCGTATATTTGTCTGTAATCCATAAAAGTTTGCACTTTCTGCGCAGTGCTCTAGAGCACACCCTTGTGGGCATGCAACTTGCAACAGACTATAAAATTTCAAGTAGGGCACATTCCATTTACGATTTACTCTAAGCTGGTACAATTACGATGGGGCGCATTGCCGCTGCAAATATCACCACCACACCATGTGGCATCGGCTGTACAAAAGTGGGTGCTTAATTAAAACTGACGAGAAGTTAATAACTGGGAGCGGAGCGCTAATTGAAGAAACTCCCTTTGAGTACAAGGTGGTGGTGGCAGTGGAATGGTAGATACGCTTCCTCTTTCTCCATTTCTTCATCAAAGCACTCCTCTCTTGCGACCAGCAACGATCGAATGAAAAATCGTTTATGCAGATTGTCTGGCGGCAAATGTGATTGGGGAGCAGCTACGAGTAAGTCAACTAACCTGCCGTCGTTCAATACGTAGGTACGTAAATGGAGTCATTTGTTGTTAGTTGAACGGATTGAGTGAGTGCTTAAAACCGGCAGTTTTTGGGGGTTCGACTATAATGTCTGTACAGCAATTAAAATGTGCACCAAGTGTGGGAGAGTGCAAAGTATTTTTGCCGTAATGGTACTGACCTTAATGAACTTTTTCGATTGCCGACGGTATTCCGACTTGATAGCTAAGCTATACCTATGACTGCTCTGCGGATCAAGTGCAACTTTACGCTTCGGCAAACATTGGGTCGTTATTGCAGAATTTTGAAAACCTATAGGTAGGTATATTTGTGCGCAGTGTATGTTTAACTGTAACGACGAATGAAACAGCGACTGCTACTACATTTGGAAGGTCTTAACGAGGGTGAAGTTTTTTTGTTGACTTTTCCTTAAATGAAATAAGTAATATGGCAAACCGCACCGCAACCCACAATGAATTGTTCGTGTAATGATACCCCTGCACACAAGCAGTGTTATTTCCACTGGTCCGCCTTCTCTATGCGTGCTGACGTGAAAAGAGTCAAATTCAGTGGTGTAAGAGAAGTGAAAACGACGAGACGGTAAAAACATGGAAACTTTATCTCATTTCTTTACTTGGTAGTTTATGTGTTCGCTTATATTTGTAGCATTGTAGATTGATATGTACCTGTACGTATATATATTTATATACATTTGTTCATTGGAGCCACTGCATTTTCTATGAAAAGACTCAAGTAGGCAGGTACATATAGGCAAATTCAATTAAAGCATGAATCAACTACTATTTGAAATTATTTTTATACATATGGAATTAAATGCATTTGCAAGTAATTGCATTTTTATGTAGTTACCCGATTTTATCAATTCAGTTTTATTCATTTTCGCTATGAGTATACTGTTTAGTTTACACGTGTACCAAGCATTTTCACACTCGCATACTGTCTGTGCCTGCAATGAGCTGTTCTTTAAAACAAATGACAAAAATAATCGAAATGTATGTCCACACCATTTAATATGGGTATTCAAACAACATAATACATTCCCAATAATAACCATACTTATCCAAGAGTCATTCTTTTTAAATTGTTTGTTGCGAATGCATACCACAAACAGCTGTGTAAATGAAGGAAGAATTTTCAGAATTATTCCCACTCACTCGCCTTTTGATTCGAAAAAAACTGATTTACCTTTGCGACCACAAAAAACAAAGTCATCAAATGGGAAAATCAAAAATGAAGTTCATCAGGGGCATTATGGCGCATTTGCATGGTCACATAAGAAAAGATGTTAGTAAAGCTTAATACTGGACGGAAAGGAACAGCACAAACACTAAGAAGTCTTGTTTAAGTAGTACGAACTATAAAAAATAATATCAATATGTTCCTCTAAAATATAAGGGCTTAAAAGAACAACAATTGGTTTATTTCGGTAATATGATTGTGTGGTTGGAAAAATTACCTAAGACTCCATATGGCCAACTATACTCGTATGATTTGTATTTAATTAAATAATGGAACTATTTGCAGATTATTGCGAAAATATTGCTGTTTTTGTTATTTTTTTATTTGTCCACAAATTATTATAGGTTTTGAGTGTATGCGTCAATATTATGAGTTGTTGTTGAACGTACTTAACTCAGAACATACTTTATGTGCTTTAAAATTTGCTCTGAGATTCTATATCTGCATCAATATCGGCTAATTAGGAAAAAGAAATCCACATAAATTTGTGAAGTATACTTTTATTACAAGCCTTCTATCGTTTTAGGTGTTTTATTGAAAGTGAAGTTGCTTAAACAGCCTGTCCTGAACTGAAACTGTAACCTCTTACTCAACTCAACTTTGAAAAACAGTGATAAAATAAACAATTTGCTCATTTCCGTATTGCATAAATACAATTGGCTAGATCTTACAAATAATTTTAGTCAATAGTGCTGCCACATAACACATAATCAGTTGGTAGCTGAGTGACTGACAATTGATGCCCACCGTTGGCTGCCGACGCGCTTTTTTTTTTTCATACCGAAAGCAACTAACCGATTTCGTGTAAATTTACTGCAATGAATATGCAGATGGCCAACTGTGCAACAAAGATAGAAGGAGCAGGTTGATGTTCACTTCAGAACTACTAACGCATCTCAATGGTGCACTATTCTATCTTGCACGAAATCGTGCACGAACTCAGTGAGTGGTTGGTTATAAGGTTATTTAATTGGTCCAATTATAGTGCCGGTTCTAGCTCTATATGGTAGGTAGGTATACTGTAGACCAAACTCATACACCTATTTGATTTGATTAATCGATCAAGGTTACTTGCTGCACATGCAGCATAAATGAGCTCCGGCGCCACTATATTCGCTCGTTTGTCTGGCGCTTGCCATACATTTAATACATTCTCATTCAAATGAAAGACACCGCACTTTTGTTCTATTGCGTGATAAATCTTAAAAACACGCTCTTTTAAACTGGTCAAGAGCTGATATAGATTTTCCAAAGTTTACTGCTCATTAACTGACCTGCTTAGCTAAGTCCTGCTGTGAAAATGATGACAACTCAGCTATTGTATCGTTGCCAGGAGACCACCGCTACGTTCACGGTGCATTTGATCTTTTCACCTTTTCGATTCATTTTACGCTGCGAGTAGAATATGAGTGTGAGATTTTCGGCACCAACTTTGTTGCTGCGGTGCGGTCAGCCGTCAGCAACTGGCTGGGGCCGGGTCTGGATAAATTAGCAAAGCGCCTGCACCCAAATATAAATCACAAAAAAAGACATTTTCCATTATCTCGTGTGGTCAGGTGTATCATATCTAAACAACATCGCCGACACTCTGGATGAGATAAGGTTAACGACTAAAAGAGTAGCCGACAACAATGATGGGAAGATGGTTCGATTAGTTTTGGTTTGTAATTACATTCGAACCGAATGAATTAATTACCTGTCGCTGTCGGATGTTTCCATGTTTCATCCCCATGTGTATGTGTATTTGTGTGTGTGGAATTAAATCAAAAACGGCGCTTCGGCATGAGAAAGGCCAAATTGGTTCGAAATCAGGCGGGTTAATTTGATTTTATAACACATTCATCAAATCAGTCATATAAATAGTGAAACCACTTTTCCAGTTGGGCCGTCGCTCAAACCAATGAATAGGAAAATACCTGGACTTCCAACAATAATCGCCGTTCATTAGATATTAAATGACCTCATTGATTTTGTAATTATTTATTATAAGATAATTGTTTAGGGACTGCACTTTTTGCGATCGAAATACAAACCATCAGAATTAGAATTCTGTACATAAAGTACTTCGGAAAAGTTGTACTTTTAAATAAAAACACAAATCAATTACATCTTCTATATAAACCAATAATACGCTATTTTTTAATACACATTTTCTATGTTCCTATAGGATCATCCGAGTCTTCGTGGAACACCCCTAGCTATGTTGGCCGCGCAGTGTAACAAACTTTCAAATAAATCACCTCCGCCGTTGGCTGACGCTGCCGTTGGAAAAGGATTTCACCCGTGGAAGAAAAGTCCAACGTCCTCATCAGGTGGAGGAAACACACCAAGCATTGGCACAGGACAACACTCACCATGCTCAATTTCTACATCACCATCAGTGACATCAAGTATAGGGACTTCGATCGCAAGAAGCCTTCCATCTAGCACAATCAACACTATGGTCAATATCACTGCCAGGTAAATTGTTGAGACAAATTCCCAATTCAGTTGGTCCCGGTTACAAATGGGAAATTAATTTCAGCCTCTATCCTTATAGCCGACCGATTACATCATCCTGTTCTGCAGTCACCAACCCCTCGTATGGTAGTGATCTATACTTTCCAAGTGCAACCACCTCGCCCAGTGTGGCAGAGAACCATCATATGCACCAGGGATTACTGGGCAAAGTAGAAGGTACAGCTTTTGGCTCAGTGTACTCAAGGCATCCATATGAGTCGTGGCCCTTTAATGCGGTCACAGCGTCGCATAAAGCAGCCTCTGAGGGCGTTAATTCCGGCTGGTGGGACATGCACAGTGCTGCGGGCAGTTGGTTGGACATGGGTGGTGCCGGTATGCATTCCACCATGGCAAATTACGCGACTGCTGGTTCGGACTATTCTTCGTTGACACATTCACTTTCAAACACTGCCCATTTACTGGGCTCTGGCCAGCATTTACTGCAAGACACTTACAAAAGTATGCTGCCTGGTCAAGGAGTTGGTGGCTTTACGCTACCTCATTCATCTCCAGCCACAGCTTCGGGACAGGCAGCAACACCGTCAACACCCTCACCACGTTCACAACGAAGATATGCGGGACGAGCAACGTGCGACTGTCCAAATTGCCAGGAAGCAGAACGACTCGGTCCCGCTGGCGTTCATCTACGCAAGAAGAACATTCACTCTTGCCACATTCCCGGATGCGGTAAAGTTTACGGCAAAACTAGTCACTTAAAAGCACACCTTCGGTGGCACACTGGCGAGCGACCATTCGTATGCAATTGGCTGTTCTGTGGAAAAAGGTTCACGCGATCCGATGAGCTGCAACGTCATCTCCGGACACATACAGGTGAGAAACGATTTGCTTGTCCCGTGTGCAACAAACGGTTTATGCGTAGCGATCACCTCGCAAAGCATGTTAAGACACACAACGGTACAAATAATAACATAAAGAAAGGCTCTTCAGAATCATGTAGTGACTCAGAGGAGACCAACCAATCTGAAGTAATGCATCATAGTAGTCATCCAGGGACACCAACCCACCAGACTATGAACACAGGCATGCCACACCATATGGGGGGATCACCGGTGATGCAGCAGCACCCCTCGCAGCACCATCATCACGCACCCAGTCCCAACATGGACCACCACAATCAGATGGATGTGAAGCCACCACCCGCAATGGCTTGAGGTTCATTGGGGCCCTTCATTTTTGCCGCAAATCAAAGCAGTGGAGTAGGGTCCTTTTAAAGAGGCTTCAAACGGAACGCCCAATTTTAATCTGAGCACACGAATCCACACAATCGTATTTATTCCCATCCTAAGCACACAAATTACAAAAATTCAGGGTATTTTTCAAATAAAGTGGACACTTGTCTGGCTTTGTAAATAATTTAAATAAATATATCAAACAAAAATACATAAAGGCAGTTGTATCACCAACATCATTTAGCTAAACCAAAATTTACTAACAAAAAATTCTAGTACCGGTTAATGTGTATATATAAAAAATGCTGTAAAATATCTATACAAAGGCTCTGTTCTAATTTTAATTAAAATATCTACAAAATAATAAAAAAAAAAAAAAAACAAACAAAATCTCTAATAAATCGTAGTCTAGTTCTTATATTTTATTCAAAACACCAATCCGTGTGTAAATACTAAAATAAACTGAAGGCATAGCTAATAATAAATAAAAAAATGTTTTACTTTCTATAATACTTAAAATACATTAATATTTATTTTAAATTGTTTGTCATTACTTTAGTGCATGTATAACAGAATGAACAACAAAAATAAATACTATTCAATATATCGAAAAGTAAATTTAAATTTATTTTTACCTAATTGTTATTTAAGAAAATTACAAAAACTAAAATTGCAAAGAAAGAAATGATAAGGAAATAATTCTTATCCCGAGATAAGTAGAATAAATTGTATAAGTGTAATTATTGAAGTCTCTATTGTGTATAATGTTGAACGAAACAAATAAAATGAAAAAGTTATTACCCAATATTTGTATGGTTACCTATCCTTTCGATAAAATCATGCTGATCAACAACAAATTGCTGTATTTTAGTTACGATTTGAAAACAGGATGCTTGATAATAAGGACATGTTCTAACGGTCGGTGCAACAAATGTAAAAAATATAAAATCCAGCTCTTTTTTAATCGAACGTTTGGAAAAAAGAATTCACAAAATACAATTTAGTACCTATATATACAATAGCTGACCGACACAATTTTTCTTCTTCATTAGCCGTTCAGGGAACATTTAGAGCAGTATAAACTGACACTTCAATTCGATTTACTTCCCTAGTGATTTGCAGACCCAAGTCCAAACTGCAGTATGAAATATTCAAACTGGTATACAAATGTTAATACCGTTTAATGGCGAGATTTTTCCACAAGCATTTTTTATTCTAAAATCCTCATACGCAAGGCTTGACAACTCTAATGCAACATTTTCCAATTAGTAGGTTCTATTATTATAAGTCAGTTTCCAAATCTGAGAAACAGACATCAAGACTTAGTTAGCGCGGTCCTTTCCTAACCGAATGCAGTTTTTCTAGTGCGCGCCACCTAAGGCGAGTGCTTCCTCTTCCTTCGTCGAAGCATTAAATTTTTCAACTCCTCTAAAGTGGGGCCTCCATAACTCTCGATCTTCCGTCACCAAACAATCACTTAAAGGGGGGATGTTAGGCAAACAGGCAAACTCAGAATATTATTAAACCCGTTGTTTTTGTATGCTTTAATTTCTGTATACATAAATAGACAAAGGCAAATAGTTAGGATCCACTTCAACTGCCTTTAACACAACATAGCCGCTGATTTTTTTTGTTGGGTTGTGAAGAGATGTAATGCTGTATGTAATTGGTTTTCCAATATTTTACATAAGCCCGGTCTTTATAATGGTAGAATTTCTACCACTTGGCGAACTCTATTGTTTGAAAAAATGTGCAAAACTGTGAGGAAGGGATTGGTTGCAATAAGAACAGGTGGTAGTAGTCGCAAAAAATGGTGTCAAAATTCCAATACTAAAAAGGTATGGAAGAGAAGTTGTAACTTGTAAGTATGAAATGAAATAAGTAACTTTCATTTAATTTTTTGGCTTATTCTTTTCACATATGAGATACGGATACAGATCCGTGCGAAATGTCGGGAGTTGTTTGTGGAAGGGGTGTATCGATATGAATACAATCTATTGAAATGAAAAATGTTCATCTTACAAGTGAGTATTATTTTTATTAACAACAATCTAGAAGATTGTCTTCAATGTCTGTAATATAAACGTCAATAACTATGGCTCAACCAGGGCATAGATTGACGTGTAGGCACTCTATACTGCGCATGTGGAACCAAAAAGATGTTCGCTTAATTTGTTGCGCACCTTATAAAGTTTACCAAAACAAATCTGGACCTAAAACTACGTTTTAAAAAATACTCCCATACTTGTTGCACAAAGACTAAAGACACAAAAGACTGATGTAAAATTTATTATTGATAGATCTTTGTATCGTTATTTTATTTTACTTTTAAAAATTATCAATGAAGATAGGAATAATAAATAAATGAATAGTCTTTCTTGGGACTACTTTTTATTTGCTCTTTCTGCATCCCTTTGTACAATCATAGTGACTATTGCCACATTATGATGATGAGGATTATCGATAATAAAATATTATATTATTTTACACCACAACTTACGAATAAATGGTGATCAGTTATAACAAACTAATGATCATAATCAAATATAGGAACAGTCATCACATCATTTATTTTTTATTCATAAATAGTGATAAAAAAATAATAAATGCAACTAAACTTAGAGTGAATGTAAAGGAACTTGTTAACTTTTGTTTGTCTACTGATCCCCGTGATTCGAAATCTTTCCCCTAATCGCTATCGAAATCCGAATTCAAAATCAAAACTAATTAATTTGAGAATACATAATGTTTATGTACATATAGACAAATATTTTGCGGCTATTTTCCCTAAATGAGCGAAAGTATGAAGCAAAAATAACACATTTCAAGAGGATTTCAATTGACAAATGAGAAAAGTCGTTGAATATAAATCACCAACCCAAAAACCGAATTTCACTTAGATCCCCATTGCATCACATCGATATTTGACGACGCAGAAATGTCAAACAAACCACCCTCTTTGAATTTTATCGTTCAATCTGTCTTCAATTAAATATTTATTCTTCCTAATGACAAAAAAGAAGAAAAAATGTTTATGGTGATTCCAACCCCGAGATAGAAGAATTTCGTTAGCTCCATCCCCTTAGCGCCATACAGATTGAAATTTCGCAGCGGTTCCATTTCAGCCACCCACAATCTCTCATTGTGAAGTCATTAGGGTGAATGTCTACATTCAACACCAACCAAAACGGGGTGGTCTCGTGAAATATGCTTCAAATTACGATGCGGATGGTGAAGTGGAAGTTGTTTAAGCGACTAAACTGTGACTACCACTGGATTTAGATTTCATTACTGGGATTTGTTTATACGCTTTTCGGGTTTTCTGTGACGAGGGTGAATCACAGGGGTGGCATGGCATCTCCCTTCTGGGTGTTTTGACTGGCGCTGGCAGACAAATACATCATCATGTATTTAACTCTTAACACTGCTTAGACAACGTGAGTTTTGAATGTCAAACGTGGGTTAAGCTTAGTTACGGTAGTTAACACCTGCTCCAGGTAATTACTAAAAATAATAATCCATTGGGAGTCGCACCCATAGCGTAGGGCACTATAGCATATTCTTATCTTATCGCTGTGACTGAACAGACAGCGGCTGCTGTAAAAAATATTAAAATTAACATTTAATTTATTGTTCAATAACGCACAACAATAGAACAAGACAATGTTAGTGGGTGTCATCGTTACACAACCACCCGCTGTTCGAATTCGTATATTTAAATATAAGATTCAAAGAGTAAAGTATGTCCTCCAATGTTTGGGTTTCGAAAATAAGAATAAAAGTACAATTTTTGCTTGCATGCTTAGGACGGTTCTGATTAATGATACTAACTTTACGTTTCACGAAAAAGAAGAGCGCACGGCCGACAGCGTTGGGCCCGGAAATGTTAATATTTTTTTTTTTTGGTTTTCTATGACCGACTGAGTGTTGTAAATAACATCATTTCGGTAATTCACATTCAGATTTATTGTCTTTGCGTTATTTATGCCCTCTTGAAAACATCTCCTTGAAGAGTTGAATACCATATACAATAACCAAACACAAAGCGCAATACATCTGTGTTTAGAATGCGTAGCAGAGGACAAAAAATGTGTCAGATAATTAAAACATCAACACCAGATGATAATGACGACAAAGTGGCTAAGGGACTCAGGAGTATGTTAAATATAAGCACATCACATAACACATATACGAGAACGATGTTGCGTTAGCACATTGTTTACATTAGATAAGTTGTTAAATACTTAGGGAAGTAATTGATTGACTTTTCCGATATCCGAGGTTCACCGATTTTAGAACATCTGGGAAATAGTACCTAAAGTTCGTTTGAGATTAATTTTAATTCTTCTCAATGCATCTCGATTGATGATTTATGAATGTGTTCGTATGGCTGAATTGAGAAAAAAATGTTTGCAGGGAATTTTGATTTGATCTAACGATCTATAGGACGCCTGCTCATAGATCGGATTCCATCGGCACTTCTTCTAATTCGAATTGGGGACATGCGTTTGACATCATCAGACCACCGACGTATGGAACGCTCCAAACATATATTTTACAGTATTGAAATGCAAACAAGGCGTTCTTCTTATTGTAAGATCCAAATATAAAATTTAACCTTACAGAAAAAAGTGACAAATACATAAAACGTAAGTCTACCTACGTTTTTTTTTTTGCCTGAACACTAAAGAAAATCTATAAGACGCTAAAATTAGGTGCTGCAGATGCAAATCGGTAAGCAAAACTTTCGATATTTCCAGATTTTCAATCAAAAGTGAGTAGGTGGCTCTGTGGAGTGAAACTGCAAAATGAAAATATATTAAAAAAAATATTTTAATATATACAAATAAAGATGGTTTGATACTGTTGATGTCGTTGCGTTGCGTTAACAGGTGCTGACACAATGCTCCAAAATATTGCATACTGTTCCTAATTGACGAATAATAAAAAGGATCGAAATAAAATCTCATTCAATCACTGCTGCAATTCCATGATAACGCTATTTTAATCTTGGATACGCTAATTTCAGTCTGCTAATCAATACAATCTCCACCTATATATGTGAATCGTACTTCCTGCCTGTGTACGTATAAAGGTACATTTCTATTCCTGCCAAAGGTGCTTCACTCCAATGTCAGAACATTATGTCAAAGTTTTGAAATCATTTGAAACTATTCACATCGTGGGAGCGGCAGTGCTGAACCAAACACCACATTCAGCACAACGCTGGAGTCTGAAGGAAATATGACACCACTTCAAAAAGGATAATAAGGATAATCACTTGCTATCGTATTTATCTCATCGCAGGACTGTCTGACATATAAGGCGCGTTGGTAAGGCAACCTGTCGTTCGCTTCCTTTGGGTGTCTATTGAACCGATTTGATACGTGAGATGAATTGAGTCTACAATTCACACAAGGAATTCCGTACTTTTAGGGCTGATGAAGGTGGTCTTCGGAGCGAACAAAATTTAAGGAAGTTACCCTTTTAGACCATTGTCTGTCATTGGACTGAGTAGAGGCATTGTTATTGAAGTATTTTTTGTATGGATTGCCTATCATGCAACATGTGTACCGGTAGAACCTACGATAATTCGATTTTAAGTGGACCAGCAAAGAGCAATTTTAAATTGCATGATACCAGAAGAGAACCCTTTATCGGATTATTGTTATTAGTAGTATGATTTAGGCGTTTAAGTTTTTTTTTTTCAGGAGTACATGCGTGTAGATATACATTATATTCAATTGGCAAAGTCTAAGAAAGAATACAGTGCTTAGATTGCGTAATTGCATTTAATAACTCACACGAGAGCTGCATGCACCAAATTAGAGTCCTGCAACTATAACTATTCTTTGATGGAAGTCGTTTAAACCATCTGCGATGATGGGGAGTCAACCCTTTCACAGGTTTTTTCTACTGCTGTGTGTATATATGCATGCATATATATACTTTCTGAGACGCACACTTGAGTCAAGCATATAAAATGGGTCGTATCGCATTCGTCAAACATGTAGGTACACAAATGTTATTGAACAATTGTTTCGGGGATAATTGAAACAAATTAATTAAAGGCCTTCACCAATGAGTGTAATTACGTTAAAGAACAATCCTAATTTTAAATAGGTAAGGTACACGCACTGTATAGAGGTAGATAGATGGTATTCCCTCGTAATTATAGAGAGACATATTTAATTATATAATAACTGATCAAATGCCAGTTGAGTTTATCTATTTAAGATGGTGCTTGCTGCTGTTAACAACTTCTAATGAACAACTTTATTTAAACCCTTTTGAAAAGTGAGTGAGTATTCTGTATTGATTATTCAGGGAATAATTTGTCACAGCTTATTCGTCTGATACAACTTGCAATTGCTTTAATTTGGGTCCATCGACCATAGGTAGTAATATTAGATCCTGGTGAGCGATAAAAGCTTCGAATAGTTGATTTTTGTGAATGTGAATGCTTATTGAATCTGTAGAGGGTTTAGACACTGTTACGAACCTTATCACCTTCGGCTTCCCACGTCTATCTATGTTTTTAGCACAGTAGGTAGCTCCAACATTTCTAATAATAGAGGGTAGCTTGTTTTAGGCAAGCCAAAATATTAATACATCCGGTAATAATGTCTCATTAAAAATGTTTGAAACCGTATGCAAAACATTTTTAGTCAAAAGTAAAGAATTGGGCTAACTTCTAATATGTTGGTTTATTATTCACGATTATCTAAAGACTCGCACAGCAAACTCAAATGCTTTTACCGTCGTTTTATAAGCTATATTCGTTCCAATTTATTTTAAATTGACGTTTTTTTTCCCAAATATACTAAAGAGTAATAGTTTGCTCAACAAAAATGTATACAAAATGTAAACGATAACCACAACCAGCTCTTAAAAATAACAATTGGTATTGTAGATCATGTGACTAGATTTCCTTTGAAATACAAATAAAAAATAGGCCTTTCTACAGCTAATAACTTTCCGTTTAAGCTTTTAAAAATGCATGATCAATATGTGGGCATTAACAAGAAGAAATAATAACTAAAACAAAGGAAAAAATGCTTCTTGCGGTCAATAAAAAAAATTCTTAAAATAATAAGTGGCATGCGTGCATTAGCCATATGATTTGTGTTGACAATAATCACACACCTCTTTTCAAAGTTTGAACTGGTAATGGAGTGTGAAGATATTCCCTTGAATTTAAAAACAAAAATGGGAAGTTAAGTGGGGAGGTTATGGTTTTTTATCGAGTATAGATAAGATATTTGTGATTTCTCCTTATCACAACTAGTAAGAGATGCTCCAAATTTGCTGATGCAATGAAATATATAAGCCCAAACAGATAAAGTCATTACACATTACCACAAATATGGCCTCTTTATATTGTTACTGTGACGTTTCTAACATCCCGGTCGCTACGAATATATAATTGTCTTTTTAGGTAAATGCTAAAGGGTTCATGAGACGGTATGGGTCAGTAATATTACAATCTATAAACAATGTGAATGTTTGAGTTCTCAAGCATTTATTTCAGTCCCCTTACCCAATGGACGTCCTTTTAAAATTTAATTCTAAACACCAAATTGACTCATTTAAGTAATATCTACTTTTCAATCGGAGACCAATGAAATATTCATGCAGGAAAACTGTCAACCCTTTCTAGTATCCATTTTATACGGAATTATATTCTTGTGAAATTAAAACAAAGAAAGGAGTATTTGATGGCTAGAACTTGAATTCAATAATAATTGTAGGTAGTCAATATTTCATGCAAACGTTTGTTTCTTATGCTTTTGCTTAAATATAAAATGTCGGAACAACCCGATTAGATTCCCACAGCGTATCTAATTAACTTACTTTGGATGGATTCAATTTTATTGGAACAATTTGCGTTTCGAAGAAGTCGGTGGGACTTTTATTTAAATGTTCATCTCACTTCTTGTACCTAGATTTATAAGCAAGATCATTTTTTTATCTATAAGGCAAACGTTTCACAACCATTTGTTTAGCTATAAGCTTAAATTTTTGTCACGATACAAAGGACCTGTAATTTTATGTTTGTCACATGTTCGGGAAAGATCGACTGGTAGATTGGCCCTAAAAATGTAATTCGTGTTTTATCGGGCAATGAACGCTTTCAAATAAATTTCCTGACCAATTTCAATTACTAAGTTTGTAGTCAACCAAAAATATCGGTTGTCATATAATCCATTGACAATAACGTTGCGATGATAGTCCACTTTTATTATGCTCATTATGATCTATATAGATCATTGGTTTTCATGGCTATACAATAACAGTTGGATGTCGTACTAATGTTGTAAACCGTGGAAATCAATTATCTATATAGTATACAGATCATGTTTGTAAAATAAAAAAAAAACGCCTAACTGAGCCACTGCCTACTTCAAAAATCAAAACAAACGTTCACACACTTATGTGGATACATTTTCTGAGCGTATACAGGATGAACACATGGATATATAATAAAGTTCCCCGATGTCTAAAGGAGTTTCATTTAACTTAAGACGTAGAGTGAAACTGAACCGATTGGTATCGTTCTGCCAGTGAAATCATGGACTTTTGCGTTCCAAGAAATTGCAACCAGGTATTTTCGGGAGGTTTTATATAGCTGATGGTATAAGAAATCCATATTACCCACTTTTCTCAATTAATAATTTTTTATAATACATAATATTAACTTTTGCGATAAACGGAGAGGACCTACAATATTGCGGCGGATATGATTCAATTTGGAAAAAAAATAATACTTCCGTACCTATATTTTCTGACTTCGCGAAATGTAAAATTCTTAAGTCGTAGTTTGTGTTTGTCTATACTAAAACGGAACAATTGAAACTGTGTCGGAGACTGAAACTGAAACGGAGGACGGACCTCTTCTTATCAAATACATTTACTAAAATGAATTTGCTTGTTTTTTTTTACGAAACTAACTGCACCTGCTTTTTAAATATCTTCGCAGGACCTCTATTCTCTATTCGTCACCTTATTTCCATAACGAAACAAAGGTCAGCGATTCTTGTTATAACATCCCGTTTATCATTGACGATGCACATTAATAACATAATAATTGTTACTTAGAAGATAGCAATACATGTCTTTCTCTACGAAATCTATGATGTGTTGTTATTATTTAATTGTATATTTGAAGAATAACAACACCGAAGGACATACACACAATTTACATTGCATACCATTCAACTCGTCTTTGTAGTGCACATTTATTTTATATATTTAACGCCAAAATTATTCTTAAAAGGGAATATTGAATTTGTATAAATAACAAAAGAGCCTTAATCTGCAAACAGGAGAGTAATTAACTTGGGCAGATCAATTGAAGTTCATTGAATTGAGAGACAGAACCTTTAAAATTCACATTAAATGCATTTTGACGTCAGTTCATGTGTACCACTCAATTAAAAAGTTTTGCAAACAAAAACTTTGCCATTCAGGTGCAACCAAATGGAAGAAATCATTTGAATTTCACGCAAAAGGTGAAAGGGATCGGGCGCGATTCTATAATTATAACCGCCCGTTATGTACAATGTGCATTCGATTACAATGGAACCCGTGCTATTAATTAATTTTCTGAACACGAAATAAAAGGAAAATAAATAAATACACACAATAAGGGAAGCGTATTCCGCAATCCCACCTCAATTGATTGCAATTTTCCCACAAACCATTCATAAAAGGAACCATTGGCGACAATGAACAAAATGAGAACAATTCCAATCACTTTTTGGGAAGCTGTACATTGACGAATATTAGTGGCATCAATTTGTCATTTATAAAAGTGGCTTTTGTGTCTTCTTTGCTCTGGCTCGATTGACAGAAAGACACCAAGCAGTGTTGTTATGGATATTGTTTGAGAATCGTATATTTTCTCGGTTCAAAATCGTATTTGTCGTATTTTCTAATTGAACGAGTACAAAAAATGCGTTTAAGAGGAAGAGGTCATTTTGTACTTAATTTAAATGTTATTTTGTAATGCTAGTGAGAGGTCGGACAGTTTGAACTTTAAGATACTTTTTTCATTATTAGTATTGTAACCATCTACGTTTTAACCAAATTTAACTTAAGAAGTAGGTATTTACTTTCATACCAATAATATTTATACCCTCTTAGGGTTTTGCACCCTTAAACAAGTTATTGGGCTAAGCCCGAAGTAAATATAGATTTTTTTATGTGGTATTCGATTGGCCTTCTTCAGATTCGCTCTCAGATTTCAGATTTTACATATCTAATCGAACATAAAAACGTCACTTGCACTTTTTTTTTGACATTCGTGATATTGGAACATGATGGAATTTTAAATATTTGTAGGTACATAAATAATTAACAAAAATAGATCCGACCCGAATAGACCCGATGGATGCAATGCTTTTGTTTGCAGTTGGAAAATTTCACTAAAATGTTAACAAGCTTCAGTAGCTATCTAACTCAAACGCGCTTGTATTGGTAAATCTGAAGCAACTCTGAGAAAAAATCCATATTCGCAAAAGTACTCTGAAATCAGAAAAAGTGACTTAGATTGCCCGATTGAGTACCACATTATATAAATGCAATGCTTAAAATTAATGCAACCAAAGGTATCGTGTTTTTAAGAATCATAAACAAATAATACAAAACAAAAAAACATGATTCTTTATTTCATATAAGTATTTCAGCTCTATTTGATAAGCAATTAAATAACATAATACAAGTTAGCATATTAATACAATAACGCAAAAAACAAAAGAGTATGTTCGGTAATCGATGCCGGCTAATTGCAAAGGGATGTGTTGGTAAGGTAAAGTCATATTAAATGCATTCCTTAATTTTTGAAGATTCTGTTTCTAAAGTTGTATTTTTTTTATCGAGTCACATTTCGGTTTACCCATCGTATTTATGTTTGCATAATATCGGAAAAAATCGGAAAAATATTTACGAAATCGTAGAAATAGGGTTGAAAAGAGTAAAAATCGGAGCGTCGGATTAACCTTCGGAAATCGTAAGATTTACGATAAATACGATCACATAACAACGCTGACACCAAGTCCAAGTGATAAATGCGGAACTCATGCTGTGTGCCTGACAGAGCCCTTTAGAGGTGACCACAAAAAAAAGAAGCAAATTCAATGTGATGCTTCTGTTGAATCATAAATTCAACTTTGCAACAACAACCAGCAGTGCAATACTGCTACCCCTAGTATCACCGTATCGGCGGCAGCAGTAGCACGGTGTGCAATTGTTATTGTTTCCTGTTTGTTCTATTCAATGTAAAGTACAGTATGGAACCCTCTTCTTTTAGCGCAATGATTCTGTTTCCTTTCCTACATACGTTTATCGGAAAATTTTTCGTAGTCATTCAGCGAGGAAACAATACGACATCGGTTTGAAATAAACATTTTCATTGCTTTCGGGACGCTGCTTGGAAGAGTGTGCAACAAATCTGTTTCATAATAGCTTGACATAAATACATTATGTCCATTTGGGATACACTGAATGTATGTAAGAAAAAAAAAAAGAGAAAGACAAATATATTCTTAGGGTGACAATTGCTTGGCAAACAATTTTGGACTATGTGTTTGAGTTTCCGCCGCGGTGAAGGATACATTAGCTCGAACAAATATACTTCTGATCTCTGAACTCTATAAGATTAGTGTAAAAAATGTTGGACTGCTTACGAAATTGCTTTACAAGTTGTGGTTGTTTTATTAGGTAAATCATTATATTAATACGGGAACATAAAAAGTTCCGGTGCACTTTTTAAGTATTTATTATGAAATGAGGAGAATAAAACTTTTGTTTTTTGAAAGGTACTACACCATAGATGTTACAATTGTTAGGTCCCTTCTATCCACGAACAGTTGTAAGACGGAGAGCCAAGTTTTACTTTTTACTTTTCATTCTATTTTTCCGCAATATTCTTTAAGTGGGGGTAGAATAAAAGTAGTTGATGACTTTAAGGATCGTGGTGTAATTTTTGATACCAAGTAAAGTTTTCATTTACACCTTAACTATATGTAGGGCGAATTCCCTATTAGCCTATTAGGGTTCAAAAAGGAATGCAGATTTCAAAGATTCTTACAATCTTAAGGCATTATTCTGCAGTTTGTGCGCCCTGTTTTGGAATATGGTTGCGTTGTCAGGGGTTCTACTACTGCCTTAAATGTATATGCAGAATTGAAAGCGTTCAAAATAAATGGAGTTGCGGTTCATCAATCTTACCGTTCAAAATGTCGTTTACTTGGATTCCAAACTCTTGAATCGAGGAGCAAAATGTACAATGATTTGTTTATTTGTGGTATCTTATCTGGAAGTACCTATTGATTGTGAGAATCTACTTGCATATATTTTTGCCCAGAAATATTTTTAAGGATAGATTAATGTCACTTATCACCAATGAAATTCATATTTAAGTTATTTTTATATAACTGACTATCTTCAACAGATCCGTCCAGCTACTGATGGGGTATATAGAACAGGCGAAATTTGTTGGTCTTGTAGTAAATGAGGACAAGACTAAGTATATGCTAAAAACAAATAAACAAACAAGCATCTGTCCAACGCCTAGGACAGAACGTCACTATTGATAGCAACAATTTCGGTATAACTTATTGCATTACTGTTTTTCGAAATCTGTGGATTATAAATCGTAGATTGAATAAATGAAATGAAATGAACTGTCACAAAGAAATCATGTCCTTTGTTGTACTTATTTTTGCTTATAATATATTGGTAACTATCATAAAATAATAATGAATAGCATTAGTGATCATTTTTTTTTACTGTAAGTAGATACATAAGTAGGTATATGACGAGATGACAATATCGTTATTACCAGAAGGCATATTGTTAGAAAAAGCTATCTTATATAGCTCGTAGATTTCACAACCATTTTTAAAATATAATTACAAATTATAGAGTTCTGTAAAATGATTTCTTTACACTTTCGCGAAATAGTGCGAAACTCTTCGAGAAAATAGCTACCAAATAGCCAGAGTAAGGGCTCCGTTAGTACTATACATTGATAGAACTTTTGATGATTTCAGTAAAGTTTCTTCTATGTACCGTATATACATTCCATATACCCACTATAGTGTTGTCACAAAGTGAGACCTTTTGGAGTGATATGTTTGGATCTGGAAGGGAAGCAAGTAAATTGTCAAGCTATATACGTCTCCAGTATGCGCGTATAATTCTTTTGTAAATGTACAACAGTCTTACATTATACATACAGGACTATTTGTTAAACTGCATATTCATATTCTATTTGCCATTTTGGTTCAAATTAATTTAATTCATTTAAAAACTTTTCTCTAGTCAGGAGACGAAGTTGTTATGGTATGCAAAAGCGATAGATAGCTCTGTTGTTATTGCATTGTTTACTTTTTAAGGCGTCCAGTTGATATGTATTTCAGCGATCTTCTGCAGAACCACTGAATGGAGTTGAATGCGGACTTCATTGTTATTTCGCTGAAACTCCGAAAAATTCCGGTTGAATTCTTATTTAGCGTTATTAAAAGGCTTTTACGCGACCCTTACTCAAGAATTGGTAGTTGGATTTAAAAAGAAAAAAGTTTTCGTATTTGAGGGGTTTGTAGTTTATGGCTTGAAATGCTCTAAACTTTAATGAGAGCATTTCTCTCATAGTCGATAGCCAATTATATGCCCAAGGGGAAACTAATAAGAAATTCTGTCTAGTGTCGAATATTTCGGTTAAATTGTTAAAGGAACGGAATGCAGATGGCGATTTTGTTTGAGATCTCTTTGTTAAAAACCCAAAATATAACAGCTATAAAAACCTACGATTCTTAAGCGAATTTATACCTAAGGAATATGAATGAATTGCAAATAATCCTTAAGGGAATATTAAGCACTTTATAAGAAGGTACATTAATTAAGAAGACCCAACGAGAAGGGTATAACCAGCTCATAACAGAAAACAACATCCAAATGTTACTTAGACGCCGTTATTTACCTCTTCGATGAACTTATAATTTCATATACCTATCTATCTGAAGAAAACACATAACAAGAGCATAGGTATAAAAAAAAAATGTTAATTCAAATTCAAACAATTGAACTAAGAGTATCTTCTATTCAAATATACACATGTGTGTTATACATCTGGCGGATGGCATCACGTTCCAATGTGGCGCGTTGCATTCAACCAGGTTTTCAAATAATGATGATAAATTCAAACCAGAATGTATAAAGGCGAAAAAACGAAATGGAAAAAGGTGCGTGCAACCGTATCCCTACAGGGGCGTGTCCTACCTATTTTTCTGTCATACAATACATCCTGCCCAGCCCACCAGGATCACTACCCCATTCATTTGCTTTATAGCATTTATAATACAAAAATCATAAAAAAAAATTGGTAACGATAATAAATTCAGGAAGCGATATTTTATTCCTCTTCCTTCCTTTGCTTCCTTATCATCCTTGATATTATGTTTAAATGAAATTAGTAGATACCTATAGGGATATTTAAAATAATTGTTTGATATGGATTATAAGAGCGTTTATAGGATTACTGTAAAATCAAGTTTTCTATCTACTTTAAAAGTACAACAAATTTTTGAATACGGACATGTTTGCTGCGGTTATAGTTCTTATGTGAAAGGAGTTTTTTACTACAGGTGAGGTCAGAAGATCTTGCTAAATGTTATTAGTACTTATTTGTATTTACAAAAATTACAAACGTATATCTATTAAGTAATGAATAAAATTGGTTGACCTACTTACTAAAATATTAAGATCTGCAATTTTTTTTAATTAATTTAAACTTTAAATTAAACTTATTCAAGTCGTTTTGGTAGGAACTACAGCTATTTCGAATTATATCAACTGCACCGGATTCCTGTTGCAAAATAAATCTTTGAATTCTTGGTCAATTGACCAAGCAGCTACAACTGTGGCCAATTAAGCGATAAGCACTATGACATATACCACTACTGTGGTTTGTTAAAGGATAATATGCCCATAGAGAAAAATGCTGTGTTAAATTGCCTTAAACGCCTTAGGTAAATATTTTTGTATGGGATTTTTTGGACAAGCATAAATCTGCTAATAAATAAGACAACTTATGCATGGCATAAGGTAAATATTTTTTGTATGGAATGTTTCGGACAAGTATAGCATTATTAAGAACTGACACAATTTGTGGACGAATTTTGTAAAAGAAAAATAATCAGTGATATAAGTTCAATAATAATAAACATTAAAAACAGAACAGTGAAGTACAGTGTGGAAACTTGAAGCTAAAAACAAAAAGTTGAATACAGATAACTAACAAAATATTAGACAAAAAGTTAGTCGAAGAAGAAGTTTAAGGTAAGTGCAGTGAAATATGTATGTATTTTTAAGAGTACATTGTTTTCGAATCAAATTAAAGCCAATTTTTTAAAAAGTTTTCTAAAAGATCTTAAGGGAAGGTTCTTAACAATATTTCACAAAGAAAATTTTGTATATCTTGTCAAATGTATAACGTTTTCTAATTCCAGATAATATTAACATTGCATTTTCAACTCTACTTCAAGGCACAAAAATAATATAAAATATATATACTAAAAAAAAAAATTAACAGAAAAAAAAATAAAAATTACTTAACTAAAGAACATAACTTTAAGTTTTATAACATTTCTTATAGCATCAGCATAAGCAATGCAAATAAGGTAAGTTTACCTGGCTGGTAAATTAAATTAAAAGGTATGTCTAGGCTAACAAAGCATATTAGCCTAGGTAAAAGATTAGGCTTAATTTAAGGGCTTTGTTTAAGGTAAAACTCCTGAGACAGCCTTGCATGATGTTTACAAAAACTAGGTTAATTTTACACATGTCAAAAAAACAAAAAAAAAAATATGCATTCCTAAGGTAAAATGTTAGGCTAAATTCAGCCTAGGTTTAAGGTAAAACTCCGTAGACAACATGGCATACCGTTACCAAAAACTAAGTTGATTTTACACATTTAAAAAAAAAAACCGTTACTTTAGAAATATAAGGCAAGTTACCTTAGAACTTACCAAGTTCAAAATTGCCTTAGGACTAAGTTGATTTACATCGCGATTTAGGCAAAGTTTACACAGGCTTTTCTCTGGGTGATATGGTTAGATTTATGATGAGTCAGGATTAGATCTATCCCCAAATATGGTAAAAAAAAAGCTAATAGATGGCTTAAAGAGAGAGTAGGTGTATATTAAGACATCTTTTTACTTAATTTATAATTATATATGAAAAGGTTTCGCTTGTTCCATGTTGAATGGACTTTTATGGCTTCTACACTGAAAAAAAAAGTCGTCGTCATATTGACGAATGGCGGTTTTCAACATGATATTCATTGATATGACGTACTTTTCATCAATATGATGAACAAATTCATGAAAACATTTTTGACAATTGACGAACCGTTTTTCAATATGAAAAAAGTGCATTCATCAATTTTTTTGGCAGGATTCTTATAAGATTTTGGCAAATTTTCTCATGTAATAGGTTCATAATTTCATCAAAACATTTCATCAATATGATGAAAATACTTATTTTGATGAACTTAGTTATTTTTTCATCCAGTTGATTATTTAATCTTCTCATTGATGAATGAAATCATCATATCGAATACCGTGTACGTAGATAAACACAGACAAAGAAACAAGGCATCCATTCCATATTCGATTCAGTTCGCATTTTAAAGTTCAATAAGTGAGACGTAAAAGTATAGTGATCGCGAAAAGTGTAAATTTCAAAAGAAAAAAAATTAAATAAAAGCGATTTTGTTATAAGTGCTACTAAATATCTACTAAATCAATTGGAGGGGTTAAGTTTATTATTATTAAACAAATTATATCAATTAAATCCCAATCTTCTCGTCTGCATTGTCAAAAATTATTTTCTAAGGAACATCTAATATCACAGGTAGGTAATGTTATAATAATTTTTAAGTCGATGTACTTTTTTTATACATATTTGTTAAAAGAACGTTACCAAACGTGTGTTGCAATTTCTCCATATTTCCATTTTTTTTTTGGAAATAAATTTGGCCATTTTTTTCACTAATTAACTCAAGATTTCATCATATCGATGATTGCATTCATCACATTGACGAATGCGATTATCTTTTCATCCTATTGATGAACGATATCTTCATACTTATGCATTTCTTTGTTGTATGTACATACACAGCATAATTAATCAAAATGTTCATCCTATTGACGAATGCGTTAATATTTTCATCATATTGATGATGGCTTTCGAAATATTTATGATTTAATTTTTATAGTTTTTTTTATATAAATATGATGCATGCCTTTTAAATATGATTAATGTGATTTATTATTAAGTACTTTGTTATTGGATTGCGGAACTTTAAAAACGAATGAGTTTAACTAATTCCATTAAAATTTAGCTAAACATTCCACGCAGCAGTACCTATGTGAAATTTGAAAACTGCGATGCCCATAAAGGAAATAAATATCATTTATACTACATACAACAATTTACAAAGTTATTGTATTAATATTACAATTCCTCTTTTTATTTATAGAAAATGCAGTTCTTTGTCTTCTTAAGTCTGCACAATTACATGCTTTGAAGCCGAAAGCGTTCAGCAAATAGAAGACCATTTGGATTTTTTTAAATACAGAAAACAACAACATAAAACCATTTATCTTAGCGTCACTCGAAAGAGTATCTCTTAAACTTAAATTCAAAAAATGATTGCGTGATGAAGACATTTGTCTAAAATTTTTGATTGTTTTTGATTTGCAATACCCATTTGCCTGCGAGCAGTTTTGGGTTTTGGTCATAAAGTCGTATTTTTACTCAATAGCACCATTAAAAGAAATTTTTCTAGTATGCTAAGCACAATTATTATTGAAACACTTAAGGACCAATAAAATTTAATACTTTAAGTCCATTTGGTTTTGATGTTGTAGTTTGGAATATTTTCAGAAAAAGAATAATTTTGAGTTGATGATCTTAGGTCTTTGGCTAAAGGTACAAAATCATCTATCTAAAATGTACGATTTCTGTATTTATATAGTGTGATGGAGTAAGTATTTAAATAATGACTTTTTAATGGCACCTTTTCTATTTCTAGGTGAATATTTACATCAATCCACTACATAATAAAGCATTTCTATTCATCGTGCTGATGATCGAATTTACAAAAATTATTTATAAATAATATACTTATTGATATAGAGAGTCATAGTTTCTCGGATATTACGTACCTTTTATATGGACCATGGTGCACTCGCACTGGTATACCAGGGCACTTTAAGAAAATATTCGGTGTGAGAGGTGTTTATATACCAGTGATTTGAAACAAAATTCATATGTAATCATAATGGTTTACTATATTACATCCGAGAAATTATGAAGTCTCTACATAAATAAGATGATTATTTATTCTTAATTTTGATGAATTGAACCATTAGTATGAGGAATAGAAATGCTTCACAATGAAGTTTAGTATAATTGGATTAATGAATACAATTAATCATATTGATGTTAATATTCACTAGATTGATGAAAATAAAACATGGTATATATAAATATATTCCTAAAAGTGATGAAAACGATTCTTCATATAAATGAATGCGACCATCAATAAGAAGAAAGTGTACATCATATTGATAAATAAATTCGTGAAGTTGATGAAAAGGATTCTTCATATAGATGTATGCAATCATCAATACGATGTAAATGTACATCATATTAACGAATAAATTCACCAATTTAATGAAAATCATTCATGAATATGAAGAAAGTGTGCATCATATTGATGAACAAATTTGTCAATGTGATGAATACATTCATCTAATTGATGAAATTGGAGGGGAATTTCGGTTCATCATATCGACGAATTTTTCATAACATTGATGAACAAAATTGATGAATGATGAACGGAATTTTATAATTTTCAAAGTTCACCATATTGAGGAAATCGGTTTCATCATACCAATGAAAAAATTCACTGGACTAAAATTGATGATTTTTTCATCATATTGATGAACTTTTTCATTACTATGGTGTACCTTTTTGGTTCAGTGTAGATGAACACTTTCTCCTCATATTTACAATATGTATATGAGAAGTGCATACGGTTGCATACAACGAATACCACATGTATTCTTGAATTTAAATGTATTTGCTAAACTTACAAGTACAACATTCGTTTAAAACCGCATAAGAAAATCCTGTAAACGACATGTGGTCATCAAACTAAATACATAAAACCACAAACATCTAATTGCAACTCGTGTGAAAATTCAATTAAACAAAACAAAAAATACTTCCAGAGTTGTAGAAGGTTGTAGAGGTCAATTCATCTCTCCCTTTTATATGGAAATATGTCCTTGAGAATGCATAACCGCACTGCATCAGAAAAAAAATGAAAATGACGTTAAAAAAGAAAAAAGTACGTACTTCCAAAATGTGTTACTCAACCGCAAACTCAAGGAAAAAACCATTGGTGACCACAAAACGTTTAATTGCATTTAGGAGTCTTGCATTGATGTTTGTTTACATAGTTAACTGTAGGAAAAAAACAAAAATGTATAGCGATTTTAGGTTTATATTTTTTGGCGGCAAAAATAATTTGAGTATAGCTACATATGCATCTATGTCTATAGTAGTAGTTTAGTTTTTCAAATACAGCTCCAATCGGGAAAAGCAAACCCATGACGGTTTAACAGCACTTACATATATGAGACAGGGATGTGGAAATATAATGTGTTTGTGTTAATAGTAAATTTAGTTTTGAAATTGTTATTTTGTGTTTTTTTTTTTGCCTGGAGAATAAAAATGATTACGTGTGTACGGCGCTAAAAGTTTTTCATAGCAATGAGACTAACTGATAAAGAAGTTCGGACCTATACCTTAATGTAGAGGGTTACAAGGCTATAAGGGAAACTTTTTTATAGTGCTGTATTCTATACATTCATTCATTTCATCCGAAAGCGCTTCGGATTTTTGTTTGAAAATTCATAATACTTACCACACCAACTCTTGTGTTATTCATTGCGTTTTTATAAATTATATCGGCACATGAGTATATGGCTATATATATGGCTAAAATTTCCCTTAACACGTGTATAGTTATGCAGTTTATATATATTTATACAACCTTTATACACCATCCCAAAAATTCTTATCTATAAAAAATTCAGGGGTTGAGTCAGAAAAAGTAATAAAAATAAGAAATCTGTTATACATTTATCTGTCCAAAAATCAGACTAAAAAAAACACTAACTTATAAAAAGCTCAATAATGTGATGTCAAAATGACGTTTTGATACTATTCCACCTCCATACAAGCACTAAACAACTTTGAATAATTTTTATAGATAAGGTTTCTGCGTTTAGAGGCATTTTGAATAGTGCACGTATAACTTTATACACTCCCTGTGATACGCTTGTAAATAAGGCTGTTATTATCTATATAGAGTATATTTAAGGTGATATTTATGAATAAAGAAAATATTAAATTTTTACATTTTGTTCGAATATTTGCAAAAGATATTGTCAAAAAAAAAACCTTATATGGATGATACAGATTCCGCCGGATACGTCACAATATAAAAAAACAACTACCTCATAATGTAACATCCCATATATAGGTAGATATACTTAAAAAAAAGTTGTTATAATCTGGATTTCTGGATTTTAATTAAAATACAAACAAAAACTATTATTAATCTTCGTCATCCGTTTTCGATTGTAATTTGTCGGCAAAGTAAAATAAACCTCGGAATTTAAGAATTTAGCTCTCTATTTCGAATGGCCTTCTATCGATTATCCCCAATGTCTTTAAATATTTATACATACTAACTTTCATCTAAGAACACACAAATGGAGAGAATTTTTTTAAGAATTGTATACCTATATGTATTCAATTTTATTTCTGAATGCAACAAACAAATTTTGTGTTTTTTCTTTAGTAGCTATGTATAAGAGTGTTCTTAGGAGGTACTAAGAATTCGATTTTCGTTTTGTTTTTAAGTCAAAAAATCGCTATTGTAAATTTGGTGTACTATAAATTGTAGGCGCAGAAAGTTTGGTGGTTAGTGTGCTGGACTACTAAGCGAGTAGTCCCAGGTTCGAATACTGAAAAACCCAAATTCCAACTTACGGTTTTTTTCCATTGCGCCACATTTCGCGAACGACTTAATTTCGACAGTTCCTTGATGGCCTGTATATAGGGATTCTACTGTATTTATATACTTTTTCGGGCAAAAGTTAATTCACTACAAAGAGATAGACAGATATCTACAAGGTGGGCCAAAAAAAGTCATCCGATATCGGTTGGCTCTCATTTTTTTTCTAAATGAAAAATTTTGATTCTGTTTTTTGATTATGTTTATTTAAACCTTTAGAATTTTACTGGTCAAGTCGAGAAGATGATATCGGCCAAATGGGCTCCGTCACAATTGATTGCCATACGGGCTCGTTTTATGGCATTCGGCGAGAACTTCGGGCGACAAATTCTCGTACTCGTGTCGAATGTGGTCCTTGAGGGCTTCTAGGGTCTCGGGCTTGTTCACGTAAACACGCGACTTCAAAAAACCCCACAAAAAAAAAGTCTGGAACGGTAAAATCGGGTGTTCTTGCGGGCCAGTGCAAATCGCCAAAACGAGATGAGGCGCCGCCTTCAGAATATCGGTTGTGGCTCGAGCAGTGTGTGCCGTAGCTCCGTTCTGTTGGAACCACATGTCGTCCAGTCCTAATTCGTCCAACTGCGGCCGAAAAAACTCGGTTAACATGGCCCTATAGCGCGCACCGTCCACTGTTGTCATACATCCCATTGCTAAAACGAGCCCGTATGGCAATCAATTGTGACGGCGCCCATTTGGCCGATATTATCTTCTCGACTTGACCAATGAAATTCTAAAGGTTCAAATAAACATAATCAAAAAACAGAATCGAAGTTTTTTCAATTAGAAAAAAAATGAGAGCCAAACTACATCGGATGACTTCTTTTGGCCCACCTTGTATATGAAAATAATGCGTTCAAAAAGTAATTGTAGGTGCAGTGGTTAGTGTGTTGGACTACCGAGCGAGGGCTCACTGGTTCGATTCCCGGAAGAACACATCTTAAGATTTTTGCCCATACTGCGCCACCTATCGCGAACTTTTAACAAACATCGGACATTATAACTATCATGAAAGAGATTTTCAATTATAACAGTTTGGAATCGGCATAAAATTGTAGGTCCCTTCTGAAAAGTGCTTTGGAAAAAAGACCAAAATAATTGAAACGTAATGCTTCTGACAAAAACGCTCAGTGCCAGAAAATTACGGATGGCCTGTCGCTCCATATCCGACTGCGCGCGTCGCCACGTACCGCCGGCCGCACGGTCACGCCTTAGCGCCGTAAGCTTTATCGAGCTGCGCGCGTCGCTACATAACTTCAAGCTGTCCCGCGCCCGCGGTCACTTTTATCAGTCAATTTTTATGGATATTTTAGGAACTTCAACTATTAAGAAAGCTTAAGGTTTTATTATAGGTATATTTATACATTATACATACTAGCACAGGTACTTGCAATATGTGAGCAATTATAACTACAGTTCCATAGAACTTGTTTTAATAAATTCAACAATTTTTATTGCGTTTAATTGGGCAATTATCGCATTCTGCAAAAAAAAAATAAGAGCACTCAGCCCAGCCCAGCCCGCATTCATTATTTCTATAAATGCTACTGCTAAAGAAAATTATTTGATGCAGCCATAATTGCAGCAAAATATCAAGCAATAGCAGCAGCTACGTTAACAGCAAAAAAAAAATGTTTTAAAATAATCTCGTTCTAAGAATATACACTCCTTGCAACAAACCACTCAGCCAACGATTTCCTTTTTTAGCCACCATTTTGAATTGAAATTTTGAACTTTTTGTTTGTGTGCAATTATAACGTATTCCGTTGGCGGCGGCGACCAGTTCCTCCCAAATTCAAAGCATACGAGTAGTGGAGAAAAAAAACTTGTATTGCATATTTATTATTTGAACACTTCATCCCCTCTACCAAGGCGATGCGACGTATTATACCACCGCATTCATGCAGAAAGCTGCGGCTGGTGGCGGTAGGTAGATACATATAACCATATCCCCATACAAAGCAAATGCTCTTGGCATAAATTAGCGTTTTACTGACAGGCAATCTAACAATTTACCTTTTGAGCAGCTACCACCACCTTAAACCTAAACGAAATATAGAAATGGACACAAAAAACTTCAACTGTGGCTGCTGCCTATACAAAATGGCAACAGTACTCGATAGCCAACTTCTCTTCCATTGGAGGACGCCCGGTGGACACCGCCTTTCGATGCTTATTACCTGGTGGCACGCCATGCGTATTATTTTTCCAAACCATGCAAAGTGGTGTGCTGTGAGACTGAAGAGAAATCGCCAAGCAGCGAAATCTATCCAACCAAGTTGCCGATCGGCTTAGAATGGCAATGGCAACCTTTTGCCAAAGATAAAAACAAGTGCACATCTTAAGTGGACGAGCAGAGGAGCTGAATCTGCATCATGCTAGATGTATAATTGTTGGTATACTGTATACCTACCTACATTACAATGTTAAATTTGCAATGAAACTGGTTTTTCCATCGGATGTATCTCGCCACTGTGTTCATTTAAAAAACAGGATGGTTGATAATATAGTGTACATAATGATCAGTAGCTGCAATCCAATCTGCTTAAAGTGGTTGGAATTGGAATTTATTAAACGTCCTCGTCGTCGTCCATTGGAATTGGAAGGACAATTATTTTCTCTCCCTCTCTAAGCTGTTAAGTAATTTAATAATGATGGTAGGTACGAGTACAAATTAGAAACAAAAAGTACCGATTCGAGTATATATCTACGAGTACCTATAGGTACGTCCTGCGTCGTTTATAATGAAGGACTTGCAATTATACCTTTTGCATGCACCACCAGGTGATGACATTAACTGTGGACTATACAGAGCCCAAGGGTTAATAGGTCTCAGTTGGGTGAAATGCAAAAGGATCTTGTTTGGAAATATTATTTTTGCAGCATGACGTCTATACGTTTCCTATACAACGCGATGATTATATAATTTGGGTGCAAATGCTTTGGGTGCGCTGCCGAATGGTAAAAAAGAACGCCTTTATTCTACAAGAGCCAATGGAAATTTAAGAATACCTAGGGCGATAATCGCCATAGGTTTGCAGCTCGTGCTACGATTTTTTTGCTCGTAGGTACTACGTCATTATAAGAAATAAACGGTCGTTGATGAACACGTGTTCATTTGTCGTTCATAAGTTTCTCGATTGACAAAAAATACTATAGGTAACCTGGATATGAAGATCAAAGAATTACAGCCGGTTGCTATATGTCCACTGTAGCTCAACACAATTTAAAGTATCGAAATGCCGTATAATGAACTTTAAAGCGACGATATTGTACGAGAATAGAACGAAAAATATACCATAAAGCACTTCAACACAAAAAACCAAAAGGTTGGCCGATGCGTAAAATATTGTGGTTTGATTGAAACACATTGACATTGTTATACTTCAATTATTTAAATTTTTAAGGTTCCGTATACCCAAAGGGAAAAAACAAAACCTTATTAGTATCGCTTTTGCCCGTCTGAACCCACTAGACCAATTTTTTTTGTTAGTACTAGTATTATGTAGTAGTAATTTTAACAGGAGTTGAACCTGAACCCCTCGTTCACTAAGCTTTCTGGTTTGAAACATAACGCATTCTAAACTGCACATATTGTATGCTGCCAGGCAGAAGGCTATATTTCAAATACTATAAATCATTCATCAACATTATATGGTAACATGCCACTTCCAAAATTGGCACAGAGCAGTTTTTAAAACTAATATGAACAATGTACTTATTTTAACGCTACATTTTAGATTTTTATTAAGAACGGATTCCAAGACGTGGTATCAGTGCCAATATGCATCCGTCGTACGGTATGGTTGAAGGAAAATCCTCTTAAAAAGTCAGCATCAATTATATTTATTTAACTGCTTGAGTCGAAATTTTTGGAGAAATGTAAAAAAGTATTAGATTTGAAACAATCTAAAACTAGAAGAAAAAGAGGTATAGATACCATGCAGTTTTAAAAAAAAAACCTGGTCCCAGATTTTGTAAGACGAAACGTTAAAACGTTTTCATGCGCACGAATGATTTGCTCTAAGTTACAAAAGTAAATCATTCGTGCAAACGAAAAGGTTTCAACGTTTCGCCCTACAATATGCCGACACTGCTTTCGAGTGGCATATATTTCAATGATATGTAGAATGAAATTTAAATTTAAATAATGTTAACTCTTTGTTTTGAAATACATGTATCCTACCGAAAACCTATAAGACAAGTCGGTATACGTGTACAAGCTTTAAAGTTGGTACCTCATAGCTTCTTGTTTAAATCCCATGTTTACTTTGTTCTTAATTATTTATTCTTAGAAGCTTAACTAATTAATTCCATTTAATAATATATCCTCATAATTAATTCCTAACGTTCATAGTATGTAGTTTGAAAAACAATTTACCAAACTTCGATTTGAAAGCAATTTCTTTACTTTTACGTCAATATTAAAACTCAGTATTTTACTGTCACCTATCGCACTTACCAAAAATCTTTAACAAAAGTGGTCATCAAACAATTTACAATTTTTAGTAATTTACTTATCGCGACATAGTATCAGATGTGTAGAAAGATTTAAAGCCAATACAAAGATTTTATATGGTGCAATTAATGTAATTTCCCAAATGAATTGTCCTTTTCGCTTTTGTTCCATTTATTACCTATACCAAAAGCATGTTGTATTAAGTCAATTAGAGGAGTCATTCAACGGTGAGAGCCGTTTCCATTCTATTATTGAAATTTAAATAATTGAGGAATAATACAGAAAACATGAAAACGAATGCAATATTATTTATCATTAATACATATTAGGTTTGTATCCACTATGTCCACCGCAAAAATTAAAATGCCGTGACATTAAGTATTTTTCTCTGTACATAAGAAACAAAACGAATTACACGATCCCATCAACCATTACGACAATGCTGTATGTTCGTTCTGCGAATGTAAAGATAATGATACATCTGTTGATATCTATTGTGAAACCTCCGAGAAGTGTATCATTAACCCTTCCTCATAATTACAGTCTCCTATATAGTAGGAGGATAGGCAAGTCAACCCCTAAAGCAGCTTTGTCCTCCCTCTGTTGAATTTCAGTAGATTAACTGAAAGAGCTCATATTTACCTACTATGCGATGCGTATAGTTTTCTTTTTAAGAAATTTACAGTTTCTTCTAAAGCATTTTCATCCTAACGTAACTTATACTATGTGCACTATAACTATATGTTACGTAGGTATTATAAAAATATAACGGAATTACCATTGAATGTTAGTATGAGTAATCCATACATAATATTGTATACAACATTATTAATCATTGTGTAGGCACATAATATCAAAGGTGTATAGAAATTAGATGGCGTTGATAAAGCCACAAAGTTTTGCAATGCAGAATGTTTGTCTCCATTATTTGTTCCGGTGGTTATCACTAACATCTCCTTGATTGTAAAAATCACAAGAAAAAACTGCAAAAACGCCAAACTATCAATAAGTAAGTATAGGTAAGAATTTAGTATTTATTACGAAATAAGGAGAATGAAACTTATATCATTAAAAAGGTACTATATGCCATCGGCATCGTAACGTATTCAAAAAATGTAAATCATAATATTAGAATAGAATCTGTTTTCGATAGAGCGCCTCATTTACCCATACAGGAATGTAATTTACCTACCCCTAAAAGTAAGCAATTATAAAATTTAAATTCGAAGTGCATCGCATATTCATGGAGTCACTATTTGCATGGTGTTGACCAGCCACTTTCGCTTTAATGATGTTACTATTGAAACTAACATTTTTCGACCGCATTTTTTCAACATCCAAAGATTCCGTACACTTTTTTTTGTTTTAAAGAAAGCGAATGAAACTAGTACTTATTTTATAATAAGGTAGAGTCGTTTACAAGCGACACTAATTCAATTTAATCTACAATCAAATAAATTATAAATATATGTTATTTTAATTTGTTTTCAACAGTCTTAAGCACCAAATTCTAATATTATCGTCGCTCATGAGTCATGAGCAATTATAGATCCTTCTTAAATTGATTTAAATGTTCAATAATTGGTTTGCAAATACCCAAGTCCGGGCTCACCTATACCTATACCATATTTGAAAATGTATATCGCTCGCAGCGCTGGCTGCTTTCCTTGAAGTGTTTCGATGTTATTTTAGAAACGGAAGTGTGTACAATAAGGGATGTGCTCTATCCATATGAAAGTATGAGCTCGATGGCATGCGACACGGTGATTTTTCAATCCCCAATTCATTCAATTAGAATTGTTCACCCTTCAGAAAATATCTAATCCGAGAACTGACACTCCCACCTTGCTACGCCTACAAAAAAAAAAATCCAAAAATCAGCAATTCAAAGGGATGCGAAGGACCGCTTTCCCAAACAAGAGAATGTTGTGAACGTTATTAAATGCTAATTCCTTTAAGTTCGTTGGAACGACAATTATTTCGTTTTTATTTGAAACATTTTATTATTGTGCCACGCGAGTCCTTTCAATAAAATCGAATACAAGCACCCATTCATAGAATTCAACACATCTGCACTTTAATTATATAGTCCTCTTTCCGTTCACTCCCAAAATGCACGAGGATAATAGTTAATGCATAGAATTTTATAAGTATTTAGTACCTACCAGCATTTGCCGTTAACCGGGCCAACATTTGCGTATAAAGTTAAAAATATCAGAAGTCAACTGAGTGTGAGCACTCAGAACTCCGTGTGCAAGCCAAAACTCCCTAATTATGGCTAATAAAAACCAGCCAACTAGTGGATGAGTGTTCTACACCTGCTTTTCTATGCTAATTTTCTTTTCAACCAGGTCACGCTTAAAAATAAAAAATATTTTCAGCATTAGAAAATGTGAAGCCTACGATTATACATTTTGGCATTGGCTTTCGTATTTTGGGCTAATTATAGTTAATTTGGGCTCTGAATTCAATTTTCGAAGATTTATTATTTGTTTATATGTACTTCGTATAGGTAATGTAAGGAATACCAGAACCTACAGTTATATACCTAACAAGGAAACGGTTGTTGTTTCGTTAAAATAAATGAGTATAGGCTTTATACATACGTAGTATATTATGCGTATAGGCTTTATAGTATGTAGACGTTTGCACTGATTCGAAATGTGTTTATGTTGTTAGTTTTCAAGAAACGCCGTATTGCTTTTACCCCTTCTGACAAACATTGCTATTTTACCGTATACGCTATTAAAAGTTGACGTTAATACGGACCAGCAGTTTTTATGGCAATTGTGATCTCTCAGGCAATATTTTAATTGACAATTAAACCTAAGCGACATCACTTTTGAAAATTTAAATACATAGTTACAGCTAGGGTTACCTACGTACAATATCCCTTATCGCTTTAAAAATGCAAAGTTTTCCAATATTGTAAACCTAGATACAACTAGATGTAGACATTTGAAAATCTCCAACTTTAAGGAGAATGGTAGTTCTTTGCCTACACAGACAAGCAAGATATTTTTTTACATCAATGTAGATCTATACTTTTAATTTCTATATTTTTAATTTCGACTTTAAATTTAAGGGCCGTTTGCTGATACGACTCATAGCGAATCAAGTGCCACATAAACTCTTATGTGACAGTTTATGCCCTGAAAAAAGTAGCCTATAAGAATTTAAGTAGGACCTAAATCGTTAAGAGTCGTATGAGCAAACGGCCCTAAGTAGTTCACAGTTGCTATATTTTCCATACAAGCTTCGCAATTGTGAGCTTCCGTAAGTTTAAAGTTGAGACTAAAATTTATTATTAGTAAGGCACTAATATATACGACTAAAGAGGTAACTAACATCTGTAGAAATATAAAACATTTGTATAAATTGAAAAGCGGCCAACAGCTAGTAAATAAATACAGACGCTAGACAATATTTCTGGGTTGCATATATCTCATCTATATACATACATGCAAGGGCGGATCCAGGGGGGGGGGGTGCACAGGGGCACGAAATCTGCGAAAAGGCAGCGGAAAATAATTTGTGGAGAATCCCATCAGCTGATACACAAATAGCAGTGTTAGCAGCGCTGGCTATTTATCTTTGATTTGGCTACTCGAACTATTCACTCCGAAGTTTAGCGATTTTTAGGAATTACCGGCTTAGGAACTTGTAAAAAAAATGCATACCTACTTCTATTGCGAACGTACTCTTTTTGTATAGGTGATTAAAACTTTTCGATTGGGCATTTCAGATTTTTTCTGCCAAACATTAAATCCGATTTGACTGTTTTTTTTGTATATTGAGTTGGCCGCAAAAATCACTTGTTTTTCATGTACACTGGAAATCTATTGTAATTGATTTTTACACATTTATACCAACCAATTTCGAAAATATTTAATATGAAAACTTGTTTCCTTAGGCGTTTTTATTTTGGAAACTAAAAAGGTCCCTCAATTTTGAGTGTGTTTATTTTAATTTAATATTGTCGTCTTTAAAAAGCAATATAATCAGAATAAGTAACCCTAAGAAACTGGAAAAAAATGCGCAGTTTTGATCTTTCAGTTTGTTTAATTTTGGCTCCAAGGTTTTTCAAATGCGGCTCCATACAATTTACCACTTTTCGTCATCATTTCGCAGCAGCGTACTGCAAAACGAAAAGGACAAAAGAACAAAAACGCGTAGACGAACACTCCATGAATTTTGCGAATAATTAAGTTCAAATGAAATTAAGGACATAAAAGAAAACTGTCATTACCTAATAAACATTTAATTTTGTATTATTAAACCTTTATAAAAAATATTTTGTATGTCATTGATAAAGAATGGATCCCAGAGATAAATTGCAATGCAATACAATCTTCACCTATCTGGCCTTTGTGCCCCTCCCAGAAATAAATCCTGGATCCGCCCTTGCATACATGTAGTACTTATTTTGCTTCTCAGTCCCAGCCACCGACATCTACAGACTTGACTTCCTAAGCTATAATAAACGTGAATCTTACACGCGAAAATAGACTGGCTGAATAAGTCTCAGGAGTGTAAAGTGAGGAACCTAGCAAATAGCATAAAAAAACAAACTGGCATCAATATCAAACTGCCAATAAAACTCATTATGATTGGTAGGTCCGCAAACAATCCGCCAGCAATCCGTTACCTTAACATCGATCTATTTTCAGGCATAATATACGCCAGCATTTTAGAATACTGTAGCAAGAGCCTGGCAGCATGTGTTTTGGGATCCCATATGTAAAACTAGTAAGGTTGAGAACACTGAAGACTTCGGCACAGAAATACTTGAAATCTTATATATAAATAGGCGAAGGCAAATAGTTAAGAACCAATTTTACTCCCCTAAATAAAACATATTTGTTGACAAGATTGTTGAAAAATGTAATGCTGCGTGTAATTTGTTTTTCAATATGATGTTTATAAGCCAGGTCAATACAGTGGTAGAATTTCTACCACTAAGGGAACTCTAGTATTATTATATGCGAATTAATAACAATACCTGCTGTATCCTATACCACTTTGTCTGTTTTCTGTTACCTACATTAAAATCCATTCTCAAACGCTAAGTTCCGTTAATGCATCCCCGATTTGATACAATTTTCTGACTCATTTAACCCTTTGCTTCTACTGGCACAATTATGGACCAAGATATAGTTTATATAATTTTAGAAGATATATATATACCAATTACCTATACGGTTAATTTTGACTATTGCTTGCAATCGGATGATCGAAAATTAGTAAACCAATCATATTTAATCGCTTTCAAATTATAGTTTGGTTATCATTCGCGAAAAGAATTAGTTGAATATTTTCTTGGCACAATGTGCACCCACTTCATTCCATAATTGCTATAATTTTGAGAAATCCTTCTACGTGATTTTCCATGTTTGATCTTTATTGGATAATGCGTCGTCCTTGGGAGAAAGCCTTAGATGCGATGCAAATACCATTGACTCCGAAGACGACAAAATATGTGTGGGAGAATATGAAATAGGTAAAAAATCCAATCCACTTAATTGATTTGATGCTACGCTCCGTTTCGGTTCCGTTATTTGGATTCGTTCCCAATCGTTGCTTGAAGTTTTACCTACCTATAGGTATTAATTTTATTATTCACCGTTTTAAATTAAATACAAACCCGCTTTTCTCAAGTAGGTTATCTTGGTTTAAGTGAGTTGTATTCGAATCGATCGTATTTAGGTGGTATTCGATTCAACTTCTCATAGCACTTTTTTTCTTCTATGTCACTTTTTATGTTCGATTGGTGAAAAAACAAAAACAGTCTTTTTCCGAATTCAGAGTACTTTTGCGGACCTGCTTTATTTTTTCTCAGAGTTGCTTGAGATTTACCAACACCACCTAAGACTACAAGTGCGTTTTCGTTGAATTTTTCAACTGCAAAGAAACGCATTATACCGGGATCTATTTTTGTTAATTATGTTTTTACCTAATAGAAAACTTATCGATCAATTATCTATGCCTAATGCCTATTCTTTATAAGCAAATCAAAGTAAAGAAGAAACTTCAGTAGGTTCTACCCAATTATAACAGCTAGGTACCTACATCCTAATTTCACACTACGATTTAGAACCTTTCAACGCCATTCTCTTTCAGCGAGGGAACTTAGCCGTTTTCGATTATCTGGCTTTTCAGATTTTGATCGAGATTTCAGATTTCTGCTGCCGAATCGAAATAAACAACTTAATAAAAGTAATTACATATCGTGGTTTTTTTACTTAAGAAAAATTTAACTTTTTTTATCTTATCAGTTTATATAATCTTTTTCACCCCACAACAATTGTATTTATTTTAAGTATTAATTTAAATTTTTTTTTTATTGACTGGAAATCCATTTCAATTGATTTTTACAGAATTATAATATTTACAGATAATAGATATTCGCAATAATTTAATTTAAAAACACTATATAGCCTAAAATTAATAATACATAAAATAAAAAAGCAATCCTTCCAACGATAAATAATTCGTAACAGCTAGCTCACAGCTGTGTGTCATACACATTTTTATTATTGAAAGTATGTGTAAATATGGGAAAAAAAATAAGAGTAGGGATAAAAACTAAAATTGATATTTTTGGCAATCTTGATCAAAAAAAAAATTATTTGTTTTCCAAAAAAAATGTATCTACCGACCTAACTCTAATATCCGGATTTTGAGAAAATATTTGTTAAATCTACACTTTAATATCCGGATTTTTTTAGAAAATATTTGTTAAGTCTATACTCTAGTATCCGAAAAAACCTCTAATATCCGCAATGCAGTGTACTGATGATTTTACACTATCATGTAAAAAAAATAAGCATGTAGGCACTTGCAAAATGTTCACGTAAATGTATGTATATATGAATTATATTGAATAATATATAAATATACTTATACCCATAAAAACTTAAAAACATTTTTTAAATCTCTTAACCTCCAATATCCGGGAAAAAAAAACTATATTGTAATACCTATCTACTTAAAATAAACCAATCGAAATAAATCATGGAAAAAAAAAAAGCAAACAAAATGCACATGGTAACACCATTAGATAGATTGTGTATTGTGTTGTGGCTTGTGGGTTCTGGATTCTGGTTCTGGCATAGCATTTGGCATGTGGTTTCTTTAAAGTGGAACTCGTTTCAGTTTGACAGTTCTCTTTGTGCATGCTTTTGCGGCTCTTTTCCACGTTTGGAGAAATTAAATTGCTAGTGGTATCGTGGAAATAGTTTATATATATCCCTTCCGGCGTTTAGTGTTTCACATTTTATACAAAAAACTAATTGATTTAGGTAACTAAGTGAATAAATAATTATTACTGATAGTTAAAATGTAATGTAGAGCAGAATTAATAAAATACTCGCTTCTGAAACGATGCACAATTTTTGTAGGGTTATCGAGGAGTGGAAAGTATGGTGCAAAAATATTGTGCATATATAAACAAACAATTGAATTTCAGTTCCAATAAATTGCAACAATACGGTGAACTCAGAAGATAATATATTTTTATAAAAGCAACACTAAATAAAATACTTCCTTTTCCTTTAAAATATTTATGAATCTGGTTTGCTTTTACCAAATTTGGAATGTTGTGGTATACATAACCCAACATTTTATGTGTACATACTTGCATGTTGCATGACCTTTACCGAATTTCCAATCAGCTTGAGAGTAAAATTACTTTTTAAATATATTTGCAGAAACAACTTATTAAAATGCCACCTAAAAAAGCCGAAGAACACGAGAGGAAACCATTGATTGGTCGCGTGGGTACCAATTTACGTGTCGGAATAGTTGGAGTACCAAACGTGGGCAAGTCAACCTTCTTCAACGTGCTGACCAAAAGTGCTGCACCCGCGGAGAACTTCCCTTTCTGCACCATTGATCCCAATGAAAATAAGTACCTTTAAATATTATTTTTCCTTCCTTCCATCTACCAGATTATTATTATATGAAGTGTATCCTCACTTTCTGGAGAGCTGTATGCAAAACTGCTGTTGCTGGTAAAATTATTATGATTTTCTTTGTTGGCTTCTCGTTTGGGGGCAAAAGTTAAGGTTTTTGCCCTCTTGCTGATGGCAACTTCTTCGTTTAATAGGAGAATTATTTTTCTGAATTTAAACTAAGAGGCGTGTCAAAATGTAATCTCTTCAGCGTATAAAATTACGTCTGCAACCTACCTAGTTGATTAAATTGTCGATAAATTTGTTGCTCCTTGCAAAACATACCCTAGGGCTGACTGCGATAAAATTACTGAAAAACGTTTGCGATACTATAGGAATGCATATTTCGATATTTCATTCGAGACATTTAAACGCTTCCAGCAATATGTTGGATAATCTGCTGGGTTATTTTAATTATAATATGTAGGCATATTATTATTACAAACAAAATATAATTCATCTAAAACTAAAAAAAAATGCATACATATTACATTACTAAAATAATTGCTGCCTTGATTACGTTACGTATGGCATAGGCCAGAGCAAATCTGTTTGAAACGGCAATTATTTCCTAATTTACGAATTACAATCTGATGATTTCCCAATACTGTAGTTTCTTAACGAATATTATCGTTAACTCATTTGCTAGGTTTAACATATAAATACTTCTGTTATTTTTTATGAGAAATATTCTCAATTTCGTTAATTTTCCTTTCACTAGAGTACTCCCAGTGGTAGAAATTCTACCATATTAAATCAAAATATTGGAAAACAAATTACACACAGTAATGCATCTCTTAACAATATTCCTAAAGAAAAATCAAGCGAATATGTGGTGTGTAAGGCAGTGAAAGTGATTCCTAATTATTTGCCTTCGCCTATTTATATATGTATAAGAAGATTCCCAATCGCGAACAGAACTAAGATTGGACGCGATAAACTATTTGTTTTAATGGAAAGTATTCCAACAGTTCCTAATCCTACTTGCTTATTTTATACTTTTTAAAATTAGTAATTTTACTTGAAATCATAAACTAATTTTTGTACAAATATCCGAATTTTGAGGCATTTATCACAACTAGTCACACGTTACGTTAAAGGTGAATAGAAAATATAAGAGCACAAATGGATGTTGGCACCATTGCATTTACATCTGCCGAACCTATTACAGCATGGATTGAAGGTATTGTATTCGAAGTTTTGAACAAAATGCCATCGAATTTGTTCGACGAATCAAGAACGTGGGATACAATAATCACGCAATATCCTTTTATTCACGAATTCAATGTAACAAGAGCAAAGGAAATAGTTTTTAACATTAAAAACCAAAAGATTGGACCCAATGAGCCGTTATTTCCTTTAGATGCAAGTGAAAGCGAGTCTAGTTTTCATCAATATATCAAACGCAAGCCGCTGCGTATCATGATTACTGGGGACATGAATGCATCAACTTTTGAAATTGCTGAATTGCTTGTTATGAAGTTTAATACATATCACATAACACCTAATGAATTGGTAAAACAACAAATTACCACAAAAACCGAAATTGGTAAATGGTTACATTGGAACTTGAAGCGAAAAAGGCGAATACCAACGTGGGTCGTACTAAAGCTACTGGAATCTGAGTTAAGAAAGGATAAATACGCTCACAAAGGATTTATTTTAAGTGGCTTTCCCATTATTCCTAATCTTAGTATCGCAATTGATATACCATGTAAGTCTATAGATCTGGACTATGAAAACGGAAGTGATGATGATGCTACCGAAGAAGAAACAGATTTCATATCACAATGTAGTAATTTCTCATCAGTGGATACTTGTTTGGACAAAAAAGATGGAAAACACATTTTAAGTGTCATGCAAAACACGCAATTTATACATATGGGTGAGGATGAGGAATTGAAAAATTGTGCACAGAGGCAATTGGATTTTATTTACAATTTGGATTGCCGCCCAGAGTATATAGTGTACCTTGATACCAATCAATATACTAAGCTATTTACTGAAGTAATTGATATCCTTCAACAATTCGTTCTACTCTACAGCAGGGAAAGTGTGATTCAAATCGATTGTCGAATAGGTATTAACGACATTTTCAAATCAATTTGCAATAGATTTGAATATATTAATTACAAAGTTAATTACGACTGCGATTGTGTGAATGCGAACGCAAATCAATTATTGACTTTCGAAGAACTATGCAATACAGACAAAATCTTACCAAACTTTATGTGGTGGGTGTCACAATTTGGAAGAATTTGTCCAGTGAACCTACATAATGGCAGGCTTCGCTTATGTAAAACAAAATACCCTGCGAAATACATGAGATACATGTTCTTATTCTATTCGGCAAAGGATAGAAACGCGTTCATTATGAACCCTAACAGGTATATGAACTTAGTGCCTTCTTGTAGAATTGCAGTAATTGGGCCCCATCGCTCTGGCAAAAGCACATTATCGCAATATCTTGCTCGATACTTTAAAGCAGACATTTATGAAGCGCACACTGAGCTAGCGAAATCAACTATATATTTAAATGAAGATGAGCTAATCGAGAAAGAACTTGCTGAATTGGAGACACTAAGATCACTAGAAGATACTAACTTTAAACGGAAAAAAATAGAAGAATGGACTGAATGTGTGATCGCAGTCGTAAACGAAGCATTCGCTACGGTTTTTAATCAAAATAAACAATCAGTTCAAATATTTTCATATAAGCAAGTAAACCAATACTTTGAAAACATGTATAAAGGTTTCGATTCAGATAGCGACACAAAACAGTTAATATTAGAAAATCTGATCTATGAAAAAAGCAATGAGATCATATCATCAAACGGATTCCTAAAGTGGGTTTTCACAAGGACTTTGCCAAATCACAGTTACAGACAATATGTTCTTGACTCTGCACCACTTGATATTGCTTTCTGGAAGAATCTGCACGAGAACGACGAACTGCCCGATTGTGTATTTTTTTTAAAAATTTCATCCCTAAAGAAAATGTTTGACTTGTATAGTTTGGTACATGACGAGACATGTATTAGCGAAAAATTAATTTTTAAAAAAATTTGCAGCAGTTTTTGTGAATGGAGGGGACACTTCAAACAGAGATTGCAATTACAATCAAATAACATGGACGTGACCAGAATAAAATTGGTTAAGTCCATACATCAATATAAAAGTTATTTGGTGGCAAGGAGATTCAAAAGTGCTGTCGACTTTGTTAAAAGATATGACGATGTTAAAGCATACCTTGAAGGGCATAAAGTACCGTGCATTGATGTCGACATCTCAAACCAAACCTGGACCCAAACGATTTTGAACGCAATATTGGATTATATGTCCTTATACCAACCTAAAGCCACCCTTCTGCACAAAACGAACTTAAATAGTTCTTCTTCCTTTGACGAATACGAAAAACAAGGCGATTGTAAAACTGACTCGAGGACGGACCTTTCAATTAAAAACTATGGAAACTGTTTAGACTGGTGTCCTGTTCTCCTACACAGTCGTAATATTCTATTAAAAGGAGACAGTATTTATTCTGTCAATTACAAAAACAAAATTTATGTAATGCATTCCAAATACGCGCTTACACAATTTCTCTCCAATCCAAAGGACTTCTCCCGGAAACCAATTATACCTCCTCCCAGAGTATACATCATAGGATTAAATCATAGAAACAAAATTAAGTTCGCGGAGAGCTTAGCTGCTTCGTTAAATGTTGAGCACGTCTCATATATGCAAAACCTGATAACAATTCACAACTTATACCATGGAGACGATTTTTCAATAAATTCTCTTAAAGACTCCTACGACAATATAAAGAAACATATAATACAAGATTTAACTGCCAAATACGAAAAAGGGGCGGTCATTTTTGGGTTTCCCTTGATTTTGGAACAGTTTAACGATGTGATTGGCAGTAACCTATATCCCGAATGCGTTCTTATATTTGATGACCAGAAGGAATTACTACAGGCAATGTATCGTCACTACGCAAGACTACAGTTGATAAATCGCTTAACATCAAGGTAAACCATAAATTGTATTTTTTTTGCTCGTTGAATGAAATAATTGGTAAAATAAATTTTTTGCAAGGGGAGAGAAAAAGTTAGGTTAGACGTAGCCAGTGACAAAGCTACTTGCCAAACCGTTTTCGCAGCTGTGTTGAGCTGATAAATTGAAAAAAAAAAAGGATAGTAGGCCAACCCCACCCTTTTCAAATTTAATTTAATCTTTTATTAGGCACTTTCATGAAAAAAATTATATTTTAAAATTATTTGATCATTTTAGGGTTGCTGTAAATAAGCAGTGTTATAATATAGAAAAAGTAAAAAACAAAAAACCAAACAAATAAATATACCTATAGGAAAACTAAGTACATAATGGGATCATTGTCTATCAAGTCCTCGTAGTGTCTTTTAATAGAACAAAAAATACATACTACTAGAAAATGTATAGTGAACACCCTATTGAAAGCACCACGGCACGTTACTGGACGTAGCGTTATTAAGAGCACCGATACTAGGCATCTTAGTGAGCCTAACGCGATCCCTGGGGAACTCCTTACTTAAATGGAAAAACCTAAAGCATTTATTGGAAAAATTTAACTCGGCTAGCTAATATTATCCTTGCCATGTATTTATAACAAAATTGATGTTTTTATTACAATTCATAAACATTATAAGATGGGTTAAGATGCCAACGATAGAAATAATTATTTAACTGTTTAAGTCTTTTTTTTTTTATATATTTCGAATTTTAATTGATGTGTATATTCTCTTTAACGCCCATTCATACAGGGATTCGGTTGACATTCGAAGTGCAAGCATAACATCAGATATTAAATCCTTGCCTGACGGTGTGAAACGTGACATACAACATAAATTTGAGCTAACTATAGAGCCATTTCTAATGGAACTTCTAAAGATTGAAGAAAGATGTCTAAAATTGCACATTCCAATAATAAAAGTAACCAATAGCTATAAACGTATAGCACTAATAGACTTGTGTGTAAATCAAATAAATCAATTTCGAGATCGCGCCGCATTGTTTGAAGGGGTCCAAATAATAACAGTAGAGGAGAGTGAAAAACTTTTAACATCCGGTTACTACTGTTTCAGTCGTTTTAAAAGATCATGTCCAGTAGACGTAAGCCGACTAATTACTCTGAATCACTTCGAGGGCATGCGAAGACAAGGATGCGTTTATCCCTGTATATACCGTGATTTTATTTACTTTCTTTGTGGACAAAAGAACGTACAAGACTTCAAAAAAAATCCTCTCCAATTTGTTAATTCTTGCAATCCACCGCAAATGCCGAATCCAATGAGAATAGCAGTATTTGGTACCTCGAAATCAGAAGTCGGTACCATATGTCGGGCCATATCACAAGAACTAGGGATGAAGATCGTTTCTACTAAAGATTTCATAGGCGAACCAATTGCAGATTGTGCAGTAATTGACCTACTGAAGATGAATACATCCATAACTCCCAACGGCATAATTTTGGAAAACGTACCTTTAACTCCGCCGCTGTTGCTAAAAGCTGCTATGCATACCGTGGACATAACTATCGTGATCGTTATCATAACCAGTTTTAGAACAATCTTAGAAAATTGGTACGAACATAATCGAAGGAAAAAGAGTTGCCCTGGGATATCTTTAGCAAAACTTCATCGCCGATTCTGTGATTCGATGAAACTAGTAAACGATCTCAAAAAGTCGACTGCTACTTCATTGTTCAATATTCATTATCTGGATGGTGATGCAAGTAGTTGGAGAATATGGGAAAAGGTTAAGCACGAGTTGATAAAAACTACGCGCTGCATTTCAGGATACAAAGTCAAGTTGCTAAAGAATCGATGCGCAAACCTTTCCTATTTAAATTTATTTTACGATACTGTGGTCTTTAAACGAGAAATTAACCATTTTTACTGCCAAGTCTGCCTGTCAATGGGCAAATTAAAAGCGTTTAAGTATTTTTATATCAATGTCAGTCAAGAATTCTATACCGATCAGTGTCAAAATTTACTTAATCGACCATATGGATATCTTGACGACGATATATACAAAATGTTTAATTTCAGTAAACCGTTCGAAGTTGATGAAACGGTTGAAGCTTTGACAACACAAAAAAAATACTTTATGCGCATGCTTCAGTACAAAGATGTATATTTTTGGACTTGCAGCGATCACACTATTAACTTTATGATGTATACGCTGCAGTATTACAACGACTGCGATAAACTTAAACCTCTGTATATACCGTTTTTAGTAACGGGCTATACAAAAGAATATGTAGCGTTTCGAGGCCTCTGTCCTGTCGAGTATGAGCAGGGTAAGGTTGTGAAAGGAGATTTCAACTTGTCCGTATATTATCGTAAGAAGGTATTGTACTGTGTTTTTTGTTGCTCTATCTAGTCATGTACATATATTCAAAGCTCACAACACGTCGGACATCAACGCCAGAACACGATTATTAACTTAAAAAGAAATGACTAAACACTGACAGTATTGGTTTGCAAACTACCAAGAGGAAAATGCTTTCGGTGGGCCATTTCGCTATGCAACTTCTTTAATATTTACACTGTTCGTAAAATTTTTGTTTGCCGGCTTGACGCGTTTTATACAGAGTGTTTTTCTCTAACGAGCTGTTTGTAATTCATGAGTATAAAACATATTAAGAGGGCTATTGGGAATTACACGGATGTTTTACCATATTCCCTACACAATTCCCGATATGAAAGTATTTCAATTACATATAACACATTTTCGTAAAACTAGCTCATCATTCAATGAACGTACATGTCAGATAGAGTCTTGTTTTTTACTTATTCTATGTATATACATTTTTATATTCATTAAGTTGTGTTTTATTGTAGGTATACCTTATGTCAAATAAGGAAAACACTCTCGAATTCCTAGCATTTCCTGAAAAATATCGCAAATTAAAACTTGACCAATGTTGGATTTCGGGTAGAGGGCAGGCTGTTTTTTGCTTCTTAAGTGAAAATAGAATTTCTTCCACGCTTTTTGATTTGGTGAATGCTCGGCCAAAACATTTTTCCCTCGATGGCAAGCAGTCCGCTACGACATTTTTTGCCGTCAAGCTCAAGTCGATTGAGACTTGTGTAAAGTATAACGACTATTGGAACACGGTTTTGCGAGGCTTTATAACGGATTGCAAGTTACTTGATGAAGAAATGAGGAAGCGCAAAGAAAAAAATAATCCTTTCATTCTCTGCGATTAGAGAAATGAGAAAATTGTTAACTATTAATGCATCTTTAAATAAATTTAATAAAAACAACATCTATAGAAAAAATCGTGCTTATTGTAATATATATTTTTTAGCACATAGGGTACCAGTACCAGATGAGAGATTCGATTTTCTTTGTAACTACCATAAGCCAATCAGGCAAGTTGTTTACATATGCATTGGTAAAAAACCGACACAATCATTGTTATTTCGTTTACAGTAAAGTACCTGCTTTCCTTAACGTTGTGGACATTGCTGGATTAGTTAAAGGCGCCGCAGAGGGACAAGGCCTTGGAAATGCCTTCCTCTCACATATCAGCGCTTGTGATGCAATTTTCCATTTGTGTCGTAAGGTTTTTTTCTTTTTTAATGCTCATTATTTTATTTATTGTTATTCATTTATAACATTTCTTATTGTCAGGAGCATTTGAGGACCCTGATGTTACTCACGTTGAAGGTGAAGTCGATCCAGTTAGGGATCTAGACATTATAACTGAAGAGCTTCGCTTGAAGGACGAGGAGAAACTTCTTCAAAATCTGGATAAATTAGAAAAAGTTGTTGCCAGAGGTGGTGACAAGAAATTGAAACCAGAGTATGACTCTATGTGTAAGGTGAAGAATATTTTAATGGATGAAAAAAGGCATTTGCGTTTTGCTGACTGGAATGTACATGATGTAAGTACCCTAAAAAAAATTAGCAATAAATGAAACAATTATTCAAATACGAATAATATTATTGTGTGTAATCGGCGTTGCTAAACCTTATATGAAACTCAGGATCCAAAGTGAATAAGTTAACTTAAGAAACCGCCTTCGCTTTGTGAACATGTTATTAAATGAACATTTTTACAATTTTTTTTTTATTGTAGATATTAATAAATTTTTGGAAATTTGTTTTTCTTTCTGTATGAAAGATATGTAACTGTCTAAACTAATATATTTCAAAAAAAAAAAAAATAGTTTGCCTGCACTTTAATCCTTAACGAAATTGTTTAATCGTTTACTTTCTGCATAATTTGACATCACCACAATTTCAAATCTAGATCGAGACGCTTAACAAGTACATGTTTCTCACGTCCAAGCCCGTGATTTATTTGGTGAATTTATCTGACAAAGACTTTATTAGAAAGAAGAATAAGTGGCTAGCAAAAATTAAAGAGTGGGTTGATAAGAATGACCCCGGAGCCATCATCATTCCGTTTTCGGGTCATTTCGAGCATGAACTTGCTGAAAAGGAGGAATCTGAGCGCAAGACATATGAGGAGGAGACCAAATGCAAATCCGTTTTGGATAAAATCATAGTAACGGGTTACAAAGCATTGCAGTTGGAATACTTTTTCACTGCTGGTCCAGATGAAGTTAAAGCTTGGACTATTCAAGTATGATCATAATTTAATGCATTGTTGCATTAAAACAGAATTAAATATATCTTTATTTTCAGAAAGGAACTAAGGCTCCACAAGCTGCTGGTCGTATCCATACAGACTTTGAAAAAGGTTTTATTATGGCAGAAGTAATGCACTTTAAAGACTTCAAGGAAGAAGGTTCGGAAGCAGCTGCAAAATCCGCTGGCAAATATAGGCAACAAGGTCGTAATTACGTTGTAGAAGATGGTGACATAATTTTCTTTAAGTTTAACGCTGGAGCAGGTTTAAAAGATCCTAAAAAGAAATGATATCGTGTCGCGGTTGTAATTATGATTATGTTCTATATAAACTTAATAGTATATTCACAAAGCTTTTGCCCTTGACTTTGATGTAGTTTTTTTTATTATAATGTTTTACGGTATCTAATTCAGTTTTTGTTAATGAAGCTAAATAAACCGATGAACTAAGTGGGGAAAGTTGTTCTTGATATTAATAAATATAGTGTGATTGGACACTTTAAGTTTCTTCCGTTGCTGTCATATAAAGAACACCAAAGTATAAACATGAACTCGCTTGCAGGCCGCAGTAAACGTATAAAACCTTTAGAAAGGTTTTCCCTTCCCAATACGACACTCAATCGTTTAAGACCAACGTGCACCAGTACCTCTTCTCTATCCTTCATGTTAACCCTTCCACTCGTGCTGTGCATAAGCATTATAAGGTACAAAAACCCCTTGAGCACTAGTACATTATAAAAAAAAAAAAAAATGATTCAATTCATATATTCAACTCCTTTAAAACAAAATTAATAATACTCGGCAATATACCAGATTCCTCTAAATCAAGAATATCTTTCCGCAAGTTGGGGTTCAAACGAGATTTTATCATCTGAAAAAAAAAAAATACAAGTATTTGTGTAGAAAAAACGTGCAAAACGTTACTAATAGAAAGGAACAAAGTACAGAAAATCACTTTACGGAAAAACTAATTCTTATTGGCATCTATAATTCTGTTTAGAGAGGGAAAGACGAAGAAGTAAGGGATGGGGCAGTGAAATAGGGAAAAACTCAAAATTTAATTTCAAATATAAAAGTTAGTTATGATTACGTATAAAGAACGGAGACAGACAAAACTGTCAACAGAATTTAGAAGGAAAATGTAAATCACAAACAAACAATAAACTTTTAATAACGTAATATGTGCACCCTGAAAACTATTTAATAAAGGGGAAAAAAACACATAGGTACTCACATTCTTTATTCGTTCCTGGTCTTCCATTGAACAGCAGAATACCATTAATATGGCGGCCATATGCAGTCGATCTATACGTACACAATCATCAGCAATCTCAATCAGACTTTTATCACTGACTACAGGACATCCCTGAAATCGACACAAAAAGCAATAATCTCAACAATATTCAAACTAAATTGTTTACCTGTATTCTAAATAGAGTTTTCATTAAGAGCTGTTCCTGTTCAAAAGATCGCGTCCGATTTGCCTTTTTAAAGGGAATTTTTAGAACACAACCCCAAGCTTTAATTAGTCCATCAGTGTGTACGATTTTTGAGTTACATGACAAAACATCAACAAGTGCATTCAATTCTCGAATCATATCGAATTTCACCATCTGTCTAAGAACACCATTCCAAATTTTTGGAATATAAATATCGAAGCCTAGGCAAATGTTGGCGATGACTTCCATTGCAAACTGGCTATTAGAGTGGTTCTGCCATATCTTTTTCAAAATTGTAATCTTATCATAGTCAGCGAATTTCTCTAAGCTGAAGTTGTAGCCTAGTTGCTTTAAATCATGCACACACTTAATTATAATGTACTTGCGCTGACTCAAAACATCATTGTAGTTTGAGCTACCATCGTTCAATTGAGAAAAGCATTCATACATCTGGAGCTGCTTGCTTGTATTAACAGAACTGTAAAGAGAAAAAAATCAATTCATCGACTTAGAACTTGAACGTAATGATTTACCCATCAGCCGGAAAAATGTGACCAACAAGGAACTGCATAGCTTTATCGGTCTCCCAACTTTTTAGTATGTAATGTGCCCTGTTCAAAATTATTTAATTAACACCTGGGAAAATAACTAAGATATCGAATTCACCTAATCACATTTTCGGCATCGTTTGCCACTTTTATGTCGGATGAACTATTCAAGTCTTCATAGAAAGTCTCTTCTAATGTGGTTATTTCCGTTGACAGTGCTGTAAAGGAAAGCCATTTCTGAAGCAAATTAAACTGCATCATGTCGATGTCCAATTCGTGAAGTTTAGCTATTTCCCTGCAAACTTTGTTAATATCTGGTTTATTGGGTTTCAATATCATTTCGTGATAGTACAGGGAGTATATGAGCTCCTTTGGGTTCTCAACCAATAGTAAGAGTTTGTCTTCGACAAGTCCGTAAACATGCAGTAAATGTTGCGTTTTAAAAATTGGGTATTTCCTTTTCGCTTTCTGGACAGTTTCCACGGCTTTTTCCTGGCAGACCAATTCATCCTCATGTTTGAGCGCATACTTGAAACATTCGTACGACGATTCAACCTGATCCGCCCCGTCAGGAGCGTGACTGGTAACGAAGTAGAGTATTAGTATTACTTTTGATGGATTGGAAACATGTTGCACCAATCGTAGGATCTGTAAGATAAATTTCAAAGTGGATATATTCTCTGAAGTATATTAATGCTACGTGACAAACGACATACCGATTGCAGAAATGCATTATTTGTGGGTTGCAAATGCCATGTATCCGTTTCATTGTTCGCCTTGTATTCGGAAATAGAATTTTTAACCGCAGACATACAAAAGTAATCGCGCATTTTTACTAAATCAGATTCCGAAGCAGATGTCTGGAGAACCGTGTGCATTTTAATCAAAGGAAACCAGCTCTCGCAGTTATCAATGTTCACCTCATTATCTGCTTAACAAAATTATGGATAGCTAAAATGTTCAAAATCTGAAAGCCACATACCTAATATATCTTTCAGAGGCTCTTGAACAATGGGCATGAAAGGCAAGCGATATTTGGAAATTTTCGGAAGAACCCCGATTTCCGAGTGCGACTTCAGCCACCAATCGGTTTCTATTTGCGAAGGCCGATTACGTCGTTTTGATACCATTTTATGTTTCAGGAATAACAATATACAGTTCCAAAGTTGCATATCAGGCGGCAAGGCATCGATGTAGATTAAAATTTCGATTACACACAAATAGTGCTCATAAAAGTAAAAGTTAATCTGAAAATAAGAATTGCTTTATTTGTTTTGTTCGATAAAGAGTAATATAAATAAATATTTTGCACAATGACCACCTGACAAAATATACACATATGATACTTGTACATGAGTATACCGCCTAAGTTGCATCGTTATATTTGCTTATTTTTGCTGCAAACTTTAATACTGAATAAAGCCGAGCGGATCAGTTTGCTTTTTCTTATATGAAAAATTAAACAGGTAGCAATCTGTTCACAGCGTTAGTTTTAAAAAATAATTAAAATAATGAAAAGCAACTTACCTCGGACATAAAATGCAAAAGTTTTGACGCCAAAAGTTCGGTATTTTTAATTTCATTTATATAAGGCTGGCAAAGCACTTTCATTTCTTCTACAGACGTTTTCATACATAACTCTTCTTTACCAAAAGCATCCATTTTTATTTCGAAACTGGGCTCTTGCAAGTGAAGAACTGCAATAACCTTTTTAACATAAATCAAACAATAAAGTTACTATATATTATTGTTTATAAAAAAATAAAAACACTAGTTACCTGCGAAACTAGTACTTGCTGATAATCCCAACCGAAATCTTTGCTCAACCTTTCCAAGAGACGTACATCTAACATATTGTGTCTTAGTTCTTTCATAAGCTGACCCATCGAAACAATGTCAATATCAGTTTTCGACTTAAGGCTCGCATCTTGCTTGCAAAGCTCCGAGAAGTAGAACTGCTTAATGCGACTGGAAAACCATATGTAAGTAGATATAAATGTAGTACTGCATTTACTATCATACCTCTCTCTAATTGACTTAACCTTAGCCATGTCTTCAATATGCGTGTTGTACATTTCAGCTAATATGAAAAGGTTTACTTTCTGAATATCGGACTTAACGTCATAAGCAAGATTTTCGAGCTGGAGGCGAGGTTGCGTGTCCGAAATCAACATTGCAAAAAGATCTAAACAAAATTCATTAGCATTAAAAAAATTGTATATATGTATAACCATTCTTGCCTATAAAATTCGGATCTTTGTTCGACAACAAATGACGAAACACCCTCCGGAGTTGCATTGACACAAAGTCAACGTGTATTATTCGAACCGTTGATTTGGTTTGATACTCTAATATGTATTGTGCCACCGAGTAACATGAGTTATGTTGCTTGGATTTGACTAAAAGTTCTAGTGAGTGAAAGAAATCTTCTCTTAACCTGAAATTTGTACGGTTAAAAACAATTCAAAATGTCGTTACATGCACATACCGCCTAACATCAATTGTAATTTTGCCATGTGTAAACGAATAAAGTTTATTAAATGAACAAAATTGAGGTTTTATTTCTAAAATCACTAATAACAGTGCTTGTGACACACAATTCACAACTGGAGAGTGATCTCTGAAAGCCTAAAGTTTAAAATTTTAAAATTATCACAATTTTATTTGTGAACTTCGTATCATACCCGTTCTTTCCGGATCTTCTGTCCACAACCAACTTCGTCGAAAACAGATATGGAGTTTCGCCTACGGCTTTGAGATTTATCGTTATTTTGTAACAGCTTTTCAGACTCTTTTAAATGTTTATAAATCTGCAAAATAAGGGGTTTGATAAATAATCATTGCCTTGTAGCCACAGTACGCGATGACTAAAAACAAGGATGTTCAAGGAAAATGCACATTTTAGATGTAATTTTGGAATGAATTACAAAGTGAGAAAACCTACTTCGTATTGCAATGATTTAAATTTAAATTTTCACATTATTTGTTTGCTAACTCAAACAGAATCATATAAATTGGGAACATTTTCTTCGGACTAATACAATTAAGCACTTCTTAATATCGAATCGTAGATCTAAAGTCAAGTTTATGAGTTTAGCTTACCCGTTCATTTATATTATCCTCTGATGTATAATACTCCTCCACTGCGTCAAGTCCGTAGCAAATGCTCACAATCTGCACCCATTTGAGGAGTTCAAGTATTTCCAGCTGATATGCCTTCCCATATTGTAAAGCATTGTTAAGAAGTTTATATACAAGCGGAAACGTAAGGGGATCTGTTAACAACGCAGAATCCTTTACCTGTTCTTCAAAACGATCAAACTAAAATGTAAATACAATATAATTAAATATAAATTATAACTCACTGCTCTGACAGAAAATCAGCTGCTGTGAAATAAGCAAGATTGCAAGATCGATAAAAACTTCTGCATTAAGTTGTGTGCAGCCAATAAGTTCCAATGTATAGTACGATAGAGCACATGACAAGTTGATTTTATTTATCGATTTGCACACTTCCAATATTCCGAAAACTTTTTCAAAATTCAGTGCACTTGCTAGTTCACAAATTTCATTCCAAACAGTTGTAATGTTGCTTGATCCATTTATTAATTTGTCGACCGATTTATTTATACCATTATCTAATACCTTTCGCCGAATATCCTGATTCTTTAAATCACTTGAAGATGCATTAAGATTAAATTGAACTTTAAGAATTCGACAATTTTGAATTTGTAACAAAATCTTTTGATCACTTTTACTGGATTGTGGGGTTATTAATTTGAAAAATTCAAACAGGTTGTTGTGTGAAACGTCATCTATAGCTGGATCCTCAAGTGATTCCTATTAATTGAAATTGTTGAAAAGAAATTAATAACACCATATTTATATACAGAAAAATACATACCGAGAATATACTACTGATTTTTTCACTACAATCTGATTTTTGCTTAACTTCAAGGTTATTGAAAAACCGCAATGCAAAGTCAATTTTTCCTTTTCGCGCAAGTTCGTAACAGCAATAAAAGTTCGCGCTACCTTGTATTTCAGGGGCTGCTTTGGTTAAATTCTTGATATCCTCTATCATTTCTGGTAATTCAGTTTTAACAATCCTAAATACAAGTTTCAAGTTAGAGTCGGAACCATCTGGTGGCCAACCGTATTTAACTTTCATGATTTTGATTATTTGAATCTCGTACTCTGTGTTTATTTTTTGAGCCAATGGGTGGGTTGAGTTACTTAATTTTATGAGTGGGGCTACAGTTTCAGGCCAAGGCACTGGAGCAGACTTTAATTACATTTAATAGATAAAATCAAATTCAAGTTAATATATAAACGAATTTTATAAACATACCTGTAAAACAAGTAAAGCACTCTCCAAACGGTCATCTTCACTGTGCAATAGCTCTATGGATTGGACAGCGCGAATTAACCACGAGCTCAAATTGTATCTACTAGCTACAAGAAATGTTATGTACTTTCGAATTGCTTTAACCGGAGATTGGCCACGTTCCATATATATTGGATACAGGAAATTATTAACAAGACTCTTCAGATTTATAATTTGTACCCTCTGTAGGATGCACAATGATGTCTCATCCAACGAGTCCTTAATATAGTTGTCCAAAGTAAAAACAAGGTTGTAACTCTTTTTTAGGACCGCCAAATCCTGGAGAGCATTCACCAAATCTCGAAGGCGTTCAAGATTTGTTTCATGTTGACGGCGAACATCGCTGAAAACAATAACAGGGACTCAATGCAACTTAACTTAACATTCACATTAAGCTCACTTACGAGTGGAGAAAATGTATTTCGTTGAAAATCTCAGCGACTCTAGATGAAAACTCAAGTCCAATGTCAGGCCAATGTTTGGAGAATTGCAATGATCGTGTCTTTTGAATACTCCATTCAATGATAAAAGGCATAAGACTTGGATAAGTGTGTAAAATACTCGGCACGAAATGGCGAAGCCATTGTACCAAATTAAATGCTTCCACGTTAGCCGGAATAAGGTTCATTAGTTTACGAATATTTGGTGGGTCGATTCGAGGGATGATAGATGCCGAATGTCTCCTCCAAATAAGGCATGCTGTTAAAATTTCACTTTTGAGGAACGACGAGCATAATTTGACAATGTTCGGATGGTAAACAAAACGCTGCCAGTCCATATTGCATTCGTATGGATCTATAAGGGCTAATGTCTTTAAACGCAGTTGTTGTTCCTTGATGTCCTGAATACAATCTTCGTCCTTCTTAAACAAAACACATTTAAGTTGAGCAATACATAAACATATACTTACATACCTCCTCGTCCAAATGTTGCAGAATCTCATCTAAAAACAAATTCAAAATGCGCCTACTCGGTATTTCAATTAATCGAATGTTTTTAAAAAACTCCTTGCTTTCGACTAGTTTCAACAAACCTATGAGCATCTTAAATTTCTCTTCCAATTGATCGATGTTGTCCTAAGAAACAAAATATCTATATGAGAAAAGAGGCAACTTTGAAAACATCGCAGCCGAAATATTGATAAGTTTCACGTCGTTCAACTTTGGCGAAACTTAGGAGCATAAGATCCTCGAGTACAACATCAGGTCATCAATATGATTGCAGTTGTTGATTTTTCTACTCTTTGAGCGTGATTTCGTAAAATCTAGCCGGGACACTTTATGATTGTTAATATTAGTACGTCCGTCTTACTCTGAGCTTCTCGTAACTCTACCAAACTTGAGTGTCTTAAAATTCACTCTCTCTCTAAACAATCATTGCAACAACAATTTAAAACATAGGCTATAAAATTCATTGAAACAGGGTTTCTCCCACCAATTATATTCAAAAAGGGGATATTTGATATCTAAAATTAATAAATATTCAAGAAAAAGTGATCCAGATTTTAAATCCACTTTCATAATCTTTATAATACAAAAATAAGTTGCATTGAGTTTCAAATTGATGTTCTCTGTTATGCGTTAACCAACCACAACCTCTCTTATCTACTATTAAACACCAATTTAAAAAAAAAAACATAAACGACGTACCTATACTAAATTATATACACCCTCAAACTCGAAGACTCCGTATAACATCACTTTCCCTTATTTTTCCCTTATAGACCAAAACTATTGGTTTTGTAATTTATTTCCAAATTCGCTTGGATTAAGAATTGGCATATTTTTAATTACCTCAGTTATAATACTCATCTTAAGAAGAATTCTCTTTGCTTTAGCTTCATAAATCGGTTGCAAACTCAGTTCAAACTGCTTCCCAAATTCCTTAATAAAAAATATTTATTTAAAAACATAACTTTTAAACTATCCATAATTACTAACCTCTGCCTCCTCTAGGTGCCCCTTGCAAATTAGCTTCTTAAGTCGCTCTGCCGGCTGTGTTTCTGATACTAATTTCATTTCAATTTCCTGTGGAAACCCTTGGGCGTTATTATTTTCTCCGCTTAAGTAATACAGATTTACCGAGCACTTTGGCTGATTCACAAGCCAAGTGTCTTTTATCATTTCAAATTCGTAACTGCATTTAAAAGCTGAAATATATAATTGATTTATACAAACAAATTCATATAAAAAAATTTAAATTCGGACTTGGAAGCTCAACCACTTTCATAGCGCGTATGCCGTTTTCATTTGGTTTCGTAAGCAACAACAGCTCAATTACATTGTCGTTATTGTCCATCAAAGTCAACGCATCAATCAGATAATTAACATTGAACGGATATTGATAAACCAATTTTGAGTAAGGGCATATCTCCAAGAGATGACCACTGTTTGTTAAACCGATACTGTGTGATGGAATGTATTTAATAAAAATAGTTTTGTAAGGAAGTAAATTTATATTCACATATAATCGCCCAGATTATGAATAGTTTTAAGCCCTTGGAAAAAATCGGATATGATAACCTTTATGTCTTCGGTTTTTGTTTGAAATCGTAGAAAGCATTTTGTTCCTCCTAAAAATAAATAATCATCCAGAGCACGTAGAGGTATCAATGCAACAGCAGTAATTTCATCAAGACTTTTCGTGCTCGTCACTCTTTCAATAGTAACATTGTCCATTATTGTTTCATCGAATGGAACTGTCTCGTTTTCCTTTAAAGATATATTAAGGCACGATTCAATGCGGGATTCGTCTATGCCCGAAAGCCTAAAATTATTTAAAAGTTAAGGGTTATTATGTAAATAAAAGTATTAGTTTCCCTAAACTACTCGTCAATGTCCGAGTTCAAGTGATAATTGGATTAATATCGTTAAAGAGATTTGCAGTCGATTTTGTATTACCCAAAGGTGTCATTGTTTACAACTTTACTTTATACCTATTCGATTTGCTGCGTTTCTGTGTGTTCATTCGTTGTGCCCCGAATGATATATATGACAAATCAATGGGGCGGATGAACCTTTCCAGGTTGGGGTACGTCGGTTTAAATTTTCTACCACATAATAAAAATATTTAAATATTTTTTTCACAAGGTAACAGCGCTGGCCGCAGTTTCTCAGTACCTAGCTAGTATGTTGGACTACTGACTTCTTAATTCAGTTGTTCGGATTTGGCATACAATTGTTGGTCCCTTCACTTTCTTCCAAAAATGACTGAAAGAAGCTTTCGAATATTATTTTGCTGTAGCCATCAAGTTAATATTCAAGCAATTTCGAACGCCTCTACAATAGTAAAAACCCGAGAAAATTTCAAGGTTCAAAACAAGAAATACCACTTTGCAAGCGTAAACTTAAACTAAAGTAAAATTCATGCAAACTTATTTTGGAAATACATTAAAGCGCATATATCAAATCAAACTTTTATAAATTATCTTACTTGTATATGCTACCATTTGTGCAAGTTATATAGTAGCATTTTCTAACTTCTCGTATTCCTGCAATTGTAGTCGTCTTTTGTATATCATCTTGATTAACGCTTCTGTAAATAAACATATTTTAATTTTTATTTGTTCTCTTCTTTTTGTATATTACAGATTAAACAAGGGTATTCCTTTTATGGAGACTCCATGAATTTCTCCGTCAGATAAACCACAAACTATAAGGTTTCCAGAGTTAGATATAACGACCGCATCGATGAGCGAGTTAAAACCAAGAAAATTGCACTTGGCTATATTTTCGTCTTCCAGCAAAACGATACTTTTGTCGATACCTATAACCATTTTCTTATTCTGCACACTGGCACAAACTTGAGGGTATTTGTATACCTGAAATAAATTGCATTGAAAGTTCCACTTATGCATTTCAAATCAAATATTTTACCAATTCCTCACTCCATATCTTAAAAATAACGTTTGTACAAAATGCATTGCTTATTGTTTCATCTTCGGCGCAGGATAAAGCGAAATTATTCCACATTTCTGTATTCTTTTTTAAAAAATATAAAATAATCACTGTTCTTTCCGTCCGCTAAATATTTAATAAATAATAAACAGTTACCAGTTAGTGAACGCCAACCCAGCTGTTTGATTTAAAAAATTGATGGAGATTACTGCTTATGGCGACATCTGCACATTGAAGCTTGAACATAAATGTGGTTAGCAAGACAGGGTAATTCCAGTAATACCAAACACTAACAAAGTTATGCGAAACCTTGTGGGTTAACGTTGTCGTGGGGGAGGGACAAAAATCTACTCTTTATTGTTGTGTGCAGCTGCTTTGTAACATGAAATGTGCTACCAGAATGCCAAAAAGTTCCTACGAGCCATTTTCCGAGCTTTTCCTGAGCCAAAAAGATAAATGAAATTAAGATGGGGAGTTTTTTGATTTCTTAAAAAAATAAATGCAAAATTTGTGGATGCGTTCACTTGGTGAATCTATAATACTCATTTTCCAACTAGGTTTTCCTTTATTTTTCATAACTTTTTTTTAAGAATATATATAAATAAATATTTTTTTTTGTTGATATTTGTGCGACTGCAATATGTGTAGCCTTCGACACTTTTCTAAGCGTTTTCTATTCAATGGTTGATCTCCCGGATTGATTTCTAACCATTTGTACATAAATAATTTAAAAAAAAAGATCCGCCCGATGCAATGCGTTCCTTTGCAGTTGAAAAATTTCACTAAAATGTAAACAAACTCCACTAGTTGTCAAACTCAAACGTACTTGTATTTATTAGTAAATCTGAAGCAAATTGAAAAAATACAGATTCGCAAAAGTGCTCTGAAATCTGAAAAAGATTGTTTTTTTTTGTACCAAACGAACATAAAAAGTGCTCTGAGAGTGCCTAATCGAATACCACATTAGAAACAGAGAAAGACACACTTGAGACTTGACTTTAGTATCAGTTCATGCAAAGCAAATGCAGTTAAAACGAGATGGCATGCATATTTTCTTTTAAAATATATTGTAATAGATTGCAGAATCAATAAAAAGTGCTTCCAGTAACTGATTATTTTCAATGGGCTTATAAAAACGTACTAAGAAACGAAAATGTATAAATATATTAATTTTGGAATATTTGATTTAAGATTTCCGAAATTCACATAAATTGCAGTAGATTTTCAGTCGAGCGCAGTGGTGCACCAGATTTTATTTTTTCCTAAAATTGCAGTAGATATACGTCAGTAAAAGTAAAGTCCGAACCCATACAGAGTGCCAAACATAAAACACCCCACCCCACACTTCACTTCACACCAGACACCATCTCTGGCCTATCCTGTTCGCTTCACATTACACATCTTGTTCATTACATATTATTCCAATAAGAATAGCTTGTCGGATTTTTGCCGGGGTTTGCTTAATTGTGGTTGTTGATATATTTAACCTTAATATATTACACAAATTTACTCACTAAAACTGTAAGTATCAGTAAAGCGTAAACGAAAGTAAAATAACCAATAATAATTAAAAAAAAACCTAACTCGCAAACGGAAAATTTATTTTGCACATGCCACGTTTTGCTCAGTATTAAATTTTTCGCGCAGACGCAAAATTATAGATTTTTCTGCGAATCACCTTCCAAGTTTAAAATCATGTATATCACAAAATTTTAGATAAGAAAATGGCCTGTCCACTTGCAGCCGAGCGTATTTGGGTTGAAAAATCTCGCTATCATGACGCTGAAAAAGAATACTATGAGCGTTTGGCAAAGGTAAGAAAAAAAAATGCATAGATATAGATACCTGTGATTTATATAATTAGTGTTAAAATCGTATATGTAATTAAACAAGCCAAAACCAAAAGTAATACTACGTATAATTGCAAGCTGCTGAAGGGAAAAGTTAGTGCCACGCAAATTGAGAGTCTTCCTCCAAACGCGAATTCTTTAAAAAGTAAGTATAGAACTAGAAAGATTTCCCGTAAATCTAAAAGCCCAGAAACTATGCCGGAAAACGAGGAAGCAGTTGCAGCAGCGGTAAAACTAACACCCAATACTTCTGTTGCAAGGTCAAAAAAGCAAAAGAAACCAAAGGGGGGCGATTCAGAAGTTTCGTCAACTAACAGTATATCAAACGATATATCAACTAATTTAACTCAAGAGATATCCCAAAACATTGTAGCTGTTGAGGAGACAAAACCCAAGAAAAAGAAGAAGAAGAAGACCAACAAAGATGCTGTGGAAAAGCTGCACGATATAAGTCAAAAAGAAAATGTTCCACCAACTCCGATATTCGCCGCAAAAAGAGATTCTCAGGAATCTACCGAGAAACCAAAATCTCTCAAGAACAAGGTTTGATAAGTAGCTCAAATTATTATTATTATTATTTTTTGTTTGAGACTACAGCCCACCATTTTGTGCTCTGGCATTGATTTTTTTTACATTTTGGTTTTGTACCTATATACCCCCATCCGTCTCTCTCCCTTTTTTTAGGATAAGTCAAACCAAAATATTTAAGGGCCCTACATTTTTTAACATTAATTCGATTTTGCATTTTTTTTACTATAGGGGTCATCAAGCAGCCAATGTACTTTAGTATCTGAAATAGCCAAAGCCAGACAGCACATCAAGAACTCTCTTGAGAAGGTAACTATCATTATAGGAACAATTTATTCAAATGTTTATTGTTCTTCATGTTAATAGATGGACGGTATTGCAACATTGGCAGCCTCACCTGCTTCGCCGGATGTATTGGATAGACTTGCAGCAGTTGAGAAGGATAACGCCGACCTTCGTAAACTAATTGAGAGTCTAAAAAACGTGTGCATTCAGTCTGAGAATCGTGTAAAGTCTCTAGAACAGAAATTAGCTGCCGTTAATATCAATGCCGGTAAACCAACTGTTAGTGTTAACCAAGTCGCACCGTCTACAGAAAACAATGCCGATGATGATGACGGAGTTGATCTCTTTGCCTCTGACTCTGATGAAGAGGAATCGGCGGAAGCTGCCAAAATTCGGGAAGAACGTTTGGCCGCATATGCTGCTAAAAAGTCAAAGAAGCCCGTTATTATTGCAAAGTCAAGCATTGTTTTGGATGTAAAGCCTTGGGATGATGAAACTGATATGTCAGCTATGGAAGCAGAAGTTAGAAAAATCGTCTTGGACGGTATGTTGTGGGGAGCTTCCAAATACGTTCCAGTCGCTTTCGGCATTAAAAAACTGAGTATCTCCTGTGTGGTCGAAGATGATAAAGTTTCAGTTGATGGACTAATAGAAGAGATTGAAAAACTGGAGGACTACGTCCAAAGTGTCGATGTTGCCGCTTTTAACAAGATCTAAATACATTCAAAGAAAAAAAAAATTGTCTAAATTTAAGCTACTAAAAATACTTCCCATTTAGTTCCCAATTTAAAACATAATATTATATTACGTGTGAAGTAGGTGTATCATAACACAAAAATAAATGGACCGATAATAATCAATATTACATTTTTTACCATAAAGTCAGCAAAGTTATAGGTAAGCTAGTTCCATTAGATCAACTCAATCAAGAAATTATCCCAAAAGAAAAAGGTAATGTCGTTTTCCATTGGTTTCACTCGGGGATCCACTCATTCTGAAATCCAATGGAACAGCAAAACTGCTTCTGACAGAATCCACCAAAGTATTGGTGAAATGCCAAAAAATAATCTATGGCTGCTGTCAACTGACTTGTAATAAATACATAAAATTGCACTTGTGTGAGTGCTTCTTGAGTGGATTCTGACTTGAAATCGAGAAGCGAAATTCTCTTCTCAAAATCACCAGAAGAGTATTTTTGTGCCAATGGAACAGCATTTTTTCGATTCCGGACTCTCCCGGACGCTTCTTTTTGTCCAATGGAAAACGACATAAGTGTTGATGCACGTTCATTCGTTCGTGTAAGCTTTTTCACACAAAAGCAATAAGGGGTCACAGTGGACCAAAAGGCTTCCTTGAAAGCGCAGTAATAACATTGTCGTGCACTGTCTTTCAAACCTAACCTATAGGCGGGAGGTGGATGCAGAGGATTACATATCTTCTAAACTTTTATGTCGGAGCGTACTCGCGCAACTCTGCATAATTGTAACCTTTGGATATTCCATATTATGTATCTCATTTTTGCAAATACATATATGTATTATCATTAAATCGTGTTTGTAAGGCAATTGATTACTCTGATAAAAGAGATATTGTGAAAACGAATAATATTGCATAGATCAAATAAAATTTGGATGTTAAGTTATAGTATTTTAGGTTAATTTAATCTGTAAGAATCTTGTATCCAGTAGACGAAATACATAAATTTTTCTTACGTCTGCTTGCCCACATGGCCTTAACTGCTAGATAATATATACGTACTAGAATAATTAAAAAAAATCAATGGTAAATAAACTTCTCAGGTAAAAACAACATTGGATATATTCGAAAACCGAGAAATTGGTTTGATTTAACTTTCGATACCGTACATCCCATCAAACTTGTTCTTAGCAAAGATTCTCAGGACGAAGCTTAAGAAAACATTTGAATGCGAGCACACAACTTTAGTATTGGCAATTTGAGAATAAAGGTTTTATCAGGTTCAATGACGACAAGCTTCCAAACACCAATGAGATAATAAGACAACTGCCCCAATGTGCTGAATAATGCATTTAAACCCATTGTTCGAGCTGTGATGGTTCTGAGATTTTACCGTTATCTTTTCGCCTGAAACGAAATTTAAATTCGTCTGCGTGAAATTTATGAAATCTTGCAAAATCCATTGAACTCTTGTTTGCATACCACAAATTATGTCGTGTTTAGATACATTGAAATTGTATCATTGATTTAAATATGTTGTATAAATGTTTTATTATGTCTTAAAATTTTTGTGTATAATTTACGATTAATATGTATATTTTTTATGTATAATTGTGTTCTCTTCTGTTTACAAATTTAAGATTTTGTGTTTATTTTTAGGCAATTGTTCAATAAACGGTTTTCGAATCCCTTGATTATTTCTGTAAGTGCTCAGCTTAGGTAAGGTATGGATAAATACATTTGATTTTGTTCCCAGCACCTGAAACTATATAATAACATAAACATGAATGTCTTTAAATAGCTGTAGGTTCCAGTGTGTTTGAAAAATATTTCGATAGAATTTTCCATAACTCGCAGGTGATTCAGAAAATCAGTTATCAGATAATGTTTAAGAATATAATAGATGGATAAATATATTTCAAATAGTTTGGGGAATGTTAAAAGCGTTTTTAGTAATCGTTGCAAATACTGCTTTAATGATGGACTTAGTTTGCAAGTCGTGGCTGATTCATTTATGTTTTTTTTTTCTAATTTCGTATATAACTTGTAGATATTGCTTTTTTGCGTCATTAAGCGAACTACCGCTCCATTTAGTAAAAATATTAAGAAATTATAAGAGCTATGTATATTTTTATATATAGTATACACATAAATAATTATTGTAGAATAAAGCACAGAACGCAATCTTAAATCCTTGTATAAAAGTATAAACATTTAACAACAACAGATAATAATATGTACTTAAAATGCGAAATGAAACTATAATAATATTAAAAGGTTTCATAAATGCAACATTCTTTTTTTTCTGAGGAAAAAAGGAACTAACGTCAAACTCGAAAGATGTGAATGCGAATACAAGTATAATGCCAACATTGAAATTATGTTATTTTAAAAAGTGTTTACTGCTTTCTGACGGTTACTATATAAGTATAGGATAATCAAATAAAAAAAAATAAGAATGCAACAAAAGTGAAAGCTTATATATTTATGTTTAGATAAGTTTCCGATAATACAATTTTATATCATGAACTTTATCTAATTTAAATGTTTATATTATTTTCTTAGATCTATTTTAAATTTTGGTAATCATATTATGAATAATTTTTTGATTTATTTACTGTTTATTATATTTTGAATAAATAAAAAAAATACAAACATTTTTACATACGGTTCGTACTTAACTATAGTTCTGCAGCTAAGATCAACGGTTCGAATTATTTAAATTTTAGTTTTTTTTATGATAATGTGCATGCAAGTTAATAACTTCAAGTTAAATTATCTTTGATCTCTTATATATATATGCATTTTCGCATACACATTGCATATCAAATTATGGATATTACAGCAATTGGCAGCAATGAGGTTTTGTTTTTGTAGGCTGTCGTACAACTGTTTGGCGTTGTTTTTTACGTGATGATATATCCCTGATAAGATCATAAAATACCTGTTTAAAAAAAATCAAGTTACGTAATGATTGTAAAGAAAAAACAATATTTGTAAAAAGAATAATTTGAAAGAACACAAAAAACATAACCAACTTAAATAAAAAAAAGCAATGCAACATAAATGTTAATGTACATGAACTCGACAAAATCAATAACAAAATCTTATTGAATTGTCTTACTAATAACAACGATAGCCTTGCAGAATGCACATTGTTTATGCATAACCACATTTTTCACCATAATTCCAAAATAGGTATTAAATATACCAAAATTAGAAACGCGTAACATACAACAATTCACAAAAGGGCCACTATAGAGTAGTGATCATAGCGTTTGACCTCGCATTCGAGAGATACAAACATTTTAAATAAATACGAATAAATCCATGTCTGCATTTGTTGACTCACATTTTGCTAAATAATTGGTACGCTCATTTTTTACACTTAAGTTTTGCTGACTCATACCTTTTGCTAATTATTTTGTACCCACATTTTTAAATAAAACAATCTAGTATTCGATGTTCTGTTTATAAATAGTTTAGTTAAATTTTGTACAAGAAAAAATAACAAAATACCTTTAACGTTCGTGAAAAAACAGCAATAGTTTTGTGTAACGCGAAGTTACGGACGGTGTACTATTTGGCTCATATTTATTTTAGATGCAGACGTATAAACACTGTTATGATGTATATTAGTTATTAAGAGTTACTATCATGAAGATGTAATATATATTCACCACACTCAGAACTGTGACTCACAGTATGATGTGCACTTGTTTTAAAAATTAGGTAATGCTTTATATTACATTATATCTCAGTGATATATTATGCAACTGATGAGCCGAGATCTTACGCAAGTGCAGATCATGCGATTAGTTTTAGTATGTAAGCTGACATTAAAATAAAAGCGTTATAATAGGACAGTATTTTACAGTGATATTTGGTTTCGGATATCATAGACACAATCATTCCTAAGATATATAGGACATCCGGGCTTTAAGGTTTTATATTAAAAACCTGTCGGTTTTTCTTAAACTAATTCGCTAGTATGTTCTCAAATATGTTAAACAAGCCAACGATCGGAAACAATTCCCAGCACCTAAAGAAGAAATGAACCATCAAAATGATATTTTGAACTCGAGATGTTAATCAATTCTGACATTACGATGATAGAGGGACTCAAAAATTCGGCCCGTCTGTCCGTATGCTCCTGAGAATTCAATATTAATGCTACCGTACTGCCAATAAAAATGCAATAAAAGCCATGCAAAACTTATTTATAGCAAATATTTTTTTTTCAAACATATTCAATATGCACGGTAAAATAATCCCAACCACTTGTATTCCAAGTGGATTTCAACTCTCACTCCATTTGCACCCCATACACTTCCATCGGGATATTCAGTTTTTAATTGCTAATGTAAATTCAAAAACAAATCTTTGAATTCCTACATAATATATATATGTAAAGATATCAGTCTATTGCGAGCCAAAATGTACTTCCAATTCCAATCATAGACACCTTAAACCAGCCGGTCCTTGTACTCAAAAATCTTGTAAGGTTATTAATAGTAGATTAGATGTTATTTCTCTAACCAGAACTTGCGAAAATTGCCTGTTACGGAAAGCTAAAACTTATAAAACTCACATTGTTATTCGATATGTATTGCCATATCAAATGAATAACCTCAAATGGAATTTTATTTAACATTACCTATTTTTACATTTTATGTATGGTTACTTCTGAAATTTTTTCCTACGTATCATTGACTCAACCAAACTTTTGATGAACGAGAAAGTTCGGTGCGATCCATTCGTGTACTTTATTTCAAAATTTTAAAAATTCAAATTCACTGTTCAGGTTTGACACGAACTGCAAGACAACTACACGTGCAGCGAAGCAAATGCTATGTTCGAATTTTCGAACTTACATCTGCTCCCAAATCGAATATAAAATCCGAATTGTATTGGTTCTTGTGTGTGTTAAACAATATTTTTTTTTTCATTTGCACTGGAAATTCATTTCAATTGATTTTTACACAAAATAATTTAATACAAAGAATCGTTTCCAAACACGAAAAAATCAATATATTTATAATTCAGTTAAGAAAGCAATCCTTCCAAGTTCCAACGATAACAATTCGTAACTGCCAGCTGTGTGTCATACACATTGGTATTATTAGTGATAGTATGTGTCAATCTGAGAAAAAATCGAGATTTCTCAAAAGTGCCTCAAATCAAAAAAAAAAAAAATTTACTTTTTTTTGGCACATCAAACATAAAAAGCAATCTCAATAAAAAAAAAAAAATGATTTTACCTAAAAAAAATTGATCTTTTTGCCAAATCGAAAACGACATAAGACACCCACCCTGGAGAAGTTGGAAAAGCTCAACGAAACTTAGGGAGAAGAATAAAACAGTTTTAATATTTTGATTTGGAAACCACTTTTCAGTGAGCTAATTTAAACAATTCAAACTAGAAATACCTGCTCACCACTTACAAAATATAAAAAAAAACTTTTTCCTTTTTAATTTGCATTTTATTTTAAATGTTTGATTATAGTAACAAACATTAAAATTGGTATTCTTCGTTTCATATGTTCTATAATTTATTAAACGTCTTTCCGAACCTTAGAACTGTTCACAAGTGATAACAAATAAAATAAAATCATAAAATGGAAAGTTTTGGACATACAAGTTCTTGCTATAGGCCTGATTTTTTGAGTTTCGATCTCAGCAAAGCAAAGTAAAGTAGGATTTTCAGCACGCAATTACAACAACTACGCTCTACTTGACACTTCGAGACTCAGAGTAGAGTTGTTGTTATCGCGTGCTGAAAACCCTACTTTACTTTGCTAGGACCGAATCTCAAAAAAACACGCCTTATATCAACGATGATATACGCAGATACGCTTTATATTTCGAATTAAAAAATTATTCCTTTTTTTAGTTTCTATAACTACAACAAATATGATTGTAAAGTGTATAAAAATGTATATTTTTAAGTATTAGAATTGTTGGGTTAATATTGGAGTAAGTTACAAAAGGGATGTTTATACATTATAAAGACAAAAAATATTTATCCTTATAAATTATAATAAAGGTCGTCCATAGTAAACCCTAAACCATAGTATATCTACTTCTTAAAACCGTAAATGGCAACAAGAAATGTTTAGTGCGTTGTTAAATTGAAAATAGAGCTATATTAAAAGGATTACAGCTAAATAATAAATTAAATTAAATTAGAATGAATAATGGAAAACTATATATATTATAAGCATAAGTATACTCAATGCACCTATCTAAATTAGTATACACTTAAGTTTCCGCCTCTTGCATTTATCTTTAGCTCGCCCACTTGTTGTTTTTGAATCTTCAGTTTTTCGTGATCTTATTTCACGCATCAAATCAAAAAACACCTGTGTGGAATAAAAAAGAAAAAGAAACATACCAGTGGTTTGATGAAGGACACAACAAATGATTTTCAAATCATAATGCAAATGAAAAAAAGAAATAATTTCGTCGAATATATTCTTAATATTTTCTTCTTCTTTTATACTCTTATTTAGGAAAAATTAATTTCAACAAAGCCACACAAAGCGCATCAAAACTTCAACTCAAGCTAAATTAGTGAGTATCTAATAACAATTATTTTATTGTTATGTGCCTTAGTTTAGCAAATTAATAATTGGCATTCAAATTTGTATATTAAGACACACCCAGATATGAAAAATTCTGCGGAAGAGCTACAAATGTTTTTGTTTTACTCCATATTCAAATTGTTTTAGGCTGCTCATTTTGTAACTAGGTCTTCTTATGCTTCTGTTATTTATCAACGACTTTCTCAGCATATTATTTTAAAATTCAAAGTGATGTTTGTCGAAGCAAATATACAAAATAGTAATGGTATTAAACACAAAAAGGAAAAATGAACGTCTTACCAAAAGTGCATTCAATGAAACCCTATACTATAACCGAAATGTAACCATGTATTACCACTGGGACCTCAAAGTGGTGAAATATATGAGTGCAAGGAAACAAATTTCTTTTTTAATTTTTATATAACTCCTGTTTCAATAATGTATGTAATTCAATATCGGTGGCTTATTTAGATTCATAGAAGAAACTATTGAAGGTCCATAGCCGTAATAGGAACCGCTGAAGTAAAAAACATTCTAAGGGCTGTTATGTGTAGGAAGATGTGATTTGTTTTGAGACCGCATTAACAAAATAATAATAATTGATAATATTAACAGCTAACATACGTACATAAAAGAAAATAAAGTTGTAAATGGGTAACCAAACATAAACATTCATATCGAATAAGTCAGTATTCTTATGCTTACCAATCATTTTTACTAAATTTAATAAGCAATTGCTTCACGTACCTTGTCAACATTCTCTCGAGTTTTAGCTGATGTTTCTACGTAGGTAACCTGCCACTGCTGAGCACGCGATTGACATTCACTGAGTGGTACTTTACGCTTATCATTCAGATCGCATTTGTTTCCAACCAGTAAAAATGGTATGCTTTCATCGTTTTTGACCCGCAGAATTTGTTCCCTACAAACAAAATTTTTTAGCTATATCACACGTTTAATATTATTGTTTTAAGAAGCAGCGGTGGACACATGAGGTAGGTATCTGTTTTCAATTATTTATATAAGCATTTGTAGTTATTGCCCAAGTGTGAACAAAAATGATCAATTTGTGTGATCCGCGATTGATAAAAAAAATTGCCTAAGTTGATTAGCTTGCAGACGTCTGTTAGCATACGAAGTTTTGAAGTACAGTCGAGACTCGATTAACCGGGATTCTTTTAACCGGGACATTCTATTAACCGGCATTTTTTATGCAAATTTATTTTCAATTAATTTCCCATTCGTAACTCTACTAACCGGCATATACTCTATTATCCGTAAAGAAACAAATACATTTCCATTTTGTATCTTTGAATTTTGAAAATTTTGAATTGTTTTTTAGACACATTTATCCGGTATTACCTCTGCTATCCGTGATATCGTTGTATGTATGTATTGTATGTAGTTTCTTTCATCGTTAAAATGATTTATTTAAAATGAATTGTTGTATTTTTTGATGAATTTAATATTTTTTTTTGATTTAATAAGGTAAAGAAATAAAGTGTCATCAAATTTAGAGTTTTTTTTTATAAATTTAGAGAAAAATCTATTAACCGGGATTTTCGATTATCCGTTATGGGCTCGGTCCCAGCCATTCCGGTTAATCGAGTCTCAACTGTACTTCATAAATTTTGCGTTTATTAATACGTGAAGTAACGTATGTTAAGCTTCAAATATATGCAACTGCAGCAAAACATACCTAAACTCTTGCGTAGCTTGAAAGCTTTCATCGTCTGTTATTGAAAATACACAAAGGAATCCTTCACCGCTGCGGAAATAGTTATCTCTTATAGCTGCATAATCCTCCTGACCGGCTGTGTCCAGTATATCTATTTGTACTTCTTCGCCATCAAGGACTACCTGTAAATAATCAAGAGTTATTGAACTGTTTACAAATTACATCGAATATTGTTACTTTTTTTCTGTAACTATCAGCTTTAGTAGGCTCGTAGTCCTCCACAAACTCATCGTACATAAATTGCAGAGTTAGGGCTGATTTGCCTACGCCACCGCTGCCTACCATTATGACCTTATGCAAAGCAGGTCCGGTTGCTGGTTTTTTACTCATTTTGTAAGGTGACTTAATAAGTTAGGAATTCCTTTGGATGTCAGTGATCTAAAAAAAAAAAATTATTAAAACTTGTGTAGTGTTTTGTTCACCGCATATCAATGTGTAATTTAATATTGAACTATTTCCATATCATATAGTTTTAAATAATCCTTACATTAATTACGAATACATACTAAGATAATACTCAAACATTTGAATGTTCTTTTAGGAAATGTGCTGCACACATGTTGTATCGTAGGTACACTGATACATGAATGTTTTCTGCCTCAAACGTGGTGGCTACATACCAAAATTGTACTATTTTCACCTGAAAAAATCAGTAAAATAGCTTTACCAAATTATTTAGCTAAATATTTTCCTAATTCACTTGTAGGTATCACTCTATTTATATGGCATGATATTCGATACATTCAATAATAACAGGAGATCGGACCGCACCATCTAGTAGATAGGTACTTAGTAGAATGTAATGGCCATAAGTTGTAAACGTTTTGAAAACGATATTTTAATTTAATTTTTAGCTTAATAGTTTATCTGGATGAAAGAGGATTAATTTATTTAATTTTGGATAAGATGTATAGACATTTCATTAAATCTTCACATCACATGTTTGTTGGAGTGTAGATATGAGTACCTATAGTAAGTATGTATGTTCAATTGTGAGATTAATATTACAGACATATTAATCTTAATAATATTACAATTTAACATACATAATTACTATACTCATAAATCTACGTTCCCACCTATTAAAAGAAAATCAACAATTTCTTAAGAATGAAAGAATAAAACATGTATTAAGTGTAAGGTAAATTTAACATTTCAGGGTAAGGGAACTCATTTAAATGCCCATGTACTTAGCTATACATATAATGAAAACCATGACATTCTGAATTAAGTATGTACATGGGAAACAACTCAACAATAGATCATTAAAAAATTCTTCCGTTCTACTTTCTTATTTGGCTTAGTAAAAATATCACAATGACAGATAAAAGAAACAGCGCAACCTAAAAAGAAAACTTTTAAGCGACAATTTTATGCATGTGTAAGCCACAACTTTATTTTGCAACAGAAGGTAAAATCTTAAGCGTGGATTCTACTGAGAATAATTATTACGTATTTTGCTTTCAACATATTTCTCGGCTTTTTCTTTGGAAATATTGAAACCATGGTGAATGGAAGAGTGAAAAAACCAAAGAACTAAGCAACAAGGGTGACGACTTTTTTCTGGGCACAGCTCGGCTCGAAATACAAAAAAAGGCACATACCTACCTTCGCAATGCAGAAGTAACAGTATACAAAGAAAATAGTTAAGGTACTGCACATCTCTTGTTTGTTTATCTCATTATGGTATACGAAATACGACTCACTACTTTGCCTATGCTTTAGTAAATTAATACCAACAACAAATACGGTAAATGATATTTTTGATGAGTTCAGATACTCATATTAACATTTCTAAATGGAAATTTCAACTATGTTGACTTTTAAGTAAATTTGTAAATGGTTAGCAGGGGTGCGACAATCTAAATTATAAAACGAAATAGATTTACGATTACCTGGTAAATGGTTTCTAAATACTATTTTGATGATCACAATATCGAAAAAAATAATTCCAATTGTTAGTAGTGCATCTCTTTTCAAAATAATTTTACGTACTTTATAGGTATACCTACTCAAAATTTGTAATGTGGTATTCGAATGGGCTTCTTCAGATTTGCTCTCAGATTTCAGATTTCGTGTGGCTAATCGAACAAAAAAACTGTAAACATATACCAATGACCTCGTTTTAATTTTTTATTATACCCTCCACAGGAAGGTATATTCACTTTGTCATTACATTTGTAACGCCAAGAAGGAGTCACCGGAGACCTCATAAAGTATATATATTCTTAATCAGGATCACAATTCTGAATCGATTTAGCCATGTCCGCCTGTCTGTCTGTCTGTTGAAAGCACGATAGCGCCCAAACGAATTGATATTGGCGAATGAAATTTGGTAAAAGAACTTATTTTTATCGTCGTCATGTTGGTATTGCAAATGGGCTATGTCGGTCAAGTAGTTCTGGTACCTCCCATACAAAATCAATATAATGTTTCTGTCTATTGAAAACAGGGTAGCGTCGAAACAAATCGACCTATTCAAGTAAAATTTTGAGGAGGATTTACTTTTATCTTCGTCATGTTGATAATAAAATTTGGCTATGCCGATCAAGTAGTTCTAGTACCTCCCATACAAAAATAATTTTGCACGATTTGTATAAAGTGGAGGGTATCAAAGCAGCGGCCAGGCCGATAACAACACTTTTACTTGTCTTTTTTTTAATGCTAGCTGTTATATTACACAATTTTGCTTAGAATTTCGCGCATATGAATCTAGGCTTAGCTTCCCACAACTATTTGTTTGTATGGTTCATTTTTGAGACAAAAACAACAACAACTCCCCGAACGGCTCTCTTAGGACAGCTACAGGTAGGTATATGATATTTGCCACACGTTTGGGAAAGAAAACTAAAGATGTAATATGTGGCTTTCGTGTGATTTAATCAGCCTCAAAAATTAAGCACACTAACTTTGCTTCATAATTTATGTATACCTACGTTTGTATTTGCAAAACGTTTGATTCAAGACAATGACCCCTAAACAAACCTTCAACTGAAATTATGTGTGTATAAGTAATTAGCGGAAAGTTATAGCTTAAGAAATAAGTTGTTTTTGTATATTACTAGCTTAAATTGTTATGTGTTACAGGAGTTACCTAGTTGGCAGCCAGTGAAAAATATCTATGTCCTTCTATTTGTCACTATTTATAACAAAAAAACAAATTCAGCGATAAATAGGTAACTAAGATGATATAAATATGTAGATAGTTGAATAACATTTTTGAATGAATCTCAATATTCAGAGGAGTCCAAAATGTAATCAAAAGTAATATAGGTAAACTCTGTATGTGATTAAAAGCAGAAATTATTTAGTTTGCTTCTAACAAGCGTCATTTTTTTCAGTTATCCATTACGATAGTAATATGTATAGGTACATACTTATTTGATGGATAGTCTCGTCTTTAACTAAAATAAGGTTCCACATACTATATCGAACTAGACTCATTAACAATACAATACATGCAATCTATGAGTCACGAAGAGGTGACTAAAAACTAGGTGTGTGTAAATATAAGGGAGTTGAACAAGTTTAGCTCTGTTAATGTTTCTTTACCAGATTACTATCACTTTGTAACAATGGCAAATGAATAACTGTAATTTATTAGTAGAATAGAAGGCTGATTTACATTTGCCAACTGTAAAACGATTATATGAACTGCGCGAACTCCAGAAATGTTTCTCAAAAGCTACTAGTGCTACATGGCTCTGAAACATTATGTTTCCAAGCTAAATTGATCATTAAACTATTCTTCAAAAAAGTGGCATACCTTTTTATTTTCTGATATTAAAATAACATAAATTATATACACTGGGTATGCGCGAAAGCGAAAAATTAAACCAATGATAGACAACGCCTTAAATTTGAACTTTATGTGGAAGCGTTTTCAACAACTTGCATGTAAAATACTGCTTAACATAAACAAAAATTATAAGTTAAATAGTTAATTATGCTCGCGATTTTATTTGGGAATCACATTCACTTCACAATTCCGGGAATTTGTAAAATTAAAACTACACTATATTCTGTACAGAAAAAACGAGCAGTTCTATCCGTCAACCAAAAAGCAGAAATTCACTGCACCCGCGCGTTACGTCTATGTAGTGATAAGAGTGAGAAAAATATAAACTTTCCCCAGATGATGCCTGATGCCTCATCATAACTCATTCTCATAAGCAAGAAACAAGAGCGAGGCAGCAGTCGAAGTTCGAATGTTTATTGTTGCATTCTTTTCATAGCCGTAAGCGAGTATCCTTTCTTATGTCAAGCTTAGGGTGCAGCTGCAATTATGTTGAGCGTTTGGCCCCGATTCACCATGAGATCTTTTCAGATTTTGATCTAAAATGCTTTTTCATTTTTAGTTCAGAGCTGCGCTCTGAAGCGAGCGTGCTCAGATTGTTCTGAGGTATTTATGAAACACACTTGAGCACATAGTTGTCATAAATTAATATTTATTAATTGTTATTTATTAAATTGGTTAATTTTCAGTTCAGCTATTCACCCAGCCTGCTCAGTCAATTTATTCTGAGCTCATAGAGCGCGCACTGATCGCGATCTGAACGAATAAAGAAACACAAATTCTGAGCTCTGATGTATCTGAGCTAAAAAGAAACAAGAACTTTTTGTATAACAGTTCGGGTTGTGCTCTGAACTAAAAAAGAAAAACGCCAAAAATATCAGTATTTTGCTGCTAAATTAATTTGTGCGAAAGTGAGAAAAAATTTAAATTTTTTAAAATTGCTCCAGATAAAATAAAAAAAAACATTTTTTTTTTGGCAAATCAAACATGAAAAGCAATCTCGATCGAAAAAAAAAGTTGTTTTTTCATTAAAAAATTGTTTATTTATTAAATCGAAAGCTATGAAATAAATAAACTTTCGCAAAAAGGGAAATTGTTTTCGAATTTAGGGAAAAGCTAAAACTGTTTCCCAAAAACACAAATTATTGTATTTAGCATTTTATTAAATCGAAACGTCAGGAAAATGTATTTATGTATATAAATGTAGGTATAATATATTTTTCACATTTCACCATACCATGTCCATAAGTGAAGAAACACTATTTCAACTGCACAAGCGGAATGTCGCTCGTTCACGGATGCGACGATTTGTCACATATGTTTATATTCGTTTTGTTAATATATGAAGGCTTTATTGACCCACATTTACTAAATTAGTTTAGTAACACAGACCGCTTACAAAATAAGTCGTCGGTAAAATTCTTAATCGTTTACTATGCTGTAAGTTTACCTACTTAGTTACCTACTCACGTGTCACTTCAAACCTTTCGCTCCAATAAGAAATAGAGAGGAATATTTTTCAAGATAAAATGTATTCGGTTTGGCAAAACAATTGGGTACAAAACTCCTAACTCGAAGGACAAAATGTATGCTTTACAGAACTCTTATCCTGCCAGGTCTGCTTTATGGCACCGAGTGCTGGACGATAAGCAGGAAGGGAGAGCTAATACTAGGCTTCTTGGTCCTGTGTGCGAGGAGGGCGAATGGAGGAGAAGATACAACCGCGAACTCTATGAGCTGTACCAAGATGTGGATGTAGTTCAAAAGGCCAAAATACGTCGACTACAATGGCTCGGCCACATCGAGCGAATGGACAATAATGCTGCAGCTAAGAGGATCTTCGAATTCCAGCCGCCAGGTTCGACACGACAAGGAAGACCGAACCTCCGTTTCAAAGACCAGGCCATCGGGGATGCCAGAGCGCTTGGTCTGGATAACTGGAAGCAGCGTGCCTGGGATCGAAAAGGATGGAAGGCTACAGTGTCTCAGGCAGAGACCCTTCACGGGTCGGGAGCCCGTTAACGAAACGAACGAAAATGTATGCGTACACGATTTAATTATTGGTTTTTATTAACAAACATTTTTAACAGGTTTTTGAAGCCATCAAAGTAATTTAACTAGTACTTCGATCTAAATTTATTCCAATAAAGTGCAATTGGAAGCATTGTATCGCGTTGCAGAACACGTTGGTCAGTTAATCTACAAGATAAACAGTAAAATTAAATACCTATGAAATAAATTGCCTGTACCTATCACCTGAAATTCGTTTGTCTTAACCTCTCCAAGTACCGCTCTACAGTTATTGCTGGAAGAAATAAAGGCTTTATATGGCTTGGAACTTGATCACAAAGGTTTCGCGCCTGTAATAAACACAATAATGTTAACACCTGTTAAAATAGTATCAGTTGATTTAAAACCTTTTCCAAATGTTGATGAGCCATTGTTGCTACTTCAAATATGCAGTCTTCTACCCCTTTGTCAGCTGTTTTACCCCGCATGACCCGCTCTTGACTCACTCCATTCTTTATTAAGATTTCCTGTGGAATATTTAATGCTTCGCTTCTTCGTTGGTATGGTATTGCTCTAAGTAGATTTATTATTCCTTGGGCTTTTCCTAGATGAGATGCAGCATGGTCCACATTGATATTTTTGATACCACATACTTCCAGGAGCAGATAGTAGATAGATGAAACCGATTGCTCCGCATAGTCTTCCATATCCTTCCCCGTTATAAATTGTTTGTTTGGTGATCTTTCTCTCGCTGCAACTAAGCGCTTGAAATATGCTTTGGTTAATTTGTTATTTTCAGCCATCTGAAATAAATGTATAATTTGAGTTTCAGCTGTAAATTAATAACTTTCGTATTAACACTGTAAAGGAAGCATAAATGAATCTCTTGCTTTTCATACAGTATGAATATTCGATTGTGTTGATTTATTGAATGAAACTCGATTTGAACTTGAACGATTTGAACTTCGAAGGAAGTTCGTTAGATAGTTCAATATTTTTTCGTATACAGAAAGTTAGGTAAAAACTTTCTAACTTTTATATTTCAGTGTTTTATATAAGATGTTGTTTTTAATGTAACAGAGGATAGAACTGGGTATATTTTAAGGGGATTACTTACATACTTTAGCTCGTACAGGACGGGGTGGTCTAACACATACGATTTATTTTTGTCGAAGCATTTATCGATGGAATCCATCCAGAACTTCAGTTTTATTTTACCAATATGCTCTTCAGATACCTATTTATTTTTTTAATAGAAAATTAGGTAGATAACTATACAAACACAATTTAATGATTTTACCGTGGATCCGATTTTTGCGACTTCAACATTGAAAGCCCGAATAGCAAAAGCATGCCGCCTTTTTTCTCCATTTAACAATAAGGTACAGAGAAAGTTTTCATAATCATATTTCCTAAATCAAATATTTATATAATATTCTTTATAGATATATCCTATAATTCACTCACTCTACCAAATCTAAACAGTAATTTTGTCTGTGCACATCTTTTGATATAACATTTGAGTTACTGTATTTTCTATGGGTGGTATATTCAAAAACTTTATTCAGATTTCTGATAGAATATGAACAACCGCAATATAATCCAGACATATTCAATAGTGCGTTCGGATGGAAAAATAGTGCACTAAATACAATCGTCGTAAACAAAAACATATAATTTGAAGAATTTTTAATTTTTTAACAACTGCAGCGGGAAGTCAAATGTGACAATGAGATCTGACATTAGAAAACTCAGGGATGTGTGAAATGTTTGCCACATTTTTTTTTCACAGATAAAAAAAGGAACTAACATGAAGCGCGTTTTATTGTTTACGAACTTCTATGTGACAATACTAGCTCACCTTATATAAATGTGCCCCTCCGTTAAAAAAGCTTGTAGGCAGGAAAATGAGCCTTGGGGCCTCAGTAGGGTTTGAATTATTGTCTATGATAGATATACACTAACGTCGTTTTCGATTTGGCAAAAAGATAAATTTTTTTTCAGAAAAAATCAATTTTGTTTTTGATTGAGATTGCTTTTCATGTTCGATTTGCCAAAATAATCATTTTTTTTGATCTGACTTTCTTTGGAGAAATCTCGATTTTTTCTCAGATTTCACACATACGTTCAATAATACCAATGTGGATGATACACAGCTGGAAGTTACGAGTTGTTTACCTTTGGAAGGATTGCTTTTTGACTGAATTATTATTTGTTCGAGTATGGAAACCCTTTTTTATATTGAATTATTTCGAAATGAGTTCTTATAAATGTGTACAAATCAATTGAAATGGATTTCCAGTGCAAGTGAAAAAAAATATTTTTCGCGGCCAACTCAATACACACAAGAAGCACTAAAATTCGGATTTTATGTTCGATTTGGCAGCCGAAATCTGAAATCTCAGATCAAAATCTGAAAAGCCAAATCGAAAACGACATAAAACATTCCTCACAAACAACCAGTGCCTTGATTTTGTGCGAATTTATCCGCAATGACTGTTGCGGAAAGGGTTCACTTGTTATGTGGTATTCGATTGGGCGCTCTCAGAGCACTTTTTTTTGCCAGAGCAATTTTTTTGTTCGTTTGGTACAAAAGAAGCAATCTTTTTCAGATTTCAAAACACTTTTGCGAATCTGGATTTTTTCTCAGATTTGCTTCAGATTTACCAATACACGTGCGTTCGAGTTTGACAACTAGTGGAGTTTGTTTACGTTTTAGTGAAATTTTTCAACTGCAAAGAAACGCATTGCATCGGGTGGATATATTTGTAGTACAAATAATTTGAACTAGTCCATTTAATTATGGCTCCCACTGTGTATGTAATCATTTACAACTCTACCATACATAAAATACGCTAAGCCAAAACTACGATTGGCCTGCATGATCGGATGATCCATCCGACGTTTATTTACCATTGCACTTACTTACAGTTACCGTGCATTTAAATACGATAAATTGTATGTAATCTTGACGAGTTTCGGTTTTCAATAAACTTCCTTCATCCCGAGCAGTTATCGAGTTTTCCTCTCCGAACTTTCCCCATATATTTTTGTTAATTATTTATGTACAAATGTTTAGAAATCAATCCGGGCGATCATTTTGACAGCGTTGCCATTTTGACTGTTTTCCAGTCAGATCTGACTGGATTGAAATGAATTTAGCTGGAAGATTTTTTGAAATCCAGCCGGCTGGTTTTTTTAGCTGGATTCAAATTTCAAAGTTTATTTATGATTTTGTTTTGCAATGTACTACTTATTAGAATGAATTTTAAGACTTGTGTGTATATTTACAATTCTTTGTTTTTTTATAAAAACAGTTTTCATTTTCTTATACTTAATTACCTACCCTTTAATGTACAAATATGAAAGAAAATGGATTCTGTGTTATTTTTATTGAATAAAACAATTTTTTTTATCTTAGCTGGATTTTTAGCTGGATTTGTGTTTAAAATTCTTTGACTGTTTTATTTGACTGAATTCCAGTTTTTTGACTGCTTTTTTTCCAGTCAAATCTGACTGGAAGAACGGATTTGAAATGGCAACCCTGCATTTTGGATGTTTTCATATAAAATTTAGCCAGTGAGTAGAAAACGCTTAGAAAAGTGTCTAAGGCTACACATATTGCAGTCGCACAAATTCAACAAAAAAAAGAGCAAGTGACGTTTTTGTGTTCGATTAGCCACACGAAATCTGAAATCTGAGAGCAAATCTGAAGAAGCCCAATCGAATACCACATTAGTGTTGTAACTCTAGGGAAAAAATAGTTTTTGGTGGGAATTTCAATGATTAGAAATGGTCGTTCATAAAAATAATGACAATAAGGTTTTTTTTTTCTCCGAAGGAAAAACCATTCCAATGACATACCTACCAATATAGGTACATTAGATTTTATAAATTTGTGAGTGATATCGAAAGCTGACAACTTCAAATACCTATTACTATTACCTGTTTTAATATTGCATTGTTCTTGGAAAATCCAGGCCAGTATTCCCTTAAGCAACCTATTTAGCAAAGATGAATGAATTTAAAGAGATGGTTATCTCCCGTATATCTACCTATCCAAAGAAAACCTTAATAAAAACCAAACAAGTTCAATACGAAACACAAAATAATTGAACAGCACGATGCTCATAAAAGCAAAAGGAATGGTTGCCGGCCATTAGCAAATAGTAACATGCTTTTTATTAACAATGTTAACAAATGGGTTTTGGAGGAATAGACGTACCAAAGATAACCATCTCATTTAATCATTCAACTCTGATTAAAACTTGATTGGCATTAATCACATTCAAAAATCTAGTTTTCTTAAGCCGACTAGATGTCGGCTGAACGCGAAAACTAGATTTATCGCGAACGACACTTTTGCGACACATGCCACACATGCGAACAGTCAACTTAAGTACTCAGTCACGAATTTCGTGAATATATTCGTGGTCAAGCTGGATAGGTATCTAATGTCGTTTTCCATTGCGACCACTAAAAATCTTTTTCAGATCTCAGATTTATCGCGGCTCATGGAACATGCTACGAAATTGATCTGCTTTTGTGAATGGATTAGTGCGTTATTTGACAGCAATATCAGCTGTTTGAATTGCATTCGCTTTTGGAAAAAAAAGCTATGGATATCGACTTGAAAAATGTTTCCCCTGTTGTGAATACAAATGAAGTAGTTTCGGTGATTCGTAGTTTCCAGATGATGAGGAAGACAATGAAGATAATAATTCCTCCAAAGTTATATCCATTGCTACGAGTATTTATGTATTTCTTGATTTTGGTTTTCACGAAACTTTGCGCATTTGTTTTGAAAGCAAACTTCTTAATACCCCGATTCCACATGAGATAATTTCTCTCATAATGCTCATCATGAGATGAAATATCACGTGGAGTCACTATATTTCATCTCATGATTGAATGTCAGCGATCGCTCTCTGCGATTATTTCTTGACTCGGATGTCTGACATGAATTTGACAGATTCTTGTTTTTTTGTTGCTTTTTATCTGTAAATGTAATTTTTTACACCTATAGCCTCTCTTGCTGTTGCGATACGAAATGAAATGCCATGGCATGATTTACCCAGCACAGATATGAGAAAATTGTATGGTATAGATATCAGACATTTAGTCGGAGAGATATATCTCTAGTGGAGTTGGTGTGTAAAATGACGTAAAACAGCTGTGGGTATTTGTGGCAGTACCTATGTGTAAGTCTGAAAAATTATCTAGATCTGCAAAAAGTGATCCGAATCGAAAAAAAGATTGATTTTTTGCCCAATGGGACATGAAAAGTGATTTATATCAAAAAAATATTGATTTTTTTGCCAATGGAAAACCACATAAGTAAAATTGGTTTTTAGTTATCTGAACTCTGATTAAAAGAATTTTTCATTTCATTTTCGATTATCCAAAGTTCGGTTGAAAGCAAATAACTACCACTTAAGCGAACAAATAATAATTGTAACAAATACGTGTTTTAGGCGTGTAGAAGTAGATACCTTCTTTCGAAAATACAGTGGAATCCGGATATAGCGACGGTCAAGGGACCGGCGACATTAAGTCCTTCTAACCGGACGACGCACAAAACGAACTGAAAATTTTATATGTAAGGAAGTAACGTCAATGAAAACCAAATAAACCTTTAAATTAGAAACATTTTTCTTTTAATTTCACTCAGAATAGCTATTAGTACATGCCAATTACAACAAAAACAATATTTTAATATTTGTAATTAAATACATACATAATTATGTATGTATATAAAAACTGCACCGTCGCGTAACTCTGTTGCGTAAAAACTGTCGCCTGTCGCGCTAATTGTGCTACCTATTGCTATAGGGCAGTTCGCGACAACGTCAGTGTCAAATAATAAGAAGAAAAATCCAAGTGATGTAGTCTAATTATGTTAAAAAACTACTGAAAAGTGCATAAAAAAGTGCAAAAAACAAGATAAAAGCATTGTTGAATTAAAAAATTATGTTTATCAAACGTATTTGGTAGCAACTGAGAAGTTAAAGTAATGGCAATTGTGCGCTTTTCAACAATATTTGAACAAAATACTACTCTGGCCATTATAAACCAGCTTTGTTATCCTACAAGTTTTTTTTGACGTTTGAGCAAAAAAGATAGCCCATCTGTGAAAGGATGGGCTTCGCGAAACACTCTATTGCATAGGTAGAGAAAATTCAAAGAGTGGCATACTACGATTGCTTTATATTTTTTAAACAACAACCACTCGTCGCTCAAACCGGAGTCGCTCTAAACGGATGTTCGTTCATAGGAATTAGTATGCAAACCTAACAATTTGTTGTGTCTATGTCGCTTAAAACGGTTCGTCGTTATAAACGAAGTCGTACTAAACGGTTTCCACTGTATGTGTACCTGAATATATTCTTGGATAAGTTTTCCTGCATTCCAATTACATTATTACAGCATTTCTTTTATTTGCTTATTTGGTTCCATAAGTAATAAAATTATATTCAACTAAAAACTAACAGATTTCAAGAAAATATTCTCTATTATTGCATCATCGATTTTAAAATGCTTCTCACAGAAATCAGCTATCCTTGAGCAAGCCTCTTTAATCATTTCACTGGGAACTGTTAGTACAATTCGTATGTAATTTGGGTACTCAAAACAGCTCCCTGGTAAACAGAAGACACTTTGTTCATTGACTAGATCTTGAACAAATTGCAAATCTGTTGAAAATGCGGGGAAGTTTGGAATATCAATTCCTATCATCATATACATGGCACCTTTGGGCAGTACAGGTTTCAAGCCACGAACATTTTTAAGAATACCATAAGCCAAATTAGCGTTTTCCTGAAATGAGACGGGTTAGTTTATAATAATATTGATAATACATTTTCATTAACATACCGATAAAATATCAATAACACTATTAAAATAGCTTTTCGGGGTTTTAGCGAGTATGTCGGGAACTGCGCCTTGTACTAATGTGTTGGATCCTAATATACGTCCGGCCATATTTCTTAAGCCAATAATAATATTCTCTAAACGATTGTCCCGATCATGAATGACAATCCACCCCGTTCTCCATCCCGGAACAAGAAAACGCTTCGTTAGTCCACCGCATGATAAAACTGGAACATCCTTTGACAGAGCGCTGACAGCAATATGATGCGAGCCCGGGAAAACGAAGTGTTCATATATCTAGGAATACGGAAATATATTTTTCTGTAGATACAATGTGACACCCTAGCTTAAAAAGCTAAAGAAACTGAGCCTTACTAATAATCATTTTTAACATTAAAATTTTGTAGGCCACAATGGGTAGTTTTATTTATATTGACAATTTCGACATTGTGAGTTCGTAAAAACTGACTATAAATATTTTACCGTTTATCAGCTGCAACAATAAAACACAATATGGAAATTGGAAATATTATTTGATCGTATCCTGAAACTGACACAAGTAGTCGGATGTTAGGATATAATAAAAAGTTCACAAATTGGAAAATTTATATAATCACCCCTGTGAGCAATTCCGTTTGAGTTTGAATGCGAGTGGTCGCAATGGTCGGAATTGATCACAGAGTTAGGTTTATCAGGGTTGGAAAACCAGGAAAGAGGCACTTTATACATTTTTAGGGGAGATAGTTTTTAAATTAGGGGAACAACAACTTTTACGAATATCAAATACCTACCTACCAGGGTTGGAAAACCAGAAAAGGGACACTTCATACATTTTAGGGAAGATAATTTTTAAAATAGAGGGACATATATCTACAACTTTTACGAATATATTTAATATAAAAACTCATTTCCATGCGCGTGCAATGAATAACTCAGCTAAAAAAAGTTTACTTCTAAAACCAAAAAACCAGATTGACTGTTAAAAAAGACACAGGCTAACAAAAATATTAGTTGGAGCCCTCCCACTGCCAAATTGTTAGGAACCTATATTTTAATGTATCTGTTTAATATTTTCAGTTTTTTTTTACAGTCAGTCGGGTTTTTTATATTTTTTAAATTAACTTTTTTTAAATTAACGCGCGAATAACATTACCCTCCCTGTGTTCAGTCCAACGATAAACCATTCGTAGCCGCCAGCTGTTGGTCATAAACATTGGTATTAGTAAAAGTATATAGGTAAGTAAATCTGAAAAAAAATTTAAATTTCTCACAATTGGCACGGATCAAAAAATAATTTTTTTGGCAAATCAAATACGAAAAGCAATCTCAATATAAAAATAAATTGATTTTTCTTCAAAAAAATTGATCTGTTGGTCATATTGAAAACGATATTAGTTTTAAGTTCCAGTTTAAAAAAAAACTAAAAAAAAACAAGTAAATTAAAAGCCTGGCCGATGCTTTGATACCCTCCACTTCATACAAGTCATGCAAAATTGGTTTTGTATGGGAGGTACCAGAACTATTTGACCGACATAGCCCAATTTTAATATCAACCTGACGACGATGAAAGTAAGTCCTCTCACAAAATTTTACTTGCCTAGGTCGATTTGTTTCGACGCTATCCTGTTTTCAACATGTGTTTTCTAATATTGGTTTTGTATGGGAGGTAACAGGACTACTAGAGCGACATAGCCCATTTTTAATACCAACCTAACGACGATAAAAATTAGTCTTGGTTGATTCCTTTGGACGCTATCGTGTTTTCGACATTTTGAATGTGATCCTGATTCAGAATATGTATTAATATACTTTATGAGGTCTCCGTTGACTCCTTCTTGGCGTTACAAATGCAATGACAAAGTGAATATACCTTCCTGTGGAGGGTATAAAAACGAAATATTTTCAAATATTTTGTTTAATAAATTTGTTAAAAAAGGTGTATTCGATTGTAAAAGTTTGTATATCACTTAATACGCATGGTATTCACTATGGCTTTGTAAAACCAAACATTGATAGAGAAGAAAATAGCCATAGCGGAAGCCGTTTTTTTAGTGAAAAGATGTTAAAAAATTTGGGGGACAAGGTCATTTTTAAGACGAAAAGGGAGTATACTGTCCCCCTCCAAAGGGTTACTTACGGTTAACCCTACATAATACGTTGAAAGTCAGTCCTTAACTAAAACATTTTGTTTATAAATTGTTATTCTTGTGAATGCTTACCTCATCTGCAATTATCGGTAGAAAATACTTCGCCGCCAAGTTGACTATTTTTTGTAGATGTGTTTTAGAAAAAACACTTCCACACGGATTACTGGGATTGTTGATCAACATGCAGGAAGTGTTTTTATCTATCAAAGTCTCCATTTGCGCTAAATCTGCCTCCCATTGTCTTTCAGGTAGTAGGTTATAGTATCGGACCTCGATTCCCAGTCCTTCGCATAGAGTGTTATACAAACAAAATCCTGGTCTTGGAACAAGAATGTTTTGCCCATTATCGGCTAATGTTAAAATGCATATTTCCAGTGCTGATGAACATCCGCTACACATAATTATATCATTTGCAGTAACTGGTCCTTGATGTGCAACATATTTAGCAATGGCTTTTCGGGCTTCTTCATGTCCTGCTGTGTGAGCATATCCATTATAGTTTCCGCTTTCAATAGAACTTTTTAGGGCTTCAATAGTTGCCTCGGAAGCTCTAAGATTTCCAAAAATAGTCGGGTCACCTGTTTGTAATTAAATCCATTAAATGAACATATTAATAAATTAATATAAATTAATTATTTGATGTTTAGGAAATGTATATTTGTAGGTATGATATTGCTCTTATGTGGGTGTGTGCATTAGCTCTGTAGGCGGTGTGCTGAGCTACTGAGCGATTAGTCTCAGGGTCTATCTCCGGAAAAACACAAATATGAATTACAAACATCCGAGATCATGAAACAGCTTCTCAATTCAGCCATTCAGACTCATAATAAATTAGCAGACTCCAAAAAATAAAAACATTTTTTTAGCCTTATACCGAATACAAAATGTTCTCAGCATAAAAATATCATAAAGTGATATATTATTTATTTAAAAAAATTGTATTTTGTGGTGGTGAGTCAGTGAACCCGTTTTTAAGAAGAAAAACTGAGTCAGTCCCTCGGCCAATAAGACTAGTCTTAAAAAAAAACTTATTCCCCTTTTAAGTGCCCTTTGGTTTTTTCATTTTACATATTAAATCATAGACTATTTGGACATATCTCGAAACCGGTCCATATGATTGTAACACAAATTAATTTCTAAGGTAATTTGGTAATTTTTTTAATTTCTTACTTAATAACAAGCGCAGTTTTTCTCTCTATGTTTTTAAATTTATAATAATACATAAATCCGTATTGTATTTATTTCCCAAAAAATACTACCCAACATGTGTTCGTATATTTTTGTAAAACTCAATACCGTACTGCCAATAACAATGCAATGACAACTACGAAACATAATGTTTCGTGTGACCCAGTCGTACACTTTATTTATTAAGGCACTGGTCCCATTTCAAGTGTAAAACATTCGCGCTTACCAGGGTTTGGCAGTACACTCAACGATCATGACAATGTTTTAGTACACACAATTTTGAAACAATTTGTTATGAAGCAGTAGAATTCGACGTCGTTAACAAAGTGCGAGCAAACTAGATTACAGAATACCAGTATTTTTTTTAGTGTTCACTGAATTCTCACAAACAAGTCCGTCTTAAACCGCAACTGGTTTTTCTCATGCAATTTAATAAAAATTGACAAAATGGCTTGTAAAAACTAGACAGTATCTATCAATAAATTTATAGCGAAAACCGATTTGCGAGATAAAACAGTTTCTATAGTACACAGACACATCACTCCCGTACTCTTCTTAGGATTGCGCACTGTATTTCATACTGATTATGTAAGTAGGTAAGCATGTACTAGGTAGTTGCGTTTCTTCGCCTTACATATAAACATGTTTTTGAATTCTTGAACTTGATACACATTATCAATATACCTATTCCGCCAATGCTCCAAGAACAGGTCGTTGGCCAATCTGGTTTTGAGCGTAGTTTTTTTTAACAAAATTAATTTGCATATAGGTATTTATATATGTAAAACTTGTCGAATTGCAAAGAATTCAATCTGTATTAACGTTGTAAGGCTAAAATTGTTTTCGAAAAATACATAATACCGTCGACTCATATGTATGTTTGAACACAAGCCGATCTCGAGGCGAATTTATACACACCCCTTGTTGTTGTCCAATCAGAGAAAAGTATAGCGATTTTATAGGACTGCCACAAAGATACATACGTTATTTTGCAACAGATCTCGGTTAGCCGCTAATGGATTATGAAGATTATTTATTTAAGACGCATTTAAACTGGTCGCAACGATTCGATAATATGTTTTTAATCTTTAATTTAGGTCATAGCAAAATTACGGTTAATAATAAAGTGTATTTCTTTAGGATGAAAACACAAAAAGGTATACAACAATCATAAATATTTACTGTACTGTTTTTGTTATTGACGTCATAATGCGCCCTACTAATAACAAATTTTAATTTGCGGAAGCTCACAATAGCGCAACTTGTATGCAAAATATAGCCACTGTTAACTACAAAAGTTTCAAGTCGAAACTAAAAATGTTTATTGTTAATATCGTGTTCGATTTGGCAAAAAGATAAATTTCTTGAGAAAAAATCTTTTTTTTTTTATCGAGATTGCTTTTTATGCTATTTTATAAATGTGTAAAAGACAATTGAAATAGATTTTCAGTGCAAGTGAAAAAAAAAAAAATATTTTTTTGCGACCACTTAACACACACAAGAACCAATAAAATTCAGATTTTATGTTCGATTTAGCAGCAGAAATCTGAAATCTCAGATTAAGATTTGAAAAGCCAAATCGAAAACGACATATGTCTTAATCCGCGATACTTAATCTTTTTTAGTGTCGAGGATAAATTTTAAACTCACAATGGGGAAATTTTCCATACAAAATTGCATATTGTGACCTATAAAATATTTGGTGTGAAGGTAAAAATGATTATTTGTAAGGCCCAATGTAAATAAACTTCCTACTCGGCGCTGGGCAAACTAGTGCCGTTAATATTAGCTTGATTGGCGACGGAATATCCGTCGTAAAACGATAAACTTCAGCTTAAATAATTCTTCTGAATATTTTTTGGTCCATGTCCTCAGCATGGTTCTTAACGAGTTTCTATGTCGTTTAAAAATCAATGAATATGCGATCGATAACGTTTTTATTTGAGCTTGGAAATGGTTTTGTAATTATATTTCGGCAGTTTAAAATAGTAAATAAAAATAATAATTTATTCGTATCTAAATACCTATGTAGAAACAAGGCGCACGTGTGTGAATGACTAGTTAAAGATTACTATACATATTATGCCAGATTAAAAACTTGCTTTCAAAATGCTGAATAGTATTTATTTTGACGTAACTTTAACCCATTATTAGTCTTTTAACCATGGCGGGTGTGGTTACCTGCAAAATATTTAAAAGCTAAAGTGTAAAATTATAAAAATGTTAGAAAAGCTTCCGCAAAATCGACACATTCAACTTAAAGTAACCGTCCAACATAATACTCGTATCTTCACATAAAATATTGCTATCTGATATATTATTCCACATTTTGAGTAGTATTAATTCAAATAACATTACCATTGCACTATAATACTTACCAATAGATAATGGAATCATAGGTTTATCAGGGTTTGGTGTAATTTTTAGGGACTCAACTATATCCCGAATCCGGTTGTGAGTTTTTTTTGCTAATTTAGAAGGTTGTAGCTTCCATTCTGAGGAAGTTTTATTTTGTTGATCTTCTAGATTTGTGTACTTCAAACCACTTGTGTTCATTATCACATTAGGTAATTTTATATTTTTGGTTTTGCTTGTTTTAAAATTATTACTATTATTATAACAATAATTTTCTATTTTTTTTATTTTTCACAATCAAAACAATTTAATAATAAGCAGTAACAGGTGTTATTGAGCTATCATTTATTTATATTCTGTAAAGAAATAAATTTATCCGTTCCGTTTCAAAACACGATTAAAACTGATACATATATGATCCACTTAGCTTGCTTTTATCGGCTTGTGAAAGTTTCATTACACGAGCATTTAATTTAACCATATGCGAAAATTCAAACAACCGATATTTCCAGTATCTTGTTTTAAATAACAATTTAAGACCACAATATGTGTTGCGTTGTAGAAGTATAGTGTTCGATGAATAAATTAAAGCAGTATCCATCTGATTTACATTTTCAACGTGTTTCAAATTAGATGCGCGAAAGAACATAAGGCCAGTAATTCTGACTTTGCTAAAATAATACTTATACAGTTTTTAATGTAGTTGCAAACTTGGCAACTTTTCTTCCACAAATTACCTATATATTTTTTGTATTGGATGTGCCCATTTAAATGATAATCTGTTGAAAATTGCTATGAGCCTTTTATTACATGCAATCGCATATCATACACAATAAAAAAATACTTTTATTCGCTAAAAGTCATAAGTGATCTCGAAGTTCAGTTTGTAGCATACATTTTTGCAAATAATAGTAATTTTTTTTTAAATTATAAAAATGAAAATCTCACAAACATCGTTGGCAGTTGTGCAACTAACATTTGGAATAAGGGGTCAATAAATCAAACGTTATGCAATTATGAAATGAAATGACAATTAATGCTTTTTTACATTTATGAGATTTTAAAGTTAAATATAAAATAATATAATAATAAAAATAAAATTAAATTTATAAATTTATTTGTAGGTTTAGCAGTAGGTATTGCAAGGGCATGTTCTTTTGTGGTTATAGCTCTCTGTTTAATTTAATTTATACAGAGATTTCAATACATCTCTTTTGGTCGGAATATTATATCATCCCTGGCAATAGCGTTCTAGTCCAATTTATTTAACTCCCTTCGTTTTACAAAAGTTATAAAAGCAACTGCTTAGAAACATGATATACATTTTAAAGCTTAAAAAAGTTCAAAAGTGTTTTTGCGCAGATATTTCGTTTGTTATCCTTGCGCAGAACGTACGAACGTACCTATTATTTAATTTCGAAAAGTCTTTTCTGTATTGGTTAGAAGATAGCACCATTCGAAGTAAAGTTGAAACAGAGAGATTTCTTTCAGTCGTAAAAGATTGCTCAATGATTATATACTATTCGGTTATACGCGTATCCCGGGAATAAGTGAATACAACTTTGATTAATTACCTAGGCCTGAAAGTAAACCTAAATTTTCAATTGATACTGTGTCGATTTCGAGTTTTGTAGACTAACGTTAATTTTGATATCTTGGCGCCGGTTTAAATACCATCCACAATAAATAAAAGCTTGTTAAGAGGTTAGATAAAAAAAAATTAAGAATGTGTATATATTTTTTTATGAAATAGTGTGTTAAACATAATGGACTGTTTTTACTTCATTTAAATGCTACCTTATAATTATACAACGAACTGTTAATATTATTTACGTGTTGAAAAAATATTAGGATAGGAGAAAACAAAAGCATTACATATATATACCTGTGTAATGAAAGTATGTATGGTTAAAATATGTAAAAGAAAAAGCAATCTAGCAAACCTGAATTATCCAAGAAACAAAGCAACAGATAAAATAAAAAATGCAACGTTTCCCTGAGATATATTGCATTACAGTTCAAAAAATTAATAAAGTTCTAGATGATTCGCGCTCAGAATAAATACCAACCATAATTTATTATGTACACCGAAAAAATGATTTTACAGTGTAATCTTTTCGACTTTTACTATATTTTTTCGTCTTATTGCCATAATACATAGAACCCTTTTTGTGGAAAGAAAATATGTTTTTTTTATAATACACGCGGAGGGTTTTATTAATAGAGTGAGAATTGTTTACTATTTGGTTAACTATGGTTGGGTATTATTCGTATTCTAGGTAATTTAAATAATACCTAATTAATTGAAAATAATACTTTTCGGTAAGGTAACGAAATAAAGCTTAATTGACTTTTGCCATTGAAACTCCTCCCTGAGAACGTAATTTCGCTGGAATTGAAATGTTGGAAGTCAATGGCTTTGAATTAAATTGACTCGGAACAAGAATGTTAGAGTTTTCATACGTTAGAAATATGTTTAACATTTCTAAAGTATTTAAATATAAAAAGTAAAGGAAAAGTTAAAAAATGCAAAAAAAAAGTTATGTAGACAAAGGTTTCGATAAAAAAAATATTTATAAATTGCCTACAATACATAGGTATACCATTATCGTTATTATTATAATAAATTATAATAAAAATATTTTGTAGAGTATGAAAGGTAAAAAAATAGGTACTGTGTGCTAATTTGAGTTAACATTGGCTACATTATATTAGTGTTCGCTTACAAGGCAAATGTTTTCTACCTATACCTAGCTATTTATTTTTTTGACTAAACTGACTAAAGTCAGTTCTATGCTTATTTTTCTTTCTATTTCAGTTTGGATTAATAATTGCAAAAAAGGTAGGCAAATATACAGATACACAAAAATCAAATATATTCAAAATCGTTATGGAATATAATAGATAAAGGACTATGCTACCTACCAGTTATTTTGGAAAGCAGTTAAGTAGGTATAGGTACTTAATATTTTGATAAAATTGGATGAACAAAATGTGATCTATCTGTTTATCATTTGCAATAAACACACAAAACCAAAAATTAAATAAACCAAGAAAAATAAAAAAATAAAGTTGCACACAATAGCTCACATATCATAGGTCGAATCGCACAGCTTTTCATAAGTGAAGGGATTTTGTTTTAGACTCGAATAGAAAGAATATAAAATTGTATACTGTATCCGAATGTATAAATTGAGAACCGCGAAGCTTTCTTAGGAGAATCCTATGCAAAGATTGTGCCAAATTAATTATAGGCGTTATCGTTATACCTACATAATTTCTGAATTAAAGAGTTTAAAGAATGCATGGCTTTGAATATGCGTAACATTAATAAAAAATATGCCTTTATAAATAAATGTGCACAATATTTTCACCAATACAACAACTGATCTATAGATTCAATTTAAATTGTTAGTAAATATTATTAGAATAAACTAATGGCTTATAAAATAAGTTAGCAGTTTGGCTTAATTCAATTTCTCTGAAATCGTTGGATAAAACTGTGCCGCTCCATAGTGTCTCATTAGAAGGGTAAAGGTATTAATTCATAATTATCAGCGTCCTGCTTAACGAATCATGACTGATAGCTATTTTAAGCGCGATTGGGTAAGATAACTTAGTCATTTGTGTTTCTAGAACTTTATTTCCTATTCGTATTTCCGTTGGTCTTTATTACACGAGGCAGTTGGAGGTTTTCCGTATCCTCAAAACCACTTACAAAAACCAAGTAGGAGGAAAATTTAAAAATTTTAACTGAGGATGGACAAGAACAAATAACATATTTTACTGACACTATAAAAGAATCTCAAACAAACAGTTTAAATTGGATCTATACACAATTTTTACAAACACATAATTTTTTATAATTTAATTTAAAATCGGGCTTGGTCGCGTGTTCAGGTAGTAATTGATATAAAGGTAGGTATAGAAATGTTTCATGTTCACTATGTAAAAGGCAGTGGCGATTCCTGGTCTTAAGCATTGGGTTAGCTACGTGCTCACTTCTCACAAAAAAAAAAAAAACAAAAGCGCACTCTCATATTCCAAAAGCACGACAAAAATAATTATTATGTATTTACTCACATTTATAATCCACGCAAATATAAAATTATAAATCGCACTTTACTTTTGTAATGGAATTCAATAAGACTATTAATTCAGTCAAATAAGAACACAACGACACATTCTTACTGCAATTTGACTAGAAAGAGAAACACACAGAAGTACAAAAAAAGATAACGCGCAAAATATACCTGCTTGCTTACACTTACACTCTACTTTCAAGTTTTATCGCATTTGTTTGCGCTTACCCTTCCGTATATTTTCCTGTGCTTTGCTTACGACTGGTAGAGGTAGTTAAATTCCACACTTATGCAGATTGTAGGCAATTCGGTAGCGCAATTTTTTACGCTAAAATGCTACAAGCAGGAGACTTTTCTATGGGAGTTTTAGATTGTGTGTGTGCGTGCAGGCAGGGAATTTGCGGTATCGCAAGTTGTAACGCTAAAGAGTATTTCAAGTAAAACTTATTGCATGGGAGTAATGTGTTGTGTGTTTGTGTAGGCAAATATTATTTGTAAATGATAGTTTTGTTATTTAGTATGTCATTGATTACTGCAATTATTAATCTTCATAATTACTTTAACCTCGTTATTTGCTGTATTTTGCGTATATGTATTTCAATTTATTTTCTTGGTTTAGCGCCGCTAAACTAGCTAACTGAGAGGAATCGCCCCTGGTAAAAGGTATGACCATTCTTAAACTTGATTTTTAATTGTTAATTAACAATATGACGAATATAAGATAATGTCAAGGTATATGGAAATTAATTGCTTATTCGCGACTAAGCTTGCGTTTTGTGAAATGTTGCCACAATCATTGGGCTTCCTTTAAGTACTTATCTAGTTTTATTCAAAAAAAATACTATTTCAAATGAAATGACATATTTATGTATTTAGTTAAAGGCATTTAAGATCGTATAAATTCTAGAATTATTTTGGATAATTTTAATTTTAATCCGAAAATAATTTTTGTAAGTCGAACACATAGAAATACATAGCATTTTCTACATTATACATATATACTAAGCATTATAAGCACTCGTAATTAGATTTGTTTTGTTCCAAAGGGTGAATATTTTCTCTTTCAATAAAATGTTTTTATATTTCCCTTAAGTTAAATTCAATTTTATTAATAATGAAAAATCATTGAAAGAAAAAGCATACATTTTTGTGATGTTAAAAATATGTGCAACTAAAGGTAGATATATACATTACTAGTGGTACTTAAGCCGCAGTAAATATTCAACTCAATGTAGCTTGTCCATTGTTATTTTTTTCTAGTCTAGATGCAAAAGTATTTAGGTACAATTATTTTCACCGCTTATTTATTTGGGTTTTGGCAATGTTTGCTGCATTTAATTAATTTATTTATGATTTATTTTAAGATATATTAGCATAAGAAAACAGTGGACAAAATATACACACCGGATTCATTTAAAACAATTAAAAGTGTTATCATCGGCCTGGCCGATACTTCGATACCCTCCACTGCATACAAGTCATTTAAAATTGGTTTTATATGGGAGATACCAGAACTGCTTGACCGACAGCCCATTTTCAATACCAACCTGACGCCAATTACTTTCGTGCTTTCAACAGACAGACAGACAGACAGACGGACGGACATGGCTAAATCGATTCAGAATGTGATCCTGATTCAGAATATATATACTTTATGCATTTATTGTTTTCCATACCATTAATTGCCACTGAAATTTAACTCTCGTATATATACCCAATTAATTTTTTGATTATAAATATACTTGATTTGGTACTAAGTTTATCATCAAATATGCCCATTACTCCACAAACTTTAGCGACACATAAAGGCAAAAGTGTCAATAAGCGAAAGTGGGTTGGCAAGGGCGAAATGATAAATTACCATTTTATACACTTTTAGGTCACAATAACTAGGTACCTGTAATAAGAAAGCAAAGGCAATTAATCTTTATTAGCAGAAAAAATGGATTTGTTTAAGAAGGGTATAATAACCTTCCGCTGAAGTTTTAAAAAAGAAAACTTAGCAATTTAAATGCGTCTATAGGCAAAGCAAAGTTAAATTGTTTCCGAACTGCTAATAATATTGACAAATTCAAAACAAAATAGAATTCAGCAACAGCAAATAATGTGCTATCGAAACGTTTTATGTAAATCTTTTAAAAGAATTGGCCCTGCGCTCGTTAGCATTATACTTTATACATCTTATTTTTGTCGACACAACATGGTGTTATGGGTTGAAACTTTCGTAATCACAAAAAATATTACGAATAGAATACAACATTTTAAAAAAACAGATTTATGAAAAAGCTCTATTTAAAAAAGATGATCAGATTAATAATTAGATCTTTCTAATTGTAAACGGCGAAACGGTTGTTAGTGAAAACTTACATCTGCTTTTTTTTTAAATAGAATTACTAAGTGGCTTAATTGCCATATCTATTCAGCCCTATCTGTACGATGTGATAATTAATTTTCTGAGTGCCTAAGAGCCACGGGTTTGTAATTTGTAACTATTTGCTTGAAAATGCCTGGAAATTTAACACATATACGAATAACAAGAAATTGTTTTTTCCCGAGAACAGTATATTTGACTTTACACCCATGACCGTACACAAAAAGTTTGTCTTGAATCTCAACTGTCTGAAGGCCAAACAACAACGAACAAAGTTAAAATTTACATTAAATAAACTATGCATTTTTCGCAAATATGCCAACAACTTTGCCGTCGACTGTTAGCGCTAGGGAGGCATAAAAGTAACAATTTTATTAATATAATTTTTAAAATAAAACATTTTTTTTTATAAAGTTTCGCAGACTTTCTTTTCTCTTTTAAAAATTTTAAATATTAAGACAACATAGTACCAGTTACGGAAATAACAGTAAAGTGGTTCATACCACGCAGATATGCTATACTGTGTTTCTGTTATATTTTATCAAATTTTTAATATGTTTGGAGAATATTCTATTTCCCATAAACCAATATTCTTTAGCTAATGGGCCCTTGGCCTTGAATCAGTACTTCCTTAATGGGTGCCTTATTAGTTAACCGTTTAAGATCCGTCCTATCTGCCCCTTTCCTCGCCATTAATGGTAGACCTCAAGGCAGTCACCTAGGCTCCTCTCTCTTCATCTTAGTTATAAACAATCTTGGGAGGGTCATTAAACACTTTCTTTCTCGCTACGATGACGACAACTAACTTGTGAGATATATATCAGGATCTATTCTGCATCTCCTTACAACTCCATATTCTTTAATACTGATCTTTATAATTCACGATGCCCCGTCTCTTCTATATGAGCTGTCGTACCATATGATTCCAACAAATCGATTTCCCGTATGATACCGACGGTTAACTCAAACATATCCATTTTTGATTCCAATGCAGCACTCCCTGCATTGCATTCAACTTTAATAAGCCTTATAATTAAGGGCATTTGACCCGAACCAAAATTTAAATTAAAAAAAATCTTATCTTTATTGCCTTAATGCTCCACACAGCTCCACCATGGGCTTTACCTTGAGGACAATTCAGCAATTCGTAAAAGAAAATATACAGCTTGATTGAGAAAATATTCCCGATATCCCGTGATACGCATTCTCGAGCTTATCGTCATACCTTTTTATAAAGCGCTGATAAAAAATTATAAGGGGTAAATATATTTAATGGATATTCTCTTTTCGTATTCACTTGGGCTCTACAAAGCTCTTAATGTCTTTAAATATTTTAACGTATTTCCTTCAAACTATCAATAATGCTGCAGAATGCTCGTCACAGAATAAAAAAAAAGCGGCTTTATAAATACTAAGACTAAGAAATCTAAACTATTATCGAGTCTCTAATTGTTATACGCAGTTCAAATTCCTGTAAAAACTCAAATAACACAAATAAAGGTATCCCCTGCCATCCAGTGCCCACTTGCCACTCCTCGCGAACGTCTGACAAACATTAATCGTGTGTATAATGAAATGACGAAGCTTCTTAATTGCATGTTCTTACTTATGTAATCTTGTATGATATTATGTATTGTATATACTTTTAAAAAATGCTCTACTATTATGGATGATAACTAAGAATTACATAAACTGATTTTATTTTCCATTCTTACAGTCTGTGTAGTACATTATATTTATTTATTTACTTAAGAGTTCCACATATTTAAAAAGTACTTTTACTATCCATAAAGTATTAAAATGAATAACGTAAAATGAGAAGTCCAATTAGCCTTGCGGTTATTTTCATTTTCTTCTACCTACCATAAAGTTTCGTTCATATACGTCGCGCTACTCCGGCAGCCGTGCCAGTTCCTTCAAGTACTATTAGAGTTAATGAAAGCATTTTGACGAGATAAAGTGAAAATTGCAAGCACAGATGTTTTCAATATTCATGTCGATTATAACACAAAACGAGTTTTTGGTTGATGTGCAGCAGTCAGAGGGCTTAAACGTAAATTTCCAGATCACTTGTACTAAATGTGGTCGGCACATACAGAATAAGCTTTAGACCTGTCATACTTAAATGCATCATCCGAAATTTGAAAACGGAGAAAAACAAATTCCTGAGTTGCAAAAATAGTCTGTTTTGAGTTTGTACAAGGAGAATAACAGTGGGTCTTGTTGCTGTCATATCGTCTCATGATTTATGAAATTATATTTTCACTATCTAGTTTGTGAATGTGAATGTACCTATATATTTTATTATATGAACAATTGAACATGCATATAATTATGAACGAACATATGGGCTATACAAAAAGAACACCTTCAGTGGATGGGTATATAAGAATCTGAAGTGATGACTTTCGTGTGGAGGACGTACATATAAATATCTAAGACATTATCAATGTTTGCTGTTGTGAAGGCTACTTGAACTGGCAGAAATCTGCAAACCTGTCATGTACACTGGTCGTATTGGTATAAATTACTAATGGCCATGAGTTAAGCTTATTTTTTTTTTTTTTTTATAAAAAGAAACTTTAAACACAGTATAGATCACGAGATATAATTCTTTATGAATTCACGTCCGCTTAAGTCTAATGCTCAAAATTAACTGCTTTCTTCCTCTTACCTTTTCTTTTTCTACAATTCTCTTAGTTAATATAAATATATTAATACAGATTTGCCACATTAGTTTGGAATCAATCCTTTTGCCACTCACAGCCTCAAAAGCTTCTCCTACCATTTCTTTAATTACTGAACCAATCTCCAAAACTCTTTTCTTCTGTATGATTTAATGTTTGTTTGATCATTTTGCATCCTTAGATCTAAAACAAAAATAGCCTATAGGAAAAATAGTTGATCCAAATATACTTTACGACCGATTCTCATACCTACCAAATATACACAACGTACGGCCACAAATACGGTGACATTTTTCTCTTTGAGAAGTTGAACTCCTATCAACTCGTAGAGAAAATAATTTCTGCCTCTAATTGATAGGTTAAGGTATACCTACCAAAATATATATACACACTTTCGTATTGAGACATTATTTATATTGCGATTTACTGTAATATCAACGCAATTAAATTCTCATTCGTTAAGTAAAACATAAAGATATCCACTTAAGGGCCTATGTCGCTACCAAAGTATCCTCTTTGTGCTGTAAATATTTAAAGTCAACATGGTCAGAAATATTCAAAGTATATCATAAAAATAAACAAAATTGTGAAAATAGAACAGCTTAAACAAAAAAAACTGAAACACCTTGGATATTTTATTCATAGCTGCGCTCGTTTTTTTCTGTTGACAAGACATATTTTCTTGAAAGCACAAAGGAATTCTGGATGAGTCTTCTTGGACAAGCCTTTATACTTCTTTCTAGATGACATGAGGTAAACTAAAGGATTGTCTACGAAAAAAACATCAAATCAGACCCAGATAGAAATTATGTTTGCTTACGTTGCGTTTAAATGCGAGGTGGGTATTCTAAAATAATATAACTACCTGCACAAATGTTCATGTTGTTCATTTAAAACAAGTTTATGCGATGTAAATGCCTTCCAATACAGTTTTGATTTTTATTTGGGAAAAATCCCACGAAACTTTCTTGTTCATATCAATATTTGGTTTGGTTTGCTGCTTTTTATTTCATGGTATATACATAGGTAATAAAAACTCTGAATGATTTGATGATGAGTGCTACTTATCACCGTATTACGAGCTGCCGCGAAGTCAGTTAGTCGGTAACCGTTGTCTGTGGTCGTTTCGTGGATTCTGTGCTTACCAACTAACCCGCCAACGATGTTTTCCTTTCCGATTTTAGCATTGAAGTCCCCGAGCACAACTTTGACATCGTACTCCGCCAGGCTCCGTAGGCTCCATCCAGGAGGTCATAAAACTTCTCCTTGATAGGGTCTTCAGCCTCGTCGGTAGGGGCGTGTGCACATATTAGGCTAATGTTTTGGAAAGTAGCTTTGATGCGGATCACAGGTAGGCGATCACTTATCGGCTTAAAGTCAATAACTTTTGTCCTAAGCCGATTTCCCAGGACGAGTCCGCATCCTAATACATGCAATCTTTTATTGCAGCTGTAATAAATATCGCAATTTTTCCTTTTCATCATACCTGATCCTATCCATCGTATCTCCTGGATTGCGGTAATATCTGACTTGTACCGCGTGAGGACAGACTCAAGTTTTTAAGTAGCATCTGGGGTGTACAGCGTTCGCACGTTCCATAGGTACATACTTTTAAATCGTTGTCCGTTGACGTTCCGGGTCTGGTTGCCGTTTGAGGGAAATTGTTATCCGAGGCTCCTCGTATCTCTCTTAAAACTATTCTTTTTTTTACATGATCGGGAAGTTACCCCGACGGCACAACCCCCAACCTGGAGGGCCAGGCCCTTGACCCTAGGACAGCAGGCCGGTTACTCCGGTGCCAGTATTAATACGTGAATATCCAAATTTTTCGTATAACTTTTTTTAATTATTATTAGATCGGTTTTGTAAAATTATGCAGACGGATTAGTTACAAATATTACAGTGTTTAGTTAAAAAAATAACTATTGCAGAACTATTTAGCTGATAAATAATTAAAAGGTTGTTGTTCAGGATGTAAGCATTACTTGGTTTTTAAAGTTTTAGCAAAATAGAAAATTTGTTTTTTGAGATATGAGCAGTTCTTAAAAATACCGCTTTAAGTGATTCGAATAAAAAAATGAAGGACGCAATAATTTGCATTCTGATCGAAATCGTTAGGCCCGTTTTTCATTAAACTATAAAATATTTAGAGAAAGACTAAGAACGTTATCGAGCTAAAAATTACCATATTTCGAATTGCATCAACTCAAATTTCCCGTGATAAGATAATTTTATCATTTTGTAGAGAACGAATTTCAATAAGGTATTTCTTTTAACAAAATTCGTGTTAAATACAAAATTAACTGAATTTTCATTTAATACTTTTCTGTGTAATAAAACCACCGATAAGGCGATCAAACATTTGATCAATTTTAATCTAGCTGCAGAATTTCGCTATGATTTCACACTCGCACACAATGAGTTTCCGTGCGATAATATTGGGCCATTGAATGTCGTCTGTCAGCATTGCAATGCATTGAAGTTCGCTATACGGAAACGATTGGGCTGAGCAGGAGGAAAAGTAAAATTACCCGGTAAAATTTCATTCCGGGCGCTGCAGCCACAGCTGCTGAAAGTCCAAGAACAAATCCACGATCGAGTAGATCCGTGTAGTTCCTTAAGATTCGGCCGGCTGACAAGACTACTCTTACAGAGTCATATGTCGCAAGCCCGGGGAATAAACACAAATATGCATTTACGCCATATGGACTTTATCTTTAAGCATACTGTTTTTGGACAACGCTGTTACTGGATGTATACTCGGTCGATTGTCGGGTGACAGAAACGAGGATTGCCGCATGTCCGGCCAGACAAAGTCTACCTATTCAATCATTAGCCCGAAATACCCGAGGCTTGACTTTTAAAAGGACTATCAATAATTTAATTAATCTAAGGCGGCACGAAGTTCGTCCAGGCAACTTGTATTTAAATATATGATAATGTGCCTTGTAATTTATAGTTTCGATACAATCAATACAAACTCATTCCTATTATTTTCTGTAAGCCAGTTATCACGGGCAGCATATATTAATTATTACTAAAAGGAATGATGTGTGGGGAGCAAGTAAACACCACCTTATTTATATAGCATATCCTTAGCTTGCCCAACAATTTATAAGCATATTTTGATATGTAATCTAGTCACCACTCGGGTATCTCATCCAAGTACTCAGCTTGGTATTATTATTATCAAGCACAGTACTGATAGTAGGCCGGTGCGTACCCTTTGAAACAGAGAAAGGGATCACTTCATCAATAGAACAACAATGAAGAGAAACTTTTACTGCGTCAGTAAAAACCAAACAAAAGGCTTTATCCAAAGGCCTCCGTTTGCAATTTTCATTATTTTATTAGGTCATTACATTTCGGCAACTACCAAGTCCAATACTATATTATCTTATGTCGTTTTTTTGCATCTCTGTCTACCACAATAACATCTACACAAAGGAACCCTCTTTTGGCAAATAATAAGGGTGGTTAAGGGTGGTGCTTAGTTGTCTATAGTATTTTAGTATATATCCCACAATTACAGCATAGATGGGAGTGTTCTTACTGTTTACCACATTTTACAAGATAAATGGTCAAGTGTGTTTGTCTGTAAATTTTGATTGTAGTTAATTTGGAAGCAAGATTGCAGATTTGTAGAGGTCAATGTTATTTCTTTTCAGGGAGCATATGCCCACATATCTTATTCACATACATGTGTGTATATTTTCTGAGGTTTGAGTGATAGTATAGATGGACTAATTTATTGTTCTACTGTACTATTTAAATGAAACATTATTTAACATTAACTTAGGAGTTCTTTGGAACACACATTAATATTTTTCTAAAACGTCTGGTGTAAATATGTTATTCCTTTGTAATGAATATTACAAAGAAATACTTAAGTGAAAATCTATTCGCAGGGATTTTTAAAGTAATAAAGTTGCCGCAGGTTGACATGGACCGGAAAAAGAATCTAAAGAACCGCAATGAATCTTTATTGAATTTTTGAGTTTATTACAACCGTTTAAATAATAAATCATAAATGTAATTCCGAAGAGCTACTAATACTAGGTACTGTTATATACATACCTAAATGTCTATAAATGGTATAGAAAAGAGTGCACGGATATCAAGTCTTGAGTATTTCCGGATGTTTTGATATTTTAGACATAAAATTGTCGGCACTATCATTTTAGCCTATAGTTGATTATTACCCGATTGGGTCTCGTAATTAAACGAACACGTTTTTTTACAAACCTATTTCGTTTTTCTGAAAGAAAAGATATAGTGATGATCCCGTTAAGTTTAGTATGAACATTTTTTTTTTCATTCTTTTCCCCCTTAGCTAGAAACTGCGAACTGCAGACCTCACCTGTTATGGCTCCAAGCTAAAAGCAAATGACGTCATAAATACACTTTATCGATTACATATATTAAAAATCGGGGGTGTTCTATAATTTGTAATGTCTTTATTTTTAATAGGCACAGTTCAAACAAAACGCAAAATCTGCATGGTAATGACATGGTTCATTGTGTAGTTCTTTTTGAACTCAGTGGTTCAGGACTAGATTTTCTTACTCATCTGATTTTTAGATAATAATCTTAAAAAATATATGTTTTTGAGAATTTGAGAATGGTAAACTAACAAAATGGCTCGATCAGTACTAGTAGTAGTACTAGAATGTTTCAAAAACAACTTGCCTTAACCGAAGATGCGAATTTTGAAGTCAAGACTGTCCATAACAGATTATGAAATACACCTAGAGTAGTATCATTGTACCTCCCCTTTTTTGAGTGATAAATACCCGACAGATTTTAAACACTTTCTGTTTTACAATGCACAAACTTATCAGCCAAATCAGCCCTCTGCACTGAAACATTTAACATAATTTTTTTCACGTATATTACAGGTAATCCTAATTTTATTACAGTTCCAGATGTCGAGATATTGCGTGATGGTGTAGGTTTTATTTGAACCTACAAAACCATTCTATAACTTTAGATGCAGTTGTGATATTTGGTTTAATCTTAAACCAGAATTTATTAAAAATGTATTACAACTGCAGCAATTCGATTTACAATAAAAAAATGGACAAGCTTTAGAAGATAAATGCCTCAAGAAGGTAGCAATACCAAAGACTATACTATATGAATCTGCAATTCTTCAACTCTCATTATTAAAAAACTGGCCAACCATATCGCATCGTGCCTGGAGATCGAAAAGTGTAATTAAATTATCAGATATAGAGGATGTTTTTTTTACTTGTTCTTTATCCATCTTTGAACCCGAAAATATTACCCCATTCACATTTCTCGTTTTATAAATTTTGTTTATTAGAACTTTATTTTTGACAGCAGAATTTATGCAGCGGCCTAGATGTAAAATACTGTTTCGAGTATCACATAACATGAAGATTGTCATAGGATTTTTGTATTATGGTCTTTATAACAAAAACAATAGCAGAAAACCGAGTACATGATGAAATTTGAGAATAATAATATAAATAAAAAAATGTCGCCTGTATTGCGAAAGTATGCATTTTACGCATCAATTTCGATAATATTTTTTGCAGTAAAACATCTTTTTCTTCACAACATTAAAAAAGTTCTCTAAACTGTGTTAAAATATTTTGTTTCCATATGACTTCCAAATCAAAGGCATTAAAATGAGCATATTTTCTTTACAATTAAGAAAAGAAAGCTTGAAGTTACAAAATCTTTAATAAAGGATTCAGCAGACAGCTTTATTTAATTTTAATATTTTATACGACTTTATTAAGAAAAAAAAAATTGCTCCGAAAAAAAATAAAACAGTCTCAAGTGCAGTCCTGTACCTTTTTTTTTTACTGAGAATAAAGAATAAAGATTTAAGAAAACCTAAATAAAATTAAAAACGATCGATCTTGATCATTTACTTACTTTGGGGGCCACCTTAGGGATCCTCTTAAAATTTTATGCAAATTTGCAAATTTTAAAGAGAAAATAAATATAAATATTAATAATTGAAAGATTTTACTTGTTTTCGAAGGTCTATTTCGAATTATTTGTGAATTTAGGTACCTTATTAAACAAACTTAATTAAAAGTTGTAAGAAAACTGTGCTTTTAATTATTCTTCAACCAGCGATAACCTTCATTAAATACTTTGATGTACGACAATATAAGAGACAGATATTTCAAGAATGTGAAAAATTGATTTAAAAATCATTTTTATTAAAAAATATAATGTATGTAGTACTATCTACATTTGAGAGTGTAACAACAAATTTTGTATTTTGTACACGCATTAAGCATGAGCCTTCAATCATTTATTTTACATAAAAAAGGTTCGGAAGAAACGGGTGTTACTGAAAAAATGTAAGGTGTTTTCGCACGAAATTCGTCGAAATGAGCTATTTTGCTTCTTCGATCGCCGCTGTCAATGCGAAAATGAATTTATGCATTGACATTGTTTTGATTTTATTGCAAAACAACTTCTCACACTGCAACTAGGAAAAATAAGCCGAATGATTTTTGTTACCCTTCGACAACTAATAAATAAATTTTCATATGCATGAAGCACATGCGCGAGAAAATTTTTTTTAATGAAAAATTCTGTATTTTTTAAACAAAAGTAGCCTAAAACTGTGACATTTCACGTAGGTATTTAAAAAAAAAGCTTGATGTATAAGCAGCTTTGCATTCGATTGGTGTTGACTTTCTCACTCCGTTTAAATGATAGTGATATTTTAAGCCGTATAAGTGTTAGTATCAATAATATTTCATTTTCGTCCAGTTTAAAGCTATGTTTGAAATTTCAAGTGTCTAGTTTATTTCGAAGTTTATTTATAATCTACTACAAAATTAGAACCGAACATACAAACAGCCGACAAGAAAATGAGCTTATTGAAATGTAGAAAAAAAGAAAACGTTTGGGTTTTATAAATCGTTGTCCTTTTCACTGAAGAATAAGAAAACTTATTATACGGGAAACGAATAGTTTAGAGGTTGTTTGGTAATTGTAAAAAAAATAATTGATCATTTAGTGAACGATTTTGTTTGTGTTTGAAGTTGGATTGGCAAGTATTTAAAAATGTATTTTAAGCAAATAAACTAATAAATTAAAAAAATGTATATTAAAATGCCAATAGGTACCTATTAGAGCTAATGGGATGCGCATGTTCCTATGTCCCAGTTAAAATTCTATAAACAGATTTGTAGGTAAAGAGGGGAAAACAACACAAAATCACCGATTGAATTTAGCGTTGTAAGTGCGCATCAAGACAATACTCTGTAATTGAACAAATTTCTTACATAATATGATCACACTACTATAAAATACTTCTAAGGACGCAACACAATTGTCCTCTCAATTATTAAAATATTAAATATCATAGAATATTACATAAAATACCTATAGAACGAAAGATATCAAACCTCAAATAATTATTAATATGTTTCATAATCCAATAGAGAACAGTACCTTTTCTTATCAACAAGTTTGTACATGTACATGAAATATACTTTTTTCAAGAATAACGGATACTTTATAAAACTTATACATCCGGGTAGTTGTTGATGCCAAAACTGTGCACAAGCATTTCTTTTTCAACGGAACTTGGTGGCCAATAAAATTTCAAGTTTAGTCGTCGCAATTTCCGTGTGGAGAATAAGTGTCATCTGATTTAACAATTTATTGTGTTGTTTACGCTGCGAAAAATTTAAACACACGTCACAATGTTTACTATTGTATGCCGCACACCTATGTACCAACAAGCTGCAAAATCGGTGTTAGTGCACTATCTTAAGAATATCCCATATAACTTTAATAATGTAGGAGCGAAATAAGCCAGTACCACTTAAAGATTGAATGTTTCAAGTGTGTACGGATTCTTTAAAAAGAAAAATAATAAAATAAATCCGTTAGCAAGGATATACACAAAACACAAGCTCAACATTTCATGGCAAATTTAAAGAAAATAATAACAAGGAACAGGAGAATGCATATTCGTTGTAGACACTTGGAAGACTCTAGGATAAAGTGGCATTTGGAAAGTTTAAGGAACCCCGTTCCGAACTTTTAAGAAACTTTTAAATTTTTCTAGCTTCATAGTTTTTTTCCTTCTTTGGCTTAAACTTTGCGAATATTTCTTTTGCATTTAGGAAAAAAACATGTATAAACTATATCTAACATTAATATAAGAATGGTGAGAGAAAAAAATGGTTTGTGCAGAGAAATTTATTTCTACGAATGCTGTGGGGACGTACATCTTTTCCGCAGGTTCATTTCTCTGCCTGTTAACTTGCTCCTTTCTGTCATAATTCATTATGAAAAGTGGAGCACTATTATAAAAGTTTTTCTTTAAATATTTCACTGGGCTCATGAATTTTGATTACATATCCTTGAAAGTATCACTCACAGGGATTTAAAGGCGTAGATATAATTCAGGCCATTCTTAAGTTAAATCCTAAAGAATGTCAATGTTCAAATTGCTTAATAGTGAGACGTTTTGATTACCATTGTTATCATTTTTATCACTCTTAAAGGTAGAAAAATGTGATGTTGTGTTTCATATAAAAATGGAACGTGTTTCAAATTCTTAAGCACATAGGGCGACGAAAGAAGAATATTAATTTCGCCAAGGGTTCATTTTGATGCTTTTGCTTGGATCTATTCTTTTATGGTTGGTACTACCCTACATAATATAGGTGTTTATCGGGTTCCCTTAATTACTCCAGTGAGTGGTATTTTTTTATGGTAGCAGTCTACATAATTATTATGTGTGGAAACCATTCGAAATTGTACATGCTCCTTGCGATGTTAAAAGCCTTTAGTTTCAGGCGAACTTTGTAGTTTACCATGTGAACAATTGTACAGGTGTATGCAAGTAAATAAGTTAATTTCATATTGGAGATAATATCTTATCTGTATGTATTAAAAAAAAATATTGTTTGATTGCTGATGAAGTAGGTTACGCCATTTTACCAGAATTGCATTCGTTATTGTTCAATTGCGTCCACAAAACTAACTAATGTTCAGTAAGTTACAGTTCGTTTTACGCAACAATTTGTTTTATACTCTTAGGTATACTATAAATTTGCTTTCGAAACAAAGAAAATCCATCCAAATAAATATCACTACCTAACCACTGATCAGGAATTATAATACAATAATTTATTTGAATTTATGGACTCACCCAATGGTTAAATTAATTTCTAGCGTGTCTTCAAATTGCAATTCAGTAAAATATTTTAGTGAACTTTATTGCTGAATTTATGTTTGTTTCATATTTACAGTTAAGAACACATTCTGGTGCTCTTTGAAAATTATGCGATCTCAAAGCATCATAGTCATTAATGACTTGATTTTATGCTATCTGCGTACTGAATTTTTGGCACTGCACCGTGGGTTTGGTTTCTTATTGGCATTCTGCCCATTTGGATAACAAAGAAAAATAACTTATCATAATATAACGCTGGCAGGAATTGAAGTCACTGGAAATTGGCTGGAAATTGACAATAAAGAAAATTGTGAGAAATAATTCATTACAAAAGATTTAAATTTCATTATCCATATATATGTAGGTAAATACAATTACATCCTCATCTCATTAATTTCGGTAAATGAAATATTACACAAGATAAAAGTAAAATTTTTTGGACTAAGATATTTACTTAAAACCGTGGTTGACTGCGGCTTGCAGCAGAGTTATAGCAGAGAAACAAAAGCATTCCAAACGAGTCTAACAAATGTCTCGGACGATATTCGATTTGGCTTGAATTTTTTCTGGTATTATTCTCAAAAACTTTATCTACGTGCTAGTTTTCCGATTCGCAGATTCGAAATTCGTCAAAAAAGTTGATTTTCAGCCTATTATACACATTTCATGCATATCATACATAATATGCAAAGTATTATACAGGGTGCGGCAAGAAAACTTGCTGATTTTCAAATTTTTCATTACATGGTTTTAAAGATGATATCGGACAAGTGATGGCCTCCGTTTTCGATATACTGAGATACCCGATTTTCGAAGCTCCTCTGAGCTCTGAAGCATATCGATGGGTATGTTCGCTATTGCTTCATGAATGTTGTCCTTTAGATGATTTAACGTTCGAGGCCTATCGGTGTAAGTGATAGATTTAAGGTAACCCCCTAAAAAAAAATCGCACGTAGCCAAATCAGGTGAGCGGGAAATTTTCCCTCAATAGATCCATCGATGTTCGTGCTTTGTGGGCTTCATCTTGTTGAAAGCACACATCACCAAGGTCACAATCACGTGGATTGTGATCACTCCAATATCGCCTGCGGGATGGATGTTGAAGCGAGAACGGAAAGCACGTTAAGTGGAAATCATGGAACGACCGGTGGAAAAGTCAGCCTCGCAAGCAAATGCGCGTTGCTCTTTCGTCCAACGCATGATGTCGACTGACTTCAGGAAGTCCCCAAAAAAATGAGACACTCTCCACCCACATCTGAGCACTGCCCCGCTTGGCGACAAAAACAAATCAGCAAGTTTTCTTGCCGCACTCTGTAGGTATATGCAAATAATAATTAGAGTTGTTATAAAAAAAGTGCGGGCATCTAATGATACTCTTGTTTATAAAAGAACAGTTCTGCTCTGTGAAACATAGGGACTCTGCTATGATGAATACATTCTCGGTCGTTTAGAACGAACAATTTTAAGAGGCAAAGATTCAATCAGTGAAGCAAAATACGAAGAGGCACCAATGCTCCGACTTAAAAAGAACATCAACCAACTTGATTGCCATTAAAACTACATATACCCACATATATTTTTTGACAATGAACAATAAGTACTTACTTACTTAACGGGCTCCCGACCCGTGGAGAGTCTCTGCCTGAGACACTGCAGCCTTCCATCCTCTGCGATCCCGGGCACGCTGCTTCCAGTTATCCAGACCAAGCGCTCTGGCATCCGCGATGGCTTGGTCTTTGAAACGGAGGTTCGGTCTTCCTTGTCGTCTCGAACCTGGCGGCTGGGATTCGAAGATCCTCTTAGCTGGAGCATTATTGTCCATTCGCTCGATGTGGCCGAGCCAATGTAGTCGACGTATTTTGGCCTTTTGGACTACATCCACATCTTGGTACAGCTCATAGAGTTCGCGGTTGTATCTTCTCCTCCATTCGCCCTCCTCGCACACAGGACCAAAAATCCGTCGAAGAATTTTTCTTTCGAAGGAGCCCAGTATCAGCTCTCCCTTCCTGCTTATCGTCCAGCACTCGGCGCCATAAAGCAGAACTGGCAGGATAAGGGTTCTGTAAAGCATACATTTTGTCCTTCGAGTTAGGAGTTTTGAACCCAATTGTTTTGCCAAACCGAAGTAGCAGCGGTTTCCTAGGGTAATTCTTCGCCGGATCTCCACTAGGATGTCATTTGTGGAGTTCATGTTTACTCCGAGGTAGATAAACTCCTTAACTACCTCGAAATTGTTGCTATCAATAGTGACGTTCTGTCCTAGGCGGTGGACAGATGCTTGTTTGTTTGTTGATAGCATGTACTTAGTCTTGTCCTCATTTACTACAAGACCAACGAATTTCGCCTGTTCTTCAATCGCCGTAAAAGCCTCTATCACGGCACGCTGGGAGCGACCGATGATGTCAATATCGTCTGCATACCCCAGTAGCTGGACGGATTTGTTGAAGATAGTGCCTTCCGTGTTGACACCTGCCCTGCGCACTATCTGCTCTAGCACGAGATTGAAGAAGTCACATGATAGTGCGTCTCCTTGCCGAAATCCGGTGCATGTTTGGAATAGTTCGGAGGAACTACTTCCAAATTGCACGTTGCAGCGTGTGTTCTCCAGCGTCACGCTACATAGCTGGATCAGTTTTGCCGGGATCCCGAATTCGGCCATCGCCACATAAAGCTCCTGACGATGAATGCTATCATATGCGGCTTTAAAGTCGATGAAAAGGTGGTGAGTCTCGACTTGAAATTCATTGGTCTTTTCCAGGATTTGCCTCAGTGTGAAAATTTGGTCTATAGTCGATCTGCCGGGCCGGAAGCCACACTGGTACGTGCCGATTAGTGTGTTGCAGAACGGTTTGAGACGTTCACACAGTACGTTGGATAGGATCTTGTATGCGACATTAAGCAGGGATATGCCTCGATAGTTCTTGCAAGACATAGGATCGCCTTTTTTGTAGATGGGGCATATGGAGCTGATAGTCCAGTCATCGGGCATACTTTCTTCCACCCATACTTGGTTGATGATTTGGTGCATGCGCCCTACCAAAACATCACCACCGTATTTGAAGAGCTCCGCTGGTAAACCATCAGAGCCGGCGGCCTTGTTATTCTTTAGCTTTTTTATTGCTAAGCCGACTTCTTCCATACTGGGCGGTGGAACTGGATCTTCATTGACTGGACGTGGGTTCTCTTCTTGCCCTATCACTCTCTCTACATGATGCCCATTTAGCAGCTGCTGGAAGTGCTGCTTAAAAACATCTACTATTCCCTGCGCTTCGGTGACTAGGTTTCCATCACTGTTTCGAAGAGCCTGCGTTCCGGTCTTGAAGCCAGCAGCCAGTTGCTTGGCTTTCTTGTAGAACTTCCGGATGTTGCTTCGATCGCGGGACTCTTCGATCTCCTTGAGCTGGGAGACTGCGTAGGCCCTCTTCTTTCTACGCAGGATTTTCTTCTCCTCCCTCCTCCTGGCTCGATACTCTTCCCTCGCTGCCCTTGTTTTGCGCTGCAGCGCCTTCATATGTGCATCTTCTGTCACCTTCTTCCTGCGTACGCATTCATCATCATACCACGGGCTCTTTCTCTGGGGTGGCTGGTACCCTAAGGTGGTTTCGGCTACCTCTTTGATGATGTCGCGATACTGGGACCACTGGGTGTTGGCATTTGTGGTAGGTGAATGCACTGCGGAGAGTTTCTCACTCAGGCGCTCTTTGTAGACTCTGGCTACTCCAGGTGTGCTAAGGCGTCCAACGTTGAATTTCTTCTTCTGGGCGGAACGCAGCTTCTTCTCGTTGGATAGTCGAGCTCTGAACTTAGCCGCAACAAGAAAATGGTCAGAGTCGACGTTTGCCCCGCGGAATGTGTGCACGTTGAGGATGTTGGATGCGTGCCTCGCGTCGATTAGCACATGGTCGATTTGGTTGGCGGTTCGACCGTCTGGAGAGCGCCAGGTTGCTGTGTGGATCCTTAGCCTTGGAAACCTAGTGCTACTTATCACCGTATTACGAGCTGCCGCGAAGTCAGTTAGTCGGTAACCGTTGTCTGTGGTCGTTTCGTGGATTCTGTGTTTACCAACTAACCCGCCAAAGATGTTTTCCTTTCCGATTTTAGCATTGAAGTCCCCGAGCACAACTTTGACATCGTACTCCGGACAGGCTCCGTAGGCTCCATCCAGGAGGTCATAAAACTCCTCCTTGATAGGGTCTTCAGCCTCGTCGGTAGGGGCGTGTGCACATATTAGGCTTATGTTTTGGAAAGTAGCTTTGATGCGGATCACAGCTAGGCGATCACTTATCGGCTTAAAGTCAATGACTTTTGTCCTAAGCCGATTTCCCACGACGAATCCGCATCCTAATACATGCAATCTTTTATGGCAGCTGTAATAAATATCGCAATTTTTCCTTTTCATCATACCTGATCCTATCCATCGTATCTCCTGGATCGCGGTAATATCTGCCTTGTACCGCGTGAGGACAGACTCAAGTTTTTGAGTAGCACCTGGGGTGTACAGCGTTCGCACGTTCCAGGTACATACTCTCAAATCGTTGTCCGTTGACGTTCCGGGTCTAGTTGCCGTTTGAGGGAAATCGTTATCCGAGGCTTCACGTGTCTCTCCCATAACTAGTGTTTTTTTTAAATGGTCGGGAAGTTACCCCGACGGCACAACCCCCAACCTGGAGGGCCAGGCCCTTGACCTTAGGACAGCAGGCCGGTTATTCCGGTGCCAGTAACCCACTCTGGGATGTGAGCGCTGCCGTTGGCCCATTAAGGGTTCATCCGCCACCAACTCTTCTCCAACACCCTGGCTCGGTATTGGAAATCCCTATAGACCTGGTATCCGAATATGTCAGAGCAGCTCTATAGGGATTACACTAAATAGTTCGGCCTGACTGGAACTGTAGACGCCACCGTTGGCTCCATCTAGGGAACTCCTCCGCTGCCGTCTGGTACCAGAGGAGGTGTCTTAGTGAGAAAACAACACTCCTCCCCCCTCTCTCGTCTGCTGCCCCCAACGACCTTCCAAAGGGGTTGGTTACCCAATCTCCAGTCGAGGTACTAGGCACCCACCAGTCACCCCGTGGAGGTGAGAGTAGGAGTTGATAGTGAGAGGCTAGGTGAGAACGCTTGTGTTCTCATGACATCGCATCACTACCCTTCAACACCGGCAATAAGAGTGCTCTTAAATTGGGCACTCATTCCGTAACTCTGAGAACGATATTCGTCCGCTCGATATCGTCATTAATTTTATCAAAATTTATTCAAATGTTTTTTTTATTGAGAAATGATAAGTTTTGATACACAAGCCTCGTGTATAATATTGTAAAGTTCGCAATGAAGAATAAGGAATAGCGGGGTAATATCGACAGATTTGGTTCGTGTCGTTTATCGTTTTACAGTGTTAATTACACTACCAAAGAGATGACGAGCAATGCTTTATGTGTGTGTTTGTTTAAAAAAAATCATTCCCATTATTATTCAGCAAGTTAATTATTCATCTTTGTGAACAATAAGTGTGAGGAGAAATTTTTGTTGCGTTTTGTATTTAATAGACTTTAAAACCGTTTGACCAATCTTATACTTAAAGTTGGCACAAACCTTTTTCATGGAAAAGGTTTTTATACTTCGGTCTTTTTTGGTACTTGCCAGTTGCCACTAGTTAGTGCTCCTTAAAATCGGACAAAAGGGCTTTGTACTTATTACATTATAGACGACTTCTCTTTCTTTTTGAATATTTATGTAGGTACATTGCCTAAATAGAGATAGAGGACTTTTTAAAATGTAGGCAGGACTTAATACAAAATGTAAGCCACGTCCTATTTTAGAAGATAATAGCTTTTGGTGTACTTTTTGTCTAAGGCTGAGGTTAGCTCGCCGGATCGCCAAGGTTTTTCCTAAAGAAACACGAACTTCAGGTAAAGGAGTTTGAGTGGGGTTGTGAGATCGTCACATAAGACCAGGCACCAAGACGGGCCCATGTTAGGAGTTTCCTTTTATTACAATTCTGAATTTATTTTCAAGTAATTTTACAATTTTAATCTTAATAATTCTTCAATTCTAATTGGTACGGCTAGACTGTTCCTTATACTCTGGTAGGGATAACGGCTCGGTCCTCACTTGCAGCTCTGGAAATCTGAAATTTTCAATTACTTTATCTAAAAGCAAAAAGTAAATTCAAGACCTAAATGCAAAATAATCAACTTTCAGATATAAGTCTTAAAATACAGTTGTCGTGATCTTTATTTTTGTTTGAGACAAAATAAAGAAAGGTCTCGCTCTATTTATTGCTTCCTTTCACCATATATCATTGCGCCAGCCTTTTTCAAATGCAATAATGTGTGATGCATGTGTTATGTTGCGAATTGCGATATATACGATACTTTTTAGTGAGGAAAAAAAAAAATTGGACAGAAATCCAAAAAAAAAATTCTCCCCCAAATTTCCTCCAAAGGTCCGCCTTGCGACAGTCCCGGCAATTCACAGCAGAGACAAATCATACGGAGACCCCCAACTCACAATCACCTTGCCGCTTGCCCCCACAGTTTTTTTTTTTTCAAATTCGCCATTTTATATTCCTATCAGTGTTATGTCAATTAAGAATCCGTGTGTGTGACATGCAAAAACGCGGCAACCGTGGGGAAATGTGAAAGAGTTCGGGAATACCACATTTCCACATTACTGAATTCCTAACCAATATATTTTTATTAAAAGCGTTTAATAAAACTATCCAAAGGAGATATTTTATATACTAAAAAACAAATCAGTACGAACATTGGTTGTGTATTTTCCGCTTTTGGATATCATTAACTTCGATTTTGTGTTTTTTTGAAATAATGAAAATTTTATCAAAATGTGGTTATTTTCCCTCAACCAATTTACTTTGTTAATTTTTCGGGAATATTTTAACGGAATAAGTGTACATTTGCTTAAAATATTCCCGAAAAAATTCTATTAACGTTGCAAGCCACTTTGCCCAAAGCAAAAAAGGTCAGTCTTAGGGTAGTCCCGGCGTTCTAGATAACCGTCTTACGACAGTCCCAGTAATCTATATACAAATCCGTCTTGCGACAGTCCCGGCAATCTACAAATACAAATCTTCCTTGCCGAGGACTCGGCAATACAATAGCTACCCGCTCCCGCAGGTCTGCTGCTACTAGCACCAAAAATTTCAAATTGTCGAAGCTATATGAGGATCAAAATTCAGTGGTACGCTAGATTGGTACGGTCAACTCTGAGATTTTGCTCGATTGCTTGGGATCTCTGTGGTGACACCAGAAATCAGCCGGTGTGAATTCTATTACAAACAGAAAAGTTATATGGCTCAGCCATTTGTTGAAACGTTATGTACCTACATGCATTGCCAAGCTGATGCAGGGCGAAGAAAATGGTCCGGCCGATATGTTAAATGGGATAGATACAACCATATGGTTGGGCCAGCCAACACTGGTTGAATGCACCAGTGTGCCTCGTGCTTAGTGCACATGCATCGCCTCAGCTGATACCTACTGGGCAAAGCAACTGATGCGGGTGGTATGGGAAAAGTTACAAGAAATATAGAAAAGTATTGTTGTAAAGAATGAAACTCTTACTTATTTCTTCCAACATAATTGTCCGCAGAGCCCGATTTGTGTATTGTTATTTAAAATGGATTTTTGTCACTTAAGGCGATTTATTTATATTTTTTCCTCTAATCAATAAGAATATAAATAAAAAATAAAATAAGAGACAAGACAAACATTCAGATCTAACAGGGTGATTCAATTTTTAAAGAAGTTAAAAAATATGCGCCGGAATTTTTAAAGTTACGTGTCATTTGCCAATTCGAACTTGTGTGTTATAATTATAGCGCACCTTATTATAAACGTGAAAATATAGCTTGTAATCAAGTTACTGCAAAGCGGCTGCAGTTGGTGGTTGGAAAAGAACAAAAACAAATATTCCATACTCTTAGGCGCATTTTCTTATTTGAAAACGGGGAGAGCCTTGAATAAAATTTGTTATTATTATTAGATAGCTATTATAATGTGCATTATGTATTACTACGTTGTGCTTCGGTATTATTATTGCATTTACATGTATTAATTAGTCCGAAAACCATCATTATAATAAAGTATATCTACTGAAATCTTAACAGAACAATAATCCTTTATGTCCCCCTAATAAGGTTAAAATAAGACTTAAATTATGTTTCCAGCAAATCGGCTTAGCATAGTGCAAAGTTAACCATTTAGCAATAAATATACAGTTAAAACATTCAACCCAACTGAAAATAATTCGTTTTGAAGAGAATACCCTGTTATAAAACACACAAAGATGGACAGAAAATCAGGAACTCACCATCATCTGAATGGAACCATTATGTACAGTCTACGTCTACGTGGTTATGGTTATTTTCAGTTGCTTTGTGCCTCTCATTTATGCGGGGAATAGGGGATGCTTTGAATTGGCAAAATGATTGGTATTGTCAAAAGGAACGTTTGAATAACTTTCAGAACAGATACCGGAAGCACAAGTAATGATTCAAAGCAGAGACAATACTGAGACCACCAACTTCGACCGATTTCCCGTTACTTAGCCTACAAGCTATATTTCTATGGGGTGGCACACGCTAAGTGCGCTTGTATTGTACATAGAAATTCGTATTGACAAATGTCACGAAACTTCAGAAACAAATACACTCGCACCTTGCATATGCCACTTCCGCTTTGGGCAAAGTGGCTTGCAGCGTTCATAGAATTTTATCCGTTAAATTTGAAATTGTGCGTTACGTGTGAATAATATTTTTTTTTAGGAAAAAGTGTACATTTGCTTAAAATATTTGCGAAAAATTAAGAATGTAGGTTGGTTGAGGGAAAATAAAAACATTTTGAGCAAATTTTCTTTATTATTTAAGAAAAATTTACACACGAAATCGAAGTTAATTATATCCAAAAGCGGGAAATACACAACCATATTTGTCCTAGTATATTTCTAGTATGTAAAACATCTAATTTAGATAGTTTTATTAACCACACAAATCAAATTATTCACCTTCAAAAAATTTATAATTACTAACCAATGGCATTCAGTTATGCTAAAATGTGGTATTCCCGAACTCTTTCACATTTCCCCACGGTTGCCGAGGTTGGCAGCATTTATTTTTGTATTTTTTGTATGTTTTTGCATGTCACACGGATTGATATTTGACATAACACCGATAGGAATACAAAATGGCGAATTTGAAAAAAAACTGAGGGGGCCAGCGGCAAGAGGATTGTGAGTTGGGGGTCTCAGTATGGTTTGTCTATGATTCAAAGGATTCTAAATTGTTTTGAGTTTTCTTCTGATTGCTCCTTTTTATAGGAACGATTTTGTCTACATTTTTGTATCCGCTTATTTTTTAGATAGAGGCTGCGAGCTTTTATTTAAAAGGTATTTTATACCCTATATGTCTTTGACTCATGAAGAAAACATCCAGTGACAAATATTGTTGGTGTTGTCAATATTTCTGAAAATGATCTGTATGATTTGATTTTAGGGACTCAAACAATGCATGCAATGCAGACATTTTTTGTGTACGTTTAAATTTTTCCGACAAGTGGAGAGGACTTATATGCATGAGACAAACCATGTCTGTCTCCCTCAACTTTTTTTCAAAGTCGTCATTTTGTGTTTCTATCGGTGTTATATCAATAAAGAATATGTATGATATGCAAAAACATATACAAACAATTAAAAAAATAAAAAATCCATCCAACCACAGCAACCTTGGGAAATGTGATAGAGTTCGGGAATACCATACCACATTTTAGCATTACTGAATGCCATTTAATAGTTATAATTAATTATTATTAATTGGTTAACAAAACAACCTAAAGTATATGTTTTATATACTAGAAACATATTAGGAGAAACATGGTTGTGTATTTTCCGCTTTTGGATATCATTAACTTCCATTTCGTGTGAAAATTTTTCTTAAATAATGAGGCAAATTTGCTCAAAATGTTTTTATTTGTATTTATTTTTCTTCAACCAATCTACATTGTTAATTTTTCATGAATATTTTGAGCAAATGTCCACTTATTCCTTAAGAAATTATTATTCACACATAACGAACAATTTCAAGTTAAACGGATAAAATCCTATGAACGCTGCCAGCAACTTTGCCCAAAGCGGAAGTGGCATATGCAAGGTGCGAGTGTGTTGGTGAGTCGGAATTTTTGAAGTAACGTGACTTTTGTCAATACGAATTTCTATATGTACCTAACAATACAAGCGCACTTAGCATTTGCCACCCCATAAAAATATAGCTTGTAGGCAAGTAACGGGAAATCAGTCGAATTTGGAGGTCTCAGTATTGTCTGCTTATAAGGATCGAACGGCTAATTTGAAAAGCTTACTCAAGAGAGTCTTACATGTGGATGTTTGTCAGTGGTGTATAGTATATGTATACAGCCCATAAACTAAGTATTAGGTAAATACTTACAGCCGTATTTATTAGATTCTCTTACGACGCCTTTACGATGTTGTTTAATTAAACATCGCGTAAGAATTTACGCAGCCTCTACGTGACTTTCCTGAAGTTGTGATTTAAAAACATGTTTCCGCGGTATCTATACTAAACGAGGTTTGTTTCTAAACAAATAAGAATTTCGGGAAACTATGACAGAAAACACTGAAATCTATTACTTTTTGCAACTAAAACTGACAGATTAGCTTCGTAAGAAAATCATTTTACATACTACAAACAAAAAGCCAAATTATCTGGCACAATTCCGAAATTTCTTTGGAGGGACTGCTGAAATATCTACCTGCAATCATAATCTATCAACCACCACCAAATCTGAAATTATATTTTATAATTGCTTTCGAAATGAATGCACAAACAAAAATTAGTTTCACTTTTTGGATTTGTTTACAATTCGACCACTACCCAAAATGACATTAGCTGCAAAAACATATATTTTTACGCAAGCTCTACGCAGGCTCGTTAAGATTTTCGCGTTTAAACTACGCAGCCTTAAAGAAACGTTGCTTAAGTTCGAAAAAATCTTTATAAATCGCATTTCACATGCAATTTCCCTGCGAAGGGGCATATTAGAGGGTGCGTAAAGTTAAGCAGACTCTACGGTGGGTTTATAAATAAGGCAGTTAGTTTATGATGCAGCCAGTTCTCAAGGTATAACGAGTTGCTACAAAATCGATTTGTTGCAATGTATTCGTTTTTATGTGGTTAGCAACTAACCTCCCGAAAATATTCACTTGTCGACTTTATGACTAAATTTATCGATATCTATAGGAGAGCTCCATGCTGAATAAAGTAAAACTCCTCCAATATAATGTATTTGTTCTCACCTTTGGAGACGTGTGCGTATATTAGGCTTATGTTTTTGTTTCGGACTGAAATTTCTTTTTCACTATACCATTGCATGTGCTTGTACATATAGGTATGTTTGTAGACTAACATAATATATTTCCCTTATCCTACATTTCCAAACCGCTCTGGGAATTAGAATAGGTTATAAAATGTATGCTTGATTATTTAAACTGCATTTTATATCATTGGTATTATTTATCTATTTAAAATAAATTTGAAAATGTCATTCTTTTTCTTTTCTTTACCGCAAAGTTACACAGAAGTACCTTGAACCAAGCATGTTTTCCCATTATTAAAAAAAGAAAAGTGATAACTCATTCTAGATACCTACAGTTTTTCTGTTACTTGTCTGTTTGGATTGCAAAATGTGTTGGTTTACCATTTGATGCTGCGATGATATTTCTATTTTTCACCTCATTTGCTCAGATGAAACAGTATGTCTCTTGGACTATAATTTACATTATGTTGAATTTTTAACATTCTTTAATTACGTCTTGAATATAGCAATGAACAATCAGCTGTTCATTGAAATCGATTTCAATCAGTGAAATAATAAAAGTGGATTTAAAGAAAAGTTTTAATCAGAATTAAGTTTTTTTTTCGTAAAAAAATTCCACACAATTGATTAGCATTATATTGATACCAAGAAAACCAATATTGTTTGATAAATGGTCTTAAAATCGTAAATCAAAATTTTCAATGATGCATTTCAATGAAAGCTATAACTGGGGCCTAAGTAAAACAAATTACTTTGTTTGAAGGGAATTTTTACTTATTACAATGCGTTAAATTTACGTCTAGAGCGTGAATTTAAAATCGCAGAAGTATCAAGCGGTTTAATATACTCGTATAATGTAAGTAGCACTTAGATCAAATCGAAATCTAATTTCATAAAAAAAAACTTTATGGTTTATAAGAGTACAAACGTATATTAGTTTTTCCTCGTGTGTAACCGCAATATCAGGGACATCCTAAATCTTAATCTGGCGCCAAATGTTTTATCTTTCTTACAAGCTATGAGTTTGGTAGGGTGAGTTTGGGGATAACTTGATTAAGGGGTTGGCTAAGGCTAAGGTTTAACATTTTCTCTACACAACGTACGAAAGAGAATAACACAATTCTTTTGTCTTTGGATGGATTTTTTTTTTGCTTCTTTGTTTGGGATTTCAGATTATTTATATTCATTTCGTATAGAGTTTTTCAGATTAATTGCTTCACTCTTATTTTAAGCGCTTAAATGAATAGTGCTCGCTCAAGAATTAGGTTTTTTTTTTGTAAGTTTGAAATTTTTAGATACTTGGTAGTTAACCGGAGCGAATAGCATTTGCTTACATTCAACGAACTTACAAACCGTCAAAATCAGTTCGTATGATTATGATATACAATGCATCGGGTTTTCACCTTGCGCTATAGTGAAATCATTGAATTTGAAGAATGCACTCGAACTAAACAAAAGCGAAAGTACCGAAAAGTCCGGTAGATCCTTAAGAGCTATAGCTATATAAGAGTATACATTCGATTGCTTTTTTTATTAATGCATTTTCGGCCCACATGCAAATATGAAGTATCATTTTGTTAAGGTGGTGTAGTAAGAAAACAAAATTAACATAGGTTTACTTAGAAGTGAGATTCACTATACGAAGGTTTATAAGAAACAGCAATCGGAAGTTGTATTTACCGTCAATTATAATACGGGATATTATTGTACCATTTAATCTTTTAAATCAAAAATATAAAACATTAGCAGAATGTACCAACTAAAAACATATTATATAGAAAATGAATATAAGCATTTATGCAAATTTACGCCACTGCCTTATAAATAGAAAGTTTTCCTAACATTTTGTGCCAAATAAACTGTTAAGATAAAAACATTGCTGTACAATATGTACTAGATTTGTGAAATTTCGGTTGTTATATATATCTACATATTTGATTTTTATGACAAACAAAATCTGTGACGATGCTGCTTATGAACTGTGCATTTATTAAAATCTATATAATATTCGTAATAGATCTTCTTAGAGTCGTCGACCTCTGCAACGCCTCAACCGATTTCTATGAAATTTTGTGGATATAATATGGTTAGTTATAGCTTAAATGATAGGACAGTTTTCAACCCTATAGGTAGCGCGATTGTCGATCTCCGAAACCACTCAACAATTTAAATTAAATTTTGTGTATTGTTTATTTATATTGTTGGTTGCAGCTTTCATGATAGGATAGTTTTTGACCTGATAGGTGGCGCTGTTGTCGAGATATAAACATTTTTTTTTATATATTCTTTTAACTTAATTTTTGATTTGAATAATTCTATGCACACGCTGGAGATGGAGAGTGAACCATCTGGCTATAGCGAGGCAAGGGAAGTAAATTCTCTTGAATTTTAACTCATAAAATTAAAAAAAATTCTGTTTCAACCAGGAATTAAAATTCATAAGTTAGGTCTTAGGCAGACACAAGACTACTCAATTAAATTAAATCTAAGTTGTAAGAACATGAAAACAAAATGTAAACTAAAAACATTTGATTGGATTGCGTTATGAAAACTTTTTAAACGAATGAATGCACTTATCTACTTGTATAAAACACATATAGATTTGGTTTTTAAATTAAATTTCTTAATATAATCCTGCAGCACAATTAAATTTAACATTAGGAGAAAAGTTTCACTTCTTGTGTGTGATTTGAAATTTCTTTGACATAAAATTACAACTATGGCTATAGTTTTTTTTTCTCACTTCATTGATCAAAACCATTGACAACATCAACAACTTTCTGGGATTTGCTTAGGTACAACGTACATACGTTATATTTGTTTACCATTATATTAATACATATGTTAACATAGAGTTTCCGTACACTTTTTTTTGGTATTAATTACAAAATTAGTAGAACGGAACTTATATATATTATAATTCGTAGATGCGCACAAGCAAACAACCTTGGGTATAATGCGAAAGTGTACGGAATAATAAAATAACCATTAGGTCTGGTAAAAATCTAGGCGCCGCCTTATTGCCACAGTAACGTATGTATTCAAATATTATATCATCTTAGATTAGAACCTATTTTTTTATTAATTTACCTACCCCTAAAAGTAAGCTACTGTATACCTAATTTTAATTCAGAGGCATACTACTAGTTATGGAATGGATTCCTAAGAAACTTTTTGTTGGTATTTGAGTGACTTTCTGATTAAATACAGCCAAAAATTTCTGGCGTCTGCCTAAATACATTTAAGTACAGAGTCAGGCGGGGTGATTTTCTTTGACTATAATAATTAGTCGGCGTAACATATCCAAATAGGACCGTAGGCCTAGTTTCTCACCTCCATTTAAGAAATAATAGCGACTCAAATGAAATTTTTCCTAAGTAGCTAAACTCTTGTCAGATGTTTAAGAGAGGTGAGGCTATGGAAAAAAACATGACAATGTTATTTTGCATTTTTACGGGGCTTGAGCCTGAAAACAGCTGGTTTTGATCATGTCCACCAGCAGATTCTATTTCTCTATCAAATTACTTATCGATAACAGTCCTTTAGATTTTAAAATACATGCCTCGATTATCAGGTCGAAAATAAATCGTTTCCTCTAAGTCCGCAAACAAAAATCAAGCAATACGAATATGTGTGTGAACGGTAAACAAGTTTTCAGGACATTACGTATTACAGGCATTCTGTACGATTTCATTACTTTTGTCCAATCTAGTCGCGGAATATGTTTGTCGAATGAAATTATTGTTCCCATATCAAATATCCTAGGTGTCACAAAAAATGTCACGAATGCATTCCTTAAGATTTGTATCTTAGACATAATCGACAGGGAAATATGTAAATCTCTCTCTTTGAGTATAGCTAATGAAAAGATAGGAATCAATATAAACAGAACAAATTCAAGAAATCAAGAAATAAGTCGATTTCTAAATATTTTACAAATTTGCAAAAATGCACCTATAAACGCAACTTATTATGTATGTATCCTATAATTTACTCTGATTTCAAACTTGTGCACAATAACTTATGCAATACATTTATACTATATTAGGCTAATATAAACTTGGCACACAGTTTAATACAATGAGACTAATACAAATTTCGGTTTATCTGCTAAACGGGTAATGTGACTTCTTGGAATTAATTTTATTTGCTTGTGCCTGATGTGTATGCAGTATACAGTATACCGTATACACAAAGCAAAAGGAAGTCGAGAAAGGGAGGGAAATGTTTCCACGAAAAGCAATATTTTATATTATATGACTTTAATTAAATTAAAAGGAACAGCGCAAAAAAAACGACAATATGCCGGTTTTGTTTTCTCCTTTTCTCTCCATTCCTTACTTTATCTGAGTAGATTGCAAGTATGTATTTACATATATATTAGCAAAAACACGTAAAGAAAGATATACATTCTAACGTTTTTTTCCCACTGGGCGAACTCTGGTAAAGGTAAAAGTGCCTATTGTGTAATGCATTGAAATAAATATTGGGCCAATAATTCGTACGTTTATGTACCTAGTACCTAGTATATTTACCTCTTGCGGGTACACGCTCAAGAAATCTTAACAAATAAAGTGTCATAAAAAGGTATATTTTGGGTGCTTATTTTACTTTTTTTAAATATTAGCTATTGAAAAAGTTGAATTTTAACAGATTTAATTATAACAAATATGATTAAGGGTCGTTCAAACGACGCCACGAAAGAGAGTCGACGGCTGAAGAGAGTGACAGTCATAAGAGTCATAAGAGTCACAGTTCACACGTATTCACAATTCACATTTCACAGAGAGAATTTTATTTTCAAAATTTTAGTGGGAATTGGATAGTGGCGCTGGAGTTCATAAACTAAGTATTAAATAGACCGTCAGCTCTTTCAACTTAAGAGAATTTTCCTACAAGCTATTTTCCGTGTTTCTATGTGGCAAGTAGGTATGAGTGCCATGTTAAAGTAAATTAGCCGCATGCATACACTTGCACATAGGAACCTGACAGATGGCTGTGGTAACATTGGAAAACATTCAAATATGTAATTCAAATAATTGCCCGTTATCGGGACGTGTTGAGAAAACGGTGAGTACGGTGTGGTGAATTTAGTACCAAATAATATATAAACGCATTTATACATATTAGGATTTATTCCATTTCACCAAAATAATCTATATAGCACGGGATGTTTATATTTTTGTTGGAAGCAATGGAAATCGATGAACTTATGAATCATTAACAAAAATAAAAAAAAACCCCTATTAATATGAAAAATATCTGATTACTTATCATTATGAATCGTATGAATTAAAAGAAAATTGTAAGCATCAAAACTTAAATGCGTGAGACATATCAGGGTACAAATTAGTAAACATATTTATTTCCAATTTTGCTTATACATACATGAGTTTCGCTCTTTCCCGTACATTTTAAAGAAAATAAATTTGCGTTGATTGTGTCTATTAGACTTTTTCTATTTATTGTTAATGAACATTATTCATATTCTAGGCAGGCGTAATTGATTTCAAATGTAATTTCATAAATTATGTCAATTGTATCAACTTTTTTAATAAATTAATTTTTTTTCTTTTCCATTAATAAACGGAATCTTCATAAAAAGAGTGGGCCTTACCAAATTTAAGTACCGTCAATTTAAAGACCATATTATATTTATTAGTACGCGCTGTATAACTCAAAAATCATACCCACACAGAAATGTTTAGATCTTTCCCTGGAGCATATTTTAAATTTTAATGTTCTTAATCAACTGTTATTGGTTACCGTTACCGTTTTTCTGTCGGCATTCCAGGTGAAATAATTTTTCACCAAAAACAACAAACGAAAACAAACACAATAATTATAGGAACAAAAATATCTTATTTTAATTCAACGAATGCATTTTTCACACTTTATTCCTTTATTTATTCATATTGATTACATTCACCATTATACATTTTGTGAAATTCATGTTTTCGTAGTGAAATAAAACAACGAATCTAAGCTCTCAGAACGCATCCATCAGCTGACAGAAACTCAACAAATATACTAACTCTCAGTCAGTGCCTTTAGCACTCTCTCTTTATTTTTCCCACGAAGCGTGTTCATTTTTCCCTTTTCACTAAACTCAAATTCCCTCGATTTTTTATGAAACAAACCATACGTAAAATTTGTATTTTTCGAAAAGTATTAAATTAATCTTTAGTATAAAAATCGCAGTTTGGTAATATTTTAATGAATTGTTTTGGTACTAGAAATAGTTGCTAAAAGCAAATCTCATTTTTATGTACATTTAGTGCGTTGATATTCATGGTGAAATGTAGTTTGAATATTTTCTTGTCGAATTGTGGATATTCCCACAATTTTGATGCTTTTTTCCTTTAACGCATGGAAAGCTTTTTGGAAATCGTAGCTCCATATACATTTGCTGCGTAATTTAGCAATGAATTTAAATGTGTAGGGCTGATTGATTGACTTTAAAGATAGGATAGGACCGGATAAGTGTAATCGAAGTACTAATTTTGCGCAGACGAAGTCGCAGGTACCTGCTAGTATTATTTAATATTGCGCCTTTAAAATATATAGAGAAAAAACGATAGGTATAACATAATAATTATATTACAAATAATTTCAATTAGGTTTATATAATTATTATACAAAAAACAAAGTAGGCGTCAATGGTTCTAAACAATTTGTATTGGTTTATAATAATATCCCTTATTTGTATAACTTCAAATCGCTTATTTAGTTAGATTCTCTTAGTATTGCGTGATATCAACTACATAACTTGATTGGTATACAATTATTGTAAATCGTATCTCCCCATAAGAACAGACCTGTTGGCATTATGTTATATTATGACACCTAAACCTACATAGAATTGATTTATGAAAGTATAGATAGATCTTATTTGGAACTTAATTTTAACAACTATTTAATATGAATAATCTATAAAAGTCACATTTATTTTGTTGTTTCGTTATTACAGATTGAGTGAAGACATCGATGGCACGGAAGAGAAAATGTTACTATGAGTGGTTTAATCTATTGGCCCTCACATGGATAATTGTCTCAGATATATGCCTAAACGGTACGTTAACTATTATGAAATTTTTCAGCCTAAATGTATGTTCATTTGCCTTGTGGACTTAAGACAAACAATCTAAGCAGAAGTAAATGCAGTACAAGTAAAGGGTGATTTTTTAGCTGGTTTGGTTTTGGCAACACTGGTTTTGACAGCTGACGTGTGTTTAGTACCTTGTGTCACTGTCAAACTGCTTCAGTTTGGTTTGCAATTTAACCATGGATCGTCATACAAATGAACAACGCTTGCAAATTATTGAATTTTACTATCAAAATTCGTGCTCGGTTCGAAATGTTCATCGCGCGCTTTTTTATCGAAAAATTGTGTTCAGCGATGAGGCTCATTTTTGGTTGAATGGGTACGTAAATAAGCAAAATTGCCGCATTTGGAGTGAAGATCAGCCAGAAGCATTGCAACAGCTACCAATGCATCCCGAAAAAGCCACTGTTTGGTGCGGTTTATGGGCCGGCGGCATTATTGGGCCATATTTCTTCAAAGATGATGCGAATCGCAGCGTTACTGTCAATGGTGAACGCTACCGAGCGATGATAACAAACTTTTTTTTGCCCGAAATGGAAATTCTTGACTTGCATGATATGTGGTTTCAACAAGACGGTGCCACATGCCACACAGCACGCGAAACAATGGCGCAATTGCGAGGCGAGTTTGGTGAACAGTTAATTTCACTTTTCGGGCCGGTCAATTGGCCGCCTAGATAGTGCGATTTGACACCATTAGATTATTTTTTGTGGGGGTATGCCAAGGCTAATGTGTATAGGGACAAGCCCGCTTCGATTGACGCACTGGAAGCCAACATCCATGCATTCATTCGTGAGATACCGGCCGATATGTGTGAAAGAGTATGCCAAAATTGGACTCAGCGGATGGGCTACCTGAGACGCAGCCGCGGTCAACATTTGCATGAAATTATCTTTAAACATTAAATTGCAAGGTTCAAACTATCGATTCAAATAAATATTTCATTCATTTTTTCGAATTTTTTGTGTTTTTTTTTTTTTAAAAAGTTCTAAACCTCTTAAAAAATCACCCTTTATAACAAAAGCCAAATCAACAATATTGTAACAGAGAAATCTCTACGACAAGTACAAAAACAAGTCTAGAATACTTTATTCAGTTTAAAGCCTTTTTTATGTTTTTGTGCTTCTTTTCAGTACCTAGTTAGTACACTCATAGAAAAACGAAATAAAATCAAGATAATCATAATAAATAATAAAGCTCGGAAATCTTACTTTGAGTATGCTTTTTGGTTAACCTTTAGTTCTTATTTTGAGATTGTAATGTGCAACAACTTGATTTTAAATCGTTATAAACTTCAATTAAGCTTATGTATTCTTAAACATTAGAATTTTTGATATTAAATTAAGCTCTAAATCACCTTATTTTTCACCTATTTATCAGCAGTAAGAATCATAGACAAACCATACTGAGACCCCCAACTCCACAACCCTCTTGCTGCTGGCCCCCTCAGTTTTTTTTCAAACTCGCCATTTTGTTTTCCTATCGGTGTTATGTCAATTCGGAATCCGAATGACATGCAAAAACATACAAAAAATCAAAAATAAATGCTGCCAACCTCGGCAGCTGTGTGCAAATGTGAAAGAGTTCGGGAATACCACATTTTAGCATAACTGAATGCCATTGGTTAGTTATTATAATTTTTTTAAAGGTGAATAATTTTATTTGTGTGGTTAATAAAACTATCTAAAGGAGATGTTTTATATACTAGAAATATATTGGGACAAATATGGTTGTGTATTTCCCGCTTTTGGATAAAATTAACTTCGGTTTCGTGTGTAATTTTTTCTTAAATATTAAAGAAAATTTATTAAAAATGTTTTTATTTTCCCTCAACCAACCTACATATGCATATTAATCCATCATGCAAGTTTAAGATTATTTGGGCTTGATTTGAGAGTATAATTCTTGTTTGATCCTGTATTTGTATCCAAAAATAATTATTCAGGTTATATGATTCATATTTTAATATTGCAGAGGCTTAAATTAATAATGAAAAGCTTGATTTTAGATTTTTGTTATTATTTTAAAAATCACTCGGTTTATTTTAAGATTGAGCACGTAAGAATGAAGAAAAATAAGAATAAACCTGATCTTGCTAGAATTTAGCTTGCGATATTTTTCTAAGCGTAGAGAAGACAACGTACCCAACTATACATCTATAAATAATATCTATGAATTGTCAAGACGTTCAAAAAATTTCAATAGATATCTATACCTTATGCAAATGCAGAACAACGCATTTAATTACCAGTTCTTTAAATAAAGCACGAAACAATTATTGCAGGTATATAATTCAATCCCTACTTTAATGTTAGTTTTTTCAACAATTATTTTGATAAAAGTAACATATGTAGGCACTTTTCTTTACAGAAAAAAAAATAAAGATGGCTGAAACTGAATAATAATTGCAAACTATACACATAGCCAAGAGAGTTAAAAATAGAAATATTCTTCATCAGAAAAGAAAGCAATTTTAATCAAATTCATCGATCTTCGAAACATTAGATTCGCCAATGCCCAGCATTCAAAAAAAACTGTAGTAAAGTAAACCTTGAAATTTGCCGTCGTAAGACCCGTCAAAATAAACCACTAAAGAACTATTTTATTAAAGTTGTTATTTTCTCGCAAAACGTACGCTTATCTCTCTTTGTATGACCACTTAATACGAATACACTGCATTTGAAATAATTTATTATTAAAGTAGGCCTTAAGTTATCGCAATCGCAAGCATTCATCCCTTCAAATATAAAACGGAACGTTATAAACCAACATAATGTATTCATAACAATTTTAATCCAAAAACAAAAGTTGTCGATTTTTTAATTGTTAAACTGTTATACGTTTTTGAAGCGTAGTATGCTTTATAAAAAATTGTTAACGTTATAGTCTTAGCTCCGCCGACAAGTAAAAACTGTTAATGCAATTACTTTTTACAATAATGAACGATTATTGATAGTTGATCTTCGAGAACTAGCATAAGTGGTCTCTGCAGTCGGCACCCAAGTGTTAAATGTTCCACCAGCTGCCTTTACCGGCATTCAACAAAATTTTAATCAATACTTATTGACCAACATGGAGAAAACAAATAATTTATTTTAATGTTTCTGTCTTTATTCGTCGCTATAACAGAAGTTATTTCGACACAAGCACTTTCATTCATTTAAAACTATAGCTTAATTGAGATTTTGATTGGAACTTGTACTATGAATTTGTGTTCCATTTAAAGGAGAGGAACGCAAAAAAAACTATGTTCCAGGTAGGATAATGATATCATATTCATGCGAGTAGTCGCCATACATCGCAAGCGCGATGGTAAGTTAATTAATGATTTACCGTATTTGTTCAGGTACAGAACGGCAACAGCAGCTTTTCTTTTGTTCGGTATTTGCAATTTTAAATTGAAACCAATGTATATGTACCCCATAAAAGCTTACATATGTATGTATACCACAATAGCATTGTGCATGCAGTCTGCATTTCGCATTGAACTTTTTGTGATGGAACCCCCAACTGATTCAACTAAGAGACAAAACCCAGCCTGTCATAAATTAAAATTTTTTGCTGTAATTAAATTTTACACAACATAATAATTCAATTCGATTGTCAATTGGAAACTGCCACGTTAGTCTGTAGAATCAGAATTAAAGGGATTACGTTGCTGTATTAATTAATTTTCATGTTAATATTATGAAATGAATTTTATGAATCAAATATAAATGCAGTAAATTTATTATGAATGTTTTTTTTATTTCATTTATGCAGTTTATAGGAATAATAAAAATAAATAATCTATAAAATCGATGGACTTCATAAACATACGTATTGTTTGATTTCCTAGATTTTAACGACACTTTCGAATTTACATGCTTGAATATTCCACAATATCTGCAGCTGTTCTGCCATATTTAGAAAATAGTGCTCCACCTCGGAATATTGCCGAGTTACTTTAGGATGGTCTTATCAAACTCTGCTGTGTTTTATATATTCGTCCATCAGCGTCTTATTCGTTGTCCCAATTTTTGATAATAAAGCTCAGGCACACAAATGTGATCAAATATAAAGGCATTTAAGGCCTAAAAGAACAGCTTAGTCACACATTAATCTAATCTTATTTCTACCTACTTAGCTCTCTGTCTGAAGGATCTGAAGATATTTGTACCGGAAGCTGTTATTATGGGAAACGCTGCAACTCTGTCATGCCAATATGACTTAGAACAGGTACGCTCCTGATAAAAATAAATATATTTTTGCGCATTCTCTTTTATTTTAATGTGGAAAAATTAATTTAATAACTAATATTTTATTACGTCTTATATATTATAGGCAGCCTTGTATTCAGTGCGTTGGTATTTTGAAACCGAAGAATTTTATAGATATGTACCAAAAGAACTTCCGCCCACCTTAGTATTTCCAGTGTCGGGAATAAACGTTGATGTAAGTATTTATATGATATACTCGCTTACTTATAAAAACACCAACGGTTCTCCAACTTTAACGAGAGTTCAGTAAGTAAAAATTGCACTTATTGGGGTTTAAACCATAAAATCGACTCAGTTCACATCATCAACTATAATTACTTTCGGTTTCGAAATTAAAGCTAAATAAAACACACGCAGCGATATATTTTTGTTAAAAATTTTAATTCATTAAAAAGTGTTGACTTTGCCATTAAGTGTGAAATACTATCATGTATGCGATTCTTTTGAGGTAATTTTTAACCACTTTTTCTTACCTTTCGGGCGGTATCTCGGCCATAACTTCAGTAATGTTGGATTTTAATTCTTCTAGAGTTCGGTCTTTTGCGTAGCCCCACAGAAAAAAAATCTAACAGTGTCAAAACGCATGATCTCCACTTTTGTAATAAGTTTTAATAATTTTAAGCGATCGTAACTATCGTAAAAATTCAATTAATATTATGACACTTTAAATGGCAACTAAGATTGACAGGTGTCAAATGCCATTACCCACTTGAAACAACGAAATTATTGACTCTATATAATTCACTTATCCACCACGGTAAGCTATTCGATAGTAGGTACATGAAAAACATATAGTTGAAACAATGTGTTGTTTCCCCCATAAATATTTGCATATTGGTATTTAAAATATCAAAAATAAATAATCAATGTTTCGCAAACTACTTAAAAATTAAATGTAAAGAAAATCTAAATTATTAAATTCAGGCATAACTTTTGACAAATATGATCTCACGGTATATTGCGATCAAAATTTAAAAAAAAATCAAGCACAAAATGAACCTATGGAAAATTTTTTTTTTCTAAAGTAAGCGCTGCAAGTCCATATGATAAGCCGAGCTTTTACGAACTATTCGAGTAAGTTTTTTGTCAAATAATTGAGTAAGGCTTACAATTTTGTGTTATTTCCAAACAGAATTTCAAGAATAAGTTGGAAAATATAGAGAACAAAACCAATTTGAGTTTCATCATAAATTATGAGGGTTTTGGTATTATCGACAACAATTTCTAATCAACGATAAGCAGCAAGCCAATAATTTTTTTATGCTCGATTACTTAGGGATATTTCCTGGAGAACATGATCTATGATGTTTGTGTGTTTGATTTCAGTATTGTGTGTACATACTTGACAACCTTCATTCCGACAAAACCAATTACCGCAGTATAAATCTCTTGATATACGAACTTTGCATCATTTTTAGTTTGTTGTTTTAACAAAACATACAGACATACATTGGTATGTATAGTTTCGTATTTGTATAATAAATTATATTTCCACCCTACAATATGGAATCGTAAAAGTATTATATACATTCGTATATACACATTCGTTTGGAATTGGTATAACGCTTCAATTGTATTATTATCCATATACAAGTGTTATGAATGTGCTGTGTGCCATAAGCGAACTTGACAGAAGAGGTAGGCGGGCTTTCGTTTTAGGTTGGAACGCCCGTATCCAAAATATAATTTATCTGGAAATGAAGTCCTACTAATATTCGTTTTTACGGACCATGAAATTGAATTTTTGTGCTGTTGTTTTGCTGCACACTGAGGGAAACTTAATTATTTTTACAACACCGTAGCCAGAGACGCATTTTTTTATCATAGGCATTTCTACTTATACCTACATAACATTTTTTAATCATTTTGAGAGTTTTCAATGGAATAGCTTAAGGTAATTTTAATTGCTTCGTATTCAATTCAAAGTTTTTTTCTTTTAGATTTAAACACAACCTATACGATCTATGAACACTTGAGTCTATTATTAGTTACATTGGGCACATATTTAGACATATCTACATCTGTAACAGAACAAATTATTATAAATGTGTAACAGGATTAAACATTGCGTAAGGATTCTCAAACAATTTTTACCCGACTACTGGACACAGGGAGGGTTATGTGCTTCGGGCGTATCCTATGTCCGTTCCTACGTGACGCCCTGTAGCTTAAACGGCTGGACCGATTTTAAAGAGTGAGGTGTCATTAGATTCGTATTCTTTTCCGGAGTGTCATAGGCTTAAAAGATAAAAATAAAAAACCAAAAAACCCGATTGATTAAAAAAAAGGGAACTAAAAATGAACAAGACACATTCAAGTTTACCTAACTCTTTGGCAATCGGAGGGTAGATAGATACTCATATTTTTGCTAGGCTGTGTAGGTATAGTCTTTGATTATTAATTAGTTATGTATATTTAAATGTGTTTTGTTCATTTTAAGTTCCTTTTTTTTAGTCCGTCGGGTGTCACTGTCACACCTTACAGAAAAAACAATAGGATAAACAAAATAGAAACTTCTTTTCTTATATCGTTTTTTTTATAAGAAGCTTTGATTCTTAAGAAACATTTGGATTTTAGTGGTAGGTAGTTAGAAGAGAAATATGGATTAATTAAAAGTGAGTGCGGTGAGCGCAAAAAAAAATCGATTTTGTATTTAATCATCTATTTCTAATGAGTAAAATGTATATTAAAATTTAGTAATCTGGAAAATAATAAGCATAATGACTAGATAAAGAGCTATATCGTGTATTCGGAGAGTGGTGAGAAACTCCAAAACAAATTGATGTAAAAAAAATTATCTGCACGAACTGGCAATAGAGTGCTGGAAACTGTTGCTCTTCAATCTACATTATGTAACTCAACAGACAGATGTATACCATACCATTACCATATGTGCATTAAATATGTTTTTGTCTCGTGGAAAGTACGCTCTCTGATGGATGGATGCAGATTATTTGAAGGCGGATTTTTAATAATGCCTTATGCCTTTGTCTGTATTTTTGAGATGAAATAAGTGCCATTTTTATTTTAAACTAGCTGGTACCCGCGACTTCGTCTGCGTAGAATTAGTACTTCAAGTAACTCAATTAAAATATTCATATCCTATGTCATTATTCTCAGAGGTCCCATCTATCCCTATAGGTACCAAAATTAATAAAAGTTGGTTTTGCGGCCGTGAAAATGAAACAATCTGACTTTCGCATTTATAATATTAAGATTATATCAAGACTAGGTACCTTGAATTTTCTGTGCAAATGACAACTGACAACAAAACTATGTTTTGAAATAACAAAGTGATGCCAAATTCGTACAGTTATTTTGTGATCACCGAAAGTATTTGAATATTACAAAAGCATCATCTATCACCTTACCTTACACAAAATGTTGTTCATAAACTAAGCTCCAGAGCTCCTACCCAATTCCCCCGTAAATTTAGTTGTGAACAGTGAAATGTGAAATTGTGATTTGTGAATACGTGTGAAAAGTCATAAGAGTATCATATATTCACTATAATACTCTTTTATCTGTAATCCACTCTCTTTCATTGCGTCGTTTGTACGGGCAGGATGAATGAAATAAAAGTATTACCCTGAATCATAGCTTGTAGTATACAGAGTTTGCGTAGATAAAATTTAATGTAGTAAAACTCAACTTTTTCAATTCTTAATATTTTCAAAAAGTAAAAATAAGAACTTAGAAAATATATTTTTCTTCCACTTCATTCAATCGTTGTTGCTCATTGTAAGCTTCGTTGATCTCTTCTGACTGTCGCGCACGATTTTGAATCATTCTGATTCGTGCTGATTCCCTTTCAATAGCACGTTCCTCTTCCGTTTGACGTGCTATGACATTTCGGTGTCGTGATGCATTCTGTGAACGCCGACCAATGTTACCATGACCTCTTTTTGGCATCGTAACAAATATCGAACTGTAAATGATCATAACTTTTTATAAATCGCACGCAGTTTTCACAAATCACTAACTTACCTTTGAAATAGCCAAAATACAGAAAGCAAACGAACGAAAAGGGTGCAATTGAAATTTTGAATACAACTGGAAAAACAGAACAAAACACTTAACGATCTAACAAAACAATAATAAATAGTAAATTTAAAAATTTTATTTAAAATTAATTTGACTTTCTTTCAAATGTTGTTTTATTTTTCTTTCTTGATTAACAAAAGGGTACAACTTCTTTATCAGTACATTAGTTAATTCATTGCCCCCCCCCCCCCCCCTCTCCTCCGTGACCACACAGCCCAAATTATCAAATCACAAAAAACATATATTGTGCTATCAAATGGAATGACCGCCTACAGCGCAACCTGTTGAGAATTTTTCAATTTTTCTTTTTTTCTAAACCTTCGCGGAGCAGTTACGAACAAATCCGCAGAAGGAATTATCCAATTTGGTCCAGTCGTTTTCGAGTTTTAAGCATCCGAACAAACCAAGATCCATTTTTATATATATAGATATATACGTTAATCAAATTTTTTAAGACCTGGGATCAAATTGCGTCGTCGATGAACAAGCATTGACGGAATTTGCTTTTGTTTCACATGTAAAATCAACTTTATTTCGTAAACGTATGGCTCGTTTGCGAAAGTGGCGATTCAACCCCTGTATTTGTCAAATTAACACACAAATATAATACCTAAAATGCTTTGCAATTTCAGGCAAGACACGTATAGTACAGGGTGCGGCAAGAAAACTTGCTAATTTTCAAAGGAAATAAAACCAAAAGTAGTGGACATACCGTTACAAAACTTGTGTATTCTCGTTACACACGCTCTGAATTTTTCATTACATGGTTTTAAAGATGACATCGGACAAGTGATGGCCTCCGTTTTCGATACACTGACATACCCGATTTTCGAAGCTCTTCTGAACTCTTTAAAGCATATCGATGGGTATGTTCGCTATTGCTTCACGAATGTTCAGATGATTTAACGTTCGAGGCCGATCGGTGTGAACGATTGATTAAAGGTAACCCCATAAACAAAAATCGCATGGAGACAAATAGGGTGAGCGCGCCGGCCAAGTAAGGTCGCCCCTCAAGTAGATTATACGATCGGGGAAATGTTGCCTCAAAAGATCCAACGATGGTCGTGCTGTGCGGGTCGTGGCTCCATCTTGTTGAAACCACACATCACCAAGGTCCAGTTCATCAAGTTTTGGGATTAAAAATTCTTCAATCATCTCTCTGCAGCGAGCTGCATTCACCGTAACAGTGCGTTCGTTTTCTTCGAAAAAGTAAGGACCAATTATCCCTACTCTCGAAACAGCACACCATACGGTGACACGTTCACAATGCAGTGGCGTCTGATGAAATTCACGTGGATTGTGATCACTCCAATATCGCCTGCGGGATGGATGTTGGAGCAAGTACGGAAAGCACGTTGAGTGGAAATCATGGAACGACCGAATGGAAAAGTAAGCCTCGCAGGCAAATGCGCGTTGGTCTTCCGTTCAATGCATGATGTCGACTGACTGCGGCGTAGATGAAACTTCAGGAAGTCCCCTAAAAAATGAGAAACTCTTCAAGTTCAGCAAGTTTTCTTGCCGCACACTGTATATATGGAAGCTAACATGCATTGAACTGTGTGCCATATATACCACCTACCTACTCCAAATACGAAGCTTAAAGCAACTCTATTCAACCCTCAAGTTGTTGGACTTCTTGTCGTAATCTATATACATACATGTAGCTTAGAGGCAATATGTTTATGTTTCCCTCTACCGCCCCTAATTTTTAACCATTTTTTTTAATGTAGATAATAACGGTACAAGGGTGGTAGGCAAAATAAAATTATAAAAACATTCAAAACCCGGCAGTGTTTCTGTAAAGTATGGTCAAAATTAGACATGCAAAAGAAAAAACATTTAAAAAAATGTTTGGAGCGCAGTGGAAAAAAAACCTCAAGTTATTGGGTTTTTTTCCTGATTCGAACCGAGGACCCCTCGCTTAGTAGTCCAACACATTAACACCTAAGCCACTGCGACGACGACTTATGTGAGCTAATGTTGTAAAATTTAGAGCTTTAATAAACTCAGCAAAGAAAAATGGTGAGTGTCCCATACAACTATTGATTATTTAATATTTTAAAAATGTTAAGCCTTGAAAGACGTATATTGACTGCTGGAAGTATTCTACAAAAGAAGCGTTTCAAACATTATTTCTCAAAGCTTAAGTTGTAAAATTAACATCATTATTGCTTAGTTTAATACGAAAGATAAGGCACGTTTTTTTGACAGCACGCACTTAAGGAATTTTCGTTGCCATAACTGAGGGACTATTTTCAGTTTGAATCGGTTCATGGTTAAGATTTTACTCAATTGAAGATTTAAGTCAATTAGTTGACAAATGTGAAAGTTATTAATATGTCTTTTTTTAAATTTTTAAATTTTACTAATTTTTACGAATTTTTAATCAATTCCGTTCCTACTCAAAGAGAGCAGCTTTGAGAATGCAAGATATTACCGGCTGCAGGAAATAAGGCCCTAAAAGAAAAAAATTAAATAAGTCCACAAATTTGGGGAAATGAAATAATAAGGCCCAGTTCATCGCAGTGGGTATTATTAATTGATTTATAAATTAAAAGGAAATTACAAATAAAAATCGCGGTTTCTTATAATGTCTAGTGTCATATATAAAAAATAATCCGAAGCCTGATATAATTCTTCTCAGACTAGTGTGGCTATTGTTAAAAATATTTATAGTTCTGCGACGAATAGAAGAGACCTATAATTTTATGTCAAGTCCGAATTGCAGAATTGAGAAACTTTTCTAGAACCGACGTTTGCAAAAAGCGGCGAAGTTAAAAAAACTTAACGACGTAATTTGTGTTCTTCTGAAAATCAACAAGAAGATAGGTTATCTTATCAATAAGCATGCCAATTTCTGCACAATTTTGGAGTCCACGAAAGCTGCAGTTACAGTAAGTAAGTTTAACTTGGCTTATCCAATAACCACTTGTATAAATTCTCTAAATTAAAGCTTGAAAACCTATTTTTCTCTTAAATAGTCACTGCCTCTTTTTTTCTTTAAATTTATAATGAAATACTCCAAGGTATTCCGAAATCGGTGACTTTAAAGTATTTACGACAGGCATACAAAGGACAAAAAAATACCGGATTTGTGCTTAATTAAAATTTCTTCTAAGATTGATGGTATGTTCATTACATTTTCTCGTAACTGAACAAAAGGGAAAACACCATAGTTATTTGATCATAAAATGTTTTTAGATTTCTTTCAAAAAAATGTTGAGTGGAAAGCGTTTAGAATGTACCCTAGATATTTAATCATTACGTTTTTTGTTGCCCTTTCATTGTGTGCAAACAGTTAATTTTCAAAACTGCCTTTACTTGGTAACCTAAATTTTGAAATGGGATATTACACAATAAGGGCTGGTATTTATTTAAATTAACAAAATCGAAAAAGGGTTTCTCACGAAAATAAAACATAGTAACACGCAGTACGGATTAAAAACTGATTTATCAGCTTCATTTGTTTACATATGGAATGAACATTTTCGGTTTTTTAAGATTTGTTATAAATATATAGGTATACAGGTCTTAACATGCTCCTAAATAGGTAATATTACTCAAAATACATTCAATACATGCAATACTAACTTTGTTGAAATATACCAAATTAAGTAATGTATTTATACCCACCTCTTCATCGTCACCTTAATTACCTATATTATGGGAAGTTATAAAACACACATACACATATATATATATATATATATATATATATATATATATATATATATATATATATATATATTTCGTTGAATTTGTAGTGGTTGCCCATGCATATATATAAAAATATATACTATATACTTATATATAAAAGGGAAACTGGTAGTTTTTAACAAAGTATTACTGAACAACTTTATAGATATTCCACATCTTTCACATTCTAAATGAATAGTGGTGAATTACACAGGAAGTAAGAGTCAACATCCTGAGTTTATAAAACATGAAGAAATGTATGTGGGTCCTGTTAGATGAGTAAATTATCCCGTGCATTTGTGGTCACGTTACTCAAGAGTAATCCAGAAGAAGTAGTCCGCTAGGACAAATATACAGTTCACAGTATCACCACTTTCTCGTTACCAGTTTTTGCCAAACACACTTAGTTTTATCCTCAAAAGCATTGTTTTGTCATTCCGGATCTTTGTAAGGACATAAATGCAAACATGCCACGGATTGAGTAAATGAGTGGTTTCCTGATATGTAGAGCTTTACTTCCAGGAATAGAGTATATCAACTCATGGTAATTATTCTGAAATATTCAAGGGCTTTTGGTTAACTCTAGCTGATGTCGGTATACGTAGGTATACCGCCTAACTGTTAAGCCGCAGCTCTATGTAGACCTACACACCATACACACATGCTTGCATTCTGCATTTATTTTTATTTTAATATAAGACAAGTAATAATAAAAAAAAAAAACATGGGACAACGAAATAGTCCCATGTAAATTTTTTTTTATTATTACTTGCCTTATATTAAAATAAAAGGAAGATTTTTTTGTTATCATATCACTGAGATTGAGGGTGGGAATTGCATCCACTAACCTCACATGAAATGTGCTCTCATTTTTATAGGTGGTGTTATAAAAAAATAAACTGCATGCTCGAAACTAAAGTGGAAGGTGTGTCCTAGCAGATGTTTGTTTGCATTTATACAGCATTTCTGCTCGTTGTATATATATCTACTATGTTTTGTAATTTAAGCTATGGACTGCATACCGGATATGCAGGAATCCCAATGTAATTCTCACTTTTGCTACGGAAATTAAAATGAAAACCTTCTGAGCACCGACATGATATCTTCTCCGATGAGATTCTAATAATGAAAGTGCAATTCGGATGTCTGAATACTAAACTGTGCTCAAAATCCACCAACCGTATTGTCAACTTTTTGCGGGGAAAGTTCCTTTCAAAATTATGTGTCTTTTTACATACGTCTCACGTCAGTTTTATCCCCTTTAAATGACGCCTCCTATCCTAGTATACTTGCGATGTTTTGGTATTGCGGGTGTTATTATAACTAAAACTTGCGGCAAGACCTGAACCGAGAAGGATCTCGACTGGTCGTTATTTCAACGAACGTTCCAGCCATTTTGATGGATTATATATCTAAGTGAACGTTCACTTTCCCTCTAGTCTCTTACATTTCTAAATTGTTTGGGTTATAGAAGAACCAAAAAGGTTCATTGTTTACTGTTTTTGTTTTGGTTTATTCTCGGTCTATATTTTATATTAACTTAATCGTATCCCATCAAAAGAGAAACAAAGGTTATACACAACACATACAAGTACATAAAATGGTAGCTATATATCTATCGTCACAGTGAAAAGCTGAATACCCTGAGTGTAATGAAATTAAATTGGCAAAAATGGAATGTTTTCATTAAAATACTTTAATGCTGTGGCGGCTACAGAATTTTTATGAAGCAAAGTGATTTCCAACTGTTTTCCGTTCGTCAGAATCCACAGAAATATTTTTTTTATAAATTGGTTTTATTTTTATGGTCTGACTTTTGTTTATATTCGATCCGAAATAAGTTTTTATTTAAATTCTCATTATTCACTACTTATAATTTGGTTGATCAATAATGACAGTTTGAAATAAAGTAAGGCGCACCCATTTTTGTCGGTAAATGTACACATACCAGTGGTGGGGATAAACTGCCTCAGCGAGAGAGGCTTACGAAAATGTTATATTGCTAAACAATGAAAAATGACAGATAGATAATTAAAAAATTTAAAAAATTGTATTATTGTTATTTAAGCTTTATTAACATGATAAATAAATTAATCAATCTGCTAATAGGTATTAGCACGAGCTACCAGGGCTTTCGTCTCTAAAATGTCTGATAAGCGCGAAGTAATCGCTTATTTACTGACTGAACTATATACAATCATTCGAGAAGAAGAAAAAGCGACACTTATAAACGAATGACCAGCCAAATGAATCTTGAGGACAACATTCAATAGATATTTATTTTGGCTCTGCGAAATAAGGCCCAAAAAAAAAAAATTTAAATAAGGCCCAAAAAAATTCTACAGGAAACAACAACAATGATTTTTAATAAAATTTGGGGTGTTATTTCCCAATGAAATAAGGCCTAAAAAAAAAATTAAATAAGGCCCCAAAAAATTCTACATGAAACAACAACAACGATTTAATAAAATGACCTATAATAATAAAATTTGGGGTGTTATTTCCTTTTTGGGGCTTTATTTTACTAAAAAACCAAATCTAAAAATATTTACTATCGCGCGATTTTTTGTATATTTTAAAAAACATTTTTGTGTTCCAAATACACGAAGAGTGTCCTTAATTTTGTTAATTAAAAATTTGATAGGTTTATTAAAAAATCAGTGCAGATTTCAAAATACACTCTTATAAAATTTGTAAAGAATTTATATGTATAGAAAAAGCAATATAGCATGCGAATACTAACAATTAACAAAACAATTTGGATTCTTACGTTTGATAGAATACGCGAAATCGGAAATCAAAAAGCAGAGCAGAGAGATTATATTGTCTTATTGTTAGTTTAATCACATTTCTTACGAATTTGCTTTCCGATATCAATACCTACTTTTTTTAAATATGAATAGCATTTGCATTTTTACTGTTCCTAAGCAACATTATTCAACACTGTTCAATGTTATTAAACTACAGAATTTCCAATCATACATTGATTTGTACAAGTTGGCGCAAAAATAACCTTCCAATTATTTTTGGCTGTAATTTAAAAAAAAAATTAAAAACTTTGATTCTTCTTGTGGATTATTTTTATTTGGTCTTTTAATTTTTTTTACATCAAGTCGAGAATATGATGTTATGTAAATGGCCGCCGCCACAGTTAATTGTCATTTGAGCCCTTTTTATGGCATTTTCCATCACTTTGGCCAAAACTTCCGGCGATAGGTCCTCACATTCTTGACGGATATTGTCTTTAAGAGCTGCAAGAGTCTGAGGCTTGTTGACATAAACCCGCGACTTCAAAAAGCCCCACAAAAAGAAGTCTGGAGCGGTCAAATCAGGCGATCTTGCTGGCCAGTGCAAATCGCCAAAACGGGAGATTAGGCGCCCGGGAAATGCATCCTTCAGCATATCGGTTGTGGCACGTGCAGTGTGTGCCGTTGCACCGTCCTGTTGGAACCACATGTTTTCCAATCCCAATTCATCAAGTTGCGGCAAAAAGAACTCGTTGATCATTGGTCTGTAGCGCTCACCATTCACAGTAACCGTTTGGCCCGCGACGTCTTCGAAGAAAAAAGGTCCGATGACTCCTCCAGCGAAAACAGCACACCATACAGTGACTTTGAGCGGGTGTAATGGCTCTTCGTGGGTTACACGCGGATTTTCAGTGCCCCAGAAGCGTAAATTTTGCTTATTTACGTACCCGCTAAGATGGAAATGGGCCTCATCACTCATGATAATTTTTGATGAAAAATCATCTTCCTCCTGGTGGTGATTAAGGATGGCTTGAGCGTATGTTAGACGCGATTGACGGTCAGCAGCTAACAGCTGATGCACCGTCTGGACTTTGTACGGAAACATCTTCAAATCTTGTACCAAAATTCGCTGTAAAGACCGTCGACTGATACCCATTTGCGTGGCACGTCGTCTGGTCGATGTCGACGGCGCTTCCATGACATCTTCGGCTACAGCAGCAATATTCTCTGCAGAACGGCTACTCCGGGGTCTGCCACGCCTGTGCCAGTCTCTTCGAGGCGAGCGGCTAAACGTCGCAGTGTTTCACCAGTAGGCGTTGGACGGCTAGGAAATCTGCGACGAAATTCACGTTGTGCCAAAGTCACCGACCGATTATTGCTCAAATAAATAGTCACCAATATTCCGCGTTCTGGAGCAGTGTAGCGTAACATTGTTTATTAACGTGTATTTCGCATGTGTTTACTACACAAATGTCAAAACAGAACTGATATTAGGGGCCCATCGCAAAATTTATAGCATTTTCTGATAGGACGATTACTTTTGCGCCACCTTGTACAAAAATGATGCTATATAAATGAATTTGAAAATATCCCCCAAGCCTAATAGAAATTTATTCAATGTTCATGAACTTTCTCTAAAACTCACTTATGCCCTAGTGGATGCTTGGGCTTAACTTGCATGTTGTTAACTCATTTCTGGAACAACCCCCACGGATTTAATTTATGATGCATGTATTTTTCTGTCAAAAATAGAATTCATACAAATGAAATCAAAAAACACTGAAATGTAAATGGAAGAACAGTTTTTGGTGCCGAAAATGAGTAGAGAAGAAATTATTATGCTATCTAAAAAAACCATAATCAACATTTGCTTTCTTACATTTACTGTTATAAATCTATTTACAAATTGTTTGTTTTTGAAATAGTGCCACCCGGCGGCCATTAATACATGTATTCACATCACAGACAAGAAAAAAGAGCGCGTGAGAGAGGGCTGTCATTCAAAATTTGCGGGGAAAATCGGATAGATGTGCGGAAAGTTGGCTCTAGTTTGGTTACTCTATGGTAAAAAGTCTTTTTTTCTAAGAAGACTGTACTGAATAAAAAAGTAATGAAATGTGTACAAAAAAAAAAAAACAAAAAAATTGGGGTGTTAGGTATTTCATTATGAAATTTGGGGAACTATTTAATTTTTTTTTGGAGCCTTATTTCATCGCAGTGGGGTCTTATTTCATATTTGGGGTATTATTTCATTGTAAAATAACACCCAAAAGTTGAGGCCTTTTTTCATTTTCTCTTTTGAGGCCTAATTCCATTGGGGCCTTATTTCCTGCAGCCAAATTATCTTTGCCATCTATCGCGACATAAACGGATTTTTAATACTACAAGGGGAATAAAAAGTGATTAAGATGAAAAAAAATGGAAAACCACATAAGTTTGCAGGAAGGGTCATACCCGAAAGACCTGATATATACAACATAATGTTTATTGAAACGACCGAACCGCTATATAAATACCTGCTGACATGGAAATTGTTATTTAGAAAAGCAAGATCTTAAAGTTTGTCTGATTCGCGATTTAAAAATAGGTTGAATCACAAGGCAGGGCATTGGACCCATTTTTATAGTATAGTGATTTGTTTTAGAGAAGTTAATGTTACAATATGTATATGTCACCCAAATATGTGTTTATAGATACTATTCTTTCGCCTGCCTTCCTATAACATAGCATTATAATTTTAAAAAAAATTCAAATTTATTACTTTTATCACTGACTTCGTAATTGCAGCTGACAAACTCCGACTCTGCTTCAGTAACATTGAAGAGTGTTACACGTGAGCTGTCGGGACAGTATCAGTGCGAAGTATCTGAAGATGCTCCCCTTTTCCATACTGATATAAGATCAGCAAATATGCACGTAGTTGAATTGCCAACGGTGGATCCTGTTATGCAAATCGACAAAAGCATAATCAACGCAAATGAAAATTTCAAGGCAACGTGTACTGTTGGACCGTCACACCCTACAGCAAATATTACGTGGTATATTAACGGACGAAAGGTAAGTAAAAAGAATAGCAATTATGTTATTCCACAATATTTTACTTATATCAAAGTATTTGTATGCATATTCCTATTACATTCAATGTCTAATGAGCTAAAAGAACAAATTTCCTTCTGTCGAAAAATGAAAATAAGTGGACAATTTTTAGGAATATAATTCCTCCATAATAATAATCAATTTTTCCCGCCCGCTCAACTACAGGATATTTCAATTGAACAATATATCCATACTTCGAAGTGAATTTGCTCTCATTTCTCATTTTTTTTTTAATGAAAAACTTCGACTCTGTTTTTTGATTATGTATGGCAATCAATTGTGACGGCGCCTATTTGGCCGATATCATCTTCTCAACTTGACTAATAAAATTCTAAAGATTCAAATAAACATAATTAAAAAACAGAATCGAAGTTTTAAAAAAAAATAGAGCCAAACAACATTGGATGACTTCTTTTGGCCCACCTTGTATTACTTAGACACCTCAACGTCGTCGCAACCGCTGAAGCCCAACGAAATAAGGCCAAATTCAAAAATTTGGCATTATTTCTCCTTCAAATGTGAAATAAATCGAATTTTAAAATATGCAAAACGAAACACATAATACTAAATCACAATGCATAAACAGTGGAATATGACATGCTGTCTAGCTGCAAACCCCCTGCTTGGGGTCACTGTTTGGAAACTGGAGTAGATGCCAGTGTTATCTCTAGAAGACGTTTAAATAATATTATAATTCTAGTTCATATAAAAATATTTTTTAACTAACTGGGAGTCTAACGGTTGTTCATAGTCGATGTCACAATTGGTATTTCTACATGATTGTTTATAATATAAATACCTTCGGAACGCCGCTTACGACCTTAGCTTTCAATTTATTTTTTATAACTGTGTGTATTTAAAACATTTATTAAACTAATTTATGTTCGAATACCTAAACACATAGCATGTACATAATCAACCAATTCGAATATGTGTTTCATTTTAAAATGTAATTTATTTTTCTTATTTTTCTATTAATAGGTTTATAAGACACCTTTTCAGCGGATAACCGAAGACTCTTACGATGGTTCAGCAACCTACTCTTCACTCGAGATCTATCCGCATAGTCAAATACTGCAAGGCTTATTTCAAGCGGTTCCCAAGTATCAAACAAGCATTTTACTTCTCTGCGAAGTCTCCATACTACATGTATTTCACAAGAACGTCCAACAACGAATTTTGCTTAGCATGGTGTCCCATACTACAAAATCTCCAAGTTTTCTGGGTTTAGAAGGCACAAAACAAAACGGTGATCCAGATAACTCTGCATTTACTGGTAATTCACAAAGTAAGAACTGTGGTTTAGGTTCTTACTCATACGTAGTGATATGTGTTGGAATCATCAAACTGCTCAATTATGCACAGAACATAACTTCGCGAAATACGTCCTATTATCTGTGACAGAATTTGTATTATATTAAGGAAAATTCGTAAAAACTATAATAACATAGATAGATAACTTAACTATAGTACATAGTTAAGTTATAGTAAATATACAAAAATATGTTTCAAACAAACACAAATATTTTTTTATGTTCAGATATAATATTAAAATCAAAATGAAAAAAGCAGGTCAAAACAGAACTGCGTTAAGCACTTAGGTATCGTAAATTAAGTTGCTTCGGAAAAAGTTGGTATTATTATAATTATTAAAAATGTATTTCGCTGTACTGTAAGTAAAAAAAATGAGGATGAGAGAAAATTACTCTTCTTTAATAATGCTTAATCGCAATTCATTTTAAGGAAAGTTTATTTAAAATAAACGGCAATGGGTAAGTAAAGTGGTTGAGCACTACTTTTTTCAGTTCTTCATCTTTAAATTTGACAATAAATTTATCGTACCTACCTAAACTTGTCTTTATTAACTTATATTTAGCAACAGCACTGTGTTATTAGGTACGTTTTAATGAAGAAATCGGTTAAACTTATAGGGCATGTTTGATATGGAATTTTACTCGTTCGTAACATTTTTGTAAACAGAAGAAGTAATGCGTTTATGTATATTTTGATATATTTTAAATCCCAATATTTCTTACATCTAATGATCATGTATGTGTAGGTCCCATACCCTTGTATAATTTAATATAGCGATTATTTTAAATTTTCTCAATGCAAGGCTTCCAGCTTTATGTTAAATCTTATTATTCGGTAATTTACCATGCTTTTTAGAATAATTTCGTTACATTTAAACACTGTAACCGATTTGGGTAGGTACCAGTAAGGCGGTAACATAAAAAACTCAATCAATATTCAGATATCAAATATGTATAAAAGCAAACTGCAAATCTGAACACACAATATTAAACTTTCAATTATTTTATAGTATTCGTACTAAGATCCTGAATTTGATGTGAAGGCAGATTTCTTTGCTTATTTTACTATAAGCATATGCCTGACCACATATAAAATTTAAAAAATAATTGCCCGTAATCTTTTAAGCTTATTTTAATCTTCAGTAATGAAATGGTCGTGAAGGTTAATATTATGTACAGCATATGCCATCGAATGATATAAATTGAATTTGAGAGCGACTGGAAAATATTTTATCAGTCACTAAATTTGTTTTATACGGTTTGATTTTGCCAAACAAAAGTGAAAAAAGCATTGCTCATTGATTAAGTCGATTTGCTATTTTTTTTTTTTGTAGACGGAATATTTTGTAAAAGCTTGCAAAAAAATACCGTAAATTAAAAACCAGGAATTTAAGATATGTGTGTAATTAATTTGCGAATGTTTACTGTAGAAAGGTGCAAATATTAATTGTTAGTTGTGATTATTTAAGTAGAAGCAACACAAATAATAAGTATAATAAAGTCGTAAACATTAAAAATAAATTTGTCGCATGCCATTTCTATAATAAAATTATTGTAAAAGTTACTTATAGTAAATAAAGAAATTATATTGAAAAATATAAACATCTGCATTTTATTCGGTACTCTTTTATTTAGCTTAGCACAGCTTTAATGAATAATGTCGGTGTGTGGATAATTTTTGATAATCTCAGTATTTTGTACGTTGATCTTGGGTACATTGAGTTAAGTGAAATTGTTTGTTATAATCGGAAATACAATTATTTAGGAAATCCCATTTTTCAAATTTCTTTTTTTCCAAAAACGTATTGATATTAAACTTCATATCAATTTTTAAGTTAAATTTTTTTACGTTTAAATAGCTAGATTGTGTGATATGGGAAGTTCGGCTAATATTGGGAATAACATTAAAAAATTTTGAAAATTATGTTTGCCACAAAAGCCTCTGGACAGTCGGGACCCGCGCTGGTGCGATATTTATAGTTGTAATGTTGCAAGTAAAATATGTTTATGAGTATACATATTGGAAAACAAATTACATACAGCATTGCATCTCTGCATATTATGTTATGTTTAATGCAGTGAAAGTGGTTCTTAACAATTTTCCTTCGCCTATTTAAGATTACAGATGTATAAAAGAGCTTAAAAACAAAATATGTATACAAGAAAAGTAAGTAGTTAGCATTTCTCAATAAAACCTTAATGTAGTTAAAATATCAATAATGGTAGGGGGAGAATACGATAACTAATGTCGTTTTGGATTTGCTAAAAAGATCAATTTTTTTTTGATGGAGATTGCTTTTCGTGTTCGATTTGCCAAAAAAATCTATTTTTTTTAGATCTGACTCTTGTTGGAGAAATCTCGATTTTTTCTCAGATTTCACACATATGTTCAGTAATACCAATGTGGATGACACACAGCTGGCAGTTACTAGTTGTTTACCTTTGGAAGGATTGCTTTTTTAGCTGAATTATTCATTTTTCGAGTGTGGAAAAAAATTATAAATGTGTAATGTGTAAAAATCAATGGAAATAGATTTCCAGTGCAAGTGAAAAAAAATGTCCGGCCAACTCAATACACACAAGAAACAAAAAAATTATGATTTTATGTTCGATTTGGCAGGAGAAATCTAAAATCTCAGATCAAAATCTGAAAAGCCAAATCAAAAACGACATAAGACGGTGAAAATTTTACACGAATTATTATTGAATGAGAGCAATCCGCACCTAGACTTTAGCACCATACTAATCATTTCGCGTGAGTTATTGTCTTCAAAATAGTTTGGCACCTCAGCATAGTCCAGGTTACAATACTCGTCATAAAAGCGTGATTGAAGGGCCCTGTTTGTGTGTTCCGTCCAATGTCGTTCTATGAGTTTTGTCAAAGTTTCTGTATGCAATGCTTTCCACTCATGTTTTCTTGACCAGTTAAACTCAATGACCTTATTAAAGAGTTTTGACCACTCATATGCCCAATAAATCTGCTTTCTCACGATGACATCAGAAAGTTTTCTCGGCAGTCTGTTTTCGGGAGAGGCGCTTTCTCTTTGGATGCATTTGAAATGGAGTTTAAGTGTTGGAGTTTAAGGCTTTTAGAAGTCCTGTTTCTATATTAAGCACGTAATTTAGTGTGTTACTAGGTAAGGAAAAACATCGCTTGATAAAACCCCTTTGCAGTTTTTCGACTTCGTTATGTTCGGATAAACCCCAAACTTGCTTCATATATTTTGTACTTAGCTGAGTGCCATATGTTTTTGTTTTTGATGAAGTTTGACCAGGTTGCATTTATTGAATTCTAAGACATTGCAAGTCTCTGCGTAAGATGATCTGTCCACGACTTATTGTACATCAGAGTTACTCCTTGGTATTTACTTGTATTTGTTATATATTTTTATTTCATCGTTGTTAAAAGTCCATTTTTCTTCAGCGGCTCGGCGACCACCATTTCGAAAAATCACTATTTGTGATTTTGTTTTATACAATGATTTTGTTTTTGTACAATAATTTGCGAAGCTATTTATCATTTATTGCAAGGAAGAGAGATTCTCCGAGAGTAGCAAAATATCGTCTGCATAAAGTAAGACTTTCACTGATATGCCTTTAATAGTTGCTCCAGCAGCTAAATCAGAGTCGAAGTCGTTCAAAAACAGGACAAATAGCAGAGCACTGAGAACACATCCCTGTTTTACATCTCTATTGCATGAAATCGGGTAGGTCCGCGAGAGGGCGGGAGCTGACCGTCGCGTCGCTGCAATTGCAGTAGATCTAATCTATTGCTTTTTTGTTTATAATAAAAAAAATGTATTTGGTGCGCTACTGCCTCCACACACCAATGTACTGCACTATTTGAATAAGAATAATTAAATTTTTGTACCTATGTTACTATATTCAATACGAAATATATAAAGTCTGGTATCACTTAAATTCAAAATTGGTGGAATGCAGACAGCTATCATACAAGAAATGAAATAACCGCCAGTCATTTATTCGTCAACTAAAGTCGAATAGGTGTGAATGGATAAACATAAGGTTATAGCAAAGCTTTATAAAATCAAGTTACAAAGGAAATGCGAAAACAACAAAATCTACTGTGCAAAGTTTTCAAATGACTGCACATTTTCGAAATATGTACTGCGTAAATGCATTTCAAAAGTCCGAACCCTGGCTACATGACACTTTATATGTGCGAGAGATGACTGCAGCGTTTATCAAATTACATAAATACGATGTATAGGTATAGGTACCTATCTCTTTTTATACTTAACTTTGTACAATGTTTACTACAATAGCAAAAAATATTTTAATACACTTTTTTTATATGGATATTAACAGTAGATCCTTAACGCAATTTTAAAACGGTGCTCGGCACCATGATCGGAGTAATAACTAATAGATAATATTATTATACTGGTGCAAATTGAATATTTGAGTCCTTCGACAGCTAGGCAAAAAGAACCAATGCGTAAATACTTCTGCAACCATTACAGTCTAAATGTACTGTAAATATCGCATGTGATGCCTATAATGTGTAATAGGTAAGTAGAACTCCATAAAAATGTTTGTTTTCAAAATTCACTCCGGCTCTCACCAATATTCGATATAACATGTTAGATGTTACATACATATTCACATGGAGTAATTTTATAGCTGATAAGATTCATAAATTTATGGAGTGTCTCTGCAAAATTACCATTATGAGAGAAGTGGGGAAAACTAAAAAGCGATGAGAAAATATGCGAGCTTTTTGTGCCCGCATTTGTATATTTTAATATTTTCGTACTATGTGTATACAAAACTGTATCAGTACATTGTCTTTAGATTACAATTGACGACATAATACATAGTTGCGAATAGGTCCAAGAAAAGAGTTATTTTTTTATATTTCTGTGAAATTTGAGATACGAGTATGTATATTTGATTTTGATATACATAGTTAGATTCATTCGCATCACAAGATACATACTTTCTACAAACATAAGTTAAAGAAGTTGAGCCAAATATATTTGCAAAGCATTTGACCTCTTCCTAAGTACTTACTTAAGTGATATGATTATCATTAGCGTACGGTTTTTTTTTCTATCATTTTGCGTAATTAAAATAAAAAGAAAACGTATTTTTTCGAATTTAATTCAGGGCTTGGTGATTTTGATAGCAAAGACAAAGCAAAGCGCACTCGTAAATGAAGTCGCTTTAATCAAAGGGCGAAAAGGTGAGAATCATTGGATTGAACTCGACTAGCTTATTTTCTCGCTAATAAGGATCTAACAACAAGTGAATAGTTTCCTCAGTTATTGTGATTTGAGGAGAGGCTATAATTCGATTAGGCCGACTCTCAAGAAAGTCTTGACAGAATCCCAGACTTTAACACATTTTTTCCTTATTTGTTTTTTTGTAGAAAAAATTACTTCTTTAAACTATTGTAAAAAGGAAAACCAATCAAGTAGCAAGCACTAGTGGTTGAGTGGTTTTAACTATTTGCCTTCGCCTATTTATAGATTATAAATGCTAAGGCAGAACAACAGATTCACTCCTATTACAAAATACGAAACCGTCATTTTGATTGGTTGGGCAGCACTCCTCTTCAAAATGACATTTATCGGGGATTTATTTAGCTAATGCCCGAGATAAACATAATGCCATAGATAAAAATTAACATTTGGCCCTACAGTTAGCGGTAATCTGGCAACTATATTTGTCTATAGGCACAGGAATATTGGAAAGTGTGGAGTCTTTGCGTAAGCTGCCAAACTTAAGTGGGTTATTGCATGCTTGATATGTAAGATCCAAGTTACATCTCGGTAATACCGCCAAAAAACTAATATTTTTTTATTTTGGATTCCAAAACCTCTGATTAAAATTAGACAATGATACAGCAATATTATTATTTCCATTAAGCATTAACTTGCTTATATGACAAGTAATTGCAAGAAGTATGGTTTTTCGGGCAAAAATAGTATATTCCAGCTAAAATTAAGAAAAACAGTAGATTGATTTAAAAAAAAACAGTATTTTGCTCAGTATACGTACGACCGAGCAATTTGCTTCCATCATCTGAATCTCCTTTGTTTTCCATTTTTATATCTCCTCCTGTGATTGTTGTTTTGTAATTTTGTTCCTTTGAAGCAATTTTATAAAGCAGTTCCGGGTTTGTTTTAAGCGGTATTCAAAGAAATCAACGCACGAATGTCTTAAGTTGCTCTACGCAGTATTTTGAGAAAAAAGCGGTATGCAGCTTTGGAGTCAGTCAGTATAAGTAAACAGTATACTGCGGAAAACAGTATAGATACGAGCACATCTTCTTCCTTTCTTTAAAGGATTTGAAGCCAAATAATTCAACTGCAGAGCACATAAAAAAATATGATTACCCAAGCCATAAATATTTTACAGCTCTTAAAGAAAGAAACGTCATGAGTGAGTAATGTGAAGCTACAAAGAAAATTCAAAAATCGATCATAAATTTTTGATGAGATTCTCCTAAGAAAATTTTCACACCCCTTCTCAGCGTCATTCAGCTTCCGTAGTATAGCAAAAGGTTCCCCATCTTGTTGAAGGGATTGATTGCCAGTTAATGACGTCATTGAGTAGGGAATTTTATGATTATTGTTATATCAAAGCAAACCAAACTTAAAAAATGCATTTACGATTTTTGTGATCATAAAGACAATCATTGTCAATATTTTCCTTCAAAAGTAACATTTTAATTTAAATCCTAAAATCATTCTTATGTAGAAAATAATGTTTCAGAAGAAAGATATAACTTGTCATATCTCTAATTGTAAAATGTGTGGTAACAAAACCCTTGTAAACTTATATACGAAATAAAGCTATCTATCTATCTATCATGTCAAATCGCAAAATATTGTATTAAAATATTAATTTCATTGCTTGCAATTTTAAATATCCGTAACTCTTAATAATATTCTTTTTGAGAAAACATTATCGAAATCGGTTTGACCAATAATATAGGCAATAAATCTTCAAAAATCGGGCCTTTACGACGCACGTATGGCGAATGTTCATGCAAAGAATAGAGCAAACATGCCGCGACTTATGTCGGTCTAAATTTGGATATTCAGATTTGTTCGAAAACAGATAGCGCTGTGCATAGACTTTCACATTTGTTGAAGACTCGAAAAACCGCCAGGTTGAGTGATTGATCCACTTGCAGGTGACGGGTGTCCTTTTCGTTTCGTCATTCCAATTAAATGTTACCGCTATTGTGTGCGGTCAGATATCTATCGAAAAACTGCATTGTGAAAAGCTAGGTTAACCAACTGCTTTTTATTGCGTTCCGGTGCAATTGAATTCGCATATAAGTGTCTTCAATTTCCCGTGCGTTTCACTTTTTCAACACCCGAACTTGAACACCCTGAGGTAAACCCAGAATCCAATGCATACTACGAGTATGAGTCCGAGAAGACAACCACAATTTATTTATGTAAAATAGATACATATAAGAAAACAATCATTGTATACCGTTGGGCCCCTGCTGTTGAGCCAACACATTTAAATATTACCTATTCACAATCATTTGTTACCTAGTTTAAGTCAAATTGTATGAACCGAAAGTTCAATAAAAGCAAATGTAATGTAACGTGCGTTCCGCTTTCACTATGACAATTAAAAAGTAGCTAGATGTTTGTGGCATCAATTTTGATCGAAATCCCATGTTTCTCACGTGGTTAATTGTGTGTGGCGTGCTCACGCGTCGGCAAACATTGTGCTTTGTACAAGTAGGTTTTATAGCTTTTATAATTTAGAATTATGTACTTTGGTACAGTTCTAGACTTTTGAATTATATTTTTTCTTTTTAAATAAGCCTATTTAGGATATGGACGATTAGAATTAGAAAAGCACATATTGACGTATAGGGAACAAGTCTGGTAGAATTCTTAAAATTAAAATGCTAATGAATAAAATTTTGCATATCAATTGGGACGTATATGTATTTATTATAATTTTGGCAAAAATGGGTACTCATGGGAGATAAATTGCAATTTGGAAAATTGCTTTGCAATGTCAGCCAAATTGTGGGTCGGACTAAATACGAAGGTTAGTCCACGTCCTTTTTCAGTGAATGGAAAAGCCAAATGATTAGCGCTAGTTGTATTTCACTGTACCGTAAAAGTAAGGCCGAAATCTAAAATTCATTATTTCGCTTTGAATTTATAAATGTGTACATTCGGATAATATGGAGAATTATAACTTTTATTTTAATTAAAAATTTTCTTTTCGCGCTAATTTTCAAACTATTACATAATGGAATCGTTTCAATGACGGTATCTGACCGTTGAATTAGTAACGTGAAGCAACAAAAAAACGATGATCGTCCAATTGTTTCGAATATTATCGTTTTTTTTTTGGTAGCTACACGAAATAGAAGCATCGTCGAGACGATGCCGTTCGATCGTTTTGTGCTTACGCGATGATGATGTAAGCAAAGCCTTCTTTAGTTTGGACTTCAGGTTACTCTGATCAAAAGTTAAAAAATAAGAAATGGGATCGTTTTCTATCGAGTCCTCGAAAAGTGTTCCTGGAATAGAACTAAAAATACACTAGAAAATATATAGTGAACACCACGGCACGTCGCTAAAATTTATATATTTTTGGTTCCATGAATTGGTATATTTTGACGCTCAGAGATTTTGTTGTTCCCACTCTGGAGCAAGCAACATCGGGCCAACTATGCAAAAAACATGTATTTTTCTAAAAAATCTGGGAACGCTAACATTGTTCTCTTCAACTTCCCTTATTTTCATGGCGAAATAAATTAACTTCAGTTTTAAACTTCAGCAAGCGTAGTATATTATGTTAGCAATAATGGTTAACCTGACATGATTTCGATTAATTTTAGCTTCGAATATCCTCCGACAAAACACAGAACCCAGGACAACTTAATATCTATAGGTAGTTAAGTCATTACTGAAAGCAGGCTGTCAGGTTTGGAAGTCCTATACAAACAAAATCTATAATGTTTATATTATAATATCAACAATGACTCGGGCTCTATATACCTATGTATATTATGTGCAAAATTTAAAACAAACTCGACTAGCCATTTAGTCGGCAGAATTTCGAGATACGCTTTTTTGTGAGCACTACTATCATCTTAATATGATAATTAAGTTATATTTCAAACCTTTAATTTGAACTTGAAAACATTATTTATTTCATTACATTTCATTTATATCTTGTAGTAATCAATGCGCGATTTTGTATCCAAATATTATAATATGTAGTATGCGATTTGCGATTTCATATTCTTTTTCCATGTTGCTATCCTCATTGAATTGAATTAAAAGCATCATCCTCGTTAGAAAATTTTCAATTGGATCTTATTATATAGAAGTTCATATAAAAACCTTCCCCATACAAAAAAAAACTGATGTTGTGAAATAGGAGTAACTTCAATTCTAAATAAACTTAAGGCAAAAAAAAACCAAAATAATCAATCAATCAACATGTTGTGTTTAAAATTTAGCACCAATTTAATATATTTTTATTACATGTACGAAAATTTAAACATAATTATAGGGAATTTAAAAAATATTCATTTATTTTAAGTGGGCTGTTTAACATTTTACTTCTCTCATAATCAACAAGCGAGACCAACAATTTGCCCTTCCCTTGTGAGTTAAGAGTGGCTGCATATTCAAAGCCTAACAAATTTAAGGAAAATATTATTAACTCCAAATGACTAGACAGAAGAAACTTTTCACAGTGGTCGTCGATGCTCCCTGCTATGCGATTCTCCTTTCCCATAGGAACCATTTTCAGTTAGTCAATCAAAATTGTTTGATATCCTTTTTTTTATGCTCAAATTATCTAATTTGTTTCCTTTTCATTTTCTGGGGATGGAGATACTCAAGTGAATCCAGCCTTTAAGTTTTTGCATTGCTTCCATTCGTGCAGTGACAAATTTAAAAATACTCAGGTAATTGGTATAATCACTGAAAAAGCATTTTGCGAAGATTATAATTCTACACAAAATAATAATCTGTAAAATAATTCATATCTTCTGGATATTATATGAATAGCTATGCAAAATAGGCAAACACACTTCAAAATCTTATAAAATTGTTTATTTTAAATGCGCATTAGAGTAAACAAGAGTTTATAAAGGAGAATTCGAGTAAAAATCAGAAGTCTCGGAAAAAATATCCACATCATCAAATTGCGGGTAGCAATGAATAAAGCGTACTTGACGTCAAATAAATTTCTACATGGGTAAACAGGACGTGATTGGAAAAGAAATATAAAAGGGAAACATCATTTCATATGCAAGAGTAAATTTTTCTATTCTTTGCACTTTTCTATATTGTTCGTTTTTTCTTGATTCTTCCTATACATTGGAAATGCGAAATTCGACTTTGATTTTTTCATCATTTGAACGTGGCAGCAATATAATGTTATACTTATCTATCTTTCTATTTGTGCTATGTAAACACTTTTTCCAAATCAATGCATGCATCTTTATATAGGTAGGTACATGGGTGTGCGTAAGTACATGCATCGACATTCATATGCATAACATTTGATTTCATGCTTAGATGTTTTACATACACAAAAAATTATTAGATATGACAATGTTCAATGAACTTCATGTTAGCAGTCATTCAAATTTTTTCTTCTTCTTTTTTGGGTTCCATATCTTCTTTACTAAAATTGTCGTGAATGTACTTTTGCGATGAGGAGTCTACAGTATCAGTACCGACGATCTGCCATGTTATCCGAGCAAAAGCAGAACAAAACCGAATGAAGTGATCCGAAGCATATTCTCGCTGTGCGTAAGTGTCGCAGACACTGGGGCCCCTTTAGCCTAGCACACTAAGATGTTCAGCACCTAGGCAATGTGATTGCCTCTGTAATTTAAAAAATTTTAGGCTTAGGTTTTCCTCTCTTGTTTGATTTTTGCCCTTATACAGCATTAACAATATAGATTAGTTGAGGAATAATAAAAAAAAATGTTCTTCATTATTTAATATGTTTCTAGTACCTATATAGAACATCTATAGAACATCTCCTTCAAGTAGTTTTATTAACCAAACAAATCAAATTATTCGCCTTTTAACGATTTATAATAATTAGTATCGCTTGTGGTCGAAAATCGACCATACCTTTTATAAGAACGTAATACTAAAAAACGTACCACAACTATTTTCGTTTTTATGTATTTTTTTACAAACGAAAAGAGCGACATCTAGATATCGAAAAAGTATATTTGAATACGTTGCTATGGTAATATGGCGGCGAAAAATTGATTGCCACCAAAATCCTTTCAATTACCTGTTTTGTATGGGGAATTCATAACTTAATTTTACCATCCTTAATGGCGGCATATACCCACAATTTTTTGTTTGTACACATCTATGGCACAGTACCTTTCAAATAACATAAGTTTCATTCTCCTCATTTCATGATAAATACTTAAAAAGTGTACCGAAACTTTTGATGTTCACGTATTAAAATAATGATATAAAAAAATTTATTTAAAAAAAAAACAAAAAACCCGACTGACTGTAAAAATAAGAATTAAAAATATGTATGAACAAGACACATTCAAGTTCGTACACCTAACTTATTGACAATCGGAGACTATATACCTACAAAGCCTACCAAATATATGAGTATTGAGTACCCTCCGACTGCCAAATAGTTAGGTGTACGAACTTGAATGTGTCTTGTTCATATATATTTTTAATTCTTATTTTTACAGTCAGTCGGGTTTTTTGTTTTTTTTTAAATAAATTTTTTTTCATACGACTTTTCAGAATGCTGCAACGGTCACACAGTCTGTGTCGGAGTCGCTTGTGCATGATGAATGAAAGAAAACTATAGTTTTAACACAACTGCGTAGTTGAAATTTAATGTAGTAAATGTTAAAATTTTTTCAATTGTTAGTATCTTTTTAGCCTATGACACTCCGGGGAAGAATACGAATATTATGACACCTCACTCTTCAAAATCGGTCAAGCCGTTTGGGCTACAGGGCGTCCCGTAGGAACGTACATAGGATACGCGCGAAACACATAACTCCCTGTGTCCAGTCGGGTAAAAACTAACCAATGGCATTGAGTAATGTAAAAATGTGGTATTCCCGAACTTTCACATTTCCCCACGGTTGCCGCGGTTGGCAGCATTTTTATTTTATTTTTTGTATGTTTTTGCATGTTTCACAGTTTCCCAATTGATATAACACCGATAGGAATACAAAATGGCGAATTTGAAAAAAAATTGAGGGGGCCAGCGGCAAGAGGATTGCGATTTGGGGGTCTCAGTATGGTTTATACTATGTTCCCACCAACGTGATTTAGCCGAAGTGATTTATAAATCACGAAAGGCGTCTCCACCGAACTTTACGTGTTTAAGTGTGACGTTTTTGTCAACTTTCGGAGCAGATAGTTTTTTTTTTTTGTTTTTTCTGTTTTGTTGCCATACCTGCCATGAATAAACGAATTTTTGAATGTATGTAACTAATAAAAATATCAAAAACTCACCGAAACATACGAACACAATTAGAAAATTGAATTTGCAATAATTTTTTTGACAGTTTTTTGTATTTTTTGTTTGCTGAATAAAGTGCTGAAGAGAAAACAGGTATGTTCGATTTTATTTCTTGTGGATTTGCGATGACAGATACGTAATTAAAAATTAAACACGTCTAAATCACGTAATTATTAATCACGAAAATGTATGATAAATCACGTAATTTATGAGAGCATTTAGCTAAATCAAGTCGATTTAGCTAAATCACGTTGGTGGGAACATGGTATTAGATTTGTCTCTGGTTTGAAATGAATCAAAATTGGTATATTCATTGTTCAGTTCGGTTTCTAAATATATGCGAGTATTCTTCAAAAAGTTTATTACAATGTATTTTGAAATATCCTCTGATTTTTTTTTTTTTATAAACATCTCTTAATTATTAATTAACAAAAACATATCTACATTGTGTTTTTGGAATAGGTACTAAAAGTGATTAAAACATATTTTTTACTGTTCCCATTATTTCACAGGGCGATCTTAATAGAATTTGTATATAATGGCCTTTACCAGAAAAAGCAAAGTACATACATAGTTCAATTTGAGAGCAATAGTATAAACATTTTTTTTTGTTTAACAAATGCCGCCATATAAACGAGTATATTGTGCAAGTATGCGTTTTACATAACAATTTCAGATTATAAATTCAGCTAAAACTGAAATATACATTTTTCCCTACGACAAAGAAAAACGTTCTCCCTAAACTGTGTTAAAATATTTTTTTTCTATATGCCTTCGAAATGAAAAGCATAAAAATTAACGAAAATAAAGTATATTTTCTTCAAAATATATACAAGAAAAAAGCTTGAAGTTACAAAATCTCTTTTAACGAAAATGAAAAGGACCGTGTTAGTTCTTCTCTGATTTATATCATGACATGAATTTCTGTTGGATATTGACAAATGATTTGTACATTGAGGTTTTTGGAATTGTGATTAAATTATATAACGAATTTCATTCGCTACCAAAAATTTCATAAGCTCTAAGAACTCTTTAACTGAACGTTGATGTGAACCCCGTGTAACTAATAGACACGAATTCTGTCGAAAGCGTCAATAAAACATGGATTTTATAGCTCAAGCACAGCAATTCACTGTAAACTGTAAATAAATAATAAATGCAAGACAACACTTAACATCGTATGTTTTGTATTTCGATGTTTTATTAATTAGGTACATGTGTCGGTAGATACCTACACATTTTGCATTTTCTTAAATGAAAAAGTAAATTTTTTTAAAAGCCTATATCTTTCTCATTGTTTTTTTGAATAGTTTAAAAAAACCAAGTAAATTGGTTGAAAATTACGTGAGTTATAAGTGAACGCACATAATCAGTATAGTTTTATATATACAGATTTGTCAACAGAAATCCATGTCAAGATATTAATCAGAGAAAAATGAGTTATAACGTGGAAAAAGATATTTTTTTAAGCTTTAGCATAATTTGTTATCCGAAATTGATACGTAAAATACATAATATGCACAATATATTTGTAGCCATATCCCACATTGCAAGGAGCTGACCATGTTCAGCATATATCAATACCGCTCGCACAAACAAATTGTGTTCTGTATAGAATTTTCTATTGCAGAAAACATCAATTCTGCTATACAGTATGTTAGATCCCAAAATTTATTAAAAGAAAACTACTTTAAATAAGATTTGCTATATACATATTGGATAGGTGCAGCTACCTACCAACACTTTTGTTTTCAGTGTAAAAGAACTAAGCAACTTCAACATTTCAAATAAAAAAATAAAGTGAAGAGGTGAGGTAGGTAGATATTTTATAAATTCATATCAAGCTTTTTATGTGTTGATTCAAAAAAATGTTCAAAACTTCACGTTCCATCCACATTATTTGCGAGTAAAACGTGTCGAAAGTGTTGAAATAGTGTTTTATTGAGAGAGATTCAATTTGTTTTGGCAAACGATAGCTATTTGTTAAAAGATGCTTCAACGGTACGATGGCGTTCCTATGTGTGATATGGGGAAGTTTGTGGTGTACATTGACATCGACTGATTTAATATTCTTACTTTTAAGTCACCCATGAAAGAAATATTTTTTTTTAATTTTTCATTGCAAAACTGGTTTAATTAACACTTATGTATGAAAGACATATGAGGTGATCACAGTGTTTTTATAGTTATAAGGATAACTATGAAATCTGGCCCTTTATCGAAAGAACTCGTGAGCTAATAGAGGGATTCCATTTAAGTTCAATAAATTCTAAGTCTAAGCAGCACTACAGGTTTGTGTCAGGTACTAAAACGAGATTTAATTATTCAACTTTGGGCCGAACTTTCTAAGCACGCTGACTCCACTTGCGATAAATTCAAAGCAGAAAGCAACAGCAAGCAAAATAGAGTGCACGACTGGGTCAAACGAAACTTTCTCGTTGATCAAAAGTTTAGTCGGTTGTTGTCTTATTTTATTCGATAGGTAGGTAAGGATCTCAGAACAGATCATAGATAAAAGAAACTGTTTATTAAATACACAGTATAGTGTTCAATAAAATTAACTTTTGGGTTATTCATATATATTGAGGTTACCGTGCAAAAAAAAAAATATTTGAACAACTGTAAGCACCCAAATTGAAATCCGAACGAACGAACGTTTGAACGAAATCCGGGCAACGGTTTATGCTGTAGGCTCCGGGACATACGGACATACAGACGGACAAAATTTTTCGATCCACTTTTTTGAGTTCCTCTATCATTGTAATGATTGATTGATGAACAACTCGAGTTCGAAATTTTGTACGAATACAATATCTTTCTCTTACTACGTAATCGACAAAGTTAAAAATCACCTAGCCTTTCATAGCACACTTTTTTAGTAAAGCAGAGAATGGCAACGAGCCCAAACATAAGAGGCATCAATGCGTTGAATGCTAAAAACGGCTGGCAGAAATGTTAAAAAAATGTTTTTTCTTTTTAATTTTGGTCAATCCCTTTTTAGAAAAAGAGCTTTCTGACACTCTAAGGTACTTCAGTTCTTTTGCTGTTGTAGATGCCTACAGCCGATTAATTTTTATTGACATTTTGTCAATATATTTCGCAAAAAGAACTAGGCGCTGCAGATTTTGATGCTGGTGTAGATGAAAATGCATGCGTTGTATCTCGAGCAGGTGATGGTGTTTATGTTCATCGAAAAAAGTGTCAGGATCATCGAACACATCGAAATGCGAATCTTCCAAAGCTTTTTCTCTTTCTTCAATTTTGTCCAAGGAACATACATTGATGCATAAATTTCGCATATTAGAACGTACCTATCTATGTCAATTGCGGTAAAAATTTATAGCAGACTTTTATATTTTTGGAGCTTTATTAAAATGTTATTTTAAGGCTGTCATTAAAGTAAGAAATTCATCCAATGATAATCATGGCACACATTCTACCAGCTTACAATTGGATTTTGTTTTTCTTAAAACAATGAGTGAATCCAAAAAGCTGAACTCATAAATATGGAAAATATGCGACGATATACCAAACTGGCTGAGGACCCAGATTGTTAGAAGTAATTTGGCAGTATTTTTTTTGTAATTCATCGGCACTTTTACCGAATTCTTTTGAAAGCTGAGCCCAAGTGTTTCGCTTAAAGTCATGCCTTTTGTGTTCTTGACTCCTGTAGTGCCGCAGGCATTGAAACTGTGCTTAATATTTATTTCATTTTCGTCGTTTTTATAAAAAAAACTTAAAGCAATAAATAAATAATAATTCCCGGACAGCACACTTTGATTTCAAAAGAAAATCACAGCTGTTCTTGTGTTTACAGTAATGGCCGCCGGATGGCAACATTTCAATAATAAACAATTTGTAAATGAATTTATAACAATAAATGTAAAAAAAGAAATGTTGGGAATGGTTTTTTAGATATCTTAGCTTATTCTCTCCATCTTCGGTAAAAAAAAAACCGTTATATGAATTTTATTTTTGACAGCAAAATTCAATGTATCAATGAACTCCGTGGGGGTTGTTCCAAGAATGATTTAACAACATGCATGCATGTTGACGAAAAACATGAAGCTATAATTGTCGAATTGCGCCCCATAATCAAGCAGAGCGGCAGTTTGCAGACGATTTCGATTTGTTTGTTATTCAGATGACAAATGCAGAAAAATTCAAACAAAAAAAACATACCCCTCCATGATAAATTGGCATTTCTGTTGCTGTCAGAAACTTGTTTAAGTTCTGTCGTCAAACAGTCATTTTTCTGTCGCTAAATTCTATTGCTGAAAAAAAATGTTTCTTTTCTAATTCTGTTTTTGTTGCAAATGTATGGTATTCTGTTTCCGTTCTTTGTCACTTGGGGCCTTAAGGCTTGGTGGCTGTTTTCAAATTCGTTTATTTAACACCATATTCGTACAAAATCATAATATGGTTGGAAATTCTATAGTTTTACAACACTGAACAGTGTTTAATAATGTTATATAGGAACAGTAAAAATGCAAATGCTATTCATATAAGCAAATTCGTAAAAAGATGATTAAATTCCTAACAAAAGGACAATATAATGTGGTATTTAAGTGGATACCAGAGACAAACCATACTGAGACCCCCAACTCGCCATTTTTAATATCATTAACTTCGATTTCGTGTGTAAATTTTTCTTAAATAACAATGAAAACACTTATTCCTAAAAACAAAATATTATTCCCAAGTAACGAACAAATTCCTTCATCAGATTTTTTTATTTAATTTGCGGTGGGAATCGGGAAGGTGAGCTGACGGTCTATTTAATACTTATATGAAGAGAACCTTCGGTTCAGTGCGTGAGTGACACTCGCACTTGGCGTTTATTTTATTTAACTTAACTAAAAGTTATACTCTTAAAATACATTTTTGTTAGCTAAACAAAAGACCCAAAAATATAAAAAGATTTTGAAAAAAAGAATCTGCTCTCAGCACAAAACCGGTCTAAGAAAAAAGGGCATGCAGAACTTGAAATCAGACGTATTAAAAAATAGTGAAAGCTGGTTTGAAAATCATCCCCCGGAGGCATAATGGCTAATTAGTACATTGAAGTATTCGTTTACCACCCAAATACCACTAATTTTTTACCCTTTTTAATTATAACATCTACTTGAAAAATTTACTTTTTATATATTTTTGTATTTTATAAAATGGCAATACAAGCTTAATTTTTTTTCACCGGATATGGCTATTTCGCGCTAACGTCACAAACTGAGCAATTCGACAGGTGACATAGCTAGGTTCATCTGTCTATCACAACATCAAAACCTTTAATAATTACAATACATAATCAATGTAAAAGTAAATTCTCCTCAATTATAAGTTAAAAATGTATTCAACAAATTGTAGTGTGAATAATCAAAAGGCAAATTAATACACGCATTGAATAAAAGGAACAACTTTGGAAACTAGATTAGTATGTCTTATGGATTTATTCAGTAGATTGTGTAGACAGAATTCCAGAAACTCAATTATGTGAACATCTATATTATGTATTAATATTCTGACTAAATTAGTTCTTTTGTTTTGATCTCTCGTTTTTGTTATTCGCCAGGCTATCATACATTACACAGGCTTACATTTCATAGTTTTCATTACAATGTAAACCTCATATATACATATGTATCCCCCACACTTGTTTGTTATTACGTTCATTTTCTTTCTTAAGCACTATATCCGCTTAAGAATGATTTAATATAATTTTATTGAGGTAATTGAGTTAAATTAGCTTATTAGAATACAAACAAATCGAATTCAGTGCCTACCGCTGTTATGATATTTTGAAAGTTTCCTGCGAAGTTGCTTGAAATGGGCTACTTGTTATTTAAAAAATTGATGGAAATAGGTAATTAGTGATACCAGAGCTCTTTGCTCACTGCATTTATTTGCCAACATTTTACTTAAATGAAAACTGTGTTCGCAATGAAAATATGTCTTTTATACAGTGGACGTCCAGTATTATATAAATATTTGATATGTTTGATTTTATTCACTAAATTTTTTTAATTTTAATTTAATTTAATTTTTATACGTTTTTTTTTTTTTTAAATAAGTCATTGAAAATGTGTTATTCAACCGTTTTTATTTATTGTTAAATTGAATAGATGATTTTACTACCATTTCCATGGTTTTTAATCCAATTTATATATATTATATATTTCATATCGGATAGCAAATCGTGACCATTTGTTATAAAGTAATCCCCGGATTGTTGCGTCAGGGAAAATGTACACTTTTCTACGAATTTATCCGAGGAACGCAGTTAGGAGAACCCCGCTTGTGCTATGTCGGCGCAACAAGGAAACCCACGCTTTATTGCCTTGAAAACGCAATACAGCGATTTTGTTACCATGTTCAGATATGCACTTAATCACGAAACTTTGTTTATTTTGGCACACTGTAAACACCATGTCATGCAAGGGCGGATCCAGGATTTATTTCTGGGAGGGGCACAAAGGCCAGATAGGTGAAGATCTTTGGGATCCAGTCTTTATCAATGACATACAAAAATAACTATCAAAAATACTTTTTATAAAGGTTTAATAATACAAAATTATATGTTTAATAAGTAATGACAGTTTTCTTTTATGTCATTAATTTCATTTGAACTTAATTATTCGCAAAATTCATGGAGTGTTCGTCTACCGTAAGACTATAACTTGTACAACATTCAAAAAATAACGCGTTTTTTTTGTGGATCTCCAACACTATTGTCTCACTCACAAAAAATAAATAATAAATCTGTTGAGCACCTCTATGTTTACCTCAGAGAATTAAATCCAAAATAAGTTTCTGTGTTGTTGTAATCTATATAACTTCGCATCTAAATGCCATACAAAAGTGACACAACGAATGTCCTTTTCGTTTTGCAGTACGCTGCTGCTGCGAAATGATGACGAAAAGTGAAAATTGTAGCAGATTGCTTGGTACAATTATTATCTACTCGCTTTTCGCACATATTTATTGTCCGCGACATTATTTGCTTGAGCAAATTTGACATTTGTAATGCATTAGCAGCTTTTATAACAGGTATGGAGCCACATTTGAAAAATCTTGGAGCCAAAAATAAACAAACTGAAAGATCAAAACTGCGCATTTTTTCCAGTTTTTTAGGGTTACTTATTCTGCTTTTTTTTAAAGACGACAATATTAAATTAAAATAAACACACTCAAAATTGAGAGACCTTTTTACTTTCCATTTTCCAATGTTAACAAAATAAAAACGTCTAAGGAAACAAGTTGTCATATTAAATATTTTCGAAATTGGTTGGTATAAATGTGTGAAAATCAATTACAATAGATTCCCAGTGTACATGAAAAACAAGTGTTTTTTGCGGCCAACTCAATATACAAAAGAACCAGTACAAATCGGATTTAATGTTTGGCAGCAAAAATCTGAAATGCTCAATCGAAAACGACATAACCGTCTACACAGTTTTAGTCACTTATACGAAAAGAGTACATTCGCAATAGAAGTATGAATTTTTTTTACAAGTTCCTAAGCCGGTAATTCCTAAAAATCTATTAACTTCGGAGTGAATATCATAAATTTGGATAAATCCCAAATGACAATTTTAAGGAACCAGTGAAAAGTTCGAGTAGCCAAATCAAAGATAAATAGCCAGCGCTGCTAACACTGCTATTTGTGTATTAGCTGATGGGATTCTCCACAAATTATTTTCCGCTGCCTTTTCGCAGATTTCGTTCCGAAACAGGTCCGTATTAGGCTTAAAGCTAGAAATCATGTGTATATGTGCATATTTTACGCATGCGTTTACGCGCTTGATTCTGCAAGAGGACATACGTGCACAAATTTCACGCACGCCAAGATTCACATTCTAGCATATGCAGACATAGATTTGGGTAATTTTTCGTCTTGGTTATCATCAATTGTTGGAAAAGATATTTTTATTTTTGCCTATAGGCGAAGTGTCTGTTATTTTTTTATTATGGAATGAGGAAGCAGTAATAATGCAGTTGGTATACAATTGTTAGTGCTTTTTTTCGAAAGGCCTGTGTCTGGGGGGGGGGCACGTGCCCCTGTGCCCCTCCCCCCTGGATCCACCCTTGATGTCATGTCATATCAATTTGACAATTGATTAGACAACCATCTTTGATTTTATTAAAGCTGTAAAGTCCGTATGACACTACATTTTTTTTTGATTTTTTTTTTACTTTTAAAATGAAACAATAGCAGTACGAAAAATTAGAACGTAAATTCCCGATTGGAGTGAGTGCGTACACACCAACCTTATTAATGTAGAGATGTCAAAAAATGCATTAAAAATGTATTCAATTTACATTTTTCAGCTGCTGGCAGCATTTTTTACATTTCAAGATTATTTTAAAATAAATTTGCAAGCAATTGCTACCTCTTTCGTAATACACTTTTAGTCGCTTTTACTCGCAGCTGACTTTTCATCATGTTTTAATGAGATAAAAATGAGGAAAAAATCAAAGAAAAATGTAGTGTCATACGGGCTTAAGAACAACAAATTGTCAATGCTTTTGTTGTATATGTGCATTTAGCCGGAAAATTTCGTATGAAATTTTACGAGAAGCCTTACTTTTAGCAGCGCAAATAACCGGGTTACGCATTTTGCTGGAAAAAAAATCTTTTTTTATTTTCACCAATGAATATTTCACAGTTTATTATATTAAGTTATTAAACATTTTGCAACGTACATGTTTTCGTGGTGAAATAAAACGACTAATTTAACCATTTGGTAACGCGTCATCAATCGTGTTAATATTTCCCTTTTCCAACCGAACTCAAATTCCTCCTATCTTTATTTTATTCATTTTTAGTATTCGGAAAAGTATAAAAATCGCTGTTGCTTAAATTGAAATGATTATTTTTTCCTAAAAGGCTATTTAAATGTGTGTTGATTATCATGGTAAGACGTAGATGTTTTTATGAAATTCCACCAAAAATTGACAGCTTAAATTTTTATTTTTCCGATTCCTGACTTTTCCAATGAAGGGTTTACGGTCATCGGAATTCCCACAAAAAGGTAGAAATACCACAATGTAGGAACACTACTGAGTGTAAGTATTTTATTACTATTTATATTCCCGCCATGTAGAATTTCTCTTTTTGTAGATTCACACATATTGGCCACATTCAAGAATATAGTTATCTTAAGTCAACTAGATTGGTCTGGATGAGATGCAACCTGAACGCAGAAACTAGATTGGTCGGGAACGTCACGTTTTCTACGTCAGCCACATATGAGTACTCTCAACTTAGTACTCAGTCACGAATTTTTTGACTAGATTCGTCGGCTACCCCTCCATAACCATAAACGTCAACTGAAACAGCTGCTCTCATGACCGATTTCGACCAATCAAAACCGAGATACAATTAGTGAAGGAGCTGTCAGACTTACTAAACTAGATACTTGAACGTCCCCATTCACAGATTGAAAATTAAAAAGAGAAAACTTTTTTTCAAAATTTGCGGGGGGTAAGCGACCCAATGTAGGATCAGGTCCCGAGAAAAAATTGTCTTAGCCTTGCTTAGCAGTTTTATCGCAGATTTAATTTTCCGCAATCCCCGTGTGACCTGTGACACTGACAAGAGTACAAGATTGCTTATGCTTGAGAGTCGTATAGGTATATTATTATTAACATAAGTCTCCGTTTTGAAAACAAAGGCCCAACATTTGATGTTCCTATTTCTCCAAATTTGCAACAAAAAAACTTCGCACTGCTAAATTCCCATGCTACGTTTATCCCGCTAACCATGCACTGCCGTATTTCTTCCAACTTATTTTTTACAAATTTTTTTTTTTAGGAATTAACTATACAAATTTTTGTCTAATTTTATTCCTTATCAAAAAAGCGTGTCCACAAGGTTTATCCTCGCTGCCACTACTTACACTAACTTATCTACTTTATAATAAAAAGGTTTTATAACTAGGATAGGGTAGGTTGGGTTAAAAAAAGGTATGAGACAATGGAGTCATATACGACACAAAGCACCGGAAGGACCCATCTTACTTACTTAAGGTGGCGCTACAGTCCGGGGTGGACCTGGGCCTCAACCAACAAGCGTCTCCAGCCAGCACGATCTTTGGCCAGCTGTCTCCAGTTTCGCACGCTAAGTTGGTTAAGGTCCCCTTCCACTTGCGCGCGCCGCCTGAGTCGCGGTCTTCCTCTACTGCGCCGTCCCTCGGGTGTGGATTCGAAGATCTTCCGGGCCGGAGCATTGACGTCCATTCGCTCTACATGACCCAGCCACCTCAGTCGTTGGACCTTCACTCTTCTGGCCAGGTCGATGTCGCTGTACAGCCCGTACAGTTCGTCGTTGTATCTCCTCCTCCATTCACCGTCTATGCAGACGGGACCGAAAATTACTCGAAGAATTTTCCTCTCGAAGTAACCAAGTGTAGCCTCATCCGATTTTGATAGAGTCCATGCCTCTGCACCATAAAGTAGGACTGGGATGATCAAGGTCTTATAAAGGGTCACTTTAGTTGTTCGAGAGAGGGCTTTGCTACTCAATTGCTTTCTTAGCCCAAAGAAACAGCGATTGGCAAGAGTTATTCTTCGTTTAATCTCAGCGCTGGTGTCATTGTCTGAAGTCATAGCGGAGCCTAGGTAGACAAAGTCCTTTACCACCTCAAAGTTATATCTGTCTATGGTGACATTTTGTCCAAGACGTCGGTGGTGGGTGTCCTTTCTTGATGACAGCATATACTTTGTCTTGCCCTCATTGACCGCCAAACCCATCTTTGCCGCTTCCGTCTCAATGCTCACGAACGCGCCAGTGACATCACGTTGCGTTCTGCCGATTATGTCGATGTCGTCGGCGTAAGCGAGTAGGTGGACGGACTTTTGGAAGATAGTGCCCCTGGTGTAAGCGTTTGAGTTTTGCACTATTCTTTCAAGAACGATGTTAAAGAAGTCACATGACAGCGCATCGCCTTGTCTAAATCCTTTTTTGACATCGAAGGTCTCGGTAATGGAGCAGCGTGCATTCTCCATTGTCATCCTGCACAAACGGACGAGTTTGGCAGGGATGCCAAAACTAGACATTGCTCTGTATAGCTCGTCTCTATAAATGCTGTCATAGGCGGCCTTAAAATCGATAAAAAGGTGGTGGGTATCGATTTGGACTTCCTGGGTTTTCTCCAAGATCTGCCGCAGTGTGAATATTTGGTCAACGGTAGACTTTCCAGGCCTGAAGCCACACTGATAGGGACCAATCAGGTTGTTGACGAAAGGCTTCAGGCGTTCACACAACACGGCAGATAAGATCTTGTAGGCGATGTTAAGAAGACTTATACCTCTGTAGTTGGCGCAGTTCAGAGGGTCTCCTTTCTTGAGGATCGGGCAAACAATGCTGAGGTTCCATTCATCGGGCATACTTTCCTCCGACCATATCTTACAGATGAGTTGGTGCATGCTCCTTACCAAGTCATCGCCTGCCGCTTTGAACAGCTCGGCGGCTAGTCCATCTGCTCCAGCGGCTTTATTGGACTTAAGCTTAGATATGGCTATCTTCACTTCGTCCAGGTCGGGTGGACGGAATTGTTGGTCTTCATCGTCCAGGTTGAATGGTTCATTCTGCCTGACAGCGGGATTTTGTTCTTCATGTTCCCTTGTTCGTCCTTGCAGGCTTCGGTTCGGGCTCTGTAGCCTTGGGAGGTTCTTTTTACCCTTTTGTAAAATTTCCGAACCTCATTCCTGCAGTAGCATCTCTCTATTTCCTCGATCACGCGCTTCTCATGCTCTTTCTTTTTTTTCCTCAGAAGCCGGTGTTCGTCTCTTCTCTTCTGCGCGTAGAGCTCACGGGCAGCTCTTGTCCTCCTTTGCAGCGCCGCTTTGTATGCCTCTTGTTTCGCTGCGTGTGCTTGCCGGCATTCGTCATCGAACCAGGGGTTTCTTTGCGGTGGTCGGGTGAAACCCAGCACATCAGAGGCGGCGTCTCTAATGGCTATTTGGCAATGGTGCCACTGGTCTTCAATGTTTGATGCTGGCTGCATAGGACATCTTGAGAGATTGAGAGAGACTCGATCGGAAAAGGCTCTGGAGATCTCTTGCGATTGTAGCCGTCCAACGTCAAACTTCCTCACAGTATTTACTTGTCTTGGCAGTGTTCGGGATATCCGCAGTCGTACCTTGGCTACAACAAGGTAGTGGTCCGAGTCAATGTTGGCCCCTCGGAACGTTCGGACATCCATAATACTGGAGGAGTGCCTTGCGTCGATCGCAATGTGGTCAATCTGGTTGACGGTTGATTGGTCCGGAGATCTCCATGTGCCTTTGTGAATATCGAGATGCGGGAACCGCGTACTTGCTACGACAACATTTCGCCCCGCCGCGAAGTCGATCAGCCTAAATCCGTTATCGGAGGTGGTGTCGTGTAGGCTGTACCTTCCGACAGTACTACCAAAGATCGCCTCTCTTCCTATCTTTGCATTAAAATCACCTAGGACAATTTTAATGTCATAGTTAGGGCACTGCTCGTACGTCTTGTCTAAGAGCTCGTAGAACCTCTCTCTGGTGTCGTCATCTTTCTCCTCCGTGGGGGCATGGGCGCATATTAGGCTAATGTTAGCGAATTTAGCCTTGATGCGGATTGTCGCAAGGCGCTCGTTCACACAGCTGAAACTTAAGACTTCTTGCCTAAATCTGCCGCCAACGACGAAACCAAATAAGCGCTGTTTTTGTTGCCGATAGCAGTCGCCATAATAGATATCGGAAGGACCCATCGCAAACCAATAAATAATATATTTTTTTACCGATCCATACCAAAATATGTATGTATTTACTAAAACCTGACCCAAAAATATACCTATGCAAACAAAATTGGATCAGTGCTTCTTGAGTTGAAGGTGGTTGAATGCAAAAAAGAAACCGATGCATGCGTTGTGTTTAGTATAGGTATATATAAAATAAAGAGAGGAATAAAAAAAGACAGATGCGCCTCACTTTAGAACGAACTCTATAATGGAAAATGTTGACCCTCCAGATAGAATAGGGCTTAAGTAGGTAAGTTTTGTGACAATAACTTCGATATTTACTCTTAAGAGTTTTATTAGAAGTGCTGGCTTAATAAAGTAAAGCAAAATTCTCGAAGCAGCGTTGTCATTGTCTGTAAAATGCCTATGCGATGAATTTTGCGTTTTTGAAAAATGCATATTTGCATCTTTTGTATGGAGCCAAAAAATCTAGGACACACTGCATGAAGGATTCGAATGTCTGCTTTGCGGCGCGAATTCAAGTACTCGATGACATTATGTAGAATCCTCGCGCTGTGGGTGTTTCCGTGGTGTTTTGGCAGCACAATGGTTTCACAGTTGCAGATATTTTTCCAATTCACTTCCACAAGTAGACCCTATATTTCTTTTGCTATTTATATCTTCTTTGAGTGTATACTGTACATTTGTAAACATATTATATGAAATTGTGCAGGACTTGGCATCGTTAGAAATGCACACCATGGTAGGCGTTTTATTTATTTGTTTTATTTGGTTGACTTCTTTAATTTGTCTCTGGCTTTCTTGTTTTGTTTATGGGAATAAATCGGCGCCGGTTGTGGACGTTGACAAACACAACAATTTGATTTGATTGTCTCATATAATACATAATATGAGTAGTTTCCTATCAAGGAGAATCATATTTTTCGTACCTATTTTTTTCATTTGCAGATATTTTTGAAGAAACACATCATCCCGCAGGCATTGTTCTGATATTTTCAGCCGTATTATACTCCCGTTAAAAATTATTAGTCCAGTCAAAAGTTTAGAAATCACACAATAAATTCATATGCACGAACGGATATTTTAAAACTAAGTATATGGATATTGTTTTTGCCTGCAATTGATCGCCTGATTTACAGCTCTCAGTATACCTTGCCTCTGGTTTATACTGCTTTCATTCATCTGCAAAAACAATGGTAGAATGCGGTCTTTCTTTTAAAGAATTCTTCTGATGAGTTAAAAAACTTCAAGAAGCTGATTTCAATTGTGCTTGCAGTTGCAATCCCTACCGTAACGCGTTTTGCGAAAGAGTTTATTGAATAACTGCCTTTAACGAAAAGCATTTGACATATTAATGGCTGAGTCATTAATTTGGTAAAATTTTGACGATTGTCTCAGTTTAAAATCATTAAAAACGGACGATATACAATCAAACGAAACCAACGGGAAATTTCGTACTTTACATATATCCGAAACAAAAATTTTAATTCTTGCCAAAAAAAAACGGACGAAGTCGGAAGAATTTGTATGAAAAATATCATCATATTCGGATGGCCGTTTTAACCGAATTTCACTGGTTACTGAAAAGAAATGTGAACTATTTATTTGTCATTTTATATTGTATATAACGGGTGATTTTTTAAGAGTTAGTTTTTCAGGTTGGCAGCACTGGTTAGTAATGGCGCCCAAACTTCATCTGTCAAAGTGAAAAGTGAAAGACTTACAAACGAGCAAACGATTGCAAATTATTGAAATTTATTATAAAAATTTGTGCTCTGTGAAAAATGTACACCGTTTGTTACGACCATATTATGGTCGTCATAATCGACCTAATGAATCAACAATTCGTGCTGTTATGTTATGCCCCAGTTGGCTGAGTTGAACTTGGTTAACATGTGGTTCCATCAAGATGGTGCCACATGCCACACAGCTCGTGAAACAATGGAAATGTTGAAGGATGAAATTGGTGAGCAGCCTATCTCTCGAAATGGCCCTGTGGGTAGGCCGGCAAGATCATGCGATTTAAAGCCTCTTGATTATTTCTTGTGGGGTTATATAAAGTCGTTAGTCTATGTGGACAAGCCCGAACACGATTAAAGCCTTACAGGCTAACATAACACGCGTAATTCATGGAATAGAAGCCGAAATGCTCGAAAAAGTGAAGTGGACCATTTGAAACTCAGCTGCGGACAACATTTACATGAAGTTGTCTTTAAAACGTAAATGCCAAAGGCCTGTTTATCGATTACAATAAAAAAAAAATTTATATTTGATTCAATTTTGAGTGTTTTATTCGGTTTTTAAGAAAACTACGCTTAAAAAATCACGCGTTACCTAGTAGATATACAATACACCTAAACTTACTACGCATGAATATATATCTTAGAACTTAGTATATACATAATTATTGCATTATAGATTCATGAATTCTAACTAAATACTTGCTATCTAAAATATTTTACTTTAAAGAAAGGAGGGTGTAAAATAGGTTGTTATACCTCATAAACTTATAACTTTTTTAGTTTTCATTTACATTTTAATTTTTACAATCAAAAACGACATACCTATCTGTTTAGAAAATTTTAGTGACTTATATGAACCATTATTTTTTTTTATTTTTTAAATTCGCCATTTTGTATTCCTATCGGTGTTATGTCAATTGGGAGTCCGTGTACAAAACATACAAAAAAATACAAAATAAATGCTGCCAACCGCGGCAACCGTGGGGAAATGTGAATGAGTTCGGGAATACCACATTTTTACATTACTGAATGAAATTTGTTAGTTATTATATATTTTTTAAAGGTCAGTTATTTGATTTGTATGTTTAACGAAACTATCTAAAGAAGATACTTCATATACTAGAAACATATTAGGACAAACATGGTTGAGTATTTTCCGCTTTTGTATATCATTAACTTTGATTTCGTGTGTAAATTTTTGTTAAATAATGAAGAAAATTTGCTCAAAATGTTTTTATTTTCCCTCAAGTTATCTTCATTGTTAATTTTTGTGAATATTTTAAGCAAATGTACACTTATTCCTTAAAAAAAATATTATTCACACTTAACGAACAATTTCAAAAACAATTTCAAACGGATAAAATTCTATGAACGCTACAAGCCACTTTGTCCAAAGCGGAAGTGGCATATGCAAATTGCGGATGTGTTGGTGAGCCGGAAATTTTTTAAGTTTCGTCAATACGAATTTCTATGTAACATGTAGGCAAGTAAAGGGAAATCTGCCGAAGTTGGTGGTCTCAGTATTGTCTCTGCTATTTATGCCACAATATGTGTCAACTTCTTTCACATCGTACGTATTCGGGATACAGAATATCATTGTTTTCCAGGTTCCAAAACGTTTCTACTTATTTTAGGGTTTTCCATTCCGAAAAGCAATATCGGTTTTTTTTGTAGCCAATAAAAATGTGTAGGTAGGTAAATATGTAACTAATTAAAGAAAAAAAAAATATCCCCCATTTGTACACATGTACCTACTGTTGATATTTAGCCTTATACATCATCAAATTGACACTCATAATATAATAATACAAACATGCCTATCTACTAAAATAAGTTAATAAATAAAACATTCATTAGTTTTTAATATTTTTTATTAATTATGTTCTAGAAATTTCAAATTAATTGCAATTGAAACATCTTCCAAGTATACCTATAATATAGTAATTAAATATCAGAGGTCGGCGCTAGACTATATGAGATCACTGATTTAATTTCGAATTATTTTTAAACACATTAATTTCAATTACAAGAAATCAGTTTGCTTAACCTTCCTCAAGTCATTTTACCTTCAAAAGGGAACCCATAGTGAGACATAAGCAATAAAGCTGCCCGATAAGACGTGCACATCGCGAATGCCATATAAAGGTTTTCATGGCAAAATTAAATAAGCAGTATGTAAATAAAGGTAAAACTAGAAACTGGAAAAATAAAATAGGTAAGAAGAAAATACGGATGTGGTCGCACAAAATACGTGCCCAATACAGAAGAACGGTTTGATATAAAATAATATATATCACACCTGCGCTGGTATCCAAGTACGACACTCAAGCACAGAATGCCCTTAAAGGTTTTCTTTGAACATCTTACGCAAATAATGATAAAGATTACTCGATTGGAATTTGTTGGTAAAGTAGAAGTAGGGGTAAGTCATTCAAAGATATCCTCTACAAAACCCAGTGATGCTTCTCTCCTTCATCTGTCTATACAAATGCCCGACACTTGAAATAAGAGTAAGAGGTACTCCGTTGTATCATAGACTAACCCGTAGACGTTGATTGATACAAATTTCAACACCCTTGGCATTTTTTTGCGATTTTCTTTGAATTTCGATTTCGTGCTTTTACATATTTCATTGAAATCCATTTTTTTTATTAAAATTTGAAAATATCTGTGGGTGAGTACATGTTGTGTTCGTTAGAAAATTTTCTTATTGATTTTAATAATTTATTAAAGTAGAACGATTGGACTCAAAAGCTGACAAACGGAATTTTTAACATTGATAGGTTGAAAGTGCTTATAATAATATTAGACATCGGTCGTTTAGTGACATGAGCGACGTCGTTAAGACGGTTTTGTTACCAGAAAATATTCCCAATAAGTAACATTTTAGAGACATGCTAGGTAACATTTCCCATTTAGTAATATTAATATCTAGGGATTTTATATCTACAAATTTTAAATTTACAGCTTTGTTGGATATAGTGTAACTAAATAGATTAAAATGTCACTATTATGTCTATATAGACATCGTAGTTTTATTTTATACTGATTTTATAATGCTCCTTATCAGCATTTAAAATACCATAAATAATTATAAAACAGATTTTTGATTAAATGTAGTTTATTTGAAAGGATCAAAGTTTTTTCGAACCACATTAGTAACATTTCAAGGCAAAATGATGTTCCACATAAAATTTAAGTAGTTGTTTTCTGTTTAATAATGAAATGTTTGATGCAGTCAGAATATTATTTTAGTACATAACATAGGTACATAAAGTGAATGACATTTATCATAACATCACCAATTATATGCTACTCATACATAATAATATAATATAATAATAGAATTAAATACCAGTAAGGCATTCTTTCAAATTGTGTATATACAGGATTTTCGTCAAAAACAAATTGTACATTGCGCCACTTCCGAAACAATAAAGGAACTGTTACTTCGTTGTTTCGAAACATAAGTTCCTAAATGTGATCACGAATTGACACCAGAACGTCGCCAGGCCTAAAATGTGTATTCGAATGCTACTTGGGGCTTATTTATATTATTGCTAAAAATATTAAATTATTGATATTTAAAACTCGGAAGAGTCTCTTTTAAGACAGGACCAAAACTAATTTAAATAGACAACCAGATTTGCAGTCTACCGGACACCTACTGGACTCACAAAAGTGCTAAGAATCTGATGCAGTTAGTTAAGCATGGCTGCCCAAAATTTATAGGTATTATACAAATGTTTAAAAAGCGCATAAAGCTATATCTCCTATGGTCTGCTATTATATACCGAAAGTTTTTCACCGACATAAGCTAGATTTCTAAACAAAGTATGAATTTCGGTCTCCCTTCATTGCTTTTGACCTCAAAATGTGTTCTATTAACGGCAAAGATATAGTAATTACTAAAAAGTTTTGCGTTCACAAAAAAATTCGTTTTAGTTTAATTAACTTCCTGCAGCATTCTTGCATAAATATTGAAATAGAAATTCCTTTTTCCTCGAAGTGTGATACCATTAGTATAGTTAGAGTTATATAGGCAACTTTTTTTGTCTTCGTAGAAAAAGATATTACTTATATTTTAATCCGGAAACGGTTCTGTCAAAACTCACTAAGAATACGAATAACTGGAAAAATTATTGTTATATCTTTTTTTACCCCATAGTATTCGTACCTACTCCGGATAGTGTATATGTTTCCTGCCTGTGAGTAATTAACATGTACTAGCATTCCATCGTCTGACTGCATAACAGCAGCATTATATTATCAATGGCATTCTAATGAAATCATAAAGTTTAAAAGTATATACATAAGTTCTGACACTTGACATACAACTTCTTTATCTTCACCTTTATTGTTTGCGAGGTCACTCATTCGCAGTGACGCGTGCCCGTTTATCGTATTAAGGTTTATATGAATACCAATCAAGTACAAAGCAATCAGGCCAATAAAGACCGAGAAAGGAAATAGGTTGAATTCAACTCTCATCGTCTCATCCCTGATCAGAGCTTATTCACAAAGTATGGCATACATTGTAAAAAGGCAAGTTTTATATATTTTTATTTTAATGAAAAGGGTTTGGGTTTTTTTAACGGCATACACCATTTTATATTTTTGAGAGCGCGTACCTGCCTTTGACAACTAGCAAAATAAAGATATAGTGCCTTTTAGACTTTTTTTTTTTTAAAGTGTCCTACCAATCGATTTTAATGCTTTCGTGTACAATCTTGTATTTCGCCTTTAACGTTGGGAGCTCGTTTTTTGAATGATCCAATGATGTCTTGAATAAGACACCATGTACACTCAGTTTGCACTTGCTAATAACTCGAAACCGGAAGGATAAAGTAACGGTATTTTTGCTAGTTATCTTTTGTGCAACTATTCGTCTCTCTGTGACAAATTTTTGCTCCACTTGAAAAGAACATACACTTCTTTAAGAATTTGGCACGTGGACTCATATATTTGTGATATGTGCGGTATGAAACCAAGCCTTACAACTACTATGCGTCGTTTTTTTCGAGTTCTAAATATAAAAAAAAGCCTAAAAATCAAAAAGTGCAACGCCTCAATTTTTGTTCTCACATGTGACCTAAAATCTTAAGTTGCATTGCGTGGTCTTCTCAGACGAAAAAATATTTAACTTGAAAGTTGGAAGGCCCCGATGGCTATACCTATACTATTTCCATGACATTTGCAAAGAAACTCATCATTTGGACCGGGTAAATAGGACAGTTGTAGGTGTGATGGTGTGGGGGACTGGCTGCCCTATTCACCGCATTTGAATGTCATCGATAATGTTTGGGGATCGATGACACGTCAAGTATATGGATCCGGACAACAATATTAAATCAAGCCATCGAATTCGCTTGGAGATCGATGTCGTTAAATTATTTGGCGAATTTGCATGCATCCCATCCAAATCGGATGTCTGAAGTTTTGGAGGAGAAAGGTAGTTCGACACAATTATAATTTTTTATTTTTTTTTTAAATTTAAAATATTTTAATTATTTTGAATAATGTTTGAGTTAAAAAGTCTCTGAATTCCCTAAAACGATTTATTCGTTAAAGCTTAAAGCGTCCTATTCAAGTGGCAGTAAAGATTAGGAGCCCACATTTTGCCGGTTTTCGGGTAATATTTTTTGGCAATCGGCGTAAATTCACAGCAGCAATCCTATTTGCGAATAGAAGCTTCGATTACACATTCATTTTTCGTGGTAAATTTTGACACGCCAACGCCACTATGACGACAACATTTGTCCTAAATTTGTCACTACGTGTGATTGCCTGTCAAGCGTCTGGTCACGTCGGCTGTCACAGCATTTGATAGAAGTGACATAGCTTAAATATTACGATCAAGTGACGGATCATTATACTATTACGTGAACATCAAAAGCTTCGGTACACTTTTTAAGTAATTATTATGAAATGAGGAAAATGAAACGTATGTTATTTGAAAGGTAAAATTAAGTTATGAATATAAAAAATCGATTAACAGTACTTTTGAAATTTGTACATATCTCGAAAACGGTCCATACGACTGTAACAACAATTTATTTCTAAAGTCAAATGGTGATTTATAACTTAATGGCGAACTCAGTTCTCATATCGTAAAATGGATTTTTGAAAAAGTCTTTAGTTTACCTACCTAAAAACGGCAATAACGATTTTGAAGAAAATGCAAACTTAAAGTAAAATTGATGTTTTCAAAATTATTACATACTTAATTTTCAATTCGAATCACCCAAAGCGCTAAATTTTAAAACTGCTATATTTTGCAAAAACCGCTCCATTAATTTTTATAAAAATAAATACTAAAGATAAAATCAGTATTCAAAATAAGATCCCGCACTTATTTTCTTCTCAAAAAAATAGAAAAAAACGTTTTTTTTTATATGTTTTATTTGCTGATCCATTTTCACATATCTACCTTATGCTATATTTTTGTGGTAATCTCCCCACTTCCGATAAAAATGCAATAAAAGCTACGCAAAACTTAATTTTAGCAAATATTATCCTTTCATCAACATTGTTGAATATGTACCTTCAAATAATTGCAACCACTTCCTTACACAATCAGAAACTCTCATTTCAGTTGCACCCCACGCACACATCCATCGGCATATTCGATTTATAACTGATAATGCAAACTCAAAAACAAATATCGTGCACTTTATTATACCCTCAACAGGAAGGTATATTCACTTTGCCATAACATTTGTAACGCCAAGAAGGAGTCACCGGAGACCTAATAAAGTATATTATATTCTGAATCAGCATCGCATTCTGAATCGATTTACCCATGTCCGTCTGTCTATCTGTCTGTCTGTTGAAAGCACGATAGCGCCAAAAGGAATTGGCATAGGTGAACGAAATTTGGTGAAAGGACTTATTTTTATCGTAGTCAGGTTGGTATTGAAAATGGGCTATGTCGATCAAGTAGTTCTGGTACCTCCCATACAAAACCAATATTAGACCCATGTGTCCCTCTTTCCGTTGAAAAAACGAAGGCGTCCAAAGGAATCAACTTAGGTTGGTATTAAAAATGGGCTATGTCGGCCAAGTAGTTCAGGTACCTCTCATACAAAACCAATTTTAAATGACTAGTATGCTTTGGAGGGTATCAAAGCAGAGACAATACTGAGACCACCAACTTCGGCCGATTTCCCGTTACGTAGCCTACAAGCTATATTTCTATGGGGTGGCAAATGCTAAGTGCGCTTGTATTGTTACATAGAAATTCGTATTGACAAATGTCACGTAACTTCAGAAACAAATACACTCGCACCTTGCATATGCCACTTCCGCTTTGGGCAAAGTGGCTTGCAGCGTTCATAGAATTTTATCCGTTAAATTTGAAATTGCTCGTTACGTGTGAATAATATTTTTTTTTAGGAAAAAGTGTACATTTGCTTAAAATATTTGCGAAAAATTAAGAATGTAGGTTGGTTGAGGGAAAATAAAAACATTTTGAGCAAATTTTCCTTATTATTTAAGAAAAATTTACACACGAAATCGAAGTTAATTATATCCAAAAGTGGGAAATACATAACCATATTTGTCCCAATATATTTCTAGGATATTAAACATCTACTTTAGATAGTTTTATTAAACACACAAATCAAATTATTGACCTTCAAAAAATTTATAATTACTAACCAATGGCATTCAGTTATGCTAAAATGTGGTATTCCCGAACTCTTTCACATTTCCGCACGGTTGCCGAGGTTGGCAGCATTTATTTTTGTATTTTTTGTATGTTTTTGCATATTTGACAAAACACCGATAGGAATACAAAATGGCGAATTTGAAAACCAACTGAGGGGGCCAGCGGCAAGAGGATTGTGAGTTGGGGGTCTTAGTATGATTTGTTTATGGTGTCTATGCTTCTCGAAGACTGGACTCCAGCCAATTTTAATACTTGGCCTTATGACGCTTTGGGAAGTCGACATATAATACAATATATTGTACGTCGCCGTCGCACGTATAAACAGAATCCTATGGTTTATGTGTGTGCGTCGGCCACACTGCACGCATGCACACAAATGTATTTCAATCTCTCTACATACAAGTTCCGTACGCTTGCACTTAAGAGTGAACACCGGGAGCACAGACGCAACACTTATAGGAACTAAGGCGTCCTCATAACGTATCCGGAGTGAGAAGTCAACATGCATTGTGATTTCTTTTCCCGTTCAATGACATTTTATCTACATCTGTTTTGCAGTTTATAGATCAAAATATTTCATTAGTCGGTTTCTTCATACACATTATGAATACTAATAATTTCAGCGAAAATGCTTAATAAACGAACACTGGTTACATTTTCCATATCAATTATTTTAGTTTGTTAGTAAGGCCCATAGCCTTCCCTAGACTATACCTTCAATTTAGCATGCTTTTGTACTACAGGATGCTGCCTACTTTTTACTTCAATTTGCTGCGAAACGCACTTGGAAAGGCTGGACTACAAAATTCGTATTCTATTTCATCCATTTATTTTTTATTTCTGAATATAATCACGCAGAGTGTCTGTCTGCGTTAATTTAACCCTTTTTATGATTATGGTAAGTAAGCAAATCGTAGCGGAGAAAATTTACTCGAAGCGAGAAGTACAAAATAATTAGTAAAATAATGCTATCGAGAATAAAGCTTCATGGCCGGCTCCTGAAGAAAAGAACAAACGAAATAACCGAAACGGCGCGTAGGATAATATTGAATACAAATTGGTTGTGTGTTTTTCTTAAATGTTTAATTTAATAAATTGTAGTTGAACAATTAAAAGTTGAAAATTCGTTAAGGTGTAATAGGTATTTATTAACACTTAATTTTATAATATGTCGAAAAACCAATTGTTTAAAAGATTAATAATGTCCAGCCATCACCAACGTTTCAAACTCATGTTGCTTTTTAAAGATATGCTTTTAAAACTTTATGATTGTATACAATTTTATTTTTGGCGTTGCGTTGGAATACAGGTGTTCACTTATCTACACCATTTGTATTTCAGGGTTTCGAGAATTTCACATTTGAAACGAATATGGAAATTTTTATGTAGTTAATATCTACATCTATAGCCTTGGCAAGTGTCGACCGACATGTTTAATTATGTATGCAAGTATGCAAATTCGTTTTTGGTTTCAGAAAATGGTGGCAAGTCAAATCTACCCAAATGAAAGCGTATAAGAACCACAATGAAAGATCACTGCATTGGGATTAAGATATATGAAAAGTAAATAAGCTAGTGTCAGCATTTAATAATCAAATTTTGTAGTTCAACAATTTAAGAGTTTAATAAATTTAGATAAAATGTGTGTATGTGTGGTGCAATCGTTATTTAAGGAGAGAAGTGTATACTTGAGAAGAAATGCTGCATTATAACATCAAATTGTTTAAACATAGAATTTGTGAATTATAAAAATGGAAACCCGGAGACTATCGAATCAAATTCAACCTAAATAATTGAACATAACATATCCATTAAACATTTTTAAATGCTTATATTATAGTTTGGGTAGGCGCAGTGGCTTAGTGGTTAGTGTGTTGGACTACTATTACCGAGGGGTCCCCAGGTTCGAATCCCGAGAAAACCCAAATTCCAACTTAAGGGTTTTTTTCACTGCGCCACCTCTCGCGAACGTCTGGCAAACATCCGAGAGTATAACTTTCATGAAAGAGCTTCTAAATTAGCCGTTTGTATTCGGCATAAAACTGTAGATCCTTTCCATTTGTCCCAAAAATTAAAACTCACACAAAACGAATGGTTGTGAGAAGTTAGGCCCTGGGTCCCTACGGACCTGTTGCGCCAACTATTTATTTTTTTTATTTTTATATTATAGTTTGGAGGGCAATGATTCAAACATTATTTCATTATTATTTTTATAGTTGTTTAGTTTAATAATACCCAATATAATATAGGTAATGTATATTTATTCCATTATGCCATCCATCAAGGTCCTAAATAATATTTTATAGATCCCTTTGGCGCTGCCTTCTATGATGTAATAAAAAATTTTTTGTTTAAAAAACGACTGGTGGTATCTTTCCCATCTATGCTTTTTGCTGGTAGCCACATGTTGTAATTTTAATGATCAAAGGTGTTGTTGAATACTGAATAAAAATAACATAATCCAATACAATAATGTTATATTTATGCAGAGAGATTCTTAAATGAGAAAACTCATTTCATTTGGAAATTCTAATGACATCTAATTTCAATTCTGATATATTTTTATTTCGATGGCAGGTGCACTTGCAATTACACAGGGTGGATAAATTTCCAAATTTAGGTGTCGCCATAATGGCGATAACACCTGTGTTGTGTATTATGTTCATTTTATATTATTTATATGGTTGAAAATTAGCAAAAAAGAGATGAATTTGCATTGAAAAATCAAATACATATGATTCATCTGTAACATATAATGTTTGTCATATTTTAATCGTTAAGGTATTCGTTTTGCGAAAAAGTGAATAGCGAAACAAATCACGACAAATTTTATTTTTGCATATATACTTTGTATTCCTTCTAAGGTTAACACCCACGAGCCAACAGCAAGGACATTTCCATTCCATTGCATGTTCGCATATATAGTAGCCAACAATGTGTTCAAATTTATGCGAGAATACACTATGTCAAAATCTGAATGAATGCTGCAGCTCCTTGTATAATATTTGCATATAATGCAAATTTCGAATAGAGCTGTACAAGTGCTAGACCGTGATTTACAAACTCTTTACATTATTTTTCTTACTTACACTCAGTAAATTTTGTCAAGTAAAAATAAACTATAATTTCATACATTATTGTTACGTATAAAATATAATATAACAGGTAGGTACTTTTAGATGGTACTCTTACCCTAAATACTGATAAAGTACAATTTTTGTATGGTTTGTGCAATGCTCTTCCTTTTGACATACTAATGTCCAAGATCATCAATCTCGGAGATATAAACAAAAGATTTCTAAAAGGTTTTCACAATGCACAGTTATTTTAAAGTACATTTTTAGATAACGAAGCATTCCACTTATTTTTTTTAAAAGCTTACAAATACATATCCGCCAATTTCTGTAGTCAGGTACTTAATGCAACACATTTGAACTAGCTAGTCTCGCTTGTGGTCGAAAATCGAACTTACCTTTTATAAGTATGCAATACCCCGATTTTTGATATTTATGTTGGTTTTACCCGACTGGACACAAAGAGGGTTATGTGTTACGCGCGTATCCTATCCCTATGTGCGTTCCTCCGTTACGCCCTGTAGTCTAAACGGCTCGACAGATTTTGAAGAGTGAGGTGTCATTAGATACGTACTCTTCCCCGGAGTGTCATAGGCTACAAAGAAAAAAAAACAAAAAAACTCGATGCCGTTGCTTTAATATTGCTCTATAGTGGTTTCTCTGAAGTTTGGTTGAAATCGGAAAACGTACGTGTGTGTTGTGCGTGCGTGAAAAAACATTTGAATTTCAGTACATTTTGGGTTTTTTTCGGATTTGAATGATTTTTGTCTTGAATTAGGAATGGTTTAGAAAAAATAAAAATTCGGAAAGTTCTTAACAGGTGGCGCTGTAGGCACATTACGTTTTTCATCTATCTCCTTATATACCTATATAATTATATCAAAATAAGTCGCATAGTGTTTGAATTTATATACTCTTACCGATTTTGTTTCTGGAAATTTAAAATGAAAGGTGACGTAAATACCAAAATTTGTATATAATGTGTATAGGTTATACGAATTATAGGCATTTTAGTGAACATACATGTATTGTCGACCTCCGAAACCCCTCAACCAATTTAAATTAAATTTTGTGGATGTGTATGATTGGTTGCAGCTTAAAGGCTAGGATAGTTTTGGTGGCTACCCGACAGGTGGCGCTGTTGTCAATCTCCAAAATCACTCACCTGGGCTCTAATCGTGGAAGGACAAAACTTGAACGACATCGTCTCGACGATGCTTCTACTTCGTGTAACAACCAAAAAACGTTAATCGTTGAAACGATTGGACGATCATCGTTTTTTGTTGCTCCACGTTATTAATTCAGCTGCCAAATACTGTCGTCGAAATGATTTGATTTGATGTTTTTGCATTTTTTTCACTTTAAATTATAGGTCTGAGAAAAGTATAAAAAATGTTTAAAGGAAGACACACACATTTATTCTATTTGGAGGCGACTTGCACTTACCTGAGTTGTAAAAAAATGCATTCTTTGCCAAAAAAGAAAGGTAGGTATTTTTTAAATTTATACATTTTTAATGCAATCAGAAAAAAATTAAATCATAAAAAATCGCCCCAATACCAATAAAAATTCTACTACCTAGCTACCTATTTTTGCATAAAATACCAAATTCCATGACAACGAAGAAAAATAAACAAATTCAAGAAAAAAAAAACAATTTCCATATATTTTTAATTTTTTTGGTGTTTTAGAGTGAAGCCGCCATGTTTTGTGAGCTTACGGATTAGTCGGCTGTTGTTACCTTCAAGAGCACTCTTGTTGTCCTCATTTGTCATAAAAGATCTTCTCAATTAGTCTTTTGGACTCGGTATAGAATAGTAGATCTCTTTCATTCGTCCCAAAAAAACTAACACAAAACAAATGCTTGTGAGATTTATAATATATTATATAATATTTCATATATATTATAAAATATTGATATGTAAAAACATGAACTTACTTATTCTTAAACAAAAAAAATTTAAATAAAACTACTTCACTTGCAAATTTAAAATTTCGTATTCTATTCACACCCGTTCTTCAAGCTGCATAATTTTCTAGCTACGTAAAATACCAAATTCCATGACAACGAAGAAAAATAAACAAATTCAAGAAAAAAAAAACAATTTCCATTTATTTTTAATTTTTTTGGTGTTTTAGAGTGAAGCCGCCATGTTTTGTGAGCTTACGGATTAGTCGGCTGTTGTTACCTTCAAGAGCACTCTTGTTGTCCTCATTTGTCATAAAAGATCTTCTCAATTAGTCTTTTGGACTCGGTATAGAATAGTAGATCTCTTTCATTCGTCCCAAAAAAACTAACACAAAACAAATGCTTGTGAGATTTATAATATATTATATAATATTTCATATATATTATAAAATATTGATATGTAAAAACATGAACTTACTTATTCTTAAACAAAAAAAATTTAAATAAAACTACTTCACTTGCAAATTTAAAATTTCGTATTCTATTCACACCCGTTCTTCAAGCTGCATAATTTTCTAGCTACGTTCTTCATTTTTTCCCGAAAGTAGGCACCACTTGTCTGTTACTAGAATTATATAGACTAGTATCGCTTGTGGTCGAAAATCGACCATACCTGTTATAAGTACGTAATACTAAAAAACATACCACAATTATTTTCATTATTATGTATTTTTTTTCAAACGAAAGCAGCGACATCTAGATGTCGAAAAAATACGTAGATGAGCTGATCCATCGGAAACAGGTTCTGATCTAAGATGATTTATATTTGAATACGTTGCTATGGTACTATGGCTTCGAAAAATTGATTGTTACCAAAATCCTTTCAATTACCTGTTTTGTATGGGGAATTCATAACTTAATTTTACCAGTCTTAATGGCGACATATACCCACGATTTTTTGTTTGTGCACATCTCTGGCACAGTGCCTTTCAAATAACACAAGTTTAATTCTACTCATTACATAATAAATACTTAGAAAGTGTACCGAAACTTTTGATGTTAATATAATGATACCAATCAACCATTAACTCTCCCAAAACTTTATTACAATAATAATATAAGTACTGCGATGCATTCCTGTTAAGTCTATTATCACTCTAAAACCACTTTACTTTATCAATTTCTTATTGCCGTAATAAAGTTATCTTCATATAAACGTAGACCTTTAAATTCACTTTTTTTAGTGGAGAATATCTTTCGAGCTGATGACCCTTGAAAGGGCCATTAAATGCATAGCGGATTTCCTAAGAACCTCTTCAAAATTGCTGATGTGTTTCCCAAATACCATTGAATTTGTATAAGATACAATATCTGAATAGCATTTCCCCAGAGTTGCTTTAAGCTTTTGTCTTAGTCCTTTTTCGCATTACTTGGAATGTGTGGATGGTTCGCAACCCCTATTGGGCCACAGCATTTAAGAAACACTTTGAGAATCGTATATACGTATATATTTTTGTACATACTTTGGAAAATAATTTTATCCTCTTGAAATTTATTATAATCGATTTACATATGCAAATGTCGCAGATTTTTCATCTAAATGTCGGACTTGGCGCAGAATCGCGTATTCAAATCGAAATTATTCAATGAGAGTGAAAAGAATCTTCTAGCCAGGGAAATAGATTTAATTCTTTTTATTTTGCTTCTTCTTTTTCTTATAAGTTTTGCAAATAAATGTTCCCCTTAGTTTCGTGGCAATTTTCAATAAAAAGATGTAAGTATAAAACTATGAAGAGGAATTTGATAATCTAGCTGGGTCTCTTGAAATTTATGGATGCTTAAATGCCTAGATTCTTTATGAGTACAATATTTCACAGAACTTTTAACAATTGTTGACAGCAAGATAGATATTATTTAACTTTGTGCATTTTGGAATTTGGGAAGACATATATCCTTATTCTATCACAATATATCACAAAGGACATACATTAATTTCGGTCTAAGTGTGTCTTTCCAGACAGCCACTTTACCTAACCTAACCTTATCCTAAGCAAATACTCGTAGAAAAATAGCCAAATCTCAACATTTAGGAACCAAGTATGTTGTAAGTATGTTTTATTATATACAACTACTTAAAATAAGTGTAAGAAGTTTTTTCAGTTTGCGTGATTGCCTTTATCCTTTGGTTTATTTCTAACTCGTCAGTAAACTTTGCTCTATAAAACGCCAATCACTATCATCGAGTGAACTCTTAAAAGCAAAGGCTTATCGTTTTAAGTTTTACCAATCATTGGCTTCACTAATAATACTTTTTAATCTTCACACTAAATATTTTGGGCGAAATTTTATATGGAATATTTCATCAATTTTAGCCGAAACACTAAATATGATCATAAGTATTGCGCAATGTGTTTCTTGTCCGAAATAAATATAAACAAGTAAAAAGTGTTTTCATCGGCTTGGCCGATGCTTTGATACCCTCCACTGCATACAAGTCATGCAAAATTGTTTTTTTATGGGTGGTACCAGAACTACTTGACCGACATAGCCCATTTTTAATGCCAATCTAACGACGATAAAAGAAGTCCTATCACACAACTTCATTCGCCTAGGTTTATTCCTTTGGACGCTATCGAGTTTTCAACGGAAAGAGAGACACATGGGTCTAATATTGATTTCGTGTGGGAGGTACCACAACTACTTGACCAACATAGCCCATTTTGAATACCAACCTAACAACAATAAAAAGGGGTCTTTTCACACAACTTTATTCGCCTAGGTTGATTCCTTTGGACGCTATCGTGTTTTCAACGGAAAGAGAGACACATGGGTCTAATATTGTTTTCTTATAGGAGGTACCAGAACTACTTGACCGACATAGCCCATTTTTAATACCAACCTAACGAAGATAAAAATAAGTCCTTTCACCAAATTTAATTCGCCTACGTCAATTCCTTTGGGCGCTATGGTGCTTTTAACAGACAGACAGACGGACATGGCTAAATCGATTCAGAATGTTATCCTGACTCAGAATATATGTACTTTATGAGGTTTCGGGTGACTCCTTCTTGGCGTTACAAATGTAATGACAAAGTTAATATACCTTCTTCTGGAGGGTATAAAAATATCACAAAGATTTCGCAGTTATTGTTTTTGATGAGAAAGAGAGGTACCTACTCGAACTCGTACAATATCTAAACACTCTATTTTTTATAACTGAATCAAAAAATACAAATTGCCGTGCCTTGTATTACACTATGTACTATTATTATAACAGTCGAATGACAATACCTTAGTGACCGACATCCCGTTTGCATTAAGTTAATTTTTCTAAAATGTTTACAAGAAAGTAAGTGATAGAAAATAGTTATTTCAAAAATAGGAGAGGTGGGCATGAATTAGCCAAGCTATTAAATCCTTACAATGAGTCTAAGGATGTTACATCCAACCCAAATTCAATAGGGTTTCTTTAAGACATAAAATGGGACATATCAACCAGCTCAGCAATAGTTTTCTAAAGGAATACGCATACCCTAAAAAGAAACTCAAGGAATAAAAATTATTTGTTTTGTTTTGAAAAAAAAACACCGATTTTTCTAATAAATTCTAAAAAAAAACTTTTAACGATTGCTTTAAATTGGTTGAGATGCTTTTGAAATTCACAACTCAGATTGATTACTTATGGATCTGTCGTCTTTAATGTGCAAGGAATCAATTTGGCGAGAAAATACATTTAAGTTGTGCTACAAAAGAATTTTCCACCTCATTTATAGCAACTCACTGTATACGGTAACAGTATTGTATACACAAAAACGAAAATATATATTGCATATATGTACTCGTATATATATAGGTATATATATATTGGTACGGTGGGTGTGCATTAATTTCAGGAGGTGTTTTCGTAAGCGCCCCACCATTTCATTTTGAAGTGAAAATAAGCGTGTGGCATATAGCAAACCAGTCAAGTGGTATGGTGTATACTAAATAGGTTGATTTTAGAATTAAATCGTTTGCAATTTAATCGAATACCTACTGGGATGCTAAAGAATAAGAAATTAATTTAATACTAGTGCATACGAGCCATATGGAAGGACTGTGGATGTATAAACTTCACATATGTTTGTTTCAGTATGTTTATTCTTCATTTGAACAAATACGATTAAAAAACCTCATCACAAATTAATATAGAACATTTTTCTAATTAAAAATGCTTCATATCGTTTTTAAAAGAAATTCAAGAAATGACTAGGGCTTACAAGGTACAGCTGCGCTATAACAAAACAAGTAAAGAATTTTAGCGTTCCTTTTATTTAATTTTATATAATGCCCATGCTCTTGCAGTGTTCTTATAACTGAATTTCATTCTCTCCTTTTAAAAGTCCTCGAGGAATACAATTTGTGAACGCAAAGGAAAATTCAGTCTAGTACCTTTCGAGAACTGTCTTAAGTACTTTGCTCGAGTACATCGCACTTTGCGAATGCACCGGGGCCATGTTGTCATGGAGGATATAGGGTAGCGGTTAGATGAGTGTTACCAGATCGGCATTATTTGCGGTTACTTTGCATTGCGAGAAGACGGAAAGACCTGCAATGCAAGTATATATTACACTTTTATGGGCAACGACACTCAAACAATCCTTTTGGCGTTGATCCGTCTATAATAATAAGTTGAAATACCTGGTGTACCAGTATTATGTTTATGTAAATACTACTACTCCTCAATTTAAAAAAAAGTTTACAGAGTTTTTCTGCTTTGCCTAACATCGGAGTGGTGAAGTGTTTAGGTGTAACAATCACTCACGATTACAAAAAAATGTGTGTTGCGCGAATAATAAAAAAAGCGCACAGCAAGTGGTACGGAAACCGGGGATATACCCATGCATATGTAACAGGCACATATTAATTTACATACATACGTGTACATCTGTACATGCACATTTTCAAGTAGGTTTGAAGATACCGGCACGTAGAATACGGAAGCAGCTCTAGTTTGTATATTTAATCCCAAGAGCTATCTATAAGACCATACTGCATACAGTTTGATGCTAAGGTAAGAACACTTACTTTTAAGATATCAGGCTCGAATTAGGAGTTGCATACCCGATAGTATGTCTGTGTTTACTATAGTTTGTAAATACACAGTTGGGTAAAAATGCGAAACAAATAAAAATCATTTGTTCCATAGTACCAAATCAAAATTGTCATTTTGATTGAGATTGAAATGAGGCCATGACGGTTTTGCTTTATTTTTGTGAATCGGTGTACCTACATAATGAAATTTATTATTATTAGTGTGAAAGTGTATGCACGCATAAACAGAGAGTTATGGTTATTAGATACGTTTGTTGGTATTTAAATAAAAGTGGTATGCACAGATGTAAACACATTTCATGAGCACCTAGTAGCTAGTACACCCGCCTTTTACCATATTAGTTTCGCTTTTGTCCGTCTGTCCGAATCTACTAGACCAATTTTGTTCCTAGTTCTATTTCAGAAACTAATTGACGTAGAAAGTTGGGCAAACAAATTTATGTGAAATAGTTCGATTGCAAACTCCATTATGAAATTGCTTATTTTTAGGAGTTGGGTAATTACATCCCTACGAAAATAGGTTCTAATCTAAGATGAAAACATTACTTTGGTAATATGGCGTCGACAAATTGAATGTCACCAAAATGCTTTCATTTAACTGATACCTAAGCATTTTGTATTCCAAGAATGAGAATGAAAGAGTGTTCCACTTTCTTTGGGTATTTGGGTCTGAATTTATTCATATAGGGAATTATAAAACAACAACAAAGTTCTCGTCAATTGCAGCATTTTAACGGGAACTGTCTGGTTAAATTTTCAATCCACAAAATACATTTACGATCCGTAAATCTCTGAATGAACAATTTATTAACCCAGTCTGAAATTCACGAATTTGTGTAACCAAAAAAAGTATTTATGTATAGGAAATATTAAAAATCATAATTTATGAATTTATTTTGAATTTGGTTGTGTTTGTTTAATTTTATTTATCAGTTTTTAATTAATATAATTTGGATTTTAGTTCAAAGAAACCAACGCTTGTTAACGCTTAGTCGCCTTAAAGAATATGTATAGCACAGCAAATGAATAAGGAATAATATATTCTCCCCTTTCTGCATATAGATCCTTAATTTCCAATCCCTTTTTCATTCGTATTTCCTTCTACCGTTGGATGCGAATTGAAATGCAAAATTCAGGATGTGTATTTTCGTGTGTCTGCTTTCCTATCAAATATTCCATTTCTATTTTATGCTTCATCTTCATTTCATGGATATCATTCTCAATGTTTTCCTATCTGTTTCTTTATCAACATCATCGCAATTTCTTTTCAAATGGGATAGTAATACGACTTTGAAAATCACTAGCAAATTTCCTGTTTTGGGAATTTTAACATCAAGTGCAATCCTTTTAAGGCAAGCATTACACTTTTTGTGCATATTTATTATATTATTTTTTGCCATATCACGCTTAGTCCTAACTCTTTTCTATGGAAGTATGCGCAATCGGACTTTGCTGTTTTGAATATTTCATTTTAAGTTCATACATCTTTCCTGCACAGGTTATGCTTCTAATGTTAATATAACTAAGCAAAATGTTGTGTGTGTAAAGAGTTATAATAAAAAATACACATTTTCCTTCTTTTCTTTTTAGAATGATATTTGGATAGTTATTTGGCTACTAGCGGACCACGCGAACTTCGTCCCGCCACAATTTAAAGCATTCAGATAAACTCCTGAATGATAATAAAAGACAGATAGTTCAAATTTCAATGTGATTTGTTTAAATGCATTTGAATGCAATCGAAATCAGTAGAGAGAGATTTGTTTTTCGATTTATTTTCCAGCGCAAACAGGCAACGTACAGCTGACCGTGCGAAAAACAGGGAAATTTGAGGTTAATCCCACAGACTTCCAACGATTGGCCTTGCGATTTATTGATTCTCATCGCAAAAGCCAATCGAACGGGGAACTAAATCCGCTTGAATAGGAATGAAGGATCAGTTCGAATAATCGGTATTCGTGGGATAAGGACTTCCTCTCCTTTGAATTTACCCTTGATGATCGTGTCGCTTGAATCATATTGTCCATCAGTGAGTCAAAACGGTCAATTTCACAATGCCACCAGCGCAGCATAAGCCGGCGGATGCGCTGCAATGAGTATTTGCCGTGTGAATGACATCAGCACACAGTAAACATACAGCTCACGCTCACAGGCGCCTTCGTTTTTTTTATGGACAAAGTCAGATGTTGATATAACTCACGAACGCGTTGACCAATTTCCTTCAAATTTTAGATAAACTACAACTATACATGACCATACAAACAATAACAAATCCTAAAAATTTGATCGAATTCGGTTTGACCCTTAAGTTATAAAGTCACGACGCTTTTGCAACTCTCTTTTATATATATAGAGAAGATATTACTAGACTCACCCAGTCGTATGCATACCTTACACAAAATGCTGCCAACCGCGGCAACCGTGGGGAAATGTGAAAGAGTTCGAGAATACCACATTTTAGCATAACTGAATGCTATTGGTTAGTTATTATAAATTGTTAAAAAGCGAATAATTTGATATGTTTGTTGAAAAAATTACCCAAAGGAGATGTTTTATATAGGTACTAGAAATATACTAGGACAAATATGGCTGTGTATTTTCCGTTTTTGGATATAATTAAATGATTTATTCTACTGATTTTATACTCTTAAAGTATGAGAACATTCAACAAAAGTTTGGTTAAAATAATAAGAATGAACATTTTAAAATTTTTTCGCTTTCAACTTTTGGTGCTGCTAGTCTGGTTTGTTAAAAGCGACATAATAAAGTGAACTTGTTCAAATGTAGGTATATTATAAGAAAGTACAACTTAATATAAGGTTTGTAGTCCATGCATATTGCAATGTGTACCAAATCGGTATAGAAAATTTGTGGTAATTCTAGAATTACTTTAGTTACATATTTATGTCACTTTCTGTAAGCGATATTTTAGCATTTCTTAAATTTGTCCTATTTTTACACAAACATTTTTTTTTGCACACTTCATTCATTGTTTGAATTTAATCTAATTTCCATGATTTGCAACAGCTGCTGGATCTAGTACTATTGTTTTAAACCATGGAAATCAGTGATCTATAAACAAACAGTAAGCGCAGTCAATTTGCAAAGCTAATAAGTGGTACCTAACATTAAATGGCAGCTTAACACTTTTTTTGAAATGTTACATTAAAGGACATATCTTTGCGTAGTGTAAACTTTAAACTTTTGGTGCTGCTAGTCTGGTTTGTTAAAAGCGACATAATAAAGTGAACTTGTTCAAATGTAGGTATATTATAAGAAAGTACAACTTAATATAAGGTTTGTAGTCCATGCATATTGCAATGTGTACCAAATCGGTATAGAAAATTTGTGGTAATTCTAGAATTACTTTAGTTACATATTTATGTCACTTTCTGTAAGCGATATTTTAGCATTTCTTAAATTTGTCCTATTTTTACACAAACATTTTTTTTGCACACTTCATTCATTGTTTGAATTTAATCTAATTTCCATGATTTGCAACAGCTGCTGGATCTAGTACTATTGTTTTAAACCATGGAAATCAGTGATCTATAAACAAACAGTAAGCGCAGTCAATTTGCAAAGCTAATAAGTGGTACCTAACATTAAATGGCAGCTTAACACTTTTTTTGAAATGTTACATTAAAGGACATATCTTTGCGTAGTGTAATGGTAACAAAAATGTCAAATAGTACCCATCTTATTGGAATGCTTTTATCGACACAAAATTGAATCAAATAGGTATACCGTGTGGTGACTATAATTTTAATTTAATTTGGATAATAGTCACAAATTTCTACATAATACTGCTTCCATTTTCTTCCATTTTGAACCTTTGAAAAATCGATGCATCTAGGATATTCTTTTAGTCATTTTTGTTTTCTTCAATAATATGAAAAAAGGGTGAAAAAATAAAATACCTAATAAATAAAATAATATACATAAGTCACATGTCACTACATGCTTAGAATATAACGACAGAAGAAGAAACAGTTAGTAATTATGAGAAAAGTTTTAATTTAATAAAAAAAAAACAAAAAGTGTGATTGTGACAACACACCAGAAGCAAAATTTGTTTAAGTTTAATATTTTGTAAATGTTGTATTTGCTTTCTTTAAAAATCAATATTTTAGATTCAATGTTAAATTTTAATTTTTTTTTCATTTTAATTCATTAAACCTGTTTATTGATTGCATGTCTGCTGTAAGACTGATAGTTCAACAAAATTTCATTAAAATTAGTTGAGTGGTTTTGAAAATCGACAACAGCGCCATCTATCGATTCCAAAACTATCCTATTTTTAAATACCAACTAAAGAAAATTGTTAATACGAATAACGGAAAAATGTAGGTACTTCTCATTCTTTCTAACAGACGCTATGCACGTTTATGTATGTTATGTATCCTACTTGCACATAAGCCATATCACTTGCACTTATAAAGCAGAGAAAGAACGGAAACAATTTTCGGTTTAGTATAGTAAATATTTACTTTTTTTTTTGATCTAATTTTGCCAAATATATAATCTTTTTTTTGGGAAAAAATCAATTGTTTTTTTGATCAAGTTTGCATTTCATGTTCGATTTGGCCTAAAAAAATATTTTTTTTTCGATCTAACTCTCTTTTGAGAAATCTCGATTTTTTTCAGATTTACATATACTTTCACTAATACCAATGTTAACACACAGCTGGCGGTTACGAATTGTTTATCGTTGAAAGGATTGTTTTTTTAACTGAATTATGTATTCGTTTTTCGAGTATGGAAACGATATTAAACTAGCTGGTACCTGCGACTTCGTCTGTGTAGAATTAATACTTCGAGTTACTCAATAAAAATATTTTTTATATCAGCGCGACTTATCGGGTCCAAAACTACATATATATCCTATCTTTCAAGCCAACCAACACATTTAAAGTCATTGGTAAAATACGCACCAAACCTATAATGAATTCTACTCCCCAACTTGAGAAATAATTGGTTCGTCATTTAAACTTGCATCACCTACTTCATCCCCTTCAAGTTTTGTTTTCGCGACAAAAAGTAGCCTATGCCATTCTCAGAGGTCCCATCTATACTTACCTATACCAAAACTCATAAGTATTGGTTATTGGTGACAATCTTACTTTCGCATTTCAAATATGAATTTACTCTGCAAACATGACAACTAACAACAAAATTATGTTTTGAAATAACAAAGTGAAGCCAAATTGATTGCGATCACCTTAAATATACCGTCAGCTACACAACTTAAGAGAAATTGCCAACAAGCTGTTTTCTGTGTTACTATGTGGGAAAGTATATATGTGTGCCATGTTAAAGTAAATTAGCCGCACGCATACACTTGCACATAATAACCTGACAGTTTATTCAGTTTTTTTTCTTTTATTACACTTCGCTCCATTAAAATTTGCAATGTCCGCCCTATTTGATAAGTTGCCAGAGGATACAGGCGAGTAGGGTCTTAAACGATACGACCACCACCAGCCAATGCGAAGGCACACTGTCGACCGGTCACCTCCTTTCTGACCAACCTTATTAAAGCACAAGTAAGGTACGCCTAAAAGGGCCGATCAGCAAAATAATGCGCCCACCAGCATATCCAACCAAGCTCCGAAGTGCAGGGATATATTAATTGTTAGAATTGCACACACATTTTTTTGTTTGACTTGTTGTTGCAAGACTCTGTTAAGTGCAGTGTTGTCACTAAAATAAAATAAATCCGGTCAAATCTGACCAAATGACCAGAATTCCGGTCAAAAATGTAATAAAATAATATATTTTAACAAAAATAAAATAATATATTTTAACAAAAAATATATTATATTATAATATGTATGTAACTAATCTTGAATTTAGTAAAACAAAAAACAAACAATTCATTGAAAAGCTTTACATCACAATGTTTTGCAGAAAAAGGAACTTTCCACTCCACTTCGGCGTATGAAACTCGTAAAACCAACACCGAAATTACAAAATATGCTAAATCGTCTTCACTTCGGTCTTGTTTGAATGCACACACCCAGTCACAGTTGGTAGGAGCATTCAAATGAGACTGGTTTTTGTATGAAATTGTGAGTGTGTTCATTAAGAATGGCCAAGTATTAATCAAAGTATAGAAATCTATCCTTTATGTCTAGTCATAGAACAATATTATTTTTCAGGTCAAAAAAGGTTTTTCCGGTTAAAGAATTTTTTCGTTCCGGTTAGAAATCGGTTAGACCGGATTTCAAAATTTTCTCCGGTCAGAGTGAAGAGATTTCGGTCAGATATGAACGTGAAAATTTCAACTAAGTTTGGGCGGACTATACTATAATTCTGTACAATGATATTTAATCGCTTTGCATAAATTGCCAACACTGACCGAATACAACAAATAATATCTTTTCAACAATAATCTGTAGTAGTTTCCGATTATTGGACAATAATAAATATAACAAAAATAAAAATGGTAATCAACAGAAAATAAAATGTTTGATTTTTAACATCAAGGGCAAAATATAAAATTTATATTATCACTCACCGAGTTGCTCACGATTTTGTTTAGTGGGGGAAGATATCTGAAACAATATCTAAATAGGGTGGTGAGGCAAATTTATCATCTAAATCTCAATTGCCGCCGCACTATTTCAAAGTTAGTCTACAATGGCTTATTGAAATTAAAACTGCAGTTTAGATATCAGAAATCGTTTGAGGGAAGGCACCCATATAAGCTAAGGTGATTAAAGTAGACGGCTTTTTCAAGGGCAGTCCACCATACGATGACGCCATACGTGAGTATAGACAACTTTCGTTGCCCAGGAGATTGAATGTGTAGAGTAAGTCTCATACTTTTGAGCTGTTCAAAAATCTTGAACTTCTTACTCATTGTTCTAAAATAACACCAATGTGAACCCATACATAACCAACCATGCACTGCACTTGCACATGCCATACAGTTAAGTGGGCGTTCCAAGATAATATGAACAATGTCCCTAATAACGCAATGGGCACCTCCTCAGCAGTTTTATATGTCAATTAGAGTTGTTTTTGAAGAAAATTGATAGCCCATATCCGAATTTCTGTTTCCGGATAATAAGAGCCGGACCACCATCACTTCCCCTTTTTATCCATTGGCATCTTTCAACAATAGCAAACAACTTTCTACACTCTCAATACACAACTTGGTCAGATTCAACTTTTTGCCTTTTCAGGTTGTGTTACAAAGCAATGATTCAAGACGTGCGTACAACTGAATGTTTTTTTATAGTGGTGCAAGGGAGATTTCGAAGTTGTTTTAGACTTCTAAAAATGCATAATTGATAGCAGTCCTTTTAACTATATTATACGAGAGGGTAAACTATCATATTAATTCTAACTTTTCGCAGAGGTATTCTGTGCAATCTTTAGGAAAAATTTAACTGCAGTAGCTATTCAGTCGTATATTTACTAAGCACACTCATATCAAATGTGTCTTCCGCAGTAAAAATTGAATTTTCGCTCGATTAACAAAAGGAAAAACTGTACAGTAGAATCTTTTTTATGTCCGCATTAATCCTTCAGGCCTTTGGTATACAATATCTACACATACATGTACATGTTGCCCTTCTTTCGTGCTTCAGCTTAAGTATTTTTATTGTATTTTCTTGGGTGAAAGTTGCAGATGCCACTTGCCAAACGTTTTCATTATGTTATTTTTTATGTACAACTAATGCATTATTCTGAGAATGAAGCACTTAAACACATGCTCTCCCTACAACAGTGGATTCTTAGCTTCATTTCTTATTTGTTCTTATAACAAACACATTGTTTATTGCGATGGACAACCGGGTAATATTTGTGAAGCTAAAAAATGAATGGGGATAGCCTGTTGTTCAAATATGTTGAAGTGACAACATTTTACTGCAGAAATTATGTCATTATTTCTGGCATTGCCTCACAGAACCTTGGAAAATTATGTCATGGGATTTGAACATAAATCGTAGATGCATTTTTATCAGCCCTGTCTTGCTAAACTTTTTGTTTGGCCTTTTCCAAAAAATTATCACAGGGAATACCTACATATTTTGTTAGAACCAAATTTTGTAGAAAATTGTTTTGCAGATTTTTGTTCTGTAATAATAAAAGGCGAACCTATAACGATTAACTATCAATTGAAATCCTTACAGAAATGTGTCACTTTTGCACTTAAATACTAAGTATTTACCGTCGGAGGACTACAACATTATTTATGTCCATGCATGCCACCTCAACAACGTATTGTAAATTTCCTACCATAGCAGTTGTGTCAGTAAAACCAGGTTGAACAAGCGTAAGGTTCCCTCGTGGAATGACTAACTTTCCAAATTTAGAAGACATGTTAGAAAACTCTTCAATAGAGCTAAACAACTCAAAATGTGTGACGAATATAGATCCGCTCTCACAGAATACAAGTCAAAATTGAGAGGATCTGAAAGGACTTCATGGACAAAATGCTGCGAAGAGATATCAGATATACCATAGTTGCAGCGGGTATCCATTAAGCTCTCAGACTAGGTCTACTTAATAAACCAGATGAAACTTACACGACGGATCAAACAGAAACAATCAAAACCTTGTTTCGGGTACATTTCCCGGGTTCGACCATACGTGATTTACACGAAAACTCATATGACATTAATCCCAAGCTCTCTGCATATAGAAGAGTTAACAGTCTATCTGGTAAGATTTTCAGTCCAGATAAGGTAAGATGGCCAGTTGCCTCTTTCAAACCCTTTAAAACCCATGGTGGTAATGTCATTTTCCCAGCTCTTCTTCAGAGGGTCATTGACGTCATACTGCCAGCAATTATAACTTTATTGAGAGCTATTTATTATAATTGGTGATACATTCCCTCCACCTGGCGACAGGTAAAGGTACTTTTTATCCCTTAAACATTCCCTAACATTCTTTATTCTTAAAACCATGAAAAGATCAGATCAGATCAGACCATCAGTTAGTAACATCGAACCCTCTACAGTCAAGTCAATCTATATACCTACTCGTAATCTATAATAATTGTTTTTTTGCCGATTCACGCCTTAAGGAATGTTCCTACAGATTTTAACCAAACTTTCACACATCTTTGGTATTGGTCTATATAAAGGGTGGTTAAGTTTTAAGGGCCGATGTTGATTTTGAATAAAAGCACAAATTATTTAGGAAATTATTGTCATTTCTTTTTATTATGATAATACTAGCTGGTACCCGTGACTTCGTCTGCGTGGAATTAGTACTTCAAGTAACTCAATTAAAATATTCATATCCTTTGTCATTATTCTCAGAGGTCCCATCTATCCCTATAGGTACCAAAATTAATAAAAGTTGGTTTTGCGAACGTGAAAAGGAAACAATCTAACTTTCGCATTTTTAATATTAAGATTATATCAAGACTACCTTGAATTTTCAGTGCAAATGACAACTGACAACGAAACTATGTTTTGAAATAACAAAGTGATGCCAAATTCGTAGTTATTTTGTGATCACCAAAAGCATTTGACTATTACAAAAGTATCATCTATCACCTTACCTTACGCAAAATGTTGTTCATAAACTAATGTCGTTTTCGATTTGGCTTTTCAGATTTTGATCTGAGATTTCAGATTTCTGCTGCCAAATCGAACATAAAATCCGAATTTTATTGGTTCTTTGTGTGTATTGAGTTGGCCGCAAAAAATATTTTTTTTACTTGCACTGGAAATCCATTTCAATTGATTTTTACGCATTTATAAGCTCATTTCGAAAAAATTTAATATAAAAAAACTTTCCAAACTCAAAAAAATAATAATTTAGTCAAAAAAGCAATCCTTCCAAAGGTAAACAACTCGTAACTTGCACTGGAAATCCATTTCAATTGATTTTTACACATTTATAAGCTCATTTCGAAAAAATTTAATATAAAAAACTTTCCAAACTCAAAAAAATAATAATTTAGTCAAAAAAGCAATCCTTCCGAAGGTAAACAACTCGTAACTCTCAATCAAAAAAAAATTTTTTTTTGTGAAAAAAATTTATCTTTTTGCCAAATCGAAAACGACATAAGCTCCAGCGCTCCTACCCAATTCCCCCCCAAATTTTACTGTGAACAGTGAAATTGTGATTTGTGAATACGTGTGAAAAGTCATAAGAGTATCATGTATCTGTAATCCATTTTGCCGTCGACTCTCTTTCATTGCGTTGTTTGTACGGGCAGGATGAATGAAATAAAAGTATTACCCTGAATCATAATTTGTAGTTTGTACACAGAGTTTGCGTAGATGAAATTTAATGTAGTAAAACTCAACTTTTTCAATTGTTAGATAATATTTTCAAAAAGTGAAAATAAGCACTCAGAAAATCTCTTTTTTTGACACGTCCTTTGTTAAGATTGGTTGAGCTTGTGAACCGCAAGAGGTAAATATATTACAAAACACAAAAATAATATAGACTGGAATTTAAAAGTAAACCACCTAAAAATTAATTGCACAATCCGAAATTAACGTTTGGATTGATTGTCGATGCACACGAACATAACCATTCGCAGTGTGCACTTCATCAAACTGAACTCACCTCCATGAAATCACTTTTCGCTGGTAATTTTCACAAAAAATCGATTCAAAACAATGTATTTAATCAAATTGAATTACAATAACTGTCGAAAGCTGATAAAAATTTTCATAAAAATCGGTCCAGGCGTTCTTGGGTTATAATGCGATTTCCGTATTCAATTGACTGGCGTTATTCCGAGCTCTACTTGCATTACGGGTTCGGTGCCAACGCTTAGATCTTCTGGCTTGCGGCATTGTGAATAACACTGAGAATTATAGGATGTTCTTCATAAAATAAATATCTTCGTTGGTAGATTACCGTTTGAAAATAGGATTCAATGAAAAAAGGATAAATCATCAATTAATTGTACAATCCGAAATTAACGGTTAGATTGATACAAAAACAATTGTCTCACAAATTTTGTGAAAAAATAATTGTCGTAAAAAAATGAGAAAAAATATTGTTAGAAGTAAAGTAAAAATAAAAGTCATAAATGTACGGGAAAATTTATTTTATTCATACATTTTTTTTTCCGGTTATTTTTCGGGAATTTTCTTGGGTATTCTTCTTGTTTGGCCGGAAACCAGTCAGAATTGGTGCGAATCGTCGAAATCGGTCCAGGCGTTCTCGAATTATAAGCGTAGTAACTAACATCGCTTTCTTTTATATATTTGGATTGGTATGGTTCAATTACGTATGGAACAAAATATCGGCCAAATGGCCGCCGCGACGTCGGCGGCACACCTCCATCCGATGGTCCAAATTTTCGATGCCGCTGAGGCATAATTGAGGTTCAATGCCGTTAATGTGCCTAATTATCTCATCCTTTAGCTCTTGAATTGTTGCTGGCTTATCGACGTACACCTTTTCTTTCAAATAACCCCAAAGAAAGAAGTCCAACGGTGTCAAATCACATGATCTTGGCTGCCAATTGACATCGCCACCACGTGAGATAACACGGCCATTGAATTTGTCGCGCGAAAGCATGCACTGATGTTTTTACATCTAATACAGACACGGTTTACTCAAATTTTTGCACGATTTTTCCGATTGTACGTACATTTGGACGATTAAATTGACCGAAAAAATCACAAAGTGCACGATATGCATTTTGATTTGAATGACCATTTTCATAATAAGCCTGAATAACTTTAACGCGTTGCTTGATTGTGTATCTTTCCATGGTTCAAATTGAGTTAGTCTGAAATTGAGAAATGTCAAATAAAATGCAGAAAAAAACTTGACGTTTAGGTGTGGTTCACATTCAACTACGGCCCTTAAAATTTAACCACCCTTCATATATGGTCATTTTTGTGAATTTTGCTGAAAACGGAAAACGTATGTGTGCATAACGTGCATGAAAAAACACATGAATTTCAGATTTCCGTACATTTTGGGTTTTTGCCCTACATTAACATTGCGTATACAGCTCGACGGCAAGAGCGCGATCAATTTTTTTGATTGAGATTGCTTTTCGTGTTCGATTTGCCTAAAAATCAATCTATTTTTTGATCTGACTCTTTGGAGAAATCTCGATTTTTTTCTCAGATTTCACACATACTTTCATTAATACCAATGTGGATGACACACAGCTGGCAGTTACGAGTTGTTTACCTTTGGAAGGATTGCTTTTTTGACTGAATTATTATTGTTTCGAGTATGGAAACGATTTTTTGTGTTGAATTATTTCGAAATTAGTTGTTATAAATGTGTAAAAAAAAATTTAAATGGATTTCCAGTGCAAGTGAAAAAAAATATTTTTTGCGGCCAACTCCAATACACACAATAACCAATAAAATTCGGATTTTATGTTCGATTGGCAGCCCAAATCTGAAATCTCAGATCAAAATCTGAAAATCCAAATCGAAAACGACATTAGTGTATTTGGTGAGTTGTCGCAACTACTGATATTTAATATTTTTTATATACCACCTACATCGAAAGTGAAGTGAAAAAACATTATCCAAACGAGGATTGCCGATTGAACACCTGCTTTGGTCGATTGAGAAAATCTGACCGGACCAAATCGATTCAATCATTAGCGCAAAAAGAAAAACGATCAAAATCAAGCCGACCCGGAAATATATGAAGTAACTATGCAATGATATCAATTTAATTCCAAAGTAGTTTCATTCGTTCAGTAGAGAGGTTCAACTTTCAAAAAAGTTAATATTTTAATCAATTTTCGTTTTAAGGTGGTACGACGTTCGCCGGGTCAGCTAGTATGCATATACCTAGAAAGGCAAGTCCACTGAGGGTGATCTTGACCATCTCGTCAGAAAGGTAGAAGACACCTTTGGCCATAGGTTATGACACCATCAAATACGTCGAAAATTTGGAAATTATCATTAGTGGTAAGCATTGTGCCACCATTAATTGTGGAATGAGGAATGCTCTATTACATGTTTAAGAATGGGCACAACGGAGGGTTTATCTATTAATCCTATAATAAAACTTTGATTCCTTTTACCAGAAGAAAACTGGTCAATTTAGAACACCTTTTTCTTAATGGAACTACACTAAGTTAATCCAATGAAGTTAATATCTCGGCATCATCCTTGATAAGAAGCTGAACTGGAACTAAGATATCAAGTCCGCCAAAGAGCGTGTTACTAGAGCCATGTGGGCCTGTACGGCAGAACTTGGGGTCTTAATCCCGAAATGATTCACTGGTTATACACAATAATCAGAACATCTTTGGCAATGGAATGTATACTAGAGCTCAAGTGTCCATCTAAAAATTAAGTAACACTGACTTGGGTAGAAGCTTCAAAGGATTGCCTGCCTTATGACAGGCGCTATGAGCACTTGCCCAACACTTGAGGCCATTAGTGGACTGTCACCCCTGCAATTCTTCATTTTGAAGTCGGCTGCTAGATGCGCCATTAAACTGAAGCTAGAATATAAGTTTAACAAAAATCAGCTGAACATGTAGGACACATGAAAATACTAAACCAAATACCAAACATGGACATTGGACATGTTCTGCTCCGTCCCTGACACTGTTTAGAGAATACAGTTTTGGGAAATTATTCGAGGTAGAATTACTAGACCTCGTTAGTTCCGCCACTAAAACGTAGGTTTAACCCACTGGTAAGGTGGGTGGACAATTGTTACTATGCTAGGGAGTGGTCGCAAATCTGAAGATTCAATCCCGGCTAAGGGCTGGTTCTGGCGACAGCATAGTACAAATATTTAAAAATCGAAAATGAACAAATTTAAAAAAAACATCTTAGAATAAATTTAGATATCATATATATCCATGTAGATATCAAGGCCATTTGTTATATGTATGTACCCTTAATAAGCAATACGCGTCTTTTCTGTTACTTACGTCATTTATGGGTTATTAAAAAAAATTTGAGCCATAATTTTTCAAACATATGATTTTCAAATTGAAATTATATAAAGAAACATGGCTTAGATTCTGTTATTAATGTATTCAATTATTTTTTTTAAAACTATGTTTGAATTAAATAAAAAAATTAGTTACTACCTGTATTATAATTTTAAAAGTATTTAAATTGTTTATTTTTGTAAGTGTGTGTTCTTAAAATATCCTAAGTTAACTAAATAATAAAAAAAAATTAAAATAAAGGGTTTTCCAATAAGAGGCGTTATTTTGGTCTTCAAAGAAAAATGCCATTTTTTGAGATAAATGATCGGATGTTTATTTCATAATAAAGATGAAGGTATGCCGTAATGAAAAACTACATCAGCCAAACAAGCAAAATTGTTTTGTTATTTAAATAGAACAAAAACCGATGAATAGAAACCAGAAACATGTTAATCGTTACACAATATGTTGAATACAAGGGCGATAAGTATTCCACAAGGAGGTGTTCGCTCACCTACACTGTGGAATATCACTGTGGACTATCTTCTCGACAGACTTGAGGCGACTGGCATTCACACAGTGGGATATGCTGACGACATAGCAATAATGGCTAGAGGCAAATTCATGGACGTCACCGCATAGATATCATGAGGAATGCATTCAGAGTGGTTGAGCGGAAAAATCTGGAATTTTAGCCCTTAACACTTTTCGGAGCGGAACTGACAATGAACTAGGAAGTATCTGGGAGTCTATCTAGATACTGGACTTACTTGGAACTGCCATGTTAAGGAGAAGGTCTGGAAGGCTAGACTTATTTATTAATAAAACAGCGGCCCAAACGGCACTTCGTTTGCATCGAGATGCGAAATGGCACAATCGTGGTACGATCTATGAATATAGAAAGATCCTGGAACTTGTCAAAAAGGAGATTAGGGAGCTAAGCATGAATGACAAGGGTGCATATTATGGAGAACGGATTACTTCCAGAAAAAATAAATAGTGAAATAGAGATTTTCACGGTTGGATCCATAAAGGATGACGGAGCGGGGGCCGGTATTTATTTAGAAAAAGAGCTGAAACTTTACCGTCACATTAGCCTCGGGAAATACATTTCAGTATACCAGGCTGAGATGATTGCTTGTTTCATGCGTTGGACTACTTGCTTGAGAGTCAGGGCAAGAGTCAAGGAACATTGAAATGGGTGGTGTTTTCCTGGGCCTTAGAGAGGATGATACTTGTTAACTATATGCCTGGAGGAATCTGAGACAGCGGTTCATTAACTGTGTCAATGTCCGGCGTTGGCTGGCAGAAGAATGAGGATCTTGGAACATCATTGCGTCGAGACCCAGTCGATGAAACAGATCTCCCATAAACAGATGCTAGCGTTAACCCTAGGAATCGAGCCCAGAGAAAAAATGTGGAGAAATCCAGAGAGTCTCTGAGTAAGATATATATTGATAGAGAGACGAAAAGACCCCCGACAATGGTGGTCTGATTCGAAATCTATATATAGTTCCGACAATGGACCCAAAAAGCATTGTCTGGTTCACCAATGCATCAAAAATGGATTCCGGAATACCGAAATCTCGATACCCATACGAATCTGTGCCACGATCTTTCAAGCGGAAATCAACGCAATCGAAATTTGCGCTGAACTTAACTCCAAAAAAAGCTATTAAAGGCGGCCTTATACATATTTTCTCCGACAGTCATAAAATATGTCAGCGGCTTTTATCTTACGAGTTATTTTTCATTTGACAAGGGATAGCTCTCAAAGTACAGATGGGAATTATTCTCACTTTTACACGTAGAAATATAATGATTATTTAATTGATTACTAGCTGTACTCTCCTGGCTTTGCTGCCACATTTTGTCAAATGCTTCCATTATACATCCAAAACTGTCAATAATGTAATTTTAAAAATCTTAAATAATTTTGTTGTATGTTAACGAGAAGTGGCACTCAAATTTTTCTATCTGATCTATTTTTTTTTTTAATAAAGTGCTTTGTTTATTAAGGTTCTAAATTTTACAACATTGGCTTAAAATATATCGTTTTTAATGTCTTTTTGCACGGAAACTGCCACACCCCTTTGTCTCATTTTGACCCAACTTTACGGGAAAACTCCTGAGTCCGAAGTAAGTTTGCAAATTGCATTTGGCCTCTTCTTCCTCTATCCTCTATATATATATATAAATGAATGTTTGTCTGTATGTCCTTTATTAGAATCGTAAACTATGAATTTGATCATGTGTTGATCTTTAGCAAAGTTGTTGTACATAAGCCCACGAAAATTTCATCGATTTCAATCAAATTGAATTTTCGTAGTTTCATTGAATTGATTTTATTCATTCTCTACAGTGAACTCACAAAGATCATCGAGATCGAATATGTATGTGAAGGATCTGACCGCTGATTGACGTTCCGAACGCATTTTCTGTGCAGTTTTTTTTTTTGGATATCATCGTGAGTGGAATTAAAATCGTTTTTTAACAATTCTTGCATTTTAGTGAACACACCAGTGTTCTCGACCTCCGAAACAACCCAACCGATTTAAATAAAATTTGGAGATGGGTATGATTGGTTCCAGGTGAGAAGGCAGGATAGTTTTGGACCCTATAGATGACACTGTCTTCAATGTCCAAAACAACTCAACCAATTTCAATGAAATTTTGTGGGTGGGTATCACAAGCATTACCGAATATGTGATGTAGCATGTGACCTATGTGTTAGTAGGCCGTACGGCGCATATCGCTTGGTAAAAAGAAGGCGATGTATATTGTGCCCGTTATTCGTACACCTGCTATCATTTTTACAAATTAACAACTCGCCCAAGAAGTCCAGCATACTAACCACTAAACCACCGTGTTCACAAGTCGCAACTCCTAGCGCATTTATCGAATTGTTTACTTCACGGGCTTCTTCATCTTCATGACATCACCGCACGATTTTTTAAACAAAAGCTCAAAACGATCGTAGGCCTCATCGTTAAGCACAATGTTTTTGGATGTACTCCGTAGAAGGGTAGAAGCGAGAATTGCCTATTGCCCACATTCTGCTTTGGTTGATTAAGAAAATTTAACCGGACCGAACAATCATAAAAAAAAACGATCACGAAGCCGGCCCGGAAGTATGAAGTATGAAGTCGTGTCTATGTCTATGCATTGAACTAAATTTTATTCCAAATGAGTTTCATTCGTTCAATAGATAGGTCCAACAATCAAAAGGGATATTAATAATTTCTCATCAATTTTAGGCGGAGCGAAGTTTGCCGAGTCAGCTAGTTGTTTTATATTTATTTAGACTAGTATCGCTTGTGGTCGAAAATCGACCATACCTTTTACTAAAAAACGTACCGCAATTATTTTCGTTTTTATGTATTTTTTTTACAAATGAAAAGAGCGACATCTAGATATCGGAAAAATACGTAAATGAGCTGCTCCATCGGAAAAAAGGTTCTAATCTAAGATTATTTATATATGAATACGTTGCTATGGTAATATGGCGGCGGAAAATTGATTGGCACCTGTTTTGTATGGGGAATTCATAACTTAATTTTACCAGTCTTAATGGCGACATATACCCACGATTTTTTGTTTGTGCACATCTATGGCACAGTACCTTTCAAACAACATAAGTTTCATTCTCCTCATTTCATAATAAATACTTAAAAAGTGGACCGAAACTTTTATGTTCACGTATTAATATAATGATGTGAAATATACTAAATCAATAATAGAAATTCAATGATGTAGCGGGTAGTTATAAGCTTCATACATGTATTGTAAATTGTATGTACTTACGAACGTATGAATTCGCAAAACCATTTTGCTGCCAAATTCAAACAGCATTCTTATTGCAAATTTTTCCTCACACAGGGATTCCCAGAAGTCTTTATTTGCATAAATGAATGTTGAGCGGCAGCGAACAAAAAATGTGACAAAACACTCTGCAAAACAATTGACCAAGGCTAAAACAAAAGAAACAAAAGTTGAAAAAACTAAAAGAAAACGACCGCCCTCCCAAAGGACAGATACACAAATAATCCACTTTATGTGTACTTGTGTATTGTTGTTTATTTCAGATTGGATTTTTCATTTAAAATGTTTTTATCGTTTTTTCAACATCAGGTCATTGCTGAAGAAATCGACATTGGTAAACTAAACATATACCCAAAAAAAATACAAATTCTTTATTTAGTGGACAACTGCCAACGACCACGAACAACTAGCGCCAAATACATGCAAGAATATTGGTGGCTGGATAAAGCGTTAACAGGTAAACAAAAACAGCGCTTAAGACCCACACACTGGACAAAGCCATTTGATGAATTCAAAGCGTAGACTAGTTAAATGAAAATCGGCAACTTCGCTTTTCAGATTACGAAAGCCCTTGCTTTTTGACTGCTGTATTTCATACGCTCACCGAGTGCAGATTCCGTGAGGAACAATCTACATCAAAAAAAAATTATCTAAAAGCTGTGTTCAGTTATTTGCAAGAAAATGACGCGACCATGTCGACTAGGATGACGACAAAATTAAATGAATGGCAATCTTCTTAATTAAATAGCTCTCTCAACGTAGATTCCATTTGCAAATGGCAAAGAAAATGTCCGCAATGATTTAGGATGGCCTCTTTTGGTCCGTTGGCTGGTTGGTTAGTTGGTTGGTCAGTTCAGCTGTTGGTGGTTAGGAGCTTAGTGGTCATGGTTATAGGGATTATATGCATCTGCATACGCTGTAAATTTGGTTATGTAGCTCGCATGATATTTCTCCATGCACATGTGATATTCGAATAAATTTAAATAACTATAGGTAATAGATTGTACGTTTGTGTGATTTTTAAAAACTGTTTTATTCAAATAAAAATTTGGGACTCGGAAAAGTGTTTTAAATGAAAATGTAAATTCAAAAAATGAAGTTAATAAATTAAGATTAATAAACACATTAGGAATGTTTATTATTTCGATTCCTTTTTAGAAGAAGTTTAATATATTAATTCCTTACAATTTTTTTTTTTTGCGAGACCATTCTTAGTAAATGGTAGCCTTTTTATACCCTCCACAGGAAGGTATATTCACTTCGCCAATACATTTGTAACGCCAAGAAGGAGACACCGGAGAACTCATAAAGTATATATATTCTGAATCAGGATCACATTCTGAATCGATTTAGCCATGTCCGTCTGTCTGTCTGTCTGTCTGTCTGTCTGTCTGTCTGTCTGTCTGTCTGTCTGTTGAAAGCACGATAGCGCCCGAAGTAATTGACGTAGGTGAATGAAATTCGGTGAAAGAACTTCTTTTTATCGGCGTCAGGTTGGTATTGAAAATGGGCTATGTCGGTCAAGCAGTTCTGATACCTCCCATACGAAACCAATATTGGACCCATGTGCCACTCTGTCTGTTGAAAGCACGATAGCGCTCAAAGTAATTGACGTAGGTGAATGAAATTTGGTGAGAGCACTTATTTTTATCAGCGTCAGGTTGATATTGAAAACGGGGTATGTCGGTCAAGTACTTCTGGTACCTCCCATACAAAACCAATATTGGACCCATGTGTCTCTCTGTCTGTTGATAGCACGATGGCGCCCAAAGTAATTGACGTAGCTGAGTGAAATTTGGTGAAAGGACTTCTTTTATCGTCGTTAGGTTGGTATTAAAAATGGGCTATGTCGGTCAAGTAGCTCTGGTATTTTGCATGACTTGTATGCCGTGGAGGGTATCAAAGCATCGGCCAGGCCGATGATAACACTTTTACTTGTTATTATTTCTGCTTAGACGCATTTATGTAAAATTATAAAGAAATGATAAAATTGTGCTTCTAAAGGGCTTAAATACCTGAATCGGTAAAACAAAAACAAGGCACCGGTAAGTTAGCCGAAATCGTAAAAAATAAATAAACAAAAAAATATTTAACTCTTTAGAGTACCCAAGGTGACTATACTTAGCAATCTGTATAATGCTTTTACACCAATAAAAAAAAGGAGCAGGAAGCGCTTTGTCCACGATCAATCTTTGAAATGTCTTTTATAGCCAGATATAGCAGCTCAAAAGTTTGAGGCATATATAAGAAAATGTAAACACTTTTATACTGCACTTTTCAGTTAATCTATCTATACTACCACCTGTTCCAACTTGAAGAGTATGCTAGACTTTTGCAAAATCAACCAACAGATGGGACACGAGAACCTAATGCACAAACGATATTACGGCCGTTTTTTTATTTTTCCGACATTATCTATATAGATCATCGATTTTCATGGTGTATAATACTTACATACCTATAAAGAAAGAAGAAGAACGAAGAGTTGGGTCCACGATCAATCTTTGAAACGCTTTTTTTAGCCAGAGATAGCAACTCAAAAGTTTGAGGCATATATTAGAAAATTAAAACACTTTTACAGTACACTTTTCAATAAATCTATCTATACTATACCACCTGTTCCAGCTTGAAGAGCATGCTAGACTTTTTCAAAATCTACCAATAGATCGGACACGAGAACCTTATGAACAAACGCTATTAAGGTTTTTTTTTATTTTTGCCCACATGATCTATAGAGATCATTGATTTTTATGGTTTACAACAACAGTTGGATTTCGTACCTATACTTTTGTTGTAAACCATGAAAATCAATGGTCTATTATAGATCATGAATATAAAATAAAAAAAACACCTTATGTTCTCATTTAATTATAATTTAATGGCCATAATCCACAACACAAAAGTTTTCTGTAAATAATTAAAAAAGTTTCTTGCAAATAAAAAAAAGTTATTTCATTATATACCTGCATTATGGGTAACATGCCTACCTAGTAACTTTTTAACACTCTCGATTACATAGTAAGAGAAATTGTATTCGTATGTATACGATGATAGAGGAACTCAAAAAAGTGGGTCGCAAAATTCAGTCCGTCTGTCTGTCCGTATGTCCCGAGGCCTACAGCCTAAACGGCTGCCCCGATTTCGTCCAAACTTCGGATTTGGAGTTTGGGGGCTTACAGTACAGTTCGGGCGGTTTATTTGTTTTTGCAGGATAACCTCAATATTTATGACACTTCCCATATAAAATGTTCCTACCAGTTTAATTTGTTCGAAAACGAAATTGATATTTAAGCTTAAGTATGTAAGGTTAACTGCATACTCATCTTTACCGCTGAAAAATCACATAACGGTACCGAAACATAGTTATTTTGTGATCACCTTAAGTAGGAGGAGAATGATTTGACTGTCGCATTTGACTATCACAAAAGTGCCTATCACCTATCACCTTATATGATTGCACCCCTGGTCTGATAGATAATACACACTCACAAACAAAGTTAAGTGTATCCCAAAGGTTTTGTTCATAAACTAAGTATTAATAGACCTTAAGCTCCAGCGCTCCTACCCAATTACCCCTCAAATTTTGGAAATAAAATTCTCACTTATATTTCCTTTCTGGTGCAGGGCATAATGAATGAAACAAAAGTATTTAACTGAATCATAGTTTGTACACAACTGCGTAGTTGAAATTTATTGTAGTAAAATTCAACTTTTTCAATTGTTAATATTTGAAAAAAAATAAAATTGCGAAAATAAGCAGCAGGAAAAACTCTTTTTTTACACTTCATTTGTTATGATTGGTTGAGCGTGTGAACCGCCAGAGGTAAATAGGTATAGGTACTACTACAGAAACTACAGAAATAATATACAGCGGATAACCATGAGGAAATAAGTGAATCAGTCAGTTACAGGTTCTGGGATGCTTAAAGCACTGTATATTTATCTTGAGAGCAATTAGTTTCGAAGTTAGAGGAAAGTCGGAAACATCCTGAGTTGGTCCTGTAAAATTAATTTAGCGCCTTAGCTATAGAGAACTTGACTACCGCGTTCTTTTATTTTGGAGTAAGTGCACACAAGTATAATAAAATGTATACTTTTATACTACTAAACCGCTTAAATTTGCAAATAGTTAAACCTATTCCTTCAAGTCTATTTCGAAGCAAATTATGCAACGATGTGTTAAGTTATATCTAAATATTTTTATTTTAAATTAAAATTAATAATCCCTTAAAGTATCTACGTATGAGGTATATATGTATGTATGTGAGGTATATATATATGTAGGTATCTCTATCTACTTAAATGTATGCAAATGCGATTGAGATCGTGGCGTAACCCTCAGAATTGTTAAAATTAATCATGCATCCCGTTGCCAGCATGCAATTTATGCTATAGTTGTGTCCAAAATCACCATCTTCAACAAAATGATTTGTGTACATAAACGCTTGTAGCATTTATGTGTTAGGTTGATATGTAGAAATGAAACGCATGATTATGCTACGGGCATCGCGTATATCCTAACGATTTATGAATGCAGATATTGTATCAAACCAAATTGAAACAAACTTTAATTAATACTATGAAATTATTATTTTATTTAGTACTTAAGTTGTCGTTCTTCTTTGCCTCGAGGAATGAACACCGAACAGTTCATTAAAAGTACATACTATGTTTCGGCTTTTGACTGTTACAACAACTTCTTTAGACAGGTACCTAGAGATGCATGGCATTGTTGAATTAAATGAATCTCAATTCGGGTTATTAATTAGATCGATTGTTTCTATAAATTTGTAACTTGTAGCAACTCGTCACTTACCTACGAGGGGAAGGGTCCCTAAATTCGGAAAAACTCACACTTAGGCCAAATGATCCCCATTATGTTACTAATATGGATTGTATTACAAGACATTATTATTTTGCTGCGTTTTTGTAGATGATATTGTTTCGTAAACTAGGGATTTGTGGTGGTGGTCATTTAAAACCTATCACATCATTCGTGGCATTATTAGGTCTGCACTAGAACTGTCGCTTTTTGTGCATTAACTGTACTTATAAAGATAAATAAGTTATTTAATTATTACTTAGTTATTAGGTAAAAATTGTTTTTTAAACAGTTAGTGCATTAAGCATATCGTGTCCCATACCATAATAGTTAGGTATTTTGAAAGATATTTATTTATGCAAAGATGATAATTATACGTATACATTATCTCGCGTAAATGTGTATATCGGGTAAACATAAATTGCATGCAATTGAAATTATATTTATTTATTGCTAAAAAGTCCGCATGGGAATATCGTACCATACGTAGTCCCTTAGGATGGACGGTCCCCCTTTTACAAACACATTTTCACTAAACAAAACAGGGGTCGAATCGCGTCGTCCGTGAGCGAGCATTACGTGACGGAATTTGTTTTTGTTTCACATGTAAAATCAACTAAATTCCATGAACGTATAGCTCGTTCACGGAAGTGGCGATTCGACCCCAGAACTCCTCTTTGCCTATTTTCTTCTGTTTCAACGTTTCAAATTTACGAGGTCATTGTAAACACATGCATACAAAGTATTATACCTTCAAGCTATGTTATTTAATGAATATAATATTTAACAATATTGATTATGTTAGCACATCTTTTAGCTAATGAGGTACCTACTAATAATTATATAAAAGGTATGTAAAGTAAAATTGGTTCATGATTGCCTTGTCAACGAAATTCTTTTTTTTTTTTTTGGGAGCGGATACATCACAATGCTTAGTTCTGCCGAACCTGACCTGGGCAGTAGGAGCTGCAGGGCTTTAAACTTTTAAATCCAATTTTGATGAAGAATCCTGTAATGAAGACGATTTCAGACGATGAAATTGTAAAAAAGCTATCAGACGACTTTTTTTAACAGATAGCAGCTAGTTATGAGTCTTACTATATATAAAAAAAAATATATTTTAGCCTTGACTTAGGAACACGCCTAAGAATTTACGGCCATTTACAAATTTAGGATTCATCAGTGACATGCCCGGTTCAATAAGAACTCCACTTTTGTGCAGCATTCAACTGTCGTGGTCGAAAAAATTTAAAAATATTTGACGAAATATATATATACAATACTAGACTGTAAAAGTTGATCTGTATAGGGAAAAAGTGTGTTTAAATTTAATATAACTCAAAGTTAATTACATAAATAGGTACCTATACGGTGTATAAATACATAGTAATATTATCTAATACATTTGATTATAAAATTACAAGGCACTCGTCAATAAATAGGTAGGTCCTGCAAATATCCACATACCAAAGTGTTTCCTGTAGGGTGTTCCTATGGCTATATCTCTATATTTTAGTATTGCGCATTCAGTTACTCCCGTCGAATCAGTGTACAAAGATTTCAGAAGTAGATATTTCTTGATGTGAAGTAAAAAGGGAAGGCGCTTACACACAAATGTATAGATATAGCTTTCTTTATTGCAGATTTCAAGATAGATTTTTTTATTCCGGAACAATTCACACGTGCTAGCCAGGTGTCAAACAACCAATACCCAATGATTGCTCTTTTGCAGGTTATTTCTCTCTATAAAATTGGAACTAGGTATACGGTATATCCGTGCTTGTCGCAATGATTTTCGAATATAGCACAAAAGAGCAGAGCAAATATCTGAGATTGCACAATGTTAAAGATACGTTTTTGTCCCTTTTTAAATGATTTTAAAGTTTTGACCATTACTGTTGATAATTTTTATTTTTATTGGTTTAAATTCACACCATATAATATAAATATATAAAAGAAAGCGATGTTAGTTACTACGCTTATAAGTCGAGAACGCCTGGACCGATTTCGATGATTCGCACCAATTCTGAGTGGTTTCCGGCCAAACAAGAAGAATACCCAAGAAAATTCCCGAAAAATAACCGGAAAAAAAATGTATGAATAAAATAAATTTTCCCGTACATTTATGACTTTTATTTTTACTTTACTTCTAACAATATTTTTTCTCATTTTTTTACGACAATTATTTTTTCACAAAATTTGTGAGACAATTGTTTTTGTATCAATCTAACCGTTAATTTCGGATTGTACAATTAATTGATGATTTATCCTTTTTTCATTGAATCCTATTTTCAAACGGTAAGTTACCAACGAAGATATTTATTTTATGAAGAACATCCTATAATTCTCAGTGTTTTTCACAATGCCGCAAGCCAGAAGATCTAAGCGTTGGCACCGAACCCGTAATGCAAGTAGAGCTCGGAATAACGCCACTCAATTGAATACGGAAATCGCATTATAACCCAAGAACGCCTGGACCGATTTTGATGAAAATTTTTATCAGCTTTCGACAGTTATTGTAATTCAATTTGATTAAATACATTGTTTTGAACCGATTTTTTGTGAAAATTACCAGCGAAAAGTGATTTCATGGAGGTGAGTTCAGTTTGATGAAGTGCACACTGCGAATGGTTAGATATGTTCGTGTGCATCGACAATCAATCCAAACGTTAATTTCGGATTGTGCAATTAATTTTTAGGTGGTTTACTTTTAAATTCCAGTCTATATTATTTTTGTGTTTTGTAATATATTTACCTCTTGCGGTTCACAAGCTCAACCAATCTTAACAAAGGACGTGTCAAAAAAAGAGATTTTCTGAGTGCTTATTTTTACTTTTTGAAAATATTATCTAACAATTGAAAAAGTTGAGTTTTACTACATTAAATTTCATCTACGCAAACTCTGTGTACAAACTACAAATTATGATTCAGGGTAATACTTTTATTTCATTCATCCTGCCCGTACAAACGACGCAATGAAAGAGAGTCGACGGCAAAATGGATTACAGACACATGATACTCTTATGACTTTTCACACGTATTCACAAATCACAATTTCACTGTTCACAGTAAAATTTGGGGGGGAATTGGGTAGGAGCGCTGGAGCTTATGTCGTTTTCGATTTGGCAAAAAGATAAATTTTTTTTCACAAAAAATAATTTTTTTTTGATTGAGAGTTACGAGTTGTTTACCTTTGGAAGGATTGCTTTTTTGACTAAATTATTATTTTTTTGAGTTTGGAAAGTTTTTTTTTTATATATTTTTTTCGAAATGAGCTTATACATGTGTAAAAATCAATTGAAATGGATTTCCAGTGCAAGTAAAAAAAATATTTTTTGCGGCCAACTCAATACACACAAAGAATTAATAAAATTCGGATTTTATGTTCGATTTGGCAGCAGAAATCTGAAATCTCAGATCAAAATCTGAAAAGCCAAATCGAAAACGACATTAGTTTATGAACAACATTTTGCGTAAGGTAAGGTTATAGATGATACTTTTGTAATAGTCAAATGCTTTTGGTGATCACAAAATAACTACGAATTTGGCATCACTTTGTTATTTCAAAAAATAGTTTCGTTGCAAGTTGTCATTTGCACTGAAAATTTAAGTGCAAATTTAATTAAATTTTGATATAATCTTAATATTAAAAATGCGAAAGTCAGATTGTTTCCTTTTCACGGCCGCAAAACCAACTTTTTTTAATTTTGGTACCTATAGGGATAGATGGGACCTCTGAGAATAATGACATAGGATATGAATATTTTAATTGAGTTACTTGAAGTACTAATTCTACGCAGACGAAGTCGCGGGTACCAGCTAGTATATAAATAAAAAGAAAGTCTTTGGCGAAGTCGGTGGCGATATTAATGAAAATGCAGTAGTAATAATTATAAAACAGTAGGCGGTACGTATTATTTTTGTTACAAAACGGCGTAAAATCTTCTGACCCTAAAAATACTAATACTGGGGGATGTGTCGTTTATTGCCACGCCTACATTTTTTCAGCGGTTGTTTTTCTGACTTCACAGGCTTTAGCTTGCCATTATTTCAATATGAAGTTTCCAATCAATACAAAGCAAAATAAAATATTTTAGGAAGCCAATTTTTCAACAAATATCATAAGGTATATTAATATACGTGAATATAAAAATTTTCGGTACACTTTTTAAGTATTTATTTTGAAATGAGGAGAATGAAACTTATGTTATTTGAAAGGTACTGTGCCATAGATGTGCACAAACAAAAAATCTTGGGTACATGCCGCCATTAAGACTGGTAAAATTAAGTTATGAATTCCCCATACAAAACAGGTAATTGAAAGGATTTTGGTGACATTCAATTTTTTGACGCCATATTACCATAGCAACGTATTCAAATCGGATTGACAATCTGATATCAACGGCACAACATACTTACATACATTAAAGGTAAAGGAGTTGAGACCGCGTTCAAGATTTTGTGGATGTATACGGCTATTGTGCGCTCAATACTCACGTATGGAAGCTTAGTTTGGTGGCCTGTGGCGGAAAAATAGGGTGACAGGGCTGGCAAAATGCCACGGGCCCCCGACCCAAGACGGCCCCGGCCCAAGAGGCTCGCGGCCTTTACACTGTACCTGAGTATTTTATTTTGTTTGAAAAGTATATTTTTATAAGTTCTGCTTAAAATCCAAAGTGAGACAACTAAAGACCATAATACAATTTCAAGTTAATCGTTAAGCGTTTCAATCAACCTAAACAAAAAGATGTTGGTTAATTTTTAGAGATGTAAAATGGTCCATCACCCCTGAATTTTCTAAAACTCGTCAGAGGAAGGTAAAACGCCATTTTGATGAGCTTTGCGAGGATGAGCGTCTCCAAGATCCGGAAAGTTTGTTCAAAGAGAACATATTTTATCGAGTATTGGACATCATTATAAACCAACTGAAATCGTGTTTCCTTCCAATGAATGAAATTGTTTAAAATTTCAGTGTTTTGCAGCATTCCACTTTAAAAGTTTTAATTGACACTGATCTATTAAAAAAAGCTCTAGAATTTGTTGAGAAATATAAAAAAGACATATTTGAATCATTTGCCAGAGAAATTCTCAGTTTTCGATCCACTTTCAGAGACTAAATAAAAAAATCTTCGTGTATTAGAGACCTTGCTGATTTATTAATAATAAAAAATCATTTTATGTCGTCTTTGATCTAAGACATATTTCAGTGTTTTGCAGCATTCCACTTTAAAAGTTTTAAATGACACTGATCTATTAAAAAAAAGCTCTAGAATTTGTTGAGAAATATAAAAAAGACATATCTGAATCATTTGCCAGAGAAATTCTCAGTTTTCGATCCACTTTCAGAGACGAAATAAAAAAATCTTCGTGTATTAGAGACCTTGCTGATTTATTAATAATAAAAAATCATTTTATGTCCTGCAGCTTTCCTGAATTATGCACTGCAGTAATGTTATTTTTTACAATTCCTGTGACTACAGCTAGTGCTGAACGATCATTTTGAAAACTAAAATTGATAAAAACCTATTTAAGAAACTCTGAGACAAGACAGGTTATGTAACTTGGCTATTCTGTCTATTGAAAAGTCTATGGCCAGATCTTTAAACTTTGATGATGTTATAGACACTTTTGCGGAACAGAAAGCTCGAAAAAAAGATTTTTCTTAATAAATATTTAATTGAAATGAAATTGTAATTTTTATTTCATTGTAAATGTATGCAGGTTTCCTCACAATGTTGTTCCTTTACCGAAAAGCTAGCGAATAGATAATGAATGCATTGAGATATTATGTTCTATGGATGAATGTGAAGTCTCCAATACGCATTGGGCTAGCATGGGGACTACAGACCATTTCCTCTCGCCTAAGAGAGGAGGCCTATGGCCATTAGTGGGACATATACAACGTGTAATTGAGTACGCTGAAAATCTCGAAGTTTATTAAAATTAAACTGAGTACAACGTGACGATTTTTACTGATAGGGCCCCATCAAAAGAATTTGCCACGGGCCCCAGATGGTATAGTTACGCCACTGTTGGTGGCAAGCCACAAACAAAGCATCGAATCTCAAAATAATGACCAAAATACAAAGACTAGCGTATATTGGCACAACCAGTGCAATAAGGACAACACCTACGGCCGGAATGGAGGCAATCCTCGACCTGATACTGTTAGGCCTTTATATGTAAGAATCTGCAGCCAAAAGTGCCCTTAGGATCAGCCAATCCAAAAGCTGGAAACCCTATAAAATGGGGCACGCACAGATTCTGAACAAATATATGGGAAATGCTGTCACTTCTGACTACTTGTCTCCCTACCTTGACTTCGATAAACCATTCCCTTGCTATTTTCCCAGCAGAGAAGAATGGAACACAGATGAACCCACAAAAAGGAAATCGATATCCATCTATACCGGTGGATCTAAGATAGACTGTGGAACAGGTGCTGGAATTTTCTCTGAAGAATTGAATATACATCACTCGATCAGATTACCTGACCAAAGTACTGTGTTTCAAGCGGAGGTTCTGGCTTTCGGCGAAGCTGCCCATGTGGTGTCAATGTTGGAAATACCATGTGATGATATTACCATATTCATTGACAGCCAGGCGGCTATAAAAGCAGTGTCTGCTATTGAAATAAAATCGAAACTAGTTCGCCGCTGCCGTGAAGAGCTCAAGGTTCTCTGCTCGCAGCACATCACGCGCTTATGCTGGGTTCCTGGACACAGGGATAATGACGTTCAGTGTATTGTATACATCTGTCAGTTCAAAACGTTAACTTAACCGAACAGATTTAGCATTTGACTTCATAAAGGAAGAGCCATACGTTCGGTTAAATTTTGAAGGAAATTGTCTTAAGTGGTTTCCCATTGGGACAAAAAATCAGTCTTTTTTTTCAATTTAATCAAAACCTCCACTAAAACCAAACAAGTTCAATTCAAAACACAAAACTATTAAACACCATTAGCAACTTGTTTTTTTGTAGCTCATGCGAGTTGGGAGTCTCAGTATGGTTTGTCTATGATTGTACCAAACAATTTACTACAATTACCCACTTTTTGTCATCAGCAGCAGCGAACTGCAAAACGAAAAGGAGAGCGATTTTTTTTACGCATGATTACTTCGTGTTACTTTTGTTTGCGATTTTTCGTTCCGTGCAACAGGCCCGTACCCGTACTAGCCTTAAACATATATGTCGTTTTCCATTGGTTTCACTCGGGGATCCACTCATTTTGAAATCCAATGGAACAGCAATACTGCTTCTGAAAGAATCCACAAAAGTATTGGTGAAATGCCAAAAAATAATCTACGGCTGCTGTCCACGGTTGCCGTTTTAGTGACTTTGTCGCTATATCTAGTGGGAATTTTCAAAAGTTTAGTGACAAAAATTTATTTTTTGTCACTAAAAAATTCTAGTTACTTTTCTAGTGACTTTTTGCAAAAAGATGTTTTTCTGGTGATGTTACATCCCTGATATTCGAGTTTGACACTTGCAAATTGCAATATTCAATTTGATTTTTTGCGTGTTGTTGTTGATTGTTTTGTTTCGGCTGGGGTGGAGATTTTGGCTTTGCGAAGAAATAAACTTTTGCTTAACTTGGTAAGTTTGCGTTTTTAATTCGTTTTCCTTTCTTTGAAATGTGAATCTTATATTGCAGATTTTCGATTCCGGACTCTCCTGGACGCTTCTTTTTGTCCAATGGAAAACGGCAATACAGTTAGCGATATTCTGACAACTAAATTTGTTTATTAGTAAATTGATTTTGGAAAGTGTGGTGCAAAGATGAATGAATAAAAGAGATGGATATCTTTCTTACGTATATCCTCCAAAACCCATTTGTTTACAGTGTTGTTTTTGTAATTTCAACACCCGTCAAAAGCTGGTCTCCTAAGGGTAGGTACATGGTAGAATGGATGAGGCTTCCTGTTTGCCTTTTAGTGCTAAACGATCGATTTTACTTCCACAAAAGCACATTGTTACGGAACTCGTCACGAGAAGTTACACCACCAAAACACGGCCTTAATTATAAATGAGATCCGTCAAACATTTTGGATCCCTCATATAAGGGCAATACTTAAAACTGTTCAACTTAATTGTCAATAACGCCAAATTGATAGAGCCAAGCCTTCACCACCATAAATATCGAACAGCTACCGCTTGATCGCGTTACTCCATACGTTCGCCCTTTCACCTATACGGGAGTAGATCTATTTGGTCCTTTAACGTTTCCATCGGCCGCCGAAGAGAAAAAAGGTGGGCAGTGATTTTAACTGTTTGACAATTCGGGCCGCTCACTTGCAACTTGCTTATGTCGTTTTCGATTTGGCTATAAAATAATTTTTTTTCAGAAAAAATACATTTTTTTTTTATTGGGATTGCTTTTCATGTTCGATTTGCCAAAAAAAATCAATTTTTTTTTATCTGACTCTCGTTGGAGAAATCTCAATTTTTTTCTCAGATTTCACACATATTTTCACTAATACCAATGTGGATGACACACAGCTGGCAGTTACGAGTTGTTTACCTTTGGAAGGATAGCTTTTTTGACTGAATTATTATTTTTTCGAGTATGGAAACGATTTTTTATGTTGAGTTATTTCGAAATTAGTTATTATAAATGTGTAAAAATCAATGGAAATGGATTTCCAGTGCAAGTGAACAAAAATATTTTTTGCGGCCAACTCAATACACACAAGAAGCAATAAAATTCGGATTTTATGTTCGATTTGGCAGCCGAAATATGAAATCTCACATCAAAATCTGAAAAGCCAAATCGAAAACGACATTAGAACTTGTCAACAGATGCAATGGGGACGTTCAAGTATCTAGTTTAGTAAGTCTGACAGCTCTCTCACTAATGTGGTATTCGATTGGGCGCTCTCAGAGCACTTTTTTGCTCTCAGAGGCAAAGATAATGGAATAAAAGAGATGGATATCTTTCGTACGTCTATCCCCCCAAAACCCATTTGTTTACATTGTTGTTTTTGTAATTTCAACCCCCGTCTGTGAATACGTGTGACATAAAAAAAGCATGTTGCTAATGGCCGCCCACCATTCCTTTTGCTTTTCTGGGCATCGCGCTGTTCAATTGCTTTGTGTTTCGTATTGAACTTGTTTGGTTTTTGTGAAGGCTTCGATTAAAATAAAGAAAATAGTGAAAAACACATTTCGGAAAGCGAATTCTTGCATTAAAGTCCAATTCATGAACTCACAAACACTTGAAAAGAAATGAGCAAATGTGCGTGACTTCATGAATTTTACGGGAAAACAGCTTGTAGGCAGCCGCCTTTCCACTGGAAAGTTATCCATCTCTGTATTCCATTATCTTCGTCAGAGGTCAGAGCAATTTTCATGTTCCTTTGGTACAAAAAAAAAGCAATCTTTTCCAGATTTCAGAGCACTTTTGCGAATCTGGATATTTTTCATGTGGTATTCGATTGGGCGCTCTCAGAGCACTTTTTTTGCTCTCAGAGCAATTTTTATGTTCGTTTGGTACAAAAAAAGCAATCTTTTTCAGATTTCAGAGCACTTTTGCGAATCTGGAAATTTTCTCAGATTTGCTTCAGATTTACCAATACACGTGCGTTCGAGTTTGACAACTAGTGGAGTTTGTTTACATTTAAGTGAAATTTTTCAACTGCGAAGAAACGCATTGCATCGGGTGGATCTATTTTTGTTAATTATTTATGTACAAATGTTTAGAAATCAATTTGGACTATCGTTTTGAATGTTTTCATATAAAATTTAGCCAGTGAATAGAAAACGCTTAGAAAAGTGTCCACGGCTACACATATTGCAGTCGCACAAATATCAACAAAAAAAAGAGCAAGTGACGTTTTTGTGTTCGATTAGCCACACGAAATCTGAAATCTGAGAGCAAATCTGAAGAAGCCCAATCGAATACCACATCAGATTTGCTTGGGATTTACAAATACACGTGCGTTTGAGTTTGACAACTAGTGGAGTTTGTTTACATTTTAGTGAAATTTTTCAACTGCAAAGGAACGCATTGCATCGGGTGGATCTATTTTTGTTAATTATTTATGTACATATGTTTAGAAATTAATCTGGGCGAGCATTTTGAATGTTTTCATATATAATTTAACCAGTGAATAGAAAACGCTTAGAAAAGTGTCGAAGGGTACACATATTGCAGACGCACAAATATCAACAAAAAAAAGAGCATGTGGCGGTTTTTGTGTTCGATTAGCCACACGAAATTTGAAATCTGAGAGCAAATCTGAAGAAGCCCAATCGAATTCCACATAAGTGAATCTCGGTTTTGATTGGTCGAAATCGGTCATGAGCAGCTGTTTCAGTTGACGTTTATGGATGGGTAGCCGACGAATCTAGTCAAGAAATTCGTGACTGAGTACTAAGTTCACAGTTCTTATATGTAGCTGACGCAGAACAAGTGACGTTTCTGACCAATCTAGTTTTTGCGTTCAGGTTACATCTCATCCAGACCAATCTAGTCGACTTAAGATAACTACATTCTTGAATGCGGCCAATCTTCTACAATTACTCACTTTTTCGCCATCATTTCGCAGCAGCTACATACCTACTGCAAAACGAAAAGGAGAGCGAAATTTTTCGTTGTTCAGTTTTGCATTGGATTTTTAATTCGGAACAGTTGCGTACCAGGTTTTACTTTGAAAAATGGAAAATGGGAAACCCTGTCGCAGTGTTCCCATATTGGTGGTTTTTTCAACCAAAATGGTGTGAAGAACAGGTCGATTTAAAAAATTAGGGTGGGATGGAGGAAAAACTTTGTCAGCAAGCGATGTTCTCGATTTTAGTTGAACTTTACCAAATGAAATGAAGTTTCAATGGAAGAGTAATATGCAGGGATATGTTTTGCTCTTTTTTGGCGCATTTTAACGAGATAGAGCATAGAGATGGTCAGAGTTTCATCGATAGAACAGGCACAGCTGAACATATTAATTAGGCTGTGTGGCTATGTGTGGAATCTGGTACTTGATATTGTGATTTCCACAAATTAGCAAATATCTGGTTTATTCTTTCGCTTTGTTTTTGTCGCGAGTAACTTAATGAGTAATTATGTCTATCCTTTTCTAATCATACTTCACCATCATTATACTACATGCATGTAATTGATTGAACGAACAGATTTGCAATCTTCACAATAAATGTATATAAGTGTTTGCTTAAGGACGTTTGTTCTTAAGCTTGAGACTTATTTTTAGTTTGCTTAGTTGAAAAAATGAGAAGTAAGTATTCATTAAATTTTCTTACTTAACATAAAATCATTTTTACTTAATATTATTTTTGTAATAATTGGTAGAAAAATTATGGTTATTTTTTCGACTCAAAATAATTTGGGTTTTTTTTTAGTTTAGTGAGTTTTTAAAATCTCATCTGTTACCACTATCATTTCGGGTTATAGTCTTTTTTTAATATAAAATCGAACAGTACAAAAATAGAAACGCTGCATCTACATCTGCCAAACATAACGAAGCACGTAAGTATAATATGCAATTATGTATCATACAGGAATGAACGTCAAAATAATATTGAATTACTTTTTTTTTAGTATTCACACTTGATCCATTTAATTCATCGGTTTTATTTTATCTAGAATTAATTATACCGACGTTGAATTATAATTGAATTAACCAACAAAAACCTATTTTTGGAAATCTTTTCAGCAGTGTAGAAATGGAATGTAACGAACCAGATGAAAAGATTTTCGAAGAATTAAACAGCAAACATCGCAAAGAGCGAAAGGAACTCCAGTCTACTATCCAATGCCTCAAAAAAAGTGCATCGAAAGGTGACAAAAAAAAACGTAAGGAAATTTTAGAAGAGATAGCGCGCTTAGAAACGAATTTGGAAAAAAGGCAATTAGATCAACTTAATGAGTTCCAAAATGAAAAAAACTCATTAGAACATCAGTCTGAAGTACAAGCTGTTGGTGATAAAGCTAACACCCTGATGGTTAACTATTTAGAAAATCAGCAGCGTTTATCTAAAGCTCAGAAAAGGAGAAATAAGAAGGCAATTGAAGAAAAACAGCGAGAAGCAGAGATCCTAGCTCATGAGGAAGAAAATAAAAATGGGCCGCGTATGGTTGAAAATCGTGCCATCGAAGATATATTAAAAAAGCGAAACCTTTGCCTTTATCCAATCCAATCCGATGGAAATTGTTTATACAATGCTATTCAACACCAGCTTAAGATAACTGGACGAGAATTCCTTACTGTAGCTGAGCTACGCGAACAAACTGCCAATTATATTCTCGAAAATAAACAAAAGTTGATTTACTATATGACCAGTTCAAAAACCGGAGATATATTAACCGACGATGACTTTATTAAATACTGCGACAGCATACGAAACACCCCCGCTTGGGGAGGACAAGTGGAAATAAAAGCTTTATCAAGTACACTTCGTGTACCAATCGAAGTTCTTCAAGCAAGTGGGCCCCCAACTATTCAAGGTGCCGAATACGATTCTCCCAATTTAGTAGTCACATACCACCGGCTTATGTATAGTTTAGGTGAACACTATAATGCAACTAGACCTTTAGAAGATCATGAACTTTGTGAAGACAACGAAGATAAAGAATTATTAACCCCGGAACTCCAGTCATAATCTTTATTCCCAACTTCTAACCTTCACCAATAATATGTGTTCACACAAATTATATTTTCTGATCTGTCATCCAAACGAGTCAGTAGACATTTCTGTTATTTTACTCTTATTTGAATTTAAAATGTTTTAATTGTTTCACCCGTTTGGTAGAGTTGACTTTAATAAATAACACTATTTAATCTTGCGTATATTGTTTCCCGTACTCGCTAATATTTTTTTCCTCTTATTTTGTGAGTGTTCCTTAAGCTGCTTTGTTGTAATACATAACGATTTTCAGTTAATTTGGATACCTAACTGATTGGCAAATGGGCCGATGAAATAGCGGTGGGTGGGTAAACTGTTACCTGCAACTCGGAAAAGCTCAAGCCCACAGAAACATCTAGGTCAATTGTGTCTGATGCAACTTCATGAATTAACCTAGTCCCCAATGGCAGCCAGTAACTAGATGTCGGATAAAGAAAAGTAAATTAAAATCAAATTTCTGAACATATATGTGCAACAAAAGCTACACATTGTGTCCTTTTAAAATAAATTCATTAACTGATTCCACATACCTTCGAAGTCACGGATAAGAACTAAGGCCTTTGCCTTTTTGCTTAAAACACATCATATGGAAAAAGGTAAATAATATGATGATCTGTTTTAAACACGGCTATGGATTATCTCTCCAGTTCCTTTGGCAGATTATAGGATTGCAGGACTAGTCAAACCGGATCAATTTTGAAACAACTTGTTCATTCTGTTATGAGAAGCACTGAACTTTGTAACAATGCTTTGTTGTCGGTCTTTAATTAATTTTCTGTAACATTAAAATATGTACCCAATGTCGAGTAGCCACTTCTTTGAAAGAAGGGTTCGATGCTTTGTTGATTTGGTTACTTTAACATCATGCCCCTAACTCGGATTTCGAGAGGTGGAATCCGTGTCTTCAGCAGGTTGTCTTTCAATGACATTTAACATCTAAATATACTTAAACCTATGCTGTACCTGTGAAATTTTCAAGAGATAAATTGCGACTCAAAAGCAAAATAGTTGGCTTACTTTTTAATCAATAGGTTAATGTTTTTTCATACTTAAATTTACTACAGTTAATTAGATATATTACGCAACAGAACAAATAATCTAAATCACTTTATTTTAACTTGATTATTTATTTATAGTTATCAAACTAAGAGATCCTTATTGATCGAGATACCTACCAAACGTTAATGTCGCATTTGGATATGAATATCCTTTCTCTAAACCCCCTTCTCCTCTTCAGTGCTCTATATTTGTCTCGTTCCAGCCAGCGCTACAAATATTTATTTCAAATATTGTGTCAATGTACTAATGTGACCAAATGAAAAAAAAACATTTAAGAAGGCCACCGTTACAATTTTCACTTTCATTTTAAACAAAAATACCATAAAAATTTGTCATGTTCCCAGCATCTCTAATGGTATGGATCGACAATGGCGTGGTTAACTGGTGAAGGAATTGCCTTAATCTAATGGCGTTCTAGCAGCTCTTACCTTCCACCAATCAAACCTGTTTCGCGTAAAATGAAGCAGAAATTGCTACAGCAACTAGCTCCGAGTCCTCCAGACTTATTGACTGAAGTGTATCAAGAATTAGTTTACACTATACCACCACGCTTAGAAGTAGTGATCGAAGCCAAAGTTGACGAAACACAGTGGCAAAATCAAAATGAAGACTTGTGGGATAACTATTTTGCATTGTTAAAAGTATATAAAAAGGTTATTACTTTTGTAAGCTCCTCCATGATTTTAATGAACTCGCTTTCTTTTAATTGCCTTTTCCTGTTTAAAATAACTAAATTCTTATATAAACCGCAAACAAATTGTGTTTTATTTCGAATGAATTTAAAAATCAATTCATAATTTTATTTTATCCTCTGTAGACCAATTTTTTTGTTTAGGCTTGTATATGGTATGCATTTATACCTTGTTTCTCAATCAAACCGGATATTTGAAACGATTTATTTTTGTAAGATCCTGTTAATTCTTAGAAATTTAACGATTTAATCACATACAAGATATTTGCACAGCTTCATTTATATTGTCTTAATTTTGCTTATATATCTGAATGGCAAGTTCAGTTAATTATTAATTTTGCTTGATAATGAAGGGTTTAAACATGAATTTAAACATAAAACGGTTTTCAGCTACTTTATTTATTCTCCTTTTGTAAGCTTTGCATTTTGTTTTGATGGAGTAGTAATCGGCTTCTTACTAGAAACGTTGGATCTGGTACGTGGATAAATAGCAAAAAGTGATAGTTGAATTGAACTTAAAAGCAGCAAAAATCCGTTTTGATACTAAAATACGAAAATTTATTATTTTGTAGATAGCTTTAAATCTTTTTCTTACCGTCAAAACAGAGTTTTTTATTGAAATTCCATAAAGCATCCATGATGACGCTACGATTGTTCCAGCTATAATCATTGGAAATGGGAGACTATCTGTGCTTTTTTTTCTTACAATCTCTCCAATTTGTAAAAACGGCCATCCGACTAACAGTACCAGAATTGTTGTAATTAGCATCCCAAATCGAAATTCAATTAATTCCGGATCCTCCCACTTTGCGTAAGTGAAACATGAGCTTATAAAAAGACTGGCCGCTACAATTTTGCCCCAAATCTTTGGTCGTTGAGTAGATGAAGTGTATGCATAGAACACCATCATGAAGAGAACATTAATGACAAATCCAATGAAATTGACATTGATCATTGTGTTATCCTTAACAAGGCTGCCATATATGAGGCTGAGTACTGAACTACAGAAAGATATGTTTAATAATATTATTATAATTCATTTTATTTGAACGGATACTTCTGATCTACATTAAACTGCTACAATTTTTTTTGTCGTATCGATGACGGCGTTGTATCAAAATCGAATTTTACAAAATATAGTTTGAATGGAAAGTGAAGTAAGCAGAGGTGTTCTCAAATCTTTTTTATTTAGATATCTTTTGATACAAATGATAAAAACTCACAAAACACAAACGAGAAGCGAACAAGGAGTTGTCGTTGTCCGATTGAAGATTTTTTACATCCTAGTGAACGGTAAGTAGGCTCGACTACATGGGGTAGCTATACATGCACTATGTCAAAATGTGTCTTTCGGACAGGGATCTGAATAAGCACCAGTTGCTAATTTATCAAAATCAAAACGATAGAGAGTTAAGGAGTTATTAAACATTCTCAGTCTCCCTCTTTTTTTTTTTGATCTTACATAAGTAGGGCAAACAATGGGGAAATTTTTTTAGAATTATTTAGATGTTATTGCACCAACCGACCGTACTTGTCGAAGTCAACTGGACTGGATCTCAACCGCAGAAAAGGCGAATTCCGTAAAGATATTTCTTTACAATTTTCATAGTTTCATCAGCTTTAGAGAAACAATGCAAACAACAAGCAACACATTTACAAAATATTCGATTTTTTGATAAGATAAGTACGAAAATCAAATCGTTTATAATCACTGTACTGTAGCGAATTCCGTAAGGGGAAAATATTTCTATACAATTTTAATAATTTCATCAGCTTTCGAGCAACAATGCAAACAACAAGCAACACATTGGCAGAATATTCGATTTTTTGATAAGATAAGTTAACATTCACTTTACTGTAGCTTTAATAGAAATGCTCTTAATGTTATGAAATTATTATCGTGAAACTAGATTTTTTTACTTACAGTACTAAACCTCCAACAAATGGTGTTACTGAGAAGCTATCAGCAGAGCCTTTATTTCGAATGTCGTTCAGAAAAAAAATTCCTGAGAGGAATTGAAGACATGTCACAGTGCCAGCAAAAGCACCAATCGCTTCACTATATGGATTGAGTACATCTCCTAGGGCATTTAACATGACTAACTTGTTAAAATACTTTAGCTCCGTGCTACTAGAATCAGCAATGAAAACTAACATAAATATGTACTTATCAATCAAGGCAGTCCAGTCAGGTATATGGATTAAAATTGGTATTTTGACAAGCGTAATGTCACTGACACTAAAAAATAACTATTTGACAGATTTAAGCAACAAATTGAAAGTGACGCATTTAGGTGAAGCATTTAAAAAGCAAATAGAGTTATTTTATAACATGGCAATATACATCACTTGACTTTACAGCTGTTTATGAACTAGTAAAACAAACATTTTGGGAACAAGGTAAATTAACAAACTACATAATTTAAAACTATCGATTCCCAGGATCAGATCGACCTCTTAAAAACCGAACTAATTCCATATCTTTTACAGTAAGCGTGACTCTTCCACGATGCAAGGTGCAACAATACGAATCTTGGAACAAACTAGTCAAGTACATTTCGGCTGCTTCCTGAAGTGCCATTAAAGCAGTGTAAGTCAGTCTATTGGCAGATGTAGACTCTTGATGCAATATTTCACGTATTATCCTGGAGAAATTTGCTCTTGGGATGAGATTATCTAAGCCAAAAACAAATTAGGTAATATGTTTAACTGTACTTGTTGCGCGAAATATTACCTGTTCTATTTTGTAATTTTCTAACATCCTTCCAAAATTTTTTCTTCAATCGCTCTGGATTTTGTTGCTTTCTACGTCTTGCTGCCGAGGACTGGGCGTTCATTGCTGCTGTACCTTTTTTTCGACCGGGTGAAGACACTGCCGGAGCTGCATCCTGCCGATTAGCTGGACTTTTTTTTCTAAAAGCAGAAGAGGAAGGCGGTCTCACTTGTTTCGACGATGGTTCCGACGAGACGTTTTGTTTACTGAGATGACGATTTTGGATATGGCTGGAAGTAAAATCGAGACCATAATCGGTTTGTCCGTCTAAATCTGCGGATCGAAAGGATTCCGTTTCAGAAGTTGATTCTTCTACTGCCGACCCATCGCCTAGAAAAGATCTGAGATTTTCTGAAGTACCAGGTATAGATTTATTTTGCTTCGATTTAGGCTTGGGTTTGTTATTTCTTCGTCTCGGCATTGTATCAGACAGACGTCGAATATATTTTAAATAAAACTGATACAAACGCTAAAGATTTAAAAAAGCGGTCAGATGATAAACAAAAGCAACGCGTTTAACGTTCAAGGCATGTCATTTTATTCAACAGACAGATATGTGATTGAGGTTTTCTTAGTACCTCCATATTTAGTTCTGAGTGCGAACCTCAATATATATCAGAAAAGCAAACAGCACTTATTGCATACTCTAGATAGGTACCTAACGCTGCTCAATTATTCTGAGTTTCGTATTGAATTTTTTGATTTGGTTAAGGCTTTGATTAAATTAAAAAAAGGTATAATATACATTAAGAAATACCGAATTTTTGCATTAAAGTCCAAATCACGAACTCACATAATGTAAGAAAAGAAATAAGCATGTATGCGTGACTTCACGAATTTTTCGGAAGAAAAACCCAAAAAATATCTCTGTAGTTCCATTACATAATATAAGCATATAATGAGTAATTTTAAAATGTTTTAAAAACTTGTTTTAATTTGCATTTCTCACAAACTGCTTAGGTTTTTGTTTATCTTTTCGGAGAGATAAATGTAAAAGATTTCTCCTTTTCAGTCCTTTTTGACCCAAGCCCTGTATAACTAGTATGTATGGAAAAAGGTTTTATAAATAAGAATTTTTGGAAGGGTGTATAAGGGCTGTATAAATACTAATACACTGCACAACTATACAGGTGTATAGGCGTGTTTAGCAAATACTAATATTTATGTTTGTTTTATGTGAATATAGATTTATATTCAGTATTGCTAGAAAAGTTGAGATTTATATCGATTTCGATTTGGCAAATAGATAATTTTTTTGGAGAAAAACAAAACGATTTCTTTTTGATTGAGATTGCTTTTCATGTTCGATTTGTCCAAAATATAAATATTTTCTTTGAAATCTCGATTTTTTTTTCTCAGATTTACACATACCTACACATGGCGGGTACGAATTGTTTATCATTGGAAGGATTGCATTTTTAACTGAATTACCTAATCATTTTTCGCGTTATTACAAATTAGTGAAAATCAATTAAAATTGATTTCCGCGATTTGTTGATAAAAAACAGTTTTTGTTGGGCTAGGTATTTGTAGTGGAACAAAACAAAAATACTGCAAAATAAAATTTTAGAAAACTAATTAGGACTGCTCATTTCGCCTACCGAATTACAAAAAAAAAAACAAATAATATCGCTGAACGATGCTACGAAATAAAACTGCTTGAACGAAAAACTGTCAAAATTTTATTGTCACAATTCTTAACTTATCACCCGGCTCTAAAATGTTGTACTATTTTGGTTTTTAGCATTTTCAGCCGTTCTTTTGTTTGTTAAGTTACAGTTTAGATAAAAGAATACCTGTTACAAATTGTATTAAATCCATATATATTTTCAATGCGACTCGTGAAGCCTACTTGGGTCCATCATGACGGTAAGTTCCATAATCAGAAAACTCGGCGTTGTATTAATGATTCAAATAATATAATGCATAATAATAATATATTTCAAAGATAAACCCATATTTTCGGTGGATATTCACCAGGAGTGCCTTAAATTTGCCACTGGAGGACAGGGTAATGATTCTGGCAGAGTGGTAATTTGGAATCTTCTTCCTATTTTATCAGAAAAGGCTGAAATGGACAGTTCTGTCCCAAAAATTCTCTGCCAAATGGATAGTCATCTGTCTTGTGTTAATTGCGTTAGATGGTCCAAAAATGGTCAGTTGCTAGCGTCGGGCTCTGACGATAAACTTGTTATGCTTTGGAAAAAAACAAAGGTAAAGTCAATTGATATTAATAGATACATTAAACAGCTTATATAGATATTTTTGTTCAATTCTGTACACAATATCTCAAGTTTACTTATAAGTAGGTATAAAGCTTTATGTACAAGAGGCCAATAGCTAAATTTGTTTGTAATTAGGGTTCTAGTGGGGTATTCGGGACAGGTGGCATAACAAAAAACCCTGAGAGTTGGAAGTGTATTGCAACATTACGAGGACATTCCGGGGATGTCTTGGATCTGGCTTGGTCTCCTCATGACAGATGGCTTGCTAGTTGTAGTGTAGACAATTCAATTATTATTTGGGATGTACAAGCACTGCCCACAATGGTGGCAATGCTAAAAGGTCATACAGGCCTTGTAAAGGGAGTAACATGGGATCCAGTTGGTAAATTTTTGGCATCTCAAAGTGATGATCGCAGTGTGAAAATTTGGAAAACCAGTGACTGGAATTGTAGTAACACAATAACTGAACCTTTTGAAGAATGTGGAGGAACAACGCATATACTTCGTTTATCTTGGTCACCCGACGGCCAGTACCTAGTATCAGCTCATGCTATGAATGGTGGAGGTCCGACAGCTCAGATAATAGAAAGAGAAGGTTGGAAATGTGATAAAGACTTTGTTGGTCATCGAAAAGCTGTCACATGTGTACGTTTTCACAGTTCTATACTTAAGCGTCAAGCGGCAAAAACAAATAAACCTCAGCAATATTGTTGTCTTGCGGTTGGCTCAAGAGACCGATCATTATCCGTGTGGATGACTGCATTGCAGCGACCACTAGTGGTTATTCATGACCTCTTCCAAGACAGTGTTCTGGATTTATCGTGGGGAGCAGAGAAATGTATTTTACTTGCATGCAGTGGGGATGGCACTGTTGCATGCCTGCAGTTTTCAGAGAAGGAACTTGGAACTCCGCTTTCAGAAGATGATAAAGTAAGTTCAGATTTAGAAAATAATTTAAGGTGTATGCACAACTACTCTCTATTTAGAATTCACTCTATCAGAGAATATACGGCAAGGGTTCTTCATTCGAAACCAACACATCTGCCAGAGATACGTTAATTGAAAATGCCGAGTTGTTAAATGCTGTATCTGAAAAAGTAGGTCCTCCAATTCTACCAACTTTGTTGACTGTAGATACAGATCATAAAGCGTTACTTCAGACTTTTACCGCTGATTCTGCGGAAAAAATTTGCCAAGCGAAAGCCATTAGTAAACAGACGGAAACACGAACAGCCGACGGGAAACGAAGAATTACACCAGTTTTTATACCGCTTAACCAAGAGTCAGGGTGAGATGCATATACATGTGTACGTAGAACTAATTATAAGTCTTATCCCTTGTTTAGCGAAATATCTGGTATACATATAAGCAGCAGTTCGCGACCAAAAGGTGAAACAATTTCCATTGCTGACAAACAATTTGTTAGCTGTTCTGATGACTCGGCCATGAAACCAATTATTACGGAAGCAGAGCAAACGTAATTTTTCGATGACGCTATTCTTTATTGAATGTATAGCATTTGATTTGTTTTTATTCTAGTCGTTTAGATAATCGTTTAACAAAAACTGCGCTGGTTGTAATACCTTCACATGCTACTCAAACTGTGCTTAAATCTTTTCCAACGGTTTCGACTCCTTCTAAATCGAACGTAAAAATAAATACATGCAATGGTACTACATCCTTTTCGCCTAAGGACGAATTGAATAAGTCTGCACACGATTACAGAATTCATGTACAAAACAGCAGTTTGACGACGACATTGGGCTCTCTTACAAAAGTAATATGTTGGGCCGTGGATACCAATGAAAAACTTTGGGAGATCTACATTGGTAATTATATGTTTGAGTTATATCTAACAAATTTGTACAATTTTTTTTATTATTATTTAAGGCTCCCCTGTCGCTTCTTCCAGTTTGTCCACGAAACATGCAATATTATGTAGTCTAGATGGAACTTTGCGAATTCTGTCACTAAATACAGGAAATGCTATATTTCCAATAATCAATTTATCCGCGCCAGCTATTCAGTGTTCTTTTGTAAGTACGAATTGTAAACTTGTATCTCTTGCCTCACGACAGTACTTTTGGAGATCTTACCAAGAAGATGTCACTTTTTATGTTGTACCAGAGTTCGCCAATGGTAGGAATAATATTACAGTGACCTGGCCTATACGATGCATATTGAAAAACAAATTACGCACAGCATTGCATCTCTGCTCAAGCTTCGCAATCGAGCGAATATGTTGTGTTTAAGGCAGTGAGAGTGGTTCTTAACTATTTGCCTTGGCCTATTTATATATATACGATTACGATCGATTTCGCTACATATTGGAATACATATTACATCCAATAGAAATTGCATTTACTTATCAATACAATAATTTAAAGAGGTAAATATTAATTTTTTTTGCTAGTGTCCCCTTGGAAACCTGGTGGGCGTTGTTACAGAATGTGGTATACTCCGTATCTGGGATATAATATTTAAGAAAATCGTAATTTCGACAACTTGTACGGAAATATTTGGAAAACATGGTCAAGTTATTCAATTTAGTATCACTGATGGGGGAGTTCCATTTGTATTATTTTCCAATGGTAATTCGTACACCTACTCGTCCAGCATGCAGTGCTGGTTGGTACTAAATTCTAAAGACCCAGCACTTCGCTTTGGAATGAGGACAGCAATACCAAAGGACTTTCAAAAGAATTTCCGTTCTTATCCGCTAACAACGATACAATCATCATCAAACAATTACGCGCCCAACTCTGTGGAAATGTAAATATTGAATTATCTTTTTATTTTGTCTATGCTTTAAAATTATAATTTTTCCATTCTGTAGGAATAAAGATGATTGGCAGTCTACTGCCAAGCTTCTTTTTATTGAGAATCAAATTAAACTTTGCGAAGTTATAAAATCGCCAAAAGAAATCAAACACTGGTATTCAATGCTAGCTTACCATTTAGCAACAACAGGGGTCGAAAAACGTATACGAATACTTTTGGACGATTTATTGGGGGAACACTGCTTACATCCAAGTGATGCAAGTTTTCAGATTTTGGTAATTTTTAAAATTCATCATCATACATATTTAAATATCACTTGTATGCTTATTTTTTATTTATAGGGAATACCTAAATATATCCTGCTGAATACTGTATTAAACGTTTTAAAACTACACCCAAAATGGCAGCGTCTTTATATGGAATACCGTGAGTTAGTCGATACTAAAAACGACGTCAGACCTGCGATTTGGAATTAATTTTTACATATCTACGAACAGCAAAGAGAACTATAAAAAAAATCTTGCTGAATGTGATAATAAATTCCAATACAAATAACTTTATATATACAATTTTTTTTAATATTTATTGCATATAATGCGGTCCAGGTGTGGGAACACTCTTCAAAGGAGAATCAAAATCAACTTCCGGGGGTTCAGTTACCGGCGTTTCTAGCAAAGAAGTTCCAATTCGTTCTTGCAATGATTCGTACAATTTATGCACATTCTCATTGTGAGCTGCTGTTGGTTGCATAGCCTTTATTAGCGTTGCTAGTCGACCAGAAGGTAGTTTGCTGTGCACGTACCTGTCAAAAAATATAAAAGTTAAAGTTGATCTACATGTATGTGAGTAAACCATTTAAGTACCAGAGCAATTTAAGCATGTGTCGTGTCACATTATCCCTTGTTAAGCCAGCAAAAAGAAATTCATCAAAAAGGGTGGTACAAAAATCCTCGGTAGTAAACTCTTCTGCCATGGGTATGAGCAGAGCTATCTTCATAAAAAAAAATAATAATTTAAATCTACACTTTTCCCTTCTAGAGACGTCTATGTTATGTCCAAGTTCTTACCAATGAGTGCAAAAATGGATCCTCATAGGATCTATCATCTTTACATGCAGATAAGATAGCTAGTACTCGTAATACTCCTACACGATCCTTTTGTCTAGCTGTATGTAGCGTGTAATACATTGCTAAAATGGCGGCAACCGAGCTCTCCTGAATATAAGCTTCAACGGCATCAGGAGCGGGACCTGAATGTTCTATGGTAGTTAGCGCACTCTCCCTCTCATCTGGTGGTAGCTTTAAGTGAAGGCTTCGGCACTGGTCATCAACAATTAATGACATCAATGCGGGCAGAAACTTGGTTACTACCTGGCTATCAAGTTTCGGCTCCTTAAAATCTTGCGAGTCAATCATAACCCATGCGCTCAACCCGAGAGCTAACATTCGCAGCAATAATATTAGTATTGTATTGTCACGTGGAAGGCCATCATTATTAATAAGATGCTGTAAGATTTTGATGGCCGAAGTTGCTAAAAAATTTATAGCATATGGGTCACAAAGTGTCATTGAGAGATCACCCAGTACTTGTTCCTGGCCACGCTTAATATTATCGAGAAATCCTTGAAGTTCACGAGATCTTTTAATGTCTACATTTTTTTCCCGAATACATGCATCCAAACACCATGTAAATTTGTGGCACGGATCGACGGATATGATATCTTGAACCTCCAAGTCATGCAATGCCATAAGCAACTCAGCACGTAGTGTACAATAATGAACGTTGCGGGTCCGCAAGAAAAGTGTTCGAAGAAATTGTAGGACCATATCGTAAAGTTTAACACTATTGCCTATCATATTGGCTAGTTTCTGCACAACTTCACCTTGACGCCTTAGCTTCGGCGATGGGTGAAAAAACAGATTATTAAGGTTAGTGTGATCAAAGAGGACGTGCTCTTTTTCACGAATGTATTGTGAGAGTAGTGGAGAAACCTCGTCACCAAATAACGACTGATTATCTCTCCAAATTTGACGTTTAACTTCGGTGTCAGTATCAGAATATAATTCTCGATCACGAACTAGGATTCTTAAATATTTGTCATCAATATGCGTTGTATTTCGAAGTATTGACATGACTACAGGACGAAGTGCTTTTACGCGTACCACTGGAAAACTTTTTACAAGCAGCTCCTTCAGTTTCTTGTCCCTTTCACGGGCATCTTTTTGGCCTAATTCATTAATTTTTCCTATTAATTTATCCCGTAATTCCTAAAACATTATAAATTGACATATTTCTAAAAAAAAATAAAGCCAAAAAACCTACCTCCATAAGCGAAGTGTGAAAATCAAGGCGACGAACTCCATGTAAATCCAAAAGTGGAAGCATTGGCCGAAGCGAGGGCAAAAGAACACCATTTTCTAACTTTGAAATTTAGTTAGATATGCAAAAGATGTGCATGTAAACAAAAAAAAACAAAAATAATTATTCCTTACCTGAAAACTCTCTATTGCTTTCAATGGGTCTGTACAAGATGTCAGGGCTTCTCTTAAGAATACTTGACCAGGAATATTGACTTCTTCCAACCCAGTTCCTGTAAATTTTGGTGGCGTGGACATATTATGTACTTATGCTTAGAAAACTTCAATATTAAGGTAAATCTAACATCTAAATTTACTATCAATATCAAACAAATAGATTGTGCCAACTTAAAACGCAGAGAGAGCCCACCATCAGAGACAATACTGAGCAGAGACAATACAGTACAGTATGGTTTGTCTATGCCCACAATTACACAACTAATAACCAAATGCAAAGATAATGGAATACAGAGATGGATAACTTTCCAGTGGAAAGGCGGCTGCCTACAAGCTGTTTTCCCGTAAAATTCATGAAGTCACGCACCAGAGATGAATGAATAAAAGAGATGGATATCTTTCGTACGTCTATCCCCCCAAAACCCATTTGTTTACATTGTTGTTTTTGTAATTTCAACCCCCGTCCGTAAATACGTGTGACAGAAAAAAAGCATGTTGCTAATGGCCGGCCACCATTCCTTTTGCTTTTATGGGCATAGCGCCGTTCAATTGTTTCATATTGAACTTGTTGGTTTTTGTTAAGGCTTCGATTAACAAAAAAAATAGTGAAATACACATTTCGAAATAGCGAATTCTTTTATAAAAGCCCAATTCATGAAGTCACATGCACTAGAAAAGAAATTCATGCGTCAAATGTTATGCCATATTCAGGAACGTAGCAAGATTCTGATATTCTGTTTGCTAAAGAATCCATTAGTTGTTCTGGCCTCGATTTTGCAGTTGATCTTTCTCCAGCAGTGAGTGTTTGCAGGAGTTTGGATTGCATATCCAAGAGTTCGAGAATCTTCGTATCATTCGCCATTTTGTTTTATAATGCAAGACAAAAAAAAATACTTAAGGAACTCTCGTCGCCAGTTGTTACGTCCATAACATACTACAAATAATTATTATGTACACTAATATTTATTTTATTAAAAGAAAAAAAATAAGTTAGTAATATACATTAAGCAAGAAGGCATTGGGCCTTACCAAGAAAAATTTTTAGTTTCGACTTTAAATTTAAGTAGTTCACAGTTTTTCCATACAAATTTCTCAATTGTGAGCTTCCGTAAATTTAAAGTCGAGACTTAAATTTCTTATTAGCACGGCGCGACGTCTTGTTCAGCTATGTCAGAAACCATAAACTAAGTATTATTTATTATTATTTAATATCTACTTTGTTTATCCCAGAAACAAAGTGAGTTTGCGAGAGCAAAATGCCAGCTAACGCATGTCTAAGGGTGGCAGTTCTGAGGGCATCTAGTTGTCGAGTCACTAATCCTGGTAGTTCTTCTACTTCAACAATTACCAATTCAAGGTCTTTGTCTTCAGTATGACCACTGACATTTATTACCAGTAAAAATTAAATACAATTGGTTGTATAAGATTTAAACAAACTATTCAGTAGACTCATATTTACTTAAATATAAATTAACTTTGTTAAAAAAAAGTTAGTACACATTATATCAGATGTTGGTACCTCTTAGAAAATGACAATCAATTACAAACTAATATGTATATGTATCAGCAAAGCATAGAATTATTATTTCGTTTATTGACCCTTTTCAACATAAAATGTCTGTTACTTGCATTTCTGGTCGCCACCAAAGGTTTTCTTCTCAGCAAAAAGTACTGTTGTAGTACCTATCTGTTATTTAATTTATTGTGCAACACTGTGTTCTTTTCCAATACGAAACATATCCAGCGACGCTATGGAAATAGACAATAATTATCTTACTTCTGTTTTTCAAAGTTAAGAGATCTTGGCATGAGGGAAAGATTTTTTAGGCACATATGTGCTTGCTGAACCATGAATTGTTGATCCTTTGTTTGTCCACAAGCCAGTTTTTCCCACTTCGGATCAAGGTACTTTTGAACAACATGCTTCGGACTTTTGTTCTCTTTTTTGGCTTCGGAAGTATCCATAAGAAGTTCAGAGTCTCCAAGGGTATCTTTAAGTATGCTTGGTGGAGAAAATACAATAGTATTTGTTGATGTAAGAAATTTGCTTGGTGTTTCTGTTTCGTATGGCATGTTCTTTTCGACTTTTACATCATTTTCCCAACTTGCACTTAGTGATTTTCGCGCTTTTTTTGTTGGTTGAATGCATTTTTCTAAACAGATTTGTGTTTGATTTTTGTAAGCATTCTGCGAGCTTTGAGTGTCATTTAGCTGCTCATCATATATAATTTCTGCAAGGTCTTCTACAAGGCTGGATGGACTCGGTGGAATATACCTGTCGCCTTTACGTTTCTTTCCTAACGCTGCTAGAGCATCTTTAAACGGAGTTGGTGTCCTCGGTCCGAGTAAACCTGAAAAAATAAGAAAGCTTATAATAAGATAAGATGATTAAGTCTGTTTTTATACTTTTATGTGGTGTTTCGATTGACGAGTTCTCGTGTTCCTTTTTAATTTCCATACCAACTCTGTTGAATGTTTTTCGAACTGGTGTGCTAGCTCTAAGATTCATATCATCAAATGTTGTCAGACAAGGAGAGTTAAGGAATTGGCTGGGTGAAAAGGGTAAAGGTTTTATTGGAGTTATCACCGGAGAGTCAGGTAATTTTATTGGATAAGGTACCGATTGGTTTGCAACTTGAATATTATGCATCTGACGAGATTTTTTTAAAATATTTGGTGGCCTACTTGGTACAGCCTTCTGGCCAACCTTTGTTTTTGCATTGCTGTGAATTCTATCAATTAGTGAAGACTGAAGTGACTTCTCCTGATGAGAATTGTTCGTAGAGCATTTTAGATTTGATGAAACACATCCATTCTTAATAAGCGTTTTCAAATTAGAACGCGAGTTTTTCAAGTCGGATATTATTCGACTTTGGTGCTGCTTTTGCCTTCCGGTTTCGCTATACTCATACTTTCTTCGCATTGTAGAGTTCCAATGATTTTTTATTGCATTATCCGTTCTACCCGCTAATAGTTTTGCAATTTTAGCCCATTGATTTCCATATTGTATATGTGCTTGATATATAATTTTATCTTCTTCCTCTGTCCAAGCTGTTTTTTTAATGTTTGGATTGAGATGATTATGCCATCTTTCTCGGCATTGTTTACCAATTCGACCATTCAAATATCGGGCGATGAGAGTCCATTTCTTTGGTCCATACCGCCGTACCAGTTCTATAACTTTATCATCCTCTTCCCTTGTCCACGGACCCTTTATTAAGTCAGGGTTTAGGACCTTTGCCCACCTTTGCTGAATTTGAGTATCAGACCGATCCTTGAACATAGGTGCTATAACATCCCATTTCTCACCATATTGGGATACAAGCTTTTTAAGTGTAGCATCTTCGGACCTCGACCAACGTTTACCTGTACCAGTGGTCTTTGAACTGATGCTACTATCATCATCCCCACCACCGCCAGAATAGTCCGAGTAATCGCATTCGGCATTCGAATCGCTTTCCTGCATTATTAGTATTGTTTTATTTTGCCGATAGTAGTAAGAAAACGTTCACTTTTCGCCAACAAACTTCCAATTTAAACAATTGTGAAAACAAAAAATTTCTTCTTGTTTTTTGTACTTATGTACTTTACCACCACAGTACAAACAGTCTGCAAAGTAGCTAGTGTGTAAATTTTCACCAAAATGTTCAAAAATATCTATATTAGACGTAGCAAAAAATAATATTCCACAAGTCAAACAAGTAATTTCTTCCCTTGAGTGACGGTCATTCCGCAAACGAAAATGTGTTGCATCACTTTCAGTTGTACCTACATCACGAAAACTATTAGTCTCGCGATTTGTGGCCATTTAACATTTAATTGTAGTATAACAACTTAAATATACATAGAATACAACTTTAAAGAAGAAATTTTTAATTAAATGAAGCAAGCACCTGCTTATATTTGACGGAAAAAAATCGTTTTCGTTTGAAAATAAGATGTCGTTTCAGGCAAATATGTGACATTATTTTCGAATGCGTTCAGATCATTAATTACATTCGTCTGTATGTAAGTAAGCCTGTACGAACGTGCTCGACGCAATCCTGGTGAAACTTATTTTTTTGTTTTTTTTCTATTTTACTGCCAAATCTTTATGCTGTTTTGTAGAGATAAGCTTTGTAAAGTATAAATCAGAATTTTTGCAAATTTCCACATTCTAGTATCACACTGATATTTTTATATTTTGTTTTAACAAAAAAATATATAAAAGGTGAATTGCCAAAAACAATCTAAAGAATGTGAAATGATTCGCTTTCTTCTACGCTTTTACTTTGCTTTTTAATTTGTTTTTCCATATCTGAACCTATTGCATAATTATGCACAGCAATTAAAAATAGATATTTAAAATTTAGCTGTGAGTGGTCATTAGAGTATTCAAATGTATGCCCATTTCGCTGCATATGTAATGTGACTACTTGAATTTCCACTAAATCTAACCTTAAGTTTGTGAGTACATTGTAAAGGTCCAATCAAGCTTGTACAATAGTTCAGTCGTTCAGTGCAAGATTGCGCTAAGAGTTTTGTTGAACATTTGTGGTGTGATCTGCCCTTATAATCCATATAAACCATTCGTGCTGAATGAAACTTTTGCACTGCAGCCAACCTCAGCGTGCAGCATTATTTATTTTTTGGCGGTTTTCAAAAAGTTTTGGCGTCTTATTTTAATTTTTATCTGGTCTGGTTTCGGTTTCGAGTTACGTCTAATTTCAAAGAAATTAAATTAGATTATTTCTGAAGATATCTATACTACTCAGGAACAATTTAAGATCTTTGTAAGATGTCTCATGTTTCAACAAAAAAAGTGTTTATAAAAATTGAGTCCGCTTCAGAACAGCAGGTAAAGGCTTCTCTTATCGTCTCGATTTATTTATTTTGCTATGCGGAAAGTTTATACTGACAATCTTTAGTACAATTTATATTGCTTTTTTTTTTTTATTTGGTAGGAAAATCTTAAAAATACAAGGAAAACATTAAAAATTTTACAAAGCGGGGCGACCGATAAGGAAAATCTGGCTGGACGACCTCTTATTGACAAAATTAGCCGGCTAAAATCGTGAGTTAATGTTGTACAGAAATTTATAACATTTTGGTACGGTAGTAGTGATGAGTGCCACTATTACTCAAAATATTTAACGAAATAAACCACAAGTAGGAGTGCTAAAAGTATGAAATAATATACACTAGCATAGGTTTTCCAAAGTAAATCATATAACTTTCATATGAAGCAATTTTGCATTAAATAAATCAAAGTGGCTATTCGCACGAAGTTAAGGACACGGCTCAAGTCGACGGCTACATATTTGACGTAACCTAATAATTAAAAATAGTATTTTAAGGAATAAATCGGGCCTTAAATCGTACAGGGGCGAAGTGAGCCACATTACCCCTATTTGCCGCGTTTAACCGTAGCCGTCGAACTAAGCCGTGACACTAACGTGCGAATAGCATCAGCCTAAATAAATTACGTTTACATTGTATTTTCTCTTATTTTAGTGTTACTGAATTAACAACTTTAGCGACGGATAATGCAAAACGGAAAAAAATCGACACTCGTTTGACCCAAACATCGACGAACGAGAAGAGTGTCACAGCTGAAGACTTAACTGATTCTGGGGTACCGGGGGCAACTTATTGGGAACTCTTGGCTGAAAAAAGGCGAGCAGCTCTTGAATCATCTTTAATAGAAAACCAACATTTGCATGAGCGCATTGAAGGACTTGAAAGTGAACTAAACACATCGCGTCAAATGCTTGAGGAAACTAAGAATCTAGTCGAAGTACTCACTGAAATGCTTAATGAAAATGAAGCGGAAAAAGAAATCGAGCAAAACCTGGATCGTAATGACTGCAGCTCTGATTCCGAAAATGTAACAAGTGAAGTAAAATCGGATTCTTAAACATTGAAATTTGAGGCTCTGTACAGAGCGCGTTTCGTTATTCCTTAGTTCGAACTATATTAAATTGTTAAAATGAATTTAATGTGCTGTAAAAGTTGTTTTCTCTAAATAAACGTATAACATAAGTATGTACTGAAATCACAAATAATTCGTATCAATTCTTTTAAAAAAAACCATGGATTGGTTGGTTCTCCGCTTGGACTCATTTCGTCTGAGATATTTATTTTCAAAACGTTGGTTCTAATTTAAAGCAAAATATTGATCACTAAATTAAATTCAAGAAAGTAAGTACATAGGTGTGCTGTTTGTAAAATATATACAGTTGTACCTAAATACATAATATATGTAACCAACTCTTGTTAGAAAAAATCTAGTGAATTTGATATAAGTAAGTACATACCTACATAATGTTTTGTATAAATACCCAGTTGTTCAATTATATTTTTTTTTTTATTCAAAAAGAGCCAAACAAAAAATGCGATTAACTAGAGTCGACGATTGTTATGAACATGTGTTTGCGAGGTATAGGAATAAGAAACTGGTATTGTTAGGTATATTTTATTATTTTTTTTTAGGAAATCAATTGTACATCTTTTACGTCCGTCTTAAATCAAACTTCCTCTCGAATAACCGATTTCTTTTTCTCCCCAACAAATGGCATTGTATGTGGTTTGGAATGCACCCGTATGTTTGCTTCTTTTCGTTTCTCATTTTTCTTAATTGCTTGAATCTTCTTTTGGGCATTAAGAACATGACGTGGTACGTGTCTATGGCGGGCAATGCGTTTAACTTGCGGATGCGCCGCATATTTATCCTTCAAAACCTCTTGATAATAAAAATTTGATCTTTCGCGAGGTCTTACTACGCCTAACTTTTCAGATGCCTTTGCCTTCCACATTCGAATATTCATTTCATCCGAACCAGAAAATACGTATTTGTTATCCATGCTCCACCCAACGCAAGCAATGCGTTGCATTCGCTTTGTGTGATAGATTTCTCTAGAGTGGCTTTTGTGTATATCGTAAATACGAACCGTTTTATCATAACTTCCAGTTACGAATTCTTTACCCGTCGGCGAGTAGTCCACGTCCGTTACTGCTGAAACATGGTCGTAATGAATTTTAATAGGATTGCTTAAGCGCCGAGTGTCAAATGTATACAAGCTGAAAGCAAAAAAGCATTTGGTTTAATTTTTTCAATAAAATACAAAAATAAATTCCTACTTGCAATCTTCGTTAGCAACTGTAAAATTAAATGCTTGCATAGGGTTCCACGATAGTTTGTTACTTTTCATTGTAAGAACGACTTTCCGCATAGGGTGACCTTCACGCTTGTCGTATAAAACTATACTTCGATCGCTGCCACACGCAGAAAGCAAGGATGTTTCAACGGGATTGAAAGCAATTGAATGTAGTGTATCCATCCCCCAATTAAGAATTTTAAGTGGATCATTTCTGCTAACATCCCATAGTGTACAAACTTCACCGCAAGTCGCAAACAAGTTTTCCTTTATATTATGCGAAATACCAGTTATACCTGTGCGTGAGAAAAATGTGTTGGAAGGTTCTTCGTTTTCCCCAATATCTAGATCTGTTGACTTCCACATTTTAACGGTTTTATCGTCCCCTGCTGTATAGAAACTAGTACCGTCGACGGAAAATACTATTCCTCTGACAAATCCATTATGTGCAACAAAGTTCCTTGCACAATCTCTGTTGGCCAAATCCCAAACACGTATTTCTCCATCATATGCACCGCTTACTAGTGTAGAAAGTTGCGTTGGGTGTTTTCCAAAGCATGAAACACCGTCACGGTGTCCGCTGAGATTGCCCACAAAAGGTTTGGCAAATACTCTATCCAGCTTGGTAGCATTGAGTGCACGCACATATTCTCTAACTGATTCAAGAGGGTGTAATGCTGGGTCATAATTGCGTTGAACTAAACTTTGTCATAATAGGATAGAAATTATTATTTTTTGTGTATTTGCAATTGTTACCTTTATGTAAGTTGGATTTTGTTTCCCTCAGATAATCATCAGGATTTCGGCTAATAACTTTAACTTTCATAGTTAATGGAGTTGCAGCTCGTTTTTAACGAATTGGTAAAAACAAAAATCACATACAATACACGGCCGCCGTTGCACGTTGTTTTGCTTTGACGTACGATTTTTTTTGTGATTTGTAAAATACAAACAAGCTAGCGAATGCCTCAAATGTCGGGTTGGTTCTTGTTGCTTGACATTGCGGTGGCTGCGTTCAGTGTTCCGACTGATTTAATAGGTACCTAGTGCTCAAATGTATTTCATAGAGGAATGACACACACTAGGCTAATCATTTTAACCTTCTCAATAAATTTTTATTAGGTCACAATGGGTAATTCTATATTAAAAATTTCGCCATTGTGAGTTCGTAAAATCTAACCAGGACACTTAATATGATTACTAGTATCGTGCACTCTATTTAGAGAATTCTCTCGACGCGATCGATATGTGAGTACCACCACAAAACATGTGCAAATGCAAATATGACACTCAAATCTGTATATTAATCCAAAAAAAAATTACAAAAGTAGTTTTCAAAACTAAATCTCGATTTATTCTTATTTGTATTTATAAATAATATCCAACCTAATAAATTTAACAAAAATGTAAGGGCCGAAAACAAACTGTATAGAAAAAAGTATTCAGCAATAAGAGCAGAAGTTGTATCGTATATTGTAAATTTATAATGGACCTCGAAAATGATGTGTTTTCTTTGAATAATGACATCATTTATTTCAATTCAAGATGTTCTTGGTAAAATTCTGATTGTTGGACTTGTCTCCAAAAAGTTTTCGAACTGTATCTTACCTCTCCAAACTTCAAACCAGCAAAGTGCTGCCAATTCATTTTCAACTTTTTTATTACAGTTTTAAATTGTTTTCATATTTTTGTTGATTGGATGTATTTTTCTCTAGAATATATTAAGATGTAAATCTTGCAGTTCTTAAACTTACTTGCCTTTTTATTATTTGATGTGAGTTTCAAAATATCTGCTTGCAAATTCTTTATAATAAAACATTCCTTTTGATTTTCATGGGGTCACTTTCTGATTCTGTATGCTAGTTTTAAAACTGGCATACATAATTCTTCTATAGTTTGTAAACGCGTGAAGGAAGCTGCCTGCAGGATTCAGGAAATTTTATCGTATAAAATCCAGACAGTATGAACAATTTGGTAAGATTAATAATGCAGATCATTTTCCAAGTATATACCTTTGAACTCCTTCAAAATATTAAGGATCATGTAAAAAATTATTTTCCTGAAAACTACAAGATGGACCTATCAGAAACAATGAAAGCTGCACTGTCTAAAGCTCCAGCCCCAATAATTGGAAATACTGGAGGGAGTAGCTCGTCGGTCACCTCAATGGGAATAACACATGGCCAGCTCTCATCGGAACCTCAGCATAACAATTTGCAAGGAGCTGGATATGTTACTGAAAAGTTATATATGCTTCTACAACTTTATTTACAAAACAAAGGATGGAATCCAAGTGTTGAATTACTTCAATGTTTTTCTGAGCTAAAGGATAGTGCAATGCTTCCAAGTGCTGCCTATTTACAGTAAGTAAAATAGTGGTAAATAGTTCATAATCATATTTTTCTTATAGAATTCTAGCAAACCGTCTCACTCTTGATGGTCAAGGAAGATTAATTTTGCGAGAAAATGGCAAAATTGTGCTTCCATTCGAACACTTCGCAAACGCTGTTATGCTTAAGCATATGTCAGGTCCTCATGGATTGCATTTAAGTGTTGAAGCAACAGTGCGGGCAGTGCTTGAATCATACACAATCGGCAGGGATAACTTTGGAATGGAAAAAGAATTCATCGTTGAGGTGGTACAGTCATGTCCAAGTCCAGCTTGTCGCTACTACAAAAATCACTTACCAATACCACCTATCACATTCATGGAGCAACCCTATGCAAGCGTTTCGCCCGAGTTTTTGCAACACAATAACCCAACCCCTCATCCGGCTGGAGGTGAAGTTGACTTAAGCAAAAGTCATAATAATCAAAAAGTTTCTCAGTCAATTACGCATGTATCAAAGCCAAATCCTCAAACGCAAGTAACTAGTCATCATCACCATCAACAGCAGTTGCAACAACAGCAACATCAAATAACCACCGCTATTATGCAACAACAAAATCGAGTAATGGCGCATCAAACACTGGACAAATTCAATATCCTTACAACAATTGAAAAACAGCGTGTTATTCAACAATTGGATAAAAAAAATTATGAACAAAATATTCCAATAGTTTCCAGCGGTGTGACTATACCAGCATCAGGTAAGTAAAAACTTTTTCTCTAAGTTTAACTTAGAAGGCCGGTTCTCAAAAGATAATGCACTTGAGCAATGGTACAAATTTCTTAGTTGTATTATTTTTTTTATTTTGCACCTTTTGTTATCTTTTCGATTGATGTAGGTAGGTACTGTAATTATTTCAGTTCCAAAGTTTGTGCCACGAGGACATTTTATAAATCTCTTTCATGCTGTTATGATGTTTGTTTTGTTTTTTTTAACTATGCAATTTGTTTTGTTTAATTTATGCAGGTAATAATCTACATCAACTGCCGAATCCATCACCACATCTACCACCACCTTCACCATCACTTTCATCTCTGACTGAGCAAAACCAAAAAAATATCGATGTTTTACGGTAAATACAACATTTTTGTTTTATCGTGCACATAATTGCAGCACATAATTATTTTTTTTTTTAACTTTAGCTCAAATCTTGAGTCTTTGGAGTCCAACAAAGATTTGCTTGCTCTACATAATGGGGCATGGGGAGGACAAGACCACCGCGAAGGGCAAATGGTAGGGCAGGACAAAATTGTACGGGCATTTGCAGACTTGATGAAAAACATGTCTCGTATGAAGACGTATATTCGTCCTTCTATGTGCAAACCATATGGCAAACAAAGTGAAAGCTTGCAAAAAAGTGAGTAAAGTCGAGTAGACTCCTCCGCAAATCATTTACATTTATTTTGAATTTCGTACTTTAATATTAAGAGTGTAGCTCTTTGAATTCTGAAATTTGAATTTAAGCCTTCATGTCGATGGAAAAATGTTAATTTAATTATTTAAATTTGGTTTTATTTCCGAATATACATTTTTTATTACGAGTTGGTATGTACATAGGAATTTTAATAGCGAAATAGAGCGATTAGACCGTATAAGATTGCTCTTTCTGAAAAATCAAGGGTACTTGTTAAAATTTCCGATTAGGTATATGTAAAGTGCCGTAATATGTATTGCGTACAAATTAAAAAAAAAAAAGAAGACAAATAAATAAATAAAAAAATCGCATTGAATATAACTCGTAATTTTCTAAAGTTTTTATCAAACTTTTTATATCTAAATAAAAAACAGCTCTTTTGGACACTATTCAATTGGTTCAGTCTTTACGGAACTGTCTGCCAGCTCCACATATACCAGTCAGTTCATGGAAAAGTGAAGATCGACATCGTAAGGATCCTGAAGCAGTAAGGGTTGAAAGCAATTAAGAGTTGTCTCTTTTAATATTAGTTACTTAAATAAGGCTATTTCGTTTTAAGTGCAATTTATTGATGAATGTTATGAATGCAATGTGCAGTGGGTTTTATTAAAAGCTTATCATATATATTTTGTTTACATAGCGTTTGGATCAAATCCAGAGTGCAATATAAAAACGCTGTGAATGTTCGCTGAGCGTCGAGTTGCAGAAATAAAAACTAATTTAGTTTTAAATATATAAAGCGTGTAATTTTTAACAAAAAACTTTAATTTAACTTTATTTAGACTGATTTGATTTTGAGCACTTTTTCCAAAAAAAAATGTTTTGTTCCTAAAAAGCAATTTAATTAAATTTGATTGTGAAAAATTTAAATAAATTGGCAATTTGTCTGTGATAAAATGTTTATTCAAATTAATACGTATTTGGCTACCATATTTCTTTTTGAAGATCTTGAAAACGTATATGTATATATAAATACATAAATGAATGACAAACAAAGTTAATTCCATAAAATGGCATTTTATTAAGAAAAACAAACATTTGGTTTTGGGCTTATTCTAATACTTTATGTTTTAAAAACAGAAGAATAAATGTAAATGCATATTATGTATTCTTGACTTCAAACTGTAATCCGGTATCTTTAAATTAATACCTTCTAAATGCAAAGTCTGAGCTTACAATATAGAACGCAAACTAGAAATAGGAAACAACATAATTCTTTTTAGTTATTGCTGTAAATTTTTAAGTGGTATAAATTAAAGTAATAATAATAAGTTATATATTTCGCATTAGAAATTCTATTATACCAATTTTTTTTTTAATATCTGCCTGCTCAAATAATATATATAATAATTTTATTTTTAATTGTTTTTTGATGACTGCATATACATTTTTAGTAATTTATATTTCAATCACCCACCGGACAAATTTTACGCAAGCAATTTTTTTTATTAAATTACGATCCCATCAATCTAACCTAACACAATAACTTGCTTTCAAATTGTGTTATTGTAATATTTGTATATTTTTTTGTAATAACTGTGTATGTAAATGTAGGTACTTAATGAACCCACGATGTAGAAACATGAAATGGTTGTGTTGTGTATACATTTATTTTGATGTTTTTTTTTTGTTAATTTATTATGTTTCAAATTGAGTTTTTTGATATATACTTGTGTACTTCGAATATACACACATAAAAAGGTGGTCATAACATTATGCTTGTGATTGTACAGGCAAACTGTCGATATTCTGCAAATCGATCTAAAAATTTGAAAGAGGCCATATTATGGAGCTTAGTGCAGAACAGCGCCTTTAACTTTTAACAGGACATATAGAAATTATTTTGTTTTTTCCAGGAAGGCTGATAGACGGCCGTTTATATAGGGATGACAAAATTAGTTTCTATAAATAATTTATTTTAATTAGGAATAATTCGAACATTTTTTTATAGCATCGTCTATAAAAACACAAACGCAACTATGCTACTTGAATTTTTGTAATCTATACCTACTGTTCAATATTAATACTGTTAATTGGTCGAAACGTTTTGAACAAAACTAAATGTGCAGCATTACGCTAAAGTATTACTTTGTTAAAAATTATGTTGATTATTTAACAGACTGGATCTATTATGACAGCAATATAAACAATTTATTTATTCACTGTAATAGTGAGATACATTTTTTTAAATTATATTATGTAGCCAAAAGTTCTTTAAATAAAACCATTTTCTTTTGCACTCAAATTCGTACAATTACATATTATGATATACAAATATGATAAATGACTAAATTCTTTTTAATATTATAATTAAAATAACCACAGACTCATGAAACTCACTTAGTATAGGAAAATTAAAAACAAATAATTACATTCAATTCAATGTAAGTTTTCCCAAAGTTGTTGCTGCCCCTTAAACATGCCTAGTAAATTGTTTACTGCTTGTTAAACATAAGAAAAACTAAAACGAAAGAGAACAAATTAATGTCATTACTTCGGAACAGACATTTTTTTGATGACACCTTAAAACAATTGTATCAATCATTGCCTTTATTCTGAGGTTTAAAACTAAAGAATGAAATCGTCATTTGTTTATCGTTTAAATGATTATTATTTATATTACTATTTTTGAATACAACATTTCAAGAACGGATGAAGTCTTTGAAACTAATTAGCATTTTATGTTTTTATTTTGTAATAACAGAAGGTAAATATTTCATTTTCTTTCGGTTCCCCTAAACAAAATAATCTATGGTATTAAAATAAGTAACCGTATTAGATCTCCTTTGGTATTCAAATGGTTGCAAGTAACCAATGTAATTTAAGAAGTAATTAAACCAATGTAATTTAACTATCAATATGTAATCACCTTTAATGCAATTTGTAATCACCTTTAATGCAATTTCTTTTAATTTTATAAAATTTGTTATTTACATAATATTTAATTAAAAGTAATAAAATTGAATATCTAATTAAATTAACTTGTTTTATTTAATTAAAGGTATAATTATCGTTTGTGAACACCAAAAGATAAAAGTAATAGAAGTAATGCTGTTTTATTTACTTATATATAGATTTCGAGAGATGTTTGAATCAGACCAACATTGTCGGGTCTTCTTTCGTCTCTCTACTACTAGAGAGAGATGCAGTAGCATCTCTAAAGCCCATGTTTCCTAAATGAGACCAAAAAGGACCATGCCCTGTAGTCAACGCCACCACCCATTCCAATGTTCCTCGACTCTTTGAGTGGAGCAGGTCAGCCACTTATCACCATTTTAGCCTGTCTACATTGTTTCACGATTGACCACCTTCTCAGGTGTTCTGCCATGATCCATTTGTGAATAATCTGTTCTACCATTCCTAATACAAATTGAAGATAATGGTTCTGTTTCCCGCAACTTTTCAGTTGACCCCTGTTTTGCAAGGGAGTCCGCCTTTTCGTTGCCGTCGATCCCTATGTGTCCTCGTAGCCAAGTCAGTGTTACTTCATATTTAGATGAACACTTTTCGAGCTTGAGTAGACGCATTCCATTGACAATGATGTTGTGATGTTTGTTTGGTATGAGGATATTTATTTCTTCCATCTGACTGTCAAGCTAGTAATCCAACGCATGCAGCAAAGCAATAGTTTCAGCCTGACATAAGGAAGTTTATTTCCCAAGGTAACGTGACGGGCTAGTTCCAGTTCTTCCAAATAGACACCAGCCCCCGCTGCGCCATTTATTATCGATCTCTATTACAATATTTCTTTTTTCTAGAAGTAATCCGTTCTCAAGACGAGATTTGTGATTACTTTCCATATCACACACCCTTATTATTTCATCACAGTTTTCTTGGAAGCTTTCGCCCACCATACAACATAGGCGTAGGTGACAATAGGTCTAGTTATCATCGTATACGTCCAGTATGCTGACCTAGGGGAGAGTCATCACCCTGTACGCATACACGTTTGCATTGATTCAGTATTCTTTTTGCTTTCCAGACCTTCTCCTCAACATAGTTCTTAGTAAGTCCAGTATCTAGATACGGCCAAGATTCGAGATTTGCTCTCTAGTGAAGATTATTAGATCTGTTTTCGAATTTAGTTGATTTTACATGTAAAAGAAAAACAAATTCCGTCACGTAATGCTCGTTCAAGGACAACTCAATTCGACCCCTGCATTTGACGCATTAATATAAATAGCCCTTGTTACAGACACCCCCGTTCATCCACTTTGAGTGCATTTTTCATGACATCTGCGGTGACGTCTATGACCTCTTACCATTATTGCTATGTTGTCGGCATATCCCAACCCACTGTGTGAATGCCAGTCGCCTCAAGTCTATCGTATTTATAGCCCTTATTTAGCTCTTCCTCCGCAACGCGTACTACTTGTTCTAACGCTGTTTCTGGCTGCCCTGTAGGCATACTGTCTACTATTCAAATGATACAACTTAAGCACGTTAATTTCCATATGGAAATTACGAATGTGTCCGCGTACTAGAGCAAAATCCCAACCTATTATTAGATCCTCGTTTCTGTTTCTGCATGTATTCACCAAAGACTCTAATGTCGTTTTCCATTGGGAACACCAAAAATCTTTTTCAGATCTCAGATTTAACGCGGCTCATGGGACATGCAATGAAATTGATCTGCTTTTGTAAATGGATTAGTGCGTTATTTGACAGCAATATCAGCTGTTAAAATTGCATTCGCTTTTGGAAAAATCAGCTATGGATATCGACTTGAAAAATGGTTCCCCTGTTGTAGATATAAATGGAGTAGTTTCGGTAATTCTTGGTTTCCAGATAATGAAGAAGACAATGAAGATAATAATTCCTCCAACATTATATCCATTGCTTTTTATATATTTCTTTATTTTGCTTTTCACGAAACTTTGCGCATTTGTTTTGAAAGCTAACTTTTTAAAATGGTTTGAAACTGCTATGGGTATTCGTGGCAGTATATGTATGTAAATCTGAAAAATTATCGAGATCTGCAAAAAGTGATCCGAATCGAAAAAAAAGATTGATTTGTTTGCCCAATTTAACATGAAATGTGATTTTTATCAAAAAAAAGATTGAATTTTTGTCCCAATGGAAAACCACATAACTCTTTTGTCCGAGGAGGTTCTGATGGGAGAATCATATGGCAGGTATTACAAAAATATGACAAAACTTCACCTCCGTCAACTTGGCAGAGCGCATATGTCAAAAATCGACTTTAAATAGCCCTGAATTATGTGCTAAGTTTTTTATATTTTGCTCCAACGGTTTCCTAAAAAATCGACCTTGAAAAGTGCTCTGCCAAGTTAATGTTAAGCCAGCAGAGCACATGGTTAAATCGGCCGGAAAAATAAAAAAATTAATATGCCATATTGATGCCTGATTTCTGTGCTCGTAGCTCAAGCCAATTGGCTAGAAATCGCATTACAAATCCCTATTCTAACAAGTTCATATAGAAAACTGCTAACTCAAATCCTAAAAACGGGCAAAAATCGAAAAAAAAACAAGTAAAGGTGTTATCATCGGCCTGGCCGATGCTTTGATACCCTCCACTGCATACAAGTCATGCAAAATACCAGAACTACTTGACCGACATAGCCCATTTTTAATACCAACCTAACGACGATAAAAGAAGTCCTTTCACAAAACTTCATTCATCTAGGTATCGTGTTTTCAACGGATAGAGGGACACATGGGTCCAATATTGGTTTTGTATGGGAAGTACCAGAACTACTTGACCGACATAGCCCATTCTCAATACCAACCTGACGCTAATAAAAATAAGTTCTCTCACCAAATTTCATTCACCTACGTCAATTACTTTGGGCGCTATCGTGCTTTCAACAGACAGACAGACAAACGGACATGACTAAATCGATTCAGAATGTGATCCTGATATATAATATATATATACTTAATATATATACTTAAAGAGGTCTCCGGTGACTCCTTCTTGGCGTTACAAATGTATTGGCAAAGTGAATATACCTTCCTGTGGAGGGTATAAAAAGCACATATATATCTATGGTTTATATGCTTTTGATTTGCTAAGTCATTGATTTTTGTGCTGTTCTAATTTAGACTCTAATCTAAGTCTTAGGTTTGGCTCTGTTAGTAAAATAACTTTTACAGTGCTAAGCTTAAAATTTCAACTGCAAGAAAGGAAAATCACAATGCAGAACGTCGACATTTTGGCGACATAACAAAAACAGCATCTAAAAATGGTAAGCCGACATTTTAAGGCAAATACAATCCATATAACCAGGACCACAGCAATTATAGTAGGTATGGGTAAAATAATTATTTCAAAATAAATACATTTCCTTTGCGCACTGGTAGGTAGGCTGTTTAGTATGCGTGAATCAACACATTATGAACCCAGCCAAAACTGTTGTATTGGCCGGCTAGGTGAGTAGCCGTGCATGGCGGAAAAGGAAACAAATTGTGTGAATCTGTAGAGTGAGGATGTTCGTCCAAAATAAAGTTGCCGTAGGTTGTAAATATTATGTTCGCCTGGTGTAATAATATTGATCGCATATGAATGAGGATCGACATTGTGGCGCCTTAAAAAAATATAGTGCACATACATATTAAAAAAAGGGCGGTTCGCATTCAGGACCGAATGCTTACCAGATTAAATGCGGGTGGAAGGGGTGGAAAAGGAAAGGAATCCACAAAAAAATTACCGTGGGGAATTTCTTGTGGGTGTTTGCATGCGTTTGTAAATTAAAAAAAAAAAACGAATGCATTATATTATAAACAAAAAGTAGGCGTATATATTATGTTCTTTTTTAGCGAAATATAACTACAAATTATGTGCTCCAAGAATTGACACACATTACCCCATGGTAGGTATTTGTTTTAATTATTGTTTTTGCAGGAATAATGAAAGTATGTGAATTGTCGTTACGTTTTGTGCTGACCAACCACGATCGTACCAGGCAAACAGCCAGGACACATGTACAGAATTACCTGGGAAAGCACGAGCACCGTCTCAGGGTAGATGCTGGGGGCTTGGGGGCGTGAGTACGTATATTGCGCATAGTTCCTTGAAATGCTTCGTTAACCGAAATTTTTGTTTAATCCTTACAAAGGAGAGAGAATGAGACGGGGCATTTAGGGAAGCATTAAGCAATACGATTGTAAGATGTAGGAAAAAAAGAAAGGCTAGTGGGTAAAAAATGGTGGCTGCATATGTGAGTAGGTAGCATGTAGGGTCCTTCTGATCGTTGCTCCTACTAGTTGAGCACAAAAATCAAAGATGTCAAATGGATGGATTGTAGTGTAGATGCTATTAGGTAGGTATATTGTGTCGTCATTGTCACTTACGTTCTTTAATATTTATCTTTATTGCTCAAATTAGTGTTATGTGCGTGTGATTTTGCCATAACTCTTAATTTCCAATGGGTACCTACCTATTAATTTCAAACCCACCACTCATTTTCAAGTCTCCATATAAAGGGTGATTTTTTAGCTGGTTGGGTTTTGGCAACACTGGTTTTGACAGCTGACGTGTGTTTAGTACCTTGTGTCACTGTCAAACAGCTTCAGTTTGGTTTGCAATTTAACCATGGATCGTCTTACAAATGAACAACGCTTTCAAATTATTGAATTTTACTATCAAAATTCGTGCTCGGTTCGAAATGTTCATCGCGCGCTGCTTCCATTTTATGATCGGCATTCTCGACCTTCTGAGCAGTCTATTCGGAGAATATTCGGGCCGGTCAATTGGCCGCCTAGATCGTGCGATTTGACACCATTAGATTATTTTTTGTGGGGGTATGCCAAGGCAAATGTGTATAGGGACAAGCCCGCTTCGATTGACGCACTGGAAGCCAACATCCATGCATTCATTCGTGAGATACCGGCCGATATGTGTGAAAGAGTATGCCAAAATTGGACTCAGCGGATGGGCTACCTGAGATGCAGCCGCGGTCAACATTTGCACGAAATTATCTTTAAACATTAAATTGCAAGGTTCAAACTATCGATTCAAATAAATATTTCATTCATTTTTTCGAATTTTTTGTGTTTTTTTTTTTAAAAAAGTTCTAAACCTCTTAAAAAATCACCCTTTATAAACGTATTATAAAGAGTGTACAAAGTTATGCACTCTCTAAAATGCCTCTAAGCGCATAAACCTTATTTATAAAATTTTTTCAACGTTGTATAGAGCTTGTATAAGCTAAACGCTCTTGGACTTTGTTTGGAGCCTGTATAGAGGTGGAATAGTATCGAATTGTCATTTCGACTCAAAAAAATTTGTCACATTTTATTTAAAATAAAATCAAAAATAAATTGAATAGATTGTTTCCAGGTTTTTTTTTCAATTTTAAGGATTCTACAAATATTCTCGACAAGAAATATGTGCAGATATGAGATATTTTAAGCTGTTTTAAATTTTTCTTAAAATTTGAATACGATCACCATTTCATGGAGTCCCGAATCTCCCATATTTTTCTTTTTGCTTTTCCATTTTGTTATTCCTATGTATTTGAATTTGTATTTCTCACAAGCTGCTTAGGTTTTTTTTTTATCATTTCGGACAGATAAATGTACTCTTTTTCAGTACTTTTTTTGACACAAGCCCTCTATAACTAGTATGCATGGAAAAATGTTTTATAAATAAATGCACAAATGCACAGTAGGAAAGTCAAAATTCAATTCAATTTTCTCTTGTGCGAGTTTTTATTTTTGAGGATTGCACATATAAAATGTAGGCATATAAAAATACCAATCCTAATGAGTGCCTCGTAGGTACCTATATCCATTGCAAAAAAGTGCATCGGATTTTCTAAATAACTGCCCTATATTTAAGTCTAGCGGATTTTCGTCAGTAGAAAAACAGGATCACTGCACCTAGGTATCTATCTACCAACCGGTCTAAAAAACAAAAATGTACGTAGGTAGATCGGTATCCATTTTGCGGAAAATGCGAATAACGTTATATTGCCTATACTCCACCCTTTTGACATCTTTGAATTTTTTGCTTAACTAAAAGCAGCAACGATCAGAAGAACATACAGCTACCTATACCTACTATACATGGAGTTGGGGACACCATATTTTACCCACTGAGCTATCATTTCTTCTTACAAGACAACTAGGAATCGTATATATATATAACGACCCGTCTAATCCTCTCTCCTTTTCAAGGATTTAACAAAGTCTCGAACTCACACCCCCAAATATATACCAAGAGATGGTGCTTCTCCAGATAATTCTATATACGTGTCTTTAAGCTGTGTGCCTGGTACCTACGTTCGTCAGCCACACATTGAAACGCCACCACACATACATATTAATTATTCCTTCAAAAACAATATATATATACCATGGTGTGTCAATTCTTGGAGCACATAATATATTGTTATATTTCGCTTTAAAAACTTAATATGGAATTGGCTTCCTGTTAAGAATTGAAAGTGTTAATAATCCGTTTTTTGATTTACATACACATCCATATAAAATTCTTCACTGCAATTTTTTTGTGGATTCATTTCCAACCCCTTCCACCCGCAAATAATCTGGTAAGCATTCGGTCCTGAATGCGAACCGCCCTTTTTTTAATATGTATGTGCACTATATTTTTTTAAGGCGCCACAATGTCGATCCTCATTCATATGCGATCAATATTTTTACACCAGGCGAACATAATATTTACAACCTACGGCAACTTTATTTTGGACGAACATCCTCACCCTACAGATTCACACAATTTGTTTCCTTTTCCGCCATGCACGGCTACCCACCTAGCCGGCCAGGACAACAGTTTTGGCTGGGTTCATAATGTGTTGATTCACGCATACTAAACAGCCTACCTACCAGTGCGCAAAGGAAATGTATTTATTTTGCAAGAATTATTCTACCCATACCTACTATAATTGCTGTGGGCCTGGTTATATGGATTGTATTTGCCTTAAAATGTCGGCATACCATTTTTAGATGCTGTTTTTGTTATGGCGCCAAAATGTCGACGTTCTGCATTGTGATTTTCCTTTCTTGCAGTTGAAATTTTTAGCTTAGCTCTGTAAAAGTTCTTTTACTAATAGAGCCAAACCTAAGACTTGGATTAGAGGCTGAATTAGGACAACACAAAAATTATTGACTTAGCAAATCAAAAGCACATAAATCAGACACAAATATTTAATAAAGTTCGCCGTGTAGTAACCCAGACAGGATGTAATAATTACGATGGCATGGCTATGTCTATATTAAATTTTAAAGCTGATTAACTAAAGGGAAGTTTTGTATATATCGGATTGATTTTCACTTAATGAAAATTAAGTAAAGATTGTTAGTGAATGAAATATGAACAGACAGACAAGAGGTTTGTAGGAAGATAATTGATAGTCAGGAAGGGTGATAATTGATGATTGGGTGATTGGAGTTCATCGCCTGGGTTCTCGTGCATTTGAATTTAACATTGTAGTTGGATTGCTTATTATTTGATAATATTGTCCAAGTATAAACTAAAAAAAGTTCACCACCAATGAGATTCGAAACAGAGATCTCACCATCTCGTCCTGTGGTATCACACTCTTGACTTTTTTGCCCAATGTCCTTATAAATACAAACTCCTGGACAGTAAAATAAGTGTTGTTCGTTTACAATTCAAAACAGTTTTTTCGTTAGGTGGCCGCATAAGTAGGAAATCCGTAGAAGATAATCGGAATGATGAAGCCAGGTTAAGTTTGTAGGATTATAGTGGGGTGGATATATAGGTAGGTAGGTAGGTTATTGGTTATTCCTTGCCGATATTTATTATGGTTCAGGTAGGAACAATTAATTGTATATATTTATAATTTCAAAGAGTCTGATATAATATAAGGATAAAATAAGTGACATGATGAACAGCAGGGGTGTGTTACAGTAGCAGGAGGTATTTTTGTTATTTTAATTCGCCATTGTTTTTTTTTAGGATAGTTAATGAGGAAAAAGTTGTTCCCAATTTATCTACTAATCCCCGACTGGATGGAGTACTTTAGATGTATTTTTATTTATGCTAACTTATGTGTTTTGATGATGTACATTACTTTTGTTTATTTGCAGTGCATGTGTACCATAAAGGATTGGTGTTGCGGTTTATTTTAAGTAGCTAGTTAACATAAGCTATGTAATAGTTGAGTTACAATAAGTACATATAAAATAAAAGAAGTTACTATTGTTGATGACTTTTATGTATTCATAAGTAGGAAATCCGAAATTAATTGTATATATTTATAATTTCAAAGAGTCTGATATAATATAAGGATAAAATAAGTGACATGATGAACAGCAGGGGTGTGTTACAGTAGCAGGAGGTATTTTTGTTATTTTAATTCGCCATTGTTTTTTTTTTAGGATAGTTAATGAGGAAAAAGTTGTTCCCAATTTATCTACTAATCCCCGACTGGATGGAGTACTTTAGATGTATTTTTATTTATGCTAACTTATGTGTTTTGATGATGTACATTACTTTTGTTTATTTGCAGTGCATGTGTACCATAAAGGATTGGTGTTGCGGTTTATTTTAAGTAGCTAGTTAACATAAGCTATGTAATAGTTGAGTTACAATAAGTACTAAGTACATATGAAATAAAAGAAGTAACTATTGTTTATGACTTTTATGTATTGTTATTTATGGGTGGTGTTTTAATCATCGCCGCATCCATACTCCATACTTGCATTGATTAGGGGGAAGATTTTTGTATTATTCCATGTGTTTTCGAATAATGCAAGGTAAGTTTATATGTTTAGAATGGATAAGATAGGTGATAGGATACGGACTGTGGCAGAGAGCTAGGTCAACTAAATAATGGATGGATTTGGAATGGGCCAACAAACACGTATGTGTTCGAACAGTCTTAATAGACACATAAAAAAACTAATAAATTGTTTAAAAAAAAAAATCTATCTTTCCCCACGGGAATTCTGACTCTCGCTCTTTACTTTGTCATCCTATGGTATGACGCACTGAGCCAAATCCCTTATCTGATTTTGTCTTCCAGAATCCATACACAAAGTCCTTGTACATAGAGTTAATAATTTGTATTCGTTTACGATTCATAAGATTTTTTTCCATATGTGGCCGCATCAGTAGGAAATCCGAAGAACATAATCAGGCCCCCATCACCAAGCGTAATGTGCATGATTCACGTACATACTGTCTCATGTACATAGGCGCAAATTGGGCACAAGGTAGGTATGTTTGTTGTGCCTGTTTCTGGGCACAACAAACGTTGTTGTGTAAAGTGGGGGTATTTTTTCAATGTTCTACATAAATATGTACCTTTTAGAATGATAATACTGTACGCGGCAAGGCAAAGCAGAAGTTATTTATAATGAATTGATGAACCAGGTTAGATTTGTAGGGTTATATTGGTGGATGTATAGGTATGTTATTGGTTAGGTTTGTAGGATGATTTTGGAAATATAAGTAGATATATAGTACGTCCCAAGGCTGTGCGTGGTGACGTTTATTTATGAAAAGGAACAGCTTTTAACAATATTGGTAAAGGATGGTAATTTACGCTGTAATTATAATAATGGAAGGCACCATGATGGCTTGGTGCGTGCATCAAACTAAGAAGAGTTCTCGAGGTAAATCGGAGATGATTGTTTATAATATGAGATCTAGTACGTCAGGTATTGGAAGTTTGAATAACTAAAACATATTTAAACTAAGCTTGCAACACATATAATTAGCATCTTTATTATTCCCTCCTGTCTGGGGTTGTATAGCTTCAACAAAAACCATCTAAAACACCGCCCAGCATTCGAGCATTTTCCTTCTTGATGAAGTTACCTAAATAAAAACAAAGATGAATTTAAATAACAAAAAATGCTTTATTTACTTACCTACATTGAGCATAACTCATCAAATGGTTACATTCAGGAAAATTCCAAGGGCAGGTAGGTTATGTTTATAGGATGATTGTGGATGATACACTTAGGTCCATATTTATGGGGAGATAGTACAGGAAGGTTATTTAGTCATCAGAAAAGTTTGTACGATTATGCTGAAATAAATACAACACGAAGCCAACAGATTGTGAATAATTTAAACCAAATATTAAACGTATGAAAAAATAAAAATGCTATAATTTTTTTCCTACTCGAGATGCATGCTAACAAGGTACATCGCTAAATTTACTGAATGCAACCATTTGGGAAATTGAGAGTTCGTACGCGCAATGAAGTTGGTTGTAGTTTAATATTTACTCTTTTTTTATGGAATTCAATAATTTGACATTTGCCAATTACCGGTGTTTTTGTAAGTGGATTATTCAATTATGTTTGATATTTTAATTCACCATTGTTTTCTTTAGGAAACTCGATAGCTTTACAATGGAAAATGATGGAATGCAGGGCGTCGCTGATATTGCTCTACATAGACAACCCACAACCACCACAGACTGGATCTTAAAACTAAGATATAATATATGTGTAGTGTAAAGAAATATAATTTGATAATAAAGGATAAGTTTGTTTTGTTCCTTAGTAAATAATTTAATTGCATTACAAAAAGGTTATACATATATTTGCTGATTAAATAGGTATGGGGAAGTTATACTTTTTATATTTCAGATTGATTTTCTTAAAAAAAAAAACATCCCCCAGAAGGAATCTGTCACATGTACTTTTGTCCTTATACGTAGAGTAAGTAAATCGTATTCGTTTATAATTCACAACAGTTTTTTCGTTAGGTGGCCGAATCAGTAGCAAATCCGAAGAAGATAATCAGGCCCCCATCACCAAGCGTAATGTGCATGATTCACGTACATACTGTCTCATGTACATAGGCGCAAATTGGGCACAAGGTAGGTATGTTTGTTGTGCCTGTTTCTGGGCACAACAAACGTTGTTGTGTAAAGTGGGGGTATTTTTTCAATGTTCTACATAAATATGTACCTTTTAGAATGATAATACTGTACGCGGCAAGGCAAAACAGAAGTTATTTATAATGAATTGTGAACCAGGTTAGATTTGTAGGATTATATTGGATGTATAGGTATGTTATTTGGTTAGGTTTGTAGGATGATTTTGGAAATATAAGTAGATTATTGTTTGGGTTTTGTAAGGTCATAATGGATGGAGAGGCAGATTGTTGGTTAGGTTTGTAGGATCATAATGGATGGAGAGGCAGGTTTTTGGTTAGGTTTTTAGGATGTTAATGGTTATATAGTTAGGTTATTGGTTACGTTAGTAGGATAATAGTGGATATAAAAGTAGATTATTGGTTAGGTTTGTAGGATTATAATTAATGGAAAGGCAGGTTGTTGGTTATGTTTTTAGGATGTTAATGGTAATATAGGTAGGATGATAGTGGATATAAAAGTAGATTATTGGTTAGGTTTGTAGGATTATAATCGATGGATAGGCAGGTTGTTGGTTATGTTTTTAGGATGATAGTGGATATAATCATAGAATATTGGTTAGGTTTGTAGGATGGTAGTGGGTGTTTTTGTAGATTATTGGTTAGGTTTGTAGAATGGTAGTGGGTATTTTAGTAGATTATTGGTTAGGTTTGTAGGATGGTAGAGGGTATTTTAGTAGATTTTTGGTTAGGTTTGTGTGATCATAATGGATGGAGAGGCAGGTTGCTGGTTTGGTTTTTAGGATGATAGTGGATATATAGCTAAGTTATTGGTTAGATTTGTAGGATGGTAGTGGGTATGTAAATAGATAATTGGTTAGGTTTGTAGGATGGATTTACAGATAGGATTTTGGTTAGTGGATATATAGGTAGGTTTGGTATTATCATAATAAATGGACAGGCAATTTTTTGGTTCGGATTATAGGGGATGGGAAGGCAGTCTGTTGGTTAGGGTTGTTACATTAAATCGTTATTGTAGTATTAGAATTATTAGATCGTTATTAGGCGTGTTTTTTTGAGCTTCGATCTCAGCAAAGTAAAGTAGGATTTTCAGCACACATTTTACAACAACTACTGCGAGTCTCGAAGTGTCAAGTAGAGCGTAGTTGTTGTAATTGCGTGCTGAAAATCCTACTTTACTTTGCTGAGATCGAAGCTCAAAAAAACAGGGCTATTGTAGTATTTAAATTCGGTTGAATTATTAAATCGTTAGGTTTGTCAGACTCTAATAAATGAAGCGATGATTTTAACACCAAACATAAGTATTAAAAAACTTCTACCAATTCTCTTTTCATACTTTAGATGTAAACTAGGTACACGGTAAATTTACTGAATGTAACCATTTGGTAGTTTTTCGTTCAATTGATTTGACGTTTGGAAATGTCATTTCATGTTTTTTTTAGAGAAATGATTAATTTTTATTCTATTTTATGTTCCCTGCCGGTGTTTGTTTATATTATTATTCCTAATTTGCTGCTACACAGATGAGACGAAATACTTCAGATGTATTTATGCTAACTAGGTATGTGTTTAACCTGTCTATTTATTTTATTTCAGGATGGCATGAGGCGTATTGTGGATTGGATATAATCGTTCATAATAAGAGGAAGGACACGAAAGTTGGTATAAATTATTTATTATATTTTAATAATGTACATAACATTGCTTTTGTTTATTTGCAGGACAGGAGGTATACCATATTTTATATGTTGCTGTTTATGTTTAAGTAGTAGTTGTAGTTAGTTTATAAGTTGTTGTAATTATGCTAGTTATTTTAAGTAGTTAGATTATTTATTATTCGATGTAATATAGCTAGAATATAGCATACATAGGTGCATACCTATGAAATAAAAGAATTTATTATTGTTGAGGACGGACTTTTCTTTTATATATTGTCATGTTGTTATGTGTGGTGTTTAATACACGCATTGATTAGGGGGAAGATTTTTTTTATATTTCAGGTGTTAATTGTTATATAGGTAGGTTTGTATTATCATAATAAATGTACAGGCAATTATTATAGGGGATGTTTGTTAGATTTATATGATCATAATGGATGGAGATGGAGGTTGTTGGTTAGGTTTTTAGGATGATATTAGATATATAGGTAGGTTATTGGTTAGGTTTGTAGGATCATAATGGATGGAGAGGCAGGTTTTTGGTTAGGTTTTTAGGATGTTAATGGTTATATAGTTAGGTTATTGGTTACGTTAGTAGGATAATAGTGGATATAAAAGTAGATTATTGGTTAGGTTTGTAGGATTATAATTAATGGAAAGGCAGGTTGTTGGTTATGTTTTTAGGATGTTAATGGTAATATAGGTAGGATGATAGTGGATATAAAAGTAGATTATTGGTTAGGTTTGTAGGATTATAATCGATGGATAGGCAGGTTGTTGGTTATGTTTTTAGGATGATAGTGGATATAATCATAGAATATTGGTTAGGTTTGTAGGATGGTAGTGGGTGTTTTTGTAGATTATTGGTTAGGTTTGTAGAATGGTAGTGGGTATTTTAGTAGATTATTGGTTAGGTTTGTAGGATGGTAGAGGGTATTTTAGTAGATTTTTGGTTAGGTTTGTGTGATCATAATGGATGGAGAGGCAGGTTGCTGGTTTGGTTTTTAGGATGATAGTGGATATATAGCTAAGTTATTGGTTAGATTTGTAGGATGGTAGTGGGTATGTAAATAGATAATTGGTTAGGTTTGTAGGATGGATTTACAGATAGGATTTTGGTTAGTGGATATATAGGTAGGTTTGGTATTATCATAATAAATGGACAGGCAATTTTTTGGTTCGGATTATAGGGGATGGGAAGGCAGTCTGTTGGTTAGGGTTGTTACATTAAATCGTTATTGTAGTATTAGAATAATTAGATCGTTATTGTAGTATTTAAATTCGGTTGAATTATTAAATCGTTAGGTTTGTCAGACTCTAATAAATGAAGCGATGATTTTAACACCAAACATAGGTATTAAAAAACTTCTACCAATTCTCTTTTCATACTTTAGATGTAAACTAGGTACACGGTAAATTTACTGAATGTAACCATTTGGTAGTTTTTCGTTCAATTGATTTGACGTTTGGAAATGTCATTTCATGTTTTTTTTAGAGAAATGATTAATTTTTATTCTATTTTATGTTCCCTGCCGGTGTTTGTTTATATTATTATTCCTAATTTGCTGCTACACAGATGAGACGAAATACTTCAGATGTATTTATGCTAACTAGGTATGTGTTTAACCTGTCTATTTATTTTATTTCAGGATGGCATGAGGCGTATTGTGGATTGGATATAATCGTTCATAATAAGAGGAAGGACACGAAAGTTGGTATAAATTATTTATTATATTTTAATAATGTACATAACATTGCTTTTGTTTATTTGCAGGACAGGAGGTATACCATATTTTATATGTTGCTGTTTATGTTTAAGTAGTAGTTGTAGTTAGTTTATAAGTTGTTGTAATTATGCTAGTTATTTTAAGTAGTTAGATTATTTATTATTCGATGTAATATAGCTAGAATATAGCATACATAGGTGCATACCTATGAAATAAAAGAATTTATTATTGTTGAGGACGGACTTTTCTTTTATATATTGTCATGTTGTTATGTGTGGTGTTTAATACACGCATTGATTAGGGGGAAGATTTTTTTTATATTTCAGGTGTTAATTGTTATATAGGTAGGTTTGTATTATCATAATAAATGTACAGGCAATTATTATAGGGGATGTTTGTTAGATTTATATGATCATAATGGATGGAGATGGAGGTTGTTGGTTAGGTTTTTAGGATGATATTAGATATATAGGTAGGTTATTGGTTAGGTTTGTAGGATCATAATGGATGGAGAGGCAGGTTTTTGGTTAGGTTTTTAGGATGTTAATGGTTATATAGTTAGGTTATTGGTTACGTTAGTAGGATATAAAAGTAGATTATTGGTTAGGTTTGTAGGATTATAATTAATGGAAAGGCAGGTTGTTGGTTATGTTTTTAGGATGTTAATGGTAATATAGGTAGGATGATAGTGGATATAAAAGTAGATTATTGGTTAGGTTTGTAGGATTATAATCGATGGATAGGCAGGTTGTTGGTTATGTTTTTAGGATGATAGTGGATATAATCATAGAATATTGGTTAGGTTTGTAGGATGGTAGTGGGTGTTTTTGTAGATTATTGGTTAGGTTTGTAGAATGGTAGTGGGTATTTTAGTAGATTATTGGTTAGGTTTGTAGGATGGTAGAGGGTATTTTAGTAGATTTTTGGTTAGGTTTGTGTGATCATAATGGATGGAGAGGCAGGTTGCTGGTTTGGTTTTTAGGATGATAGTGGATATATAGCTAAGTTATTGGTTAGATTTGTAGGATGGTAGTGGGTATGTAAATAGATAATTGGTTAGGTTTGTAGGATGGATTTACAGATAGGATTTTGGTTAGTGGATATATAGGTAGGTTTGGTATTATCATAATAAATGGACAGGCAATTTTTTGGTTCGGATTATAGGGGATGGGAAGGCAGTCTGTTGGTTAGGGTTGTTACATTAAATCGTTATTGTAGTATTAGAATAATTAGATCGTTATTGTAGTATTTAAATTCGGTTGAATTATTAAATCGTTAGGTTTGTCAGACTCTAATAAATGAAGCGATGATTTTAACACCAAACATAGGTATTAAAAAACTTCTACCAATTCTCTTTTCATACTTTAGATGTAAACTAGGTACACGGTAAATTTACTGAATGTAACCATTTGGTAGTTTTTCGTTCAATTGATTTGACGTTTGGAAATGTCATTTCATGTTTTTTTTAGAGAAATGATTAATTTTTATTCTATTTTATGTTCCCTGCCGGTGTTTGTTTATATTATTATTCCTAATTTGCTGCTACACAGATGAGACGAAATACTTCAGATGTATTTATGCTAACTAGGTATGTGTTTAACCTGTCTATTTATTTTATTTCAGGATGGCATGAGGCGTATTGTGGATTGGATATAATCGTTCATAATAAGAGGAAGGACACGAAAGTTGGTATAAATTATTTATTATATTTTAATAATGTACATAACATTGCTTTTGTTTATTTGCAGGACAGGAGGTATACCATATTTTATATGTTGCTGTTTATGTTTAAGTAGTAGTTGTAGTTAGTTTATAAGTTGTTGTAATTGCATTGATTAGGGGGAAGATTTTTTTTATATTTCAGGTGTTAATTGTTATATAGGTAGGTTTGTATTATCATAATAAATGTACAGGCAATTATTATAGGGGATGTTTGTTAGATTTATATGATCATAATGGATGGAGATGGAGGTTGTTGGTTAGGTTTTTAGGATGATATTAGATATATAGGTAGGTTATTGGTTAGGTTTGTAGGATCATAATGGATGGAGAGGCAGGTTTTTGGTTAGGTTTTTAGGATGTTAATGGTTATATAGTTAGGTTATTGGTTACGTTAGTAGGATAATAGTGGATATAAAAGTAGATTATTGGTTAGGTTTGTAGGATTATAATTAATGGAAAGGCAGGTTGTTGGTTATGTTTTTAGGATGTTAATGGTAATATAGGTAGGATGATAGTGGATATAAAAGTAGATTATTGGTTACGTTTGTAGGATTATAATCGATGGATAGGCAGGTTGTTGGTTATGTTTTTAGGATGATAGTGGATATAATCATAGAATATTGGTTAGGTTTGTAGGATGGTAGTGGGTGTTTTTGTAGATTATTGGTTAGGTTTGTAGAATGGTAGTGGGTATTTTAGTAGATTATTGGTTAGGTTTGTAGGATGGTAGAGGGTATTTTAGTAGATTTTTGGTTAGGTTTGTGTGATCATAATGGATGGAGAGGCAGGTTGCTGGTTTGGTTTTTAGGATGATAGTGGATATATAGCTAAGTTATTGGTTAGATTTGTAGGATGGTAGTGGGTATGTAAATAGATAATTGGTTAGGTTTGTAGGATGGATTTACAGATAGGATTTTGGTTAGTGGATATATAGGTAGGTTTGGTATTATCATAATAAATGGACAGGCAATTTTTTGGTTCGGATTATAGTAGATGGGAAGGCAGTCTGTTGGTTAGGGTTGTTACATTAAATCGTTATTGTAGTATTAGAATTATTAGATCGTTTTTGTAGTATTTAAATTCGGTTGAATTATTAAATCGTTAGGTTTGTCAGACTCTAATAAATGAAGCGATGATTTTAACACCAAACATAGGTATTAAAAAACTTCTACCAATTCTCTTTTCATACTTTAGATGTAAACTAGGTACACGGTAAATTTACTGAATGTAACCATTTGGTAGTTTTTCGTTCAATTGATTTGACGTTTGGAAATGTCATTTCATGTTTTTTTTAGAGAAATGATTAATTTTTATTCTATTTTATGTTCCCTGCCGGTGTTTGTTTATATTATTATTCCTAATTTGCTGCTACACAGATGAGACGAAATACTTCAGATGTATTTATGCTAACTAGGTATGTGTTTAACCTGTCTATTTATTTTATTTCAGGATGGCATGAGGCGTATTGTGGATTGGATATAATCGTTCATAATAAGAGGAAGGACACGAAAGTTGGTATAAATTATTTATTATATTTTAATAATGTACATAACATTGCTTTTGTTTATTTGCAGGACAGGAGGTATACCATATTTTATATGTTGCTGTTTATGTTTAAGTAGTAGTTGTAGTTAGTTTATAAGTTGTTGTAATTATGCTAGTTATTTTAAGTAGTTAGATTATTTATTATTCGATGTAATATAGCTAGAATATAGCATACATAGGTGCATACCTATGAAATAAAAGAATTTATTATTGTTGAGGACGGACTTTTCTTTTATATATTGTCATGTTGTTATGTGTGGTGTTTAATACACGCATTGATTAGGGGGAAGATTTTTTTTATATTTCAGGTGTTAATTGTTATATAGGTAGGTTTGTATTATCATAATAAATGTACAGGCAATTATTATAGGGGATGTTTGTTAGATTTATATGATCATAATGGATGGAGATGGAGGTTGTTGGTTAGGTTTTTAGGATGATATTAGATATATAGGTAGGTTATTGGTTAGGTTTGTAGGATCATAATGGATGGAGAGGCAGGTTTTTGGTTAGGTTTTTAGGATGTTAATGGTTATATAGTTAGGTTATTGGTTACGTTAGTAGGATAATAGTGGATATAAAAGTAGATTATTGGTTAGGTTTGTAGGATTATAATTAATGGAAAGGCAGGTTGTTGGTTATGTTTTTAGGATGTTAATGGTAATATAGGTAGGATGATAGTGGATATAAAAGTAGATTATTGGTTACGTTTGTAGGATTATAATCGATGGATAGGCAGGTTGTTGGTTATGTTTTTAGGATGATAGTGGATATAATCATAGAATATTGGTTAGGTTTGTAGGATGGTAGTGGGTGTTTTTGTAGATTATTGGTTAGGTTTGTAGAATGGTAGTGGGTATTTTAGTAGATTATTGGTTAGGTTTGTAGGATGGTAGAGGGTATTTTAGTAGATTTTTGGTTAGGTTTGTGTGATCATAATGGATGGAGAGGCAGGTTGCTGGTTTGGTTTTTAGGATGATAGTGGATATATAGCTAAGTTAATGGTTAGATTTGTAGGATGGTAGTGGGTATGTAAATAGATAATTGGTTAGGTTTGTAGGATGGATTTACAGATAGGATTTTGGTTAGTGGATATATAGGTAGGTTTGGTATTATCATAATAAATGGACAAGCAATTTTTTGGTTCGGATTATAGGGGATGGGAAGGCAGTCTGTTGGTTAGGGTTGTTACATTAAATCGTTATTGTAGTATTAGAATTATTAGATCGTTATTGTAGTATTTAAATTCGGTTGAATTATTAAATCGTTAGGTTTGTCAGACTCTAATAAATGAAGCGATGATTTTAACACCAAACATAGGTATTAAAAAACTTCTACCAATTCTCTTTTCATACTTTAGATGTAAACTAGGTACACGGTAAATTTACTGAATGTAACCATTTGGTAGTTTTTCGTTCAATTGATTTGACGTTTGGAAATGTCATTTCATGTTTTTTTTAGAGAAATGATTAATTTTTATTCTATTTTATGTTCCCTGCCGGTGTTTGTTTATATTATTATTCCTAATTTGCTGCTACACAGATGAGACGAAATACTTCAGATGTATTTATGCTAACTAGGTATGTGTTTAACCTGTCTATTTATTTTATTTCAGGATGGCATGAGGCGTATTGTGGATTGGATATAATCGTTCATAATAAGAGGAAGGACACGAAAGTTGGTATAAATTATTTATTATATTTTAATAATGTACATAACATTGCTTTTGTTTATTTGCAGGACAGGAGGTATACCATATTTTATATGTTGCTGTTTATGTTTAAGTAGTAGTTGTAGTTAGTTTATAAGTTGTTGTAATTATGCTAGTTATTTTAAGTAGTTAGATTATTTATTATTCGATGTAATATAGCTAGAATATAGCATACATAGGTGCATACCTATGAAATAAAAGAATTTATTATTGTTGAGGACGGACTTTTCTTTTATATATTGTCATGTTGTTATGTGTGGTGTTTAATACACGCATTGATTAGGGGGAAGATTTTTTTTATATTTCAGGTGTTAATTGTTATATAGGTAGGTTTGTATTATCATAATAAATGTACAGGCAATTATTATAGGGGATGTTTGTTAGATTTATATGATCATAATGGATGGAGATGGAGGTTGTTGGTTAGGTTTTTAGGATGATATTAGATATATAGGTAGGTTATTGGTTAGGTTTGTAGGATCATAATGGATGGAGAGGCAGGTTTTTGGTTAGGTTTTTAGGATGTTAATGGTTATATAGTTAGGTTATTGGTTACGTTAGTAGGATAATAGTGGATATAAAAGTAGATTATTGGTTAGGTTTGTAGGATTATAATTAATGGAAAGGCAGGTTGTTGGTTATGTTTTTAGGATGTTAATGGTAATATAGGTAGGATGATAGTGGATATAAAAGTAGATTATTGGTTACGTTTGTAGGATTATAATCGATGGATAGGCAGGTTGTTGGTTATGTTTTTAGGATGATAGTGGATATAATCATAGAATATTGGTTAGGTTTGTAGGATGGTAGTGGGTGTTTTTGTAGATTATTGGTTAGGTTTGTAGAATGGTAGTGGGTATTTTAGTAGATTATTGGTTAGGTTTGTAGGATGGTAGAGGGTATTTTAGTAGATTTTTGGTTAGGTTTGTGTGATCATAATGGATGGAGAGGCAGGTTGCTGGTTTGGTTTTTAGGATGATAGTGGATATATAGCTAAGTTATTGGTTAGATTTGTAGGATGGTAGTGGGTATGTAAATAGATAATTGGTTAGGTTTGTAGGATGGATTTACAGATAGGATTTTGGTTAGTGGATATATAGGTAGGTTTGGTATTATCATAATAAATGGACAGGCAATTTTTTGGTTCGGATTATAGTAGATGGGAAGGCAGTCTGTTGGTTAGGGTTGTTACATTAAATCGTTATTGTAGTATTAGAATTATTAGATCGTTTTTGTAGTATTTAAATTCGGTTGAATTATTAAATCGTTAGGTTTGTCAGACTCTAATAAATGAAGCGATGATTTTAACACCAAACATAGGTATTAAAAAACTTCTACCAATTCTCTTTTCATACTTTAGATGTAAACTAGGTACACGGTAAATTTACTGAATGTAACCATTTGGTAGTTTTTCGTTCAATTGATTTGACGTTTGGAAATGTCATTTCATGTTTTTTTTAGAGAAATGATTAATTTTTATTCTATTTTATGTTCCCTGCCGGTGTTTGTTTATATTATTATTCCTAATTTGCTGCTACACAGATGAGACGAAATACTTCAGATGTATTTATGCTAACTAGGTATGTGTTTAACCTGTCTATTTATTTTATTTCAGGATGGCATGAGGCGTATTGTGGATTGGATATAATCGTTCATAATAAGAGGAAGGACACGAAAGTTGGTATAAATTATTTATTATATTTTAATAATGTACATAACATTGCTTTTGTTTATTTGCAGGACAGGAGGTATACCATATTTTATATGTTGCTGTTTATGTTTAAGTAGTAGTTGTAGTTAGTTTATAAGTTGTTGTAATTATGCTAGTTATTTTAAGTAGTTAGATTATTTATTATTCGATGTAATATAGCTAGAATATAGCATACATAGGTGCATACCTATGAAATAAAAGAATTTATTATTGTTGAGGACGGACTTTTCTTTTATATATTGTCATGTTGTTATGTGTGGTGTTTAATACACGCATTGATTAGGGGGAAGATTTTTTTTATATTTCAGGTGTTAATTGTTATATAGGTAGGTTTGTATTATCATAATAAATGTACAGGCAATTATTATAGGGGATGTTTGTTAGATTTATATGATCATAATGGATGGAGATGGAGGTTGTTGGTTAGGTTTTTAGGATGATATTAGATATATAGGTAGGTTATTGGTTAGGTTTGTAGGATCATAATGGATGGAGAGGCAGGTTTTTGGTTAGGTTTTTAGGATGTTAATGGTTATATAGTTAGGTTATTGGTTACGTTAGTAGGATAATAGTGGATATAAAAGTAGATTATTGGTTAGGTTTGTAGGATTATAATTAATGGAAAGGCAGGTTGTTGGTTATGTTTTTAGGATGTTAATGGTAATATAGGTAGGATGATAGTGGATATAAAAGTAGATTATTGGTTACGTTTGTAGGATTATAATCGATGGATAGGCAGGTTGTTGGTTATGTTTTTAGGATGATAGTGGATATAATCATAGAATATTGGTTAGGTTTGTAGGATGGTAGTGGGTGTTTTTGTAGATTATTGGTTAGGTTTGTAGAATGGTAGTGGGTATTTTAGTAGATTATTGGTTAGGTTTGTAGGATGGTAGAGGGTATTTTAGTAGATTTTTGGTTAGGTTTGTGTGATCATAATGGATGGAGAGGCAGGTTGCTGGTTTGGTTTTTAGGATGATAGTGGATATATAGCTAAGTTATTGGTTAGATTTGTAGGATGGTAGTGGGTATGTAAATAGATAATTGGTTAGGTTTGTAGGATGGATTTACAGATAGGATTTTGGTTAGTGGATATATAGGTAGGTTTGGTATTATCATAATAAATGGACAGGCAATTTTTTGGTTCGGATTATAGTAGATGGGAAGGCAGTCTGTTGGTTAGGGTTGTTACATTAAATCGTTATTGTAGTATTAGAATTATTAGATCGTTTTTGTAGTATTTAAATTCGGTTGAATTATTAAATCGTTAGGTTTGTCAGACTCTAATAAATGAAGCGATGATTTTAACACCAAACATAGGTATTAAAAAACTTCTACCAATTCTCTTTTCATACTTTAGATGTAAACTAGGTACACGGTAAATTTACTGAATGTAACCATTTGGTAGTTTTTCGTTCAATTGATTTGACGTTTGGAAATGTCATTTCATGTTTTTTTTAGAGAAATGATTAATTTTTATTCTATTTTATGTTCCCTGCCGGTGTTTGTTTATATTATTATTCCTAATTTGCTGCTACACAGATGAGACGAAATACTTCAGATGTATTTATGCTAACTAGGTATGTGTTTAACCTGTCTATTTATTTTATTTCAGGATGGCATGAGGCGTATTGTGGATTGGATATAATCGTTCATAATAAGAGGAAGGACACGAAAGTTGGTATAAATTATTTATTATATTTTAATAATGTACATAACATTGCTTTTGTTTATTTGCAGGACAGGAGGTATACCATATTTTATATGTTGCTGTTTATGTTTAAGTAGTAGTTGTAGTTAGTTTATAAGTTGTTGTAATTATGCTAGTTATTTTAAGTAGTTAGATTATTTATTATTCGATGTAATATAGCTAGAATATAGCATACATAGGTGCATACCTATGAAATAAAAGAATTTATTATTGTTGAGGACGGACTTTTCTTTTATATATTGTCATGTTGTTATGTGTGGTGTTTAATACACGCATTGATTAGGGGGAAGATTTTTTTTATATTTCAGGTGTTAATTGTTATATAGGTAGGTTTGTATTATCATAATAAATGTACAGGCAATTATTATAGGGGATGTTTGTTAGATTTATATGATCATAATGGATGGAGATGGAGGTTGTTGGTTAGGTTTTTAGGATGATATTAGATATATAGGTAGGTTATTGGTTAGGTTTGTAGGATCATAATGGATGGAGAGGCAGGTTTTTGGTTAGGTTTTTAGGATGTTAATGGTTATATAGTTAGGTTATTGGTTACGTTAGTAGGATAATAGTGGATATAAAAGTAGATTATTGGTTAGGTTTGTAGGATTATAATTAATGGAAAGGCAGGTTGTTGGTTATGTTTTTAGGATGTTAATGGTAATATAGGTAGGATGATAGTGGATATAAAAGTAGATTATTGGTTACGTTTGTAGGATTATAATCGATGGATAGGCAGGTTGTTGGTTATGTTTTTAGGATGATAGTGGATATAATCATAGAATATTGGTTAGGTTTGTAGGATGGTAGTGGGTGTTTTTGTAGATTATTGGTTAGGTTTGTAGAATGGTAGTGGGTATTTTAGTAGATTATTGGTTAGGTTTGTAGGATGGTAGAGGGTATTTTAGTAGATTTTTGGTTAGGTTTGTGTGATCATAATGGATGGAGAGGCAGGTTGCTGGTTTGGTTTTTAGGATGATAGTGGATATATAGCTAAGTTATTGGTTAGATTTGTAGGATGGTAGTGGGTATGTAAATAGATAATTGGTTAGGTTTGTAGGATGGATTTACAGATAGGATTTTGGTTAGTGGATATATAGGTAGGTTTGGTATTATCATAATAAATGGACAGGCAATTTTTTGGTTCGGATTATAGTAGATGGGAAGGCAGTCTGTTGGTTAGGGTTGTTACATTAAATCGTTATTGTAGTATTAGAATTATTAGATCGTTTTTGTAGTATTTAAATTCGGTTGAATTATTAAATCGTTAGGTTTGTCAGACTCTAATAAATGAAGCGATGATTTTAACACCAAACATAGGTATTAAAAAACTTCTACCAATTCTCTTTTCATACTTTAGATGTAAACTAGGTACACGGTAAATTTACTGAATGTAACCATTTGGTAGTTTTTCGTTCAATTGATTTGACGTTTGGAAATGTCATTTCATGTTTTTTTTAGAGAAATGATTAATTTTTATTCTATTTTATGTTCCCTGCCGGTGTTTGTTTATATTATTATTCCTAATTTGCTGCTACACAGATGAGACGAAATACTTCAGATGTATTTATGCTAACTAGGTATGTGTTTAACCTGTCTATTTATTTTATTTCAGGATGGCATGAGGCGTATTGTGGATTGGATATAATCGTTCATAATAAGAGGAAGGACACGAAAGTTGGTATAAATTATTTATTATATTTTAATAATGTACATAACATTGCTTTTGTTTATTTGCAGGACAGGAGGTATACCATATTTTATATGTTGCTGTTTATGTTTAAGTAGTAGTTGTAGTTAGTTTATAAGTTGTTGTAATTATGCTAGTTATTTTAAGTAGTTAGATTATTTATTATTCGATGTAATATAGCTAGAATATAGCATACATAGGTGCATACCTATGAAATAAAAGAATTTATTATTGTTGAGGACGGACTTTTCTTTTATATATTGTCATGTTGTTATGTGTGGTGTTTAATACACGCATTGATTAGGGGGAAGATTTTTTTTATATTTCAGGTGTTAATTGTTATATAGGTAGGTTTGTATTATCATAATAAATGTACAGGCAATTATTATAGGGGATGTTTGTTAGATTTATATGATCATAATGGATGGAGATGGAGGTTGTTGGTTAGGTTTTTAGGATGATATTAGATATATAGGTAGGTTATTGGTTAGGTTTGTAGGATCATAATGGATGGAGAGGCAGGTTTTTGGTTAGGTTTTTAGGATGTTAATGGTTATATAGTTAGGTTATTGGTTACGTTAGTAGGATAATAGTGGATATAAAAGTAGATTATTGGTTAGGTTTGTAGGATTATAATTAATGGAAAGGCAGGTTGTTGGTTATGTTTTTAGGATGTTAATGGTAATATAGGTAGGATGATAGTGGATATAAAAGTAGATTATTGGTTACGTTTGTAGGATTATAATCGATGGATAGGCAGGTTGTTGGTTATGTTTTTAGGATGATAGTGGATATAATCATAGAATATTGGTTAGGTTTGTAGGATGGTAGTGGGTGTTTTTGTAGATTATTGGTTAGGTTTGTAGAATGGTAGTGGGTATTTTAGTAGATTATTGGTTAGGTTTGTAGGATGGTAGAGGGTATTTTAGTAGATTTTTGGTTAGGTTTGTGTGATCATAATGGATGGAGAGGCAGGTTGCTGGTTTGGTTTTTAGGATGATAGTGGATATATAGCTAAGTTATTGGTTAGATTTGTAGGATGGTAGTGGGTATGTAAATAGATAATTGGTTAGGTTTGTAGGATGGATTTACAGATAGGATTTTGGTTAGTGGATATATAGGTAGGTTTGGTATTATCATAATAAATGGACAGGCAATTTTTTGGTTCGGATTATAGTAGATGGGAAGGCAGTCTGTTGGTTAGGGTTGTTACATTAAATCGTTATTGTAGTATTAGAATTATTAGATCGTTTTTGTAGTATTTAAATTCGGTTGAATTATTAAATCGTTAGGTTTGTCAGACTCTAATAAATGAAGCGATGATTTTAACACCAAACATAGGTATTAAAAAACTTCTACCAATTCTCTTTTCATACTTTAGATGTAAACTAGGTACACGGTAAATTTACTGAATGTAACCATTTGGTAGTTTTTCGTTCAATTGATTTGACGTTTGGAAATGTCATTTCATGTTTTTTTTAGAGAAATGATTAATTTTTATTCTATTTTATGTTCCCTGCCGGTGTTTGTTTATATTATTATTCCTAATTTGCTGCTACACAGATGAGACGAAATACTTCAGATGTATTTATGCTAACTAGGTATGTGTTTAACCTGTCTATTTATTTTATTTCAGGATGGCATGAGGCGTATTGTGGATTGGATATAATCGTTCATAATAAGAGGAAGGACACGAAAGTTGGTATAAATTATTTATTATATTTTAATAATGTACATAACATTGCTTTTGTTTATTTGCAGGACAGGAGGTATACCATATTTTATATGTTGCTGTTTATGTTTAAGTAGTAGTTGTAGTTAGTTTATAAGTTGTTGTAATTATGCTAGTTATTTTAAGTAGTTAGATTATTTATTATTCGATGTAATATAGCTAGAATATAGCATACATAGGTGCATACCTATGAAATAAAAGAATTTATTATTGTTGAGGACGGACTTTTCTTTTATATATTGTCATGTTGTTATGTGTGGTGTTTAATACACGCATTGATTAGGGGGAAGATTTTTTTTATATTTCAGGTGTTAATTGTTATATAGGTAGGTTTGTATTATCATAATAAATGTACAGGCAATTATTATAGGGGATGTTTGTTAGATTTATATGATCATAATGGATGGAGATGGAGGTTGTTGGTTAGGTTTTTAGGATGATATTAGATATATAGGTAGGTTATTGGTTAGGTTTGTAGGATCATAATGGATGGAGAGGCAGGTTTTTGGTTAGGTTTTTAGGATGTTAATGGTTATATAGTTAGGTTATTGGTTACGTTAGTAGGATAATAGTGGATATAAAAGTAGATTATTGGTTAGGTTTGTAGGATTATAATTAATGGAAAGGCAGGTTGTTGGTTATGTTTTTAGGATGTTAATGGTAATATAGGTAGGATGATAGTGGATATAAAAGTAGATTATTGGTTACGTTTGTAGGATTATAATCGATGGATAGGCAGGTTGTTGGTTATGTTTTTAGGATGATAGTGGATATAATCATAGAATATTGGTTAGGTTTGTAGGATGGTAGTGGGTGTTTTTGTAGATTATTGGTTAGGTTTGTAGAATGGTAGTGGGTATTTTAGTAGATTATTGGTTAGGTTTGTAGGATGGTAGAGGGTATTTTAGTAGATTTTTGGTTAGGTTTGTGTGATCATAATGGATGGAGAGGCAGGTTGCTGGTTTGGTTTTTAGGATGATAGTGGATATATAGCTAAGTTATTGGTTAGATTTGTAGGATGGTAGTGGGTATGTAAATAGATAATTGGTTAGGTTTGTAGGATGGATTTACAGATAGGATTTTGGTTAGTGGATATATAGGTAGGTTTGGTATTATCATAATAAATGGACAGGCAATTTTTTGGTTCGGATTATAGTAGATGGGAAGGCAGTCTGTTGGTTAGGGTTGTTACATTAAATCGTTATTGTAGTATTAGAATTATTAGATCGTTTTTGTAGTATTTAAATTCGGTTGAATTATTAAATCGTTAGGTTTGTCAGACTCTAATAAATGAAGCGATGATTTTAACACCAAACATAGGTATTAAAAAACTTCTACCAATTCTCTTTTCATACTTTAGATGTAAACTAGGTACACGGTAAATTTACTGAATGTAACCATTTGGTAGTTTTTCGTTCAATTGATTTGACGTTTGGAAATGTCATTTCATGTTTTTTTTAGAGAAATGATTAATTTTTATTCTATTTTATGTTCCCTGCCGGTGTTTGTTTATATTATTATTCCTAATTTGCTGCTACACAGATGAGACGAAATACTTCAGATGTATTTATGCTAACTAGGTATGTGTTTAACCTGTCTATTTATTTTATTTCAGGATGGCATGAGGCGTATTGTGGATTGGATATAATCGTTCATAATAAGAGGAAGGACACGAAAGTTGGTATAAATTATTTATTATATTTTAATAATGTACATAACATTGCTTTTGTTTATTTGCAGGACAGGAGGTATACCATATTTTATATGTTGCTGTTTATGTTTAAGTAGTAGTTGTAGTTAGTTTATAAGTTGTTGTAATTATGCTAGTTATTTTAAGTAGTTAGATTATTTATTATTCGATGTAATATAGCTAGAATATAGCATACATAGGTGCATACCTATGAAATAAAAGAATTTATTATTGTTGAGGACGGACTTTTCTTTTATATATTGTCATGTTGTTATGTGTGGTGTTTAATACACGCATTGATTAGGGGGAAGATTTTTTTTATATTTCAGGTGTTAATTGTTATATAGGTAGGTTTGTATTATCATAATAAATGTACAGGCAATTATTATAGGGGATGTTTGTTAGATTTATATGATCATAATGGATGGAGATGGAGGTTGTTGGTTAGGTTTTTAGGATGATATTAGATATATAGGTAGGTTATTGGTTAGGTTTGTAGGATCATAATGGATGGAGAGGCAGGTTTTTGGTTAGGTTTTTAGGATGTTAATGGTTATATAGTTAGGTTATTGGTTACGTTAGTAGGATAATAGTGGATATAAAAGTAGATTATTGGTTAGGTTTGTAGGATTATAATTAATGGAAAGGCAGGTTGTTGGTTATGTTTTTAGGATGTTAATGGTAATATAGGTAGGATGATAGTGGATATAAAAGTAGATTATTGGTTACGTTTGTAGGATTATAATCGATGGATAGGCAGGTTGTTGGTTATGTTTTTAGGATGATAGTGGATATAATCATAGAATATTGGTTAGGTTTGTAGGATGGTAGTGGGTGTTTTTGTAGATTATTGGTTAGGTTTGTAGAATGGTAGTGGGTATTTTAGTAGATTATTGGTTAGGTTTGTAGGATGGTAGAGGGTATTTTAGTAGATTTTTGGTTAGGTTTGTGTGATCATAATGGATGGAGAGGCAGGTTGCTGGTTTGGTTTTTAGGATGATAGTGGATATATAGCTAAGTTAATGGTTAGATTTGTAGGATGGTAGTGGGTATGTAAATAGATAATTGGTTAGGTTTGTAGGATGGATTTACAGATAGGATTTTGGTTAGTGGATATATAGGTAGGTTTGGTATTATCATAATAAATGGACAAGCAATTTTTTGGTTCGGATTATAGGGGATGGGAAGGCAGTCTGTTGGTTAGGGTTGTTACATTAAATCGTTATTGTAGTATTAGAATTATTAGATCGTTATTGTAGTATTTAAATTCGGTTGAATTATTAAATCGTTAGGTTTGTCAGACTCTAATAAATGAAGCGATGATTTTAACACCAAACATAGGTATTAAAAAACTTCTACCAATTCTCTTTTCATACTTTAGATGTAAACTAGGTACACGGTAAATTTACTGAATGTAACCATTTGGTAGTTTTTCGTTCAATTGATTTGACGTTTGGAAATGTCATTTCATGTTTTTTTTAGAGAAATGATTAATTTTTATTCTATTTTATGTTCCCTGCCGGTGTTTGTTTATATTATTATTCCTAATTTGCTGCTACACAGATGAGACGAAATACTTCAGATGTATTTATGCTAACTAGGTATGTGTTTAACCTGTCTATTTATTTTATTTCAGGATGGCATGAGGCGTATTGTGGATTGGATATAATCGTTCATAATAAGAGGAAGGACACGAAAGTTGGTATAAATTATTTATTATATTTTAATAATGTACATAACATTGCTTTTGTTTATTTGCAGGACAGGAGGTATACCATATTTTATATGTTGCTGTTTATGTTTAAGTAGTAGTTGTAGTTAGTTTATAAGTTGTTGTAATTATGCTAGTTATTTTAAGTAGTTAGATTATTTATTATTCGATGTAATATAGCTAGAATATAGCATACATAGGTGCATACCTATGAAATAAAAGAATTTATTATTGTTGAGGACGGACTTTTCTTTTATATATTGTCATGTTGTTATGTGTGGTGTTTAATACACGCATTGATTAGGGGGAAGATTTTTTTTATATTTCAGGTGTTAATTGTTATATAGGTAGGTTTGTATTATCATAATAAATGTACAGGCAATTATTATAGGGGATGTTTGTTAGATTTATATGATCATAATGGATGGAGATGGAGGTTGTTGGTTAGGTTTTTAGGATGATATTAGATATATAGGTAGGTTATTGGTTAGGTTTGTAGGATCATAATGGATGGAGAGGCAGGTTTTTGGTTAGGTTTTTAGGATGTTAATGGTTATATAGTTAGGTTATTGGTTACGTTAGTAGGATAATAGTGGATATAAAAGTAGATTATTGGTTAGGTTTGTAGGATTATAATTAATGGAAAGGCAGGTTGTTGGTTATGTTTTTAGGATGTTAATGGTAATATAGGTAGGATGATAGTGGATATAAAAGTAGATTATTGGTTACGTTTGTAGGATTATAATCGATGGATAGGCAGGTTGTTGGTTATGTTTTTAGGATGATAGTGGATATAATCATAGAATATTGGTTAGGTTTGTAGGATGGTAGTGGGTGTTTTTGTAGATTATTGGTTAGGTTTGTAGAATGGTAGTGGGTATTTTAGTAGATTATTGGTTAGGTTTGTAGGATGGTAGAGGGTATTTTAGTAGATTTTTGGTTAGGTTTGTGTGATCATAATGGATGGAGAGGCAGGTTGCTGGTTTGGTTTTTAGGATGATAGTGGATATATAGCTAAGTTAATGGTTAGATTTGTAGGATGGTAGTGGGTATGTAAATAGATAATTGGTTAGGTTTGTAGGATGGATTTACAGATAGGATTTTGGTTAGTGGATATATAGGTAGGTTTGGTATTATCATAATAAATGGACAAGCAATTTTTTGGTTCGGATTATAGGGGATGGGAAGGCAGTCTGTTGGTTAGGGTTGTTACATTAAATCGTTATTGTAGTATTAGAATTATTAGATCGTTATTGTAGTATTTAAATTCGGTTGAATTATTAAATCGTTAGGTTTGTCAGACTCTAATAAATGAAGCGATGATTTTAACACCAAACATAGGTATTAAAAAACTTCTACCAATTCTCTTTTCATACTTTAGATGTAAACTAGGTACACGGTAAATTTACTGAATGTAACCATTTGGTAGTTTTTCGTTCAATTGATTTGACGTTTGGAAATGTCATTTCATGTTTTTTTTAGAGAAATGATTAATTTTTATTCTATTTTATGTTCCCTGCCGGTGTTTGTTTATATTATTATTCCTAATTTGCTGCTACACAGATGAGACGAAATACTTCAGATGTATTTATGCTAACTAGGTATGTGTTTAACCTGTCTATTTATTTTATTTCAGGATGGCATGAGGCGTATTGTGGATTGGATATAATCGTTCATAATAAGAGGAAGGACACGAAAGTTGGTATAAATTATTTATTATATTTTAATAATGTACATAACATTGCTTTTGTTTATTTGCAGGACAGGAGGTATACCATATTTTATATGTTGCTGTTTATGTTTAAGTAGTAGTTGTAGTTAGTTTATAAGTTGTTGTAATTATGCTAGTTATTTTAAGTAGTTAGATTATTTATTATTCGATGTAATATAGCTAGAATATAGCATACATAGGTGCATACCTATGAAATAAAAGAATTTATTATTGTTGAGGACGGACTTTTCTTTTATATATTGTCATGTTGTTATGTGTGGTGTTTAATACACGCATTGATTAGGGGGAAGATTTTTTTTATATTTCAGGTGTTAATTGTTATATAGGTAGGTTTGTATTATCATAATAAATGTACAGGCAATTATTATAGGGGATGTTTGTTAGATTTATATGATCATAATGGATGGAGATGGAGGTTGTTGGTTAGGTTTTTAGGATGATATTAGATATATAGGTAGGTTATTGGTTAGGTTTGTAGGATCATAATGGATGGAGAGGCAGGTTTTTGGTTAGGTTTTTAGGATGTTAATGGTTATATAGTTAGGTTATTGGTTACGTTAGTAGGATAATAGTGGATATAAAAGTAGATTATTGGTTAGGTTTGTAGGATTATAATTAATGGAAAGGCAGGTTGTTGGTTATGTTTTTAGGATGTTAATGGTAATATAGGTAGGATGATAGTGGATATAAAAGTAGATTATTGGTTACGTTTGTAGGATTATAATCGATGGATAGGCAGGTTGTTGGTTATGTTTTTAGGATGATAGTGGATATAATCATAGAATATTGGTTAGGTTTGTAGGATGGTAGTGGGTGTTTTTGTAGATTATTGGTTAGGTTTGTAGAATGGTAGTGGGTATTTTAGTAGATTATTGGTTAGGTTTGTAGGATGGTAGAGGGTATTTTAGTAGATTTTTGGTTAGGTTTGTGTGATCATAATGGATGGAGAGGCAGGTTGCTGGTTTGGTTTTTAGGATGATAGTGGATATATAGCTAAGTTAATGGTTAGATTTGTAGGATGGTAGTGGGTATGTAAATAGATAATTGGTTAGGTTTGTAGGATGGATTTACAGATAGGATTTTGGTTAGTGGATATATAGGTAGGTTTGGTATTATCATAATAAATGGACAAGCAATTTTTTGGTTCGGATTATAGGGGATGGGAAGGCAGTCTGTTGGTTAGGGTTGTTACATTAAATCGTTATTGTAGTATTAGAATTATTAGATCGTTATTGTAGTATTTAAATTCGGTTGAATTATTAAATCGTTAGGTTTGTCAGACTCTAATAAATGAAGCGATGATTTTAACACCAAACATAGGTATTAAAAAACTTCTACCAATTCTCTTTTCATACTTTAGATGTAAACTAGGTACACGGTAAATTTACTGAATGTAACCATTTGGTAGTTTTTCGTTCAATTGATTTGACGTTTGGAAATGTCATTTCATGTTTTTTTTAGAGAAATGATTAATTTTTATTCTATTTTATGTTCCCTGCCGGTGTTTGTTTATATTATTATTCCTAATTTGCTGCTACACAGATGAGACGAAATACTTCAGATGTATTTATGCTAACTAGGTATGTGTTTAACCTGTCTATTTATTTTATTTCAGGATGGCATGAGGCGTATTGTGGATTGGATATAATCGTTCATAATAAGAGGAAGGACACGAAAGTTGGTATAAATTATTTATTATATTTTAATAATGTACATAACATTGCTTTTGTTTATTTGCAGGACAGGAGGTATACCATATTTTATATGTTGCTGTTTATGTTTAAGTAGTAGTTGTAGTTAGTTTATAAGTTGTTGTAATTATGCTAGTTATTTTAAGTAGTTAGATTATTTATTATTCGATGTAATATAGCTAGAATATAGCATACATAGGTGCATACCTATGAAATAAAAGAATTTATTATTGTTGAGGACGGACTTTTCTTTTATATATTGTCATGTTGTTATGTGTGGTGTTTAATACACGCATTGATTAGGGGGAAGATTTTTTTTATATTTCAGGTGTTAATTGTTATATAGGTAGGTTTGTATTATCATAATAAATGTACAGGCAATTATTATAGGGGATGTTTGTTAGATTTATATGATCATAATGGATGGAGATGGAGGTTGTTGGTTAGGTTTTTAGGATGATATTAGATATATAGGTAGGTTATTGGTTAGGTTTGTAGGATCATAATGGATGGAGAGGCAGGTTTTTGGTTAGGTTTTTAGGATGTTAATGGTTATATAGTTAGGTTATTGGTTACGTTAGTAGGATAATAGTGGATATAAAAGTAGATTATTGGTTAGGTTTGTAGGATTATAATTAATGGAAAGGCAGGTTGTTGGTTATGTTTTTAGGATGTTAATGGTAATATAGGTAGGATGATAGTGGATATAAAAGTAGATTATTGGTTACGTTTGTAGGATTATAATCGATGGATAGGCAGGTTGTTGGTTATGTTTTTAGGATGATAGTGGATATAATCATAGAATATTGGTTAGGTTTGTAGGATGGTAGTGGGTGTTTTTGTAGATTATTGGTTAGGTTTGTAGAATGGTAGTGGGTATTTTAGTAGATTATTGGTTAGGTTTGTAGGATGGTAGAGGGTATTTTAGTAGATTTTTGGTTAGGTTTGTGTGATCATAATGGATGGAGAGGCAGGTTGCTGGTTTGGTTTTTAGGATGATAGTGGATATATAGCTAAGTTATTGGTTAGATTTGTAGGATGGTAGTGGGTATGTAAATAGATAATTGGTTAGGTTTGTAGGATGGATTTACAGATAGGATTTTGGTTAGTGGATATATAGGTAGGTTTGGTATTATCATAATAAATGGACAGGCAATTTTTTGGTTCGGATTATAGTAGATGGGAAGGCAGTCTGTTGGTTAGGGTTGTTACATTAAATCGTTATTGTAGTATTAGAATTATTAGATCGTTTTTGTAGTATTTAAATTCGGTTGAATTATTAAATCGTTAGGTTT